>CM052355.1:17045079-18292579 GCA_028551475.1 Casuarina equisetifolia
AATTTTGAAAGCAATGGTGGTATAGCGTGAAGATAGGAAACCCATGTACCCAACACACTCACATGACCGGCATGAACAAAAAGGACGCCTAGAATATGTTGACATATATTATAAAGGCTGGCAGTTACTCAAGAAAGCACAGGCGGGAGCATATATTTCTTTCGTCACACTGAGTATAACGAGAGAAGAATTTGCATTCACTGGGATAACAGCCCCAAAAGTGTAGCACAACTCAACTTCTAAAATAGAAAGTGGCAAGGAAGAAGAAAAAGAAGAGGGCAGGAAAGAGAGAAATAACGATTACACCAAAATATGTGTGGTGGTATAGCTTACCTTCTTTGCACTATGTAAGTAGATAACTTCAAAGTTGCCTTCTTCAGTTGCAGCCCAAATCTTTACCGTGCAGTCCAAAGAAGAAGAAAGCAAGTAGTTATCCCAGCAATGCAAAGATGTCACAACGTCATTATGCTCTTTTAGTGTCATAATACATTGAAACGTCTCACGACTCCAAACCTATAACAAAAAATAATGAATGGAATTACTACCAATTCTCAATTTTTCAATATAAATGACATTTCATATGATCCTTGTGCATGATAAGGGAAATACAACAGCAACAAAAGGACCAATTGACAACTCTAAGCATAAACAACATGACTAGCAGATAATTTGGCCTAGAAATGTAACCATGACCCCTAGAATGAAGTCTGATAACATCGAAGCACCATAATTGGTTGCAACAACAGCTCGTAGAAGTTTTGTGCAAGGTTTCACTAGAAACAAAGTTGACAAAGCAGAACCAATCAAAGAAGAAACAGAAAGCCAATAGCTAGTTTACTTAATGATAAGCATAAAACCACAACATTCCAATACACCAGTCTCATCAATGTTGGGCAATCTGCATTTCACACAACAAAAGTGAACAAATTAAAAAACACTATTATATCTTAAGAACTTAAGCTATAGGCCTCCTAGAGCTCTACTCAAAACTAGAAACTTACCCTAATTGTATGGTCCATGGAACCGGAGTACAGCCTCTTGGGTGCACCAGCAACCAAGGATGTTATGCCAGATGTGTGACCCCTAAGGACTGCAGCCAATTGAAGAGTAAGACTGGTTTCATAACTGCCTCTCCATGCGTAAATAACACCATCCTACAATTACAAGCAACAAAATTAAGCACAAAACCATGTAACAATAATACGAATGTTATATGGAACAATGGCATAAAAGGTCATAGACAAATAAAATTTAAATTGCACAAGTGTCAGAAGGACCACGCACAGCGCACACCTAAATTGAACCTAATATGTTGAGAATCTATGCATCATTGAACTCAATCGGAATATCAATCTACTTTGCCCCCAAAAACCTTAATAAATTTCACAAATTAAAGATCTAACTCCAAATCCAGAAGTTCACAGTTACAACAACCACAACGAGCAAAGGCTAGTTAGAGAAATCAAGAAATCTAAATTCCCAACTAAGAAATTTACCTGTACCCCAGCAAAAACCAAACTGTCGACAACTTCCATGGCATTAACCTGCCCAATAGGTTTGTTGAGGCTATATTCAGCACCAGATTCAATATTCCACACCTGAAACAACACCAACGTGAGAAATCTAACTCCCATCTTGTACCAACAAAGCCAAAAATAGATGAAGACAACAACAAAATAAAAGAATCTCTCTTATGTGCTCACCTTTATGAGATTAAAAAGACCAACAACCACCCATGAACCCCCACTAACAATAGATCGAACTTCACCACCAAGGTTAGTCACCCCAGCACATTTACCAGTCTGGCAGTCCCAAACCCGAACAGTTCCATCAATACTACTTGAAAAGAGTTTGTCACTTCCTCTAGGGAGCACAATTCCAGTGACAGCCTATCATCAAGAGACAAAAGAAATGTTACATGAAGTCACAAATACCACATTATGCAGGAAAGGGAAAAAAAACATATATAAAGCTAACTGTCAAAAAAGAGAGAGAAAAAAAAAATGAAGTGTATCCAATGCATCTTTATTTTTATATTTTAACTGTCTCCTTGTGTTTGCTGGTTAAATTAGCCAACGATGATGTCTAAGGCAAGGCTTCACATTTTGCATCAAGACAAGGAAACAGATTCTTGCTCTACAAGAACTTGATTTATCCAAGGTGTACTTTTTATACACCATCATTCCCTTATGGGTTAGTATAATAGCTATATGCTGATACAACAGTCAATTAGCAAATACAGGAGACCACTTTCAATATAACATGTCCAGGTTGCATCAATATTCAAATGACAGAACTACTTAATCCCACCAACCCAAAGATTACTCAGAAATAAACAACTCAAGTTCTCCTCAAATCAATTTCAGATTCAACAAATTTATCCTACCATAAACAAAAACTAAGAAATAAAATACGAGAAAACTTTCCAACAACGTTTACCTTCTGGTGCCCTGGGAGCTCTGCCAATATTGTGAATCCTTCCCCACGAAACCATGAGTGCAGATCATGGCAATGATCTCCATGTGCAAATTCAGTGTCTTGGGACTTTTCTGAAGATTTTTCAACCATATTCTGCTGCTTTTCTACTACAGAATTTTCAGCAACATTCTTTGGAAAATTTTCCGGTGACATCTTACTGCTTGAGCCCCATCTACCACCCTTTAGAACCAGTGTGTATTTGGAGATGCGGCAATAAGGACTCGAACTGGAATGATTTTCAAGTGATGAGCAGGGATGCCTTGCAACATGTGGAGTTTCACCGTGTGCAAACTGACAGGGATTTCTGAGGCATCTCCCTTTCAGCCAAAAGATACAGATTTTGTTGCTGTTTGAAGGTCCTCCTCCAGGTCGGACAAATACTGATCTTTCCTTTCCCACTGGCGCTTTCGTTGCAGTCTTAGTTCCCATACTATAGAAAACAAAGAAAAAAACCAACATTGAGACAAGCTATATGCAGGTGGAGACCACGCCAAATAACTCTTCCTTTGAAGAAAATCCAGATCAGGAACCTCAAAAGTCATTAATAAACAAGCACCGGTCCATCAATCCCAAATATCAATCAAACCACAAGTGATCAGGAAACTTTGAACACCAACTCCCACAATCTAATTCTTGAGCATAATCATTAATGAAGATAGAGAACTCATAATGAAGATCGTGAACTTGGATCAGATTTCCTAAATTTCCAGATCGGAAAAATTCAGCCTTGAGAAAAAATCACAAGTATAAGTAAGAGAAACAAGGTTTGAGAACTTCGATTTCCAATTGCCTAAATATCCAACACGAGAATTCCACCGATTCCTAGTCAAAATCAGAGATCATGGAGATTGATCACGGGTTCCCTAAATTTCCAATCCCAAAAATTCGACAGATCCTCGAGCAAAATCACAGATGAAGTCAGAGATCCACAACCAAGACCATGAATTCTGGTTACCGATGCCATATATTTCCAATTCCACCAATTCTCCGGCATTATCACGGATAAGGTCATGGAACCAACAACCAAGGTCAAGAACTCTGATCGCCGGTTCCTGAATTCCCAACTTCAAAAATGCCACCGATTCTCGAGCAAAAATCACACATATCTCACGGAACCAAGCACAAGATCAATAACTTTGGCCACCGATGCCATAAATTTCCAATTCCAAATATTCCACCCTTTCTTGAGAATAATCACATATAACATCGGAGGACGACGACGGCGATCAAAATTTTGATCGTCGATTGACTTCATTTTCAATTCCAAAATTGCCCCTCCTTGCGCCAAATCTGTGGCAGAGTGAGACAACCCATATCCATGATTCCCGGAATCGATCACATTGTCTCTGATTCTTGGAAAACCCTTAGGCATGTGACCGTAAACCGAGAACCCTAAAACCCTATGGATGGAAGTGCGCATCTAATAAGAATCGGAGGAAACGAACCCGAGAGAGCAAGAGGGATGATTCGGAAGAGTCGTCGGAACGGTATCAGCAGGCAGGGATCTGGCGATCCGAGGTAAGAGCACTCTATCTCAGAACTCGATGTTGGTGATCGGAAGGCAGCAACGGTCTATGCCAACCAAAAGACAACACTAAATCTAGCTGTCGCCAGACTCACGCTTCTTTAAATACCCCCAAACAAGTTTGCTCATCCGGGTACAGTCCACGTCTAACGTCTACAAAACCAAATTGTGGGCGACCCGTACCAACCCGCTTCCGTCTGTCTATAAACCAAGTTGCGGGTCAACCCGTATTACGAGAGAACCGACCCGTGTCGAGTTTTTACGCAAAAGCAGCACCGGGAGGAGATGATCAGTAAAAACAAAGATAATTCTTTTTCATTCAACTTTTAAAATTATTTTATGAACAGAAACTGGATTACATTCTTTTATATTTTATTCTTTCAAGCAAGGTTTTGTTTGGGTCGTTAGGCATTGCGTTGGGACTTGTTTTCGGCTTGGTTTTGGGAAATAGATGCCTATCTCACACAGCCGATGGCTGGCCTTGGTATTACCTTAAATGTTGTAATGTAGAATTCACACCTTTTAAGGGAAAAGAGGGGTGAGAAGCAAAAACCAATGGTCTTCCTAAAATTAAATATGACAAGGACAACAGCTAGAGTCGGTGCTTGAATATTATGCATAGCAAGTAGATTTTGGTTCCATCCAGAGAAGATGCAGCTACTACTTCTATCATTTGAGCTACTTCTTCCTACAATCCTCAGCAACTTGTCCATCTGCATGAACATAAAATTCCACCAAGGATATGAAAAATACCACCAAGCTTAAAAGCACTAAAAATTCAGTACCGCAGACGGCCCTCACCTTTGAGATCTACGCCTAGGTTTGCTTGAGCATCAGCTTCAGAGTTAAATTCCTTGAAGATGAATAAGAATGTTAATTTGCATTCGCAAAAGTGCCAAAGGAAACAAGAAAGATGTTCAGAAGCAACGAGAGTCAAAATAGTAGGAGTAGCACTACTGCCTCAATACGAAACAGCATTCCATCAATCACACTCAGATGACAATGTTAGTGAATGCATTGTGAGACAATTAGAATCAAGCCTAATGACCCACCACTTAAGAGTTTTATGTCTTTAAGTACATAAGAATATCTAAAACAGGTGATCCAAGACACGACAAAATGAGAACTAAAATATGTTTTACCTCAAATTGTGGAATACATGATAAATATTGAGAAAGATTCAGAACTATTAATAAAAAAATTGAGACATTTCCGGACAGTAATGTAGAATCCAATATAGAAAGTAATACCATCAGAAAGCATATAGTACAAAGGTGGTGTGCCAGCTAGAAATGATAATTTATTGAAGTGATTAAAAACAATAGACTGCTGAAATAATAGCAAAGCAAGCAGAGAGCCTGAACTCTAAATCAGACCACGAAAGCTGGTTCTTCAAATAATTTTCTTTAAAATAAAGGACAAATGGTTTCCAATTTTAGATACTTATCACACTTTCAAGATCAATGGAGAAGATATGTTGAGCACCCAACTCAACAGAATATCCAAGTTCTCCGTGTGGTTGCTTTATAAGTTACGAGAGCATCTATTACGAAGAGTACACAGCTTGGACCCATGGCATTACCGTCAGACTAATACTAAATTGGCCATTTTTAGTACTTTTCTTGGTCCTTTATGAGGTCATTTTAATAGTGTTTATTAAGTTTCTTGTTGCGTTTCTTTTTTTTTTTTTTTTGGTTGTGGTGGTTGGGGGGGAGGGGAGGGGGAGGAGAAGGGAAGTAGTAGATTTGTACAAAATATCATATAGACGGAATTTTAAAGAAACAAGTAATCATTTTGCATGTACCCTGAGGACATGATTGATCTGGAACGACAGAAACTTATCCTTCAGCTTCCTGGCCTCTTTACATAAGTCAGCCATATTCTGGTTTTTTGTTTTCCAGAGTCCTTGAATCTGTAAATGAGGATGCCTTGTAAAATGGATGTCAAATACGATTTGTCAAAATAGATGGAATAGCAACGAGGAACCATTAAGTGAAAGGTAAAGTGCTTAAAGTAAAATAAGTAATATGCTCTTAAGAAATTTAAGATTTTACAAAGCCTTGATACCATGGAAGCATCCACGCTATGATCAATCCCACAATTCTTAACTGGATTGACATCAGAATAGTACCGAGTATGTTGACCAGTGGATAAAAAACAGAATAATGCAACAACAATCATATCTTCCTGATGTTCAGTATACCAACAAGAATGCATTACTTGGAAATCGAATATTTGTATCAAGGCACAGTTTTGTAAAAACCCAATTTGAAAAAGATTGATCTCTTAAGAGGATTTGAACGATATAAGTGATAAACCAGTGATGAAGTCGTTTATAAAGCAGCCAAATAGTGGCACTATTAAGTCGCAAATAAATAGGTACTTGGGTGGTGCCATCAAGAGACTGGATGGTAGCAGCATTCCTTGTTCTACTCGCTCGCTCTCTCTCTCTCACTCTCTCTCTCTCTCTCTCTCTCTCTCTCTCTCTATACACTTCTAGAGGAGACATGTTAAAAAATGTGCTTTCATATATATCAATAAAGAGTATCACCAAGCTAAACGAAATTAGTGCTATACAATAAAGAAAAAAAAAAAAAGAAAAGGAAAAAGAGAGACAAACCTGCATACAAACAAGTTTGGAGTCTCCTCGGACATGAATGTTTTTATACCCTTTCTTAATGGCATGTTTCAGACCTAAAATGACAGCTCGATATTCAGCGACATTATTTGTTGCAATGCCCACCCCTTCACTCAATCGGCAGACCTACCAAGCCTCAAAGTTAGAAATACTTACTTTTTTTCAAAACATAAAAACAGCTGATGTTTTGCAGTTATCTGCATACCATACTACCATCTTCAGCACGCAGCACAGCTCCAGCACCAGCTTGCCCAGGATTTCCTTTTGAAGCACCATCAAACTCTAGAATACAAGAACTCTGAGCATAAAGATGGATGAGGGATATTACCACACTGATTGTTCAGAGATAGATCATTCTGCTCCATAAACAGATATCAGATTCGTAAGCAGGGAAGCATTTATATCACGCAGATAAAATCTCCTTACAAAATTGTATGTATCAAAAATCTCATCCTTTTCACTTACTTTCAGGGACAGAAACAAACCTCTCCTTATTTTTTCTAAAAATACAAATCCACCATACAGCCACATAAACCCAATGTCTAAAAATAAGAAAAGATGCATCCACTGGACATCTCTATCTCAAAGCATAACACATGTTCCACTTTCCATTTACAGAAACCAATATCCAAAATAAAGCTAGACTAAGATATAAATCATTTTACAGAGTACCCAATCAGAAAGACCATTCAATATCAGTAAGCAATAGAATGAAATTGAAGATGCTAAGAGAGAGAAGAGGATGAAGAAGAATTTAGCACTTAATGTTATGTAATGCAAATGAATTCATGGACGTCAAATGAGATACATACACAAATATTTATGCACATATGTTGGTTTGTCATCTTAGTTTATAAGCAGTAACTATCAGGTCAGCAGCTTACACAACTTGAAGAAATTGCCTGAGTCTCACTACAACTATCTGATTTGAAATGTTTCTTCAGAGGATTTGTTGAAAATGAAGTTGATCCAACCACCTCCTGCAGAACAAAGACCACATAAAGGGATCACTGGCTACCACAGCATACTCAGCCATTCCATATAATCTCGAAGATACTACATGCAAAACCATATCTTCTAACTGCAATTTATTATAGTTTAAGCTAAAGCCTATATGCCCTTTTTCGTTCCAATATTGTCCCTGATCAACTCTTATAAAAAACAATTCTTAGATAAACTTCCAGCCTTTTTCTAATCAATAATGTGCAATGTCTTTTAACTTACAACATTGGATGAATGAAGAGCTTCTCGCGATCTCTTCAGAGAAGAAACCTTGTTAGCTGCTTTTACTTTGGAAGAAGCTGGTTGCTGAAAGAAAAGATACGACCAATCATACAATCAATAATTTAAGAAAAGCTGCTTTCTGACATCAAAGCTGGCGTTGTTAACCAATTCAATTCTACACTGCAGAAGAAAGGAATTAGAAGAGTTTTGGCAAAATAATGTATAGACATCACAGTGGTTAAATGTTTCCTTTTTTCCTTTTTTTTTGGGGGGGTGGGGGGAGGGTGGGGTTTCAATGTCATATCAAACAATAAAATGGTCAACCTTGCAATTGGCTCCGAAAGAAAATTAATGAAACATCCCTATAATGTTTTTCCCTTAAAAAAAACTGTAAAAGGCCTATAAATGGTTCAGAAAGCACAATTACATGACAAGATGGAAGCAAAGTTCAAAAGTTTGATAAAATTGATTGCCTAGTGAGTAAACGTCTCCACAAAATCTCAAGCCTAAAAAATCAAGCCATTTGCACCTTTGAGGAGGACTTCAACCGACAGAAGAACCTTCGCAGATGCAGACCAAAATAAAAGAGACAAAAATGAAAACTAGTTCTGAGAGATTAGGATGCCAACTCAACAAACCTGGTAAGGGCAAGTCATCAGTTTGCCAAACAGATCTTCTCTTACATCAACAGCACTCATGGAATAAGTAGCATTCTTAAGCCCCTGCGAGGCGAGGTACTCTTCAGTCTCCTTAGGCAAACTATATCCTTTATACACGCTTATAGAAGGGTCGCAAACCTACAAAGCCAAAAAAAAAAGACCTTATTTCCACGGTGGATAGCAAACCTATATGTAAGAATAATGATTGTCTCGTGTATTCCTTATGTATTCCTTAATCTCTTGTCCAGTAGTTCAACCCACCAAAAGAAGGAAATATCAAGTAATAATGAACTGGCGATAACTATGTTGATGAGATGAACTGATACAACCATCCACAAACCACAGAATGGTTTTCAGTCATTCGTTCTATAAGGCGTAGACCCCAGAAGTCTCATAGCTGAGGAGTGAAAATTGTCTTATAGAGCAACGCGCAACAGCCAGCAATGTAAGACATAAAATCAGTTGCAAAGATTACTAAAACAAAACGGAGTCTATAGCAGCAAAAAGGTAAATTTTCCCCGAAGAAGATGACCCAGAAGACCAAATTCAACTGCATATGTATAAAAGTGACAAAAATAGAAGAAAACTGTTCAAAGAAATTGATCCACCATGAAGAGCCGCTTTAGAAAATATAAAGTCAATAGAGATTAGTTCACAAGTTTGAAAAAAATTACGGAAGATCCGACTTGAGCTTGGCAATCACTCAGACTCTTGTAAATGCCAACGATGTCCCCCTTCCGAACAACGTAAAAGGCGTCTTTCTCTTCCTCCATTTGTGGCCCAACTGATCCAATTCTTCGTTACGCAGCACTGCAGGAAGCAGAAGTAGTAGCATCAATATGAAGGAATTAAAACTTCAATTTAGGGACAACATTTCTGCCCGCGATCCTTAGACAATCATGATGATCATGATAACAAGAAAACCCTTAATTTTTTACGAGTGAAACATGGAAGCCAGAGCGAGATTACAATCAATGCAAAAGAAACCGAGAATCAGCTCTGTACCTTAGTAAACAGGGACTATGCGAGAGTAGGGGAGGGAGAGAGAGAGAGAGAGAGGTCTAGTCACCGGTCCATGATCTCTACTACAATTCGAAGAGTGGGATGGCTGGGTGACCAAGATGGCGAGGATGGTGGTGAAATAGTTTGGGCTTCGGCGGGAAGGCTGAGGTGCAAAAGAACGGTAAATGGGCCATTCCCGAGTTCATACGTTAAGCTAGCCTGTTAAGTGGTATCAACCATCGACCTTGGTCATTGACTTAGTTTCTCAAAACTTGTGTACTTAATTATTATAAGTGAATTGTTGGATTTTTTAACTTCGGACAAGCCTTTTCTGATTGATCCATTATACCCCTTTACTGCGACATCTTATGTCCTTAATAATGGGAGGGGTCATAAGAGGTGCAGAAAACCCAACGTAAAAGGAATGGAATGAGAAAATTAACCAGTTCTACAAAACAAGACATAATTTGCAAAGAATAATTTAGTTCTTTTTACTTTGTGGGGTGTGGAACACCCAGAAATAGCCATAGCATTTCTTGATAAGACATTTATACAAGGGATAAGGGATTAAATTCATTCCATAGCAGCAGCCCTATATCATATGAGGAATAAACAGATGCTATCAGACTTCACTTGGCTGCAGAATAGCCCCACCAACTCTCTTTATTAGTTGCGTCCATTTGAACAAAATCTTCGTCTAGATAAGGTCTGTATATCACAATCATATGCGAGGAAATGAAAGGAAGTCTGACGCCACCACAGACTGCACGAGCATCGATCATACCATCAACTACTAGAAACATTCTTGCCACAGAAGTTTCTAACTCCACCATGTGGTACTTCCATCCCGATCAAAGATCCCTGTCTGCTGGCACTACCTTCAACAACCGGGCAAGATCATATGATTTGAAGTCTTTTCCATAACACAGACTCAAATCCAGGGGTGTTTTTCCATCCTGAAAGTAATGAAGCCACGATGTTAATTGCAACTTTCACTGAAAGCAAAACACTACGAACTCTTTGCTTATAGTTTTTCAAGCTTCACCAAAAAATTGCTTTATAAGAGAAAAAGAGGATAAAATATTATGGAGTAACTCAACATGACAATGCAATGGAATAATAGAGAGTAGAAACAAATTTTACCCCTTGCTTCCTCTATTTGCTAAAAGAAATATTAAGTTAATCACAAAAGTCAACCAACAGATTTAATCAAATTGTCTCACATCACTTAGACGATACCCTGGACAAAAATGGAGAAGTCTATAAAATATATTACCACAATTTGCATGGGATGTACATGGGTCTAAACAGTTACCTTATTTCTTCTACTTTTATCTGCACCATTAACCAACAAAATTTTTGCAATATGTCGATTTCTGCTTTGGATGGCAATGTGTAATGGAGTCCACCCCTCCTGAAAGAACTCATAATCATGCCATAAGATATGCATCAACAGGACACTGACATTAATGAAGTTCAAAAACTTAACTCACATTATCTGCAAGATTCACATCGACATCATATTTGATCAATAACTTTACTGTTTGCAAGGCACCAACTTGAACTGCATAATGAAGTGGAGTAGCACCATCCTGACAATGGGGATAAAGATATAAACCAATAGACCCTTGGTATATGTTGTCAATTTAGAAAATAAAAAACTTTATCCTCACCCTGTCTTTGACAGGAGGGCTTGCACCTTTTCTCAGAAGGTGACTAACTACAGCCTCCTTTTTCCCCACAATCGCCTTATGAAGTGCAGTGAGACCATCCTACTTTGCCAAGTTACATAAGATTTGTAAGTCCAGAAAAAAAAAATGATATTTATTTGAACATAAATCTGGGACTTATAGATGAATATACCTCACCTGATCAGCAATATCAATACTAAGCCCAATTTCTAGTAGCTTATCCATGAAGGCTATCTGCCCTGACAATGCAAGAGTATGAAGCAAGCTCCATTTTTCCTGAATAATTGGGCAAGAATAATTATGAAGATGGGAATTATAGACCCCCAGTCAACAAGAAACTGCACACATAATTTCTGTTTCAAGAGTAAAATTCTATAAAAGGTGGTAAGTGCTTCCAAAATGTGCCCACTAGAATTTCTTGTAATGACTAAACTTGAATATATAACTAAGTAGGAGAAAGCATTGTTTCCACTAAAACTGTATAATGAAAGGAAAAGAAGGAAACTCATCAGTATTTTGAGTACGTACAGTTGATATTTTTCCCAGGTTAGGTGTCACATTCTGTTGCAAAATTGCTCTTTCTTCTGGGTCCAAAAGCTGTTCAACCTCTACAGTAATAAGCAAAACCATTACAATTGCTTGACAATTATATTGCAAGCTAAGAGAGGCAAATTTATAGATGTATGTATTCATGATACAATATATAACAAAGGATAACTAGAATGCATAAAAAAAAATCAAGAAACAAAACCAGACAAAGAAAACATATTTATCCTCCTCATAACTTGACTATAATTAATTTAGGATGAGATTATAAACTTTTAATCGATGGAGTATGGCAGCAAAAAAAAAATGTCAATTTGGATAGCCAAACAAAACTCCAACAGCTGGTTTAATTAGGCTTTAAGATGAGCTTCGTCCTCTCCTGAACTCCAAAAACTGAAAGGAAGTCTACCAGTTTGTTAATAAATAGAGGGGCACCCCACACCAATGTTGCACACAGGAAAGGAAGAAGTTTTGCTCGTTTGCAGATTAATGAACATTCCCGGCCAATATGCCAAAAGGAAGACCAGTCATTGAGAACAGAATAAAGAACTTCCTTTGCCGACATGGTGCAATGCTTTTCCAGCCATGGTTTTAGGATGTGAATCATCAACCATTATATGTCCGAATTGGAGAGTATAAAGTCTTTGGGTTTAGGGGCTTGCATCCAAACATGGACTTATGAGATCAACAGCCACCAAATACTCGATAAACTTGCAATGGTCTAGTGCGACACTTAGCTAAATATTTATTCACAACAGAAAAAAAAAAAAAAAACCGGGGGCTTACGGTAACTAAGTTTATGCTATACTTCACAAAACTTACATAGACAGAGACTAACACTTTTCCAAATCATCTCATCCCCAAGAGAAAAGCTCATAAAGTTCTATAGATTTCAAGCCTCTTTCTAATTCAATTATTCACCCCTGACTGAAAAAAGGACACACAAATGTAGAAAAAAAAGGATTCAGATATAAAAGGGAATAAAGGGTCCTAGCAGAGTAAGAACCTTTTAGAAGATCCTCCTCGTACTTATTTGACGAGGGCTTCTTAACTCTAGTTGTGGCAGCAATATCTCTCTCTTCTTCCCAGTCACTCTCATAATCCCAGTCGTTTTCTTCCAGTTCCTCATCTTCTTCATCGCAATCACTACCATTGCCCGCATCAGGATCTTCCCAAGTAGCCGCTTCGGTTTGCAATGTAGAAGCTCGATTTGACTGAAACACAGAAGTCCTTAGTCTTGAGTAGCTCTTAGCAACAAAGAAATCACACTTTCCTCCTCTTGGACCATATAGTTTCAAGAAATTGGCAGCAACCCCAGAAGAAGGAGAAGGAGCAGCTGTAGCAGAAAGAACAGCAGGAAGTGGAACAAGTTGATTCGACAATATCGTAGCTGTGGCCCAAGACCCCATTTTCTACGTCTCTTTATCTGCCAAAATGAAAATAACAGTAACTGAGGTACAATCAGACACTTCAATAGTTAGCATGCGCCTACTGCTCCAAGTGCAAATACAGGTCCCAGCCATTGCGCATACTATTTGCAGAGGTAGCGGAGCTAATACAGATGCTAAGTTCTAAGAAGCAATGCAGGAGTCAGTAAGGCATTTCCACAAATAACTTCTGTGCAACGGATAGTATGCAAATGCAGATATAATGTAAGATGCGAAGATTAACTGAAAATAAAAAGGAACCAAATTCGAGGAAATCACAGTTCTTAGAACCAGCTGAGAAAGAGTCCGAATAGAACAAACTGCGAGACCTGAAACAGAGAACGCAGTCTCAGCTGTGGCAGGAGTCCTTTGCGATTAGAAGTAGAACAGAGAGAGTACAAGGAAAAAACCACCGTGTTTTTTTGTCTTATCGCCTAACAGAAGTCACGTTTTTTCTTTTTCCACGCTCTTTCGGGTTGTGAAAAAGAAAAACAGTAAGGATAATAATTATTGGCGTCGCCCGGGTTCGAACCGGAGACCTTCAGTGTGTTAGACTGACGTGATAACCAACTACACCACGACACCTTGTTGAGGTCACAAAACAGTGTCTTTTTGTGACAATTAATTGTAAGTAAGTTAGAGAAAATCAAGAGTTTTGCTATTGGGGGGGTGGGCTAAATTCAAAAAAAAGAGCTCAGATGCGCGTGTTTCGTCTGGAAATCAGACGATCTGATGGACCCAACCATCGACTATTGCGCAGGATTCTTCAGCGCTCTGCCGTGCACCAGCCGGGAATCGAACCCGGGTCTGTACCGTGGCAGGGTACTATTCTACCACTAGACCACTGGTGCTGATACTCTTATGTGAGGAAGATAAATATATATAAATATCATAATTAAGTTTCTGGAACACAAAGTGAAAGTAAAATGTAACCAAAAGAGAAAAAAAAAAAAAAAAAGGCAACTTTACATTTTTTAAAACCATTTGGATACGAGTCTATTGATTTTCAAAATTAAGCACATCATAAAAAAAAAAATTGTTGCATCAAATAGAATTTTATAGTCTTTTTTCTATATATGTATATAGACACACAAAAATATATCATATTGGTACAGTAGGTGAATACTCCAAGAAAGGAAGAAAAAAGAAATCACATTATAGCATAAAATTGAAGCCATCGCACAGCAAAGAAGAAAAAATGTTTAGATGAAATGCACACAATTCTTTTTTTTTTTTTGTCCCACCAATGATCAATGCTTGTTATTTGCTCGTTATTTTATTTACTAACATTATATTCCCTCCTCTGCTTAAACATTACCAACAAACATGAAGTTAAGTGTACTTTTGGAGATCAACCTTCATAAGCTAGCACTAAAGATTAAATGTATCCTTGCACACCACTCATAGTGATAAAGTTAGCCCAAGTTAAAGGAAACTCTAATTATTTCAACGATAAGAACAGTTTGGTAATTTGTAGTGAAAAAAACTCTAATTCTAGAGTAACTTACAATCAATATTTTGAAAAGAAATTACCTTGCTATGAAGGTCATAACTCACAAATAATACTGTGTTAGTCCCGATGATGAAGTGCTATCTAGGTAACTCGTCCGGCACCGAATTAAGTGGTCCATGTTTCAGTATCAGCACAAGGTCAGAACATCTCGAGTTGGACTATGTGGAGGCCTTTGAAGGTTATACATCAGGCCTGGTGCATTGGTACAGTGGGTGCAAGGGAAGCACTCTAACCAGGTAAGGTCACTACGTGTATCAGTTATGACAATTTGTTGAACTGGTGGTTGGCCGATGAGAACTCCGTAACTATTTTCTTAGTCTGCAAGTTGGCAACAGGCCTTGAAGGTTTTCTGACGGAATTGGTGACAGGACTAGAGGTGGCAGCGGAGGAGAGAAAAGTTGTGAAGGTTAAGTAGTCGGACTATAAATGCCATGTTTCTAATGTAATGGCAATGGCCACATTACCACAGAGGGCATTATATGTAGTAGTAGTATTTAGGAATGATTATCACACATTCTTTGTTTATAATAGTGGTTGTGGCTTTTGTAATGAATCTTAGTTTCCCTTTTATAATCCGTATAGGAAGTTTAAAGTTTGATTTAAAAGGTAGTCATTGAGTTAAAAGAGTGTTTTTTATTTCATTAAAACTTTTGAATAGAAACTTTATTTTTTAATTTGAGAATTCATGAAAAAGACATGCATAGAAAGGAGTTTGTAATTGTTTCAACACAATCTTTCTCTAAATAGAAAATTAATTAAAATTATTACAAATTATTTTCATAGTATTACAAATTATTTGAAAAATTATTTTTCAATATGGTTTTTTTTGTGTGTTTATTTTTATACTTTTTTGTTGAAACTCTTTTGCTATGATTTTGTCTGCGACATTCAAATAAGACGTGGATATTTTATTTTTTTTGACATGGTTTGACATTACACTTCAATAAAAACTCTCTGCAGCAGCAGCAGTACTTTTCTTCCCTCTTGGCTTTCAGAGCTCCCCTAAAAGGCTCTCAAGGCTTCCAATTTTTTTTTTTCTTTATGCTCTTCTCTTCTTCTTCTTCCCTTCTCTCTGTCTTCATCTTATTCCCAGGTTTTCCTACATTCAACCCTCTCCAGAGCGATAGCTTTCTTCTAGAGAAGTTGATAAGACAGCGAAAGCTCTTTTTGATGTAGGTCTCTTCTATGGTGAACATGCAAACAAACCCTTAACTATATTTCTTCCTCGGGAAGAGTCTGGTACTGGGAGCCACTTGAGTGCCATGTTGAAACATCAAAGGTTCTCTCCAAGAGGATTTTGATTTGGGTCGTCCCACCGGCAGCTCCGTGTTAAAGACTCGCCACTCAATGGACAATCTTACTGTAATTGATGAAAGGAAGTTACTTCTATTTTCTTCTCGTGCCTTTGAGATTTTTTTTTTTTGCCGTTTTTAATTCTTTAGCTTTCTCCTTCTACTTCTAGCACTGCCATGGCCATAGCCATAGCCGTAGCCGTAGCAGTTGTCAAGGTCGTAAAAGCACCTAGGCTTGCTGACTACAAAGTCATGTCACTGATTCTAGGAAATAAGATCCTAGAGGGAACTTTCGGACAACTACTGTGCTAACTGTTAGCTTGTTAAACTATTATTTCCGTATCTGACTGAAAAAGTCCTGGAAGGGACACGTTTCATATATTTTCCTTTTCAAATATGTCAGTAAGATCTTTATATTGTTTATTGTTTATTGTTTATTGTTTATTGTTCTCGAGGGGAACTAATTATCATGGAACGCACGATTTGGCTAAATATTGTTAGCTTTTGGTTCCGTTTTAATTTTCTTCCCCTGCTGGTTCTGTTCTTATTGCTCCTTTTCTCTGTGTTCATAGCTTTTTTCTATTGATTTATTCAAAGGGAAAGGAAAACAGAGAAAAGGACAAAGGAACATGAAAAAGTCTAAACAAGAAACACACTCTATTCAAAGACGTCAATTCAGAAGCAAAGAGAAAATGGTTTGCGTCAAAAACGGGAGACTTCATTTTCAGCCAAACTGAGTTCTGCATAAGAATAAATTAATGGATGCTCTTTTCTTCTGCCAGTAAAGTGAAAGAGTTTGTGAGAAAATGAGAAGAGTGGCGTACATGTGTGAGTTAAATAATTCACAAGGACCTTTTTGTACAGGTGTTCACACTTCCTAATGTTAGAATTATTAGTCTTTACAGAATTGCCTCGAAGCTTGATGTGAATGGCATGACCCGTGAAAGTTTTGTTATGTCTGGTCAAACACTCCAAAAGAAACTACTTGAGTGAGCCGTGGCAAATGATGTGAAGTGTATGACTGGTTAAAGTTTTGTTTTATCCAATCAAACACCTTAAAAAAAGTACTTAGAAGTTGATGTGAAGTGTTACATAAAAGAAATTGAATTATGTCCAATCCAACACTCTAAAAGAAAACTAAGCTATGCTTTGTGCAGTTATAATATTGATTATGCTTTCATTATTCCTCTCACTCAAACCCTAAAGAACCCAACTTTGATTTTCTTCTCTTAACTTATTGAACGTAGGATCGGTTATACATTTAAAGTATAACTATAAATGTGTAACAGTTACAAGAAAATATATTAAATATTCATATTCAAGATAAATGTTACAATATTAAATATAAAATCGTAACAAAAACATCAATACATTCGAAAACTAGAACCGAACAAGGATCATAATGTTTTCATATTAAATAGGGCAGTTACACCAATACATTAAAGTGAAAGAGTGACGATGCCAGAAAACTAGTACTCGAAGAGCTAGTTCATGACGGTAAAGAGTCCAAGACTAATTTTTGAGTGTTGAGAAACTAATCCTTGTTGACAATGCATATATTGCAGTGCAAAACCATGAAAATTAGCTTTACAACATGAGAAATTTCTTAGGTAGATGGGCCACTGATGCCTCCAAGAACATATATGCCTTCTTCGTTCAATGCTATCTCGGATCTTACTTTCTCATAATAGTCTTTTACATCATATATCTTTCTATTATCAAGACCTATCTTTGTTTTTTAGATCTTCAGTTTAGATTTTATTAATTTCACCCAATTATGCTGCTAGTTTTTACTCTTTTATTACCCCAACCGCCGCTCTGCTGCCAAGAAAGTCTTACAGATCATGGTTATGGATGTCTGAAAAAGCATACTTCAAAGAATAGAAAAGGATCACATATGAATTAGAAGTAAGATAATCATATTTTGAACTGCTTGTTTTTGTATTAACAAGGTCGTTCTCATTATTCAAACACTGACAACTTACATCATTTTACAACGAACAGAATAAATTTTGTTCCAATATTTGACTGTATTCAGCACCAGCTCAAGGTTGAATGCTTCAGAGGCGCAAATACTCGGAAAGTGCATATAAGAATTTTCATCTTTCTAATTCCTATATTCTTCTCCCAACAAAAAAAAAAAAAAAAAAAAAGGCTTAAACAATACGATTGCCTACCCATTTCAGCTGACCTGCTCACCAATTAAATCCAAGCCTACGACCAGGAAAGACACCCCTTGGAACAGCAAGAAATAGAAATGAACTCCCTGAGCTGACAAGAGACTTCTGGCCGAAGCAGTGAGTAGAAGGAAAGCAAGCACAAGTTCCTTACTGTAAAGCTTGTTCCTCTTCTTCACAGGAGGAAGCTCCTGGTCCTTAAGTTTACTCAACAGTTCTAAACCAGACTCGGAATGCCTCCTTAGGATCTTCTCTTCACTTGAAGCCTTTGATTCTCTCTCGGCAAGGGCCAATAAATCTGATTCAGATGATCTACCTGTTTTCTTGGTCACTACCCATTCATAAGCGCTTCCTAGCTGAAAGAGGCCTGAGACCATGGCATTGAACTTTGTGACTGACATCGTATTCTCGAACAGTAGGTAGGGAACCAAGAAAGGGAAAGATTTAGGTGCGGGTAGTATGTTCAAAAGGGACATGAAAATGGGGACATAACAGATTACCCAAAGAGGTAGTTCTGCCTCAGGGATGAACATGGTCAATGGAAGTATGATACAGAACAAAGTGAACGAGTAAAAGGGAAGTATAAGTTTCCTCAGCAAAAAGAAAAGAAATATCATGTTGCCCTTCTTCCAAATAGTTACCTGCACGAACATAAATCCAAGCTTCAAAAAGTTAATCAGATTTTCAGATATTAAAGAATTTGGAAGCAAACAGACTATGGGATTTGAGGAAACCTTGGATTTTATGATAGCTGGAAGGCACAACCGGAAGAGCTGCATTGGACCTGAATGCCAGCGGTGTTGCTGCTTCTTGTAGGCTTCATAAGACTCCGGTAACTCGCAAAGAACTCTGACATCATTGAGGAAGATGAATTTCCATCCATTCAAGTGGGCCCGAACTGCAATATCCATGTCCTCGACTGTGGTTCTCTCAAGCCAACCTCCTGAGTCCTCTAAAGCCTTGATTCTCCAAACACCTGCCGTTCCGTTGAACCCAAAGAAATTGAGGAAAACGCCATTCACTTGCTGCTCCACCTCAAAATGGAAGCAGAGGTTGATGTTTTGGAGCCTTGTAAGCAAATTCTCATCCTTGTTCACAAAGGACCAGCGAGCCTGGACGAGACCCAATTCAGGATTTCCCTGCACAAATCACAAGATCCTTAAGATGACTATTATTTGAGAGTAGCAGAAGGAAATTTCTTATTCTTCTTTGGCTCATATTACCTTGAAGTGAGGAATGGTCAGTTTAAGGAAATCACGATTTGGCTGGAAGTCTGCATCAAATATTGCAACGAATTCATAATCCTTGACATAGTCACAACCCATTGCTGAGTTCAGATTCCCGGCTTTGTAACCAGTTCTGATTAGTCGGTGTCGGTAGACTATGTTTACTCCTTTCTCGCGCCATGCGGACACTTCGTCTTTGATTAGAAGCTGTAGATTCCCATCATCCGAATCGTCCAGGACCTGAATTAAAAATCGGTCCCTTGGCCAGTCAAGTTCACAGGCAGCACCAATCGATTGCTCATACACCTGAATCCAATACAATATTTCAGCACTAGACCACAAAGTGGAGATGTAACAAGCCAAAAAAAGAAAAACGTGAATTAAGAATTAAAAAGATCTGTGAATTTGATTGTTATTTCGCAATGAGAAGATATACATATTACTGTAATTGGAAATCCCATTGAATTTCAAGCTAATGGAGGGACCACTAATGGGAGAAAAGAATTGGCTCTTTTCTCCTACCTCTCTCTCATTGCACATGGGAATCTGAACAAGAACCATTGGGTAACTTGAAGGATCCTCAATGTCGTAAGTTTCTCCTTCTATTGTCGGTTTCACCTTCTTGTACTTGATCCAGAAACACCCAATACAGAGAACTAGACGATCGAAAGATTGAATCAAAAATAGCACGATGCAGAATTTTGAAAGCAGGATCACAAAAGGAGCTATATAATCAGCTCTAAAAGATAGCCAAGCCATGTAGAAGGATTGCACAACACCCTGAACCTCCCATGGCTGAATCATTTGGAGATTCCATTTCTTGAAATGAGCAATGACTTCGAACACCAAAGCGAGAATTGAAATAACTAGAAAGGCTTTGATAAATCCGTACAACTTTCCTCTGCTTCTGGAGTCCTCTTCGCTTACATCAGAAAAAGCAATGCGCTTCTTAACGGAAACAAACATGGTCCCGAAAGCGGTGGCCAGCCATGACAGACTGGTCAGAACTCTGTAAGCTTTGAGAAGAAGGACCCATATAAATTGCTTGGGACTTACAGCCTTCTGTTTATCCCGAAACAAGAGAGAATCTGAGCCATTGACCTTCAGTAAAGGGAAGTTGTCAGGCTTCTCAATAGTGACGACAACAGAGTTCGAAGCCATTTCTTTCCCTGAATCCAACTTCACAGGAAAGAAAGTGGAAACGGAATCAGTCCCCGGGGCACGATGATGAAATGGGGAAATGAGACGAACTGGGAAATCTGTTCTGAGACTCTTGTAACACTAAAGAGGAGAAAGCAGGAGAAGGAAACCTTAAAATGGTCAGTTTTTATATGAATTCTCTGAAATCTAGATCTCTGAGATCAGGGTGGAAAAAGAATACCTAGTTTCAGATGGAGTTGAACACGAAAGTTGACAATTGATCTTTCATATCAAAGCATGAAGCAACTGTGAGATAGAGCGAGCAAGCAAGAGAGAGAAAGAACATGTACTCGATCTCATTCTCATCAGTGTACTCCGAATAAAGAGGCAGAAGGCTAAGTATTTCTGAAATGGCTGGAAGGATCTGCCGTATTAAACAATTCTAAAACTGACTAAGCATCTGATCAGGTACTACCAGGAATCAACTAGGAGTGTGGCATCTGCGTTTGAAGAGCGATACAAGGTGTTGTTGATGTCAGAAGCACCCTAATGCTTAAACGAAACCGAGTGCATAGTATCCAGCTCGGCCTAGCATGGTAAGAAGTCAAGAAATTTGGTAGTGACAACTAAATACAGCCAAGCTGCAGATCGCCCCACGAAAGATTCCTGCGTGTCTGTTGATTGTCCTCCATTTATTACTGCAGAAACTTCCTTCTTGTTTCACCACTTGCAAAGAAACTTCTTAACTCCTCCTCCTTTTATTTTATCAACCGACGGCTCTATGTTTACGCGGTGTAATAGGTCAGATTTAGTCGGATTATTTTTATAATCATGACTTTGGTTGTATCCTGGTAAGCTTGGAGCCCATTCAAGTAGAAAGTCATGCTTTGTTATCATTGCATTATAAAAAGGATGGAGAGGCAAAATCTACTTTTGCTTTTGTACATCATCACATGGACCTTGGTTATCTTTCAATTCTGACGATCAACAGATCAAGTTAATCTGATTCCTGTAGAGCTCAGAACCCTTGAACTCCCAAAAGTGTTGGAACCAGAATAGGAAATTAAGTATAAAAAATGGAAAACGAAGTGATCAGTTACTGGGAATACTATTTTTTTTTCACTGACATGCAAACACGTAGCAGTCCCCACACTGAAAATAATATTTTCAAGTTGTTGATGTTCAGCTTCAGAATTAAAACGTGAACCTAGACTAGGTGCTATGCATCGTGTTCATCTTGTTGACATCTCATAATATTTATTTATGTTGTAGAAAATCCTAGTAATAATTGAATTGATTGTGTTCCATAAAAAAATAATTAGAGGTCAAATTTTACTCGGCTACTACAACCCCACCTTTCAAATTCAGGTAAAATAAAAAAGTTGTTTGACTTTATCTTACTGCTAATAATCTATTGGGAAGTTGTTTTTTTTTTTTTTTGGCTGTTTATTTTTCCTTTATTTTGCCTAGTGATGTCTAACAATTAATAACCCAACATATGGCGTTTGTCATTGATTTCTCTTCTTGTTCTTGGTTGCAAATTTAGGAAAAGTCAACCTCAAGTCTTTATATAATTTTAAGATACGTATAGCCGTGGTTTTAGCGTAACTGAGCTCGGGGATAGTTGCCATCACTATACGCTGCAGAAAACATCATTCTAAAGGTTGAAACAAGATGGAACCTGTCATCGTAGGAAGCGGAAGAAACCGTCCACCTTCACATGCAGTATTATTCGTATATTCCCCATCTCATGAAGGAATAGAGAGCAATCATCTCCCTGAATGAGAAGAATCGTCAATTTTTTGGTTTAAAGCAAGAGGTTAAGGCAAGATCGTAGGGAAATCTAATATAAATGCAAGACTGCAACATCAGGCATGTGTCAATGTAATATAAAAAAGACAGTATTTATTGCTGCTGGGTCTCCAACTTGGTGCTTCGTAGCCCATGTGAGCTCCATGGCTGTTTAAATGAGTTCATCAAATTGGCTAATATGAAATTTAGAGAGTTACTTCATAGGGCTTACTTTGCCCATGTGAAATAGCCAATTTGCAAAACCAATAGCCAATAGATATAGACTTCTGAGATATTCTACAGTTTTCAAGTTCCTTGATTCTCACTGAAAACATTTACGTGTTACGGAAAGCAGAAAGTAAACCGGAATCAAGAGGCTTTGTACCAAGGAAAAACCAATTGCCTTCGCTGTACATGTTTGAACAGGACAAGGTTGACTTAAATTCTCAAAGAAAACAAAAAAACAAAAGTGACGGTGTACGTATGAAAAATGTGTTTTAAACTGATATTGTTAGGTGGGCTTCTGGATCTTCACAACAGCTGTAGGTCTCACATTACGAGCTACCTTCTTTTTGACTACATACAAAAATCAAAGGATCACTGGAGCCAAAGAATATCCTTTCCTTTGAGCGCAAATCAAGGAAACCCATCTCAGTTTTGGAACTTAATTTCTCCCTGCTCGTTGATTTTCCATCCTAGCAATACCGTGTCCTACAGATAAGAAAAGAAGCAGAGTTATGGTTCACACCGACAACGGGATTTTGAGTGAAATGCAGCTTTAATGCAAGTTCTGCTAACTATTGGTGTCGTTAATTTCTTCTGAAATCCGAACTATCAAGTTGTTTCTGTTTGAGAAACAGTATCAGTCCGTCAGCAGTGTGGAATTCAACTGTAGGAAGTGTTATTGCATCTTACGAGTAGGGATAAAATATGCCATTTTCTGTCACCCATTGCGGTGAAAAAACAACCGAGGTTTCGTTAGTTTTTATGTGCGGTCTGATGGGAATGCGCCCCAGCAACCAAACAAGCAGCGCAAACCTCATCCAGCAAAGCCCACCACAACAACTAGCAGAGTACAATATGGCAGATTGCTTGCATCTCAAAGGGATTTTGTCTTGGTTGCTAGCCACGGCCACATGTGAGGGCACTGGATTTCCAGGTCTCCCACATGTGACCAGCCACCCTGGTCAAGGCTGTGCACTCCAATTTAATAACATATTTACGACTCTCCTCCCTTCACTTCTGTTAAGCGTTCCAACATGATATGTTGCCATTGCATATTGAAAGAAGTGGGTCTTTTCATACGCTCCGTACATTCTTTATTGTGCATCGCTCAGTGAGCGGCGTTGAATACTTATTTGCATAAAGTGGCGTGTAATCATTTGGTATACTGCATCCAGGTGCCGACAAAACTGTAGTATGCAGCGGACCTCTGAAGTCCCGGAGGCCTGAGAAGATCAATCGCTTTAGGAAAATTACTCTTCTGCAGGTTTAGCAAGGTCCCTTCGAGAAGATTAATACTGGCACATGGGTCTGATAATGTCATTGGTTATGAAAAAGTAATCTCCTTCCTCGGCCAAGGACTCATCGGACCCTCTTATCACCTGCAAGAAAAGTACTTGTACTGGGAAAATAACTTCTTTTCGTAATAGGTAAAGAATATGGGAGGCATTGTGCTTGTACTGGGAGCATCTGGACCACCCATGTGCAAAATTTTGGCTACAAGGGTCACTCAAGGGACCTCACCCTCTCAACAGGAACGTCCTATCAGCGTGTGTTTCTCGTGATATCAAGAAAGATATAGGTAAAGAGATCTAGATCATAATCCCGGTCACATCGGTTGGAAAGCTAATCGACAGTTCGACTTCAAATCGGTGGAGATTAGATCCTCAGTCTGATTTACACACAAAGTGGTCCACGCAAGTGTACCGAGGGGTGTGAGATGATGATGAACCTAAGATATATGGAATTATCTGCGTCATGCCCTGCCGACAAAAATTTTGTTTTGTTTTGTTTTTTTTTTTTTCTTCACATGCATGTCATAACTCAAAAGCGAACATCTCAGTGCTATAAGAGAAGATGAATTCCCTCATGGGGCACAAAAGGTTGCACCTGGCAGACATAAATGGGAATCGCCACTGTGCCCAAGAGAGAAGATTGTAGAGCCTCTCAGATGTGAGGGTAGGGTCTGCCTTGAAGCTGTTCTGTTCGTTAAGATGTCCATTTCTAAACGTGGATGGTCTGAGCTTCGCCATAAATGTGCCTTGATGATGGAAACCAGTAAGCGCCGTTATGTTTTCTATATTATTAAGGTGTTAGTTTATTGTATTTTATGTAAGAATTATTTATTTCTCATAAATCAATTTTAAGAGAGAAGAAATCTTCTACCATAATATTTAAATTTAAATTTAAATAAGACTTGTCGGGTCCTAGCCACAGCCACAAAGTCTCGAGTTTTTCCTTCTACAACTTCGAATGGTCCAGTCTATGGTATAGATAAGTTAAGAAGAGAGAGTTAAAATAGGAGCTTGGTTTCATTAGAGGGAAAGAAGTTCTTAAATTGTTTTCACAAGGAGAATTCAGCATGTCCCTTTACAAGTCGGAAGCTACTAACATTGCATTTCTGTGCTTTCATCAGCATTACATAGACACTTCTAGAATACTTACTACGTGGCTTAAGTACCAACACAAAAAGATATACCAACGAGCAGATTTACTGACCATTTTAAACGCTCTAAAATGGTCCGTGGTTGGACTACTATTGCTCCTGCATTTTCTATTATGTTTGGTAGCTCTGTTTGCACTTTTGCCGACGGGCTAATACATTTCTTTAAATAGAAGACATGAAATATTAGATGAATCTTGACTTTGGGTAATAATCTAAGCTTATAAGTTATGTCCCAACTTTTTGAATAATTTCATCATAATAGTAAGGGGAGAGCTTTAAATTTCTTCTAAGTGCTATTGACAGTTTAATAAAGTTGCAGACTCAACTAGACAACATTTGATTTTTTTTCCTATCTTACCTTGATAAAATATCTATAGTTGATTTTTTCTTTTTTTTTTTTATTTTATAAAACTAACTAAAAATAAAATAAAATAATTATTTTTTATTTTTATTTTTTAATATTATAACACATGCACCTAACTCACATACATTAGGCATTACTTAACACGCGTATAATAAGTATTAAATTTCAGACTTCATGGTTAGAATCTTTGTTAACTTGAATTAGTTGACTAAACAATTGATTTTTCCTTGCTTATCCTATATTTAACAAAAGAATCAAAGTCAATCACATTCATTAACCATCTTTGCTGCTATAGATTTGTTAATCTCTATTCACACAAGAACTTGAGGGTTTGATGCCGGTTCTAACAATAAAACACTTTCCCAAAAGATATATTCTCCATTTTTAAATAGCTAACACAACTATCATTAATTCCTTCTCCTATGTTACAAATGGATGGTTTTCCTTTTCAAAGTTTAGGTAAAGAAAGCAACAGGTCTTGCTCCTCGAGGCAAAATAGCTCCTACTCCGAGGTCACTAGCATCAATCTCCATCACAAACATTTTTTAAAGTTTGGCGAACATAGAAGGAGGCCCTAGTCATAGCCACCTTTTAGTTCTTTTAATGCTCTCTCAGCATCCTCCCCCCACGGGAAATTCCCTTGTTTTAACAACTCTGTCATCGGGGCCGCCTCGGACTCATTACCGATAATGCACTTCTTGTAGTAGTAGCACAAAAACTTTCTAACCGATTTGATGGTTGTTGGCCATGGCCAATCTAAATTTTCTAGATCCACTGATACCCTATTTTCTCTTATTATAGGCTCCAAATAATGGACTTCCTTCCTCCCAAAGGGACACCTACTTTTTAAAGAAAAACAAATACTGTTCTTGCAGGGTTTTAAAAATCTTTTTCATATGCAACAAATGCTTTTTCTAATCGTGAGTCCATTATGATATGATGATATTTTGAGCAAAAATTCAATTTTATAAAATATTTTGCTCCATATAGTTCATAATTAACTTATCTATCATGTATTTGTTAAGGGTCCTATAATTCACACACATTCTCCAAGTATAAGAAACGAATATGGGTTACTACTTGGTTGGATCCTTGATGATAATATTCATCGACCAATTCTTCAATTACTCCCTTTTGAGAATAGAGTTACCGATATGGACTCAAGGCTACAGGGCTTGTATTCTCCTTAGTGGAATCTTGGGTTCTACACAGTTCGGTTTACGGGTAAGCCTTGGGGTTTCCGCGCTCCATGATTTGTGAATTTCTTAATCAGTATAGACGACTTATCTGTTTTTTTTCTTTTTTGGTTTTTCACAAGAAACATCTTTCTACCCAAATTGCCTTGGCTAATAAAGCCTGGCTAACCCAATTGCTACTAAGAAGAGGGTGGGTCACTAGCCTGAGCTTCTAGCCTTATATGGTCCTTCAACTCCCCAGGGAAATGCCATATCAAGTGTTTGGTGGTTAACCTTCTGCCCCTTAATGAGAGTTGGTGGAACTACATTTGGTAATCCTGAATACTATCCGTCTGCCTTAATCTAGCAAGTTCAACAAGGTGGTTTGGTACCTGGTAAGGCCGCAGGTGTCCATCAATCCCGGTGTAAGACTCCCAAGTCATTAGCTTGCCTTCCTGATTCTCATTAAAATTTGAAACTATATTTGTGCTTTCTCGTCCAAGTTTCACGGCGTCGGTGCCACCTTGTCTTCCTTGGATTTTCATAATACTCAATCTGGGAACTTCTTTCCCTAAGATTCACGTCTCCCTCTGAGGAAACCAAGGTCCCATTTTTACTCTTCTTTCTTAACTTGTCAAAATGTTTATACCATAAACAAGATCATAGCAGGAAGTTGCAAGAGAAGGAAAAACTCGGACTTGTGGCTAGGACCCGATTGGGAGTTACAATCTAGCCGTCCTGTCACAAATACACACACCTCGTCTTTTCGTGCTTTCGTCAACCTTAAGTAAACAAAATACAACGCAAACTTAGACACTTCTATAGTAATTTTTACGTTGCTTGGGAACCAACACAACAACAAACCGATGAGCACGTGCAGATTTACCGAGTTGAAGCCCAATGATCTCTTCCCCCTCCCCTCATTTTC
This sequence comes from Casuarina equisetifolia, assembly GCA_028551475.1. Taxonomy (NCBI): domain Eukaryota; kingdom Viridiplantae; phylum Streptophyta; class Magnoliopsida; order Fagales; family Casuarinaceae; genus Casuarina; species Casuarina equisetifolia. The sequence continues at coordinate 17,072,544 of CM052355.1, forward strand.
TACTACATCACCCAATCGACCGAAAATGGAAAGGAAATCACTGATGTTAATGTCTGTGCACAAAGAAGGAAAACTTCTTCAAGAAATGCCAACCATTAATAAGGAAATCGACTACTATTCCGGAATTTTTCCTTCCTTAGCAATTGACAGATTTCATCTTGATTAGCTTGTAAATTGATTAGCTTAGGACTTTAAATAGCAGTTAATCTGTACATCTTAAGTCATCGAGAAATAAAACAATCCCTTCTTAAAGCATATTTACAATTCTTGAGTTTTTTGAGAAGAGCTTGGTTTCCAATTTCCAATTTTTTTTTCTTACCCATATTTTATCGGCACCCGCACGTTTATCTCATACCACCTTTCAATTTTCAACTTTACTCTAAACTGTAACAGGTCCAGAGTCAAATCAAGATTAATCATAGCATATCCATAACGGACCTTGTTTTAAATACCTGTACTCGTTTTTTCTACTAATTAATTGTAGGTGAGGCTGGTAACGCGCTTATAATGGGTAAAAGATCTAGTAATTATTTTCTTCATAAAAGCATCCAAATCACATACAATTAAAGTAGGAAATTGTATGATGTGGACCCGATTCAGTGTCAATGATATAGGTGAAAAAAACATCTTGAAGGATGTCTTCTTTAGTTTTGTTGCCTAACTATCTTGTCATAAACAGAATATCAAATTACCAAAATGAACGAGAAAGAAGTGGTGGTCATTGGAATCCTTCATCTCGTATCTTCTTTCTTTATTGTCATTTCATTAATGTCAGTAACATGTCATCTATTGGCAGCAACCATCTCTGAAAATATATGGCGAGAAATATAACTATCTTGGCAAATTATCTTCTTGAAGAAGACAAAGAAGAGATATACTAATGATGGATGATCTAGAATATTGAAGGAGGCTAGGTCTTATCGCCCAAAACCAACTGTGAAACATTGGACCAGGCCGACCATCTTCCTAGGTCAACCGGATTCTGTTAGAAAGATGAGGATTGGGCCGAAGTTTCCACGGCGAGAAGCCTTGTCTGTTCGTGTCAGCTACGAGTTTGCCGCTTAACTTCCGGCATCATTTGACTTTTCAGAACTCCAGGCGTGGATGGAAATGTCGCCGTAAAAGAAGGAAAAAGATGAAACTTTGTAACTAAAAATAATTCCTTTTTATAGCAGTTCTAGAACTGCTTACGTTACAAGCTTCCTGGCCAGCAGTAAATAATTACCCGGAGACGCAGGTAAATAAGTCGCCTCTACAGTTCCCCTATTTCGCCGTCACATCAAATGAACACCCCCCAGCAGAGACCATCTTTACAGAAGATGAAACTATTCAATGAAAGCTTGTACTTCACGTTTCCAAAAACCTTTTATAAGAATACCAAAGATTAACAATTCCTTTATAGAATCTTTGTGTTAAACAAGATAAGATTTGCACTTTTCATTAATTTGAGAAGATCTCAATCTTTCGTTTTCACATGGGTGATTCCCCGTCAGCATCGGTTTGATGTCTCCGTACCTGGATGCGAAAGATCGGAACATTGATAGAAATCTCCAAGTACGACAAAATTCCTAATAATTACTAATTCGTAAATAAGAATCCAGCGTTGACAGCAACACAGAGGATCTTTTGATTATATATTTCTTTGACTTCGTTGTAATTAACTTTGTAATTAAATGCGTACTTTCAACCATGTTGAATCTATTGAAGTCTAAACGCGTTCAGGTGTGACTCACTTAATATGAAGCGTTAAAGAGGAAGTCGAGTGATCTCAATGTCCTTGTAAATAAATTCCGAAACGTCAAATCCTGAGTGAAGACCTAAAACGAAACTGACCAAAAGATGAACGAACATCGAGAAGAAACGCAGAAGATCATTGAAGGTATCCAACGCGGGATCCGAATGAAGTGAAAGGGAAAGAATGTCGGTAATGTGGTCAGTGTCATGGAGTTTTCACAATTCCACGAGTGCTTTCCTCAGGCAAGCGTGTCCCTGTCTGGTACGAGGCACATGGAACCCAAAGGTATTTTTAACGGTGGGGCTTTGGTCAGCTAATCAGATGTTCGTCCGATGCTCCGGTGCCTGTGTTTGTGGGGAAGGTGTATGTATGATTAAGACCCTTTGTTGGACTTTCCATGCATGTAGACATGGCTGGTCGTCTTTCATAGGTAAGTGGGAAAGCAAACGTCGTGGGAAGCAATTAAAGACCACAGGATCTCAGAAACTCCAAAATCGAAAGGATTACGCCGAGAAATCAGGCTCATCAGCCATCAATCCACATGCACTGAGTTTCCAGAAAGCAGTGACATCTGTACGTGTCTCACACGGCCGACGGTGCTTTCCACATAGGGCCTCTCCGTCTATCAGGCACTCTGTCTTTCTTTTACGCTAAAAAATAAAAAGCGAGGGAGAAGAATTAGACTTGCTTTTCGCAGGACACGGCAAACGCAATCTAATGTGGGAAGACACAGACTCTTCACAGCCCAGCTTTTGCTATTTCAGTTTTCGTCGGAAATTCTGTCACTTTAAAGCCATTCTCTCTCTTTGTCATTCTCTGACTTGAACAGGAAGATCATGAAGGTTTCGAGGAGTCTTTACCATGACAAACATTATGGCAAAAGGGAGAGATGTCTCAACATGGGAAAGCTGGTGCCTTTCATGTTACCTTCTCTGTTCATAGCCACAATTTTCAGCTTGTTCCTTCTCTATTCTCCAAACCCTTGGACTCTTATATCTAAACATGACCTCGATTCTCTCCTCCAGCAACGACGAATGGAAAAAGATTTCCCCGATTCTGTCCGGAAACAGCAACCAGAAACCATGCAAGACCGTGATTCTGTCCAAAAACAGCCACCGGAACCCATGCAAGGCCGGGATTCTGTCCAAAAACAGCCACCCGAAACCATGCAAGGCCGTGATTCTGTCCAAAAACAGCCACCGGAAACCATGCAGGACGGTGATTCTGTCCAAAAACAGCCAGCGGAACCCTTGCAAGACCGTGATTCTGTCAAAAGACGGCCGCCAGACACCATGCAAGACCATGATTCTGTCCAAAAACAAGACCGCATGAAAGGCGACAATTCAATCCAAGACGAAGAACAACCTCATCATCTCCAATCGCAGAATAGTAAATCCCAAAGAAACCCTTAATACCTTACATTGCTAAAAATCTTCTGGGTTCTAAGTATTTTTTCGGTTTTGTAGATAGAGGCGACTGCGACTTCTTTAAGGGTCGCTGGGTTCGAGAATTAAGAGGGAATTTCTATACCAATACAAGCTGCACAACGATTCCGGAGACAAAAAATTGTTTCAAGAATGGGAGGGAGGACATGGATTTCCTCAATTGGAGATGGAAACCCGATGAATGCGAGCTACCCCGGTTTGATGCGAGGAGCTTCCTGCGAATTGTGCGAGGAAAGAAAATGGCATTTATCGGTGACTCGGTCTCCCGGAATCATATGGAATCGCTTCTATGCCTCTTGTCACAGGCTAGTGTACAAAACCAAATTTTACTCCAAATTGCTAACCGCGCTTAAATTTTTCACCCTAGAATTCCTAATCTTTTGATTGCACAGTAATCTAATCATATGGTATTATAATTGCACAGAGTATAAGTTTGTGAGTGAGCCTTCAATCATGAGATGCTTCTTAGTAGCACTTTTTGTGCTTTTTTCGTGTTAGAGTACCAAATTGCTTGTTGTTTTCATTATATTCATGGAAAAGAGAAAAGCAAAGTACAATGCCATTTTGCAGTTTTACTTTCTATTTTTTTCTAGAATATTATCCATACATGGCACGTTACATTCTTTGTTGTTGAATGTCATAGTTAGCACAGGCTACTTCTAGGATTCTAGTGTTCTTTGCGTGCTGGCTATTTCTCTTAATTCCATTATACTTTGTGTGGCTCTGGTCGGAGAACATCTCTACTTTTCCAGTGCTACATCTTATTGACCAATTTGCTGAGTTTACAAGGAAAGAATTTTGCATGATAATCGTGAGATTTGAAAGTTCATAGGAAATAGAACACGAGACAACGAGAAACACCTAGTTGTAATCACCAGACAAGGTTCTATAATTCCTTCTTCTCTCTATGAAAAACCTTGTAGACTCATTCAACAATTTTGATAAAGGTAGGGCTAAAATAATCTCTGAAGTCTGGCTATTGGTTCAGATATAAAGTATGGCGGTACGAATTTACTTTGTTCTCTGTTTATTAAGAAATGGAAGTGAAATAAACAGAGCCTGATACGATAATGGTTTTGAAGTTCGGTGTTCTTGGCAGCTGGTTGGTCGGGAGAATGATCTGCAGAGCAACATCACAAAAGTCAAAACAACTAACAAAATAGTGCCGTACAAGTGCACTCATCATAGAAGCAATAATAGTGAGATGATCAGGACTTTTGAGTAGAGATGGAATTTTGACAGGTTTAGCTTTTTGGTCAGCTCCTCGTAAATATGATACTGATGAGCTTACAGCCTGATACTATTACCACTTTTTGCTAGGCACACAACATTATTGCACCTGCCTTTGCACCTTGCGACACTCGCAAGCCTTTCATAAAAGTCAGCCATGTGACTCTGTGGCCAACTTGGGGGGGTGTGTAATCACCAATCAAACCTAAAACCGTGACTTTGAAACGAGGCTAAGATTTCAGTAAATAAATCAGATTCACACATCCCCCGGAAACTCCACATGAAATAGGCCCAAAACCATGTTAGAATTCAGATTTTCAGAAGAATTGATCATGTATCATTTGAGAGTGAAGATAGAAATCCTGTGGAATTAAATAAATTTACTTAATGTTGCAGGAGGAGACTCCAGAAGACGTTTACAAGGATGCAGATGATAGGTTCCGAACATGGTACTTTCCTCGTCATAACTTCACCCTTATGGTCCTCTGGAGCAAATTCCTCGTAGAAGGTGAGGAAAGAATGATAAACGGGACAGGGACCAGCGCTTTCGACTTGCAGATTGACAAGGTGGAGGACAAGTGGGCTAAGCACCTCCCAGAGTTAGACTACGCTATCATCTCAGGTGGGCATTGGTTCTTCAGAGTGCTGTACCTACATGAAGGTGAGAATATAACAGGATGTGTTTACTGCCATGAACCAAATGTCACTGAGGTCAACATTGATTTCGCTCTTCGAATGGCTTTGCGAACTACCTTCAACTACGTCAACGACTGCAAGAACTGCAGTACTCGCCTAGTTACTTTGTTAAGGACATTTGCACCAGCCCACTTTGAGAACGGGGCTTGGAATACCGGAGGGTACTGCAATCGAACAAGTCCTTCCGGTAGGACGGAGAAGGACCTGGAGAAGTTTGATTGGCTAATAAGGAATGTTCAGGTGGAAGAACTTGAAAGAGTAATCGAAGCTGGGCAAAAGCAAGAGAGGAAGTTAGGGTTTGTTGATGTTACAAGGGCCATGCTGATGAGGCCTGATGGGCATCCCGGAGAACATTGGGGAAACAAATGGAAAGCAGGTTATAACGACTGTATCCATTGGTGCATACCGGGCCCTGTTGATACTTGGAATGAACTTTTTCTGGCAGTTCTTACAAGGGAGGCCGGGCTAGTCCTTGATTAAGGAGAGCTGCACCCACATAGCACAAATAGTACTTGTCATAATAATATCCTCATTTTCACAGCATATATTTTCTTTGGGTTGAAAAAAAGTATAAGCATGTTGCCGAAAACCATCCTGGAAAACGCTTTGAGCCTTCTAAATCAATGTCGAAATATACGTTGCGTTGAAGATCTGTGGTTGGCATCCCAATGCACACCAATTCACCAACAAGGCTCTTGCCTGGTTCTATAAGATGTAATTCATTGAAGTCTAAGATTTGCGACGCCTGCTCGGAAGTCCACAAAGCATAGGATTTGAATTGAGACATTCAAATTGTAGGCGAGGCGAGAACTATAATTTTAGCAACTCGACGGATATATGTATTACCTTCTTGCACTGGCAAGTAAGCTCTTGCAGATCTCAACAAAAAGGAAAAGAAATATAATTTATAGCATGTTCCTCTAGAGCTGAGGGAAGAGTTTGTTGCATCGCTTTGCTTAGGATTTACACAAAGAATCATGTGGGTTTGTTGGGAATAAAACGTTTCTCGTTTTGGAAAGTGGTAACCTCACGAAGTTTCGCAAGTCAATGCTCGGCTGTGAATTGAAAGGGAGACAAATAAAAGGGTGTTTGTTTACAACTCCAGTTAGGAGGTGGGTCCAGGCAGTGAATGAGGACCCATTGCACATGCAAAGACGCGAATCAAAAGGATGACGGGGAATCCGATAGGAAAATTTCAGAAAGTGGGGAGACCACCCTTATAAATAAAAGGACAAAAAGAACAAGTATCTCAAAAAGACCAATGTTATTTCATTGTGGTTAATCTAGGAACACAGACATTAATTAATTCCCGATGAAGATGCCAACTACTCAGGTGTCTAACAGCAGAATTTGCTTCCCTGCAGGATTAAAATCCTACAAGACTACACCTTTCACGGGCGAGATTAGACACAAAATAGTGCAAGATATCTCTTTGCAGAAACGAGCTTCAATCCTAAGACTTTCTTTTTCTCTTTCTTTTCCTTTTTTCCGTTTTTATGAGCAACTTCGATCCTACAGTCAATGTGCAGCAGCTTGCTTTCCAATGCAAGCATGAATAACATACAAACTGGACATAACAAACAGGAGTTCTGGCAATTCTAGGCAATCCATTCCCTGGTTACTAATATGTGAAATCTTATTCACACGAGGAGAAACCTAAAAACACAGGTAATGTACAAAGAAATCCCTTACAAAGGGGAAAAAATGATAGTGATGCATTGCAAAGCTGGTTGTAGTACATGCGCATCCGAATATTAAGATAAAATCTGAAATGGAAAACAGCATCGATAAGTCAAAAGGTGTGTTTCACCCTTCATAGGGTTGAACCACTATGGGAGGACAGAGGACTCCACTGCAAAATATAAGGCATCAATGCCACACTAAAAGTCTGGTTGATTGCAATAATTGTCGCTCCAAGGGCTTACCAGGTAGATAGTTGACACCTTTACTGGTTACAAATATGTATTTCATGAAACACAATGAGCTTAGACATGGAGAAGTTCGTCAGGCATGAAGGAAACAATGGTAGGAGAACTGAAGTCCATGGAAGGACTTGAGCATCAACAAATACCATAATGCACCGAATTCAAGATTAGTTGCCCTAGATTATTCATCAAAAGACACCAAGAAATAACTTGGACAAGTACGCTCCTTGATTTTTATGCTACCTTATCTTCATCCCAATGGCAGTCAAAAAGGAACCTGAACTTGAAAGATAAATCATATATCTAACAGCCAAAGTAGTGTTGACTTACAAACCAGAAACACCACAAAATCACATTGTTATCCTACATCTAGTGAAAAATGAACAACTTAGGCATAATTATAGGTTTTTTTTTTTAATATCAATATAAGAGTTTTAAATAGTCAATATTTCCGGAATCCAAGATTTCCTCACAAGTCAGAGCAAAAACATGCAGATATACCCGATGTGTTTGGCATCAAAACAGTATTGGATATCGGATATCTTTGCTACTTGGCCAGAAAAGAAAACGCTCCTTATAAAGTTCAAAATCCCAACTTAAGCACTCTAAAGCGAAAATATGAGCTGTTTTCAGTGAATTAAGGAAGAGGAGGAAGAGCTTATTCGCATACAATGGAAGAGCAAAAAGTCAAAGCACAAGGTACCATTGTATGCGAATCAGCTCTAACGCTAGCCCAGATACACAGAATGCGATAACTCCAGATTCAGAGAATCCAATTTGCCCAGATTCAGAGAATGCGATAGTATTCATCAAGTGATACTTGCCAAAAATAAGTGTTGCATATTAATAAGCAGAAAGACTACAGAATTAAGGGAGCAAAATGGTAAAACAATGGATAAAGGAAACAAATAGAGGTAATGATGAGAGACGAATAGACTAAGGGAGCAAAATGGTAAACAATGGATAAAGGAAACAAATGGAGGTAATGATGAGAGACGATTAGACTGAGGAAACAGGATCCACAGAGCTATACCAATGGGGTACTAGTAACATACTAACACCTGCTCCAACAAAATTGCCAAGTTATAAGAAAATTTCTCTAATAATTGAACAAAAAGTGATAAAAGCATCAGGAAAAGAACTACAGATATTAGCTGATTGATGGGACATGACAAATTAAAATACCACCAAGGCATCACAGATCCTATAAAACGGCGAAAGTATAAGTATCCAAACCAGAATAAACCTTTTTATCTCTAACTAACCATCAAATTTCTTTTAAATTAGACGTCACAATGTACGATATACACTGAACACCAAAAGCAACAGAAGAATGTTTACTAGTGTGCGAAGTAAGTATAATTTTCCGATAATTTTCTCCTTATGAACAGAATAAATTATCAATCTAAAAGAAGTAAGATTAAAAGGGTCAGATCAAAGACATAAATTGCAAATTTGTAACTATGCTCTAAATAGCACCAATTTTATCAGCCTACATTAACCAAATGCACAACATTCATAGGGGAAAAAGAAAAACTAAATTTAAGATGTAACACATAACAATGGGCTTTGACAATAAGCTTGGAACCTCATGCTTCAACTGAATTACCAAGCACAAACGAAAATAATTCGCGCACGGGCGAAAACTCCACCAATCCGATGTCCATTGCATACCCAGTAACCGGCAACTTCAAGTCCCGCAAAACACAGAATGCCTCAGCCATCCGAGTCCTTGGCACTTCCTGAGCGACTGCGCAATAAGGAATCCATGAATCCTGGCGATAATCCTCCGCAATTTCAATTCCTTCCCTCCTCATTGCATCGCACAAATGCGACTGGAACTGAAGAAGCGACAACGAAGGTGTGGGCGTAAGAAAAAGCACGTTGTTGTCAATGGGAAGGCTCCCAATTGACGAGAAAGACAAAGACAACGGTTCTTGCTTTGATGCAAAGCTCTTCACGACGTTTTCGAGCTTCGCGGGGTCGATGAAGGGGCTAGAGAAGAGGGTGATATGTGGACGAGATTCGATTTCTATGAGTTGTGTGCTGATTTGGCGGCGTGCGAGCACGTTCCAGGCTTTCAAGACCTGGTTTTCCAGGGCGGGATCGAAGTAAAGCTCTAAAGCATAGCCTTGTGACATTGCTGTTGGAATGGAAATCCAGAGACAAAATAGGGAATCAAAGAGAAAGGGGCACAACCCAAAAGGCAGAATTGAGATCTCTGAGTGACCCAACGAAGGAAATGGAACTATGAGTGAACAATTTTGCCCCCAAAGTTGGACCAAAAGCCTACAATATGCGAAATTATGAAATACCCAGATGAGATTGAAGGCAAATGAGGCCCTAAGAAGCGGACAACAGGTGAGATTCAAAGTACCCAACGAAGGTAAATCAAAACCCTAGAGATATAGTGCACGAACAAGAAGAACAAGAGATACCCAGATTAAATTATAGGTGGAAGGAGCCAAAGGGAGCAAGAAAACGTTAGGGATGAAACTGGGAGTGAGGTCAGAAATGAGCAATTCGGGGAGAACAGAGAACAGAGTCCAGAGGGGTGTGGAGATGCGAATAGGAAACGGAAGAAACAATCACATGTGAAACGGTAGGAGTAAAGTTTCAATCAGAAAGAGACAGAGGGAATAAAGGGAAAGAAATCAAAAGGCTTTTGCCTGTTACAGTGTCTTTGCGAGGTTTTCCTACAAAATTGCCTCTATTATCACATCGCCGACCGAGAGAGAGTGAGAGAGAGACTTAACCCCATCGGACACCCTTCCAAGTCTTTGCCGCTTATCCGTGCCACGCATAGGTCAGGACGCTCCCTCCCCATTTTCATTTCTCTAGAAACGTTCTTTGTAACGGCGTTCTGAAGTGTTTTTGAGAGGCACTGCCAAAAAGGCACACATCGCAGGTAATTGTGGAAGAACGCCACGGAAGTGAGACTTGTGACAACCTTAATCCAACACTTAATATCTTCTATTACTTCATTTTCAGTACACAGTTCAAGTCAATTAATAACATTAAAATTTTAATGTTGGTGATAGAAATATATGGATTAGATATGCTAATAATGTTTATTCTTTCCGTCCCATTCTTTTTTATTTTTGTATACATATTATTGAATTATTGTAGCTCAAAGACAAATCAATTACAATCATGTAGATCTTTCTATAGTTCTTATTTTGGAATGTGTTAGTCCTTGCTTGTAATAGGTCTTAAATATAGTGACTTTCTTTTAGATCCTTGGGAAATACTCTTTCTTTGATCTTTGAGTCAACTCCTTTAAAGAGAATGGCACTTTTTGTTTTTTTTTTTGTTTTTAGAGTATTTAACATAAAAGAGGAATATTTTAGAATATTGTCTTACCAGCTTTTATCTTAGAGAGAATATGTTTAATGCTTCTAAAATTTATGACATTTGTTAATGGAAGATATTGTCTTCTAATGGTGACATGAAAATAAATTTTTAAATTTTTAAGTATTGTAAGTAAAGATTAGTTTTTTAAAAATGTATAAACTCATAACACTTTAACATGGTATCAAAGTTATGAGATAAGCCTCCATTTTGTTTTCCCTTGTATGGATCTTAATTGTGGAATTGTTTGTGCATGTGTAATACTTATATTAGCTTACACGTAAAGGAAAGTGTTAAAATAAAATATTATCCCCACATTAATGGTGCGAGAATATGTCATTCAACTTATTTGTGTTGTGCTTTAGAACCTTTGTTGAATTAGTTTTGAGTCATAACACTCTTAACAGTATTGTTTTAAGAGTTTTGAATTTTTTTTTTCAAGAGAAAGTTGAAGAACAAGATAAAGGAATAAAAAATAAGGCTTGCTAAGAAACTCAAGTAAAAGATAAGGAAAGACATGGCAACTTAATTATTCCAAATACAAAGATTTGATAATTAAATTCAACAATTCAACTACCCCACATACAAGAGTTATATATCTAAAGATAAACCTAACAACTTAATTAGGGAATTTCAGTACAAGACCGACATAGATAGACTTAATTATTCCAGGTACAAGGGACTTGAAAAGAATTAAGGACAAAGCCTTAACTATTTATTTATTTATTCAAGTCACAGTAGTTTGCCATTTTAGGTATTTCAAGGGACTCGAAGATAAAGGGGAATTGGATTGTGAGAATTTGGAGGCGAATCCCACACCGAGAAAGCACTAGTAGAGTTCATCCATTTTTTGGTCATTTCTGGATAATGACGGTCTATTACATCCTTGAGACTCTCCGTAGTATTTACCCATTCAAGTCCTTTCTTCGTATATGTCTCCTCGTTGAAATTGCTTGTGAAGAACCTATCAGCTTCCAGCCTCCTGCATCCATGGCCAACCAAAATACCACGTCATTGCATGTCCAAATACCAATTTCAATACCTGGAGCGTTGATTGTTTACTTCATTACCTGGATGCCATTACTATGAATATTACAAAGGCTGTCTCACTGATGGCGAACCCCTTGATCTTCCTCTCTGCCATCAGGCCCACAAGCAAATCAAGCTCCTCAACATCATGACCGTACACTTCCTCAAGCACTTCAATCGCCTCATTGTCATCCGTCAGATCCTCCCATTTCGAGATGGGTATCAAGAGGAGAGACCTGCGGAAGTCGTTGTACCTTGCGACACTCCTCTCCCGGTCCCTATAGACTGCATCACGCAGAAGATCAAATTGACTGTAAATATGCTGAGAGAGTCAAACAAATTTGCGACCCAGATTTGATTAGCGTTACCTTCGAGAGCTGGCAGGTCCACATGATCAGGCCTGTCACGGCCGTCTCTGTCCTGGGCAACAAGGTCCCTAAGAAACGTGGGATAGTTCCAGAGTTGTAAGGCCCCGGAGGCTTGGTGGCCCATTGAAACCAATTGCTTTGTGAAACCAATTTTGGCCAAGGTCTTTTCTCCTTCAATGCCTATCATATTTACCATCGGCACCCTGAAAATGCAAAAATAATTGGGATAAACCATGCATCCAAGCGACGTAAATTCTAGAAAATTGAAGGGTTTAATTCTTGTACTTCTGGATCAACGGTGGGGATTTGTTTGGTCCTGGAGCGACCGAGACGTCCCTGAGGTGTAGGTCATCGGGTAGAAGCGAGTGCATCCGGTAGACGGCAACAAACTCCTCAGTCAACGAGTACGGAACTCCATGGTTGTTCGGTTTCTTTAGACCCACCAAACCTCCCAAGATGGCGCCTCCAACATGACCAAACGTGTCCTTGAATTTCTTTCCCAGCAATCCATACCTGAAATAGAATGATTCCCAGAAAATATTACAGTTCTTCATCGCATCAACAGGCTTGGGAAGGGGGATCGATTCAGTAAACTTATGCTGAAACGGCTCAGTACCAGTTCCCGCGCATCCCAGCAAGCAGCGTATCGGTTTTGAGTAGCTCCACCGTCCAGTCTATGGTGTGGACCTTGGCAATCACTGCCGATGTCACCAGCCTTGCATGACGATATAGTTCTTCATCGCTCAGCTCTGGATATTCCTTCTGAAACGTCATCAAAACGGGGCAGTTTTGAACCCCAGTCAGCAGCTTGAAAATGCAGACAACTCATACAAACACATACACGCATATAACTTCTTGGGGTACCTTGAGTGCGTCGCAAACTGCGTTGTGTTCTTTAATGAAGAGGGCCTGCAGCGTTGAGACGCCAGCCCAACTGTTACGAACATCTCCTGATACAGCAACGCCATCTTCGTCGTGGAGAAGAAGGCCATCTGATGATATTTTAAGCTTCCCATCCTTGAAAGTCCGCACCTTTCGCAGCCTCTCTGCATTGCTTCCGTATATAGCACTTCCATCCCTAGACATGAAACATGAAACAAGATAGCTTTCGAAAGTCATTTCATCAATTTGGAACCATCTTGGTAAAAGAGAAAAGCCAAAGTTAACTACATGGGTGCTTTGTTACGGGAAATACATCCAGTCTTTGCTATGCAACTTCGTTCTATTTTCTGCTATACCCTAAGATAAACGTTCAGACTATGTTATTGGTCCGGAAATTAGACTCTACGGACAACGAGAACCCTTTCTAGTTTCTTACCACCATGGTGTACGAATGTTCAGTGAACCCTTCTTGATCTCATAAAAGCCAGTTGGAACCTCCTTTGTTTTGTAGAACTTGAAAGAGTTGAGGGGACACTGGTTGGCAACTTCTCTTGGTGCAGTCAGCTCAATCTGCGATGATTTTACCCAGAAGATGAATAATGCACACATCTCTGCAGTATACTTCATACCCAAAACACAGGTACGAACAAAAGAAACCCTAACAAGCATTTTCAAATTAGTGCAGATGCTCACGATAACTATTTTTTCTGGATCGTGTTTTACATGAAGCAGACCTGCTTGGTATCCTCCAAGTGATCGATCCAATCGTGAATCATAAACTGAATCCATGAAGCAGCTATCATGTTGAATTGCTTTCCGGTGTCTACAAATTTTGTCCGAGCTAAAAGTTTTGTGGCCACCACCATTGGATCCGGTTTCAGTAGCTGCATATTTTCGAAACTAAGATGTTATTGGAATAGAAAAGATTAGAACAAAGGAGGGAGCAATGACTTTGTATCAGATATGCAAAATAGAGTTAGTTTGTAGTGATTACAATTATGATCGTATATAGGTAACAAATATTTCTGCAGTTTGCAGCATATGCCATTCATTTAACATCCCACTTCAAGAAAGGAAGACAAAAAAGGAGAGAAACCAAGGGTAGAAACAAACTTTCATTAAATGAAAAAAAATGCACACACAGATCTAGAAATGGTTATACTTCTTGTTACCATTGACATCAAAAGCATTTGACATATTTCTTTCACTATTGCTTTGCACAATTTATATCTGTTGGTGATTATGGCTAAAGTTAGCATATTTGAGTTCTTTATTCTATTTTGCATATGAAAGTCATTCCTCATGTTTTCATCTCATTTACAAGAATTGCAAAATTCATGCACAAATTTTTTTCTTCTCTTTTAAGTCTCTCCCTTTTCTTTTCTTCTTTTGTTGTTACCTATTTATATTTGAAAGCAGTTTTAATTTCTAACAGAGTATCAAAATTGATGCACAAATAAATCTTTAAATATATATTTACTCTAAAAAGTCAATTACCCAACATAAGCTATTTGTATAAGATTTGGATAATTTGACAACCAAATTACATTTGAAAATACTAAATGATATTATTATTATTATTATTATTATTATTATTATTATTATTATTATTATTATTTTGAATAAAAATATAAGTTAGTATTAATAAAAAGTAGTGTACAAAAGTATAGAAACATATTTTAACATTATAAAAATTACTAAAATTATGAAAAAATGAAAGTTGGAAGGTTTCAAATTCTATTTAAAATGAAATTTCTTTATAAGGATTTTGAAATACTGAATAATATTGAAATGTCATTTTATAACTCTCTCAATTGGTCATTGCTAGTTGATACATGACCAACTAGCAATTTTACACCATTTTTCTTAAAAATAAATGGGAATTCGAGAGATTAACACAGAAGCTTGAAACGAAAACTTTAAATAAGAGGAGAAAAGTCATAGGCATCCCATAGTAGTGCTGCCCCCAGCCCTCTATGCAAAACTTCGCTAAAGAGTGAAGCTTTTTAACAATATGGGTCTGCATGTAACTTTTCCTCCTATAGACCAAGGGTGTGAAAACTATATGATTGTGAGATTTATAATGTGATTAAAAATCAAAATATAATTTCCAACCCGAAGGGTTTGAGAAAGATATATACAACCTAGTTTTTCTATATTAGTTTATAAATACGTATATGTGAATAAGAACAAAAAAAAAAAAGTGGACAAAAAGGGAAGGAACATCAGAGGTTTTCAAGTCAAGCTAATAGGGCCGTAGTTCTGCAAATACCTGCAAATAAGGAATGAAGTGCCAATAGATGTACTGTATTGTTCTCTTACATCACACGGTTGAAATTTAATGTTATGGACTCTTTCACATCAATTATCAGACAACAAAGATCTCTTTAAGAGGAAATTCCAGTGAAGAAACACTAAGATTGAAGAAAGGACCACAAAAGAAGAAAAAATGGTATTAACTATCACTGCTCTACCTCTATTCCTTCTTCTTGCTTTGTTAACTTACAACCTTTTTGAAAGAATGTATTAGATCCTTTTTAAGATTCATTATGTCATATATGTACCGTAGATCATACCTTGTTCTTTTGATCAACCGGGAGAACATTTCTACCAAAGAAAGTTCCATCACCACCTGCACCTTCATTGAAGGGATCATTGAATTTTCCATCAGCTGTCCTGAACGGAAAATCTGCAGGGTTAAAACGAACACCGGCCGGTCGAGAACCACCAACGTTGATCAAATTGTATTCCTGGTGAAGGTGCCGGCGAATAGCCAGGTAAATTAGACCCAGAAAGACCGGTAAGCGGTGCCAGATGCCCTTCTTATCGATGAAGTGCACGATCTGCGTGAGAACATAATAAAAAATGTCAGTTTACCATGTCTTGACATGTTCAGAAACTGATGGGAAGATGATAGCGCACAAGCCTATGATTATGGTAGTGGATATATGAGTGGAAGTGGGGGGTGGGAGTTCACCAGGAAGAGGAAAGCGTCTATGAGGGTCATCTTAGCAACAGCTTCATGGAAGTCTTTTTGGACGAATCGATGGAAAGCTGCAGTTAGGGGAGCCCTTATGGATGACATTATTACAGACAACATATTGGGGAAGCCCTTATGAACTCTTGCTTTATGATCCCTCAGCCTCCTCTATATATACTAGTTTCTTGCCGACAAATTCTTTTTGCATGGAAAAAAGACAATAAACATGGGTTAACTGATTCCTTGCTGCATGGATTTAATTTTTCAAAGCCGTGAGCCGCCATGAACCCTAAAGCTTCAATGTTGCGTGTGAAAATTGAGGTGACCAGAGAGTTGTTTTTTTTCATCTCCCTACGATTGACAGCTGTAGTACGGAAGTACGAGCATTCAACCGACTCTGTAATATCCTTCTTGACTTCATTTTTTGTTAATATATATATATTTTTAACTTCAAAGACTACCTCGGGATAAATTGATAATTTAATCAATTATACATATTCATTTATTACTAATGTGATACTAAACACCTATGCTACAATTCATTCTCTTATTGTAATAGTTTAACATGATCTACGATGATTATTGAGTTTATATGTGTATATTATCTATTAACAGACTTAGGCATTCCTCAATTAAGGCCAACTTCCAGTTTAACATGAATCTATGATGATTATTGAGTTTATGTGTATATTATTTGTTAACGGATTTGGGTATTTCTTAATTAAGGCCAACTTCCATTTTGGTGACACTATATATGCACTGCATCTCATGATTAATCTCATACTCCACAACAAAACTAAACATATGAAAGTGGATTGCCACTTCGTGAGAGAAAGTGTTCTACAAGATCCATCATCACCTAGTATACTCCTTCAGGAAATCAAGTGGCTGATATTTTAACTAAACCGCAAGGTAGAGCTCCTTTTGAGGCGTTCAAAGTCAGGTTGGGTCTTACCGAGCTTGTTTGAAGGGTGAATGTTGACAAGCCGCTACAGAATAGCAACAGCACCTTTGCAGATCCTTCTTCCAGTGTCAACAAAGACTGATGGTGTTGCCTGTTTTCAGTTACTGAATCATCTTATAGTGTAAAACACATAACCTACTTGGTTAAACATAAGTAAAACACACTTAAAAATATGAAATTGAACATTTATACTGCAAAAACAAACTTTTGTGAGGATTAATGTACTAATCTACTCAACTTTGTTACCGATCTTCACATGTGGCTGCTAAATTAGTACTACGATAGTAACTGGATTGGTGTAGCCAAGCTATCGGTATAAGTTTATGAAGCTTCATTAATGTACTGTAGCTTTTGCTTCGGAATCACATTTTACAAATGTAGTAATGCCTTTATTTTCTGTTTCGTTCTTATTAGAATCATAAAAGTTGAAGGTCCCCGCCTCCCCCTACTGTCGCTTTTGCTTCGGAGTCACATTTTACAAATGTAGGAATGTCTTTATTTTCTGTTTCGTTCTTATCAGAATCATAAAAGTTGAAGGCCCACCACCCGCCACCCCCCCCACCCCCCGGGGGGGCCTTGGATGTCAATGGCGTATACTATTGAACCACGTAAAAGGAAAAGACTAGCCCACCCCTCTCCCATTGGCTACCATTTTTGAAAATGAAAATCTACGGCGATAGGAAATAGTCTTCTTCTCTATCCGTATCTGTGGACGAACGCCGCCGATTGGGAATAGTAGTATGCTCCATCTCTCCTACTCTGCCCATTGTTTTTGAACAGTCTTCCCACCTACAGCGCGACAACAATGGAGGACCCCACTCTTCACACCTTCAAAGCAATGATTAAGCAAGCACATGTGTAGTTGAGGAGCCTAACCACTTGCAGTGCAGCAACCACGGAAGAAAACGTGCAGATGAAGAAAATCGGGAAGCAAAATCAATAGCTTTGTCCTTCTGCAAAAGACGACTATGTTAACCCAAATCAGACCATAGATATTATCGTACTTTCCATTCTTCTTTTCCCGTTTGTTCACGAAAATAATTTGGGCAAATGAAACGTCATCTTCTCCAATTTTTTTCCTTTCCGTGCTTCTTAAAACGTGCAGTCTGCAAATGAGACGATAGATATTATCATACTTTCCGTTTCCTTATTCGTGTTTGTTGAAAAAGAGAACTCTGCTGCACCGAATGAGCGAAAAAAGCATCACAAACCAGAATTAGGTCTCGTGTTTCAGGGGGAGCATACAAGGAAATCGGTATAGTAGGTAGAGATCCATTGAATCCCAAGCTACATCTGTCAACCCGGTTTAAAGCCCGTTTAGAAAGCATGAGGAACACACGCAACTCACAGACGGCCATTGGTAACCTCGTGCTCTAGTCATTGACAGGATGGATTTTTCAAAGCTCCTTCACAGTAGAATCGCGATAATACCAACATGTTGAAAAGAACTAAAAGCGAGTGGGACCTCATGGCTGACATTTTCTTTTCAATCTCATACACCTGCAGAGGTGGGCGCAAAGTGGCTGAAATTAATGAAAAAGTTGGACATAATAATTATAACTTTTATATATATATATATATATATATATATATATATATATAAAAGGTATGGTATAAATTTAACCCTCACAAAATTTGGACTAATAAAGATAACGAAACTTCAACCAAAAGAAGATAAACGTGATCATTAACAAAAACATTTGAAAAACATAAAATATAGAGGACAACATGTAAGCTTAATCTTATGAAATCTTATAATATTTCTTTAATGAGTATGCAAGTTTATTTATCTAAAAACAACATAATATAAAGGCTTAAGGGTAATATTTTAATATTATAACTTATCTAAAAGAAAATTAAATTTGAAATCTTCTATTTATGATACAATTAAATATTTGTTTAAGAGAGTTTAATACTTTTAAGTAGAAATCATCCATCCCATATTACTTTTTTACTTCTAATCAATAAAATCAATATTTCAAGAGCCTTATTCTAGAAGCATCTAATGGAATCCTGTAGTTACCAAGTCTTTGTTGATCTATTTTGAAAGCATGAATTCATGATCTTAGCAAATAGCAAAGAGCCTGGGTTGCTCAAAAAATGAGAATTCTTTTGGCACTTGAAGACCAAGTTGTCTAATTTATTTGCTATCATATTACCTTCCCAAAAAATATGATGGGAAAATTCTACACATTTTGCGTATTGTGTATTTAAGGTGCAAGCAGTTTCCAAACGTTCTTAGTGCATTGTACCACATAAAGAGAATCAAATTCTATAATATTTGATACCAGATTTCGCTCTTGACACATTAGCAGTCCTGTCAATGCGGCATTTGCTTTGGCATGTGCATTGCTTACCTTGCTATAATTGGCAACAAAAGCAAGAATGATGTGCCTATTACTTGTTCCCCAAACACTGCCATCAACATTATTGCCCATGATGCTTGAGCTATTCACGTTGAACTTTGCATGTCTTTGGATGCCATTGGGACCATGCACCTCTTCAAATGTATTGTAACTTTAAGAGCAAGATGATCTAGGAAACTTACATGATCTTTAGTCTATAGGGATGTAGAGAACTGCAGTAGCTAGCCAATAGTGAACGGATTTTTGAATACGACTTAAAGACTTTCAAATTCTGATGTTTGGCTGCATTTCTTGCTGCTGCAATGTATTGTAATGGAAGCTCTTCTCTCAAAGTTGGGTTTTGGTTAGATCAGAGAGATTTATTCTTCCTTTTTTTTTTTTTTTTTTTTAAAAAGGAGCTTAACAATAAAAGGTTTGTTATTTACAGAATCAGAAGAGACAGGAGAGTGAAGCTTCCAAAATGAAATGTATAGAATCTTGTATCCAGGTTCGGGAGATTTTCATTGCAATCTGAGCAGGCCGAGATGGGCAATGCCAAGCACAACCCGCTCAATGGCCACTTATTTGGTATTTTGGGCATTATTACTCGGCCCAAGTTTCTCATTTAGCATTGCTCCCAATGGGAAAGAACGAAAATCCTTGCTTTTCAACAAAATAAGAGCAAAAAACCGCCTAAATGCAATGTCTGAAAGCCTCCCTCAAAAGCCCATTTGCTGAGTCTTCCACTCCCCGTTTCTCAAAATCAAAAATGGGGGAAAATAAGCGAAAACGTGGTCGTGAACCCAGAACACCAACCAACGAGAGCAAGGACTTCCAATACACCACCGCAGCGGCAAGTGACGCCGTCTCTGTGCCGATCCCAGCCACCACCACCACTGCCAGCGATCCCGTAACGGACGCGGACGACCCATCGGTGCCCCGGCGCGGCCGTGGCCGTCCCCGTAAGATTAAGAACAACGAGAACCCCAGGCCCAACATAGCGGCTTCACCGGAGCGCCGGAGCTCCAGACACGCGGAGCAAAACGGCGACGTTGCCCACGGGACGTCGACCACAGCAACGGCAACGACGACGACAAACTCCGCTCCGATCGTTTCGGAGCCGGTGAGGTGGGAGAACGTTGTGAGGGTGGTGCCCTCCATGGATGCGGTGGTGAAGGTGTTCTGCGTTCATACGGAGCCCAATTTCTCGCTCATGTGGCAGAGGAAGCGGCAGTACAGCTCGAGCAGTAGTGGCTTCGTCATTGGGGGGAGGAGGGTCTTGACCAATGCGCATTCGGTGGAGCACCACACCCAGGTGAAGCTCAAGAAGCGGGGTTCCGATACCAAGTACTTGGCTACGGTGTTGGCTATTGGGACCGAGTGTGATATTGGTAATGGGAAATTCATTTTTTTAAATTTTGTTTCCACCTGCTTTCTAATGTGGGTTTGATGTGTTTGGGGTAAAGCTGCGTTTATTAATCGGTGGAATTTGTTTAGTTGGAATTTGAATCGAAAGCGAGTAGCTTGGCAACGAAAATGTGGATTCTCGTAACTCGTCAAAGAAGGAAAAGAAGTAATGACTATGGTTCTATGGAATTAATAATACTTAAGTGATAGGTTTGTTGTAGTAGTTATCTACTTAAAGTTTTTATTCGGTTTCAACTCTGCAAAAATACTGAACAAGTCTAATTTGTGTGTTTTTGTTGAGATTAATGTATGAAAGAGGCTGTTAAGGATGGAAATGGAACAAAAAGGACATTTTAATGGTTCATCCAGTTAAGCTGCCAAATTGTCTTTGCTGAACCTAATTCTGGTTTGTCTGAATCAAAATTCAGAGGAGGTATAGTAACTCGTTGTAAGGATTTTAGTTTGATTTCATACGTATTCTGATCAAAACAATTTTTTTGTTCCTTTATTTGTAATGTTTCAGCAATGCTGACGGTGAGTGATGATGAGTTCTGGGAAGGAGTTTCACCTGTGGAATTTGGAGATTTGCCTGCACTGCAAGATGCCGTAACTGTTGTTGGCTATCCAATTGGGGGTGACACAATCTCTGTGACAAGTGGTGTTGTATCACGCATGGAGATACTTTCATATGTTCATGGGTCAACAGAACTTCTTGGACTGCAGGTTATAGTGTTTTGACTTATCTTCTTTTAGACTTAGAGTTGGCATCATTTGTTGCTTTTTGTTGACATAGTCTTTTGCTGTCCCATGTTATTACTTGATTTTTCCCAGATAGATGCTGCAATAAACTCTGGAAATTCCGGTGGCCCTGCCTTCAGTGATAAGGGAAAATGTGTGGGTATTGCATTTCAGTCTCTTAAACACGAAGATGTGGAGAACATTGGTTATGTCATTCCAACACCAGTTATAATGCACTTTATCAAAGATTATGAGAAGAATGGAGCATATACAGGTATGTCTGGGGCTCGTTTACTTTGTTCAGCGCCACCTTCATCTGAAAAGAGACCTAAAATTTATTTTTCAAGGAATAAAGTTGGTGCTGAAATTTAGCTATTGTAGCTACAATAGTCATTACCTATAATGCATATCTGATCAAGCAATTGTAGGACAGGGACAAAGCTAAACTTTTAGGTCACCATTAATTTGTTGAAATTTTTGAGTTGATCTGCATTTCTTGTGTTCATTATGATGTGCTAGGGTTCCCAATTCTTGGAGTTGAATGGCAGAAGATGGAAAATCCTGATCTTCGCAATGCAATGGGGATGGGACCTGATCAGAAAGGTGTCCGTATCAGAAGAATTGAACCTACAGCTCCTGAGTCTCAGGTTCTGAAGCCATCTGATGTTATCTTGAGTTTTGATGGGGTTAACATTGCTAATGATGGAACAGGTAAATCCCACCCTTTCCCCCTAGGAGACAAAAGAAAATTCATAATTTAAGATAGAATTTGTTACTGGGACTGAGTTCTGTATCTCTTTTCATGGGTACTCAGTTTGTACAATTATATATTCTGGTCTTCAGAAATATTTAAGCTGGAGGAATCATTATATATGATAATCTTCTCCACTAATTCAATAAAACTTAATTAGTTATCATTTTTTTAAGCGTTTTAAGGTTTATCTTATGCTCATTTGGGTATGCCAGCTTATGATTTGCAAAAGCTTTTTAGATGCTAGCCATAGATCTTCTTTGGTCAGTTTGTGGTATGTTCCTCAAATAATTAACAAGATAGGAAGCACGTGTTATCCAGTGCTTGATTATTGGGGAAGTAAGGAAAGTGAATTTTGAAAATGAGGGTTTGTGGATGCACACAAGAGTTAGGATATTTGGTAATTGCACATTGGCAGGAACTTAGCTTCAGCCAGCGGCTAAACTAGGAAGCTAACCAAACTAATGTTGTGCTGATGTTGATGCTGATGTTAGAGATAGGGTGTCAATCCCCTAGTCAAAAGAGTTGGTCTCCCATTCTTTAAGAGAAGTCCTCTAATTGGGCCCTATACATTTGAAGCTTGTCTGAAGTACTAGGTTCTGCCCCTTCTGCTCTCTTATTGACTTTGTTGTCTGGAGGTGGAACTATTCTTTTCCGGTTCCTATCTTTGTTCCACTTTACATCTGCATGTAGGAATGGATTATTGTCTTCGGGTAAGCCCAAAAATTTTAGCAAACCAAGCATTTTTGTAGATAATTAAGATTCTGTTTTGAATTTCCCATTGTTGCTTGAGAACACCATTAACAATTGCCTTTCTTTTTGCTTTTCAATTTCCTTTTTAGTTCCATTTCGCCATGGAGAGCGCATTGGTTTCAGTTATCTTGTATCTCAAAAATATACTGGGGACTATGCTTTGGTAAAAGTGCTCCGTGATTCAGAGATACTTGAATTCAACATAAGACTTGAAACACACAAGCGGCTCATTCCGGCACACATCAAGGGCAGGCCTCCTTCTTATTACATTATTGCTGGTTTTGTCTTCACAGCTGTCTCCGTTCCCTATCTGCGCTCTGAGGTGTGTATTTAAGCCTGAAACTTTACTTGATCTTTCTCTCTCTTGTTTCTGTGTCTTTGTATTTGTTAGATTCTGTGTTCTTTTTCTGAGATCTGGATAAAATCATTTTTGAGTTTTATATGCATCTGTATGCACCTGTATCTCGTATTTGTCAGTTTCTATGTTCTTGTCAGAGATCTTGAAGAAATCATTTTTTGGGCTTTAGTAAACATCTGCATGCACCTGATACTTTCGACCGGAAAGCATTGGTTTCTAGATCTTAGAATGAAATTTAATTCTGTTACTTTATACAGTATCAACTGTATAAATAGTCTGAACATACAACACTAGGGTTGTATTGTGAACCAGGTTTTATTCCTATTAAGTTGTCTTTTTGGTCATTCCAGCCACTCATTTGCTATTCTAACTTATCATCTGTTAATTGGGGACTGTTTTAGGGTCTTGGACTTCTATTTTATTTTAGTTTTTTGGCTGGTAAATAAAGTTAGTTCCTTAACTGGATAACTTGTTCCTAAACTAACCGTTGAAGTGCAGGAGCTTAGTCATATCAGGTGCAACGTTCAGTTCACCTGAACTAGTAGTAATGTCATGCTGAAGGAGCCCTTTGTTGCTTAGGTAGTTTAATGCGCCCAGAAATTCATACCTATGTGAAATATTATAAGCTCTATGTCATATTGCCAGTTAACATAATTGCAAGGACGCAAATACACCACCCAGCTGGGGCTTATTTTCTCTTTGTTATGTGTTGCATGTCATGTAACTTGTGTATCCTATGATTGTGGTATCATTTTTTTAGGGTACGGAAAAAGTAGAAAGGAAAAAAGATAAAGTGGTAATTTGTAATGAGCTATATGTACTGTTCTAGGTTGGGAAACCTATTTTTAATTTCATATTGCAAATACGGGATCCTAAGATAAGTAAACATATGCTTGCGTCTATAAGAGGGATTACTCTGTTACTTAACTTGTGTTTTCTTTTCTCTTATGTGCAGTATGGAAAGGATTATGAATTTGATGCTCCTGTCAAACTGTTGGACAAGCATCTACATGCAATGGCAGAATCAGAAGATGAACAGCTTGTTGTTGTTTCTCAGGTATCTCTTTTTGCTTCTCTCGTCATCTTTCCCCAGATAGTTCATTTTGCCTTATTTCTGCTAGATTTTGCTCACCTTGAACAAACACGTTTTCCTCAAAAATTTTGCTAGGTTCTTGTGGCTGATATTAATATTGGATATGAGGATATCGTTAACACTCAGGTCAGGAACTATTTACAACTCATTGTGATGTAATGTTGCTGAAATAACTTGATGTGGACTTTGTTAAAATCTTTCTAATTTTTCCATAGGTTCTTGCTTTTAATGGTAAACCTGTGAAGAATCTCAAAGGCTTGGCCAGCATGGTAGAGAGCTGCGATGGCGAATATCTTAAATTTGACCTCGAATACCAACAGGTTCCACACCCCACCCCCGCGTCTCCTCTCTCTCTCTCTCTCTCTCTCTCTCTCACACACACACACACACACACACACACACATGCGAGCGGCATGTGTTTGTTTGTATTCTGTTGATTTTGACAAGTTTTTGAACATTTTTCAGATAGTGGTCCTAGAGACCAAGAAAGCCAAAGCAGCCACTTTAGATATTCTGACAACACATTGCATACCCTCTGCAATGTCTGACGATCTCAAGACTTGAAGTGAAGATTGTGGGGGAAGGTATAGAAGATTAATTCTTCATTCGGGGAAGGTACAGAAGACTCCTGTTCCATTGGTTATCGTTGTAGTTCATCATTTTCTTGGCCCAACTTCTCAGGCCTTCTCCGTGATGCGGGGGTATGCGGAAATCTGTAACTTTTTTAATATGAGATAATAGCTGTTAAGATTTTTCATTTACAATTTCTCCCTAGATTTTGTCTTGGTGGGTTGAACGAAGTGGGAAGGTGAAGGTTGATTTTCCTAGACCCAGTCATACGTATTTTCAGTTTTCTACTTGCTGTTATAATTTTTTTTGGTGTGGAACTGGTAAGTAATATCTTCCATTTAATTTTTATCACCAGCAAATGCACTAGCTTGGCATTACACTACATCGAGATTGGTGTGAAACTGGGCATGATTCATGTAGTACCTTATTACTGCAACATGGCTAGTCTCTGAACGAGTTGTCCCTTTCAACTCCAGAGCGTAATTCACGCATATGCACGAGTGCGTGAGTGTGCGGGACACACGCTTATATGCGAAGACAATTTATGCGAGCGCCTTCTCGTGAAACCAAGTTCTTGGTGTTTTGTCTTAAAGCTTGTCTTGTAGCCCAGAAACCAAATTCTACTCCTCTACCTAGTTGGTTACACGGTAAACTCGAAAACTTGACTACACCATTGCCCCAAACGAATTATATATCTTACAATTGCATGTTATCTAAGCCAGGCTAAGATGTTCTAAATACTACCAACATTTCCCCCATGACTTCAATATATACACTGCTATATGAGAGTGAAAGGATATAAAGAAGTTGCATGTTATGGATGCAGACATGCTGTGCTCCTCCTAGTTTGGATTTTGATCCAGCCTGAAACTTCCTGGCTGAGAGAAAGTGATTTTCTGACAACTTCCGAGGTCATATGTTTTGGTCGAGTGGAACTAATTGCTGAACTATTTGTGACATGCGGTATGAGAACTGCTCACATCTGCTCTTTATTATGTCCTTCAGTTCTATAGCTCTGCAGTAGAGGGGCCTTTTGGTTCGTAGATGCCGATTCCAGCCTTTCGACTCCCGAGACTTCAACCATCTCTTCTTTTGCTTTTCCCCACATCACAGTGTAGAAGCCGATGGATATTATTGTTGCTCCAACAAGACTGTAAAATGCATGGTAGTGACGAAATTAGATTAAGGACATGTAACAGTGGACGAGCAGAATTATTGATAGAATGACAGGGACCATTCTTTTAGTGGGTTGCGCGCATTGCAACTTGCAGTACACAAGAGGGTGGAATAACGACCATTCTTTTGATTAGTGGACCATACACTAACAAAAGCAACACGCAAGCAGGTTCAGTAAATGGAAACTAAAGGAGGTGTGCTTGAGATTAGATACTTCGAGCATTATTAGTGTTATCCCCAGTCTCACATAAAGGATAAGCACTGATCCAATTTTTCTTGCTTCTGATATTTCGAAATGTTTAGACTTCTGGTCTCTGTTTGAGGTGAAGTGAGCTTTCCTTGAGTTGAGTGGTGGGTTTCATTGATTCCTTTCTAAGTGAGAAGCTACCTAGATATTCATTTCCATTTTTCCTCCTCTCCCGTTTGCCTACCAATGGACTATCCTCGTTTTGGATCGTTGTTTTTTTGGCTAGAAACAACCTCAACCAGTATAACTGGTGGGGGTTTTTCTTCTTTTGTCTGAGAGGGAGAGGGGATGGAAGGTTGATATCTTATAATCAATACCTGCCAAGGTGGAGAGTATCACCCAGGAACAGAACACCCATGGCAACAGCAATGGCAATAGACAAGGGCTTGAACATTGCTACATAGACAGGCCCCTTCAAGTGCAACGCCCATGCATGAATTGCGTTGTTCACGAATGACCCGAAGAGTCCCTAGACGGAGAAAGCCGCAGTAAGAAATTAGAAAAGGGTGATTGGCTCTTTTGCTACTCCAACTATGTAATTAAGTTTCTTACCGAGCACACAACTGAGACCAAAGCTACATTTGGCCCCAATCTCCAAGCACTAGGATTTCTTTCTGTAATTAAACCAACAACCGCAGCTATGAGGCTCACGCTTAGATTGTAAAAGAATATCACTGTCAATTCGTTCGGGTAGTCCTTCATGATTTGTGTCTGTTAAATAAAGGAAAAAAAAAAAGCTTCAGACTAATTTCTGTGGTGTACTTTCAAAATTCCATTCAATCGTAGAGACTGGAGAGAATTTTGAAATAGGCTTGAGTCAGTGGACAAGAAATTCACCTGAACAATGTACCATAATGGAACCAGAATATATTCAGCTGTAAGCAGCAGGCCACCGATCATCCAATTTGATTTTAGTGTGTTCAGAGGTTGGTGAAGTGGAACGGATGATGGTTGGGCAATGATGATCGGCGGGCCTCTGAAGAGGGTCACCACAAATGCCCCTGATATTGAAACTATGGTGCCCAAGATTTTAGCCAAACTGCTTGTGCTTCTCAACTTTATCTTCTCCATCCTGTTGATACCAAAAAGGGAAAGGTTAACCAAAAAGAAAAGAGGAAAAGAAAAGATGAGAATAATAAAAGTAGCTCGTGGTCCTGTTCCTCTTTAAGATTTTTGATACAACAGTTCAACTAATAAGGATGGTATAGCTTTCTCATCCAAGGTGGTTAAGTTGTCATTTTCATCAAACCCCATCAATTACTGAGCTTTATGTGTTTATTGTCCAGCCCCGGAAAGAATGAAAAGCACAACGAAACATCTTACCACTGATTAAGATGGTTTAGTTATAGACTTCGGCCAAAGAATAAAGCTCGTAGCCTAAGTGGCTCGAGTTTGACATCCCATTGAATTGGGATGACTGAAGATTTTTGTTTAAGCAACCCCAGAAAGGTAATTAGATAAAACAGAGTTACAGCAGCGCTTGCTCTGTCAGGATTCAAAAGGAAACTTCCTTCAACGTTAGCAGAAGGCCGATATTGGCCTATCTGAGCCATTTGATCTTGAGAATACTTTTGGTATCTAAACAGAGAGAGTGGGAAGCACCTGAAAAGGATGGCAAGTATGAAGGTGAAAGCTGGCACCAGGTTGCTGATGGCAGAAGCAAGTGTCGGAGAGCTGAAATTGATGCCTGTAAACCCCATGATCTGAGATGAACTCCTGCTCCCAACCAAACCAAAATTCAGCTTGAAACAAGAATTCAGAAAAGAAATAAGAATGAGAAAATTCTGGGGCTTTTGCTCTGACGTAAAGAAAATTAAGACTGAGAGATGACGCAAAAAATCAGGGGAATTTTGTTTTGTAATCCATCAGCTATTGCATGAGTTAAATGACTATACCCTATGAGCCCAAGAAGACCAATTTTGGAGAGTATGGAAAAAGTAAGTGGAGGAAGCGTCCTTGATCTGCGAAGGCAAATGACCAGAAAAACTATCAGCCCATGAGAAAACGAGTTGAAACTTGAAATTATAACTGGGGAGAGGAAGAGAGAGAGAGAGAGAGAGAGAGAGAGAGAGACCTTTGAGAGAAAAAGGGTGCAGGAAGGAGGACAATAGCAGCAATGGCATAAGCGTAGACAACAAAGACATGGTAGCTCATCCCTTTCAAAGTGGCCGCCTTGAAGAGTGTGTTTAAGCCAACGTTGGTGCACTCCATGGTCACCATGGCCGTGAATGGCAGCAAACCTCTGTAAATTTTGCCCCCAGCCATGTCTTGCTCTCAAAGCCGCACAGAAGCGAAGGTACAGAGACACAAGGAGAGAAACTTATGTTGCTTATATCCTGGACTATCATTGGTAGGGGCTGACTAGAAAACAAAGTAAGAAATCATGGATTGCTTGCTGGGTTCTCTTGTCCTTTTGAAGGAATGAGGAAAGAACAGTAATTTCTTCTTTTTTTTTTCCTCCTTAGATTCTTCTTCTTTCTAAGAAGGGTAGTCTGAAAAGGATTTTTCTTTTAATCTTTTTGTTTTGGTTAAATGAACTATGAAAAGAATCTTCCATATAATAAACATAAAGTTTCTTTCTATGACATTATCAAAGCTTGTTTCGGTTAAAAATAATAACTGCTGTGCCACTAAACAAGCTGTTGCGTGTTCTTGGTTTTCAAGATCATGACAAACACCTCAATTATAAATGCACGACCTCTGGCAAAAAGCCAAACCCGCCACCCCCTCCCCCCTGAATGCAGCCGCATCTGACTCAAAGCCCACATATATGGGTTAATAATGTGGTCAGTTACGTGTCTTTCACAACAACTTGCAAGATTGATGAAGTTGTCGGATTTGGGAAGCCTTTCTTTTACTCCATAATTTAAAAGACGGAAGGAGCGAGCCCACCGATAGCACTATAGAAAAAGAAGGCATGTAAGAGTGCATACCCCACATCCTCAGAGCGTGTGCCACACACACACTCTCAAACGAAGGGCAAAGGCAACTAATCAAAGTTCCATGACCCAATTCCTAGGACGCATAGTGGGACACTATCCCTCGTACTTTGCGTGTCGTACTGTACAAAGCTTCGGTCAAACTAAGCGGAATCTCGGGACTGCCCACCTTCGTCCCACAATTTTTAGGTTTGGTACCATTTATTTAGACGAGCAAGCTTAACTCTAAGCTTTACTTAGATTTTTATTTACACAAATGCATGACTGGGGGATGCTTTTAAGATGCGGCAGACAGGCTTCTTGTCCTGCTGAAAGCGAGATACTAAAGTGATACGGCGAATTCTCAATCAAATGAGAAATTGGTGAGCACTGGCAAATTGCAACCGCAATAGGCATCTCTCTCCAATGAATATCTCTCTCTCTCTCTCTCTCTCTCTCTCTCTCTCACACACACACACACACACACACACACACACACACACACACACACACACAGACACCAAAGGCACGTCATAATCACAGCACAATGTGAAGTAAGAGCCAAACAATGCCATTGAAAAGTAGACTGAGAAAAGAAGAAATGGAAGAAGAGTAGGACGACAAGTTGTAGCCTTGTTAAGTCCCTGTAGTCAACTTTTTTACTTGGATGCCAGTTGAAGCAACTGTAGGTGACGTTTCATCTTCAACGATTTCTTTATTGGAGCAGGAATCAAGACATCTTATCAACTTGATTTCTGTGGGTTAAAGCCAGATCGTTTGGGTCCTCTCAAAACATGCATATATCTTTCTATTAATTCATAATTTAGTTTGTGAAGTAGATAACTATTCTTTAAATATTATTAGAGTTCAAAATAAGATCTATCACAAGCTCCCTTATCTTGAGTCTTTTTTAAGGTGTTAAGGATTGTTATAGGTTGAAAAATAGATTGTTGAATTTTGTTTAAATGTAAACTTGTCTCCTTCAAACTTATAAACTAAGTTTTAGGTTGAATTTTAAAAATTTGCTTCATTACGTTTACATATTACAAGTTAAACCTCTTCACAAAAATGAGACTCAGGTATCCTTGGTTTGTCAGCTTTACATTAAGTAGTTTTTGGCTGCATGATTCTATATTTTTAGCAAAAATGGGATGTAGCTTACGTCGATTAGAAGGGAAGAAAGAAGTAGAGAAAAAGTTATGCTCCTAATGAATTTTTTGTACCATTAATTCAATAGTTTTAAAGCAAATATTAAATGTTGAATTGAGATCCCACTTTATTTCACCATTAACCTTTTGTCCTCTCCCTCTCATGTAATAACTACTCTTGAGTTTGATATATGAAGATTGACAAATAAAATCAATTGGCGATTACAAATACTTTTCTATCTTTAACAGTATTCGGATGTACCTTCTTTGTTTTTAATGAATCAATAAAGTTGTAATGTGATAGATCATGGCAATGAAAGTCTTGGATGGGTGATGTCATACATCCAAAATTATTTAATTGAAATAGGTAATAGTAATTACTCATCTCCAACTAAAACACACATGAAGCAAGTTAAAATTTATCAACCACCAAGTACCCTGCAAACAGGCTAGCTATTGCACCTAAGTGAGACTCAAGTATCCTTGATTTGTCAGCTTTACATTAAGTAGTTTTTGGATGTATGGTTCTTGAATTCTTTATATTTTCAACAAATATGGGATGTAGTTTATATCAATTAGAACACGAAAGGGAAGAAAGAAGTAAAGAAAAAGTCATGTTCTAATGAATTTTTTGCATGAATTAAGATCCTACTCTATTTCACCATTAACCTCTTGTCCTCTCCCTTTCATGTAACAACTATTCTTGAGTTTGATATATGAAGATTAACAAATAAAATCAAGTGGCAATTACAAACACTTCTCAATCATTAAAAGTATTCAAATGTACCTTTTTTTTTTTTTAACAAAACAATAAAGTTGCAATGTGATAGATCATAGCATAAAAGTCCTAGATAGGCGATGGCATACATCTAAAATTTCTTGATTGAAATAGCTTGTAGTAATTGCACATCTCCAACTAAAACACATATGAAGCAAGTTAAAATTTATCAATCACTAGGTACCTTGCAGACAAGCTAGCTATTGCACCTACGTGAGACTCATGTATCCTTGATTTGTCATCTTCACATTGAGTAGCTTTCAGCTATTTGGTTCTTGAATCCTCTATATTTTCAATAAAGATAGGATGTAGCTTATGTCAATTAGAACATGAAAAGGAAGAAAAAAAGTAAAGAAAAAGTCATGTTCTTGATGAATTTTTTTGAAAGTCTTGGATGGGTGATGTCATACATCCAAAATTATTTAATTGAAATAGGTAATAGTAATTACTCATCTCCAACTAAAACACACATGAAGCAAGTTAAAATTTATCAACCACCAAGTACCCTGCAAACAGGCTAGCTATTGCACCTAAGTGAGACTCAAGTATCCTTGATTTGTCAGCTTTACATTAAGTAGTTTTTGGATGTATGGTTCTTGAATTCTTTATATTTTCAACAAATATGGGATGTAGTTTATATCAATTAGAACACGAAAGGGAAGAAAGAAGTAAAGAAAAAGTCATGTTCTAATGAATTTTTTGCATGAATTAAGATCCTACTCTATTTCACCATTAACCTCTTGTCCTCTCCCTTTCATGTAACAACTATTCTTGAGTTTGATATATGAAGATTAACAAATAAAATCAAGTGGCAATTACAAACACTTCTCAATCATTAAAAGTATTCAAATGTACCTTTTTTTTTTTTAACAAAACAATAAAGTTGCAATGTGATAGATCATAGCATAAAAGTCCTAGATAGGCGATGGCATACATCTAAAATTTCTTGATTGAAATAGCTTGTAGTAATTGCACATCTCCAACTAAAACACATATGAAGCAAGTTAAAATTTATCAATCACTAGGTACCTTGCAGACAAGCTAGCTGTTGCACCTACGTGAGACTCATGTATCCTTGATTTGTCATCTTCACATTGAGTAGCTTTCAGCTATTTGGTTCTTGAATCCTCTATATTTTCAATAAAGATAGGATGTAGCTTATGTCAATTAGAACATGAAAAGGAAGAAAAAAAGTAAAGAAAAAGTCATGTTCTTGATGAATTTTTTGTACTGTTAATTCACTAGTTCAAAAGCAAAATATTAAACATTGAATTGAGATCCCACTTTATTTCACCATTATCTCTTGTCTTCTTCTTCCCATGTAACAACTATTTTTGAGTTTGATATATGAAGATTGAAAAATAAAATCAATTGGCAATTACAAATACTTTTCAATCCTTAAAAGTATTTGGATGTACCTTTTTTGGATGTATCAATAAAGTTGTAATGTGATAGATCATGACGATGAAAGTCATGGATGGGCGATGTCATACATCCAAAATTATTTAATTGAAATAGGTAATAATAATTACACATCTCTAACTAAAACACACAGGAAGCAAGTTAAAATTTATCAACCATTAGGTACCCTATAGATGGGCTAACTATTGCACCTAAGTGAGACTAAGTATTGTTGATTTGTCAGCTTTACATTGAGTAGCTTTTAGTTGTATGGTTCTTGAATGCTTTATATTTTCAGCAAAGATATGATGTAGCTTATGTCAATTAGAGCATGAAAGAGAAGAAAGAAGTAGAGAAAAGCCATGTTCTTGATGAAATTTTTGCATGGTTAATTCACTACTTTAGAAGTAAAATATTAAACGTTGAATTGATATCCTACTTATTTCACCCTTAACCTCTTGTCCTCTACCTCTCATGTAACAATTATTCTTGGGTTTGATATTGGAAGATTAACAAATAAAATCAATTGGCAATTACAAACACTTCTCAATCATTATGTTGAAGATTGACAATTTTCTCTCTATGATATATTTTTCCTATTTTGTAGGATACTAGGGTTTCCTTATATAAGCCTTACTTCTATTTATATGTAACATCTTAAGTTATAATGTTTTCACAATAGCCGCACATCAAGGGTTCTTTTCTCTATGGCTTTTGTTTTCTCTTGTAATTAGTTTTGGTTTTGCTTGATCAATAAACAAGCTTTTATTCCAAACATACAAGAGTTCACCAAATTCTTCATGGTATCGAGAGCCAACGATTTTGTTGGGTTCTTGGTTTAGTTTTTGTTCACATTGCCAAGCCATATGCATAAGGAGAACGACTTTCTTTCTTTGAGTTCAAGAAAAAGGTGCGGCAATGGCTTTTCTCTCTTCGTGAGGTTCTATTATTTTGGTTTAATTCTCTTGGAATTCTTGGTTTAGTAAGAAAGTTGAATCTTTTGACATTCTCGGTTTGGGTTTCTTGGTATTGCTAATTTTTTGTCTTTTTCTTTTGTTAACTAAACAAAAGAATTAGTTCTCTCATTGGTTTCCTTGATCTTGCCATCATTTTCTCCTTTTATCCAACAAAGCTATGAGGGTTATTTTCTCTCTATTTCGACGAAAAGGTGTAATCTTTATTTGGTTGTAACAAGACCTCATTATTTGGTTTTCTCTTTCATTTTGATGGAAAGGTGCAACCTTTATTTGGTATTTTCTTTCTCTTCGACAAAAAGAATTGTGCTTTGTTTATCGGTTTTGACTCTACTGTCCGCACCAAAACCTTGGTACTTTCTCGTTCGCTTCCGCACTTTGTGACTATTTTGATTTGCTATTGTGGTTTAAATACTTTGCCAAACAATTATTTTTCTTAGAGAATTTTTTGGCTTTGTGCATTTCACAATTCTTTTATCAAACACTTGGTGTGCCTGATTTTATTTGCCGTATTCTCCATTACAAACGGCATCACTACCTTATGACTACCATGTTGTGTAAGGTTTTTGATAAACCTAAATGTGAGAATTGTGGGCGTAAAAGGCACTGTAAGAAAAGTTGTTATTATCTCAAGGGGCCTCGATGTGAGCATTGTTAGCTTTTTGGGCATAAAAAGAATGCTTGTTTCAAGCTTAATGGTTATCCTCCAAGTCACAAGAATTTTGTTATTGTTAATCTAGCCATTATTGAGCGTAGTCATTGTACTTTCACTCCAAAGCAGTATGACCACATTATTCATCTGATCAAAGAGAACTATGGTAGGACTTCTCATGCTAATGAAGCAGGTATTTCAGAATCTTTTCCTTGCATTTGGATTATAGATAGTGGGGCCAGTGATCATCTGCTGATTTTAATTGTTTAGAATTTCCTGTTAAATGCATGTCTAAGTCTATATATGTTAAATTGCCGAATGAAGAACTAACCTAGGTCACCCACATTGGTTCTATAACCTTAGCCAACAGTTTGAAATTGCACATAGTACTTTACTCTCATGATTTCAAATATAACTTACTGTCTGTGGCTAAATTTACTGCTGAGAATAACTATTTAGTGGTTTTCTATGTTGATTTATGTATGTTTCAAGACTTCTCTACAGGTGACATTAAAAGGATTGGTAGAATGCGACATGGACTTTATTTTTTTTTTTCATCCTAAGAATACCCATGTTAGCCAATCTTCCAGTACTGCACCTGCCCTTTCAATTACTTCAACACATAATGACCTTAGTTTTCATTTATGGCATTTGAGACTTGGTCACATGTCTTCATCTAAATTTAAATTTTTGAATGATTTCAAAGATTTTCCATCTTCAAATTTTCATTGCTCAGTTTGTTCTCTTGCTAAGCAAACACATGATCCATTCACTGTTCGCACTAAGAATGTTAAAAATCTTTTTGATTTAATCCATGTGGATATTTGGGGACCATATCATGCCCCAAATTATGATGGTTTGAAATATTTTCTAACCATTGTTGATGATTTTTCACGAGGGACCTGGACTTCCTCATGAAACATAAGACTAAAACAGTATCACATTTGGAACGTTTCTTTAATATAATTAAGAATCATTTTAAGATTGGGATCAAACGCATTCGTTCTAATAATGCAACTGATTTCTTTAATTCATCATGTGACAAGTTGTTTTCATCACGGGGTATAATGCATGAGAGCTCTGTGTATATACTCCGCAACAATATGGTGTGGTAGAACGTAAGCATTGCCACTTATTAGATGTTGCACAAGCATTAAAATTTCAAAGTCATATGTCTAAATGTTTTTGGGGTGAGTGTATATTTACTGCCACACACATTATCAACCGCATTCCTTCTTTAGTCTTACATGGGAAATCTTCTTATGAAGTGATTCATGGGAAAGCTCCTAACCTATCAAGATTTCGAGTCTTCGGTTGTCTTTGCTATGCTTCAGTAGTAGGGCACAAAGACAAATTTGCTCCTCGAGCTATTCCTAGTATTTTCATGGGATACCCTTTTGGGCAAAAAGGGTATAAACTTTATGATGTTGAAAAAAAGAAATTTTTTGTGAGTCGTGATGTTCATTTTCATGAAACTGTTTTTCTTTTTACAAACATAAAGACTAGGTCCCATTCTTCAGAATTCCCTATGATGTCATCTCAAGATGAGGAGCCTGCACAACAAGTTATCAGAGTTAACCCTAATTTAGATGCTCAGGTAATCCCTCATACACAATCAGATCCCATTCTTGATACTATCACTCATACTACACTAGATATTACCACTTCCAATACATTAAGCAACCAACCCAATGATTCTACCTTGAAAATTTTAGATCCTCCTTCTACATCGCCTCTTGTTTTCACTTATAATGATGAGACAACGGGTGATCCTTCCTTACCAACCATGCCTGATCCTATAGTTCCTCCATCACTTCCTAGATGATCTAATAGAATTTTCAAGCCACCCATATGGACTCAAGATTATGTCTGCAACAACGTTGTCAATCCATTCATACAATACCCCATCTCTGACTATGCATTTTATGCACATTTACCCATTCTACATCAACACTTCATAGCAACCATTTCACATGAAATAGAACCCTTATTCTACCATGAGGCAATTAAGGATTCTAGATAGCAAGATGCCATGGATTAGGAAATGAAAGCATTAGAATCAAATGGAACATGGGAACTGGTAGACTTACTACCACGGTGAAAACCCATAGAATGTAAATGGGTATATAAGATTAAGTATCATGCTGATGGGAGTATTAAGCGCTTTAAGGCTCGTTTAGTAGCAAAAGGTTATAGTTAAACAGAAAGGATTGATTATCATGAGACTTTCTCTCCTACAGTAAAATCGGTGATAGTTAGAAGTGCGTTATATATTGATTCACAACGTAAGTGGACTATTCGACAAATGGATGTCCATAATGCATTTCTACAGGGAGACTTAGATGATGAAGTATATATGAAACCTCCACCTAGGAGTCCTTTTGAAGGAGGGTCCAAAGTATGTAGGTTGCAAAAATCTTTATATGGGTTAAAGCAAGCTTCACGACAATGGAATGAGAAGTTTATAAAAGCTTTAGTGTCTGCTGGTTATCGACAGTCGTTGTACGACTATTTTCTTTTCATTAAAGGACAAGCTGGTAATATTATTTTAGTGCTCATATATGTGGATGACATTTTAATTACTGGTAATGATATACAAGAAATTGAGACCTTACAAGCTTATCTTCATTCTACATTTTGAATCAAGGATTTTAGGAGAACTCAAGTACTTTCTTGGGATCGAGATCCTTCGAGATTCAAATGGCATGCATCTCAGTCAATGTAAGTATATTTTACAATTGATTTCTGAATCAGGACTATCAATTGTAAAGCTTGTTGGAAATCCCATGGAGACAAATGTCTTATTCACTAGCTTAAAATATGATGAGCGAGTTCATCCACAAATAGATAATCCACCATTTGAGAACATCTTGAGTTATTAGCAGTTGATTGGTAAGTTGAATTATCTTGATATGACACGTCCTAACATAGCTTTTCCAATGCACCTCTTAAGTCAGCTCATGCATACTCCCAAACGATCTCACTGGAAGGCCGTTCTTCGCATTGTTAAGTATCTTAAAGGAACAATAGGGCTTGGTTTATTCTTTCCTTCATATGATGATTTTCTCTTGCAAGCTTTCTGTGATGCTAGTTATGCAAAATGCCCTATGACACGTCGATCCACTATTGGATTTTGTCTTACACTTGGACATTCAATAATTTCTTAGAAAAGTAAAAAGCAACCAATTGTGACTCTTTCTTCAACGGAGGTCGAATATAGGGCCATGGCAACTACTACTTGTGAGATTGTTTGGGTGGTTGGTCTATTAAAAGATATAAGAATTAATGTTACACAGCCAGTGTTGTTATATTGTGATAATGAGGCAGCGTAAAAATTAGCAGAAAACCTAATCTTTCATCAAAAGACCGAGCACATAGATGTTTCTTGTTATTTTATTCAAGAAAAAATACATCATGATTTAATTAACATAACAAATGTTAAGAGTGGTGACCAACTTGCAGATATTTTGACCAAGACTTTAAGGACAAATCAACACTATCATCTCCTTAGCAAGCTTGGGGTCTTGAACTTCTTTCGACCCACAGCTTGAAAAGGGGTGTTGAAGATTGACAATTTTCTCTCTATGATATATTTTTCCTATTTTGTAGGATCTCAATCTATTTTTCTTATTTTGTAGGATACTAGGGTTTCCTTGTATAAGCCTTACTTCTATTTATATGTAGCATCTTAGGTTAAAATGTTTTCACAATAGCCGTACATCAAGGGTTCTTTTCTCTACGGCTTTTGTTTTCTCTTGTAATTAGTTTTGGTTTTGCTTGATCAATAAACAAGCTTTTATTCCAAACATACAAGAGTTTACCAAATTCTTCACATTAAATGTATTTGGATGTACCTTCTTTATTTTTAACAAAATAATAAAGTTGCAATGATATGGATTGTGGCAATGAAAGTCCTAGATGGACAATGACATACATCCAAAATTACTTGATCGAAATACCTCATAGTAATTACACATCTCCAACTGAAACACACCGGAAGTAAGTTAAAATTTGTCAACCATTTGTATAGTTAGGTACGATACACTTCTTAACAATTGGGAGAGCAAAATGTGAAAGTGGAGTCGGAACAATTCTACTGGTGGATGGCTAAGATAAACATTCGAAGTTGCGATTTTTATTGCTCGGCACAATTTTGGCTCTAATTTGTTCTATTCATTTGCACACACTTTCGGTTAGGGAGGTGCCACCAGTTAAGATGATGCTAAGGCGGCTGTCAACGCACCTTAAGCAGCTGACAGGATCGTGGTTATGGTAAGATCGAGAGGTGCTGTCAGAAAACTGACAAAACAGAGCCCTGTGGGCTAACGCGGTTAGGCTGTTTTATGTATATCCCTATCTAGCTTACTGAAAACTCTGTTTTTCTTCTGAGGGTGCCGTCAGTATAAGTTGATGTTGAGGCTGCATCTTCAGGATCAGTGTTTCTAATGGACCTATTTCCCCAACCATCTTTCGTGTCTATATCCAAGACTCCTATGTTCCTTTTCTTTTCTTTTTTATTTTATATATTGAACACATCGATGGAAGACTTTGGCAAAACGTGTTCTTAGTAGTTGCGTGGTCTCATTGTTCTTTCTCTTCCTTTTGGATGTCTAATTATGACTTCCGGTAAGGCAAGGCAAGCGAATAGATACCAGATACACCCGAGACAGATAAAGACGGATAATACTATTCAAGTTAAACTTCTGAAAGTTGCATGAATTGGGCAAGAACTTAGTGTTAGAAAACTCAATAATGTAAATTGGAATCCGAGTTTAGGCGAATATCTTCTATTCTCATAAGAATCACTGGCTCGATGAGAGAACTTAGGATTACGTCTTTTTGTAAAAAGTAACCTTATGCAATCCTAAGAATAACATGAATTTATACTATGAGCTAGAGGATAAGACCTAGTCTTAACCTTATGTGCAACTCAATAGGCTTACTTATTACGGTCCTATTTGGTTAACCACGACCTACATTAACTAGTCCATATTTTAGAACTCATGGACCAATTAAATATAGCCCACTTAAGTAAGCTTAATATAAAATTAAGCTAACATTTAGAAGCTCACAAGCACTTGGTCCACCGAACATCAATTTCCAGCTTTGTATTATGTAGTAGTTGGAGAGTTTTGCACGTAACTTTTTTCTATTCTATTTCTGCAGTCACTGGGGTGTCTATAACTTGGCTGGACCACCTTCAATTACGAAACGCAACTTGGTAGGCTTTTGTTGAACCATTTATACGACTACCGCTTCAATTACGAAACACAACCTAGCTCATATTCAGCTCAACCATGTATATCAAGCTACTTAAGGTTTTTGGAAGCCTCAAAAGTCTAATACAAAGCTATTTTAAGGTTGAAGAGTCATCATTTTATTTACTTTAGTTCAATAATCTTAGTCTTTAATGTAAAACATTTATCCTACCGATACTCCTAGGTACTCCAAAGGTTTAGACCATATTAAGTATTATTAAACTCGAGATTGTATAAAGTATAGTAGAGCAGATTTGTACTTTAATACCATGTTGAAAAATATAAATATTTAATTTAAAAGTTAATCTAAGAATAAAAAATATCCTTATTTCATTTAAATTTTTCTTCAAAAATCTAATTTAAACTTTTGAAAACACTAGTCTCTACCTCATATTCCTTTTTCATATCCAAGATTACCAAATGTGACCTTAGCTGCCACCATCCATCACTGCAATTTCCAAACTTTTCTCTACTCAAGAGTATATCACTGCAATTTTTTTTCCTAATCAAACCATGCTTTGCTAGGCGGATAAGCTTATGAACAAAATCTTATTATACTATTATTTCACCCGCGCCTGATTTCCTTCCAATATGGATACGATTGCAGAACTATTGTTCCAACTTTTCAATCCTAAATATTAAGAGTTTGTCCTTGGAGTCAAAAGGTCCAAATGTTTAACCTAAAAGCTAGCTTAAGAATTATATGGTTATTTATTTATTTATTTAAATTTTATTTTTGAAAGTGAGATTCTTATTTTGAATATATTTTCTTACTTATTGAGTGACATTGAATTCAAGATTATACAACATGAAACATTTTCAACTTAGGCTCTAATATTAAATTAAAATGTCTAAAGACTTAATTCAAAAATTACTTCAAGACTTAAATTTTTTTTTTATTAAAAGATCTTATAATGTAGATCCTCTGCATAATTGGCACTTAGGTTACGTCTCTCTCTGTTGTGTCTTTTAGGCGAAACATCTCTCTCAGCCATCAGATTTTAGGAATCTTCCAATCGTGAACCGCCGGGGATTGCCTGATCCCAAGCTTTTTAAACAGTACAACCAAGCCCCACCTGGTCACACCGCAGCATCCTTTTGATGGCTAAACTTTACCTCCACGCAAAGTAACTGAAGG
Organism: Casuarina equisetifolia; assembly: GCA_028551475.1. Classification (NCBI taxonomy): domain Eukaryota; kingdom Viridiplantae; phylum Streptophyta; class Magnoliopsida; order Fagales; family Casuarinaceae; genus Casuarina; species Casuarina equisetifolia. Next base: position 17,112,854 of record CM052355.1, read on the forward strand.
AGAAGGTATCAGCCTTGATTTGGAGCAGAGGAGGAACAGCAGAGCAGCACTTTGTTAAAGGCAGCACTGCGGTTTTCATTTTGGTCAAATAATACTGGTTTTGCAATCAAAAGTTAAGCTTTTCTTGTGGTATAAGTTAGTTGGATGGAATGTATTGTGTTGGTTCTAAGGCATTGCTGAAACACTCCTCGGAACCGTTGTGTTTCTCGAGTATTTTGAGCCAATATCCGTTGTGTTTGAGTGTGTTGTAACAAAATTTTGGATCTACGTTTAACTACTCCCTTCCAAAGATGTATACTTCTCGAGTGTCTCGATTACCGAGTGAAACCAGAAACTTTGTTCCTCTGTTCTCTGTGTTTCCTCTGACTCTCAAATATCTTATTGCGGATTGCTTGATTGAAGTTTAATCTAGCTCAAGTGGGATTGTTGTGTGATCTGAGAGTGAGACTTGGCCTTGTTTTAACACTAATTGCTAACTAACGGTGAGAGATATCCAACAAATATTTCTCCTGTTGTAATTGGTGCTTTGCTCTGTACTTTAAAATAATACTTCTAGATCTCAGATTTTGATTCCAATTGTTGCCGAAAACTTTCAGCACATGCATTCCAGATATCTTCTACACACCTTCGACTTTGTGACTTTCCAACAAAGGGGCCTTAACATCAGATGACGATTCCAAGTTGCCCAAGGAACTGTCCTCGCTCAATTTTCCTTCTTTTGCTTTTGCCCATACGACAGCATAAAACCCAATCGATATGATTACTGCTCCAACAACACTGCAACATGGAGAAGAAAAGAAGGCCAACGAATCATGGAGAAGTCAAAATACAAGGGAATTTCAGTAAGTAGTTGCTGAATCTTTCTTCTCGAGAACTCCAAGATTCTCGCTGGGAGGAAGAAGAAATCCATCCGTGCATGCCGTATGTGTATGGGTATGTGTGCGTGCCTGAAAGAGAGAGCTATATACCTCCCAAGATAGAGGGCGTCACCAAGTAATATGACACCCATTGCAGCTGCAATGGCGATGGATAATGGCTTGAAGGTTGATACATACACAGGACCTTTAAAGTGCAAGCCCCATGTATGAACAAGAGCGCTAGAGGATGAACCAACGAGTCCCTGATCAGAGAGAATTAATGTTAGGCAGTAGTAAAATCAGTTTAGAATTGTCCCACATTACCGAAGTGTAGGCTCGTAGAACAGTTTATATGTCAAAAAATGCTTCCCTTCCCTTGAACTAGATTTTTTTGGAAGGGTTAGACTTTCTAATAGGCATTAACAATAGGGCAGCTTTTATATGGCAAAGACTATGTTTCTTACCGAGTATATAACGGCCGCCAGGGTTATATCAGGCCTTAGTCTCCACGCATTTACGTTTCCTTCTGCTAAAAAGCATACTGGTGCAGCTATAATTGCCGCACACAGGTTGTATACGAAGACCACATTGAACTCCGCTGGATATTCTTTTATTATTTGGGTCTGTGAAATGCCACAAAGTCACATTGTTCTTTTAATCTTCATTTCATATAGTTTTCCTGATCAAGATATGGTGACACTAAGAATCCAAAGAAGTTACTTACAAAGTACCTGAACGATATACCAGACAGAAATAAGAAGGTACTCCGCAGAAACTAAAAGGGCACCTATGACCCAATTCGTTTCTGACGAGCCCAGAGAATCAACAGAAAGGAACGGTGATTTAGATGTTGCTGGTATGAGTATTGGGCCCTTGTAGAGAACCACAACCAGTGCACCAGATATCGATACCAGAGTGCCCATGATTTTAGCCTGAGTTATTGAGCTTCTAAAAGCCAGCTTTTCCATCCTTTTTGAAGCAACCCATGAAGGTCAAGAGGAGAGACAAAAAAGAAACTTGGTGAGGCATCAACTATTGTTTTATTGACGCAATGAATGATTAAATAGATGACAACATGAACGTAGGAGCAGTGAAATAGAATCATCATGCCCCTTTTTTCCCAACTTAAAAGGTGACTACATGGACCCAACTTTTTTGTGCCAATAAAAAAGCTCTAAGAACAAAGGATTCCATGGTTGCTCAAGCTTTTAATTCTGTGAAAAGTATCGCCTCTTGCTTTATCTTTATAATACCTCCAAACCTTTTTTAATTTGTAGACCCATGTCAGATACTTAATGACCAATGCCATGACGTTGGCCAGATATTAGTTCATGGAATACGACATTTACTAATGGTCAATTCGGCTCCTCGCAACATAAGTCAAATTACAGAAGGGAAAAATACAAGTGCATGAATAAACAAATGCATTTTTTATTGCCCCTAGTCGCTTCATCGGTAGACGATATTTGTCTGTTGTAATCATTGTAAAAACTACTAACTATTCGTAATAATTAGTGGGGGCACAGGCCAAGAGACTTTGTAATGGCGGGGGTGTGCAGATACCAAAAGCAAAATAATAAACCTAGGTAAGAACTTCAAGGCAGGCATAAAATTAGGTGAAAGTTTAAGGCATATGAAAATTAAGAAGATAAAAAACAATAACAACAAAAGAAAAACCTGAAAATGACAGCGAGTACGAAGGTAAAAGCCGGTGACAGGTTGCCGATGGCTGAAGCAAGAGTTGGTGAACTGTACTGTATACCTTTGAAGCCGCACAGCTGAGCTAAAACCCTGCCCTCCCCAAACACAAGGAATATAAACATGAAAAGAAATACATGCTGTTGATTTCCCCCTATTTCAGCGACTCCAAATGACAAAATCAAATTGGGAAAACCTGTTGTATTCTATTTCCTACCCAATTACTCCAAGTAGGAAAATTTTGTAGAGGAGAGATAGCTTGAATGTAGGCAGCCCTGCTGTTCTGCGTGTATCCAGAAGCGTTGTTTCCAGATCTTCATTGGTATTCTTATAGAGCAGTAATAGTGTATGCTATAGGAGATAGGAGAGAAAGTGAAGAGACGTACCGGCGAAAGATGAAGGGGAAAGGGAGAAGAACGAGAGTAGCTATAGCGTAGGAATAGGCAACAAATACGTAGTAGCTCAGCCCTCGCGAAGCGGCCGCTTTGAATAAGGTGTATAAGCCCATGCCAGCGCACTCTACTCCTACCATGGCCGAAAATGGCAGAACCTCCTTGTAAAAGTAGCTCGGTGCCATGACTCTCCCTCTCTCTCCCTCTCTCTCCCTCTCACAGACACACACAGCGAGCTGTATTGCTTTATGCAGCATCTTCTGCTTGCTTGTTTATAAATTGAGTACGAAAGGGTCTGTATTTTTTAATCACGTCACTCTCTATATAACATCATTTGTTGAATAGTGTGGTATAGTATAATCTGACTGAGCTTCCGAAAAACATTGCTTTTGTCTCTTCTATTGTTTTTTAGAAAGCTGATTCGTTGTCCGCATATTTGGCCATAGAGGGATAAGAAACTTACTGAGATTAATAATTTTCACAGTCCCTAGCAAAACTAAGATGTTTGGAGAAGAGGTTTTCAGCCTTGTGCGTCAGATGTTACTTTGACTGTTGTTTTTTTTTGTCTCTTTCTATTTTCTTATGAATTTACTTTTAATCATTAGCCTGAAAGTTCAACATGTTTTACCTCTCAAGAATATAGTGGTCACTGTGCGATCTCCGAGATTTTTAAGTAATCACTAAAAAATCTTATCCTTTTTTTTTTTTTTCTTTTTTCTCTTGGAGTTAAGGAAAAGGTCAGCAAAGTTGGTGTTTAGTGACGGATCAGATCATTTGTCTTTGCTTTCAGCCTTCTCTAGAATTAAGAAAAACTCATTGGAAAGATTCACAGCGGATTGGTCCCCTACTTCTATTCAATTCTCTGATTAGACCAATGTAAATGACATTTGATTTAGAATTCTGCATGTTCACCTTTTGTATTTGTAGTTTTTCCCCCCTCCGTTGTGGGTTTCATTGAAGAATTGTGAGGCGAAAGCAAGTTTTAGTGCCCGTGACCTTGCTGTTTTTGGTGGGATTTTTTTAAGTCCTGGCACTAACAATCGTTAAAGATAGGACCTTTTGAAGCCCGTCTCTGTAACCAAGTTGCATACAAACTAAGTTACATATGTCACTTGAATACGAGATACATATAATTCTTAATGGCTAAACACTTCATTGGTCAGCCAATTACTATCCTTGCACATTATGGACAATTTTATGTAGTCTGAAACTTACACCAAAAGCGAAAGGTAAAGGATTTGCTGCCCTATGCCCGGCCTGCAAGTTGGAGCTTGAATTAGTGGAGCACTTCCTTCCTTTGTGCCGTGAAACAACTTAAACCCTTGTTGAAGTAGGTTAGTGAAATGGATTTGTGAGAGAGTCAACAGTCTGTTTCTCATAGATGCTTTGGATATCCATGGGCGTCTGCTTTTTGGGATATTGTTGGTTATTCTAATACCAATCAATCTCTTCACTTTGTGTGTTAAAAAGAGCTAAGAGATTGGGTGCATATAAAAAGAATTCATGAGGTTTTTCGAACCTCAAACGAAGAACTAACAAATCCTTCCCCCTGCCATCAAAAACTCAGCCAGTGGCTTAGACAGAGAAAGGTTGCCAAAAAAAGCTAGTGATTATATTCAATAAACTCACTGCATCATTCTGCTATTTCTGACAATCTTAAGCCACAAATAAAGATTATGGTGGAGAAAGTGAAAGGGTTACTCATTTCGTAAGCGTTGAGTAACTAGTGAAGGCAGATGCATTTCAAATGGCAATAGCAGCTTTAATTCACGACAGAATACTCTAGCTCCATAGATGTACGAAAGTTCATGAGAAATTGGTCATTTGTTGGCATATTTCCTTCACCACACTGCACGCGTCGATTTATCACAAAATAGCAATAACAATATGTCCTCAAGCGAAGCAGGGAGTAGGCAATAACAATGTATCCTCAAGCGAAGCTTGGATCCAAGCAGTTTTTGTTCCTTGGAAATCCACGGTAATGTGACTTACCTGCAAGCAGAACAAGAAACCACCCAAGGCCGCTATTACCCTGCGGTGAACTTAAAAGCGGGTCGGCTACTGGTGATGATAAGGGAGTGAAGGCAACTTCATTTTGCTTAATGCTATCCTTCGTCCAAGTTGGCTCCGTGCATTTTTATATGAGAATTCGTAACTCGAACACTTGCTGATATTATACTTTCAGAAGAAAGGAAAGGAACGATCATTTTGGGACATGCGTTGATCATCTTTGTACTTCTTTTCTACTTGCCTTCAACTGTATATCTTTGCAACAAAGGAGTGTTATAATCTGATGAGGCCTCCAAGCTACCAAAGCCACAATCCTCACTCATTTCTTCCTTTCCTTTTTCTATTCCCCATATACAAGCGTAAAACCCAATTGATATCAAGACTGTTCCAACAACACTGCAAAATCAGGAAGAAAAAGAGGGAACGTGAACTACGAAGTTAAACAAAGCCATATAACTAACAGCAGTTACTGCTTTTAAGTGAACTCAACCCCCAAGAATAATAGGGGAAAAAAAACAAGAGAATTCTATACCTCCCAAGATACAGAGCATCACCAAGGAAGACGACACCCAAAGCAGTTGCTATGGCAATTGACAAGGGCCTGAAGCTTGCAACATATACAGGCCCCTTCAAGTGCAAGCCCCAAGTGTGGACACCAGTGCTGAAAGACGAAGCAAATCCCTGTTCAAAGAGAATTTTTCCGGTAAGACATTATGAATAGCCCGCCTTGTCGCAGTAGCCCAAAGTTTCTTACCCCGTATACAATGGAAACCAATGCTATATCAAGATGTAGTCTCCAAGCATTCAAGTTTCTTTCTGCAATTAAACATAGCGGTACGGATATAATTGTCCCAGACAAGTAGTACAAGAAGATCACAATTATCTCCGATGGATATAGTTTTATGACCTGGGTCTGTAAATGGCATAAAATTCCAATATTAGCACCTCTGAATACTTTACAGAGTAGTACCGCGTTTCACATATCAAGAAGTAGAAATGCGAATACAGAGAAGAAAGTACCTGAATAATGTACCACATAGAATAAAGAAGGTACTCAAGGGTAAAAAGAAGGCCAGCTATGATCCTATTCATTTCTGATGACCCCAGATGAAAATAATGTGGAGGGGGCGGTGGTTGAGATGAGATCGATATTATCATGGGTCCCTCATAGAGAACAACTATCAATGCACCTGATATTGATACAATGGTGCCCATGATTTTTGCCTGAGTACTTGAGCTCCTCAAAGCGAGCTTTTCCATCCTATTTGAAGCATCGAACAAAATGTTAGAACCAGAGACAATAGAATGTTCTAATGAGTAGCCACTAACAAAAGAATTTAACGATCTTGTTGATTAAAGATATAACAAGATGAGGTTATAGTTTGAAACTATAAATGTATGATGATCAACCGCAATCAGAAAAGAAAATGCAACTTTGCGCCAGTTTTGGTCTTTGATTATCAGCTAAATTGATATTTATTCCCGTTAACAGATTGTCTAACACCACACAACGAAACATTACTAGACTTTCCCTGAATGTCAAGTTGAAATTAGTGTCTGTTTGAAATAGTATCCTAATTTTTGTTTGTAAATTCACCTAAGAGACAAGAGTAAACAAAGCGGGGATGGGAAGGCTTTATACACAGTTGCAGCATATGCAATGATGAAATTAGGGCACAATACCACACGTGTAGAAGAAGGAAAAGAATAATTGCTTGCACTATATTTTGTAAAATACTCCATTCTGTAATTCTTAGTAGTCACATATTGTCCAAAACACTGACTATGAAATGCCTATCGCGTTGCCTATTGTCATCTTAGTAATGCATCTTTATAACCAACAAAACAAATAAATCCTAGCAACAACAGTATATTGACATAGGAACAAAAATGGCTGCACAAAGAAGAAAAAGATAGAATACTTCCTAATGACCTTCATAAAAAGGAGACTTCTTTAAACAACGAGAGATTTAACTATTCCTCTCCATTAGTCGTAGGCCAAAGCTAAAGAGATTCATTCAATAAAATACAAGCGATAAGAAAATAAACAGAAGTAAAAAGCAGAAACCAAAAAAAGAATTAGACAGAGAGAAGGAAAACCTAAAAAGGACCGCAAGGGCGAAAGTAAAGGCAGGTGTGAGGTTGCTCATGGCTGAAGCAAGAGAGGGCGAACTGTATTCTATGCCTTTGTAGCCACACATCTGACCCACAGACCTGCGCACGCGCAGCTGTTCAACCTCTGGAAATCAGGAAAAAAAAAAAAAAACCAGAGTTGCTGGTTGAGCGTTATTTTCTTACCCAAGCACTCCAAGTAGAAAAATTTTGAAGAGAAGAGACGGCGTCCATGGAGGAAGCCCGGTCGTCCTGAATACGTGAGACAATGTAAATAAATGACAAAAGAAGGGCAAAAGGACGTACTTTTTATAGGCTTTATGAAGAATCTTTAAGATATAGACATTCAGGTCCAGAGACAGACCGGGAAAATATTAAGGCCAGGGGGAGAAGAACAATAACAGACAAGGCAAAAGTGTAAGCATTGAAGACGTATTTGCTCAATCCTTTTGAAGTGGCTGCTTTGAACAAGACATTGAAGATCACATTTGTGCACTCCACGGCAACCATTGCTGAAAACGGCAGAACATCCTCGTAACAGTAGTTCCCTGACATCTTTCTTTTTCCCTCTCTCTCTCTCTCTCTCTTTCTCCCTGTAGTTTCTATCAAATATTCGCAGCAAACATCATTTTGCTTCTTACTTTATGCGAGAGAAACAAAATACATCCGCTCAGTGATGTAGTTAAAATATAGTTGTTCCTGTCAAACCAAAGACTAAGACGACGCTACATGTCCAGGAATCACTCGCCCACGTTTCACGATAGACTTCCATGTTCGTCTTACCTACTCAAATTTAGAGAGAATCAAGTCTAATACTTTCCACAAAAAAAATGTATCTGTATTTTCTTATATAATTGTAACCTAACCATATAATAATAAAGCTACTCAGTCAAATAATACGGAAATCTTGTTTTCTCTCTCTACGGTTTTCCCTGTTTTTGATGTTACACCACAATCTAATGGTGTTAATTTCTTTAATTGTTCCATCAGAGACCAAGAATCATTTTTTGATTTTACCCACGAACACCCGGTTGGTCACTTACTTTCGTAAGATTTTTTCTTTTTTCTTGATCAAGACTTTCTGGAATTTGACGTCTCTTCTTGGGAGGATGTTGCATTGTGGACCATGGAGCCATGAGCCAAAATTTTCAGTGCAGAAGGGATAAGGATAAGAAGATGTGACGAAAATTTAAAAATTGTTGATGATTCGGGTCGTAGATATGCAAATTAGTTGATAGTGATGTGGGTTTTTCACGTCGATGGGATCTGATTCGTAGATTTCAAAGTTTGGTGTTTAAAATTGTTGAGCATAAAGTGAAAAGCAGATGGATACTCTTCTTGACCTCTTACCCCCTGGAAAGAAAATACAGTCATATGCTTTTTTGCCGTTCTTTATTTTCTTGGTATGCCAAAGTTTTAGTTTTCAGAAATTTGATCATCCGATCAAATCTGATATTTTATCATTAGCTCCTCCTCCACTCTCTTATTTTTATTATTTGTTCCTGTTTTCGTGGGGAAAAGGTGTGCAGGGTAGCAGCCCAATAGATGGGGTCTCATCAAAATGGCACCAGCCACCACCCTACTGGATAGATTGGCACAACACAAAAGGTATCCAACGTTGTCACATCGTTTCGATTGTGTTTGTTCGAAACTGTTAAACGTTGTCCAATACGTGCCAGACCAAGCTTAAATCGCATCATGAAGCTTAGAAAAACACAATTTGGCGCCCACCCGATGAATCCATTTCTGTAAGCTCTTACATGAAAAGACTGGGAAGACCAAAAAGAGGAGGATTGACCAGACACGGGATCCAGAATCCACAAGTTTCAGCTCTTCCTCCACTTTGTTTTCAGTATAGGCCGACAGAAATCGTCCCCGTTTTGAGTGTATTATTCTCCTGAATAGACCTCGACCATCATGGGATCACGTTCGACGCTGAATCAAGGGCACCTATCTTCCCTTTGATGAGAGAAGCCAGCGTATCCGTAGGCTGTATCTGAAGCTGGGACTGATAAAGAGACGCACGGACACCCTCAAATCTATTCCACACATTCAATTTCAAAGGAATGTTGGGCTCACTCAACCCAAGGTAATTAAGACTGTCCATCGAAAGCAGCCTAATACTCTAAAGAGCTGATTTGTTCGAGACTTGGGTCTTTAGTCGAAGAGATCAAGGAATATCTTACCAATAACAATTGCAAATCTTGGCAGCATAACAGCAGGAATGGACAAACTCAGTCTTTACATTACCAACATGAGAAACATGAGATATCTTGTCAAAGTTATTTTTTTGGAACAAATAAAGCTAGACTTTTAAAGTTAGAAAATGATCTTACATTAATCATTCAGTCAACACATGGGATTGGATCGTACATTCTGTGTATTCAAACCGTATGATTGGAAAATAAAGAATAGTTCAAATCCATGACAGCATATAAAGGCAAACAAATAGTAGTAATATCTAACTATGAAAGACTTCCATTACTCATGTTAGTCAAACATTATGTATTTTGTGCCTCAACTAATACAAGGCCGACTTTAGAATGTTTATTATGTACTAAGTATGAAAAGACAACTTATTATCAAATAATGTTAAAGTATATAGATACAATATCGAAACGATGAAGTCTATAATTTGCTTGCAAATTTAATCAAAGATGACAAAAGATCCAATATGGTTTCTTATTTCTTTTATTCTTTGTGTAGCCATCTATTATTATAATCGTTTTCCTTTTTAAAGATTTGATACTTGCTTCTTGCTTCCTTCATCATGTCCCAAAACATTTGTTTTATTTATATTTTATTTCAAATCATGGTATCAAAACAAGTTATGTTGAAAACCTTTTTTTTTTTCTATCTACTTACAAATGAGACTTGAATGACTACATGTCATTGAAGTAGTTTATTGCTTGTTTATCATGTATCTTATCTAATAATGACACCAAACTTTATTCATAATTGTTTATCTTTTCTAATTTCTCATGGTATTTTTCATAAGAGCTTTTCCATGTTAACACTCCAACAAAATAAGATCTTAAAATGTAAACATCATCATCTCCTTGATGTGGTTGAATCTTAATCTTTTAGGCTCACATTCTGTCTCATTTTTAGGGAAATGCATTCTCACAATTGCCTATATTATTAATAGGTTACCTATCTCACCACCTTGACATCACACTCCTTATGAGATTTTATTTAGTTGTCTACCATTAATTGATCATTTACGTATTTTTTGGTGTAGATGTTATGTCATGGCATTAGATCCCCAGGATGAATTTTCTCCTTAGTCTACTCCTTTTCCTTATAAGGGTTATTGTGTTAAATAATTATGTCATTAAGAAATTTTTTGTCAATCATAATGTTGTTTTTTATGAATGAGTTTTTATTTGACCCTAGTTCCCTTTTAGACACTACCATAGATCAACTTAGTCACATGTCATCTTTAGTTAACGAGACTACACCATCCTTACCATAGTAGGTTGCTTCCATTCTTGTTGCATTTCAAAGCCTTCATTTAAGCTACCTTCCAAGCCTTCTCCAAGGGCATTGCTAAAGTCTTAGAACACTTTTGAGATTATCCCACACCAATCTAGTGGACTTATCCTTTCACCTATATGGATTGCTAATTACATATGTGTTGGATCTTATAGTAACCTAAAAAGGGGTAAATTAGATTTCTTAAAAATATTTGTATTTTTTATTTTTGGTATGTGTAGCAATTAATAAATATATAACAGTAACTAAAGCGTTCACACAAAGCATAATTATACAAAGACAATGATTTTTGGTAAGTGGTTTGGTTCAAGCTACCTCAACCCCTACTCCACACTACTTTAGCAATCCAGTCAAATATTCCAACAATATGCACTAGCTAGGTTGCTCCTTCTACATGCCATCCCATTTGCATGGCTCAGCTTTACACCTCATTACTAACATTGCATTATTTCCATCTCCACCATACATGACTTGTCTACCTACCACAAGGCACTTATGGATTGGGTCATCTCCATGGCTAAAGAGTTGGGAGGCCCTTCATGTTAACTAGATATATGACACTATGCCTCTTCTTCCTCATGGTTTCTACCTTGTTGGATACAAATGAGTCTACAAAGTTAAATATCATGTTAATGGGACCATTAAATAGTATAAAGCTTGTTTAGTAGCTAAGAAATATAATCAATATGAAGATATTGACTACCAAGATACTTTCTTTTGGTGGTGAAGACAATCGCAATTCACTCTATAGCTACTATTGTTGGTACTTGTAGCTGGCCTCTACACCATTTTGATATCTAGAATGCATTTTTTTCATAGAGATTTATTGAGGAATATATGCATATTCCATATACTCTTCACAATCAAGGGAAGATCTTAGTATGTTAACTAAGAAGTCGTTATAAGGGTTGAAACATGCATCACATCATTGACATGCAAAGTTTTCTAAGCTCTTCTCTTTATTGGTTTTCATTAATTATATTATGATTATACATTATTCACTAGGAGACATGGTAACATTTTCACTATCTTATTGATTTATGTAAATGATATTCTCCTTATAAACAAAAGTGACATAGACATCTTAATGTTAAAGAAATACATGGACTAGAAGTTTCACATGAAAAATTTAGAGCAATCCAAATATTTCATTAGGATTGAGATTGGTCATTTCAAAGATAAGATTTATCTTCATCAACATAATTGCATAGCAAAGATTATATCAAAATCTACTTTATTAGGATCTAAACCTTCCATATTCCCATGGAGAATTATGAAAAATTGACCACAGTGGAATATGACACAAGATCCTAACAAGAACATAATCCCCTACTTGAGGATCCATCTTCATTTCAATCCTTGGTGGGCTAATTGATATACTGAACTATGACCATACCAAATCTAAATTATATAGTTCAACATTTGAGTTAATTTATGCATGTCCTAGAACAATCTCATCAGAATGTAGCTATGAAAGTGTAAATGTATCTTGAAAACTCTCTAGGTTTGGAACTTTTCTTCCCTTACTCTTCCAACTTGGAATTAATAACATTTTGTGACTTAGACTATGATATATGCCCATGACAAGGAGATTGATGGTAGGATATTGTATTAAACTTGGATATTTGTTCATTTCATGGAAAACCAAGGAACAACGTACTGTTTCTAGGTCTTTTGCAAAAGCATAATACAAGGCTATGGTTTTCACTACTTGCAAGGTTGTTTGGATTATTGGTTTACTTCATGATCTTGGCATAATGAGTTAGCTACCTATATCCATATATGGTGATAATAAAGTTACTACACACGTAAAAGCCAATCCTATTTACCATAAGAAGACAATAAATATTAAAATTAACTATCATTATATGCATGAAAAATATGTAGATAGATAAAACTATTTTTCATCACATCTAGACATCAAAACAATTGGTTGATATCTTTACAAAAGACCCTTTGTAGCCAATAGCACCAATACTTGTTATCTAAGCTTGTAATATTTGATTTATATAGATCTTTGATTTGAAGGAGAGTATTAAATGTATAGGTGTGGCTCACATGATAAGTTAGGGCCCCGACCAAATGGCTTACTTGTAATCATGTGTATGCAGTGTTTCTCGTTTGTTGTATTCTTTGTATAGCCGTCTATTATCATAATTTGCAAAAACAATAGAAGAACCACAGCCTATTGACTTTTCACGATTTTGGCTCTTAACCTTTCTTAGATTTGGTACTTGCTACTTTCAGCTTATCACAAAACACTTCTTTTATTTCCGTTTTATTTTTTATTTGGTATGATGTTGCGCGTCCTCCAAGAAACCAACAAGTCCATAGCAAATAAGGGTCCATCAACCAATGACACAAGAAGATGATCTACCAAATCAAATGGAGAAACTTGAACAAGACTGAAGACAAGAGCTACGATAATTCACCAAAACTTCCTACTTTGGATTCTTGCAATTTATGCTGCCGACGATCTTGCGGTAGTGTGACTTGCAGCAAACATGTCAAGAACCATTCGGGGTCCATCAGGTGGCGATGATGACGCAGGAGTTAAGGCACCTTTGCTTTGCTTAATGCTATCATTTGTCTAAGTGGGCCACTAAACATCCATTTAAATCTTGGCTTAATGCATTATTAGATGGCATTTATTAACTTATTGATTATATAATCTCAGAAGAAAGCCAAAAAAAAAAAAAAACAGATCGATTAGGCGAAAGCATTGTTGACCATATGTAGAGGAATCTAACCAAAAACGTGCGTCTTGCCCCAAACTTATGCGTCGGTCTGACATCAAAACTGCCCATGAAGTATTAGGATTGCAAGTAATTGCTGAACAATCTTTCATTACTTTGTATTTATCTCCATACATGTATTCTACATATCTCAACTTTACATTTTTTGCAACAGAGGGGTGTGATCACTGGATGGGGATTCCAAGCTACCAAAGCCACATTCTTCACCAATTTCTTCTTTTCCCTTTTCTATTCCCCATATAGAAGCATAGAACCCGGTCGCTATCATCATTGTTCCAAGGAGACTGCAAAATATGAAGAAAAAATTTTCACAGGGAACTACAAAGTTAAGCACAGTCTAAAAGCAAATAGCAGCCATTGCTTTAAATTTATTCAAATAGTCCGGTCCCAAGAATGCGAGAGAGAATTTTATACCTCCCGAGATACAGAGCATCACCAAGGAAGATGACACCCATTGCAGCTGCTATGGCAATTGACAATGGCCTGAAGACTGATACATAGACAGGCCCCTTCCGGTGCAAGCACCAAGTGTGGATAAGGGTGATGAAAGATGAAGCAAATCCCTGTTCACAGAAGAATGTGTCCAGTAAGACATTATTAAAATCCTGCCCTTCACAGTAGTACAAAGTTTTTACCGCGTATATAATGGCAACTAATGCTATATCAGGCTTTAGTCGCCAAGCGTTCAAGTTTGTTTCTGAAATCAAACATAGCGGTACAATTATAATTGTCCCGGACAAGTTGTACAAGAAGACCAGAATCATCTTCGACGGATACATTTGCAGGATTTGGGCCTGTAAGATGGCATAAAATTGAAATATTAGAGCTTTAATTTTTAAAGTAGCGTTATGTATCGCATATTAAGTTAGTCTGAACGAGAATTCAGTGAGGAAAGTACCTGAACGATGTACGACAGTGAAAATAGAAGGTACGCAATTGCAAGTAGAAGGCCACCTAAGACCCTATTCATTTCTGATGAACCCAGAGCAAAACGATGTGAACGGGACGGTGGTTGAGATGAAGCAGATATTATTGAAGGTCCCTCGTAGAGAACAATTACCAATGCACCTGATATTGATACTACGGTGCCCATGATTTTAGCCCGAATACTTGAGCTTCTCAAAGATAGCTTTTCCATCCTTTTTGAGGCACCCATAAGAAGGTTAAATAAAGGGAGAGGAAATAGGAAGTTCTGATGCCAATAACCAATAAGAAATGAATTCATTTAACCATTGTGATCAAAGAAATAACTAGATGAGCTTGCATTTTGAAACAATAATCGTGTGCTGAGCAATGATAACCAAACCAGGTGACACATCTTATGCTCTGGTTCTGGACTTCTATTATCAGTAAAAACTGAAATTCATCCCCGATTACCAGTTTGTCCAACATCACACAGCCAAAAATAACTTGCATTCCCTTAATGTCAAGTTAAAATCCTACCCCAAAATTTGGATGTAAATCCACTAAAGAGAAGAAAACAGATAATATTTTCTCCAAGTAGGAAAAGGAAAATAAAAAATGATTGCTTGCATTAAGTTTGGCAAATCATCCTGTAATCCTTTGGTTGTCCAAAAGTCAAATCATGAAGGGCCCATCACATTGCCTATAGAACATCTTTTCAATGCATCTGTCTAATCAAGAAATCAAACGACTTCTGGAGACATCAACAACTTTTGCTGCACAAGAAAACAACACTCATCTACCACTAATGACTTTCATAAGAAAGACTTCCTTCAAAGAATGGGTTTTGACAATTCCTCTCTATTAATCATAGGGCCAAAGCTAAGAGATACAGGATAAAAGAAACAGAAATAAAACCAGAAAGCCGAGAAACAATTAGACAATAATGAAGGAACCTGAAAATGACAGCAAGGGCGAAAGTAAAGGCCGGTGTGAGGTTGCCGATGGCCGAGGCAAGGGTGGGTGAACTGTATTCTATGCCTTTGTAGGCACATATCTGACCCACAGACCTGCGCATCCACGGCTGATCACCTTCTGGAAACCAAAGACTAAAGTAGAATAGCTTGTCGGTTATTATTTCTTACCCAAGCAATCCGATGATAAAAATTCTGTAGAGAAGAGACAGCTTCAAGGGAGGAAGTCCGGTCGTTCTGCATGTGTGAACAAAACATAGAAGAATGAGAAAAAGATGTCAGATCATGAACTTTTAGTTGGCTGTTATGAAGAATATTTATAGGTAAGGTATAGATGAAGGCTAAAGATGCAGAGACAGACCGGCTAAAAATGAAGGCCAGGGGGAGAAGAACAAGAAGGGAGAAAGCAGAAGAGTAGGCATTGAAGACAGGGATACTCAATCCTTTCAAAGTAGCTGCTTTGAACAAGACGTTTGTGACAACATTGGAGCACTCCACAGCAACCATGGCTGCAAACGGCAGAGCAACGCCGTAACTGTAGTTCCCAGACATCTCTCTGTTTCTGTCTGTGACTCTCTGACTCTCTCTCTCTCTCTCTCTCTCTCTCTCTCTCTCTCTCTCTCTCTCTCTCAGTAGCTTCTATTATAACTTTGCAGCATGGTTAGTCTGACTCTTAGTTAATATTAATAGAAAAAGAAAAATAATTGCCAGAAGATTTTTCCATAGTTTAGAAATCCGTGGAAAACCAAGCATTGTTTCCCTTCTGGTGGCAAGAAGGGAGTGGCTTACAAATTAACTGGTAACGACTAAAACTGTTTGGAATTTGACTGATGGAGGCTTGAGCCCAAATTCTCAGTAAACTCTCACAAATGTTTAAGGATTGCTGACAACTGGAGTTGCAGATATACAAATGAAATTGATGTTGATGCGTGCTTCAACCTCAACAGGAACTAATCCGTTGCTTTTGGGATTAGTATTCAAGGTGCATAAAGTGAATAACGACCGGAAATTATTTATGGAGGTGTAGCTAATTCAAGAAAATATGGGTCACATATGCTTGCCCAGATTAAATCATTCGATAACTTAAAAGAGAAGCTAAATTGGCTATCATATAATTGTGGGTTTTCAGAAATTTTATTCTTTGATCAGGCAAAACCTTCGAAGGAAGAAATTACAACATCTAGTTAGATTTTTTATTATTAGCTCCTTGTTCACTCAAATTGCCTTAAAACTCAAGTTCATCGACAAGCCAAAAGAAGGGGTCACATCAAATGTCACCGGCTACCATAAGAGTCATTCACCGTACAAAACCCGTGGCTTGCATACGCCATCGTGAAGCTCAAAAAGGGGATTTCGCACTCGCACTATAAACCCATTTATATAAAGTCATTACACGAAAGGGCTAACAAGATAAGAAACGTAAAGATTTGATATACATTATTCACATTATCACACGCCAAGAAAGAAAGGACGAGGCGTTAATGCCAGCCATAGTATACAGGTTTCAGCCCTTCCTCCGCTTTCTTTTCAGAAAAGGCATAGCACTGAGACTTCCGACAGGGATCATCCCACAACTATCTTTAGTATTCTCCCGGTCGGAGACTCTTCCCCTTGAATTTCCGTCATCACTTGAACTATTTGGATGGACCGCGTTCGATGCGGCATCATATGCATCCATCTTCCCTCTTTCTTGAGTACCATCCAAGGTACATGTGGGGCGCAAGTCCGAATGATCTGGTCCATTATCAGCGTCAGCTTTGTCCGGGAAGGCAGGACGATGAGATACGTTAGCATTTCCTAAGGCAGCAGCTGAAGCTGTGGCATGAGTTCCATCTTGTTCATTCTTTGGTTCACCTTCATCAGAGCAGAACCCACCTCCCATTTTGAGGTAATCTTTAGAAAATTCGGGCTCTAGAGGGGGATCCCCGAACTGCCCCACATCTCGTCGTTGCGTTTCACCCTCGTCAGTGCAAAAGCCGCCTCCCACTTCAATATAGTCTTTTTGCAAGCAGTCAATAGCAGAATATTCTGCATTATGCTGCTGCTTTTCACTACAGCCAGCAGCAGCAGCAGCATCTTCACGTACAACATGGGCCGAAGACATTTCTTGCTCTACTGCCTCTTCATCAGAGCACTTCTTATCGCTTTGGTCTGATGATCTGTCCACGTCTTCTGCTTCAAAGTCATTCACGGTGTAATTTACAGGTTTTCGAACTCGCATTGACTGGAAAAATACAACCACGAGTCAAAACAGAAAAATGAATCACTTTGCGTTTGTAAGGTTAAGGTACGTAGAATGGTAAAGCACAATGTGTAATCGAAAAAGGGCTGGCGTATGATAATCTTATTTTCTCTTACTATTAACAGAGCACAGAAAAGATTATAGCGTACCCTTCGCACTTTGTCTGGGCCTGCTAACTTCTGTGGAAGAACTTCTTGCCCATCATCGTCACTATCATCATTACTGCTTTTGCATGGTTCAAAACTAGAACTTTTCTTTACCCTTTCTCTTCCTGTTCCCCTGCCTCTCCCCCTTCCTTTACTTCTTCCAACTGCTTGCGATCCTCTGTTTTGACTTCGCTGGCCTTGCGCCTCCAGAGGTGGTTTTTTGCTCGTCTCTATAGATGAAACATGGTCTCGAGCATTCACCCTTATCTTTGATTGATCAGCTGTTGATTTGTCGTTATAGTTCCTATGGTCCTCAACATCATTCTCATCTAGTTTCTCTGAATCTTCCTTTGACTTATCAACTGGGCTTAGTTTCCTTTTCTTTCTAGTTTTGGAACCCTCTTGCAAGGGACCATCCATCAACTCCGAGGTTTGGTTTCCAGTGATTCCCTTAACAGCTTTCTTAATTCTTTTACTTCGAATTTGTGCAAATCTTTCATTGAAAGTGTAAAATGCTTCCAACCGCAATTGAGTCTTCATCAAACAAGTAGCAAAATTTATCAGCGTTACTTTCCAAAATTAGATAAGTGAGTAAAATCATAACCCAGGAGGTTTGATAGCTAACTACATAAAGGTTGCTTAGATTATATGCATCAAACAATGTTGGAGATATGCTGTCTGAATGGTACGCGAAGAGGTGAGGGAAGAAGAAAGAGAGAAATGGATAAGCTTCTAACCTCGTGTTTGTCATACTCCTTCAGAACAGGTACTAGCAATTCATCCGCCTTCTGGTAAGCCCAACCAAACTTTTCCCAACAGAGTCTGTCCAGGAAAAAGAAACTCAGATATCATGAAGCATTTCAAATTTATTGAATGCACTTCAGGTACATACAAAGAAATGATGAAAAGGGCCATATTTTCCAGAGAATTGGGAGTTCCTATCATAATGCATGACTACTTAACCGGAAGATTCATCGCAAATACTAGTTTGGCTCATTATTGGCGAGAAAATGGTCTACTTCTTCATGTCCATCCTGCAATTCAGGCAGTTACTGATAGAAGAATCATGGTATGCACTTTCGTGTATTAGTTAAGGCGTTAAAGGTGTCAAAAGTGTAGTCAAGTGATGATATCAGAAATTTGATGCATTGTTGGCAATAGAGGCTTGTGCTCTGCCCTAGAAAGGAGTGAATTATTTGCAGTGGAGGATCTGGAATAGCTTTCACAATGTTAGCTGCAAAGAAATCACTCCCAAACCTATATTCCAGAAACTAAATATACTCCTGCGTTAAATAGTCCAACACCAGAAAGATAACTCCAGGTTTCCCCAGAAATATGTTAAAACCTGACTAAAATTTTGACTAACCCATCGCATGGGCTATAGATGGTTTTAAATATGATTTCTCCTTCATAAGAATATGTTAACAGAAAACATTCACAGGAAGACAAACATCATTAAACAGTGACCCCTAGCAGGAAAGGTTTTAAACTATAGTCATTTTCTCATATTTTTTTCTATAATTAAGAAGTAAGAGTGATCATCGTGTCACTAAAAGCTGCAATCCATACATGCTAGAAGATAAACACCTAGAAATAACTCACTTGCGAAGAACAAAATGATCTGGCTTTCCCCATGTGAACGGCTCAGTTGACTTGTCAACTTGGGGAGAAGAGTAGGCAGAGATAACAGCTTCACTGGGAAAAGAGGAAGGAATATGCCAGTTCTTGCTCACATTTCTCTGTTTAAGGAACGGTTTTAAACATTCAAAAATTGTTAGCATCAGAAACTGGTTCTTCCATAAATGATAGCAATAAGAAAGCAGCTAATATGATATTACATGTTTATCCATAAAAATTTGCTTTATATCTTGCCCGTAAGTTGTAGATTGCTTCTCTTGTTGAGTTTGGGACATGTTTAGGCCAGATGCAGAAAATTCTGTATTACTTTTGGAGCAATTCAAACCATTGTTGCTCACTTTCTGTCCCCTTTTCTTTGCACTTGATCCTGTTTCCGCATCAAACGTTTTTAGTATGGTGGGGTCTGGTGACTCGATCCACTCCCGGAATTTTCGGAGACCATCCTCCTCAGGAAATGCATTTACAACCTCAATAGCATTGACAATGCCAATCCCACTATTCAAAATAAAAAAATTAATGCCTTAAGTTAGCATCAAATTCCGTTTCCTCATGAATGCAAATTAGTTATTTAATTCCTACAATGATAAAGTCACAAAAAGTAAGAACATGAGATCTCATACTGAGTACATTCAAAGCCAACTATTATATGCCACCTAGAAAATCAGACATATCTGAGGCAAGATATCACTTTAGAGACATAATCACTAGCTAAAGTTACTAACAACTGAAATAATCAGGGTTGCTGCTCCAGTTACCTGACACCTTCAGTATAATCACTTCCAAGAAGCAATGCCATCCGAATTAACTTTTCTCTTGTCAGACCAAGCTCCTTTTCGATGTCCTGACAAAACAACAATGAGCAATAGATACAAGCAAATTGCACTTCGTAATTGAATTATTCCAAAAAATGAAGGTAAAAAGAAAATGTGGAAATGGAAAATAGGGCCCAGATAACCAAAATGGACTAGAGAAGAGAAAGTAGGAAGAGGAAATAAAGATCCCTACAGGTAATCTGAAGGCATTGTACTCTTCAGTTGAATAAGATACTCAAAAATACTGAATATATGCTTCTCACAATGCAAAATGGGACATAAAAGAATTCCAAACTACCATGCAGATTGATCAAATTCAAACCAACCTTCAAAAAATATGTCTCAACATATTTTCGATCATCAAATATATTCTTGTAAACACTTCTAGCCCCAAACAAAAACACATCAGAGTCATCAGTCACAACACCATCAACAAGGTTTGCAAGTTCCATATAAGCACATTGAGCTTCGGCTTCCATTGGTGCAATAATATATGGCAATCCAAACATTTGAAGTAGTTCCTGCAATTCATAAGAGTAATAACAGATTTATCTTCCTCCAGGAGAGACCATAACTTATTGACAAAGAGCTCATTCGGAAAAAAAAGTACCGAACATCAACCACCAAACAAAGTATTCATTTAAGAAGGAAACACATATAGTATCCAGAAATAATGGAAAGAAAATGTAAAACTTCTTAGGTTTTCTAATTCATTTCAAGAGGTTAAAGATTCAACAGATGCATCAAAGTGCAGCAAAATCCACCTTCAATTCAACCACATCAACGAATCCATTTCTATTACATAGTAAGCTTCCTATATGGACAGCATGAGAAACTCATACTTCAAAAAATCAAAAGTGCACTTGATAAGCTATGCACTGGCAATTAAGATTTTCTGCTGCCATATAGGGAATCCAACTATTATGTGGTTCTCAAAAGATTTGTCAATATCAGATGTCACCAGAGTCATCCTGTAGGCAAAAGGACAAAACATGAAGGCACTCCAAAACATAGAAAATCAAGCCAATCCAACAGATTATGGTCAATCGTCACCATACATATTGTTTAAGAATTATGGTTTTGAGCCACGCACCTGACATTCCACAAACATCTCACGGCTGACAGATTCTGCATTACGCTCAAGCTTTCTCTGTTCATCTCCTAGATTCAAATATTCTTCACCTAGAAGTTGCATTTCGTCACCCAAATAACCCTCAGTGACTTCAACCTGCGAATTTTCATTTCCTTCCAAGGGGGAATTACCCTTGTTCTGCTCCTTTTCCTCAACATTATTGTAAATCTTTCTCTCAGTGGCCAACTTTTGCTGAAAATCAAGGTCATCTGTTGAGTCTTTTATGTCAGCAAAATGACGCTCAGGTATAGCTTTAGCATCATTGGGTTTATCACCAATCTGCAACTCAGCGGTATTGGCAGCAGATATGGCATCAGGTATATGAGAATTAACCTCTGATCCATGCCTAGGAGAGTTAGAGAAGCCAGAACCCACTATAGAGGTATCCAGTAGATGTTCTGAAATGACGTGGACATCCTTTTCCAAAGGAGTTACAGATTCTGCACATGGCATTTCTCTGTCCAAACTCCCCCTTTCAGTTGCATCTTGCATTGATTGTTTTGAAGATGGATCTGTGAATTTTTCGTTTAAATTATTTACCAGCACATTCGAGTTATCAGAATTACCTGCTCTGGATGACATCAACTGCCGCTCAGAAGGACCAGCGGTTTGCAACAGTGCTACTCCACCCAAACAATCTGGTTTTTCAGGTCCATCTGCAATTTCACAGAATGACTCATTTTCTTGAGTACCACTCTGCCCTGGCAAAAGTTTCTCACCTATATCATGTTCCTGATCAAAGAGTCCAATATCTTTATGAACCCTTTCTCCATAATTCTTCTCAGCTTGAGCTAATTCGAGATCAGATTTCTCATCCCCTACATACTCAAGACTTCTCCTTATTGCTTCCTGCAGATCAGCCTCTTCTTCCAAATGGCCTTTAGAAACTGTTCTCCCTGATTTTGATGGGAACAAGGAAGTGCTGTTATGAAAGTCACCAACACCTTCCTCCCATTCCATGTCGCTCTCATCACTCATACTGCCTTCATCAAGTGATGGCTTAGTTTCAGCGCCTCCATCAATAGAGAGACTATTACCTTTCTCTTTGGTTATTCCTTCCACCCAGTCATGGCATGAATGAAGGTCAGAAGGTTGCTTGCTTGATGGAGCATTGTCAGCAGATGAGATTTCTACCGGATCCCCTGCTGCTAAGCATGCAAATAGATCATCATCACCATCAAAGCACTTATTCTCTCCGTCATCCCCAAATGATATCTCTATCGAAGTGTCATATTTTAACATAGACCGGTCACTTCTCTCATTCAAGTTCACAGGTTCACTATTATCATTATGTGAGGCTTCTACAGAATGGCTTTTACAAGGAAAAATTCTTGGGCCACTAATTTCTTCACTGCCAAGCATTGTTTGAGTCTTTGAGATATTTTTGGCACTTGCACTCTCCTGCTCAATCTCTTTCATCAAATCTAAATTTCTTTGTAAATCACGGGTCATACGGATCCCCAAAGCTCTCACTCTACTGACTCGGACATGTCCCCTCTCATCCAGATATGTTTCGATGTTGTCATCAAAAGCCCTCCTAGATTCATCCAGATCTGAACCAGTCATGGTGTTGGACTTACTAGCAGATGCAACAGCATTGATAGATTCCTGAGAAGGATGCTCTCTGTGAGTCTCTTGTGGTTTATCTCCATTTTTCTGTGCTCCAGTAGACGTGAGTGCTCTGACAGAATTTGAGAATGTACTAAATGAATGAAGCTCATTAAGCTATGAATGAAGGGAAAAAAAAAAAAAAATCTATTCCACCGTGTGTATCCTCCCCCCAAACAAAAAACCAAAAAGAAAAAAAAAAAAAAACCACTTCCAAGACAATGAAAGGCAGCCTACTAGAAAACAAATAGTAAATATGAGTTCCTTTAAATAGCATGGGCTGCTAGTTCATGCTTAATTAAATTTTAAAATTTTGAAAATACAACCACTCACTGTTTATCACCAGTAAACGATGATGAGAAGATAAATTCTCTGTTCGCTTCAGAGGCTATCCTAGAAGTCTGTACCCCTCCTACTCCCCTCCCTGCAGCAGATTTTTGCACTCCATCAATCTCCCGACGGAAAGCAACAGTTTTAAGATAAGCCTGTATTTGCAGCTCAGAAAACTTTGCAGGGTCCTAAAAGTGAATAAAAAGAACAAGTTAAAACATGGAAATCTTACTATTGAAACAAAAGCACAAAACTGAAACAAAGGAACCTCACTGATAGGCCTACGCACGCACTAATAACCTATTAATCAAGTGAGCAGTGCACAGTCACATGTTCTGTAAATCTGTGTTGAAAACCTTGGATTCATATATGTTAACGTACAGTGGACTTGTTTTGATTCAAGAATTCTGAAAATGAAAGTTATCACTTCTGCATCTGTTACGTAATTGAGTAATTCTGATAACGAAAAGACTAATTATCACATGCGTCATGAGATGCTTTTCGAACCTACAACTCTTTCTCAAATTTTATCAGCCATATAACATTGTAAAACTATTCTCTTTTCTTTTTTCAATGATAATACAGACTACTAAGCACTATCAACAACTTGGACAGCTAGAAACTCATCAATAAGCAAAGTACATGTGCCACAAAACATATCACAAGAATGTCACTAGGTGTATGCCACTGGAAGCATGGTGTTTTGCCTGTTCTCTTCTCTTTTTTCTTTTTCTTTAGCCAATAGCAGAATGCTTAGAACTAGCAGCATCTTTAACAATTAGAATCTCCTTGCCCACCTGAAGGAACAAACAGATATACAAAGAAACATAGCACAATAAGTCAATTGATGCATTTTCAGTAGAAGCATTACTTCTCTCCACATACATATTTATCCTTTACTTCTTTACAGATAATAAGCAGTTCATCCAAGCAATTCCATGACTTCATAATTTCTCAGCCAAATCGCATAAAGTCTGTTTTTAATAGCAGATAACACCTTTTAGTGAGAGACACACAAGCCCATATTGGCAACCTGACATTTACTTCATATTAACATCCATTAGAATACATAAGGAAGCATTAGAGCCAACCTTCTTAACTTTCTGATACCTTTGTCTGTTTTCCGCCATCAGTTTCTCTCTCATCTATGAAGGACATCAATCATAAGCATCAGAGAAAGAGGATGTTAGGTACCAGTAGCACCAATACCAAAGCTGAAAGAAATCCACAAACAATGAGTGTGGACGCTTACCTGAACAAGAAGATCAAGTTGCATTGATGGAGGCAAAGCAGCCAAGACATTTGGATCAAATTCACCAGTCATTGCAGGCTGCAAAATAAATTAGATGCAATAACCAACATAAATTTGACATAGATCAAACACAGACCTAAACTGCAGAAACCCAAAGAGAGTCTTTATTCCCAAATATGGTTGTTGAGAAAGCTACCATGCCCATTGATTAGTGTATCCAACACGCCCAAAATGAGATGAAAACCAAAAGCCCCTATGGAGGTTCGACAATCTCATTCCCATTTCATCCCCATTCATCATGAAGAAAAGGAACCAAATTCAAGCATTAGCATCAACAACAATTACAATAATCACAAAGCCACCGTGCCGCAGCTTCATTATCTATCTCCGCAGCTATGATTCCTTTGTTCCTCACTATCTAAATCCCATCTGCCTTGACACAGCAAACCTGGAGAACACCCATTATAGGCCCTTAAGGAACCACACAGGCATTTTCAATCACCTTCCATTGCAGGCATCATTGTCACTAAACTTCAGTTTCTCTCTCTTTTTTACCGTGACTTTCCCAAAACTGTGAGCAACAAAACCATGGAACTTCACTTGAGTCATCCAGGAGCACAGCTGGCTATCTCTAGTGCACTGGTAAAACAGTCTCATAAGCATGGGATCTTGAGACTGATCACTTAATGATGAAAATGGGAAGGGCTAGGAACTTATTCAAACAATCCCTCCTAAAGTCCTATTTGCATGAACCTGCACTAATGACCATAGAAAATTTATCTAAGATCCCTTTTTCAAGCTAAAATTCAGGCAAATATCATTACTTTGTTCCCTCCATTGTAATCAGAGATAACAGACAGAGAAGTAATTATTGTGAATTCCCAAACTTGGTTCAACCAAAGATGCATATTAAATCACCTGTGTCTTCCCCCTAATTAGGATACTTGTTTACCAAACCTAGTATCTAGAGTGAAGACCTTAAAATGACAATGGAAGGAGACAGGGAACCCAACCCATTCCACTCTCTGCCAGCTATCAAATGAAGGGTTATTTTTCAAGATTGAAACAGCAAAAGAAACAAGCAGTCCAGATATCAGGAGCATTTCAAACAACCTCAAACTTATGCCGAGTCATCCATGAGGCCATTTTCACCAGAACCCTTTTTTCCTGTGTTGGGGGGGTTTTGGGGGTGTGTGTGTGTGTGGGTGGGTGGGTGGGGGGTGGCGTTGATTTGCTTATGGAATCTAATAATCCTGTTAATTAACTTCGACCAAACATCCCCCTAAAATATATATATAAAAAGGTAATAACTCCCAATATCCACCAAAAATAAACTTACCAGCATCATCTCTTCAAGTTCATCTTCATCTTCATATTCTTTGCCAACCTCCTCATCAGAAGAAAAATAAGCAACAGATTTACAGGCACTGTTCGCTAAGCTCCTGTTTTCCTCCGCTACAATAGATGCTGCCAACCTAAATTCACTTATCAGAATCAAACATAATTCTCTTTTTCCTTAACCAAGTGGTTGAAATGAATTTGTGACATAAAACTAGTGAAACAGCATACATTTCATCTAGTTTTTCCTGAATGTCACTCCTTGTCACCAGACCATCACTTGAAGTACAACCAAACATGCCAGTTTCATCTGACACAGTCTTTTTCCCCTTAGCATCATCATCTTGCTTTTGCCGGTTCTCAACATCCACTGCCAACTTCTTTCCCTTGAGCTGTTACAACAGAATCAAATGAAACAGAAAGAGTTTACAATAAAGTAGAAAAACCAGCTACATTGATGCAAAAAAGCTTTTCCATAATTCAGCCCAGTATACGAAAAAAGAGATGGTACTAAAATCCTAGCAAAACAACATCCTAATGGAGTAGGAAGATCCTGCTAAGTAAAGGGCAGTAACCTGAGCAAGAAGATTCTGCTGCATCGACTGAGGCAAAGCAGCTAATACAGCTGGATCAACTTCATCATGCTCCGCAAGCTGCAAAATAAATTGAATTCAATAACCCCAAATATTTGGCTCACAGGTCAAGAAACAAAGATGAGCATTAATCAGCGCCAAGACTAAACAGCTCACTACCCAAAGAGAGATGGTCTTTCCAAGTGTGGGTGTTAAGTTAGGCACCCAAATATCTTATAAACCAAGTATTCCTAATCAACTTCCAATTACAAATTGGCATAGAAAAGCTGTCAACCAAGATACTACATTGACTATAACGATAAGAGGTAATAATGTAGAGCTACATAGAAAAAACTTACTAGTATCATCTCTTCCTCTTCATTGTCATTCTCAGAAGGAGTATTAGCAGCAGCAGATGTTGATGCATTTTTACCAAACCTCCTATCTTCCTCCGCCTGAATAGATGCTGCCAACCTATGTTGAGTCATTCGAACATTCAATGTAACCTATCAGAACAAAAAGCTGAAACATAGTCTCACAACTTCAAATGGAGTATGCAGCTTACATTTCATCTATTTTGTCCTGATTGGAACTATTTAAGGTCATATCATCTGCTTCTAACTGATTCCTGGCGCCGTTGGTTTGATCTAACAAAATCTTCTCACCCTTTGCATTGGTCTTCTGTTTCTGTTTCAGCTTCCCAATATCCTTCACCAGTTCTTTCAGCTTCATTGTCTTAAGCTGTTAACGAGAATTAAAAACATCATTACACTCGATATAGTAGTCAATACATCGTACCAGATACACCTCCTAATTGCAACTCATTCAAAATTAACTAGAACTTCACTCTGTTAAACCAATTCAGATTATAAAATCAAACTCACTGGCACAGTCAAGATTTTAATTTTAACCAGAACAACATAAAATTTAGAATATGGCGTGAAATGGGTTAGCGCTTGCTCTATTCCAGAACAAATTACCACTTATCTCAAAAGCTTAATTAAAAAAAAAAAGCCGAACTTAGTCATCTAATACATGTCCTTAAGAAAATACTAGAACACTTATTGTGTATCGCACGACATAAAAATTCACCTTCGACATCCAAAACCTTGAATACTCCGCTCAGCACAGAGAGGGCTTCACAACAAATTCCTGCACATAAGTTCAAACAACCAACTGACCTGATTGAGAAGCAACTTCTCAGCGATCTTGCGGACCTTGGCCTGCGCGTTGTCGCGCTGTCTGCGGCGGGCGATCACAGTGCGGCGCTTGAGGACAGGGGTGGCGCCGTCGAAGACGAAGACAGGCTTGGTCCTGAGGAACAAGAGCTTGCAGATGCGGCGGAAGAAGCCGAGCAAGTGCGCGTTCCGTACCATCTCGCCCTTCTCGTCCCGCATTGCCTTCAGGAACTGCACCATCCATATGCTCGCATCTGCAAAGAGAATTTGGACTTGTGACTAAGAAATGAGGGGTTAGGGTTAGGATTAGGGTTAAGTATTATTAGTCATACCAATGGCAAGCTTTTTTCCGGCCAGTGTTTCGACAGAAACGCGGCGGCCGACAGGGGCCAGTAGCTCCCACAGACCCTGCACTCCCATTTGCAACTGGATTGCACCGGTCGACCCCGCTTTCTGACTTTTCTGTTACTTGGTTGCCGCCAAGGCTGGTTAGAAGCCGTCGTCTGTAGAAGCGACGTCGTATGGGCTCTCAATCCCTAAAGGTTCTAACTTTGTGTGATTCTGCTATAAAATAAATGTAGGAAAAAAATGCAAAATTTTAACAGAAAATTTGAGTGGCTATATTTTTTTCTCAGTGCATAAGATCCAAAAGGAATGCATGGATTATTTGTGTTACAATGTGAACAATACATTTCACTTCATTAATAAATATATTAGGATTATTTTTTTTCTAAGATAATGAGTTCTATCACATTTTTAATTAATTTTAAAATTAGATAATAAACCTTTTAATGTAATTTTAAAGCAAATATTTCCTTCTTCTTCTTCTAACACTTACACACACGGAAGAGAGGAAGGGAAAAATCAAAAGTTGGGGTTGACTTACCACTAAGCCAAGAAGATTTCTCTTCTAATATCTCCTTTAACACTTTTATGAATTCTCATTGATTTGACCTTACATATTATTTATATAATGCAATATTATGATCATTCAATAATTTAATTATTATGATAATGAGATATATTAAGATGTGACTAATAAATCTTACATTATTAGGAAATATATAAAGATTTTTGTTTATGTGATAATAAATTTTACAATTAATTTTTGAATTAAGTAGTAAACCCTTTAACATAATATAGTACCAGCACCCGTCTTAGTACTCTTACGGGCTTCCATTGATTTGAATCTAATCATTGTTCACATAATATGATACTATACAGATCAATAATTTAACTATCATAATAAAGAAATATATTATAATATAAACAATAAGTACAACATTAGTAAAGAATATATTAAGATTATAATTTATAAGATAATAAGCTTAATCATCTTTTGAATTGACTTTTACATTAAATAATAATCTCTTGATAATTTGGATAAGAAAAGAACGAGAATGCAAGAATAAGAATCTACTTAAGGAATAAGACTTGGAGCCCATGAGATGCTATGAATTTTTTAACTCAAGCAAAAATATATTTAATCACCTAGCCTATTAGTATAGTGTTGAGTAAAGTGGAGGCTGTAACCATAAAATCTAAAGTTGTAATTGAAAAAAAAAATGAAGAAGATACTTAAGGGGGAGAATTTTGTTCGAGTTGTACGAACTTTGAGGGCAATACTGCTTAGACTTCTGCTGAATTGCAGATAAAATAACGATGGAGTGGTCACCCCGTAAACCTGTCCATTAGTTAGAAGTGTTTATGAAGGGACAATTTCAACCCTAGGTAGCAGCCGGCTCTACACGTCAGTTTCTATTTGTATTGAATAACATATTGCCAATCAAAAACCACCAAAAGAGATGAATTTTTGTTGTAGAACCTGCCGATTCGCTCTGCGACCAAACACATCGATAAGTCAGACATTGGGATTTGCTCCTTCTGCAATCCCAGCCATTTCAACCAAACCATCTTCACAACTCCAGCTTCTCCCAACACTGCCATTCTCTAGGAATCATGAATCGAGTTTTCATCTGGGTGATCTTGGTTTCCATTTCTCTCGTCCTTCACACGACTGGTTCGGTGGAGGTGGAGGTCAGAAACTCACTTGTAAGCTTTCTTCAAAAACTCTCTAACGATAATGACCTAAATGATCCCATTTTGGGTTGGAACTCAAACTCTGATCCTTGCAAGGATAACTGGCCGCGTGTAAAATGCAATCCCCAGAATACTTCTGTGGCTTGGTTATCTCTTGCCGGGTTAAATCTCAGTGGAATTCTTGATGCCGCTGTTCTTTGTGGCACACCGTCTCTGGCCACAAATCTTATTCGTCTTATTCTTGATGGCAACAATATTGGTGGAGTAATCCCAGGAGAGATTTCAAAGTGCAAGAAACTCACGTATTTTAGTGTAAGTGGAAACCAATTCTCCGGAAACCTTCCCAGCTCGCTTGCCATGTTAGGTAATCTAAAAAAACTCGATATTTCAAACAACAAGTTCTCTGGTAACTTGCCAGAGTTGTCCCGGATTTCAGGTTTGAGAGTGTTCCTCGCTCAAAACAATCTGCTGAGTGGGCAGATACCCGGGTTTTATTTCTCCAATTTTCAGACATTCAACATTTCCAACAACAATTTCAGCGGCCTCATCCCAGACGGGGCTAGAAGCGTCTCTACAAGCAGCCTCTTGGGCAATCCCGGACTATGTGGAGATCCATTGCCTGCCAAATGTCCTATTCGAAAGCTGAGCGAGGGTGAAGGGTCAAAGGGTCCCTCAAAAGATCAGATTCTTATGTTCTCAGGCTATGCTGTATTGGCGTTTGTTTGTCTCGCGTTAATCATTTTCCATCTGTGCAAAGGCAAAAAGAGGAAACAGACAGTTGAGGCAGCAAAAAATGTGGCAGCAATTGATGATACTTTCACCGCCTATAGCGTTACATCAAGTGATTACAGATCAGGTGTAACCAGGTCAGGGTATACGGATGTTTCGGGTGAAAGTCAGATGGCTTCATCCTCGCTCATAGTCCTTGAAAGCCCTGTGGTCAATGGACTCAAATTTGATGACTTGCTCAGTGCGCCAGCAGATTTGCTTGGAAGAGGAAAGTATAGTAGCCTCTACAAGGTTATTTTAGAAAACCGGATGGTCCTAGTTGTTAAAAGGATTAAGGAGTGGGAAATCCCAAGCGCCGAGTTTAAGCGGAGAATGAAGCGGATGGGCCAAGTGAAGCATCCAAATGTACTGCCAGCGATTGCCTTCTATTGTTCCAGAAGTGAGAAGCTTTTGGTCTATGAATACCTGCCCAATGGAAGTCTGTTTGGGCTTCTCCATGGTAAATATCACACACTAACAACATCTTACTTTGTCTTTAATGTTAACCACGTAACTAATATGGAATGATGCTTTTTCTGCTCCACGACTTTGAAAGGATATCGTCTTTCTTTTTTATGTCATATTTTAGGTAACACCATTGTAGTAATTCGTTTCCTCTTTCACATGTTATGTCGAAGGTTTCTTAGGTAGTAAATCTTGAATTTCAGGAACCCCCAGTAACCAAGCATTTGATTGGGTAAGCAGAATTAATGTTGCAGCTAGCGTTGCTGAGGCATTAGCCTTCATGCATCGGGCACTAAGTGGAGATGGGATTGCTCACGGTAACTTGAAATCCAGCAACATCTTGATGAATAACAATATGGATCCCTGCATCAGTGAATATGGTCTGATGGATGAGAATAATGGAAACTACTCGAATCTCATTGGAGCCAGCGCATCAGGAGCCTTCAAAAGAGACATTTACAGGTTTGGTGTAATTCTTCTCGAGCTACTTACTGGGAAGATGGTGCAGCACAACGGAGGGGACCTGGCAGATTGGGTTCTTTCAGTTGTTCGAGAGGAGTGGACTGCTGAAGTCTTTGACAAGTCCCTTATTTTAGATGGTGCAAGTGAAGAGAGGATGGTAAACTTGCTTCAGGTGGCCATTAAATGTGTCGACAACTCGCTGGACGCAAGGCCAAGCATAAACCAAGTTGCTACCATGATCAAGGCAATAAAGGATGAGGAAGACAGATCGATATCTTTTGAACAACGACAAGACTAATCTCTTCTCATCAAAGGCGGATTTAAACGGAGAAAAGTTACTTTATCTCATGCTTACGTTTTAATTTAGTGACCGAAGAAGAAAGTAGCAGACTTGTTATGGAGATTGTGCTTTTCAACCAAGAATTCGAAGATCTGCGGGAGCCTCTTGATGGATATTTTGATCTCCTATGATCAATGTTTGTCATTTCTTATTTCCTAAGAATCATGTTATAAGTTCTCTTTTGTCAAATGCCAATAAATGTCCTTTTATCTTAAGAACGCTTTTCTTTTATGTTAGGCCTTTTTATGGTAATTCAATGCTTCTCACTTTTACCAATTAACTATTATTCACTGTTATCCAAAATTCAATCCTTATCTTGAACTAAAGATATATCAACAACAGTAATAGATACCGAGATAGTAAGACCTGGAGTTATTTCCAATCAAAAAGTAGTGATTAGAATTCAATGTTTCTATTTGTGAAGCATTCTAGAAGTTCCAAAATGTCTTGGTAGGCATAAGAAAAAAGAAAAAAGAAAGAAAAAAGCAGGGTGATAAACGGGCTAAATAATTCAAATAAGAATCCTTCCACTGAAGTCAATTTGAAAGTAGGATTTCCTGTGTGTTATTTAATAGCTTTTATCACATTTCAAAAATTATTAAACAATAGACCATGTTAGGTAACCTTTGAAGGGACTCAAGTCCCCCACAGAATTTTCCAGAAAATTTTGAAATGATTGTCGTTCCTAGTTTTGTAAGACATCAGCTATAACCATAGATCAATGAACTTTTTTTTTTTTCTTCCTTTTGGGCTGGGTTGAATCGGACAGTATGTAGGGCAAAATGCAGAAAAGAAAGAGAGACAAAAAGGTTTATGATAATCTTTCTCGATAGGACGTAGAAGCTGAGCATCTTTGGGAGAATGACAATAAGAACGATGCTGGTAATAGCCGGCAGGTCTTTTTGTTCTTTAGTTCATTGAGCAACATGGACTCATCTTGCTGTCTCTATTCAACATCACATACTTTCAATCGCTTTGAAAAGGTAGGCATTGGTTTTTCTATTGTCTTGAGAAGGTTACGGCAGGCATGTTGGGAATAACCATTCAACTTTGAGCTGTAGTGCTGTCATTTGGCATTGAACAAACTATATATATATACTCTGGTGCCTTAACTCGTATTAAAGAAGGGGTTCGAGGAAGTCAAAACTGGTACAGTAATCATGGTGTAGTTGAAGGCTCTTAAAAGTAGGTTGTTTGATGGTGAATCACATAATGACGGGAAAAAACAGCGGCATGAATATGTTTTTGGGTCCATCTGGAAGCACACAGATGTAGAGAGGATCACTTAATGTGGCATGCCTTATCAAGGGCAAAAGTCAATAATTTGGATTCACACGGTAGTTTGGTGCAATAGGGAACTATTTCTTCCACCTGTGACATCACACTAAATTAACATCATTTAAGATATTTCTAAAGATATTTTTTTTTCTTTTTATGAATATAATCAAACTCACACATTTGGTTGTCAGATTCTAATCTTGAAATTGCTTACAAAAATTCTACATGACTCAAAAGTGTTATTAACCTTTTTAAAATTAGCTATTTATGATGATCAATTATTATTTACTTTTTTAATGTAAATAAGTAAAAAAAAAAAGTTAACGATAAAACTTCTAATAGAATGAATATATAGAAACTTAAGCTTCTTTTCTTTTTCTTTTTTTTTCTTTTATCATGTGAAAGACTCTGGTTTTTGGTCTCCAATAAATTGAATATGTGGTCTCCAGCTCGTAGGAGGGAATCAAGGTAGGATCGCAGTTTTATAATAAACGCACCAAATCTTGGTCATTATAGCTTATGGAGCCAACCTGTTTTGGTGTATTCAGCAAGAATCATTACACTTTCCGTCGAGCTCACTATATTGCTTGTAAACTTGTAATGATAAAGTGGCGAGAAATCAAACTAGTAATAAGAGTCACCATTATCTCGTTGCTCACCAGTCTACCATGATAATGACCTTGATGCAGATATTATTTAATGATGCAAGTGGAAGAGGCGGAACCACATAGTGTTATTGCTCCAGAGAAAACTATCCTACGACTTTGTTTTTGATGTTGAATTATATTGAACTAGAAAAGCTAGTCATCAATAAATCTGAAGAGCCTGATGTTTGTCGAGCATTCACATGCAAAATCAAGGATAAGGTTGAGAAGGCTTGGTGGAGCGAGAGGCGATCTCAGTTTCATCAACTTCAAGCGAAAGCCATACTCAAGCTGTTTCCAATCGCCTCCATGCTCAGCCCAAACTTCCTAGAGAAACCCTTGATCCAGATTCTCTAAATGGCCTTTCATGGTAAACAGTTGAGTCCTGTCAAAGCCTGGGTTTCCCAACATCGAGCTCTCAGCATTAAGCTTAAACAGTTGAGTGGAAGGAAAGTCCAACCAGGACAGAAACCTGTCAGTGTTCTTGATTTAGGCTCATAAGTAGGACCAGATAAGGGAATACATGATTTCCTGGGATACCGGACTGTGAAAGGACATGATAAAACCTAATCCTGAAGCCGCCCTGGACCAGATGATGGGTTTGCTAATTTATTGCACTTAACTTAAATACTCAATGTGACTCTCAGGTTCCAAAACTAACACAATGGCAATGGGAAAACGAGGTCCCGGCGCATTATTCACAATCCCATATTATTAGCTCTGTGGCATTACATCATCCTTCCCACAAGAGTTCAACTTTTCTTTCCTTTCATCACCTATTATCAAGCCGTCTTCCCAAGTTAGCCTAAATTCTGAAGGCAGCATAATGATGATGCTTGAAATGCTAATATCAGAACGATATTGGTTATGACAGACTTGGATATATTGTCTCTTGTAACACCTCTGCAGCAGCCAGATAGAAGTTTGTTTACCTTTGGGAAGATCATCAGCAAATGGCAATTATCTTAACAACCTTGAAATGATTAAGATGGGAAAGATATCTGCACTTTTGGACAGCGAACTATGGAGCCAGTTGTCATGTACCTAACCGTCTCTCCTCTTCCTTCTTGATTATTTCTCACAAACTTCCGACTGAGTTGTAATTATCGCTGAAAAATCTGCACCTAATTGCCTTGAGACTCAAGATAAAGAAGTGTTCACTTGTTCTTTCTTCCAAGGCACCGCAAAAAATCTCTCAAAGACAAGTAACGTCGCCCACCAGGACACTCAAAAACCGCGACAAAGAGCTCCATTTGGAAGCAATCAAAACCGTACGAGATGCAACAGACCCAGAGAAGAACTACTGGCTAGAATGGTTTCCCTTCGAAGTCTTCTGCATTATCAGAGGTTTCATGCGTGAATGGTTAGTTGATTGAGACAGGCATAAATAAAGGCTTGTGTTTCTACCTCTTCTCTATGTTGGTGGGTTTTTTCCTTGTATTCAGTGGAGGGAAGTCTGAGAATTGCGAAGAGGAGGGCACAAAAAGGTTGTTCACTGCTTGATTAAGATCTAAAGTCCACCTATCAAATCCTCAATCCTAGACCCTAATCCACCGAAGCGATTCTCTCGCAGCGCAGAAAAGAGCGGAAGTTGCTTTTAAAATGAGGGTAGGCCCACCTTGAACCCCTCTCGAGAGAGAGTTGAGATTTGGGATTGGCTTTGTCGGTTATGGTTGACCACAAGAGGCTCACGCGCTGTTCTTGGAACGTGGAGTAAGTTTTAGCGTCTCTTTTGGAATCCTTTATACATCAAACTTTGGAAACCATGCCACTGCCACCATTCTGGCTTTCTTTGGCTTTGCTTTGCCAGAAACTTAGAGAGAGAGAGATTTGTTCTCTGGGTCAGGGCGTGACCCATTTCACTTTCCTCTTCTCTGTGCTAAGCAACTGTCTCAAAAGCCCTGGTCTCTAGGGTTTTCTGGTGGATAAGCACATCATATTTCTCTAGAGCTTTTGAAGGTGCATAAATGGTGGACTCCCCAGAGCCGAGTTAGGTGAGTTCCTGTTTTTGTCGAATATCCAATGTCAGCTGCTGACTTATTATTGCCCCCTCAGTAACTTCACTTTCATTCCAAATCATGCGCAAAATAAAAAATTGCTTCTGCAAGGCGAAGGCAGTGAACAGCTATCTTAAATCTGAGTGCAAAAGTTGTAGTCCTTACGGGCGTGTCACAGCAGTGTCAAGAAAGTTTTTTTTTAGCGCTGGTAGTCTCAAAATGATTATGGTTTGTGCTTGAATACAAAGAGTGATAAACATAGTTTTTGGTTTTTGGAGCAGACTCATTCGAAGATGTCTTGGATTCGGCATGAACCACAGTTAAAAGATGGCTATTTGAGCTATCCACCTCCACTATCTCCTTCATCCTCTTCTTCATACCCCAGC
Organism: Casuarina equisetifolia; assembly: GCA_028551475.1. Classification (NCBI taxonomy): domain Eukaryota; kingdom Viridiplantae; phylum Streptophyta; class Magnoliopsida; order Fagales; family Casuarinaceae; genus Casuarina; species Casuarina equisetifolia. The sequence continues at coordinate 17,148,679 of CM052355.1, forward strand.
ACTTTTCATAAAGAATCAACCCCATCATCTGGTACTAAAATAAGCCCGGCTCTTCTTTTCGTTATAGTAATTCTGGCTGTTCTGTTTTTCATCTCTGGTCTACTCCACCTACTTGTTAGATTTCTCGTAAAGCATCCATCTTCCTCAGCATTTACTCAATCTAATAGATATCCAGAAATTCCCGGCTCCGATGCGCTCCAGAGACAGCTACAACAACTCTTCCATCTTCATGACTCTGGTCTAGATCAGGCTTTTATAGATGCTCTTCCTGTTTTCCAGTATAAAGAGATAGTGGGTCTCAAGGAGCCATTTGATTGTGCCGTTTGTCTGTGTGAATTTTCTGAAAAGGACAAGCTCAGATTGCTTCCGATGTGTAGCCATGCTTTCCATTTAAACTGTATAGACACTTGGCTCTTATCAAATTCGACATGTCCTCTTTGCAGAGGAACCCTCTTCACTCCTGGCTTTTCCATCGAAAACCCAATTTTTGATTTTGACGATTTAAGGGAAGAAAATGGTTGTACTGCTAATGTACAGAATCGGTTCACTTCTAGCCAAAAAACAGTGGAGATTGAAGAAATCGTTGTTGAGAAGGGAGGTTTCCCAGTTAGGCTTGGTAAATTCAGAAAACTAAGTGTTGAAGCAGGGGAGGCCGAAGGGGGAGAGACCAGTAGCAGTAATCTCGATGCAAGAAGGTGTTATTCTATGGGATCATATCAGTATGTACTTGGGACCTCTGACCTCCGGGTTGCTTTGTCCCATGGTCAACAGGGTCACAACACAAAGCCCACAACAGGGATAGAACATAATGGGAATTCCTCAGTTGATGGAGATGCTGAAGGGAAGAAGATTGGTACCGTGACTAAAGGTGAGAGCTATTCTGTTTCCAAGATTTGGCAGTGGTCAAAGAAAGGTAAATTTTCAAGTTCTTCAGATGCACAAGTGGGAATGCCACCTTCTCTTACTGCAGAATTGCCATGGATGAGGAAACCCCAAGGCACATGATAGGTATTTATGTGATTGTTTTCTGAGTCTATATTTCACCATTGATTAAAGTTTGTGACCTATTCCTACTGAAGGGTTTTGGGGGTGCTAAATTACCAATTGTGCTAGTTGGTTATTACATACTCTTGATTGTACGGCATCTTTTGGTTTGAAACCTCATAATTACATCTCTTGTTTCACGGTTTTTCCTTTTTTTTATCATTATTTTGGGATGTAAAAGTAGAGGATGTGCAGATGAACTGCAGTTGGGATGTGGCTTTGATAAACACATGTTGTCTTGTGTCTTCTAGTACAGAATCTCAATGACCTCAGGAGCCAAATTTCTGGAACCCGTCTTGGTGGGAGAAATCCGAAAGATTTGTCAGTTCCAGCGTTATATGATCCACAAGCATTGTTGTAGGAGTGTAGGCACCTGATTTGTGAAAAAAAAAATCGGTTTTTTATCCCGTTTGGAATGGCTAACAAAGGAACTTCTACCTTGCATGCTTTTTCCAAAACTTCTTATGAATTTACCATCTAAATAGTTTCGTTTTTCATTTCAACTCGCTGCACAAGATCCCCAGAACCATTCGGAATTCCAAATCTTTCACTAGACACTCCCTTTTTGTTGTGTAAACAAATTTCTTCTCTAGCTATCAAAGATCCGTGTGCACAGCCAATGAAGGCTCTCTCCCTGTCCTTCTCTCAAGCTTGGACCAGTATTAGTTGTATGTTTCTCTCAAGTTTGCATCAGTCTTTGTTGTATATGATCAGTGGCAAGGGGACAAGTGCTCATGCTTTCTTGCCTTTTCAGGCATTAGGTTTTTCTTATCTCCTCCTATTTGTCAATAGCCCTTTTAGGCGAATGTGTACATAATCTTTTCGCACCAATGATCTCCGAAGCGGGCAGGTGGACAGTGGTGGGATCCATGAAAGCTGTGAAACAGAATCTTTTATTCTTGTAATTTGAGACCTTTGGTTCAGAAATTGGCTGTACTAGCAGCGCCATGGGGTCATGCTTTTACTCTTCCCATGTGGGCTTATTGAAAGTTTCCAAGTACTTATATGATTAAGATCTGGTGATTATCAACTGATCTCAAGTTCAGTAACCTTGGGAAAGTGTGCTCAGAGTCAGTCAAATGAGAATTCAAAAGTGAGAAAAGAAAAGGAGGAAAAAGAGAGTGTTTTGCCAAAAATAAAAACGAAAGATAAGATTAAAAAAAATTAAAAAAATAAAAGGTACGGATTTTGATGCATCTGTTGGGCCCTTGACGATTCCTGCCATAATTGTCTTGTTTTCCTTCATGGTTTTCGTGAAATATACTTAAAAAGTTTTTTAATTTGGAGAGCGGGGTGGGTGCAATTGGTTGGCCTCACGTTACCAACTGGACCAGTGGATTGCCAAAATATAATTTCATGGGGAATGATACCGTTTTCTTCAAGCTCCAATTAAAAAAATGCAGCGCACGCTTACCAACCTATTATTCCTCCCGTTAATTAAACACTTACCATCCACCTCTAACATTTAAGTTCTTTGAGGTTAACCACCACCCGCTCGATTGGTTTTTCCCATTTTCCGGCTGAGAATGTGATGATGCAAGCACCACAGATGAGCGAAAACATGGTGCAGTAATCGGTGAACATGCGAAAACATGGTCCACAACTGCCTGTCATCACCTTCCTCGTGCAGTTTAGCTGTCAATGATGTGCAAAAGACAGGAGAACCATTATTTTGGCAACCACACCAGAAACCTGGATTCAGGAAGAAAAGAGTAACAACAGACAACCCAAGGCAGGAAAAACATGTCACTCGCTGTATAGTGCTGCTTATCTTCCATTTCAAATGCAAAATCCTTCATGATTCGAGTCTGGCCTACACCCAGTTGGTATACTTTGCCTCGGTGTTCCAACATTTTCCTCAAATGCGATATACTTTGCCTCGGTGTTCCAACATTTTCCTCAAATGCGATAGTGTGAGGGAATGTGGGACCAAATGATTCGCTTGCTTATGTCCAACATTATGTAGAGAAATACATCAAGGACAGTTTTGGCGTGTGGGGACCGGCCAACCCTACCTACATCTATGGTAGTCTAAACTGAAGCAGGAAAGCAGTAGTTGGGAGTCTAAAGCAAGATCCTACCTGAAATAGGGAGGCCAAGCGCGTCCAATAAATACCACAGCTGTGCCTACGAAAATAGAGCGAGAGACCAGTTATGACGATGGAATTAAGGAAATGGAAGAGTGATCATGGGACGGTTGCCAAAAGGTGAGAGAAGAAAGGAAAATGATGACAAGAGAGAAAGCCGGGGTCGGAAGTGGTCTATCCACCACCACCACCACCACCACCACCACCGTCGAGTGATCTTGATCATCAAAAGTGGCCGCCCATTTCCAAATACAGGGAGCGGCTGTCACGTTTGTCAGTGCCCTGCCTTCTCAACATGATAAGATGCTCCTACTGTGCCAAATTGATTGATACAGTTCCCGCCTAATTTGTTGGTCAATTAAATCAGATTAGACTGGGGCGGTCATTACTTTAAAATTTATGTGTAAAGTAACAAATTATCTATAGCAATCGTTGGAATGATTTGGTAAGTTAATTAATTGTTCCAAGGATAACTGCGAATATTTTAAAAAAGTGTATACGGCAAACCAAGTATCTCTACTAATTTAATTGATTCCCTGAAAAGATTTGATTCGTACTTGTTAGCACGATGTGAAATAACTTTTAAAAGTTACAATAAACTTTAACAAACAAACTGCACAAACTGTTTCTATTTAACAAAAAGGGGGGAAAAGTATAATTCTGAAAAATTCATTGTTCGAATGAGATATACAAGCACAACCCCTTCCACCAAATCTCTTTACCAAACAGTAAACAACTTATTGTGTTTCATAACCAAAAATAAAGAAGAAGAAAAAAAAAAAAAAAAAAAAGCGCATGCCCCGTTTTCACGCGGCGTGCCCAAAAGAAAAAAAGAAAAAAAGGAAAAAAAAAGAAAAGTCAACCAATCAAGTAACGCGGATTTCTCCGCCAAAATCGGCGCTCTGCTCTCCCGGCGGACCTTTTGGAAAGAACCGCCTAATCGGGCACTACTGTCACGTGAACGGCGGGCCGTCCCTCCCCAAGTCCACCGGCGACTTAACCGAGGCTGGGATCGCGGCGTACCGGCTGGAGAAGTCTCGGCGGAGATAGTCGTCGTCCAATAGGTCGTTCTGGCGGGGGCCCTCGTCGAAGTTCTTGGCGTAACTCATAGGATCATAGTTGAATTTCCCCAGCCTATGGATGTAGTTGTTCGGGATTTTGTTCTTGTTGAAGCGGCGTATGAAGGTCTTCCATTTAGGACCCGCCACGAGCTCTGACCATTCCCGGAACCTCTTCCAGCCCCGAGTCCACCACCGGTCCTCGCTCTCCGCCACCCGAATCCGCTCCCACCAGTCCGATCCTGCGGCGGAAGATTGTCCGGAGCTCATGCATGGCATCCATGGGCAGCAGCCTCTGTTGGCCATGAAAAGCTCTTGCGCGTCGTCATTTTCGCGCGGGGACCTTTCAGGCGTATGCCCCGACGGCATTCTGCAGTGGAGGAAGAGAAACGAGAGAGAGAGAGAGAGAGAGAGAGAGAGAGAGAGTTTGTACAAACCCAACCCTCTCTTTCCTTCCCCCTTCTCTCTCTCTCGGCCGCTCTGTCTTCGTTGCAGAAATAAGGAGGCGTAACGGAAGCCTCGCTGGCAGTAAGTGGTCGGTTTCGGTAGCCGGGAATTAAGGGACGATATTTATAACATTAGTGGGAGCATTTTTCTCTAAATATTCGATCAGGCTTTGGATGATCAGAGAATCCAATGGTGGTTGTCGCCTAATCACACATTGTTTTCAATTCGTTGCTTTCGGTTAATTAATTAGTAAATGAACCAGTTGGTACCCAAACCTAGCAGCACTCGCCGTTTTGAGAGATGGGATTGCCACGCTGGGCCGAGCACAAAAAGATGGCCTTTCTTGGCCCTCTTTCTACCATTACAGATGGGATTGCCATGCTGGACGACTTTGTCTTCCTCTCCCCCCTTCCGCGAACGCACCTGTAAGACTAATTAAGTCTCTTCTTGCATCGAGTGTTGGGTGGTCATAAAAGATCAGCTTCGGCCCGAGAAATTTGTGGAAAATATACACCACTTTTACCCACCATCTACTTGTCTGCTTCGTCCCAAGACTCCAGTTTTGACAGGAAAAAGTGGGAGTACAAAATGAGAATTCAATTGCCCTGTAATACACTTGCTTTTCTCTCTTTTCCCATGACAATAAAACTTCCAATATCTATTAATGTCCAAGCTGCGCACAGGCCAAACACTTGCAGAACCCGTTGTTTGGCAGCCACCATTCTGAGAAGCAGCTTTAAATGCTTAGCGAAGACATAAGAATTCTGACATCAAACAGAGAAGAATTCCGTCAAAGAAGCCGTGTGGACTGGAATCTTAATTTCTAATAAGCTAGTCTTCCTTTCTCACTCGAGAGAGACCTCAACCTTCGACCTCAAGTTTTCACTCTTCAATGTTGTCACCCAGGAGTCCACCCCAGAAGTCCAACATCTCTATCCTTGAGTTTTCTTGCTTGCTTCGTAAGATGCTCACCATTCCCATCCGTGTTTGAACCGTTCACCTTCCATTATCTCCACAAGGCCATTTTGATTTACCATCTTTCCCTATAAATATCAAACTTTACTACCCATTTTCACATCCCAAGTTCTCTACAAACTAGAGAGAAACCTCCCTGAAGCCTTGTCTGTGCTGTCTTACTTCATGGCTACAAAACTGCAAGCTCGCCATTTCCTTGTCCTTGTGATTTGTGTGGCCTTCTTTCTACTATCTCCTACCATCCAAGCCCGCGCTTTGCTCGCTCAAACTCATCACCATGATGCCATAATGAAGACTACTCGAAGCTGTGGAGGGACAGATCATTATAAGAATGAGGTCCAAGTTCTTGGTCTTTGGGGAACTAAGAATTGGAATCCTCTCTTTTCCAGAAAAGATTCAGGTCCAAGCCCCGGGGACCATCATTAGCTCGTTTTATGGTGCAGAGCAGCCACCAACCAACCTAGCTTTCGATATCTTACTTTCAGGACTCAAATATTGCACTAGTGTGTAACATCTTCCTTAATTCATGCAACTGCTTCCTTAGGTGAAATAAATCAATATGTTCATTGTCGTGCAATCCAAGATCTCTTGAATAAAGTACTTGAAATTTCAATTTTAGCGTCGGAATTGTTATGGATAAGCGTATACGTGTTCATGCATGAGAAACGCCGATGTGTAAAAAATTGACTGCCACCCGTTCATGAATGAAGCCTAAAAAGCAATTGGGTTAACTTGATCGGTGTGAACAGAGAAAGCCCACGTACGGGAAGGGAAGCAGGTTGAACCTAAATGCGGGCTCAACATCGACAGGCTTTTATTCAAGCTATCAAATTCTAGTTATTATAGGTTTTCCTTTCTTTTTTTTTTGGGCACTTCTTTCTTTTTCCCTGATAGACGTACATTTATATAAATCCAGAAAAAGAGTGCAGAAAGCTGGGTCAACCTACCTATTGCAGCTATATGGTTCTGCAGCCTGTATAATCTGCTTCTACGGTCCAATTCATAAATTTTCTGCGAGTTTATGAATAAACTTAGTTCAATCATAATGGAGAAAATACAAAAAAAAAAAAAAAAAGGAAAGAAGAAGAACAAGAAGCAAGAAATTAAGATCCTTGCTGATGTTAGGAGGCAGCAGGCAACGGGTAATCGTATAGAACCAAATTGACGAGAGAAACCGTACAGAACAGCTTAGGGCAAGAAACCGAACAGCCTACGTTGCTATAACAAATTAGCCAAGCGATTGAGTTTCCTGAAGACTCTTTCGCGATACAAGACTAGTGAGAGATTTCTTGTTAGTCTTTCTATCTTTTTTTTTTTTAAAAAAAAAATTAATTTAATTTTTCTCTATTACAACTCACATATACACGGGAGTCTCCCTTGACTGTGTTGTCTTAGACTAATTTTTTCATTATATGATTTCTCATAAGATGTTAAATTGAAATTGGTTTCTTTCTTCTCCTTTCCTGCTAAAATTGATTTGTGTTATTTTTGCGTTCTTGTGCTTTAGCATTGTGAGGAATCTTTGCTTCAATTTGATATGATATGATAAGTAATATCCAAACTGAAGCATTTGAAGTGTGTCGTAGTGGAAACCTAGACAAAGAACATTCTGGAAACAAAAGAAGTCATCCCATTTGTTGGCATGCTTGTTTGGAATGAAATGACGTGTGGATATTTTGAGATTATGATTCTATCATTTTGATGCTTGATTTTGTTTCCACATTTTGGATCTCTTCCTTTTGAGAGTTTGATCATGATAATCAATTTTTGAGTAAGCAAGAATTTAGTTAGAAATTGGCACATGATTCTTGTTCTTGGTTGGTTGCTTAGTTTTCTTTCACAGAGCCAATGGCCTTACACAAATTCAATTCGCACTTCCATTGGCGTTATGTCATATAGAGTTTAGCTGAAATCATAACTTATAATCCTCTAATTGATTTTTGATTAAGACTTGAAGAGAGAATACTCCATAAAACTAGCACTAATCATTTTCTTGCTAATTCGGTTCTCTTGGTTTATGGTAAAGAAAAAAAAGAGAAAAGTTTAATTGTACATTACATTCTCGTACACCCTTTTACCGGATGGAGATTTTGGGAACTAACACTACCCCAAGGAAGGTGAAAATGAAAAAAAAAAAAAAAAAAAAAAAAAACGACATTCCCTCTTAAGAAGGGAGGGATGTCACAGACCCCGTAACCTGAGGCCAAAGCCCTTTATTACCATTACTATTTTATTGCTTTCCTGTATTGTGTCACTTATTTTAAGTAATTTGCTGTGAAGCTGTGGTGGGCTGTGGGCCATGTTCAAACCCACTCTTTTGGTTTCGGCCTGTTTTCATGTAAGCCCGAAAGCAATTGGTGAGGACTCTGTAAGAACTAGATTTGGGGGAAGAATGGAAGGTGTCAAAAAGCTTTAGAGAGTCTGTTGTTGAGGTCTCGGTTTTCTTCCATAGAAACAGGCTGTTTTGAGGTCTTGGGTTCCCTTTATAGAACCCGTAGTGTGCTGTATGGTGTGGGTGTGATTGCAAAAGTTGTGTGTTTTGTGTGTTGCAAATATTGGTGAGGTTGCATTCGATGTTTTGTCAACTGGGCTAAATTGAACCGAGTGTTGACAGATTGTGGTGTGTCGGGGATTGAAAGGTTATTGGGTTAAGAGTGGATTGCAGAAATAGGTGGAAGGAAGCCAAATAAAAATGCCCGTCGTTGGGCTGGGGGCAATTTAACCACATGCCCAATCACCTGTTATATCTCTAATTTGGTCCCAAATCTTGACTGCGTCACACAGGATGTGATGGAAGTGCGCACAAATTGCACTTTATTGTGCAAAGAGATTTGAGCGAGTACTAGGTGGATCCAGAAACATTAAAACAGAATCAAAGAAAATTGCCCCGACAATGGATGTAGGGTATCGTTTTGGTCCGAATGACTCTAAATCCTTGTATTTGTGTGTGTGTGTGTGTGTGTGTGCGTGTTTTGTGTTGTCAATGCCCTTTCACTTCTTGGCTCTTCTTGGCTCTTCTTTTCCCCATGACAAAAGCTCATTGGTAGAGGACTTTTGTCTTCTTTAACCTTCCTCGAACGCACCTGTAAGACTGTTTAAGTCTCTCCGTCTCTCTCTTGATTTTTTCTCTTTTACGGCAAATTACAAGAACAGTGCATAGAGTTTTGGGCGGTCATAAAAGATCAGCTTCGGTCCAAGAAATTTGTGGAAAATGTACACTAGTTTTACCCACCATCAGCATGTCTGCTAGGCTCCGGTTTTGACAGGAAAATGCGGGAGTCCAAAACGAGAATTCAACGCATAAGAATTCTGACATCAAACAGAAGCAGCTTTCTATCTTTTCCCAGATTAGTTTTACCCTCCATCTACATGTCTGCTAGGCTTCTGTATGACTTGCTTGTCTCTCTTTTCCCATGACAATAAAACTTTCCAGACGTCTTAATTTCCAAGCTCCGAACACGCCGAACACTTGCAAAACCCATTGTTTGGCAGCCACCATTTTGAGAAGCAGCTTTAAATACTTAGCCAACACAAGAATTCTTACATCAAACATAGAAAATGCCGTCAAAGAAGCCGGATGGACTGGAATCTTAATTTCTCATAAGCTAGTCTTCCTTTCTCACTCAAGAGAGGCCTCGGCCTTCGACCTCAAGTATTAACTCTTCGATGTCGGACCCAGGAGTCCACCCCAGAAGTACAACCTCTATGTCCTTGAGTTTCCTTGCGTGCTTCGTAAGATGCCCACCATTCCCATCCGTGTTTGAACCGTGCACCTTCCATTATCTCCATAAGGCCATTTGATTTACCGTCTTTCCCTATAAATACCAAACTTTACTACCCATTTTCACATCCCAAGTTCTCTACAAACTAGAGAGAAACCTCCCTGAAGCCTTTGTCTGTGCTGTGTTACTTCATGGCTACAAAACTCCAAGCTCGCCACTTCCTTGTCCTTGTGATTTGCATGGCCTTCTTTTTACTATCTCCTACCATCCAAGCCCGCATTTTGCTCGTTCAAACTCATCACCATGATGCCATAATGAAGACTACTCGAAGCTGTGGAGGGACAGATCATTATAAGAATGAGGTCCAAGTTCTTGGTCTTTGGGGAACTAAGAATTGGAATCCTCTCTTTTCCAGAAAAGATTCAGGTCCAAGCCCCGTGGACCATCATTAGCTCGTTTTATGGTGCAGAGCAGCCACCAACCAACCTAGCTTTCGATATATTACTTTCAGGACTCAAATAATGCACTAGTGTGCAACGTCTTCCTTAGTTCAAAAAACTGCTTCCTTATGTGAAATAAATCATTATGGTCATTTTCATGTAATCCAAAATCTCTTGAATAAAGTATTTGTGATTGCTGCCGTCGAAATTGTTGTGGACAAGCGTATATGTGCTCATGCATGAGAAATATGGATGTGTAAAAATGGGACTACCACCCGTTCATGAATGAGGCCCGACAAGCAATTGGGTTAACTTGGTTGTTGTGAATAAAGGAAGCCCAGGTACGGAAAGGGCTGCGGTTGAACACAAATTCTAGTTTAACAGGCATACAGTGTTTCTTACTTTGATTGAACATGTGAAAAAAATACTAAAATACCAACAATATAGTTAAATCACAAGTAAAAGATGCAAATATCACAATCGACACAAGAAAATTTTTATATGAAAAAATTCTCTAATATAAAGGATGAAAACCACGAGACCAATCATGGAATTCATCCAAATTTCTATTATATAAATAATTAAGTTTACAATCCAATTAAGTCTTTAATAGTAGCAATTTAACAAAGATTTACTAATTTAATAACAATAGAATCATCAATTGATAGTGAAAAATAAGTTGTAAATATCAATTTAACCAAGACAAAGTTAAAAAAAAAAATTATCCATATTTTCGATCAAGATCTGCTAACTTAAAAGTTCCAAATAATGATCCAACCGTTCACAATGAAGAACACCCAATTCCAAACCTACTGACAAAAAATCAACTCAATCAAACCACGGATCGACCTTAATCAAAACTTTAACCAACTGTTACACAGGGCTTCTAATTCTTATAAAATTATACTCTTTTCCTTTTATCTCTCTTTTCTTTTTTACGGCCACTCATATAGAAAAAAATTATATTTTTTCTTTTAAACATTAAGGCCAAGTTATCCTAGTAGAACTCGATAATAAGTTGGACTAAACCAACTTAACAGTATATTTATATAAATCCAGAATAAGTACAGTAATCTTCCAACCCATATATATATATATATATCAATCGAGTGGACAATAGTGAGTTGGATCAACCTACCTATTGCAGCTATATGATTTTGCAGCTAGTAGATTCCGCTGCTATGGTTCAGTTCATAAATTTTGAGTTTGCTATAAATTGAAGTCAGAAATGGCCAATCGTTCTGGTCTGTCGTGGAAGGCAATTGATTACTAGGCCCAGAGGTAGTCCATGACCTGGATCAGTAATTTTCATTTTTCACAAAGCCAACGGCTTTACTCAAATTCGATTCGCTGGGTCAATGTATATGTACTTCCATCAGCATTATGTCGTACAGAGTTTAGCTGAAATCAAAACTTATAATCCTCCAGTTGATTTCTTATTAAGACTTGAAGAGAACATACTCCATAAGACTAGCACTAACCATTTTTCTTGCTAATTCGGTTCTCTTGCTTTCTGGTAAAGAAAACACAGATAAAAGTTTAGTTGTACATTACATTCTCGTACACCCGTCAACCGGATGGAGATTTTGGGAACTAATACTACCCCGCAGAAGGTGAAAATGGAAAAACAGCATTCGTACTCGTACAGCCGTTTTCAACCATTCACCCTTCATGGTTTACACCTTAATATGTATCAGTAGACGATGGATAGCCCTGAGAGTAACCCATGTAGTTGTATCGTGATCGGATATTATGGTGATTATAGACAGGATCACCATAATCAACCGCCTTTATTACCACTGCTTCTCGCCTTCCATCCTGCTCTTGTACGGCCCCAAAGACTATCTCATTGGTTTCACAGTTTTTCTCATAATAAGTTTGTGGGCCAGATGAAAAATGCCTGTGATGGTGCTGCTGTTGCATATGCTTTTCCAGTTGCTGATGCTGCATATGCTGCTGTTGTAGCTGGTGCTGCATATTTTGCTGTTGTAGCTGGTGCTGCATATGTTGCTGTTGCAGCTGACGCTGCATGTGTTGCTGATGTTGGCGATAGTCACCTTCCCATTCATCGTAGTAGCGACTTTGCTTGGTATGGTGGCTCCTTTCCAGGTCCTTGGCCATAAAAGGGTATGTTTTCTTTGGTGTAGGTGATCTGGTTTCTATTGCTGGTGGCTCATCTTCGTGTGGTATCACAAAACTCTCTTGCATGGGCCAGCGGTTCGAATGTGAGTTCAGTTGCTCGTATTGCTGATGATGGAGGAGGGGCTTTCTTCTAGAGCCTGAAAATAATCCCCCAAATATATCAGCCACCGAAGAGCTAGTGTTGATGACCAGCTTTCCGATTGAATAAAAGAATCCGTCTTCCGCTCCCTCGGGCTCATCTTCAGTTGGAATCAAGGGAGGCCTGACTGATTTAGTAGGCTTCTGACTTGGTACCACATGTGGACCTTTCTTTATTGGACGTCTAGAATCCTGCAATAAAATATTTACATATATATGAAACTAGTCCTGGTCCTATCATGAAGGGAATCAATAGAAGAAATTTTCCAGCTGTTTCCACCCTACTGAATAATTTAAGATTTAATTGTTCTTTTGCACTATGGAGAAGTATTGGAGCTATTTTAACTTGACTTGGGGGAACTTGAATTTTCTTTTTCTTTTTTCCTTGGCATTGGGAGTAACAGTCTCCAGCAAAGATGCACATGCTGACATTTAAACTGCTAAGAGAAAACACTTCAGAATATGACAAAAAGAATAAGTCTTCTACTAGCAGCATCCAAGATGCATAGACAAATCATGAATGGAATAAATATTGGACAGATGCTCCATTTGGTGGTCAAGAAGACAGTAAAAGGAAAAGGGGGAAAGTGGATCCTTAGGTCGACCATTGTAAGCCATTTAATAGCATGCGGTAAATTAGATGTCCATTACTCATTCTTTTAGGGATAAACTCATAATTTGAGTTCGGACTTTTGACAGAAAAAGGACAAATCTGGGACAGCTTACGTCCTTGGATGAAAACATTGCTCGCACCCTTTGCTGCAGCAACGCCAGCATGTAACCAAAAAATCCAGCTGCAACAAGCACTGCCATCCCTGCAATATAAAAACAAGTTTTGTTGATTCCATCGATCTTGAAAGAAAAAGGACAGATGAAAGTTCCCAAAGTTTCCTTGTTACCTAAATTGAGACTACCGTCATGCTGACTAGAGCAGTCATCATCATTGAGTTGGATCTCTCGAATTGCCTGGTTCCCTCTGTCTATAACCAAAAGAGAGCAGCTGGCTTCAATGTAAACCACATCAAAATCGTCTGAAAATTTTGCATCTTCACTTGGGCCATCAACATGACCTCCTCCTTTACCCCATTTTCCTCCAGCAATAGTTGTAACTCCTGCAGAAAAGTAAAATCAGATCATGCCGATGCAGGCTTGCTTGAAGGTAGTAAGTCCCTTGGATGCCAAATTTTCATGCACCATTTTGTGGGGTTTTGATACCATTTGTTGTAGAAACAAACACCATCCTTTAACCACAGAAAACCTTCAAGTATCTATACAGTAACCTGAATCAGAGATCTTCCTGATAGCCATGTTCAGTGTGTCCGCAATGTAGATGTTTCCTCTGTCATCCGCTGTGATCCCTTTTGGGTGATTCATTCTTGCTTCCCTTGGCTTCCCATCTACATGCCCTGAATACCCTTCAGGTGATCCAGCAACCAGCTTGGGCCGGCTATCTGCAATTCATTGATTCACACATTCATTCATTCATTCATTTTGAGCATTTACAAGAACAATGAAGCTCAGCAGAAGAATCTGTTGAGCACCGAAAAGACAGAAGGAACGTAATAAGATTAAACAGTAGTCTTTTAAGAAACCATTTCCACAATGAAAGGAAAATGTATGTCATAATGTAGCTTGTTTTAATACTTCAATGAAAAAAAGGGAATCCAGATCAATTAAAGCTAACATTTATTTTGCATTTTTTTTATTTTTTAGCAATGTCTCACGAAACAACTTGAAAAGCAAAAGAGGACTGGTTATTAACCAAAAAAAAAAATTCAGCTAATTGTACTCCAAATATATCTCATTAAAGATGTGGATTCTTTAAAAAGTAAACGTGCATAAAACCCTTTTTTGGTTCAAAAAGACAAAGGACAACTGAATGAGTATACAGGGAAGCATAAATGTTCCTTAAAGAATATTGCTTCTCCAAAAATAAAGATGATATACTTCCAAAAAGATGGAGTTGGTTTGACAGAAAATAAACTATAAGGCCCATCGTATTTTCAAGAGTGGAGGCTTCGGCTAAACAAAAGCACATCAAGCACATTAAAAATATTTTTCTAACAATCAATCTTGATTCTGCCCAGGATCGGCAAGGAAAGGAAGCCAGGTCGGCTTACGAAGGGCAAGCCTGTTGAGAGACTTGAAATAGGAATCAAAGACACATTATGAAAAGCGATATCAGACATAATATCAAGGAAAAGCAAATTGCAAAGAATATGATCAAGCATAATTCCTAAACTGTGAGAACAAAAAACAACTTACAACGAGACAACGGGGTTGAGATCTTGTAGATATTACTGTTTTCAGAATCCAAAACTAGAAGCTCCCCACGTGGAGAAACGTCAACAGAGTATGGTTCAATTCCAAGCTTACTTCCATCGAACACCGTCTCCACCGTATATCCACCCTCAAATTTCATCATCGAACGGGTAGAAACCGCTGAAAAATCAAACCCCACAAATCCCATCAAGCTCAAAATTCCGCTTTCGTTTCAAGAAACTTGGCATTGCAAAGAATAATCTCTAGCCTCTTACAGACAAACCAAAACACGGCAAAACACTAAAATTTGAGCATATTGAAATAACATTACCCGTCTTGGGGATGAATTTCTGTGATCCCAGCCACTTAACAAGCGCAGAGACCACATTGGCGACAAGTCCACTTACAATCTCTGCAAATGATTTAAAAAGTAAAGAAAATTTGAAACTTTGATAAAAATTTGAAGCAGAGGATGCGAAAATGCATACTCACTTGCAGGATGTGCGGCTGAAGCTGAAGAAAACCCACTAAAAAGAACCACAAAAATGAGAGCCAAAAGGACCCAATTTCTCCTCATAGCAACCGTTCAGGAGTAGAGCACGAAAGAAAGAACAAAATGCTCAACTGTGAAGGTGGAAGTTTGCATCTTGGAGGAACCCGCTTAAGAAGGAGACCCCACAGCCGGTGTTTCCCAGTCCCTTTCACATGTTAATTAGTATAAAAGCTTTTCTGGAGATAAAGCACTGAAAGAGACAGGGAGAGCAGAGCATAGTGAGATCAGGGATGCTTTCTTGGTGACATACGGGAGCTGGAATCAAAGGGAGGAAAGTAAAGCAAAAGAGAGTAAGGGGGAATCATATGCTTTAAATCTTGTCTTCGTGTTTGCAACAATCAAGTCGGTTTTGTTACTGCAAATCCAATTTCGTAGCGCTTGCTTTCTTGGTAATTGGAGTGCCCCCTATTGAATATCCTGAGTTGCGTCACTTATTGCATGAATCTGAGACTAAGGCAATTGTCCTGAGCATGGGCAGAGCTATAATTTTACATGAAGATGCCCCCTTGTTTGTTTTTTGTTTGGCAAATACAATTTTTAAGTCTTTCAACTGTACCCATCCAGGTGCATCCAGGTGCTCTGCAGTTTTGGACCCATTCAGGAAACACTCAAAATCGTGGCCCTGTGTGGGCTGCGGTCTCTGGCTCATAAAGAAAGTAGAGTTCAGACAAATTGTTTACAAGCATCAAGAACGGTAGCTTTCTTAGTGTCTTCTTATTTACTCCTTAATCTGTACTTTTTATGCCTTTAATACTTTCTGTGATGTTTAATTCGACGTAATCTTTTTGTTTCTTTCTCTCCCCTTGTCATGTGATCTGGTTAGATCTCATATGCCCTATGTAATGAAAGTTGCTGTCTGTGTCTCTGTGAGAATGTTTTTCATGTACTTTGAATTGTCTTTTCTTTTCATTTCTCTTTCTTTCTTTTTTTTTTTTAAAAAAAAAAACTTTAGTTTCTTTGAATGCTCCAAAGAAACGAATCTTGCTTCCTCTCTTAAGCGGCTTGGGTTTCTCAAGAGGTAAGAGCAGTAACTTATTGATTACGATTGCTCAAACAAGGAATGACCCTTGTGAGAATTAGCAATGGCTTTATACCCTATCATCATGACATCTGCTTTTCTTAATCTTTAGAAAATCATGACTCTTAATCTTATGATGTGACCCTCTTGGATGGCCTCAGTAACAAAGTAAACAAAGACCAATATCCTTTGGAAAAGCTTGCAAGTAGTATTTTATGCATATATCACGTTATTTCTTCGTGCCACTAAATATTATTTAGCCTCGAATCCAGTATTTGCAGAGAGTACTCTACTGATCTTGCGGCATAGCTTCTCCCTAGACAGAGGACCACATCATTCAGCCTCGTGCCAACTAAATCATATTCCAAGTGGGAAGAGATAGACTCGGGTTGTCGCAAGCTGACAGTTCACAAGTGCCATCTTTTCTAAGGGCTCAACTAAAATACAGAACTGTACAATAATAAATTATTAGTGAAAGTTTATAAGACCAAGTTCTCCTATCGTCTTACTCAATGTTTCTTCTTTGGATATTGAGCCTTCGGAGTTCAGAAGTACCACATTCCCTGTTAGAAATTGAAGGATCTAACTAAAATACAAAATTATACAATAATGGATTACTAACATAAGTTTATAAGATCAGATTCTCTTGTCATCTTATTCAATATAGGACTAAATATTTTAATCCTCTTACACTAATTTCACGTTGGGTAGAGTGAGAAGTAAAATCAGTCCAAAGGGACCCATTCCAAGGTAGGCAGGACACGGGCCGGCTCCGATACCAACCACAGCAGTGCTTTAACCGATACGCGCTTCTCTGATCTCACTCCGCCGCTCTCCGAGCCCGTACTAGAAGCCCTAACGCAAGCCGGCTTCGAGTTCTGCACGCCGGTCCAAGCCGCCACAATCCCCTTGCTGTGCAGCTACAAGGACGTGGCTGTCGACGCCGCTACCGGCTCCGGAAAACCCTAGCATTTGTTGTCCCGCTCGTCGAGATCCTACGCCGGGCCAAAACCCCTCCTAAACCCCACCAGGTGATGGGGATAATTATCTCGCCGACAAGGGAGTTGTCGTCGCAGATATATAACGTTGCACAGCCTTTCATATCGACTCTACCAAATTTCAAGTCTACGTTGCTTGTTGGGGGAGGGGAAGTGAAAGCTGACTTGAAGAAAATAGAGGAGGAAGGAGCTAATTTATTGGTCGGCACCCCCGGTAGACTATACGACATCATGGAGCGCGTCGATGGTTTAGACTTCAGGAATTTCGAGATTCTGATTTTGGATGAGGCCGATAGGCTATTGGATATGGGGTTCCAGAAGCAGATAAATTCCATCATATCCCGCTTACCAAAGCTTCGTAGAACTGGTCTTTTTTCAGCTACTCAAACAGAGGCAGTTGAAGAGCTTGCTAAAGCAGGAATGAGGAATCCCGTGAAGGTTGAAGTTCGAGCAGAAACAAAGCCGGTAAATGGTTTGGAAGGGTCAGAACAGCTGCCTTTATCAAAAACGCCTTCGGGCCTTCACAATGAGTACATCGAATGTGAAGCAAATGAGAAATCATCACAACTTGTTGATTTTCTTATCAAGAACAGGTCAAGCAAAATCATAATATACTTCATGACTTGTGGCTGCCTGCTTTGAAGGGCTTCTCTTTGATCCCTTGCATGGCCAGATGAAGCAGGCTGCAAGGGAAAGGGCATTAGCTTCATTTAAAGACCTTCCGAATGGTATGCTTCTGTGTACCGATCTTGCAGCAAGGGGACTTGACATTCCAGATGTTGATTGTATCCCGCAGTATCATCCTCCTCAAAATCCGGATGTTTTTGTATACAAGATTGGCTTTGATATCATATTATAAATTGAATGACCCAACTAAAATACAGAATTGTATAATAATGAATTGCTAACAAAAGCTTATAAGATTAGACTCTCCTGTCACCTTACTCAATATCACCTTACTCAATATCACCTTACCCAATATGGGACTGAATATTTTAATCCTCCAACATTCTCAAACTTTGCTTCTTACTTCCAGTTCAGAATTGATTTCATGCAACAATTTCATTTCTGTCAGGTCCTCCCAGTCAGAGGTCACACGATAGTGCCATCTTCACCAACTTTGCTTCTTACTTGTAATGTCACGGTTCGAACTTCTTTATCCGTCAGGAAAAAGAATAGAATAGGAGTTTCTCACCTTTTGAAAAGACCTACCTTCATCCCATTAAATTGGAACTCAAGCCATGTTATCCCCTTGGTGGCTTGTACATGCTATTTTCTTGATGTATGAGTAGGCAGGGGCTTATTTGGTAATTCTCATATTGGGTAGGCAAGGGCCTACTTTGGTGGCTTGTACCTCATATGTTCTTGATGTATGAGTAGGTAAGGGGTTCATTATCATTAAGGACATTATGAATTTGAATGAAAAAGAATATTACAATTTAGATTTTTTTTCATATGGAAAAAGAAAGTAAGAGTTTTTTAAATATTCTCACATTAAGTTAAATCTAAGAGTTTTTCAGTTATTCTCACATTAGGTTAACCTAGATATAACCTAGGCTGGTGATACTAAGTTATCTAAAAGCATAAAGACAAATAGTTTAAAAGAAAGAAAGAAGAATCAATAAACTTCTTATTTGAAGCATTGAAATCACTTTATAAACATTTGGTTCACTCATAAATAGTCACTATTTGCAACTTCTTAGTCTTCTGCTGTTCCTCCAGACATTGCAAAGGAGGTGATGGAAAACATCCTTGAATATCATCTTCTGTAAGTCAAACCACGGATCCACAAGCAGTTTATTCCAACTGGCTCTACAAACTCATCATGGATAGGCAATGCAAAGGAAACGGATAGAAACTGTTATAATATATTTACAATGACCCAGAGCAGAAAACGGAGAATACAAAACTATGCTCTATAATCATTAATTAAACGTGGTAAATCATCCCCACCTCTAGAGTAGACGCATAGGGAATTCTTAAAGCAAAATTTGGTTCCCTAAAGTTTCTCCTCAAGAAATCATAACCGAGATTGATCACGATTCTTTTCACCAAACTGGAACCTTTCTTTGCTCTGACATATGAATGGCCCATTATAAACGCCATACCTGCCTCCCTCGCTTCCATCAGCTCCTGCAACTCCTCCTGAGCTTCCCTATCAATCCTCGGACTGGCTGGCACAACAAACCTCACTCTCTTCCTAAGCCTTTCTGGGGGCTTAATCTCCCTCAACTCCGAAGTGCCTACTATTTCTGCAGAGTTTTCATCAGCTTCACACATTCTAATACCTCCCATGTTTGATGATGAAGTTCCAACAACTGTCATATTCTCATCACTCTCGACGTCTTCTGTTCCCACGACACATGCTTGTCTCTGTGACCGGATAAATTCTGCAATACTACAAACCAGATCTTTCTCAAACTCATTGTCATCCTTCTGAGCATCACGATAGCCATACCGTGCTATGCATCTATATAGTCGGTACTCCTTTGGGCCAACTCTTCCCACCAGGAACCTTTCATCAGGTCTGACATGTGGCACTGGGACAGATTTGATGCAGAGGAAGACCACAACCTGGTGGAAAGCTGGTAGATTTGTGACAAAGTGAGAGAAAATAGCTGGGATCCCAGAAACAAGCTCCGTATGTATGAGTCCAATACCCTTGACCCGCACAATTCCAAGACTGGGACCAAGACTGAGCAGCCAGTTGATTGACACCTTATTTTGAACATCAAACTCATATTTCTTGAGTGTGCCATAGTGCCAGACATACATAACAATTAGGAAGATAAATGAGAGAGCAACGGGGACCCAAGCTCCTTCACGGAATTTGATGAGAGATGCTGAAAAGTAGAGTGCTTCAATGGAGCCAAAGAAGAATATAAACAAAATGGCTAGAACGATGCTTTTGCGCCAGCATAAGATTATAACCAGAGACATTAGGCAGGTAGTTACCAACATAACAGTTATAACCGCCAAACCTGTTCACAAGAAGAAAATAATGCTGTAAAAATGATGATCACTGGAGCTTAAAAGAATTAGGCCATGATTGAAGTGTGAAATAAAAAAATTAGCCGTTCTTTTGCAGTTTTTGATATGGTCAGGAGTCAAGCATGTCAATCACCAAAAATACAATTACGAAAAATGTTTCCTGGGTGATACCATTCTTCACACGAAGGCCATTTTTGAAATCAAAAGATAGAGATAACGGTTATACCTGCTGCATTGCCCATGCGTTTCGTGTCCCTGAAGCCCATGGTAACAGCCAAGCATAACAACATTAAGGTCCAATTGATCTCCGGAATATATATTTGGCCATGTATTTTTGAAGATGTGTGGACAATTTTGACCCTCGGAAAGCAGCCCAAAGCAGAGCACTGTTTGATTATAGAGAAAGTTCCAGTAATGATGGCTTGGCTTCCCACGACTGCTGCAAGTATTGCTATTGCCAGAACAGGCCATCTTATTTTTTCTGGATCAGTAAGATCAGTACCTCAAATCAGTTGATAGCAATACAAAAGATAAAGTGAATTCGTTGTCCTTTAAAGAACAATAACATGCACCTACCAGGTACGGAGACATAGAACCCAATTCGATAATGAGTCTCAATTGTATGATGCCTAGAAAGGTAAGCGGCTTGTCCCATATATGCTAGGATTAGTGACGGATAAACCATACAGGTGAAAGCAATCTGCGATAAAGGGGCTTTCTGTTAAACAAGAAGATAGTGTTGTGGTGGTCTTTGCCAGAGATTGTTAGTATAATGATGTAAAATGTAAGAATGTTAACTTGCAAGTCAAAGAATGAACACCAAAGTCTTTTACTTGATGCACAACAATCTACTAGAGAAGATGATCTAGGGAGGTCGAGATTTTCTTTTGGGGCAAACCTACCCATATATATAAATCATTCTTAAAATTTAGCATCTCTAACATAATATTGTTGTAGGGAGTGCTATGGAAGGGTGAAAGTATATCGTACAGGAAAGAAAATATTTCATAACTACACCATATTGCCATAATTACGTTTTCCCACTTTTGGTTACATGAAGCATCCAGAAGCATCTTTCAATCAAAGAATGTAGGAGTATGACCTGGGCCAACAATGGTAGTACGTCAACAGGAAAAACTGACAATCAGAAACTTCAGCTATTTATTTCTCCACTTCAATGTCCTCCTTCATAGTATACTGTATCATTAATGGTATCTCATGATAGATGAACCCAATATGACATTTTTATTTGAATTTCGTTTCTAAAGATGACAACTTTAAGCAGATTCAGAAAATTTCATCCGTAGATTTTTGTTACATCATCACCAGCAGAAAAAGAATCAGATAATGTTACCTTAATTGACAATTGTGAAAAGTGTCCAAGATCAGCAAACATGGCTTCTGAGCCTGAAATGTAGAGAAGTTAATACTAAAGGGGACAAGCATTTCTATTGGTATATGGCAAGAAAACACAGTTCAGAGCACCCGCTCTTGTACCTGTTATACACAAGAGAATTCCACCCAAGGACATCCACCCTCCTCTTTGTGTCTTCTTCAAAAACTTGTACATGTAGTACGGAGACAGTGCTTGATAAACATTGTGATTCCAATGGAAGATATTGTACAAACCAATGGCACTGATGCATAAAAGCCATGCAATGACGATCGGCGCAAAGAGGAACCCTACCCGGTGGGTCCCATAATGTTGCAGAGCAAACAATAATACCAGTATGATGCAAGCAACTGGGACTTCAACATCTGCAGAACCAACGATTTTTGAGGGAACATCATAATGTGCTTATGTACAGGTAAAATCAAATTCTTCCATCATGATCCATGTTCCTAATTAACGCTCACATCTTGTGCGGAACTTAAGATTATGTGACTTCTCAAGAATCAAACGGAACCCAAATACGGTAAGAAGTACCTCAGTAACTGAAAAGCTTTAATGGTGCAGAGTCATCTTCGATTTATATATGTGTTCCTTTATCTATTTATTTAGTTAGCTATCCACTCTTAAGGAGACTGCAAATTCAATGAAGGATCAAACTGATAGCAAGAGTAGATTAGGTTTCTTCTTGAGGTGTGCGTTTTAGAGACATCTCATGTACCATAGCTGGATCAGCATACTGGAAGAAAAATAACGAAAACAAACTCTAAAAGTGAAGGGGATTCATGAACAAAAAAGGCACAACTGTTGAAAATCCTCATAACTGAAGTCTAGTGTTCTAGCGTACAGTACTTAGGAGCTTACTGTCTCTTTGGCGAGAGACAGGAAAATCTGATAAAACAGAGAGAAGAGGAAGGGGGGTTAAAAAAAAAAAGAGTATCGTATAGGTATTTGTGGAATTAAGTTCATATGGAAATGAACAGAAACAGAGAGATATGGCTTTATCCACATTGATTTCCTTTCTGTTTACGAAAACTTTTGCTTCTAACAGCTAATAGCAATTTCCCCCATCTTATATTTTAACAATTGGCTTTGCCATGGAAGAAAAGGAAACAAAAAGGTTGTGTTTCTGTTGTTCTTTTCCTTTTTAATCTTCTTTGTTTCTATGGCTTTAAAAAACCTAAGAGTGGGAGCACGAGTCCAAGGAAATCCAAGGATTTTACAATGTTTCAGCATCCGAAATGATTGGGAAGGAAATTGAAATGCCACGTAGCACGGTACACCAGGTTTGAAGGTAGATGATGCATGCAAGTAGGACTGACAAGTGCAGCCCAGGTGTCCTTAAGCCGTGAGCAAGAAGAAAGCAAAGAAATGGCGAGAAGTACTGAAAACTGCTTCAGAGCAAACTCCCACCAGCACGTGCATCAGACTTCCAAGATTCCGGGTGCATGTATTAGCCAAAAATTTTACCTAATATTAGTGCATCTGGTATGACCACGTGTATAAATGGCACACAACCAAGCCGCCTGCTAGTCAAAATTTAAAGCCTTGTTCTAAAGTTGAAGCTTAACATTTTCCATGTGACTTGTTACTGCCCTGCTATAAGAGTTTTTGGTGATAAACACAAATTCGAAATGTGAAAGAGAACTACAGCTTACAAAGCAGAATGCTTAAATCCTAGACGTTCCGGAACGTATTAACAAGCGCATAATATAATTGCATGTTAGATTCCTTGAAGGTAAGTTAAGGTTGTATAATCTCATCAAAAAGGCCTTTCAAAGTCTAATCAATCATGTAATTTTGTTGAATCACGATAGGCAGTGGGGAACACGATGCCCACAAGTTGCAAACTTAGCAAGTAGAGAGTGTAGGACCAACAAAAGAAGGCTGTAGACAGTCGCCCACAAGTTGAAGGACAGATAAGCTGATTAAATCTACGACAGGAACAAGAGGGACTAGGAAGAACAGCTGGAGATTTAGAAAGTGGGCGCAAGATATATCTTCAGATGATTAGACCAGAGAGGTCGAAGTTGATGAAAGAATGATGATGATGATGATGATGATGATGATGATGATAACTTCACTCTGGTATGTTATGCAGCATATTGCTTGGGTTTGAAACAAGTGGGTCAGAGCTTGGTTGGCACCATGATCATGATTATGTATTCACCATAGAGGACTTCAGTGATACTTCTCACTTTATTTGACCAGTCCCATTAAAGGCCATAATTCCAATTAAGGTAGATAATAGATAAGCTGAACGCTTGCTCCATTATATATAACTTTATATTATCTGAGGTCTTATCCAAACTGACCTAACTTTTCCGTTGCCCCCATAGGATAACCTAGCTTTCTAAAAAGCAAAGCTTTATATCAAAATCTCCTAATTTATGAGGCCAAGCTTCTCTGCTTAGTCACGAATTGCATTTTCATTGATAAACAAAGACGTCATCAACTTGGCCCCACATCATTAATCTGAATACTTTTTTATCAGATTGATTGTGATTTGACCTTGATTAATGCAAGCAGTTTGTTTTAATTGTACATGTAGGGAACCACAAACTCTCCACTAACTTCACATCTATACATCAGAAAAAGGAGGAACAGAAGGTTTTCGAATTTTCAATAGTATTTGGAGCTATGATGTGTAATAGTAGAATCAAGATGTATACCTAACTTTGATTTGGTTCTTTCCCCTCTTCACAGCATATATGTGAAATAAATGTTAAAATGATTCTTTGAAAAAGTGCAACCATGACAACTTTGTCTCTCTCAATCCCCACCACTAACGAAATTCTAAGAATCAATTGGCTATTTTCCAGATTACCCAATAATTTCAAATCTGCGGTGCTTCATTTGTGCTTCTGAAGTGGAATACTAAAAATAGATTTTTCCCGTGTAGATTGGAGAATGAATTTAAAATTCTTCTGATAAGAAAGTAATATTCGCAATTCAAACAAAACAGTGGAAAACCTCCTATACAAGTTATCTTTCTGAAACTAAAAATCCGATTCTTGACTATGAGGTATGAAATTTGACAGAAAATTTCCGCCATTAGATTAGGAACTTACATCGGTGCTGCTCCCTTGACATGGATAGCTCCAGACCAGAGACGGCCGAAAACACTACACAATGACCAAAACCAGAAGTAATACTCAATCAGACACATCCCAAGCTCTCAAGTTTAAAGTCAAAAGAGGAAACATCAGAGACTCCAATACCAGAAATTGCCGGTGTAAGCACCCCATCCCCGATAACCATACAAGTCCCAATCAAAGCCAGAATAAGAAGTAACCTTTGCAACACTCTGTGCTTCTCTAAAGTCGACTTCAACCTCCACCCAATATTGCCCATGTCAGATTCGATCCCTTCTTTTGTGTATTCCGATAGCTCCTCATCCGCGAGCTGGCAATTGGGCAATGAGCTAACTCGGGCGTGCCGGCATAGCAGTGAATACAAAGCAAAAGTCCCGCCTTCACCATTATCATCAGCTCTAAGCACAATAAACACATACTTGAGAAGTGGCACCAGCGTAAGTGTCCAGAATACGAAAGACAAGACTCCATATATTTCCTCATTACTCTCAGAATGCTGGATATCCTCAGCGAAAGCGCTTTTGTACACATATAAAGGAGAAGTACTCAAATCTCCATAGACAACGCCTAAACTCTGGTACGCCAATGTTAACACTGTCTTCCACGAATCTTTCTGAAAAAAAAAAAAAAAAAAAAAAAAAACAAGAACAAGAACACGATCACGATCAGAAAGGCCGAGATTTCTGAGGGCCTTCCACAAAACAAGCTGACTCGCCACATGTCTTACCTTGATTGGATGGCTACGGATCACACCCTCCACATCCATGCCGGGCTGTCTTAGAATCAAAGGAAGTACATTTTTCGAACAAGTTGAAGAAAGAACAAGAGCGACCCAGTCAGCTAAATACCCTCAAACGAGTCGAAGAATAAGAAAAGCAAAAGCAAACAAATAGATAATACAGGTGACTTGTTTCCCTCGGAAGTGTAGAAAGTTGTTCAAGACCCACCAGTGTATTTATAAACAATAAAATAGAAGAAGGGAAAAACCAACAAACTTAGCCACATCAAGAACAAAGAGAAGCACCAGAAGGGTTTATCTAAAATGGCGCAGTAACCAAGGAAGGAGTAGTTGGAACGGGACCTATAAGTTTGTAGAGGCTGTGGGAATTTGGGTGGGTATTGGGTGGTCCGCTTTGTTTTCGTTCAGATTCTAGATGGAATCTTGTGGAGGCATTGTCTTAATCTTCTCCACTTGGCGTTCATTGACAGGAAAAGTATGGAAGTTGGGACCGTGCTCTGTACACGAAGCGGGCATAAACTCACATTCTTTATAGCGGCACCTAACAAGACTTACTAGAATGGTCACTCAAAGTTGCAGGACTTTTCCTTACGAGAATACAAACCTTACACGGATTGTCCCAGGTTGGACCACAAAAGAGCCAACTGGTAGATGCTAATGTCTCTTCCAATGGCTTTTGTCTCCAATCAAGCTCTTAGCAAAAAGAAATATAAAACAGTCGGAGAAAGACAAAAACCAAAACAAGGGCTGCTAAAATGTTTTCTTTTTTTCTCTTAGAACTTGCATACTTTAGAAGAGAAAGAAAAGTCTTTAACTTGCATGGTGATGGCTAGTGGTAAAGCCTAATCTGAGCCGATAGGAACTCCTATAAGACATGCCACGTAATTCTGAAGCATAGCCAGGTAGACAGCAAATTATTTTAAAAGACGGCAATGGAAAGAAAGCTGCATTGAAAAGGATTTGCATGATGTGACAACTGATGATGTTACTTGATTACTCAACTCAAGAAATGAGGCTGCTACCCAAATTTCAACCACTAATTACACGGCTAACGGTAAACGAATGAGTCGTCAAGTGTAGAAGTGAATAAAAGACAAAGAAGCAGACGGGCAGAGGGGCTTTCTACTTCGGTCTACAGGAGCCGTTTGATAACAAGCTCTTCTCAGGCAGGTTGTCTTCATTCACTGGTTGGTGCTGCAATCGTTTATGCCGGTCTTTCAGCATCTGAACAGAAAGAAAAGAAAATTTGATCACACAAAGATGGATCTCACTAGATATGGTTTACGATGGAGGGAATATCACATAAAGATGGATCTCACTGTTTCGAGTCCTCAAGAACTGATCTTCTAGAGAGATGGGTCAATTGTGCGTCATTGTTCAACCTATTTCAACCTAACAACACTATTATATTCTTTTGAGCATGACTATGATTCTAAATGACATCTGGTGCAGGTTAAATCGCTTTAAACTACTTGTGGTAGGTGGGCATATAATTATGTTCCACTCTATCTGCCTAGGAGTAAATCTTACCAGAATCTGATACCATCTTTTAATAAAGGGAAAAGTTATATCATATGTGAGTTAATTACACGTTTGAACAGTTTGAAGTCTTGATAACTTCTTGTGTTAAAGATTAATGAAAAGGACCTAATGAAAATTTCACTATCGATTAAAAAATAAAACATTTAGTGAAGTTACAATCATACTTTATTATAATAATACTTGTCTCTTTTCCATGGACGACGATTTAGATGGTTTTTTAATTTAATTTTTTTATCTTCTCTGTCCTTTAGATTAGCCTTCATTTTTATTAGGTGGGTATTGGGTCGTCCGTTTGTTTTCATTATCCATGTTCTAACACATAAGGCAATAAATTTCTTATAAACAAATGTATGTTAAAAGACTTAAGTTTGATAATTAGTCTCAATACATTTTATTTGAATATTATCTTTAACCTGAATCTCATAAATTTGAGCATGTCATGGTCCCCATGACCCTTATGAACTTGTAATAGACCACCACACTCTACAATTATAATTGATGTCTCATATGACCCCATGAACTTGTGACCACTACGATCTACAGTTGATGTCCTATATGATAGCTCACATTCTACCTAATCTAGGCAACCCTTTTCATAAGTTGTCATTTTTGTAATTTAAACTTAAGATATGAGATTGACTTTAATATTATTTATTACAATTTACAACTATTTTGCAGAAAAAGCATAAAGTTGATGGTCAATCTTAACACACATATTTGAATATCACCAGTAACGTGGGTGTCATAAACCCAAGCCTATAACGAGTCATCTTAAGCCCATGACAAAAGGCAGGCAGTGGTTTAACTTGTCAGGATACTCCAGAGTCATGCATGTAGAATCCACCCGAATCAACATGTTTAAACCTAAAGTATTAAGGACAAACATTAAGTTCTTGTGAATGGGAAGCCCATCAGTTTCGCGAGTTCGTTGTCCCCGTCTATTTTTTGTCCTGCTTTTGCTCTCTACTTTTCCTTCTCTTTCTTCTCGGCTCTCACTTTCTTGTTCACCAAAAGGCCTGGCCAAGATCTTTCCACTGTCCAAATTCCACTAGAAAAAGGACGAAGACGATAAAGCGGCACTAAAGCAGGGACCCCTAGAATCATTTCACTACCCTGGATTGAAGTAGATACGCTGACTGAGTCTATCATGGGTAATCAACTACAAACAAGTTAACCCAGCCCCTGGCCAAGCGTAGGACTCTATAGAACCCAAGTTAGAACCAGTCGCTTGGCGTCGTCTGCCATGCCGTATGGTAATCAAAGGAATCATGAATAATAGTAGAGATGTTGAATATGGAAGTGAGTCGAGATAAGATCGAGCTGGAGAAGAAACGGAAAGGAGAGTCTTACAGGTGTCTATATCGCCAGAAGGTGCCAGGAAGCCCCGGCCAATGGACGTTCATCACGTTGCTTTTCCAAAAGGAGTGACCACTACCTTTTCTTTCAAATTTTGGAATCTAGTTTGGAATATCTCGTCACCCAATTCAGGCATCAAATTATCTTATCTTTAGGATATCATCGGAGATCAACCAAACCAAACATAAACTATCTCAATTAACAAACACTCCTTTAAATCTCAGGCTACCCGAATCTACGACAACTCTTGGTGCATCCAAACAATAATACCGAATATTTAAACATGCAAAAATTGATAAAATATGTAGAGAAGGGAAACATGGATCGAGGACTCTTTTATGTTTCCTTAACTTTGTAATTGAGGGTTCCTATGACAATGCTAGCTAGGTGACTCTAGAGAAAGGGGAAGATATCTTCACAAAAAGATGGACTTAAACAAGTGGCAGAAGGAGGGAGAGAGAGAGAGAGGCCCTCGAAAAGGATCTGCAAAAGGAACTGCCATATGCAAAAAGATCAGGCAATTATCCAACTATGGGAGTGATACGCTGACTCATACCAATTACTATAAAATTTCGGGGAAGATTCTGGTTCCCCCACGAAGCTTAAGCGAGTCCATTGGTTCGGGGTTTTATTCTGTCTGCACCAGTGGGCGCCCAAGAGATTTTCCTGCACAGCACCCAGATTACTTGGGTCCCCCGTAAGATGCCACACCATTATTCCTGGATCATGCTCACTGGGGTTGCTTTTTGTTTCGATTCAGAAATTTTTTATACGCCTTAAATGGTGTTCATCTGATTCTATTTGTCACCATCAATCAGTACTGATTTATAAAGTCCGATAATGAATTCAACCCATTGATTCAAGAAACCATACCCAAAATTGGTAGGATGCCAATCACCCCTTGGTTTCAAAGTAACAAAGTGTAAGAATTGAAAATATTAAGAAAGCCAATGTGTTTGTGTAAATGAATTTATATTCAGTTATATCAAATGGTATAATAGTGAGCTTGAACTTATTGGCTTAAATCTTATTTTAAAAATGAAATACAATTTAATACTACAATAAATAATATTAGGAATATCACAAATTCCTAATACTAATAATGGCAATGTATCGAAAAATGCTTCATAGTAATTAACACTCCCTCTCAAGTTAGATTTAGACAAGTTAAATATTCCAAATTTGAAAAAAAATGTGTTAATGTTATTTGTTGCATAGTGCCTTTGTCTACAAGTTTATCGATTGTTTCTTTGTGGATATGTGACTTGTTGCAATAATACTTTGTTAAAGCTTTTCTCTCACGTAGTGGCACTCAACCTTGATGTGTTTAGGGTGTTTATGAAAAATTGGATTTGTCAATATTTTCTCTGTAACTTTATTACTACAATAAATTAAGGTCGATTGTCTCATGTGAAAATGAAATCCCTAAGTAATCTTATTGATCTATACTACTTCACAAATGGTAACCTACATAGCTCAATACTCTATTTTAGCTAATGAAAGAGATATAATGGGTTATTTCTTTAAATGTCAAGATATCAAGAAATTCCCAAACATAATGCAAAAATTGAAGGTAGATCACCTTGTCATAAGTTATGTAATATAGTTTGAGTTATAGAAGGCTCACAGTTCAAACTTTGAAAAAGATAGGAACATGAGACTAAAACCTAGACAACCTTTGAAATATTTAATCACCTTTGATGCTGCCTCTATGTGAGATTATTTTGAGTTATGCATGAATTGGCTAAGAAGTTAAACTAGGAATGTAATATCAAGTCTAATGAGGGTCAAGTATATCAGTTGGTCAACTAATTTTTGACATGTTGAAGGATTTTCAAGGGATGGATCATCTATTTTCTCTTTTGAACCAATGTTGTATTCTATGCTCATGCACTTCTTATTTTGTTTCATAGGAATAATCGATGGCTTAGAACTAGCAAATCCAATTCTAGAGAATAATTGATGGCTTACAACTAGCAAATCCAATCCTAGAGATTAATTTCAGTGTGTACTTGTACTAACTTAAAAAGATACCTCATGGGGACCAAGTAATCTCAATGCCTAAAAACATTTTTGATTGATTAAAATCCTTCATAAAAAAGTGACATTGAGATACTACTCAAGATCTATAATTTCAACCTAATTATTTCTTACAAAGTATGTCATCAATATAAAAGAGTAATGCCTAAAAAAAGTTGCCCTAAGTCTTAGTGAGCAATGAATAGTCATGGTAAGACTAATGAAAACATGTTAAAGTAAGGCATTAGTGCATTTAGTATTCCATTAGCAAGAGGTTTACTTTATCCTATATAGATATTTATATAATTAACATACTAATCACTCCCCCTAAGTGTGAAATCTAAGGAAAAGCTTTATCTATATCTTTTTAAAGAGATCATCATAAAGGAAAACATTATAAACATTTATATGAAAATGGGCCAATTATGTATACTAGAAATGATGATGATCAAACAGATAGTTACTTTCTTGTTGAGAGAAGAAAATATCCTAATAATCAATGCATTTTCTTTGATTAAATTCCTTAACCATTAATCGAGCCTTGGACCATTCAAAAGTATCGTCAGTATGATATTTCACCTTATAAACTTACTTACACTTAATAAAACAATGATTAGGGGGTAAAAAAATCACATCCAAAGTATGATTAGCCTTAAGGGCAATGAGCACATATTCCATGGTAATTACCTAATTAGGATTGGCGACAATTTCTTAGAAGGTGATAGGTTCTTGAATGACAAAAAGAGAAGCAACAAAATGTTGGTAGTGAGGTTGGCATTAGTCAAGCAAAATATAATTAAAAATGGGATAGAATGAGGCATAAGATGTAGATAGGTAAGGTAGAATAGAGGTAATCAAAGCACCAAATGAGAGGTCTAGAGGCTCAATTGGATTGGCACAAGGTCTGGTCTTGGATAGGGTTTGAGGTGTCTAGGACAAGATTTGACATGTCAGGAACAACTAGTACAAAAGGACCATCATGTGTAGTTATGAGTAATGACAATTGTGGAGGTACAATAATTGAGGTGTTTGAAAATAATGGCGTAATCCATAAGAAGTGATAACAAAGTATAAGTATCATCAGTCCATACTTCATGATCCATTGAAGTAGAATGGTTGACTAGGGATATGAAAGGAAAAAGATTTTTTTTGAAAAACATCATGACTAACAAAAAAATTTTCAAAAAGATAAGGTCATGCAATTGATAACCCTTTTGTGATAGAAGGTAACTCATGAAAATATATGAAGTCACGCAAGGGCCAAATTTGTCAAGCATACCTAAGATTGTGGCATAATAACAACATTCAAAAACTTGAAGATGATCAATGATTGGTGCCTATTTGAATAACCTTTTAAAAGGACTAACTTTATGAAGGAACGATGAAGGCAAACAATTAACTATATATATATATATAGCAACAAAAATGCATTTGCCTTAAATACAATGAGGAATGTGAACTTGAAACATTAGGACTCAAGAGATGTCTAACAAATGATAACATTGCCATTTGACAAGTTTATTTTTTTAAGGAGTGTGAACATAAGACCTCTCATGGATAATTTTTCAACTAACAAAAAATGATTGACATTCAATAAAAAAAAAAATTCAATGTTGTTGTCATAAAATATGTGCTTGACAAGTGATCCAAATTGTGTGGAAACCATGGATATAAAATATTGAACTTTTTGACAAACTTAATTTTTAAAAAATAAAAGGAATGTCCATGTCACTCTAGAAAATTCATTCATGATAATTAAAAAATAATGTGCACCATCATGGGTAAGGGTTCAGTGAGGACCCTAGACGTCCATATGCACTAATTCAAAATTAAATGTGGTAATAGTATGGCTAATAGAAAAGGCATTATGGGTTTGTTTGGCCAAAAGACATACAAGGCATGAAAAAGACATGGGACAAGTAATTAATTATTCATGTGCATGGTAAGACTTTAAAGAAAAATGGCTAAGTCATTGATACAAAATATTATAACCATTATTACAAAAAAACTAAATTACAAAGAGAGAAGTGTTTGGGAATACATAAAGCATTCTTTATTAAAAGTAAATAAGTATGAAAAATAAAATTAAAATTGAAGGAATTGAAAAGCAAAGAAAGTATTATCCTTTATTAGTCTTGCTTGGCACAACTAGATCCTCAACCGTATGATCTAAAATACATAGAATTTATCAAAAAAAAATCACACAATTATTATTACAAGTAAGCTTATGAATAGACAATAGATTATGTCTAAACTATGGGGCATGTAAGACAAGTGAGGCTTAAGGTGGGGTAAGGCCGATAGTGTCTTATATGCATGATAGGGTTGCTAGATTTAGTAGGTTAAGTAATAGAAATTGGGGCTAGACATGGATAAAATGAATCTAACATTTTTAAATCATACGTGATGTAATCACCTGCTCCAATGATACATATTGAAGGCATAGATTTGAAAGGTGAAGAAATTCTAGAAACTTTCGTTGTTAGATCAGAAGGCCTTATTTGATTTAGGAGGTTGACAAGTCTTTGTTGTTAATATGTTGTGAAGTTGAACCCAAAGAATGCTTTACAGACATTACCAAAGTTATAGGATAATAATCCTGCATTGGGTTAAGAAGGCAAAGGAGGATTAGTACTATCGTGTCAGCTATTGTATGGATCCATAGGTGGATGCTATGGGCCATATTCAAAGGGATTTTGAGGCCTAAAAATTGCAATGACTTGTTTACAATTTGATGGTAGCGTTGGAGGCTAAAGGCCCATTTCCACCAAACTTCCTTCTTGGACCATTCTTCTGTTTGGGCTTCTAGGTTAAAGGATAGCCCACAAAAAGGAAATAAGTTTCCTTGATATGGCTTTTTTTCTTGTAATGATCACAGAATGGGCACTATATAGATGGCCTGTGTTAAAATGGTGAAATTCGGCCCTCCTAGCCTAGTTAGATTCTAAGGCCTAGGTTCCTAGAACCAGTGTTGTCAATGCCTATGTTGCTCATTCGAAGCAGAAGCTTTTTGCGTGGTGAAAGCACTACTTTTGCTTGTAATAGAGCTTTGGCTGTCAACCGTGGACTGTTAGTGGAGGTCCTTTTTGGCCATTGCATACAACCATTCCAAGCTTGGCAACTCAGGGAGAGGATGTTGGAATGAAGCAGCTGAAATTCCTGCAGTAGAACTATGAGGAACTTCATCATGCAATCATCTTCCTTTCGTGCATGCAATTTTTTGTTTACAAGGTAGGCATAGGAGCTACAATTGCATTTGATCGACGGTTGTTGGACTTTCGCATTGCCCCCACAACTCCTTTGATTGGACATAAAACATGGTTTAATGCACTGGTGGAGAGTTTGAGGTCTTTGATGGTTTGCTTCAATAAAAAAATTTGCGTGCCAATGATTTTGTCAAAACTATCCTTCATAATTGTCCAGATTTCGGCAACCTCGAAACTCTTAGGACACCATTGTTTCAAGCATGGGATCAACAAAATGAATCAGCCATGTTTTTACCACAACATGGCATTAATCCCGTCTCTAAGAATCATCATCATCATCATCATCATCATCATCAGATGGGTAGTGAAGCTTTTCGGTTAGAAGCCCATCTTGTTTTGGGCAAGAAATATAGTTTGAATTTGGTTGCTTGCCAAAAGGTTGCTTGGAGACAATGCTCACAAGCTAAAGATCTATGATGGTCAAACTATAGGGATCACGTGGGACTGTCAGTGTAACATTAGACGAAGCATTCTGTGCGTCGAAAGAGGTGTTTAGAGTAGCCATGGATCGTGACGGTGGGGAGGGTTCTAGGGATATTTTGGGAAATTGGAAAACGGAAGTTGTATGGCTACTCTAAACGGGAGGATTGGGGGGACGGTAAAATAGTAATTTCTTGTGGGTAAAATGGTAATTGCAAGTGCTAAAAAAATATAGGGTAAGATAGTAATTTTCAGGGATAAAAAGAAACAAAAATAACTGCTAAAACTTGTTAATGATGGTAGGAAAAAAGGGCCAAAGTAGTAAGGTCTTAAGAGAAGAGAGGCTTGGGTATTACGTAAGAATTGAAAATAATAGGAAAGCCTACGGTTCTATGTGAATTAATCTATATTCAATTGTGTCAAACTATACAATAATGAGCCTGAATTTATAGGTTTGAATCATACTAGAATGTAATACAATTAAATTTGAAAAATAATATTGAAAATGTTACAAGAAATATGACAAATTCTTAATACCAATAACACTAATATATCAAGAAATGTTCATGTTCACATTAGCGATAAACTATAAGTGTTCTATAGTCATAAGTATGTTTGATTGTCAAGCACTTAACTCTATTGGAAGTAAGCACTACATAACATTAAATTAGTGAGTATATGCTTATTAAAAAGAGAAAATAGTATGTTCGGTTGGGATGAAATTGATGGTGATGAATCATCAAGTCCAAGAACTTTAGAAGTTCAGCCATTTGGCGCAAGGCCCAGGCCTGAGCCCATTAGGTTTTGGACTCTAATCCCTCGAAGCATATCGATGAGCTCAGACACGTCAAAATTTGTCTGCTGACGTAAACGGATTTCGAAATGACCAAACAGTCCAAATTCCCGCGCTAGCTACGCCATGGCTTTCCCCCGAGCAAGCGAATTCCGCGCCGCGTTCTTCGGTTTCCCGCCCAAGTCTCAACGGCCCCAAACTAACTCATTGATCCCACAACTAACAGAGTTGACCACCATTTGCCTCTCTTTCTTTTCTGAAACACCACCATCGGAAAAGCAAACAAGAGAAAATACCATTCTCTTGACCTGCCTCTTCGCCATCCCCTCGCACTCTCTTCGCCGCGGAATCCGAGAACTCCCGGACTCCGCCATGGAAGATGAATAAGACAGACACGACGTCAACGTCAAAATTCCGCCACTTCGGGCGAAACGGCAACTCCGGGACCAAAGACGACAAAGATCATCAAAGTTCCCGTCAGATCCTATGGCGCTTCGAAATCCTCGACCCAGACAGCGATCTCGTCGGCCACTGGAACCACGTTTTCCTTGTCACCTGCCTCATCGCGCTCTTCGTCGATCCGCTCTACTTCTACCTACCCTCGGTCGGTGGCCCCGCCTGCCTCAGCACTGACAACGGGTTGGGGATTGTTGTCACGTTCTTCCGCACCGTCACCGATCTTTTCTACTTGTTGCATATGATCTTGAAGTTCCGGACCGCCTTTGTTGCGCCCACGTCCAGGATTTTCGGGCGGGGCGAGCTGGTTACGGACCCTAAGGAGATCGCTATTCGATACTTGAAGTCGGATTTCATTATCGACTTTGCTGCGATGCTTCCTGTACCGCAGGCATGTCCTAGCTTCATACTTCCTCCTGTAAAAAACAATTCTCATGCTGGAAAGTATAGATATGTCTGTCTGGTAAATGTTCAGTTGTGTTGCACATAAACCACAAGTCGAATTCTTATTTTCTTTAGGTTGTTAACAATATAGTTTCAAATGCGACGAAATTTTCTATGTTGAATGATTAATACTAGTTTGCTGCAAATGAGTAAGGGGTACAACATTGTTGGGAGTGCTCATCTCTTGAACAAGAAGAGGTATCAAAACAGAGAGTTCAGAAGGAAAAATAATGAACTCACAGGCTATTATCACTTGTTTTATGTCTCCATTTATGTAACAAAATCATACAGACTTACTGTGATTTATGAAAAACAATCACAGTATAGGAAGAATTTTACTTGCGTAAACATGCATGAAAACAAAAATCTGTGCCATATTGTTCTAGAATTTTGAATGATAGTATGAATATGTTATCAGATGTTTAATCAGGCAGGATTTGATTGCCCTGGCATGTAATGCATGACTAGATTCTTTTGTCCAGTTATTGGGAGTGGAGGATTTTGTAACCTTTTCCCTGGCAGATTGTCATCTGGTTTATAATTCCAGCAACAAGAAACTCCAGAGCTGATCATGCCAACAGCACTCTGGTTCTTTTTGTTCTTATACAATACGTTCCAAGGCTGTTTCTCATCTTCCCTCTGAATCAGCGTATTATAAAAACTACAGGAGTTGTTGCCAAGACTGCATGGGCAGGAGCTGCATACAACCTCCTTCTTTACATACTAGCCAGTCATGTAAGTGTGCACGTTTTCTATATATGCTTGCTATCTGCTCTCCTTTTACTAGGGAAAATCAACAACTCTTTCCGAATAATGATTAAACAATTAATTTTTCCATTTTCCATCGACTTAGCCTTTTGAAAATCTGATTTTACTTTACCCCCCCATCAGTAGTGAGAAAAATTAAAAGTTGTCTGAGTACAGTGCTTATGGGGATGTTTATGCTAGAGTAATGCTAAATGAATAAATGTAATGTTTTTTTTTTTTCCTTTTTTGTGGATTAAACTTTTAAGACAAGTACTGACTCATCATTGTCATCATCTTAATCACTATTGTGTAGGTATTAGGAGCTGTCTGGTATCTATCGTCCGTAAGCCGGCAGTTTACCTGCTGGAAAGCCGAGTGTGCGAAGGAAAACGCTGCACGAGTTCTCTCTTGCGTTCCGAGTTATCTAGATTGTACTAGTTTGGAAAAAGCTGACCGACAAAATTGGCTGAACTTCACTAGCGTTCTTGCCAATTGTGATGCAAACAACGAGGATATCAGTTTTAGGTTTGGAATATTTGCAGATGCTTTTACTAACGGTGTCGCTTCCTCACGTTTCGTCGAGAAGTACTTATATTGTCTTTGGTGGGGTTTAAGAAATCTAAGGTATGATGTCTATACGGCAGGTTTGGTAATTAGCACAAGCGATATTGATAGTTGAAAAAGTTTTTATTTTTTTGTTATTTATTTCGGGTTATTTAGTTCATCTCAGGATTTCTCAGGGTTATCAGTTCCTCCCATTTAAAAAAGAAAAGAAAACAAAAAAAGGTTGGCCAGAAAAGGACCTTTGATGTCGTAGTGCCTGAAAATTTGCTTTCATGTTTGGATGATAACACAGAGCCAATGGCATTTTGCCCTCGGGACAGTTCAATGAAGATACGTCCAAAGGGACCTTGAATGGAAAGTCAGATTGTACATTTAGAGGCTCTGAAATCCGATTTCCCTCCTTCCATTTCCCCAAGATTGAAAAGCTACCCGTTGTTATGTTAATTTTAGTTATAATGTATCTGGAAAAGGGGGTTATGCAGGCGATCTTATTCCATTGTGTAGTCGTATAGTCCATGCTGACATACCCTTTTCTCGATGCAGTTCGTATGGACAGACTTTGGAGACGACCACATTTCTTGGCGAATCATTATTTTGCATTTTTATATGCATTCTCGGTTTGGTTTTATCCGCATTTTTTATTGGAAACATGCAGGTATTTATCCATATGCCACTTCCTTTGAGTGGTAAGCTGTTGCAGATAATGGTGCTAACTTTGAAAGATTTTCTTTTCACTTGTTGAAGACCTATTTGCAATCGATGACGATAAGACTTGAGGAATGGAGGATTAGGAAAAGGGACACTGAGCAGTGGATGAGGCATCGTCAGTTACCCCCCGATCTGCAAGAACGCGTTCTTCGGTTTGTTCAATACAAATGGCTCGCCACCAGAGGAGTTAATGAAGAATCTCTATTGCTTTCGTTTCCCTTGGACCTCCGTCGTGAAATTCAACGGCACTTATCTCTTGCCCTTGTTCGTCGTGTACGTATATCTTCTATTTTCAATTAATGTTCATATGGAAGTAGCATGGATTTTCTCTTTTTAAGCTCACAATCTGCTAAAACATCCCGTTAATACGATAGGATTTAGAAGGTCGACAAGCATTTGAATTCTTATTCTTGCATTACTTCTTAGTTCTACGAACGTCCTTTTCAATTATGCAGGTCCCATTCTTCTCACAAATGGATGACCAACTTCTTGATGCCATATGTGAACGCCTAGTCTCATGCTTGAGTACACAAGGCACGTACATTGTGCGAGAGGGTGATCCAGTAAATGACATGCTGTTTATCATTAGAGGACAACTGGAGAGCTCGACGACTAATGGAGGAAGGTCCGGTTTCTTCAACTCCATCACTCTTAGACCTGGTGACTTCTGCGGTGAGGAGCTCCTGACATGGGCCTTAATGCCAACCTCCACCCTAAACCTTCCTTCTTCAACCCGGTCCGTCAGAGCCCTTACCGAAGTTGAAGCTTTCGCACTTCAAGCTGAGGATCTTAAATTTGTTTCTGGTCAATTCAAGCGCCTCCACAGCAAGAAACTACAGCACGCATTCAGGTACTATTCCCATCAATGGAGGACGTGGGGTGCTTGCTTTATACAAGCTGCTTGGAGAAGATATTGGAAGAAGAAGCTGGTAAAGGACTTGACTGGGCAAGAGGGATTCTACAACATGTCAATCCCTTACCTGGATACCGATTACTATGAGGAGATGGAAGATGGGAATTTTAAGTATGAGAGTAGTGACAGATTATCATTGGATATTAACAACAATTCCCAGCAACTTGGGGCCACAATACTAGCCTCTAAGTTTGCCGCAAATACAAGAAGAGGGGCTAACCAAAAAATTCTGGTGGGGGATCCTGATTCTACCACCTTAAAGATGCCCCAGTTGTTTAAGCCAGATGAACCTGATTTCTCTGTAGATCAAGAGGATGTTTAGTTAGTAACAGAACTTATCAAAAAATTCAACAAATGAGCCAACGAAAAATAGCTAGGAATTTTATGAAACTTGTGTAAACCACACCTGTAGACTAGAAAGAGCATATTGTTATGTTTCTTCAGTTACTTTATGCACCTGCATATCTTAAATACTACGTCAATTTCATTTTAGAAGCTTGAAGGGGAAAGCAGGCCATTTCTCCTCGAGTCTTTGCTCATGAGAAGTTGGGATAGGTTACTATTTATAATGTGATAGCTTAAAGATGTGCAAAGTTGTCCAAGCATCAATACAAACGATAAAAATGGAGTCGTGTGAATCGGAGAGGAAGAAAAAGAGATTGATGGAATAGAATTGCAGGAATAATGTAGGGCAAAGAGACCTATTTTGTGGACAAAAAAAATAAAAAATAATGGAGCAAAGAGACGAACACATGAAAATTAAAACATT
The DNA here is from genome assembly GCA_028551475.1 of Casuarina equisetifolia. Classification (NCBI taxonomy): domain Eukaryota; kingdom Viridiplantae; phylum Streptophyta; class Magnoliopsida; order Fagales; family Casuarinaceae; genus Casuarina; species Casuarina equisetifolia. Next base: position 17,187,775 of record CM052355.1, read on the forward strand.
TATGTTGTATAATTTTTATCCTCTTATACAATTGAATAAGTTGGATCTTTATATAGACTATGTGTATTGATGAATAGATTAGAAGGTTGTTGTTTCCTTCTATATCTTTTCGAGGATCATGCTACAAGCTAGGCAGAGGGGCAACTAGCTTTTTGATTATGCAAATGAGTGTAGGCTACTCTTGTGATGTTTTATGGGATAAGTGTAGGGGCGTCCGAATTATCCACTTGGGAAGATGCAATGAGCAATGATGACTTTTGGAAAACTGTGACTTGATAACATCCCTTACAAGTTGATGGTGCAAAATAAATAATAAGCTTGGATTGAAAAAGTCAAAATCTAGCAATGGATAAACACTTGTGAATGTTGGTGGGCTGAACGACGGAACATATAAAGTGAATATGGGGCTATCAATGAACAATGTGTTCACAAATAAAGTAAAAACTAATTTTAACATGTTTCATTTAAGTGTGAAAGACAAGGTTGGCTGTCTAATAAATAACATTTATGTTATCACAGTAAAGGTTTGGTGGTTGAGAAGGGCAAGCATGAAGATCTTAAAGAGGAGACTTGATTCACATGAGTTCACATGTGGTGCTTGCTAAGTACGTATATTTAGCCTCGTGCTAATGTGAGTAATGGTACATTGTTTGTGGGAACTCCAACATATCATATGAGATTCCGCATAGATGTGAAACCTCCCGCCAAATGACCATTATTATCGTCCCCAACCTAGCTAGCATACAAGAAGGCATGGGGATCCATTGTGGGACTACATGTGAGAAGGATGCCACGACATGACATGTCTATGAGAAATCAAACATCCTTTTATGTGTAGTCTAAACCTCAATTCCAAAGAAATGGTGGAATGACCTCAAATGTTTGATGCCAAACTTGTTTGAGAGGGGACATAAGAGCCGAGATGGGAGTGTTCGGAAAGTCATTAGAATGATATTGTTGACATAAACCAATAGATAGATGTTGTACTTTTTAGCATGGAGTATGAATAACAATGAGTCTATCTAGGAGATGACGAAGCTAGTCCCAGTGAGGTAAGAACCAAGACTCTGAAATTAGGCATGGAAAGGCTTACTTAAGGCCAGAGAGGATGTGGTAGAGGCGACACATATGATGAAGTCAATTGAGATCAACAAGTCCAAGCGGCTAAACCATGAAATAAAATCCTTGAAAAATAAATTCTCGACAGCTAGTTGTCAAAGTGATCACCCATACAAGTGGACCCAAGCAAGAACAATTGGAACAGTAACAATTTTTACAATTGGACTACGTCTCTTGTGATAATCAACGTTATGTTGTTGATGCTAACCTTTAGTGATAAGATGAGTTTTTTATATTTTCAAAGATCTATTGGATTAAAGTTTAATCTTGGATATCCATTTATCACCAGTGGGGAGTATTTGGAAAGGTACGGGAACAAGCTACTACGTTTGATTCTACAAAAGGGCATTATATATTTGTACATATAGATCATCAATAAGGATCCTTGGAAACTTGGAAGAAACGTGTTGGCTCCAAATATGAATAGGTTGTTGATGGAGTAAAAGCATATTGTCTTGTAAGTGTCGGACAAAAATTGTGTTAGGATGCTCCTATACTACTATTGTACTAAAACAATCGATTGTCAGTGAGACACATATCATATTTCTTAAACATGCTTAACAACAGTACTTGCAGGCATTTTGGCCACTTAGCACATATACCAACCACCAAATTCAACAAAATGGAGTTATGTTTGCGAAACTATTGGTGGGTAGTCAAAGAATGGCGTTTGGCAAGGGAGACAGAAGCCTCAACAAAGGAAGGTGGGACTAAAGATGGAGGCAATGGTACTTAAGAAGTCAATGGAGAGGATGGTCTCAAAGGGAGGTCGAAAGCCCATGTCAAAGCCAATGGTGGTGGACTAGAAGAGTCACATAAAAAGAATGAGTGACGGACTAGCAATGTGACTTATGAAGGAATGCACAAAGTTCCTATAGAGATAGGAATTGGGGAAGACTGAAGCACAACATTGGGAAAATAAGTTTTATTAAACTGAACACCAATAGCTATGTAGAATCTAAGATGCTATGGTAGGTAATCGCAATGGCATTTATGACATAATGGATATCCCGAAAAGACACAATATTGAAACAAGGAGCCAATTTTTGAGGGGCGTGTGGTCACATATAGATTAGTCAAAAGAGCATGGAATGAGCTAGACACAAATTCTGCAATATCGTTACACTGGACAGCCTTAGTCCTACAAGATAAAACTATGCAAAGTTGTATAAGTCATCAATAAATAAATATGATTTTTATTGCCACTAGATGAGGTTACTGTTAGGCTTGGTAAGGTGTGTATGTACGTGCATGTTTCTCACTAATAACGATTACTTTGGTGTAGTGATAACAATTAAGGTTCCTAACAATCAAAAGGAAAATTTTCTACTTGTCAATGTGAATTAACTGAAAAGTAAAGTAGATTTAGAGTAAGTTGTGAAATGAAAACAATTATAACTCTTACTAAGATGACCTGCCATATAATGGGGGAATAAAAAGGTAGTGAATGGAGTGTTTGTGAACTTTAGTAGACAAAGCGAAACAGGGAAGTAGCATGGCCTAAATTGTGATACCAAATAGTCAGTGGATTAGGAAGTAGCAAGTTGATGAAAACGACGAAGAACCCAATTGCATGAAAAAGCAACTCTTCATGAAAATATTTACTGTAAAAAACATAAAGTTATAATTATTGTCACAAGTAAATTGCAAATAAGAAAATAAATCTTTTTGTAATGGATAGAAAAACCAAGACATTTGAAAATGTAATTGGAACTAAGATTGAGACTTGAGGTCACCTATGTAGGTGACGGGAAACGCCATCACCCACAAATCAAACTTGCTGTGAACCCTTGTACGAGTGCAAGGAAAATAGAGTGGCCACACTATTAGTGAAATGGGTGGGTATCCTCGAAGTCCAAGAACCATCTGGCTCGGAGGTAGTGGCGGGAGGGTGGTATAATGGGCATGTAAAGGCAGAAAGCTTTATACAAATTGGGTGTCGTAGTGCTCCTTACAAATGATGACATGATGACTTGGGGTAGAGGCAATATATGGTAGAGTGGGGATGATGACTCTGACAGCGGGGTCCAAAGTTGGAGCAAAGTATTTCAGGTGTGATGAGGTTGGGAGAATCAGGCTTTGTTGCTATAATGTGGGAGAAAGGGGTTAGGCCTAGGTAATATGTTGGGTTGGGTTTGGGCATCATAGCTGGGTGTTATGGGAAGGTGGACGAAAAGTAGGTTGGAGGGACGGCTGCAGTTGAGGTTGAAAAGCAGCTAGAGGAGGTAGAGGCCGGAATCATGGGAAGGAAGGTCGATTCTAGCTTCATGAGAAAGCAGGAATTCATGAAACTCTTGTAGGTTAAAGGTCGATTTCAATTAAAGAATATGGCAACATCAAGGGAGAATACTCAAGTTCGAGTCCTCTAAACAAATGAGTATATGCTCCTGATGGAAGACTTGCTCTTTGATTGTAGCTAGTTGGTCAACAACAATATTTGATGGTTGAAAGAACTCCACAACGCTTTGGTTTCCCTTGTTTAGGGATTGGAGCTGAAGCTTGAATGAAGTGGCATAGGCAAAACACTGGTTCTGGATGGTGCCAACATTGCTGCTGCGTCCCCAGCTCACTCCCATTCGTCGCTTATGGCCATTAGCAGCATGGTCCAGCTCCAGTTCAAGCAAGGAAGAATCAACCGGTTCATTTCCCACTTTGACTACCGTCAGACCATCCATTAGGTGTAAGAATAGTCGTACCTTTACAAGTGGCTAAAGAATCTTTAAACCAACTTTTGCAAGTGGATGCTCACAAGATGAACCTCTAATGCAGTCGCATTTTCCGTATGGCCGAATGCCTATAAAACGTAATTGATAAGCGGGTTTGTGTACATGAAATCTGAGTCTGCTCTTTTGTCTAAAGCCATTTTCTTCAATCAAATTCTGTTTTTCTTCTACTGAGAGGAAGAAATATTCTAGAGCTCTGGAAGTAAGAGTGCATCACCAAATGGGAGTTATTTTTTTTTAAAAAAAAATTAGGATTTCTAATGATTTTTTTTTTTTTCTTTGGTCGATCAAAGTGTAGACAAATGGAAAGTTGGATCGTCTTATCGACAACAAGCACGGAGAAAATAGTGTTTCCCACCAAAAAGCATGCGGGTTCTGTCCTTATCACCTCCAACTCAGCAGTGTCTGCCCTGCAAGTTGCCAATTTGCAAGACAAAAGTTTCTGTCCTTCACCTAACGTGTCTTTTCTTCTGAAAAGGACAACCGGCTCTTACTTTGGTTGCCTTGAAAATGACATATCCATCACGAATCTAATGAACAGAATCCATGCTTCGACAGATGTGGAGTTTTGATTTTTCTCCGTCTTTCATTTTCAAAGTTGGGCAACGGCGCAGGTTGCTGAAGTACGAACCAATAAAAAGAAAGTGAATTGATCAAATCAACCAGTCCAGACAAACAAGCCAACTAGGCCTTCACTAATTTTCTTACCTTGACGTCATTCGAAGAAATAGCAAGAAAATAACAAGCCAAGAACTGTAATGGTAAGAAAATAACAGCCAAGAACTGCAATGGTAAGAAAATAACAATCCAAGAACTGCAGTTTTCTCCCGTCAGTCTGACTCTATTCATTGTATTAGATGAGCTTATGGCGAATAAGGCCATATTGGGCGCCTACAAAGAAAGCCTGCATCAATTTATTCCGTGATGAGACGGATGGTTATCTTCTTATCCTGGAATGGATTGGCTCTGAAAGCACCAAGCATTAATGTTTATATTGGAAGCATTATCTGTCCGTATGCACGTGTTGAAGACGTTCATAAACCAAAAATCAGCAAGTTAGGAAAGCCTGCTGTGGGTTCCACATCAATAGTTCGCAACTGTTGTTTTGCCTTCTAGTCACCATCGTTATCCCGACGATACATGAGTAAGGAAGATTTTCTACGCATTATTTATTTGAAACTCTTTTTGCAGTGGTTGCTCAGCTGTCACATCGTACTCTCTACTCGATCGTTGCCAAATAATCCTGCTGATGATAGCAATGATGTCTAATAAACTCACTAGTTTGGTTCACTGAAACAATTGGGTGCTTGAGCACGATAGTCTTCACTGAATCAGAAGACTATTATCACAACAAAGAGCAGGAACCGGATAATGTATTAACAAATTCGTAGATTCAAACCCAACAAATATGCATCTCATCCTCATGTGTACAAGAAGAATTTACTCTTACAAATTCTCTTTGGTGGCTCTTTTAACTTGCACGCAAACCAAAACACCTCTAGAAGGTTTCTCAACACCCAAACAAACAAGAGATAAGGACTTCTATAGAACACATAAGGAAAAAAACGAATTCACTATTTGCGAGTTGAAAATGGATAAGAGTTGTCGAGCCTCTGATAAGCCGCCTTGATAACCCGTGATATTGGGTTTACTCAATTATCCTAATAAATTAAATAAATTGATTCAAAGGTCCAGGATGTCCAGGGGACGCAAATGGAAATCACGACTACGGGGGGCGAACATTTCCACCAGATTAGCCTTCTATGTCAAGTTCTTAAACGCTCTTGAATTTTCAGGTTGTCAACTCTTCATGTCATGTTATGTAAATGCCACGTATTTTTCAGTTGTGCAACATATCCACGGATTTCTCGTACAAGCGTCAGCTTTTACCACAGATAAGTACCAACCAGTCGCGAAGTGTGGCAAGCAGTTGTGCTCTGTATGTGCTTGGTGTGAGAGGGTGGGCATCGGAATTACCAGAGGTGGTGACGTGATTGAGGGAAGGCAGCAACAGAGTTCTTGGAAAACTTCAGACATTTCTGCACCTCATGGCCTTACGAAAGCTCTCCTCTCTGCTTTCTGTTTCTTCTTCTTCTTCTTCTTCTACTACTACTACTTCTGCTGCTTTGCGTTCTTTGGGTAACCCCACTTTCTCTCGGTAAAAACTATGAACATGTTTAACTATGTAAATATGCACTTAGTGAGATCCAGATATTTTTGTTATGATTATTTTTTTTTTTTTTGGGAATTGGATCTTGTCATGAGCCATGCCAGTGATAAACTCAGAGCACACTCATTCACATGTTATGATCTCATGGTGAATCATGACAGATCTTGCTGCATGTTCGAGGTGAATAACTGACTTGTTCATTTTTTTTTTTTTGGAGAATCCTTCCTGATTTTCTCTTATTATATTCCATAGCGACAAGTTTTGTGGGTTTGAGTGGGATATGTTAGAGGTCCTATTCATTTTTTTGGGTGAAGCGTTTCGGCATCAAGAATCAGATAAATGATATGATCATTTACGTCTCGGTCCAATGAATGGCAAGAAGTGTTTCAGTGTCGCTAGCCACTGGTTTTAAAAGTTTATGTCAATGTCAACTCAAGAGAAAGGTCTAGACTCCAGATAGATTAATGAAGGAATGGAAATTGCATGGTGCTCTCAACTTGTGAATCACATGTGTCCTTTTTGTTTTTGTTTTTGTTTTTGTTTTTATTTTTCTGGCACATAATTTGTTAAAATTGTGATAGACCCATCCCAACCCGAAGATCGCCTTAATCCATCTTGCGAGTTTAAAAGATGGATCAAGTCCACTATTTGGGCACCAGTTAGGCTCTGGATGGCAAATGGCTTGAAGGTCCAAGATTTGCACTCTCACTTGGAACGATTATTGTTACGAATATACTCTAATATCGGTGTCCAGCAGAGAATTTATGCCATTCATAACATATTCTTTTTTCCGATTGCTAGTTCTGTAATTATTTCCAGTAGCAATGCTCTCAAACTCCTCACATATATCCATTACGATTTTCTGCTCATAAATCCTTGGCCGAAGTGTCAGGCTATTCAACCTCTCCCATTTACATTCTCAATGCATTATGACTAACAACAGAATATCGCATTAATAGGTTGACTAAAGTACGTGAACTTGCAGGTTCTTATTTTGGCAGGGGGAGAGGCATTAATAGGTTTAGTACCTCTAGTGCTTTGGAGGAACCAATAACTCCACCTGTTCAAGTAGATCTAACGCAACTTCTCATAAACGGACAGTTTGTTGATGCGGCTTCAGGTTTGTCTCATTCTAAGGTTTCAATTTTTAGGAGCATAAGTTTATCATGGAACTTCGGTACATCTTGTTAACATTCTATTCTTTATTGAGAAGCTGTGCCACAAAAAATTAAATGGGAGAACTTTTCTGGCTTTAGGAAAAACATTTCCAACCCTGGATCCCAGGACTGGACAGGTGATTGCCCATGTTTCTGAAGGTGACAGTGAAGATGTAAATCTTGCTGTCTCGGCGGCTCGCAAGGCATTTGATGAGGGACCATGGCCAAAGATGTCGCCTTATGTAAGCTTATGCATTTCATTTTCCTTTCTCCTTGTCATATTTACAACATTTGTGATCCTCCAACAAATCTTTACTCGTACGTGCATTTTGGGAAGGCCAAGGTTCTGATGAGATTTCATTTCCTAACTCATGTCCAGGAAAGATCATGCATACTACTTCGCTTTGCTGATTTACTGGAAAAGCACAGTGATGAAGTTGCGGCACTTGAAACTTGGGATAATGGGAAGCCTTATGAACAGTCAGCAAATGTTGAAATACCAATGGTCATACGTTTGTTTCGATATTATGCTGGTATGTAGCCAGATGAATATCTTCAGTTCTCTTGCATCTTCTTGCGTTGGTGGGTTGCCCTTCATGACTTTACTCTCTGTACTCTTCAGGTTGGGCAGACAAGATTCATGGACTCACAGTTCCAGCTGATGGGGCATATCATGTCCAGACCCTACATGAACCCATTGGTGTTGTCGGGCTGATTGTTCCATGGAATTTTCCTCTTATGATGTATGCTTGGAACGTTGGGCCTTCTTTGGCATGTGGTAACACGGTAATCCTGAAGACGGCGGAGCAAACACCATTGTCAGCACTTTACGTGTCAAAGCTATTCCTTGAGGTAGGTTAATGATATGAATTCATCCAAATAGCAAAAGAGTACTTAGGTCACTGTTGGGTATTTACCCGTTCATCTTGGACTACCCAAATCCATTTTATGGATATAATGACTGCATTTCAACATAATAGTTCATGGTTTACCAGGATACATCCTGTTCTATTCTCTGGTTAGATTCTACCATCTAAGTTGACAACGTTTCTTATTTGTTTGAATTCACATTCAGATGTGATTCAAAGGTGTTAATTGACTCCATAATTTTCTAAGTGCTATGTTTATAGTCGTAGGTGAACTTCTCTTCCAAGTGGAAATCTTATAATCACGATATGAAATCTCTTGGCTTTGTAATGATCTAACAGGCTGGACTTCCTCCTGGTGTTTTGAATGTGATCTCTGGCTTCGGTCCGACTGCTGGTGCGGCTCTTTGCAGTCATATGGATGTTGATAAGGTATTTAGTATTTTTCAAGTTCCAAACTGTTAAGAGAAGATCTTGCAGTGACAGATTTGGGAGATTTGAATTATGCACATTTCATTCCCGTGTTCGTGTCAATATGCTCCATTGTTTCTGTCCAAAACGATCTTATGACGAACCTAACGCTGTGAGGTGCCCTCTTTGCAGCTCTCTTTCACGGGATCAACCGAAACTGGCAAGAGAGTACTTGGTCTGGCCTCTAGAAGCAATCTCAAACCAGTGACTTTGGAGCTTGGAGGAAAATCTCCTTTCATTGTGTGTGAGGACGCTGACATTGATTTGGCTGTTGAGCTTGCACATTCTGCTGTGTTCTTTAATCAGGTTTGTCCATTCAAATCATACTCATACTGAAAAAGCACATCTTTTGACCTTTCTTGTACTAACCTGAATGTTGATAAAAAGTTTGTGCCGTGACTGTTGTCTTCAGGGCCAGTGTTGTTGTGCTGGATCTCGCACTTTCGTGCATGAAAGTATATACAATGAATTTGTGGAGAAAGCAAAAGCACGAGCTTTACAACGTGTAGTTGGAGATCCTTTCAAGAAGGGGGTTGAACAAGGTCCTCAGGTAACAATTTCCTTCCCTAAGCTCATCATACCTTAGGATTCATGCTTGTGCATATCAAGATCGTCAACAGATCCACTCACTTGCACGTGAATGCTTTTAGAAGTAGATCATGTTTGCCTATGTCATACTGATTTTATGGCTGTTGTAAATATAAAGGTTGATGCTCAGCAATTCGAAAAGATCCTCAAATACATTCGGTCAGGCATTGAAAGTGGTGCTACTCTTGAGTATGGGGGTGAAAGTGTTGGCCCCAAGGGCTATTATATTCAGCCCACTGTTTTCTCAAATGTACAGGTATCAATTCTAGCAACTTGTAAACTTTAAAAAAAAAAAAAAAAAAGGAAGAATAATATATGCTTACTTAATACAAAGAAGTGTGAAGGTTAATACTGTTTAGACCCTGATTCCAATCAGGACGACATGCTGATAGCCAAGGATGAGGTCTTTGGCCCACTGCAGTCCATCTTAAAATTCCGGTACGTTCTGTTCGTAAGTGATTTATACATGTTTCAATAACATCCGCTCTTTCAACTGCTTTGTTTAATACTCATATTTATGATAGGACTCTTGATGAGGTGATTCAAAGGGCAAACACAACTCAGTATGGGCTAGCTGCTGGAGTTTTTACCAATAACATCAACACTGCCAATACCTTGACTCGTGCATTGCGAGCTGGGACAGTATGGATTAACTGCTATATAGTTTTTGATGCTGCAATACCTTTTGGTGGGTACAAGATGAGTGGGCATGGCAGAGTAAAGGGGATTTACAGCCTTAATAACTATCTGCAAGTTAAGGCTGTCGTCACGCCCTTGGAGAATCCAGCATGGTTGTAATTTCTAGAAACAGATCAGGTTGGATGAGTGAACAACCATAATATCAATTATGCTTAAGCACAAGAGCATACTTTGCCTACAGCTTGTATGTTTTGTGAAAAGTTAGTGTACTAAATGAATCGATGACAAGTTCTGATAATCCAGGTCAGGCTCTCCATTGCTAATTTTCCATTCATCTAACAAATCCACTCTTCACACCGTTGCTTGTACTCGAACACAATTAACTGCCCAATACTAAACCTAAACTCCAATGTATGAAAACCCAACACGGTACCAGTAACACTGTCGTGTAATCAGGCATGACTAAGTCACTTTCAATATTGAATCGTAATACTAAGATTTTGAAAATGGTATTTCTTAGGTCCATGAATGGTCTTGATAAGAATTAGGAAATAGTCTCAAAAGCTTCGAAAAACTAAAGACTGTTCTGGCGAAGTTTCGGCTGGGGCAGAGGCTTTGGCCCCCGTTGATTTGTGGATTGCCTCTTCTAATCTTTTAACAACCTGCTCCATAGATGGTCTCTGTTCCTTAAGTGATGTGCATGACAAAGCCAGCCGTAGTGTTAGTTCAAAAGCTTCTACTGAGTACTCTCCGTCGAGTTTAGGGTCAGCAAACTCTGCAAGGCTGCCACCTCTGGTAACCACTTCTGCCTGGGAAGTAGTAGTATGAAGAAACCAACATAAGTATTGTCAAAGATAGATCACAGTAGGAAAACGAATGAGCAGCGATGACTAACCATTTTTCTTAATGGCGTTGGCTTCTTGAGAGACAAATTTACAGCTCTCTTTGCAGAGAGGATCTGCAAAAGCACTACACCGAAACTGTATACATCAGCAGATGATTGTAGACATCGGTTGTTTAGGTACTCAGGATCAACGTAGCCAAAAGTTCCTCTAACTTCTGAGCTCACACACTTCTCGTCTTCGTCAATGACCCTTGACAATCCTAAGTCTCAGAGCTTGGCTTCAAAGTTTGTCCCCAGAAGAATGTTTGTTGGCTGTCAAAGGAATTTCCCAAGTAATAAATAATAACATACATTTTTTAGTACAATACTTCTATCATCACATGTATCAACACTTTGAAGTACCTAATGCTTACCTTAATGCACCATTAAAATGTTCAGTTCACAAAGAAAACTAGTATACCGTGTCGTTATTGGCTTAGCTCGTACCAGTCTCAAAGTTAAAAAGCAAGAGTTTGTTTGATTGCCAAGGGGAATTTTGGATATGAGTCAACCAAACCATTCATAACATATAAACAGTATAAGCCTATACATCAGAAATTAACAGTAACAACTCAAAAGACAGAGCTTTATGGTCAAACGATGCCAACATGTGCTTTCCTAATAAGACATGCCTATCGACATGATCATGAGAGATGGGAAAGCTTCACATTTTGAGACACACCTTGATATCACGGTGAACGATGCAGCCTTCTGGATATGTGTGAAGAAACCAAAGACCTCGAGCACTATCAACTGCAATCTCAAGCCTTTGGATCCAAGTCAAGACATTTTCTTTCCCTGTTTTGCATCAAATTATATTAATAGGTACTTCTTCAATTACCGAAGTTATAAAAGGAGAGCAAAAATTCATTTTACCGAAAAGCCATTTTGAGAGGTTTCCATTGGGGCACAGCTCATAGATGAGGAAACATTGACCTTCCTTCACACAATAGCCCAACAATGCAACGAGATTTGGGTGTTTGACCCGCGATAAGCTTGTAACTTCCCTCACAAAAGGCTTGACGTTTCCGTCATTGATGATATGCTTGATGGCAACATGCCTATTATTCGACAGTATACCTTTGTACACCTTTCCTGGTACAATGTAAAATATATAAGCATCCAAAGTTCTGATATCCTTAACTGACTAGACCCAGTTGGATGAACTCAGAAAAAGGACGGGAACTAGATTGAAACTTAATGAAAAGAAATAAATAGGCTATGTTTCATTCTTCCATCCAAAATTAGGTCTGTCCTTTGGTAGGAAGGCAGAACTGGCACCCAATGAAGACAAATATGAAAATAAATTTAAGCAGTATTTTGCTATCTAGTTAACACAAATGAAGAAAAAGTTTGGAGTAGGTTGAATCGGGGACCACTATGAAGGTAACTTTAAAGGGGAATGAGCCGACAGCTCAAGGAGGAAAATCTGGGGTAGGGTGAATTGGTAACATAAATATGTTTGATAGGCAAGCATAATGGAGGCTTTCGTTGGACGTTCTGCAGAGGTGGAAGGTTCAGAATACTAAATCTAAACCAATTCATATGGTATTAAGGAATTTGTGAAGGACTAAAATATTTGTGTGAGCCTAGCAGTGGAAGTTGCATTAATCACACAACAATGATGTAACCACATGACTTGGATGTAACTTAAGGAGAGAGCAAACAAGAGCCCTGTTGCTGCATATGCTTAACTTAGATGCTTACCAGTAGTTCCTTCACCAATGAAATTTAGTTCACTCAGATGGCCTGTGGCCGAATACACCTCCTCTATAGGAACTTGAGGACAATCGGGCTCTTCTTGAAACATAACTTCAAATGCTGTCAAATAAATAAACAATATTAGCGGATAGAAGTCTTGTATGCTATATCCCAGCAAAATTTCGTATATTATTTGGGAAAGAATGTTTCTGGGTCTACCATCTCTTCCATCTCTTCCATCTCTTCCATCACTTCCATCTCTTTCATCTCTTTCATCTCTTTTCCACGGTGGACTTGATTTTGAATGACATCTTAAGAGGACGACTGTACAAATAACTCCGATCACCGTAATGCCTATGATGCCTCCAACCAGGATCCATTTAGCTAATTGCATGAAAATTGCCTTAGCTTTAGAGTGGAAAGGATGCACCCTTGGCCCGTTTGGAATACATGAAAGACAGTGAACACGAAGATGGTGGAGAATTACCTTGACTACTAATTGTCTTTCTTTTACCTTCCGATGTTTGTTGGCTATTTCCTTGGTCATGGTTTCCTGCCAAGGACAGAACATTCAGAAGTGATTGATTTGTTATATCAATATAGTGCTAGAAATGGATTTTTCCAGTCATGTTCGTCAATCTACTTACCAGTTCTCACGTTTTGTGCCCCAAGGCATCTATCAAGTGCTTGGATTTGCACCGTCTCCTCAATTTTGCTACTGGTTAAGGACACTAGCACTGCAAACCTGCAGATGTCTGTTTCAACAATCTTAGAATTGTTATCGGCGGACATAGAATATCTTCCACTAATGTTTTCCCAAGCCCTCACACAAGAGCTGCATGAATGCTCGCTTTCTCTGTCGGATTTCACATTTTCACAGTTTTCATTCAGTCTTCTCAACTCATCTCCCAACTTACTAGTGACATCTTCAACAGAGAACTCCGAACAGCCGCCAACTCCTCTTACTAGCTTATCCATGCCGCAACTGGAAACATCAATTCCAAAGCTCTTCATTGAATTCATACATTTTCTCTGTTCCCTGGAACTTTGATATATTTGTCCCGTTTGATTTGCCCTCTTCGCCAATGCGAACAGATAAGCATGGAATGCTACTGCACAACTCTTGTTGTGTAGGAAGCCACCCCAGTCTTCTTCTCCTTCAAAAACTGGAAAACTCGAGCTTGATAAAAGTTGGACGTCAAGAGTGCAATTTGCCAGAGAAGGTAGGGAAACTGCCATTTTGACTGTGAAGATGAGGATGAAAATGCAGAGAATAGAAATTGGTTTAGTGATCTCATTTCTACACAATACATGAGAATGTGAAATCGGCACACCCATAGTCGATAGTTCTTGTATGGAGAACAACAATACAACGAACGAACCAGCAGGCCTTTCCAGGTTATTGGATCAACAAAAGAATTACTGAGAAGAGAAGACTAAAATTTGAACGTAAAGTGGCTATATACCAATGAAATTCTGGAGTACCCTTTTCACCTTTCGCTAATATTTCTTGAGTATGTTCACTAAGGAACATGATCGGAATTGAGGTGAAGTACGATCAAACAAATATGTATTCGTAAGGTTGACTGGTCCTAGTCTTCTTACTTGGTTGAACATTGGTTCTTGAGATTGATAGCAAATATGTAGAAAGAGGGTTGAGGAGAGGAGTGTGAAAGAGAACAACTTGTAGGGAGAAAAACAGGGCAGTCTCGTTTGTACTACAACTTTGATCTTGTTTGTACGAGAACTTCATGGAAAGCAAAAGAAAGGAAGTTTTTGGCTCACATGTTTGACAGCAATTTCAGAATAAGCACGATGGGAAAGGTCTAGATTTCTCCGTCCGATGAAAACATAAACAAACTAAAATTATGCTACTTTCTTGTTAATGAGAAGTAATGTTGCTGGCCAATGCAACCACCAAGAAATTACTGAGAAGGACTTTTCAATTACCGACGAAATGTTACTGCTGCTTCATGTTATGCTTTGGCTCGTTGCAACGAAAGTCTTCTATAAAAAGGTATGATAGGCAACTATGTTCTAAAAGAATATGCTGGCATGACGGCTTGGTAATGACCAAACAATACCTAATGTGCAATTGTTAAAATGTGAGTAATGAATTAGGATTCGTGCTTATATGACAATAGCTTTTACTAACTTTTGAGATGGCTTTTGAGATAGATAATAAATTTTGTAGCATGATATTAAATCTAAATTCCTCCTTTAAAACCTTTATAAATTTCTATTTATTTGAGCTCAATCACTATCTATGTAGTGTAATATAATAATAAATTGATAATTTAACTATCATAGTAAGAAGAAGTATTATTGCTAAGAAATATACTAATATTCTTATCTATATATTAATTTGTTCTAATAATTCTTAAGTAAAACTTTTAAGTTAGATAATAAACTTTTTACTCTGTCACAAACTTTTTAATTATTATGAGTCATATTCTCAAAACTTACAATGTTTGTCTTCAATTTTTCCTTTGAGAATTCTTCCGATTATTCTTACTTCCGAAACCATACCCTCCTTGCGTTTTGATTATGCCTTCACTGTTCATACAGAGGCATTCTTGAATATTTCCATCCTTAATTCTTACTCTAATAGTTACGTTTACAAAAATAGTTACGTTTGCACATCATTGGTTCTTCTGCCAACCGCAAGCTGTAGGGATTCAAGTCTTGCTTTTTCTTTCCATCTTTGTGGCCTTATTCAAACCCTCATTTAGATTTCCTTGTCTGGAATAAGCCTTCCCCCCTATTGAATCCTCCCTTTCCTTAATTTCGCAAAAACCCCCCTTATAATTTTCTTCATCTTCTCAATCCGCATTGATCTTGCCTTCTGAAAACCTGCAATACTTGCCAGACTTGGACGTCCTTCATTTTCTCCCCAAGATGATTTCACAAATCATGCTTAATTCTTTTCAATCTTTTGGAACACAAAAATCTTCCCTTATCGGAGTGCTTGATACTCGGAGATTTGTAAAATTCACTTGAGTCTTGGTTAAGCCCCCAAGATTGGAAGACGTAAGAGTCAATGAAACATGCGAGGTCTTCCTGTCCATACTTAGGTCATTGCCATGTAGTTGGCCTTGCTAAAAGTGTTTTCGATTGTGATAGCATATATATAGAGCAAGCTCTCAGGGAATTTATTTATTAGAACTTGAACAGTGCCACAAATTTTATCAACAGTTCCACTGTATTTTCAAGACTCAGAGATGTGTGCTCTCTTATATTCCATAATGTTTGAGTTTATTATCCAATTTCCATGCTCTCTATACTGTTCAAAGATTGTTAGTGAGAAAAAATATGGGAAGGGCAAAAAAGAGTTAGAAAGACTAGACTCACCGAGAAGTCGAAAAGGTTTTAGTTGTACTCCACTTAGTATATGAAGCGTGTTAAGGCTCACATAAAGTGTTAAGGCAGCAAGTCCAAGGCAACAAGTTTCAAGACGGCAACTCAGACCGTGTAATAAAGGGTTTTGGGAAAAAGTCGTCTTTACAAGTGGAAGATGACCTTCAATCTTCCCTCTCATGCGTAAATACCAATAAATGTAGATAGATGTGACATTAATGTATTTATAGATTGGATCATTTGCTGTACAGACACGCTTCCAGTAAACAGAAAAAAAAAAAAAAAAGATTTGTATTCAAGTGACGACAATCGAGGTTACATGGTGAGTTTGGTAACGTACTTCTTCTGTGGCTCAAATATGAACGTACCTTATCCTCCATTTACTTGAAAAAGAAAATTAGCAGAACAAGACAATACCGGGAAAAACAAGCTGAGCTCTTTTGATGATCCAGTACATTGGCTTCAAACTGCTTAGGTGAAGCAAACTGAAAGAAGAAGAATTTAAACAGCGGCAACTAGGTTGTCAACACCGCACATCTCATCGATAAGCAAGCTCAAGTCGCGCCAGGACGATCCACCCTTTTCCACAGCCTTCTTAGCCAGTTCTCTAAGCTCCTTGACGTTGTTCCTCACTTGCTTCCCTCTCTCACCCTCCATTAACTCCCTCACCATTTTCTCTAACCCCTCGTGCTTCACGAAACCTCTCACTGACCCATCACAGGTCTCCACACTCAGACCTACCTTTATCTCCTCCTCTACCATCCTAGCATTCAAAGGTTGCTCCGCCAACATGGGCCATGCGAGGATTGGCACTCCAGCACATATGCTCTCTAAAACAGAATTCCACCCACAGTGGCTGAGAAACCCCTTCACACACTCATGCATCAAAATCGCCCTTTGATCAACCCAGTCTCTCACCACGATTCCTCTGTTTTTCACTCTCTCTTCAAACCCTTGTGAAAGCTCTTTCTCACTTTTTTTCATCACCCACAAGAAATTCACTTTGGAGTCTAACAAACCAACTTCTATTTCTTTGACTTGCGCAGGCGAAATTTCTGACTGAGACCCGAAGGCTACGTATAGAACTGAGTTCCCCTGCTCGTGCTTCCTGTCTAGCCACTGCAGCCATGTGGGCGGAGTGGGGAGTTCAGGTCGAATATTTGATGGATGAACAGCGCAAAGAGGCCCCACATACCAGGCCTTAAGTACCCGCTCAGGGTTCCAGAGATCAACAAAAGTAGGCTCAAGCTCATAGAAGCTGTTGAATATAAAACCGTAGCTATTGGCTTCTGATATCATCACATTCATCAAGAACTCAAAGGCTACCCGATTTGGCTCCGGCTCCCTAAACATTGGTTCGAAGTCATTTTTAGTAATTTTGATCCATGGAAGGGTTGGCACCGTTATCAGCTCATCCTCTGGCTCGGGTCCAGAGAGAAGTCGATTCTTGGCAACAGCGCTGCTCAAGGCCACAGCGTAAACGCACATACCATTAAATGTAAGCCGTGGGATTTTGAACTTAGAGGCAGACTCTTGGGTCCACCAGAGGAACCAGTCAGAGACCATGAAACTAACCCGCGGAAGAGTCTCGAGAGCTCGTTCGAACTCGGGTTGCATGAACTTCGTGGCGTTTGCAAACAAGTAGAACAGGGACATAGAGGGCAGTTTGTCGGTGCTCTCGATGCCAGCAGGGATATCAGCGACGTTATGAGGGAAAGAAAGGGTGAGAATGGAGGCCGAACTGTCACCGAGAGACTGGGCGATGAAGGGACGGTTGGCCTCAGTAGTGAAGATGGTGACGGCGAGGCCGCGGTGAAGAAGGAGGTGAGCAAGGTGGAGGACTGGGATGGTATGACCTTTGGACATGAAAGGAAAGAGAACAACATGGCGAGCTTGTGTATCAGAGTTGGAACTCATCTTGTTGTTCTTCGTCTTCTTCCTCTTTTTCTGGCCTCTTAAATCTCTCTCGCCAGTTAACCAAATTCATACCGTTGTTATTTATAGAAATACAGGAAGGGAAAACATCATTGTTCTGGCTTATAAACGTCCAGTAGATGGGCTACCCAGGTACTCATTCTAGGTCGGTTGGTCCCTCTTAATCGTCGACCATACTAAGTTTTTTGGTTTTCTGATGGCCACGAGTAGCTAAAAAATTATACTGAGATTTCTATTTATAAAATTACATTTTAAAGTATATATTACAATTTATGTTTATAAAATAATAGAGTCCACCAATTCTTGACTGCATCTTTCAACATCATATAATGCATATAAATAACAAGGTGCTTGATTTTTTTGTGTTGTCACCATTCGTCATTCCATGTCAAGCGCAGTCCGATGATAAAAAAAAAACAAAGAAACAAAAGAAAAAAAAAAGAAAAAAAAAAACACCTTGCGTTCAAGGACCGACTTCTGGGTTTCGGCTGGCTTTGGCTGGCTTACCGCGCGTCCCAAGTCTCCATCATCTTTTTGGTATGTGGTTCTTGCGTACTAATTCTTTGGAGCCATTTGTGGGAATAGTATTTGGACACCTCCATTTGGAGAGGTTGAAGGTGTCCCTTTGTTGGGCAAAAATAGGGAACCAGCTTTTCCCAGAAATTTATCTTTTTGTTTTTGCCGATCTTCATCTGATCCTGAGCAGGTAGAAAGCATGGACCTGTCTTAGCAGGCCAACAAAAGACTCTAAACAACAATCGTTCTGTGCTTTACACATGACGTATTTTTTGGACAAGCGGGAAGCTAAATATTAGAAGAAAAGAAACAGTTCCCTGCATGGGACGCCCCATCACTTCAACTTAGAAGGTTCTAGTTGATAACCATAATAGCTTACTGGATTCTCCCTTTTATTACAATTGTTCTTTAATAAGATCATGCCTACTAGTCGAGCTGGTTTATACATATTTTAAGGTCACTATGGACCGGAAGATATGGTAGATTGCCAATTTGACACGAGTCTGCTTGCTTCCACTGCAAGTGGAATTTGAGCTCAGGGACACGGTTGAAAACCTGCAAGGGCAGGACCAGAGGCTCTAGATGCACCTTAACTTCACAGCTTGTTTGATTCTTCCAGTGTCATCGACAAATCGCTGTCACCGCTCTGGGAAAATCGGGGACCGCAGGCTGCTGGTTCTGGCCCCATCACCGTGGCCCTTAACACGACCGCATAGTCGAAAACTGAAAAGCATCTGCATGGAATGGTCCCGAAAAGCCTGCACCTTTACAAACACCATGCAAGCCCAACTATTTACGACTCTTGAATCGTCTTCATTCCCCTAGACAAAGAGAATCACTTGAAAATATATATCCCTGAAAGCTACTGTACGGGAAACGAATATTTCATTCCATCACTCTTCAATTACACTTCTGTTGCCTTCGGAAATGGGCCAACTGGATTCCAATGGCTCGCCATTATCCTTCTCAAGAATTTTCTTCAAGCAATACAAGCCAGGACCTAAAATACGATGCTTTATCTATGTTTACTTTTAAAATCTCAAACTCCCAGTCTCCTACATTCGCAGAACAGGCCCATACAATTGGTTTAATGTTTCATTTTTTTGTTATAAATTCAATAGAGATCCACTAAACTGAGCGAGATGGAGGCCCATCCAGTGAACAACTCCATGTTTTGTTTTTGCAGGGAGACTTTCTTTATGCCCGGAGGTGAGCTTGGCCTGCTCCATTTACGGCATCAAAATGTTTGGCCTTACAAACATCTTTTTCTAGCCAATCAGTGTTCTCATTCGTTTGTATAAAACTACATTCATTAACATAGTATGCCATTTTATCAGAGAAACTGTCACCCGCATGAAGTTGAAACGACCAAATCATATGCTGCAGTTACAGCTGACAGCTAAATAAAAGGAAACAAGCACCCACCAATAGGATCTACCAATCGAGAAAATGGGTGCCATTCCAATTCCAGAAATAGGACATCAAAATTTAAGGAAAAGGCACAGTAATAACCTGATAATAATTATACTGACTAATTAGCTAGCTATGCAGGCAGTCTCATGTGTCAGATTGTAAAGCAGAATGAGGTAAAGGAGAGAGGTCGGAAGTCAGCTGGTCCCCAACTACATCTGCTTGGCTCTCTCTCGATGGAGATTCGATCACAGCATCATTCAAATGGAGGCTTCCCACTCTTTGGTGTTCTCTGAGCTCTGTGCGAATGTCATTTTGATGCCCACCTTCTATTATCGGGCTCTCTCCTAACTCGATCCTGATACCGGGAAGGTGACTGCTTCCTGTTGTTTGGCTCCCTCTCATCTCAACGTTGAGATCACTAAAAGGGCGACTCTCTTCCCCTGAAATTAAACCACCCTTCCAAGAGTGAGCAGTGGTTCGGCAAATTGGACAGATGGGGATCTTCAAAAGCCAAGCATCCACACACTGGGAATGAAAACTGTGGTTGCAAGCGGGCAACAACCTGCACTTGTCACCCATCGTGAAGGTCTCCAAGCAAACTGCGCAATCCACTGGGCTATTTCTCTCATCTTTGGCTATGTAGTGATAGCAAGGTAGCTTCTCTATGTCATCCCTAGACATGCTTGTGCTTCCAGCGCCGCCCCTCTCGACCACAGCTCCATTAGGGGATCCTCTTCTGAAGGCTCCCCCAACAAGACAAATGTGTATTAGGACAAGTATCATGACTCCCACAATCAACAGTAGCAAAGACAGGATAATTGTCATTATCACAACCCGTGTTACCTCACCCAAAACTTGATCACTCATCACAATCTTTCTGAAGACATCTCTTAAATCCCATGCAAAAATCCTGTATCTTGAGCACCAACGGTGACCAACTTATATGTTCTTCTCAAAAAACTAAGAACTGAAGCCACTATATCTAAACATAACCAAGGAGACTTCCAACCTTTAGGGCTCAAAATGCCAAGAAACTTTTCTGGGGTTAGTAATTTGATGGATCGAGGAGAAGATTATAAGTTAACAATGCAAGTAGGTGGAGTCGTTCTGCTTTTATAAAATTAAACTAATTTATCCATGCACACAATAGTGTCTGATCTTTAACGGTGTATGGTACAAAGGATATTTAATGTTCAGTGACCCTTTGTCTTAAACTCTACTACGGAGTGGGCAGGAAAAGAACCAAAATTTAGAAGTGGAGACAGGAAAATCAACCTTTATTTTGTCTTCTTTTTCATTGTTTTGAGAGGAAGGGGAGGAGGGGGGGGAAATGCTAAGCGAACGGTGAACCATAACCAAGTAGCCATAGCTATTCAAACCCACAACTGACCTCTAAAAGATAGGAACCAAAGTGCTACAAGATTCTTTTAGGACTTTCTCTATTTGTCTTCTTGGCACTTCATACATACACATCTTTGTATATCACTACGTATTTTTCAACCACTTTCTTGACTTCTTTTCCGCATATTGTTGTGGCAGATTAGCAGATTAGGCACCTGAGCATCGGCCAAAGAACAACTCAGCTTTTTGGTTTATTCATCTGATGGAGTGGTTAACCTTCCAAACAGTCACCGTCCTGATCGACACGAAAGCCATTTATCTAATTCACGAGAAAGTTACGGTTTTTGGCTTCACTTTTTACTTTCCTTAGTCCAATCTATCTTGCCAATGGATTATACCACTGTCCTGAGCGAACAAACCGCAGCATTGGAAGTAGGTACTCGGATTCGGACAAGGAGCATGTTATAAGCGCTAAGCTTAGGATAGAGTTACCTGATGTATATAGTTTTGTCGACTTGAGGAATGATCTTATCCTAGCATTAAAATATCAGCTATAAATTGTCAAAGACCCACATTACTTTCAAGTTATTGTAAATTTGTTTATATATACCACAAACAACACACACCCTCTCACGCATGTGACACACACGCACCTCATTTAGCTCACAACTTCTGTCAGTTATATTTAATATTTGAGCTTGATTTTTGAATTCATATTAATAAATGTTTATAAGTATGGAAGAGATGTAGAGATTAATTCAAGGAAAGAAATCAACAAAACCATATTCTACAATCAACAAAGTAATATTTATTACTTTCTTTACAAGTCAAACCTTAAAGAGAAAATAAATTTCCTATTATAAAATTAGAGTTTTTTTAATTCAAGTGAATTCAATTTTATTGTAAACCATAGTGCGTGAAAAATAAAAATTTTAAAAATTATTTATAAAAGGATGATTTCCTCCACTTAATACTATCATTCTTTATAAAATCTAACATCGTATTATGTTATAAAACTTAAAAGTACAACATGAAAACTAATTCAAGGATTAGAAGAAAACAAATTTCTTCATCTTTTGTGTAAAACTCGTGACCTCCACCAACAACTAATAAACACTTTCCTTCCCCCTGTACTCTGAAGATAGATTTACACCGACGGATAAATTCATCGACGTCAACTACTACTGTTGGGCCTTTAAAGCCTCCTAGCAGGGCACGAGCCCTTAAAATATCTGAGTTGGTTGGTCTCCGTCGAAGCCCATTGATTGAAGGGAGAAACCACCAGATATGCGTGTAAGAGTGGGTTAAAATTCTTACCAAGGAGAAATAGTTCATATATTTTCAGGGACACATTTCGTGAAAGCTACGGCCATCAGTCTGAAAAGGAACACGCGTTTGTTCATCCCTACGTTAATGTCATGCAATTACTCTTTGCCTACCAACCAAAAATTAGAAATATCATCCCAAGGAAAAGTACATCGGACATAACGTATGATTGAGATCTCTGGAATGGACAATACCTCCTGGGTTCTTCCTCCACCTTACTGACTACAAATATAATATGCATAAAGCGTAGGTTGGTTCGATAAATAATGTTAATTATGGCGGAGGTGGTTGGGGTTACTCTGTCACTCACCGGTTAGATGTGATGTGATTTTTGTTGAAAGAGCCCAATAAAGCGACAGGTTTTATGGGAGTTATTATTTTCAGTTGTTCGAACTTTATTTTCATCGAAAAAGGCTAGAGTTAGATCCGCAAAACACAGGGAGCATTAAAAATTGTGGCCCCTATATAGGATTTGAAATTTAAAAAGGTCCAAACAAATCCAAAAAAAAGGAGACAGGAAATCTGCTTACAGCATTCTTTGTTCTTCTTTTCTCAAGCCTGTTCAGAGCACTCACCAAATCACAAAGTAATCCAGAACAGAAGCATAAGTTTAAGCCTTACCCCGGGACACTTCTGGCATTGAGTCGACTATTTGGCAGAGTTAAGCTCGCTGAAATGTTTATTTCTTTCTTGTGGAAGTTCATGACATCTGAAAGAACAAAGGTCGTTCAGACAAATATAGCCCAAGTCTAAAACATTAACCAAACATGAAAGATTCAAACATGGACGCGAAGTTAAGCCTTTCAAGCAGGGTCTCGATGAGTTTCATTTTTGCAGAAGCAGGAAAATTTGCAGGATAAGTTCAAGTGCCTTGCACACGTACAGAATTGAGGGATCCGTGACCAACATAAAATCGTATTAGGAAATTATCATTAAAATTCCTGCTCTACTGCAAGCTTCAACCGCAATTCCAACCGACTCAATGTTCCACAGAATTTACAAACGAGGAGAGTAAAGCAAATCAAAAGCAAGGAAAGTGCAATTGTGGGCTAAGGTTCACTAAAGCTCATATATGTTGGTAAATGAGGACAATACTCGCTAAATCTCACATATTAACCTCTATCAGGAACCCAAAACGAGACCCTCCCGAGTACTACTGGTTACACGAAGAACAGCTTGTGCACTTAAAGGAGAGAGCTTTGAGTGACAAAAGTTCTCCCACGAACCCATATCTGGATTCTCTGACAAAGATTCGGGTGTGAGATCATGAGATTTCTCGTATACAGTTTGCAACTCCAGAAGAAGGGTTCGAGCAGCTTCCCTGGATTCTGGGAGTTGATCGCTGAGCTGGGGTGCAGCCGTTTGGATCAATTTGTCAATACCATATGCTTTTATACCTTCAACACCCTGTTGACACAATCAAGTAACAGTAAGATACAACGTGTCTATCGATGATTCATGCCACTATAATTCTTTCAAAGTTCAAAAGATGCATAATCAGAAATAAAAACACCAAACCTCAAATGCAATAAAATTAAACACTTTCGGGTCCCGGAAAACCATGGCAGAATGCCCCATGCAGTCAAAGTACTAATATCTAGAAGTGGCTACATCGCAACCAATACTACTTCCCACAACTTCCTTTTCTCACTTTTCCAGATTGTTTTGTATGGGGCCTGTTTATATTTGCAAAATAAATAGAAGAGATCCACAAAACAGACCTTATATATGCTGACTCAGAGATCCTCCCCATAAAAAATGGTCCAAACAACATCCGGGAAATAAATGGTATAGTGAGAGTTTGATGACACCATTAGTCACCAAGAACAGAGATGCCTTAGAAATATAGCTTATAATAATTTCTCTACAGGTATATTAAAAAAAAAAACTAAATCAATGCAGGTACAAGATGGAAGTGGTATAAAATAAAAATGTGCAGTATAGGGTTTGAGCTCGCATATGCAGATAAAACAAGGCAAATGGAGATATTAGGAAGTCACAAGAGAGTGAAATTGACTCAGATATATTAGGTGGGAAGAGAGAGTGAAAAGAAACCCTAGGACCTTTTTTTCTAAGGCCGGGGAAAGGTTTACGGGGTCAACATAGCAGAAAGGTGACACAAGAAGAAAACACTCAACAGGAAATTAGATCAAAAGCATAATGCCGGCATACATAATACGGTCATAACTTCAAAAGCATAGCACGAAACAAGCAGCAGGGTGGTACAAAGTAAACAGTGAATTTATAATCAACAGAATGTACCCAAAGGATCTTAATAGGATGCGCACATCAATCTGTATTTCCGAAAAACCACAATAAAGATATAACTATATTTGGACAAGACCTACATTAACAAAGAAATGAATCATCTGAAGTTCAATTGGATGTCTGAAAACAAAAATATTAGCAACCTGAGGCATAAAAACAACACTGGCAACAAGTTTTTTATATTGTTTTGGTAAATCCCACTTTTCATGGGGAAAAAAGGGAAAAATCCTGGAGAGGAACTTAATTTTCAAAGCTATATTGCATTCTCTCTCTGCTCTTAGATTCTTAAGAGCAAGAGAATAAAAGATATTAAGCAAAGTAAATTGTTACGAAAATAAGAAACCTAAGTGGAACAACTTTGTATCAAGGAAACATAAAAAAGGGAACCTACTAATAGAAAATGTAAAGATATACTAAAAACACAGATAAAGAAGTAACCATGTCTGTTATCTTTTTCTCACCAGTCGTGGAACACTTCGACAAAAGAACATTGATGCCTTTGCTCGGATTCGAGGATTCTTGTGCTTAAGATATGGTTGCAATTTTGGTAATAAAAGAACAGGCGAAATCCAAGTAGTCATTGCTACTAAAGCTTTCTCAGCTGCCTCACACACAAATCTTTTGTCTTGAGAAGACTTGAGAAGAAGCTGTACTAGCTGCATCCATCATATTTGATCACATTAGAAAAAAGTACAAAGAAATATTGGCATGTAAATGCTAGGAAAATTTCATAAAAAGCAAACAGTCATGGAAAAGCATAAAAACGCATAAGTTACCAGAGGGTCCAATGAATCAATAACATGATCAGTATATGCACTGAAAATGTCAGCCGATGTCATAATTGCAGTTTTGCAAACAGCACTTCTTGGATTCTTAAGGGACTTCACCACCAGTAAAATCACATCTCCCCTGTACACCAATGTGAAAATGAGCATGAATAAAACTGTCAACCAACAGTATCTTCAAAAGCATTAATCAACAATATCTGTGTAAGACAAACTGCAGTCTTTGAACTGGATGATCCAATGAAAAATTAGACTTACAGCATATCAAGCATTGCTTCCTTGTGAAATATTGATAGTCGGCGTACATTATTGAGCGCTTCACAAGCCAGAACCCAATCCTTAGATTCAAGTCCAGCTATCAGGGTCTGAAATATCAGGAATCATTATATGCATATCATAGGAGTAGACCTTCAATTACCAGAATGCCATTCATTGTCCGATACAAAGAAAAGAAACACCAAACCCATCCTATGAGTGGAAAAAGATTAAAAGATAAGTAATACCTTAAGACCCATATCGACATCTTCCAAATCATTCAAGTTCTCAGAGTCCATGTATTCTACTTCAAAATTTCCAGTCTCTGCTCCAGATTTACTAGTCTCACTGCCATTGATTTGAGGTGGAACCAAGTTGGCAGAGTTTTTCTTTTGGCATTCTTCAAGATTTTCATTAGCATTCCCAACATAAGGCTTTGTAATATTCCCTTTACTGGAGCTCTCATTCTTCTTCTCAGATCCGGGTATTGTGTTGAGATCTCGAAGAGCTGTCTCTGACATCTCTTTCTGGCCAGAAGTCTGGGCGAAAAATGGAGGAAATCTTTCCATCACAAGCAACCCTATTTGTAGATATGTACATAATGATCCTAGTGGAATGGTGCATGAGAAACAGAGTAATATAATAAAAAACAAGATTAAAACGAACACAAGGATTCACATTTTGTAACCTCATGTTATGTCCTAAATGGCAAACCCATTAACATATGATTTCCAAGCATTGTCACGTCATCATTTTCAACAAGATGTCTAGGCATCAAAAATCTCTGTGGCATTTGTCATGACAACTTTACATGCTAAAATACTAACAGTGCCATTCTAAGGGTCTAAAGTATTCCTAAATCTTGCCACAGATGTGTCAGCTAAAGCCTTTTCTGCCTGCATCAATGTCAATAATTACTTCAACCAAAGACATGAAACAATATAAATAATGTGAAGTCCAGAAAGTCAATAATTACTTCAACCATAGACATGAAACAATATAAATAACGTGAAGTCCAGAAGGTCTAAACAAGCAATACATGCATCTTTTCAGTGAGCAACTAGAAAGAATTATGGATCTAATAATGTCATCATTCTAGTTCCTCTACAGGTACTTCATATCCCGGAAATTTACCCCACCGATAAACTTACACACCTCTTTAAGCAAACTTAAGAATATCCTAGGTCTTCCCAACTCCACTTTCTTTAAAGACTTGTATTAAGCATCTACATGTTCCTCTGCAACTTCAAACCTAATATTTTTAGGACTCCAGCACTCATTCCAAAATTCACCTTCATATCTTAGGGCACATGCTAAAAGCCATCCCCTGTAGCACTAGTATAGAATAAAACAGTGAAAATCACCGAGGGAATAATATGGAGGTCCTTCCCAGTCAAATTTCCCTCAGTTCATGACATCCCTGGTGAAACGCAACCCCTCCATTTATGTAAGTGCCAACAATAAGGTAATGGAAACCTTGGAAGTAGATTTCAATTCTACGAGCATAATGGTGAGTTATAAGAACATACAAGTGACCAAAGTAACGGAGAGAGTTGAGAAGCATTTGCAAGCCCTTAAATATTTACATCAGTACTGAATCAGTCAAATTAGATACTGCAATGCAGTTTTCTCTTACCTGCGAAACTCACTGCCAATTAAATCCCCAATCCCCAATCCCAACCGAAAAATGGATCAAAATCAAAGCAAACAGATAAAGATAGTCACAAAGTTCAGTCGGCAATATCATTTACAAGACACAAATGCAAACAGAGTGAATAAAACCAAAGATAACGAAGATCTAGCTCTGCAGGAATCGAACTTCAAAAAACATGAAGTAACAATAAGCAAAGTACAACCACAGACAGTAAAAACTCAGCATACATCAAAGATCTCAGCCCGCGCAGCATCAGGATCGTACATACTCAGCAACACTACACATTTCAATCGAATTCCCATATTTTTGGAACTCGATTCGACATTCAAAAGTAAATATACGTAGTACAAATGTGTGGGCAGAAAGAGAGTACCAGAGCAGTATGAAGAACGATCCGCACCACTGAAGAAAATGAGTTGTTTGTCAGTGTATTTCTCAGTTCCGTCTCCGTGAAATTAAGCGGACTTATAAGAGATAGAGGGGGAGAGACTTGTAACCGGCCGCGAGTCAAAACGTGACGACGCCGCTTATGGTAAAAAGGCCTGACCTGGGCCGGCAGGCTCGGGATCCTTGCCGCATGTGATGAGATGGGATTGGGATCGGACCTACAGAAATGCCCCGCGGTTCCGGTGTGAATTATCGGAAGTGCCACTCCTTGATCCCCGTCGTTTCAATTTGGTTCGTGATTGTTTCCTTTTTTAGGTGTAAAACCTATTTTGTTTTTTGGTTTTTGAAAAGATTCAGATTTTGAACTGACGCTCCAACACGAGACAGCGAACGGTTTAAAATGATGCCTTATCATTTGACAAGGATTACTCGATTCATTAAGATGGGAAAGCAGAGCGTTTACCATGATTTCCGTACCCAATGAACTCGATCCCAGCCGTCGGATTATCATGAAATTGTGTGTTGGTGTGTTGATCAATCCCTAGACCCGGTCTAAGGTCCAGGTTGGCGATGTGACCTTTGTCCGCGACTGGATCTCTCTTTTTCTTTGTTTTCTTCTTTCTTTTGTAGCCATTCGAGATGGCATTGGGGAAACATGGCCCTTCTGTACATGAGCCTGCTCCTACGCCACCACGTGGGCTGTCACTGCCGTCGGGGGACACCGGTTGCTGTTGTTTTCAGAGGCATACATACATACATACATACATACATACATACATACATACCATACCATACCATACCATACCATACCATACCATACCATACCATACCATACCATCTACCACGCCGAGAACATAGAACATGGCCTCTCATTGTTTACGTGTCATTTGCACAAGCATTGACTGCGATTCACGCGTACAGGCATCCTTCTCTTTTCTCCAAGTGAAGAACAATTAGAGGATGAAATCTCTCAATGGTTGTTGCGGTGTTCGAAGAGGCCCAGCTTCTCGGGCCTTGCTATTGACCCGTCTTTATGACTCCGACCTCTATTGGGCAACGAGTCGGTGACGCGACGATGCCTCTGCAAGATCATGAGAAGTCCTACTTTTTCAGCATGGGGGCACTCATTTTCTATCCTCGCCAATGGCACACTGCACTTTTCCTTGCCGTGCAAAGACGAGAAGTAGCGTCTCGTGTTTTTTGTCTAACCAAACCCGATACCTAAAGTCGCGCGTAAGATATAGAGGGGGCACGCGCTGTGTTCCTCGGATATCTTGACTAGATTCTTGAGATTGATGGTGAACTTCAGATTTTGAAAGTCTCGACGCAAAAAAGTGCAAAATTTTGTCCGTTGCGAAAGAAAATAGAAAGAATTTGGGTAAAAGCTTAACGAATTCAATTTCCTTGTAACATTTTAAAACTATTTTAGAAAAATAATAATAATAATAAAAAGTAGTAGGATTCATAGGCGGAGGCACACGAGGACACTTTGGGGACTGTGCTTTGGAGACATATTAAGTAAAGAAGTGGATGGAGTTAAACGAAATCGGAAGGCCGAAGCCTGTGCGGAGTTCGGGACTGCAAAACAGGTCCACAATTGCGGAGGTGTCGATCCACAGGAGCGAGTACAGGTACAAAAGAAAGCGCGTAAGGCACGCTTTCTCTTTTTCACTTGCTCTATCCATTTTAGCGATTCATTGAAAAGAGTCAAGGTTTTCGTTTTGGATTGGAGTACCCCCGTTTCCTGGCTTCGCCCCATTCTTTCCTCTCCTTCTTTCCCTCGAAACCCAAAGCCGAAAACCAAAGCCCTTCCTTCGTTCTCTCTCCCACTCTTTCTCTGCATCCGTTTAATCTCAGCCGTCCGATCCGTACATTCGTTTCTTCTGATATCTGAATCTCCACCGAGCAATGGTACGAGCGCCACACAGTGACTCACCGACGTGGAAAAACTCGCAGCGGAGGCGCGGATAATGGAACTAACCGATTCAAGCGACGAACTTAGAGACAACCCGAAGTCTGCGGGACTTGGAATCGATCTCAATGAGATCCCCTCGCCGCCTCTCGTTGAAATCCCGCCGGAATCGCTGGATGTTGTGCGGGCTTACCACGAGAACCCGACGCCGGCGGTTGCAGGAGGCCCGGCGGGGCTCCCTTCTGAGCACGACGAGCGGGGCTCGGGGGCGTGCCGCGCGTGCGGGAGGCCCGAGGCTGGTGGAGGTCAAGTGGTGGTCTGCGACGGGTGCGAGCGCGGCTTCCACCTGGCCTGCGCCGGAGTGCGTGGCCACCAGCCGTTGCTTAATCAGGACGAGTGGGTTTGTGCAGACTGCGAGTGCAGTGGGGTGAAGAGTAAGCGCTGGCCCCTGGGGGTCAAGTCCAAACGTATTCTGGATATGAATGCCTCGCCGCCTAGTGACGCCGACGGTGATTGCGACGGGGATGGCAGCTCGGAGGTACTGGATTTGAGGTACGGCATCGACGAAGTTAACGTTTAATTCGAGGGACAAAATGAGCGTGCTTGGTAGCAGTTGAAATTTTAAACTACAACCGTTTTAAAAGTGTTAGAACTCGAAATGTTTTCGATTGTTGCTTTTGCTCGTAAATATTAAAACTTTAGGTTTTTTTCTTCTCTTGGTTGTGTTTTACGGGGTAATAGGTAGTTGTTTTAGTATCAGAGTAAGCAGAACTTCTCATAAACATATTGTTTATATTCCAAGAATGAGGTTGTCAATGAGGATTCCTAGTCACTTGGGAAGGGAGGTGAAAGTTTTGGCTTAGGTTGCACATAATTGGAGTTGAAATTTAAAACCTTTAGGTTTGCCCCAACGAGGTTTAGTTGGTGTAATTCTTCCTACGATGGTAAAATTTAGTTTCATGCTTTGATTAATTTTTTCAAGCGGTTAAATGGTAGTTGATGTGCTTGGTAGAGCAATGCAATCTGGGAGTCGGGTGTGCAAACTGGAGGGAGTATTTATTAGGGTTGCAGACCTCGGGTGGAACTGCCATTCATTGTGAATTCATTGGAACTGGCTGTCCTGTCCTTTGCTAGCTGCCAAGTATTTTGTTTGAGATGATTTAGATGTGCACATTGGAGTGAGTTTTACTACCGTTGCAGAGCTCAAGCGAAACTGCCATACACTGTGAATTCATTGGAGCTGGCTGTCATGCCCTTTGATAGCTGCCACTTCAAGAAGTGATCACCAAAACTGAGATCTTAGAAGTCTGGGCTAAGACTGAGGTTTGCCATATTAGTGCCCTATGGCTCGTGGTGGAAGTACATCCTGTCATGTTTGGAATCCAAGTTGTGTTAATGCCATCTTTTAAATTAGTGCTTTGGGCAATAAGACTTGGTCTCAGTTCCTGCAACGCTCTTGCTCCTTAATGTTTCTTGTTTTATGGCCAATTTCAATTAACCATTTCTTGTTGTTTTGGTGTCTATACCAAGACAGGGTGGTGGTTGCATTTGCAGTAGAACAGCAACCACCCGTTAAGAGTATTTCGTGCTCCCTTTCTATTTGTGATATCTGAAACTGAAAATTCATTTATCTGAATTTTTGGCAAGAACCTCTTTCCGGACATCCAATTCTTGTTTCTATTTTTCCTTAGAACTTTCTTGCAATTAGCATTAAAATTTTAGGGAAAACTAGATCTGAATTTGTACTTACCCATTTATTTAAACTGTATCACTAAAATCCAAACCATCTGTTAGTCTAATAATTCCAAGGTAATTTAAAAAAGTCTAAATATTACTCGCGGATTGCTTTTCACCGCCCAGGAATGTCCACCCAAACCCTGGGCTCTGCTTTCTTAACTCCTAAATAAATCCTTCTCTTACTCCATAGGATATCCATTCTCTCTAATATTTTGCAGCATTGTCCCACCATGAGCCCTAGCTTCTCAGAACCCCTCTGTACCAGTAGTTCTTGTCTTTTGAAGAACCTAAATCCTGTGAGGTCATGAGCTTTCTGGTTTGAATTGATCCTTGCAGCTGCTAAATTTGATCCTACAAATCTTTCTAACCTTTGCTCACCACAGATGTTTTCGACTTTCAAGGAAGTGGCAGAGTTACCTAATTCCTGCTGTTCTATGTCAGTTTATATCTTTCAAGCTGTGTCATAGAAGCAAACCATCAAACAAGTTTGGGGGAACTCATCTGGCTATAGACATGTTTTCCTAATTGTTTATAGTCAATTCTTGTGACTGTGGAAGCATTTTATTGCTGCCATACCGTTATTTAATAAGTGAGATTATCTTATTTAGTTAATGAATATCTTTTCACATACTGTGTGCCTGCTTATTCATCAATATTTAGAGTAAGTATATTGAAATGCAACTTACTACTATTAGTTACTGGTTATATTTATTATTATTATTTTTTTTAGAAAACACGCTCCAGGTGATAATTCTTTTGGTGGCAATCCATTTGGTGGTTCAGTGACGCTCTCTAACATTTTGTGTGCGGGAAATGGCTTCGGTTATCAAAAAGCTTCTGGGATTTTGACACACACTGTCAGATTGGGTTTGGAAGATATATTGCATCATTCTCAGGCTATAACTAGAAGATTTGAAGAAGTAGATTTGACTTTCCCTCTAGGACGGTGTAAAATTAATAACAATAGAGCCTTTAGATTACCATCTCGGAATCCAAGCGAGATTTTTTTGCAGGCTCTTAGGGATTTTGTTTCTGAAAGGCATGGGGTGCTGGAGGAAGGTTGGCGTGTGGAATTTAGACGATCAATCGGCAATTGTGAAATGTATGCAGTTTACTGTGCTCCAGATGGGAAGATATTTGATTCTGTGTATGAAGTTGCTTGTTATCTTGGGTTGATGTCTAACTTCAATTCAATGGAACTTGAAGCAAGAAGTGAGGGCTCTCAGTCAATGTCAGGAAGGACTCATCTTTCTAGGAAAAGGAAGTCAACAAAAATTTCCACTGCAAATGGTTTTGCTGAGAATAAGGAAATTTTGATCGCTGATAATCATAAAGAGTTCTTGTCTAATGGTACGATTGTGGAATGCTGGACAAGTACAGTTGGTAATAGTACAAAGGTTACAGAAGCTCAGAGGGAAGAAAAATCTCGATCTGGGCTTCAGCAATCTCATGTAAGTTCACCTGTTATTCAACTAGTTCCCTTTTTTCCTGCTTAGATTCTGGCATATGAACTACTCGATATCTATTTACCTGACTGTTATAATTATGAAATCAGTATGAGCTACCTCCTTTTGCCTCATTCATGTGTATGTTTTCAGGATGGGTTTCCTCTGCAGTTTGAAGATTTCTTTGTTCTTTCTTTGGGAGAAGTTGATGCTAGGCCTTCATATCATGGTGTTAATCAGATCTGGCCTGTAGGTTATAGTTCCTGTTGGCATGATAAAACCACCGGCTCTCTTTTTATGTGTGAGGTATCAGATGGTGGTGATTCTGGACCTATCTTTAGAGTCAGAAGGTCTTCATGCTCTGTGTTGCCTGTTCCAAATGGGACAACTGTCCTCACCTGGCCAAAACCTGGACATTTTGTTGGACAAACTTACCAAAAGTGTGATGACATTATGTCTCATGACAGGGATTGTGATAATGATGGCAGTATCCAGCTAATTCTTTCAGACCCTTGCCCACCCATGGAAAATGACATTTTATCTTGTCTTAGTGGTGGATTGAATGGAGCTTGTGCCGGATGGACATCAAACGAATTGCATGTTGGAGCTGGTTCAATAGATGAAAAATCTCAATCTCTTCTTTCTGATGAGTCAAGATTTAGTGATGAAATTGGTGAGATTTATGTTGAAGATCGGTCATCATTTTCAGCTTGGAGAACGATGTCCAAAAAGTTCATTACTGCCTGCTCTGAAATCTGTAAACAGAAAGGCAGTTTAAAGCTTTGCTGTCGGCATCTTGAGAATGAAAAAGACAAATCTAATTGTCATCTAATGACTGACAAAAACAAAGTGAGTTTGGCTTCATTAGCTAAATTTTGCAGGCCTTCAGGTTCTGTCAGTGTCCCATCTGTATTTGAGGCTGACAATGAGCTTGACATGTCATTTGAAGTACTGAAGAAATGGTTGGAGCAGGACAGATTTGGATTAGATGTGGAATTTGTGCAGGAAATCATAGAACAGCTTCCTGGGGTGCGAACCTGTTCTCGCTATGAATTTGTGGGTAGGAGGGTTAATCACTCTACAGCACCAATGGTTGGAAATGGACTTCTAATGGTTAAACTGAATGCTGGAGTAGATTGTAAAAAAGAAGCATTATATGGTTTGGTTAGGAGATCCAAGAAAGCCAAGTTGATTAAAGAACATATCATATATGAACCTCCTCCTCCTGGTAAGCCTTTGTGCTTGAGGGTTCCTCCTGACTACGTTGGTGATGTTTATCAGGTATGTCCCCATGACTTACATTTGTCACAGTTGATTTTGAATATCATTATTATGCTTTGCTACATGTTTCACCATCTTCCATGTGAGGGCTTACTGTTTTCTGTTATCTTTCTAGGCATGGGAGTTGCTATGGCGTTTTCATGGCATTTTGAATTTGGAGGAGCCTTTGTCACTGGAGGAGCTTGAAGGAGAACTCATCAACCCATGGTCAGATGGTGCAAGTCTTTTAGAAAGATCTGAAAAGGAGATCCTGGGGAGTCAAGATTTATGTTCACATAGAGTTGACTGTACAGGTGTATCAGTCTTCTCCCAAAGTGCTGAATCTGGTCAAGCCACCGATAGGGAAAATCCACATGCATTTATACAGATGGAAACAGGTGCAACGAAGGAGGCAGTTCAAGCCAAACTTGCATCTTTTACTTACAGTAGATGCTGTGGTGTAGCTTTGACAAAGGCTCATAAATCACTGCTAAGAGGGCTGATAAGTGAGCTACAATCCAAGGTTGCTGCACTTGTTGATCCAAACTATGATTCTGGAGAATCAAAATCAAAAAGGGGAAGGAAGAAAGATGTGGATAGTTGTGTCCCTGCAAAAAGGACTAAGATCAATATTCTTCCTATTAATGAACTAACTTGGCCAGAATTAGCACGAAGATACATGTTGGCTGTCTTATCCATGGATGGTAATCTTGACTCTGCGGAGGTTATTGCTCGTGAAAGTAGTAAAGTTTTTCGCTGCTTACAAGGTGATGGCGGAGTGCTATGTGGCTCACTTACTGGAGTGGCTGGGATGGAAGCTGATGCTCTTGTAAGTCTTTAAATGTTTTATGGCCTATTGTTTTTCCACTTTTTCCTAACTCAAAGTTATAGAAGTACTTAAACGCCATTGGAAGACCACTTTCTAGAACCAGTAGTTTTCATTGTCCTATGTAACATTGTAACACTAACACTGATCTGTAGACATCTTTAGAGTTGAAATTACTTGGAGAACTCAAATCTGCTATGGCTAGGAAGAATCTATTGTCCATTTAAATCAGCATGGATTCAAGTAATATGCATGTATTCTTTCTGTTAGATTGTTATCTTGCCTTTCAGAACTCCCGAAGATGCTTCTTTCACCAGTGAAGCTATGAAAGATCATTGGAGTATGTTGAATTTACCCAGACTTTTGAAGTGTATAATCTTGAGGGAATTATCCTGTCATGGTGGAAATTGTTGTTTCTTATTCTTCTAGTATGATCCACATAGTGACTTATACGTGAGTTTCAAAGTTGTGGTTATCTTTAAGAAATATATTTGCTGAAATGATACTAGCTAAATGCATATTCTGTCATTTGTTTGACTTGTGGATATGTCATCTACTGCTTTTTACTTTTCTTGGAACTCCTGAAATTTCATGCGAATGTTTCTTGGTTTTTTTAGTTACTTTTTGTCTGTGCATAATTGGTTTCTATCCTGTAGGTGCATTAAACAAAATATTATATCTTTCGTGGCTCTTAGTTTCTTGAGAATCCTGATATGCTGCAGTGGATTTCTTATGCCTTTCTCCCACTGTAATGTTAGTTGATTAGGCATTTCTGTTAATTCTTTATGTGTGTTGAACATTCTTATGCAAGACTATCTTAGTTCAGATTTCTGAAACATTCTAATGCTCTTTTCCAGTATTTGTAGCTGTCTCTAAAACTCATGATGCAGTTGAAAGAAAAAGAAAATTGAGGAGCATGATGCAAACTAATTCATTTTTTTTTCCTTAACCTTCAGTTGCTTGCAGAGTCTACAAAGCAACTCTTTGGTTCTTTGAACAGAGATAATGACGTTCTAACCATAGAAGACAACGGGTCTGATGCAGCTTCAAATGGTGCTTCCGAGAAGGATTTTGTGAATGATGGGAATATCCCAGAGTGGGCAAAGATGCTAGAACCTGTTCGAAAACTACCAACAAATGTAGGAACAAGAATACGTAAATGTGTTTATGATGCATTGGAGAAAGGGCCACCAGAGTGGGCAAAGAAAATTTTGGAACATTCAATCAGTAAGGAAGTCTATAAGGGAAATGCCTCAGGCCCTACAAAGGTGCTACTTACAGTAACTTGTTTTCTTTACTTTTTCAGTGCAATCTATGTCAAGATTAAACCTTTAATAACTGCATGCTTCAGTTTGCATTTTATAATTCCTGAGTTTCGGTTTCTTTCTCATCCCAGTACTTTCAGCTAGTAGAACAGGTAGATCTGTCTGCCCATTGGTCTGAAAGTTAAAAAGTTAATGTCAGAAAAAATCTTATTACTCCTGTAGTGATTAGACAAAGTACTTTAGTTTTTAATGCAGATCTTAGATTGCAACAGCTTGATCAGTCAGGGTTCCTTGGAAGGGTGGAATAATTTGAAGAGCATGCCATCACTATATTTAAAGAATTTAACAAGAAAAAAATGTAGATTTTGGACCTCCTTTAACCCTTTGTTTTATCTGCCACTCTCTCCTTTATGGTTATCTATCATTATTGTCTTTTCAGTTTATGTCATGGGGTTGGTTCTCATTAAAAATTTGTTGATGGCTGTATAACTCCACCCCGCTTTCCCCACCTTAAACATTTGTTCATTGCAAAGGGTGGTCTTGAAGCCAGATCTAATCAACAAACCTGACTTAAAGTTATGTATAAACGCATGTGATTTGGGTTGGAGGCTGGGCGTGATGGTCATATGGCAAAGAAACTTCAAAATTCTGTTGAACATTCAAGCAGAGCCATTTTTTTTCTTTGGGCGGGGTGTTGAGGGGTAGTTTTAAGTATACAAGTTTGCTTTCTTATTTTTCTTCTTATTTCCCATAGGCTTCCAAATTAATTTTTTTTGTCTGATCTAAGTGCTCTATAAAAATCAAATGCAAGAAAAAAGTTAAAGTCAAACTATCTTGCACTCAAAGGTCGTGGCTGTTAGTTAAATATCTGAAATGGCTTCTTTATGTCATTCTCTTTCTCTGTTCTTTACTATGTAACTAGATGCATTTGTTGGCTTTTCTTTAACACATATTGTTCAAGAAAAATTCTGAAATTAAAATGCTTTTATCTTTTTTATTGAACACAGAAAGCGGTCCTTTCAGTGCTAGCTGATATATGTGGTGACAAAGTGCAGCAAAAAACTGTTAAGGGAATCAAAAAGAAGACTGTTATCTCAGTGTCTGACATTATTATGAAACGTTGTCGAATTGTGTTACGTTGTGCTGCTGCTGCAGATGATGCAAAAGTTTTCTGCAACCTGCTTGGGAGAAAACCGATAAATTCTAGTGATAATGATGATGAGGGTTTTCTTGGAACTCAGGCAATGGTATCTCGTCCTTTGGACTTTAGGACCATTGATTTGAGATTGGCAACTGGGGCTTACGGCGGGTCTCAGGAAGCTTTTCTTGAGGATGTTCGGGAGGTCTGTTTTCTTCATCAATCTGGTTTGGGTGACTGAATATTATGCCTCTAGATTTAACTTGAAAAAGTTATGTTCCATTCAGTTCCGTGCAAAGGGTGGAATATTTGGTTTCTTGGTGTTTATTGATGTTTCAACTCTCTTTTAAATGAAATAAATGACTCTTTCACCTTGCAGTTATGGAATATTGTCCGCACTGCATATGGGGATCAGCCAGAATTAATTGAATTGGCAGAGTCCTTATCTCAGAATTTCGAGTCATTGTATGAAAAGGAGGTGTGTTAGCTCTTTCTTATCTTTTGAGTCATTGTATGCAAAAAATATAGGAAAATGTAAATCCAAGAAGCAGGTTGGAGCAACAGTAAGGCAGAAAACAAACATGAACTGCACTTATAATTAATTATGTATTTGTCTATGCCCCCAAGAAATAAAAAATAAAAAATAAACCTAGTTTGCTAAACTCCGATTTGGTTGAAGAAATACTTCAGGTTTACTTGAAAAGTTTTAACTTGATCCACACTAGATGATATGTTTTTTCATGAAAAGATGTAAGGGGGGAGAGAGTTGAAAAGATATTGGCTGGTGAATACACATTCTGGAACAGTCTTGGTGATATCTGGAAATGCACCTCTACAGCGATGGAGAATATTGGCTTGTTGATATGCATGACATTTTGAAATGCATAGTGATGACTCACAATAGTTAGAAATGAACATGGTAGTAGGAAATATGGAACTCCCCTTGCATGTGGTATGGGATAGCAAGTTTAGTGTGAACAGCAAATGGTTTAGGGATCTCTCTTTTGGGTGTGCTTAACACATTGTTGGTCTTCTTATTTGTTTAGCACCTGTCCTGAGGTATTTAGTTCCTTTATGCAGGTTGCTACTGTTGTCCATAAATTTGGGGAGTACTCTAAATTGGAAACCTTTAGTGCTGAAACAAGGAAAGAAATAGATGAGTTTCTTGCTTCCAGTAACGAAATTCCCAAAGCCCCGTGGGATGAGGGAGTATGCAAAGTTTGTGGCATTGATAGAGATGATGACAGTGTCCTGTTATGTGATACTTGTGATGCTGAGTATCATACTTATTGTTTGAACCCTCCGCTGGCAAGGATTCCTGAAGGAAACTGGTATTGCCCTTCTTGTATTGTTGGTAAACGTGTTAGTCAGGATGCATCAGAGCAAATTCAGTTCGTTGGCCGAAGGCAGAGTAAAAGGTATCAGGGAGAAGTCACCCGTGTTTTCTTGGAAGCACTTACTCACTTATCATCTGTGATGGAAGAGAAAGAGTACTGGGATTTAAATCTAGGCGAGGTTTGTCTGGCAGATCTTATTTAAATATTGCCTTCCTAACCTTATGATTTATATGGCATTTATATCTTGTTAGCGTTCTGACAATGGTGTTGTGATTCTGTCCCTTGTTTTGAGGCTTTATGTCTTTCCTCCTTTGTTTGTATTGGATACGTGTAATATTTGCCTCAGATCGTTTCTGGCTATTGCCAATATATTGATAGTTTGTAGTATGCTTTCATAAAAGGCAAATAGAATCCTTGAGGTTCCCAACAACATGACATTCTGTAGTTTTTTCTGTAAAACCAAGGATAAAGGTTGTCTTTGGTCATTAGTAAAAATCAGGACAAAACATCATATCTCTATTCATTCATGGTGCTGTCTGGAAATGCATTTCTATTTGAGAGTTGCTGACATAAAGATATGTTTTTCTTAATGTCAAAGATGTTATAAAATTTTCCTCTTATCTCTTTCTGAATAGCTTATATATAGGATTTTTTACTCACTTTAGTTTTGAGGATGGGAAAATTGAGGGTAAATTGGATTACTTTAAATTGGCAGTCATTAGACAGGATGCTCTAGGGAGTGGTTGAGATCTACTTTTTGAGAGGTTCTACTGAAGAAACTGATAGTGGCAAAGCAGCAAATTTCTCGTAAAATTCGAAATTTACCATAATTGGAGGTTGAAATAATGTGGACTCAGTGGATATGGTCATCAAATTAAATGCTGTCTTTGGTGCATATAGATTACTTTAAATTGTGGATTCTAGTCACTAATCAGCTGGGTCTTATGGTATTGTCCACCCCGAGTGACTAGCAAAGTTTGCCAGAAGCATCCACCCGGTAGCTAATGGTTAGAAATTCCAGTCAAAGAGAATCTCAATTGCTGTGAATGAAATTGAAAAGTGCAATCCTTTTATTTCTGAGACTGAGGACTGCCTTGTCATTTTATGTGTTTACTTGGGTTGGTTCCTAGTCCGTAATGAGTTTTGTCCTGTGTTACTCTCTCCATCAGTATTTGGCAACGTCTGCTAGGAGCACCCATTTAACTGGCAAATGTTATGGATTGCTAACCCCTGAGAGAGGAAATCCTATTTTGGCTGCAAATGGGATTGAAAAAAGTGGGATCCTTTTATTCTTGAGAGTGAAGCCTGCCTCTTCTTTTCTTTTTTCCTTTTTTGTTTTTTGTGTGTTTCTGTAGGTTTTGTCTCAGCCTCCTTCATTTAAGCTGTGCATATGTACCTGCATTCGTTAGGTGGCGAATCAGCACGTTACACCAAACTTTGTTCAGGACTGGAAACAGTCTTGAAGGACAAGGGAAAGTCTGGAAAGCTACTTGGTGGTAGCTCACGTCCATTTTTACCTCGCTAATATTCCGAATCCTGAATGGGCAGAATTATCACCTCCCTGAACTAAGTCTTGTGTGCCTTTTGTTGTGCAGAAGTATGGTCACTTTTAGAATTAGCTCTAGAGTTTTGGCTAATTCATGATGCTGCATTTTAACCTGATAAAAGAAATTTGGACACCATGTTTGTAGCAATATTGAAAACTTGTATTTGCATTTTAGCCTATTCCTTTGGTTCTTATTTATTTATTTTGTGTTAGATGGCCTTTTGTTCTTAGACTTTCTCATATTGTACTGGGAGAGTGTCTTTTTCCATTTCATGACCATTTAAGAGTCTTTTCAATGGGAGTTCTTACTATGAGAGTGCAAGTACTGTAAAAAGAATTACTTTACATGTATGATATGTGCTACCAATTTTTGCTTTCCTTGGTAGAAAAATAAATGAAACCTGAATAATTGGATTTCAAGCATCCGTAATTAGAAATATGTTGGTAATTTTGCAATTCTTGTGCATGGATAAATTATCAAGATATGTTTTGGACTATGTATTGTTTTTTTGTCCCCTGGTTGTGGTGCTTTTCTTAAAATGTGCCTTTAAATGTGACTGCAGAGGACCTTCCTGCTCAAGTTCTTATGTGATGAACTGCTTAATTCAGCTCTTATTCGTCAACACCTTGAGCAATGTGCCGAGTCATCTGCGGAATTGCAGCAGAAATTGCGTTCTTTTTCTGTAGAATTAAAGAATCTTAAGGCCAAGGAAGAAAATCTAGCTGCACGAGCCACAAAGGTTGATACAAGTATGCTTGCTGTTGTTGGAGAAGTTAGTGGAAAGGAAGTTGCTAATATGCTTGCCAACCCAGGCAATTGTGTGGGACAGCGTCATACTGTGACTGCTAGTCACAACAACAGTGGGGTCTACTCTAATGAACTGCCACATATAGAGGGCGGTCAAGAGGGATCTGGACTTGATGTTTCTGATAAACTGCCATCTGTCACTAGTTCAGAGAATAATACCCAAGTTATGAATCCCTTAGATACTGAAGTTCAGTTAAAAGATGTCCATGGTGTGCTGGACGACAGAAAGGTTAATGGTGATCTTTGCTCCCAGATGGCTTCTCAAGAGACTGACAAGTCCTGTGGACCAAATGGCTTGCCTGTATCACATCCATTGTCTCAAGAGTATGACGTGTCAGTTAGAGAAATACATCCCCAGGATAACCTGCAAGAATATAAGGTAAGGGATGTTTGTTTGCTATCTTCAGATCAGCAAGGACACTGTACATCTAACATGGTGAGCCATCATGCAGCCCAGAATGCTTCTGCTGCTGGGAATGAGCCACAAACATACCAACTTGAGTTGAACTCCGTCAAGAATGACATTGCACTTCTGCAAGATTCAGTTGCTAGAGTAGAGTCACAGCTTTTGAAGCTATCTGTGCGGAGGGAGTTTCTGGGAAGTGATTCTGTGGGTCGATTGTACTGGGCTTCAGCCACACCAAGCAAAGATCCATGGGTTATTGTTTGTGGGGGTGCTGTTCAGCATGAAAGGAAAAAGATGTATCACGAAGGCACCGTGGACAAGATATCTGTTCTGCGGAATTCCACTTCTAGTATCAATACTCACTCAAACTTAGAGGGGTCAAGAGCCTGCTGTCCTACACTATATGAAGTGAACGATGCTACTGGCCAATGTTCATCATGGGTTTGTTATGAAACCGGTGCAGAAATTGATGAACTTGTCAGTTGGTTGAAGGATTCTGACCCAAAGGAGAGAGAACTAAAAGAGTCCATTATCCACTGGCATAAGCAGAGATTCCAGGACGACAACCATGGTCAAGATGAGCACCAATCGGTTTTATCATTGACCAGAAGTAGTGAGGCTGCTGGATCTTCTAATTCTCTTGTTACCAGGGCAGTCATGTTACTTGAGAGGAAATATGGTCCCTGTGAAGAGTTGGAAACTGTTGAAATCCTGAAGAAGCGTGGTAAAAAGGCGAGAGTAGCAAATGATGAGAAGATGTACAGGTGTGAATGCTTAGAACCCATTTGGCCTTCTAGGCACCATTGCCTCTCGTGCCATAGAACCTTTTCCACTGATGTGGAACTTGAAGGGCACAATGATGGCAGGTGCAGTTCTGGCGCTTTAGCTTTTGAGAAGAGCAAGGAAACAAATGATATGAAGAAAAGTAAGAGGAATTCAAAATGTGAGATTGTTCGAGAAGAGTGCATAGGGGACATAGATGCTTTAGAAATTTCCAAAGGTGGAGTTTCTCAGTTCAGCTCGAGGTTGATTAAGTATCAGAATGAAGGAATGATATGCCCATATGACCTTGATGAGATCTGTTCCAAGTTTGTGACGGAGGATTCGAACAAGGAATTGGTACAGGAGATAGGTCTTATTGGTTCAAATGGGATCCCATCTTTTGTACCATCCATGTCACCTTACCGTAGTGATTCTACCATGCTCTTGTTAAATCCTAAGAAGGATGTCAGTGGTCCTGGTGATGAGCCCAGGGCTGTTGAAAGGCCTGTTTCACATGGAAATACTAGTTTGACAATGGCAGCCCATAACATTACATGCAACAGTTCTCCAAGATCTGCTGCAAATGAAATCATTGAAGCACTAAAGCCTAACAAGCCCGCTTTAGGATGTTCAGAAAAAAGAGAGAAAAAGTCATCTATAGATGGTCATTCTTTGGAAATGGGTGCTGGCCGATGCTGTGTGGTTCCTATGTCTTCATTGAGGCCAATAGTAGGTGATGCCTCACAAATTTCTAGGCGACTCAAGATCAACTTGCTTGATATGGATGCTGCACTCCCTGAAGAAGCTGTGAGACCATCAAAAGCGCATATGGAAAGGAGATGGGCCTGGCGCTCATTTGTTAAATCTGCTGGGACAATATATGAGGTCAGTCGAATTGCTTGGTTCTAACTAGGGATATCTGTACATTGCAAACCACTCTCAATGCTTCTTTTCTTCTTTCCTTTCTTTTTCCTTTTAGGGTACCTTAATAATTGGTTGTGCATCTATACCGTTCATCAATCTCATCTTCTGGTTCTACTTGGGAAGCTTGAATCTTAGTTGATTTCCTCCCTCTAAAAGTAGCATTTGAACTCATAAAATAAATAGATAAATAGTGATGTTTAAACCCTTCATCTTATTGGCTGCTCCTTGCGGGGCCTTGTGTATGCCTGTGAAAGGAAATCACTATGTAGGCTATGTCGACAAAGTAAGCTTCTTGGCTGCACCTCTCAGTTAAACTTTTCAGTTGAGTGTTGTTGGTTCGAGGATACCTATTCTCCAGATGATTGTAATGCAGAAAAATTTAGAAGAGTGGGATCGCAGTTGTATCCGCAATTTACAATTTAATTTCGTTGCTCTTCTACTTATTTTACAAAGGAAAATTTCCTTGGTTGTTTCAGATGGTTCAAGCGACAATCATACTGGAGGACATGATTAAGACAGAATACTTAAGGAATGAGTGGTGGTATTGGTCATCACTCTCAGCAGCTGCAAAGACTTCTACTCTGTCTGCCCTTGCTTTACGTATATATTCCCTTGATGCCGCTATCATTTACGAGGTCTCGTCCAATTTAGATCAACCTGACAATTTGGAACCTAGCAGCACACCAGAACCAAGGCCGCTTCCAAGCTTGGATTTAGCAGAGAAATCGAAGGTCACCAGAAAGTCCAGCAAGA
The DNA here is from genome assembly GCA_028551475.1 of Casuarina equisetifolia. Classification (NCBI taxonomy): domain Eukaryota; kingdom Viridiplantae; phylum Streptophyta; class Magnoliopsida; order Fagales; family Casuarinaceae; genus Casuarina; species Casuarina equisetifolia. The sequence continues at coordinate 17,231,448 of CM052355.1, forward strand.
AAAGGAAAGAACCAGAGGGTTAACCTTGGGATATGTGATTTTTTTGATCTAGAGAGTTGCATGGCCAAAAAGTTTATGGGGGCAAAGCCATGGGCATTGTTATAATGCACAGCATATATTAGAAAACCACGTTATGAGTTGTATTGGGTCAGATAAAATGTGGCTACATATTTGTGAGGCAACTGGTTGCCGCTGCCACTGCCAAACCGGGTGCATGTACATAAGAGGTAAAGCTGACTTGCTAACTCGGATGCTTGGCTGGGAAGCAGAGTTTGGAGAAGCATCTGCTCGGAGGACTGGAAGCACCGGCAGCTGTAACGTTCGAGTATGCATCCAGTACTGGATCAATTCTGCTTTCCGTTGCAGCTTTCAGTTTTGGTGCTGGGGAAGAAGATTTGGAAGGAAATTTTTCTCACGAAGTGCTAGAACCATATACATATACAGAGGGAATTCATGTAAAAAGGAAAAAAGAGAAGGAAAAAGGAAAAAAGATTTAGAAACAGTCTAAGTTGAGCAGGTGTAACCATATTCATTCTTTATTCATCTCTGTTCCACCTTGCCTCTGTAATTTTGCTTCTATTAGTTTTGAAGTGGATGAGGGTATGAATGAAAGTAGCTTGCAAAAAGTCACCATTGTTCGGTATTGAAGTTTATAATGATAATCCGATGTGCCCAGAAAACAGGTTTCCCGTTTGACGGGAACACCACAACAATTTCAACCCAGCAAAGTCAACAAGAGTATCTGAAAGAATGTGGAAAAATGCAATCTCGTGTCCTCCCAGTCCGAGAAAACAAAGTGAATACAGATCCACCCTCTAGGTCTATACAACTTTGTTGAGCTCCTGGGGCCTACTTTTATTTCCCAATATATAGGTCCAATCAGCATTCCACTAAGTATCATTTCTACGTTAATTGAAGCTTGAGAGCAGCAGTGCACAAAGCATATTCCTTGAAGTATTGTATATAAGTCGTTTAGGAAGAAGACCAAAACTCTATTCCCTACTGAAATACATATCCTACACTCGTGAGAGTTAGGACAACAAAAAGCAGTAGTTTATCCAGAAGCCACTTACAGGATTCTCTTTCTTTTTTGTGGTCAAAATAAAAAGTTAAAAAGGGTGTTACGTGCTTCGGAAATGAAATGAGTTGCAGGTCGGAATGGTTGCAATGTCTGTTTGTTGTCAAGCCCTGGACTAAAACGTTTCTTCTTTTACTTATGTTAGCTTTCTGAAGGGAGAAGAAAGGATGAGGACCACTGGGTACTGAGAAATGGTTTACAAGTCAAAAGTGCCTTCTTCCCATCTAATACTGCTAAGTTCTTGTACGTCCCCCATCCGAATGCACTAATTACATGCAAATCCCAGCTACATTGGTACACGCTTATGTAAGAAAGAGAAAGGAAAAACACAAAGACCCCCCAAAAAAAACAGAGAAAGGAGAAAAATAAAAATAAACAAGTAACCAAAAGGAAGGAATAACAAAAGGAAGGAAGATTTCGTATAGTTGATGACCAACTATAGGGTTGAACATTATGGGGCTAAAAATATCAGAATATTATAGTCAAAAAGGAGGTATATCTGTGGAGCGAGATGGAAGAACACAACAATAAAGATATGAAGAAAAAGAAAACCAAAGAAAAAAAAAAAAAAAAAGGTGTCTTGAATGTGGTTTGGAAGAACAGATTCTAGAAAAGAAAAGACCAAGTTGGTGATGGACAGTGACATTGGTCGTATTGAGCGGATAACTCCTTCCGTGGTGTTTGTTCCCCCTATCTAAAAGGCGAACAAGCATGAGCTGCCATTTCCTTGAACGCAATATATATCTGGTCTTTTAGTCAGCTTTAGCATCTACATCTCTTGGTGGAATAAAAGAAGGAACTGCTATTCGTAGTTCCGGATAGTATTCTTCCGCGTTGTGAAAGGTATGTCGTGTGATGATCGAAGTGGTCTGAGAATTTGGGTGCCTCTATTTCTAGTGGGTCTTATGGTCTGTCTCTTCCATTTTGCATCAAACAAGCTTTGGGATGACTTCTCATGAACTTGGATACTGCCGCTGCTGTCACCTCCTGAACATATATCTTTCTCACTGTGGACCATATTGCTTCTCCCCATCTCAGCCCTACGTGTTTGATTTCTACTCGGTCCTACCTGTAAAAATAAATCTTATTTAAATTCTTCTTATTAAAAAAGAAAAAAAAAAAGAAGGTTTTATTCTTCTCTAAAAACTGATAGGCCTTTGGGGTTACGTACCATATTTATTGTTTTTCTTTTTAAGCTTTTATAAATGCATGCATATGGACACACGAGAAGGAGAGGGGGTGTCAAACTCCTGACTTGGTAGATTTGCAGGCTAGGAGCTCCTTACCTTATTACCACTAAGCCAAGGAAACACCCCTTACTTTACCATATTTGTTGTTACTGGCCTTTCCTATATTAGATACATCAAATACAAACATGAGCATCTTAAGGAGAGTCATGTGGCTTAGCTGGAATAAGTGCTTAAGAAATTAAGAGGTCTTAAGTTTGATTCAAGTATATACATGAGTACATATGAAAGACTCAAGTATATGCATGTACTACAACAATTTCTTATGTAAAAACCATTTAAGAAAATGGATCAAAAATAGTATACCTTTTTTTTTTTTTTTTTGTATATATTATTGCAAGATAGAACTCTTCCTCCCTTTCCTGATAAAGCATTTTGATTCTAATTTTTCGAGTTTTGCCACTAAATGACTCATTTGCTGTCTCCCCTTCTCCATTTTTCCTATCCAAAAAGTGAAGGAAAAAAAAAAAAAAGACTTGGCTTCTTTGTGGCTTCTCCTGCAACAACCTCCTTTTATCATATACTACTCACCTTCTTGGAAATTGCAACTCTTGAGACTCACCACCAGAAAAGTAGTAAATATGAAGGCCTTCTCTCAGATTTCACTACCAACATATGCACACGTGTTTCACAACAAATCAGGCTAAAGAAATTGGGGGTGAAGAAGAAAAAAGAGTAGTAGTAAGTCATTTACTTCTCATCCACATGGAAGTACGTACAAGACACCATTTACTTAGGTTTATTATTTATTCATTAGCTTAGCTCATGGATCTCCATCCTCCGGATCTAGGCGACTAACTATAATAACTTGGCTTTTCAACAGTCCAAAGAGTTTGTCTTCCTCAGCAAACATTGGCATTCTACGACATATTACGAAGGAAGTAGATTACTTCGGGAGCATTTTAACTCCACATCCACCAACCCAGAGACTCTTCCTCTTCTTGCTGTTGATGCTCGGGAGCTGCAAACACAACCGAGTAGTAACTACGGGCGTCATCACTCCTGTCCTCCTCCTCCGACTGCACTGGCGCCACACACCCCGCGTAGTTGTCACTTGGAAACTCTGAGTCTCCGCTATCCACATGCTGGGGGCTGTCCTCGTCAACCACTGCACTCCCTCCGCTCCCGGTGCTCAGGCGATCCTCAACCTTCACGTTGAAGAGGAGTCCCGGCAGTGGATCAGGTTTTTGAACTGAGAGGGCTGCTCCAGCCACCTCTTTAGCTTGAAGCTTCTCAGTTAATGAAGCAACCTGCACCCAAATAATCGGTCACGACTTCAGTCCAAATTTAGTCGGCCGTTTGGGAAAACCGCCGGTGTATTCGTCACGGTGACTTTAAAGTTGTCTTTCCAAAACAAGGTGGGGTTTAGAACAGATTCCATACTGGAAAATATGTGTTCGCTTATTGGCGAATCTCATTTGGTAGGAACCCCTGAGGGAGGGGTCCAATCGTCTTCCAGGCATGGGACGTCAATATCATCATGGGTTTTCGATTAGGAAGGCACTATGTTTTATCTAATAACTAAACATTACTCTCCACCTTCTATCACTCTTACCTTTTCATCAACTTGCAGATCTATGTTCTGAAAATGAAATATTAGTTTTTTTTTTCATCTGTTAATCTCTTCGAACCGCGGATCGAAAACATCCTAGTACAATCGTCCATTACAACTACCTTTGTTCTTCTGGCAATCAAATATGAGTGTTTAAGAAATTTATGTTAAAAATGGTTGCACTAGGCCATGCTTACCTCGGATTTCAGCTTCTCATTTTCCTTGAGAACAGACTCATAACCAGTGACTAGTGAGTCATAGGAGGACTTGAGTGTATCAAAGTCCCTCTCTAGCTGCTTAGTCTTCCAGCGAGCGCGGCGGTTCTGGAACCACACAGCCACCTGTCTCGGCTGCAGTCCCAGCTTCTTGGCCAGCTGGGTTTTCCGATCCGGCTCCAGTTTGTTCTCTGCTTCAAAGCTCTTCTCCAGCAGATGCACCTTATAAAATTACCCTCATAAGTTCAACAAATTCTCTCGCGTTTTCGGATTTATTTTCTCAAAAAACATAAGAAAAACCGAACCCAACAACATCCTTAATCTCTTGCGGTTAATTAAGCTGATTAGTTGCATATATACTCTACAAAATCAAATGGAGGGTCCCAATATCTATCTCTCTTGGTCCTTAATGAAAAAGAAGAAGAAATTTTTTTTTATTACCTCCTGAACAACCACATGGGCATCGGTTACATAGAGATGGTTCTAATTATGCAGTTTTGTTTAGACAGAATAATCCTTAACAATTCAAATCTCTATTCGGAAGTGGTCAATTTTAGACACCTCCCTCTAAAAAAGAACAAAAGCATTTAATAGAAAAGAAGGTCGTGTTATATCTAGGAGTAAAAGACATGTAAAAATGTGAATATGCCTATCTCAAGGAATATAAAGGCTTTTCCGGGGAAACTAGAAAACTAAAGTAGATACGTATGAGATCACAAGCATATTTTTGTAGTCGGCGGCACAAACCTGCTCAGGAGTGAGGCGGCGCTTCTTCTCCGGCAGCTGCTCATCGTAATATTCCTCATCGAACAGATCGTCTGGCGAGCTGAAAAACGGTCGCCTCTTACAGTTTTCCTCCATGCTCATCATCGTTGCTCCTCCTCCTAAGTCAACACCACCCAATAGAGAAAAATCAGAGCCAAGAACGAATATCGATATATATCCTGTCTCGAGTTCAACAATAAAGCGGAATTCTTGGGATACTAAGATCATCACAGAACCTGAGAAACATGAACAGAAAATTTATCTCCTGAAGTTTGACTCGTAGAAGTCTAACGCTATTGTATGAAATATGCCTTCTTAAACCGAAAGTTTCTAAGGTTATTGTTTCTACTCCATCAACGAAGTCCATCAGATAAGAAACTTGAAATTCTCAGACAAGCGAACTAGCAACCCCATGTTTCTATTATCCTCGCTCTCCGATTAACCGAATAGAGGAAAGAAACCCAAAACAACAGATAACAGGGATAATATTAGAAGACAAAACATAATAGACAAAAAATCACCTCGGAAAAGGTTATCAGCATTCCCTAGGAACAACATGTTGCTCCCGTGGCAAGCCGAAGGGTCAAAGAAAAGGCGGCCTGTGTCCATTGACCAATCCTGCGACGTAGACACCCGGTCTCCGGCAAGGCACGAAAGAAAAGCTATGTCGCTGGTAGTGGTGGCTTTAGAAGGAGTACAGGAACTAGGTGGTATTGATGATATGGTATGAGTTAGAAGATCATAAGCTTGTGGCGGAAAAAGCTGGTAGTCCAGAGCAACCTTGCTGGAGTCTGCAACGGGCATATACAAGATCCCATCATACCACGGCCTCCGGTTTCCCCCAGCTCCAGACGACCGAGCAAGCCACTTGTGGTTGACTTAGACTGCACCCCCAGAGGAAAAAGAAAGTCTCTTATGGAGACTAAGAGACCCAAGATCTGGGACTACAAATGATTTAGCGAAATCGAGAGGATTTTGGGAGCGAAAGGTGGAAGGAAACAAGGCTCGCCGGAGATTAAAGCTCCGGTGAGCGAATAAGGGTCTCTGTGTACTGCTCCGAGTGCGCTTCGAGGCCTTTTTTTGCAACTAAAGTTGACAGAGGGCAGTCTAACGCCATTTTATAGCAGTTCCCCATTGTAGAATGACGAAACTATCCTCAAGGGCTCCTAATTTTATAAATTAAGATATATATATATATATATATATTTAGCTCTAAAATGAAAAGAATTGAGTGATGATAATTAAAAATGATATCATTTTCTTTCAAGACATGAGCTGTGACTTTTTTTAAGCTAACTTGCGCCGCTGGTGACGGACAGCATTAGATGGATGGATCTGGAACGTTAAATAAGGGATATTTTATTTGATTTTATTAAGTGGTGACAGGGTGTAAATTCCGCGGTGCCATGCTTTATTGTCTGTGATAAGTGAGACCCAGATGAGTCAACTTGTTCTGTAGCTGTTAACGGTTTTGATCGTTCCAATGCAGCACAGACAACAGGGTCTTAATATCAACAGGTCTTAATTTGGGAAGCATAAATAAATTCCAGAATATGCTTGTGCCGTCTTTATGGAAAGGCAGAACCCAGACCGTTGTGATAAGCATTGCTGGTAATGATGCCCATTTGAGAAGCCTGCTCTGTCTGTCTTTGTTTTAATAAAAAGTTTAGTGCAGCAGTGCACCACAGCAGAATCAGAAGGGAAGCCAAAGAAGCAAACAAAGACAAGAGCATCTTGGAAACGAGTGGTGAGGATGAAGCTCACATGGTGGGACATGACACAAGATAAGTGGCATAACCGGTTATGACAGAACTATTCTCAGCGACTATTGTCTTGCAAATATGAAGCATATTTTGTCATAAAAACAAGATGGGTTTATCGTTTATCAGTCCTACTCAGCCACTGATTACAAATAGATATGCAGATTCAATGCATATACCTAAAGCATACACATGATCAAAGTCCATGATATATCCTTCATCTCCACCCATTAAGAAAGACACTGCTTAATCATCTCTGCCAAAAGCAAAGTATATAATGCATGATCAAATCCCAGGATATTTCCTCATGTCCGTCTCTTAGTGGACACAGCTAAATAAAACAGTATTGACTTAAAGAGGGGTCTAGGTACAAAGCATGAGTTGTCCAAAGGAAAGAATTGCTGTATATGTACGCATATTTATTGTACAAGACGGGCACATGTTTCGATCCCAGTGGAGGCTGAAGATTTAAAAGGTTTCAAAGAAAGCTGTTAAGGCTGCAGTGGAAGAACAATAAAATAGCTATAAATGCACTTCCCATGTGTTGGCCAGTTGTCTGCCCATGACGTCAAATGCTGCATTATGTGCCAGCAATTTATGAACCACTGAGCATATAATCAGGAAAAGTAACCAAAACTTAAAGAAAAAGAAAGAACTTCCCATACTAAGTCGGAGTGGGTTTCGCTTCCCCAAAAAAGATAACATCTAAGAATCATTTCTAGGCAAATATCATAACGGGTTTAAAAAAACTTTATCAACCTTCTATTCTTATCCACCAAGGCTCATCTCTTACTCAACTAACGGAATCAAGGAAACAAAACTGTCATTACTTTTCTATCTTTGACAAGCTTGGCACCCTGCCAATGAGGTTCGTGCATATGTTGTCTAGGAATATGTCTTCTTTGAGTGTACATTGCTTCAGGACAACTAAAGATTTTTTTTATAAAGATTATACGCAGATTCCCCACATGACGAAACTTTCTTTCTTTTTTTTTCTTTTTTTCTTTTTTTCTTTTTTTCTTTTTTTCTTTCATGGGATGTTGGGAAGAGAACTATTTTAAATATTTTAACCGTCTAGAGTATATTTGCATAATAGGATTGAAGTACAACTGCATCATTTCGAAAGAAGCCATTAGAGTAAAAAGATCATAGCTAGTTTTAGGATTTATGGAATACGATCATTCGATCTTTTTACTTTCATGTCTCTGATACCAGGCCTTCCCACTGTTTGTAGTTAACTTCTTTCAAGATGGTAGGTTTGTTCTGATATTTTATGCCAAAAAAAGTACTTGGGCAAGTTTATTGTATTCTAAAGAATCTCCACTTTTAGCAACTTTAATAACATTATTCTAAGCTAATGCAATATGAGGAAGGATATAGGGAATGCTGAAATGACATGGGCTTTTGGAGAATCAAACAGTGACCTTAATGTAGTAGTGTGATTATGAATATCAGAAAAAACTTGGTGCTCAAGAACAATGGTCCATGGTAGGTGAGGAGGGGGTTGTAAAGGAAGGTCTAAGCTGATTGTGCAGACACTTAAGTAGTCACTCTCTTGCTTTTGATATTAAATTCCTTCACTACTAAGGGAAGAGAGTAAATGGTGGTATCTTTTGACTAGAAATGGATTGGAAATGGACACTTATCTTTTGTCCTTAGCTTAACTTTAGGCAAAAGGTGGGGGAGAGCAGGTGTGCGTGAACTTAGAGAACTAATAAGTAGGAGAGAGGAGAATGAAAAGCTACTTAAAAGGATGATGGAACCTGAGAAGGAACAATGCTTTTGAGATACGATTTAGAAGCGTGTGTTTTGTGTGTATTGAAGATAAAGTTCATGTTGATAAGAAAGTGGGAGCATAAGGTAGTGCTTCTCTCTTTCTTTGTTTCTTTCTTTCTTCCTTTTCTTTCTTTTTAACAAATGAAGCGGATTTGGGTGACTACATGTCGCACACATTTGAGCTATATAGCAAACGTCTATCTAGTTGGTCTCTCTCTCTACCTCTCTACCTCTCTACCTCTCTACCTCTCTACCTCTAGCTTCGGGGACCATTCTCTACCATTCAACCATTGGACATCTGTGTGGCACCATTGTATATCTAATCAGACCTTTATGGTTTCTACAATGCCAACCCCACTATTCCGTTCTTCTAGAATACATTGCGTTTCTTGTCCCGGGAATCCAATACACTAGTGTTCTTACCACATCAATCCATCGGATTACCACTGGAATTATACCAGTTGGAGAAAAAATGGGCTCTTGATAAGCTCCTGGAATCAAATCTTCCAAAATCACATCAGTAGATTCTGAAAAAACCGCTTTCCGTTTCCTTGAAGAACCCGGAGTCTTCGAAAGCCACAGGTTGCTTGCTTGCTTTCTGCCGTGGAGCTCACTGCTCCATCGGAGATGGATCTTGTATTGGACATCAGATAAGGAGATGGACCCACCCTCAAAGTGGATTAACTAAGGTGTATTGGGTTGCCTCATAATATTCGACAGCAGGCCCTTCGTGGGCTTGAGTGTTGCACCAGGGCATGGGCACTGGCGTCCAACATCCATGCCCGCCTTGCCACAACTCGTACCATAAACTATCGGAAACTCCTGCACCTACCATTCACATTTCATGCCCGGGTGATTTTTGGGCTTTGCTTGCTTGTTAGGCATTACATCAGAAGCAAGGCGCTTGAACTTCTATCTGTTGTAGGGCGTCAGAAAGATGCAAACCAGTACCTGATTGAACAAAAAGCATTTCCCCGGCCCAAAAAGTGGATTAACTAAATATGGAACTCTTTTTATATCTATCACCAAATATTTAAAACAAGTAGTTTCTGCATTAAATGTGGACAGACGCTGCCTAATCCCCAGGGATTATCTCATTACTCAATGCAAACTAGATATCAAAAAGTTCTGAAAGAGCGTCATTAATATTGTATGACAAACAATAAATTGAAGGACACTGACCAGAACCCATAAAATCTTCACCAATAAGAACATATTGATGTGCCAAAACCAAAACCAAAACCAAAACCAAAACCAAAACCAAATCCAAAACCAAAGCCAAAGCCAGGCTTGTTAGGTGGTGGATCTTAGTGTTTCCGGGAACCTTCCGTATGATATGTACAGTCTACTATGCCTGCACAGGGATGCTTTAGTTTGTGGATTTACATCCATCTCAGCACAAGATTGTGTGAGCCCAGAAAAGAATTTTCAGGCCAAAAATCAATAACTTGATCGTGATTTCAAAAAGCCAAATCATAGTTATGCAGACTAACTCAACAACTCGATTAGGATTTCAAAAGGCTCAATCATAATTACTGGGACTTCAACTTAAGTTTTTTAATTCGCACAATCTAAATCCAAATCTCAACAGGTTGGATGTATTTTTATCTTATTTCTTCTGTTGGTTCTAAGACCTTTCTTTGGAAAATAGGACAATAGACTCAATCATATATATATATATATATATATATATATATATATAAATTAGAAGCAGTCGTTATTTCTATTTATTTCTACTTTTGAATTTTTATATCGGCCAAGCGTACTTCGTGATCTTCTGAGGCCAAAAGTGGTGATGTTGGATACGTCGACACTTGGCGAAGCCTTACGGGCGACTCGTACGGAATGGTACGCTTCGTGATTAAGTGGAAATACAACACCAATTTGAGCGGGAATCGTAACCACCTCCAGCGCGGTCCCGCGCCCATACACGCGGATGTTTTTAAGGGTCGTGAGAGAAGAGAGTTTGTTAGAGATTCTCGGGATTCAAGTATCGGACTCCCGGTGCGATACGAAATCCGATTGGTTCAAACTCGCCCCACGGCAACCTCATAACATGGTTGGTGTGTCCAATCAGAGTTTACTGAAACGATCAAAAACACCAAAAATGTAGTAGGCAATGTAAAGGATTTATATATATATCTGAATCTTATCGACCGTGGATAATTCAAGTCCAAATCAAACTCCTCTGATCCCATCCATCACCCTCCATAAATTGACCCATCTCTTGCTTCTCCAACGTACGCATCATTTCTCATCTCGCTCTCCCTCGCGCTCCCCCGTTCTCTCTCGCTCTTTCTCGCTCTCTTTGGCACTCGTTGCTCTGTGCATTCAAGGTTCAAAGATGGTGAGTGCTGAAGCTGCGAGAAACGTGGTCGGGATCATCGGTGTGTGCTTCAAAACTCTGCCTGTTATAAGCTCCGGCTGCATTATAATCTTTCTCTGGCTTGGGGTTGCTTTCAAGCTTTGCACTTCGTTTTGATTCAAAAATTGGCTCAGAAGAGCACTCTTCTTTGGTTTCTTCCTCTTTTGCTTTTTATCAGACCAATCTTTTTGTGTATGAATGTTTTTTTTCTTCCTTTCTTCCGTCCTTTCGTTCTTCAGATCAAGTTGATTTTTCTTTGAGTGGCCTGTTGCTCTATTCATACAAGAATCTGCTTGGATTACCATATATAAACAGAGATTTGATATTGTATAACTGGTTCCTGTCTTTTTGTTATTTCGATACGTTTGTGGACATTCATTCAGAGAGTTTTACGTCCTGAGTGATATTTTGTACTCGATCTCTACGCAGGGAATGTGATCTCCTTTGGGCTCTTCCTCTCGCCAGTGTAACCTCTCTCTCTCTCTCTCTCTCTCTCTCTCTCTCTCTCTCTCTCTCTCTCTCTCTCTCTCTCGTTCTGTATCGCTCTTTTCCTCAATTGTAGGATCAAAACAAAGAAAAGACCAACCTTTGTTTTTACCAACAACCTTTCCCCACCTTCAAAAAAGGAAAAAAAAAAAAACAAGAGCATATTGGTTCATAATAACTAAAATACTATGTTGTTTAATTTGTTGCTCATCTATATTTGATCAAGTGAAATTCCTCTATTTGGTTTCCTCAGGAATAACGAGGTTGGCTTTTACTGATTCTAAGAAACTCTTTTATTTTGTGCAAAAATTGAAACAAATACCTCTGACAAATCTTTTTTGTATTTCATGGCAATAGAAGCTATTGTATCCCTTTAATCTTATACAAATCCATTGATTAGTGAAATAACTTCGGAAAAATATGATTAATGACTTTTTGTACAATATAAATGAAATATATCCTTAAGAATGTTGTCATTGGATCAAATCACAAAAACACTATTAAAAGAGTAAAACTTTCTTCTATGAAATAAAAATTGAATCCACTCTATTCCTTTATTGAAAAATATATTTCCATGAAATAGAGTTTAGCTTAGCGCAATTAATTGAATAGAAGAGATGATATTTTCTCTTCTTATTAGTAAGAGATGAGAAATAAGCTTGTGGATTATTTTACTCATTCGATATGTATGGATTCTTTGAACAATGCTGGAATATAGCTGTTTCTTTCATTGAAATTCTGAAAAATATGTGCAGGCCTACATTTTATAGGATCTATAAGAATAAGGCAGTGGAGGATTTCTCGCCTGATCCCTATATCGCAACGGTGCTGAACTGCATGTTTTGGGTTTTCTATGGCCTGCCATTCGTGCACCCAGACAGTCTTCTTGTTGTGACCATCAATAGTGTTGGGCTAGCGTTAGAACTGATCTACCTAGCCATTTTCTTCACCTACGCTGGCAAACAGAAGAATGGACGGGTGCGTGACTTTCTTGCTTATAAAACACACTTGTTGAATGCATGATTAATATTTTACTGCCTAGCGTTATTTGCTTCGCATTATAATTCATCTTGTAATAATATTTTGTTATCGGCATCTTTCTCAGCCACTAAATGTAAACCTTCCACTAAAATGCGTTTTTTCAAGATATGTCACAAATGTCTGCCAATATCTTCATCACTCTTTAGGGCACCAAGGAATGTGTCTACGATGATAGTTTATTAAATTCGAAGCCTTGAGTGTTGGTTATGTTCCACCGTAACTTATTTTTTATTATTAATTTTCTTTGTATGATTTAAGTTATTTGATGAAAAAAATTTAATAGGTTAACGAAAATAATTCAACATTTTGACCATCTAAACGTTATTGAATAATTATTCATATTATAATATAATCTGTTTTTTATTAGATCCCCGTATAATTCCACTCATTTTGTCAAAATCATTTATGTAAGTTATATCAATTATCACATGTCATACTGGCAATCAACTTAAAATATAGGCACGAAAATTTCACTTATTTTAAAATTAAATTATTCCTGGTCTTCTTAGTATATTATAGGTTAAAAACTATTGAGTAGACTCGTTTGAAGCCTTTCAACTCATGTTGTGATTGCGTTTTCATTAACATCATCATCCTCTATTTACAGAAGAAGGTACTCATTGGACTTGCTGGTGAAGTGGTATTCGTGGCGATTGTTGTTGTCATCACTTTGTTGATATTCCACACTTACACAAAAAGGTCTTTGATGGTCGGTGTCATCTGCGATATCTTCAACATTATGATGTATGTTTCTCCTCTAACCATCATGGTATGTGTCTTCTGAACCCCACCCATTCAAATGCATATTTTCATTCGTCCAATGATGGGTCTGTACTATTACCCGTTGACCCACTCCAATTCTCGAAATTTCGATGTATTAACAATTGTCTTGGGGTGTCCTTCTCTAGAAAAAAGTCATCACAACCAAGAGTGTGAAGTACATGCCATTTTATCTCTCATTGACCAACTTCCTCAATGGTTGTGTCTGGACTGCCTATGCCCTTATCAAGTTTGATATCTATATCCTGGTAATTTCACTTCGACGAGATATCTTCCTAGTTTTCAAGAATCCTAGAAATGAAGATTAAATGCCTTTCTTGATGTTTGGAATTTAATATATCATATGCCTATGATACTGTTGCAGGTCAGCAACAGCGTCGGTGCAATCTCTGGTGCCGTCCAACTCTTACTATACGCTATTTATTACCGCACAACTCCAAAAGACGACGGTGATGAAGCGCCGGCGAAGCCATCTGGGATCCAGCTTTCACCCGTTAATGCAGTCTGATATGCCAGATCCTAGCTGCAACAACTTGTTCCTAGAGTTTATTCTTTGTCCATACTTGTTTGGGTCATTTAGTCTTTCATTTTTTGGCTCCAAACTCTAGGCATTCAGAGTCCTGTGTTTCATTATGATTCCAAACTCCAGATTTTCAAAGTGCTGGATCTTGTAAATATTTACTAGGTCCTCGCAATATCTCATGCAGCTATCTGGGTTTTTTATGTGCGAGTCCCTGGCCTATTGCTGCTTATATTTCCATCATTAGCCCATTCTCTCAAGTCCCTGCGTTATTGCGTGATTTGTGCTTCTACTAAAGTCCATATTTGTGAGAGCTGACGAACAGCACCAACAGCACGATGTTGGGTCAGAATCTCTACGACCAAAGCCCACCTTTTCTGGGTTGGGGGAAATTCCCGAGCCACCAATCTCACGGAACTCAGTTGGATCTACTTTTTCCTACTTTTTTTTTTTAAAAAAAAAAAAAAAGCTAAAAACCTAGACCCCCCTCGAGCAACCAAAACCAGAATATCTAAGAACGGCTATATCTTATCCAAAGAGTGAGGGAGTTGGCCCTGTCACAGACCTCTCTGGCAACGTGGCTTCCTCCAAGTGATCAAAAACCTTATCTGTTGCTGCCCTATCCTGTCTCTCTCTCTCTCTCTCTCTCTTTCAATAACACAGTTTTCAGTTTTTCCCAAGTTTTAGTTCTTTCCCTTACTCCCTGACATATTATTTGTCTTGTGAGAATAAAAAAGCCCCAGTTTCCATGGCTTCCATAATCTTCACCCCCAAGATAACCGCATCCCACCATATCTATTTCCCATTTTCCAGAACCAAGTTTTGTACACGCCAATTTGGACCCCGGTGTTCAGCTCAAAATCCTCATCAGCCTCAGCTCCATACTCGACAGGTGTGGTTTGATCTTTGTTATTCTTCTATTCATGTTCTTGGTCAACTTTTTGTACCACATTATGTTTTGATATACCTCTGTTGGATCTATTTGATATTTGGTTCAGTCAAATTCCATGTATAACTGGATCATCTTTAGTGGTTCCATTCCTTTAGAATATGTCCTATTGAATGTTTGACTAAGGTCACAAGTCTGTACAATTTGAGGAACCTGTTCTAGAGATTGGTGTTTTATGAGGACTTAATTTTTAAGCATTTGACGGCAGCAGAAAGGGAGGCCGTTTTCCTTGAAGGACTGTACGATTTCCCTAGCCTTGGCAGTGGGCTTAATAACTGGAGTTCCTTCACTGGATTGGTCTGCGAATGCCAATGCAGCGATTACTCCAGCTTTTCCTGATCTGTCTGTGCTGATATCTGGACCGCCAATCAAGGATCCAGGAGCTTTGTTGAGATATGCGTTGCCTATTAACAACAAAGCTATCAGGGAAGTACAAAAACCTCTCGAAGACATCACTGACAGTCTCAAGGTTGCTGGACTCAAGGCACTCGATCCGGTTGAGCGGGTAATCTTTAAAATCCAATGATTATTTTGTTGAGAGAAGCACGAGTGGAATCGTATTTGACTTTTATATTTCTATCAAAAAACAATGTAGAATGTGAGGCAAGCGAGTCGGGCCTTCAAGCTGGGGAAAACTTTAATTATATCAGGGTTAGCTGAATCAAAGAAGGACCATGGAGTGGAACTTCTAGATAAGCTGGAAGCGGAAATGGACGAGCTCCAACGAATTGTGGAGGATAGGAACAGAGATGCAGTGGCACCGAAACAGAAGGAGCTTCTTCAATATGTCGGAGGGTGAGTATTGTGTACAGGCCTGAGTTTTTATTTTTCCGCTAAATGTGGAAGTATTGCTTATGATTTGCCAGTGATAGGGTGTTCTGGAACTTTAAACCACGGAAAGATCCTTATGCCACACAATAACTCAGAAGAAAAGTCAAATGAGCATTAAATAGCCTTCTGTTTTCAGCATTACTTTTGGACGTCAAGCTGTGTTAAGATGGCTGAAACACAACTAAGTGGTTGTTGAATCAGTTACAGTCTTTAGCATGTTTTGAAAATTTCAACCTGTGTAAGTTTTAAGTTAGGATGTATGAATGTCATCAGTGTGATACTCCCAACTATGCTAAATTGACATTTGGTCATTCCTTTATGTTTCTTGATATGAATTTCATCAGTGTGATACTCCAACTGCCAGAAACATGTTTCAAGGAAGTACTGCGTATCGATGGCCTAATTTGTTCTAAGACCTGCCATTAAGGTTTTAATGTTTTAAAAGTGCCCTTTTGCATTCTGCAATAGTTAATTGATTTAATTCAGTCTCAGATTAGTTGCAAGGAATCTGGTTTATTTATAATACTTGGAGAAGTGTTTGTGAGAGACTCTAGCTCTGGTTACTGTAGTTGCTAAATGAAGATGATTTGTAGAATGAGAGTGGGTCTCTCTATTTGATGTATTTACCAGAGTAAGACGACTTATTCCCTGATGTTGGTTTGGAGTTTGTACTATGGCTGGGGATGATGCTTAATGGCTCCAACTATCTGCGATGTTCACTAATTGGGCTGGATTCATGTTTCGCACAGTTTTGGCACAGGTTTTAAAAAGTGGGATTATAATTCATTTATTTGATATTCTTACCACTAATTGATCAGCCTTCATCCCCTTACAAGACTTTTGTTTTCGCAGTTTCAACCTTCAATTTGTTTCTGGTATAGGACACCGATTCTTTTTTCCCTTGAGCTTCTCAAATTTCAGCTCACTGGGTTTATAGTGATTAACTTGGTATTCTTTTTGTTCTTTGGGGTAACTTTACGCCATCTCGGTCGTTTTCTTTCTTTTTTTTGGAAAATAGCATCATCTTTGGTTCTGGCTGTGAGCACATATATAATATACTTATTTCAGTGACCGTAGAGGACACTGAACTGCTCTGTCCGACCAAATTTCAAAAACAGTGTCCAAGCTTGATAGTGCAATTAGTGACAATGCCCATGTGATGAAGATCATCCTTAATCATGTGAAGGAATGATTACATCATACATCTACAAGAATTGCATCATCCTAATTTTTTGCGGAAAAATTGGAAAGGACTTGTAAAAGTTAACCTTTTAGATAACTCCTTCTCATATATACCCTTGTCATTGACTGCAGCTGAGATGTTCCTGGGGCATTGGGTTTCTGCAGTGTTGAAGAGGATATGGTGGATGGCTTTCCATATGAGGTGCCCGAAGAATACCAAAGTATGCCTCTACTAAAAGGGAGAGCAACTGTGGAGATGAAGGTCAAGGTTAAGGACAACCCAAACCTGGATGAGTGTGTCTTCCGTATAGTTCTAGATGGTTATAATGCGCCTGTAACTGCTGGGAACTTTGTAGACTTGGTGGAAAGACACTTCTATGACGGCATGGAAATCCAGAGAGGTAATTCATCTAGTAAAAGCATATGTTTATTGCTTTTTCATAAAAAAATATATTAAGTTTTCTTTTTAGCCTTGGAGGGGAAGTTTACTGGTTGAACTGCCGTGATCACCACATCAACTTCTAATTTATTTTATCCTGGTGTCACTGCAAAGACAAAATCAATTTCCTCTTACATTTGGATAACCATAGATGACTATTCTAAGATTCTGATCGCTGGCAAAAGATCATTCTGTAACATCACTAAGTAAATATTCTAGAGCCACTCATGCTAGTTCTCTCCGTACTTTACTACCTATAGTACAGTCAATACTTCTAATTGTTACCCAGATCCAAATTTAAATTTACTTATGCATTAAGAAATGCTTGAAGTTCCATTGGATTTGCTGCAGCTGATGGCTTTGTCGTTCAAACTGGTGACCCTGAAGGTCCTGCAGAGGGTTTCATTGACCCTAGTACAGGGAAAACCAGGACAATACCCTTAGAAATCATGGTGGAAGGGGAGAAAGCACCCGTTTATGGTGAAACTTTGGAAGTAAGCTTCTCGAACTGCCGGTTTTCATTTTCTTTACAGCTACACATATGATGTGAAAGACCGTTGGGAATAATGAACTTAAAACTAATGAAAAAGCGTCTGATTTGAAAGACAAAGACTTAATATTTGTCTTCTGTGTTATGATGTGTTACAGAAAAAGATATTGCAGAAATTTTGATTCTCAGTTAAATGAGAGAGACAAACTTGCTCAGCATTTTCTTGATATTGATTGACTTGTCTTCCTTTGTATGCCACAGTTCAAATTATTTGATTACTTTGTAAAGTAATTTCTTAGATTATGGCAGATATATCTATGTACTCGAGCTTGTGTAGGGGGTATATAGGGATGAAACCAGTTTTGCTTCTCATGTAAATCTGTTCTGCTGAGGTCAAACACGGCCGCATTAAAGAGTGTGGAGGTATAGGAATTCTAGCAGGCTGAGTGCATTGCGTGCTGGTTTGCCACCTTGAGACACGGTCAATTTCAGCATGACCCTTATTGTTGGGTTAAACGAGCCTCTCATCCACTATTGTTGGGTGGGTGGCTCTATAAACAAACATTATCAAACTGAAGATTTATTCTTGGGCATACCCTCTCAGTGATCAGTTTCCTCAGTCATCCGCATGTCTGCCAAATGTTAAAAGTTGCTCTACATTGTTAAAACCTGTGTTTGCTATTGTATGTTGGTCCCAGTTCTAACATGTGTGAGTTTGGACAGGAGCTTGGTCTATACAAGGCTCAAACAAGGCTTCCATTTAATGCATTTGGAACGATGGCCATGGCCAGAGATGTGAGCATTTGAAATTCAATATAGTTCTCTATGTATACACAGTGCTTTTGGTAGTCTGACACGAAGGCTTAACCAGATTTTTATTTTTTATTTTTTTTGTTTTTTTAATGTTCTATTTACAGGAATTTGAGGACAATTCTGCGTCCAGCCAGGTATTCTGGCTACTGAAAGAAAGCGAGTTAACTCCCAGCAATGCCAACATACTGGATGGTCGGTATGCAGTGTTTGGTTATGTAACAGAAAATGAGGATTATTTGGCGGATCTTAAGGTTGGTGATGTCATAGAGTCAATACAAGTTGTTGCTGGCTTGGATAATCTTGTCAATCCAAGCTACAAGATCGCTGGCTAGTTGTCTTTTCACATTTTAATGAGGCTTATTGATCATTTCCATCAGATTCGTTGATGGATAATGTAGTTCATTGGGCACTGATCTTAAGTTTGTATTCTTCTTTCAAGGATTCTATAATTGATTTTTGGAGAATCTTAGCATCTAGGAGGAATTGTCATTGAATTGTCCCTGCAAACGCTACTGTTGCAAAGATGAGATTCGTTTCACATTACGCTCATTATTACATTCACTTGTTTGTTGATGGGACGTGACATCATGGACGGTAAATACCTTAATAACACACGCCATACAAGCCGGAGTAACCGGTGGATCCTAAAAAGATGAGGTTTTCCGTAAGGTAGAAGAAGCCCGGGTGCCACCTGAGCGGGCATTAGTCCACTTTTGCCAATGGGGATAAAACTCAAATAGCAGAAGAGTTGATTGACATGTCCAATGACTTTTCATTCGTATCTTTTTTCTGACCATGGTGCGTTGTCTGCCACTTCAATGTTAAGAATATCTGCAGTACCTTCCTTGTAATAGGGAAGACAAAACATTGAAAAAGAAAGTGTCCAACTTGGCTGTTGCTTCTGCTTGTGAGTGAATAATAAGTTTTGCTGCAGAAACTCATCGTTTTCAACGATTAAGATGCAATTTGGTCACAAAATCACCACAAGCAATGAGTGTGAACTCCGTTCTTAGTCGTGTTTTAGGTACTATTGTGCCAAAGCTGTTACATTCCCCTTTCTTCTTCAAGATATCATCGGACTGTCAACAGTTTGTAAGCACACATAATTCTGATCAAGTTTGACGACTCTTTAGTGCAGGAAGTGATGACTGAAGGTCAATTATCCTCGTTTGCACTTGCCCTGCGACTGAAAAGGAAAATCCAAAAGGAAGCGGAGGCCAAAAGGGACGAGCAAAAGGAAGAGTAGGAGAATGTGTATTGTTTCCTTGACATCCAAGACTACCATGTTCTAGCATGGCAGTCCCTAAAACTCCACTTGAGTAAATTCACATAAAGTTCTGAAGATTTTGCGTCTGCTGAACACACGCCCCATTTGTTTGAACATATTTATGGCCCCACGATTATATCCACTTTGACTACCCTTACATATAAACTACCAGGGCCTTCTTCTTCAAGTAGGTGAAAAGGATGAGAAAGAAAGAACAGCTTTACAAAATCTATTGTCCAGTAAGGTAACAGATATTGGGGAGCTTCTCTCAGCCTATACCCTCCAGAGCTTCATTTTCCCTTTAGTTTCAATCTCTCTAAATTGAATAAGATACAAATGAATTTCCAGAACCCTGTGTCGCGTAATCATCAGAATCTCTTTGCTTCAAGGAGTTTAACTATTTCATGGCCCTCGATACCTGCCGAAACACAAACAACTTTGGGGCTGATCAACAGGGATCATACCTCCACCCTTCGATGTGTCAATGGCCTCCAACATGGCCACTACTTCATCCATCTCTGGCCGCCTGTCAGGATTGGCATCCCAGCACCGTTTCATTACATTCGCAAGAGAACTTGGGCAACACCGGGGAATCTCCGGCCTCAGATTCTGCGGTTTCATATAGAAGCCAAAGGAATGTTACCGTCTTTTTAGCTAAAAACTAAAATGATGACCGACATGAGTGTTGTTTTTGTAGAAAGCATCACAACCATTGATTTCGAAATGCAGTACAACATTAATCAAAGCTGTTTTATTTGTAGCTAATCCAGAGACTTAAAAAAAAAAAAATGTTGCATATTTATCTTCATGCACAATTCATACTTCTGGCTCACAAAGAAATACATATTCTAGGTTAATGGCGTATATTGATAAGAACAGTCACATTCGTGACTATGCAAGCAGATTAATTTGACATTTCTTGTCTACCTGGCGGACAACAGCTGATGTTACTTCTGAGAAACTGAGGTCCGGGTATGGCATGTCACAGCAATATATCTCCCACAAGCAGATACCAAAACTGTACACATCACATTTCCTATTATATGGGTTGCCATTGAGAACCTGCCCCAGCCAAAGTAGTGTCAGATTAGTTGACAAACTAAGAGCTGAAAACAGAAACATAATCTGCACCAAAGCTGACCATCATTTGTAGAGTCACCCAGAAGTGCAAGTCCAATCTATCACCTATTATTTCCTTGTAATACAGTAAGGATGCTAAAATTCATAAACTGGGCTCTTATGAGTAGCCAAAAAATTATTGGTAACAGCTGCTAAATAACTGAAGACAGCCCATGGTTTCTGGAACCAATTAGAATCCAGTGCATGCAAGTCATAGAAACTGGAAAAGTAAGCAGCATTTACACCCCTCTAGGGCTGAAGTAAAATTTCACCTCAAGGATCCAGAGAAGTGAGCCCCTATAACAACTTAATTGATGAAACACACCCCAACAGTAAAGCAAGCATGCACACGGGAGAGAAAGAGCTTTAGTTGGTCACCAAGTTCAACTAAAGAAATCAAATATATACCTCTGGTGCCATGTAACCAAGGGTTCCAGTCTCGCCAGTCATGTCATTAGGATTTGAGGCCTCCAATCGAGCAACTCCAAAATCAGCTATTTTAACAGTACGTGTCTTGTCCAGGAGCATGTTCTCTGTTTTAACATCTCTGTGGACTATCTTCTGGGAATGAAGATAACTCAACCTATAAAAACGAAATAATAAAGAAGCTGAGATTAGAACTTTGGATATATTACAACTTAAATTTGATCCTAAAATGCTAAAGCGCTGAAGTATTCAGCAGATTTCAAGAACAATGCAAAGTAAAGAATGGATGTAGAGTTGACCCTCTTGCAAGATCCAGGGCAAGCTGGACAACCACTTTGAATGCCAGCTTCTTTCTTCGGTTCTTTATAAGGTAAGATTTTAGTGCACCGCCAGGGCAATATTCCACCACAACACAACAAACGTTACTGGGCATACCCATGTGGCCATTATCAGTTTGCAAGTTTAGCTCTGAACTGCCCATCGTTGCCCCTATAAACTGCGAGGACGATTTAGATTTTGCATTAATCAGCAAATTCATGGAAATGTCTAAACCTATTTAAGAAAAAGAAGTAATAAAGAATACCCCTCTACATTAGCACACTCAGGTTGTGGTCAACAGCATGTTAGTCACTCCCTACACTATGATGCCATTTATTTGTTCTAACACCAACGTAAAGCTTGTATTGCCTTAATGTAGTCTCCGATATCCTATTCATTTTGACTGATGATGAAGTAAATGTGCTTATTGCAATCCAAGACAAGTAAAGTTAATAAACTAGGAATGGAGAAGTAGTACATGAGGAAAAATGTGTGATAACACTACTTGAACTTTTTTGTTTCATGAAATCTTACACAATGGTTGCCAATACAGTTCCCTACCTCATTTGAAGTTAAGAACCGGTTTGCCCAAAAGAGAAGGGAAAATTACTTTTCCATCTATTTCAAGAGCTTAGTACGAAAGGGCTTTTGAACATGCAAAAGCATCCTAGAGTAGAAATCTAACCTGGTGATGATTGAAAAGAAAGAAAAACCTTGTTGTTTGGCAAGATAAAAGACTTAATTTTCGCAACTAAAAATGAGAAACTTGTTATAGTTATGCAAGACAATATAAAAGAACAACTGAAAACAGAACTTAAGGTTATCTGCTTCTAATAATTTGGAATTCTTCGTAGAAACTACCTAGAATGTAAACAGGTAGAGCAGCAAAGTGAAACTTTTATTTGTTTAGCTCATACAAGAGTATGTTTCTGCAATTCAAGCAAAAGCTCAATGAATCATTTTATGGACCCACTTTCAGGACACAGGAGTCTCAAGTCTTTGTCCTAGCATTATAATCTCAACTGAGCTAATTCCAAAAACAAGGAACAAAAAGCCATAACACACGAAGACACACAAAATAAATAAGCAAAGGGCCATCCCACCAGTTTTGTTCAATAGAAGAAGTTTTACTTATTTCAGTTGCAACAGAGGGAGGATGAAAGATGACATGTATCTAATGGGATTAAGATAGCTTTAGCCCAGGCAAGGTGGGTTTCCTAGAATTTCTATGGACTAGCCATATTTGCAATTTTTCTTTCCCTTATTTATTTTGATTTCTTCATATCAGAAATCTTAAGGCATGTACTAAGAAAAGGACCCGTTGTGCTGCTTAAGTCCTTGTGCTACTTCATGGAAGTGAAGAGAAAATGGAAAGAGAAGAGACAGTCATGACACGAAGTACCTTTGTGACATTGGGATGGTCAAGCTTGTGCCAAACAGCAACCTCTTGTGTAAAAGCTGCTCTAAGAGAAGCTATTTCAGCATCTGACCTGTGGCCCTCCTCCCCCCAATCAAGGAGTTTAACTGAGAATGAGAAAAGGAGTGATTTACTTTGACTTTTGACTCCAAACATAATTTCTGAAGAACTCTTAATGCACATAAAAAATCGTATAAGTAATTATGCATGATAATCAGATAAAAAGTGCATCTCATCCAAAATTATTTATGGATTGTAACCAAATTTTTGGTTTGATTTGTCCAACCAACACAAATAGTCGGTATGAGTCTTTCTTGAGTTGAAAAGATGAGCATCCATTTGGCAGCATCATATCGCACAAGTATCAGGTTAATAACTTTTAACCCCCAGCTCTGTACCTTCACAAACGGAGTTATGAAATGATTGCAGACTCAGTAATAAATCAAGACACATGAAAGGTCAAGAAAAGAGCAACTTTTTTTAATTTAATGCAGGTAACTGCCAACTCTACTAAGGCCCGTGAATCACGGATTTTGCAAGTCTTGCTCTACCAGTGTTAATCACAAACTACTCATGAATTATCCATCCAAGGAAAAAAAGAAAAAGAAAAAAAATGGAAGTCATTTCCTGAAAGAAGCACGAACACTATCTCCCTAGTTAGTTGCTGCGAATACTCAGGGATGGGAAAAGAAGAAAGTCGCAATCCACGTTCGATGCTGCTTGCCTTCAAATATGAAGTTGCATAAATCTTCCTGCATTTCGTCATCAGTAAATCGATGACAGAGGACAAATATTGAAGAAGTGGCAGCAGCAAATCCAGCAGATACCCTCGCCAGCCAAGTCAGACAAAGGCCTCACTTTGAAGTAAAACCCCGCCAAAAAACAATCAGCCTCAGGCACTTCCAAATGAAGAGGAAAAAAGAGTTTCACAACGACCAAAATCTGGAGCTACTCTTAAGGTTGCTTCTAAAAGCAAGAGAAGCAATTTCACGAAGATAATTAAAATAAAATGTACGAAATCGCTGCAGAAACCAAGCCATTTCAGTCAAAAAGACCCAAAACCTTGCTTCCTAACAATGTAAAAGCATAAATCCACGTAAAATGTGGCAAAACATAGAAAACCCCTAAGTGGTGTGCCAAAATGAGCACCCTAAGATGAACAAAAGTGACTATATTCATATACATATATTAGTGTATGAAATGGCATTCTCAAGAAAGAAATTTCGTCGAAAATGGGTTTGCTTCATTTCTTGAACCGATATGTTCAAAACAAAAGGAAAAAAAAAAAAGGGGGGGGGGGGGGGGGGGGGGGGGAACAAGAAAAAACTCTCAGAATAGAAAGGCAAGGAATTCCCAGTACCGGCAACGTCCTGGCCGTCATAAATGCCACGGTGAACGGTCCCGAAAGTACCACGGGCTATGACACCCTTGATGATGAGTTTAGAGGGGTCAATCTCCCACTCTTGCCTGGTGGCAGTGGGTCTTGCTTCTTGCTCCTGTTCTTTGTTCTTGTTCTTCTCCATGGTCCATGCCCGGCTCAGATGCCTCTGAAGTTGCTCGTCCAAGCTCTTCAGATCTATCTGATCCGCCCTCACATACCCACCTCCACTTTCACTCTTCTCTTTCATCTCTCCCCGTGATTGCGTTTGCTTGTGCCAAAGTGCAACGGCGGAGACACAGACTGTTAGCCTCCGATTGATAGTCTGGTCCGTGCGAGTTCCACTCGACTAGTGCCGCTTATTGTCGTGGTGCCGACCACTGACGATTATTAACGATGCCTCTGGAAGTAGCAGTAGTAGCAGTATGAGAGTTATTATACTATGTATGTCTCTCTTTCTCTCTCCCCCCATCATCCATGTGGGCACATGGATTTTCCCCGAACACGACGTGTGTTTCTGACCCACTCCTCCCTCCCCCCTTTCCCTCTCTGTGTACGTATTTTGTGTGCTTCCGTTGCTACTTTCTGGTGTCAACGAACCTTTCCATAAAGACTGCCACAGCCCCAAGTAGCCCTGTCTCTTTCAAAAAGCTATCTTCACTCAGGAGCAGTTGGTACTTGGGACAGGTGAAATGGAAGTTGCACAGTGGATAGGCATCCCTTACTCCTTAACAACTCCAAACTGCGTTATCTTACAACCTAAAAACATCTTTGACATATTTATTATAAAAACCCCCAGAAATCTATCGGTTCCAGTACATGACAGTTTGGAGTTTCCTATGTAAGAAATCTAATTTTGGCGAACTTCCTTTTCTTTATCTACTCTTTTCAGCTGATGAGATTGGCTGCGTACAATATGTGGGTTACCTCCTCATTTCAAGTCCAGCCAAAGCAGGATGCCACACGTTGATAATGTAAAGTATGAATTCTGCAGATGAACTTGTTCATGAAGAAAGCTAGAGGATGGAATGGAGATAACATTCATGGATTACCAAATTGACGAAATGCCATTTCTTGTCTTTTACCCAAAGAGAGCCCAAGAAACAAAGATTGTGAATTTGGAAAGCAAAAACTCAACTTGTGGGATGGGATGGGATTCAAATATGCAATTATAGCAAAATATCTATATATATGATAGAAGAAGTCAAAAGCACCTCCCGGAGGAATAGCAGTTGATGTTTACCACATCTTTTAACTAGAATAGAATAACCTATTAACTCTAAAAATCTCTGTCCACATCCTACGCCGAGTTTGTCTTAAGTGTTTTGAAATGGCAAGAGCGTCCCATTCCTGCCGAGGCAAATCGCTGCTGTAAATTGTTTTTTTTTTTTTTTTTGCCCTTTTCTTTCCCCCCTGTGTGCTGGTATTACTTGTTGCAGTTGTTTCTCTCGATTTGTCCACTGGTCGAATCGGAAAGCTTATCGTGACTGCATGGAATATGGACAGCAATTTTGTATCATAGTTGGGTCAATCGCAAGTTTGGGATATGATTTACTACTTTAAAAAAAAAAAAAGGAAATCGTTGAATCTAATTATTCTTATCTTCTTTTTGTCCTTCGTCGTTATAATCCCAAGTGTGATGTCGCAGATGCATACAAGACTTCAATAATGGAAAAGCAAAAGAAAGAAAGAAGAGTCTGTGGCAACTGACTGGCTGGAAAAGAAAAGAAAACTTGGTGCAAGTGGTCGAGGATTCTTTGTCTTCCCTACTCGAGGAGTTCACTGACATAATTGCACGCTATTGTACTAAGATATAAAAAGGCAGGCACGAAAGAGATCTCTTCTTTAAGGGAAACAGGAGGTTGATATGGGGAAGGTTTGATTTTGAGATATTTTAAAACGAACTAAACAGTGCAAACCAGGTCTTTTCAGCTCATTTCATGGCTCCGATGATCGCAACTTGGTACTTCACTAAGTGGGATCTACCTCTCAAAACACTGTTTCGAAAACTTCAATTGTATAGCAATCAAATAATGACTTTTGCTGAATCCCAGCAACTCAATTAGGAAATTTAGCACTCTTATGGCACTAAATGAGTGTTCCTATACCTAAGGAAGCAAATCATAACCTAAAGAATAATATATTGGCATATTCTGGAACACTCCTCAGACAACATTCGCTGATATGGGGGAGGTTGGAACAGAGGAACAGGTACTTCGAATAAGTAATCAAATGACAAACTTTTGCCACTTTCTTATGCTGCAAATGACTTTACGGTAAATTAAGCCATTGAAAGAGAAACGGATGCCGATGCATTTGCATTTACTTTCCCCAACCGACACTGGGACATCCCTGCTTTGTAACCAACCCACACAAAGGTCATCCTTTTTAAGTGTTTTGCTTCTCTGCCTGGTGAATTTTTACCTAGAGAAGCGGTTTGTATCTTCTCTAGGATTTAAAACTGATGATTTTAGAATGTTTTGCACGGTTAGTCCTAGCAATAACAGGTTCAAAATAGTCTGAAGCTAGAGTCCTAGCTCGAGGACCGACAAAAACCTCACGCAGAGGGAGAAAGACCTATTCTTTCCCATGACCAAGCTTTATGATTGCAGCAGCTCTATGCAAATATGCCCGTGAAGCCACTCTTTTTGACTTAATATGGCATAAAAAGAAGTGGTCACATAGAGACTCGAGGGTCACGAGGCAGGACTTCCATTGTTTTTCTGAGGTGGCATGATAGAGATCTTCAGACCCGCCACCAATTCCCGTGATATGATAGAATGCCCAAAAGTGCCATGTAAGTTGATCCTGAGTGAGAATTTTTTAAGAACAGATCAGCTGGGAGCTTTATGGTCTTAAGAGGTGTTCACAGAATCTAGCCATCTGATTACATAGCAGCTGAATGGACGAAGATTAAGTACCACCTATAAAATCAGCGGGTTCCCAACAAGCTAATCCAATTGGGCCATATGGGTTTTCATGTAAACAAGGTGTTACATTGTTTATTTGCCATGCTCAACAGCCAAGTCAGACGAAACATAACTTACAAAGTTTGCACAGGGCTATGAAACAAATATTCACAGCGCCGCTGAGATTCTACCATATGCAACAGAAAGAAAAGAGGCAGTACCGTCAAAGTTGGGGCATGTCTTATCCATTTACTTAAGATAACAAAAGAAAGTGAAGTACTATGCTATGCTTCATTGATATTTACTTCTTGAAATATAAATCAAACAAGTTCCAAAAAATGAACATCAAATTTAGATATACATATATATATATATATATATATATATATATATAATCAGTCCATTCTTTCCGTGGGAAACAATATAAAAAGAAACCACCACGGGTTAATCTACTGGTGGCGTCTCTTCTTCTCAGGCGTTGCATGTACTTGAGCTTTAATCCCGTAGGTCCGTAACTGGAAATTTTCAAAAGCCTCTGAGATTGCTCCCACCTATAATTTGGAATAGGGTAAAATACAATGTCAGTGCAAACAGAATTTAAAGGAAAGAAACGTTGCGATCAAACAACCATAGCCTTTTAAGTTTACAGACCAGTTCAGGCTTTTTGGCATACACCCTCACTATCATATCTTGATATGATGTTGGCAGCAAGTGACTAACGCGATCATTAGGTATCGGGAACTTATCGTCACTCTCATAATCCTGAAGAGGAACAAGGCCTGTTAGAATGCTACAAAGAAACCCCCACCATAGAAATCAATCAAACCTAATACACATGTTCCCCTTCAAAAACCACCTATTTCCATTAGTTTTACATTCTATCTAACCAGCCTTTTTCCCACATTAATTCTCTTAAAAACTGCTAGCGAAGTTAATGCACTTATTATGATGTTTCATAATAAAGAATTTCTCACCCAACAGAGGTGGGTAGTTGTGCATTACTCTCAATGTTTTCTTCAATTAAAAAGAATTTAATTTGAATTTTCAACTACCAGTTAGCTATGACAATTTTCCAGTAAACCAAAAAAGTATTTTCTCAATGTTTCTAGTCACAATAAAAAAATTCCGCCCAACAGAAATAAGAAGTTGTGCAGTCTCTTCATGCTTTCTTCAACTAAAAGGAATTGAATTGGAATTTTGAACCAGCACTTTGCCATGTCAAATTTCCAACAAGTCAACAAGTTATCTTTGAACATGTTACTGAGAAAATGTCTTGAAAATAAAGTCACAATTTACTTTGGAGATTGATTTACACTATTTGCAACCTTCAGAACAGGTCAGAGATGTTCATTGCTAAAGATCAGATAAAAAAACATAAATTACTCAGTAAGAGCGCAGAGAAGCAGTGTGCACCAACTCTATCGTGATATCTATTTTTCTTTATTGTTACCCACCCAGCTTCAGTAAAAACATAGGACGAAGAGGAAAGAAAAAATGCTGTTGCACAACCAGTTTTCTGCTAGTTTTGGGAACAATAATTAGAAAACCAGTAATTTCCACCTTTACATCAATAGTTAATGGGAAAAATTTGTGAATTTTCAAGGTTTTCTTCATACTTCCAGCAAGTTATTGAGTTGGCTGAAGCAGCCCAAAACTTGCTTTTCAAATTCTGATTTCCATGATCTTCAATTTGCACCACCCTTAACCACACTTATCATGTTGTTCATACAATTAAAAATAAGGAAACAAGGATTCGAAGTCTTAATCTAGTTATATTAGAGATCCGAGTGCACCATGCAGAAAAAGAAGTAAAATCAATGAGGTCAAGGCAGTTAAAGGAAATTTACGTACCCTGAAAAAGTTGATTCTGGACGACAACACGTGTACCAATGAAGGAAAAAAGGCAGATCAGTTAATAAGTCGAAACTGTTGTTTCAAGAAATGGTTAAAGAATAAGTGCCAATCAAATTCATCGAATACCTTTCCAGAGGATTATTTCTTCCACAAGTCAAATCAATCCTGACATTGCTAACAGCAACATCCTCCTTATTAAGTGTCACTCCACCATTTTTCTATATAGGAAATTTAGTTACACTTAGCATTAGACTTTACTTTACACCCTTAGCAAAGAGTAAAAACACCTATGCAAGTGTATATAGCAGGGCGAGAATTAGGACCTGGGAACAAACAATATCTTGTGGAGTGACATGTTTGAAATGTTCCACTTTGTCCTTTGGAACTGCATATTCATTACAAAACTGCCACAGAAAACACAGCAAAATAAACTTGATAGGGTACAATATAAAGTGCACCAACCAACAGGTTCATTGACATTCTAAAAACATGAATGACAGAGAGTCACAAGAATAGATCCATATCTAGCCATTAGTTCAAAGACTTCAGGTTAATATTATGCACAAAAAGAGTTATGAGCAAGCTCCACTACCTGATATAAGTTCCTCCTGCGAATGCGTAGGATCAAGTCTCTCGATTCCTTCAACTCTTGGTTTGGAGCAGTCTCAATTGTCTTAATTATTGTGTCATCCAGCTGAATAACCAAGGAAGAAAAGAGATATTGATGCTTTTGATAAAAAAAAAGACTATTATTATTCAAATTCCAGAAAGAAGATTTTAAAACCTTCCAATATTCAGAAGGATCTTCAATGTAAGACGAAATTCCCAGATAATCATTTGCTTTTAACATTGCATCTACCACCATAAGCTCTATTGCCTGCAACAAGACAATTCTCATATTGAAAGAAATGGGTGTTCCAACTATAATATTGGCGCACACATATGTCTATGTGTTTTTCCTTGTGTAAATGGAGGAAGCAAGATTGGTTTTACCTCACAATACAAATAAAATCTTTAGACTACGTTCATTTAATGTTTTGAAAACTGTTCTGTTTATTTGAAAAATACATTTTAAAAACAGAAACACTAACATACCTATTTTATGTTTTCAGATTGGTGTTTTAATTTATCCTTACAAGGACATAAAGAAGCTAAAAAGTAGCCATATGGTCATGCATGTCTACTAAGAGTGGCCAGGAGACCACCTCTGACTTGAAGAGGCAATCATGTGACGAATCTTGATCAGGAGAATGATCATCCCATATTACAGTCACCTAATCATTCCTCTACTCCTGATTTATTATTAGTTTTTAAAATAATAACTCAATTTTCACTTGACAAAAACAAGCACATGTTTTCCCAAAACGTTCTTATATAAAGATGTGAATTAAATTTTATTTTTTTTGGTATGTGTTTTGAGTTTTTTTTTTTAATATTCGATTTTGAAAACTAAATCACAAGTTAAATGTTTCAAATTTTATTTTAAAAGTAAAAGAGAATTTTTTTTATTTATCTTAAACGAACTGTTTGACAACTTAAATAAACATACCCTTATTTGAGGGTAACTTTTAAGTATTTTACCTTCACTTTTGGATGTGTATAAACCGTTCGATACAGATCTGCCCGAGTGGCAAATAGCTTGTGGATGGTAAGATCTAGCAAAATTACCAAGTTTGTAAGCAGAAGAAAGTGAAGACTAAATGTGAATGTCATAAGAGAATCGCTAAAAAGAAAAATACTAACAATCCTTAGCACGATAGCAAATCTCATCACCGATCACTCGCATTGTCTCCATTAACCTGAAAGTGTTACAAAAAATAAGTAAAAGTGCTGGAGACAACTTTTATCTTTAAATTAAAGATCTGATGTTAAATTTTATGTTAAATGTTCCACTTGATCTCAAAAGAAAAAGTTTAAAGCACCATCAACAAATAAACTTAGTTGAATTTCAGTGGAACCTCTGGAACTCAAAGTTGCATCCAAGACCACAAGCTCGACAATCACGTATAATGTAATCAAATCTGAGAAGTCATTAAATCCAGGATCAATAGTATCAAAAGCAACAATATAAAAGGAAAAAAAAATTAAAATCAAGCTTGAAGATCAGTATATTTTACTTGTCCACATCAATTCCATTTCGGCCATTTGCAACAATATCATACAAGAAATGCTTCTCCCATGAGCTCTACATGTTACACAAAAAAGAAGCAAAGAAAATCAGAACAAATAGGAAATGACAGGTGCAATGAAGCTAGCTGGACAAAAACAAAGTTATTAAACGATCCTATAAATGTGTCAGAACATGTCTTAAAGGGAAGAATTCGGAAAAAGGATCTCACTTTCGGCAGTGCAAATTCAGAGCTTGCCAGTATCATATCCTGCCCAGAAAAATAAACTTAAATATTAAGGTACTAAGACACTCAATAACTTGAATAGTTTCTTCAACTTTATGCCATATGGTAATATACCAAAAGCAAAGAAAAGAATGCTAAGATAATTAGTCTCCACACGTTGACTACCCAGTGAGAAAGCTAATTAACAAAAACATTCAAACAATAGGACAGCTTAACAAGAAAAACTTACCTTGGCTTTTTTAATCATTTCGGGCTCAATTTCAATATGGTTCTCATCCACAATGTGGTCAACCAACTTCATTGACATTTCCTCATGAGACCTGGAAAGCAGAAAAAATAAATAAATGAATGGACACCAAGGTACAAAAAGAAATCAAGAAGAAACAAGTTGCTAAAGCACAGAATTCAACTTCAAGCGTTTAGTCTTCTAATGGGTAAAACTACCATAATGTAAGGGATATAAAAAGAATATATTTCCCCTAAAAAGTAAAGGCAGATAAATGCATTCGAGTAAAACGTACCAGTGACCACCAACTATCCCTGGAAGAAACTCACGTTCAAACAAGTGACTGAAAGGGCCATGGCCCACATCATGCAGAAGCCCTACAAAATGGATAAATAAGTAACAGGAATCAGCAGACAAAATATACGCAACATGTCAGGAATGCAGTTCATTACCCGCAAGTTTTACTGTTTGAATATCAAAGTGATCAATACCAAGCTCAGGACCCTGCAATATTAACAACAAAATACAGACTATTCTCAAACTTATCACATTATGTGATTACAAGCTAGTATGGAAAAAATTTTACACCTGATAGTTTTTAAGCTTTTGCACAGCTTCGCCAGCAAGCCAATACACCCCAAGTGAATGTTCAAACCTTGAGTGCACGGCACCAGGATAAACCATGTATGCCACACCTTAAAGACATCAAACATTTAACCCGTGAGAAAATTTTATCTCTTCTCAAAGATTAACAACTGTCTTTTTATTCTTTTAAAATTTTTACAAAATATAAATGCTCTAGATATAGTTGGGTTACACTCAAAATCAAAGGCATCACAGCGTTGATATGATTATGGATATTTACTACAATTGTAGAGACGACATCAACAGATAAAGCTTGCTACTTGTATCCTAAATACAAACTTGGGTGGACCAGAAAAGGGAAGAACAGAACCACTATATTGTCAAGGCCAAATACGCACAGCCATACGCACAATCAAACACATTATAAAAATACTGCAGACATAGGCATAATATTTCCTTTATATGTCTGCAGACGAACATTATACATATGCAAAAAACCGATTCACTGGTGAAAAACAAAGGAGGTGAAGCAGATACTTATACACATGAAGAATCACTGCTTTCAACCAATATAGATTGCTCTATGTCATTCGATAAGATAAAGACTATTGCACAGGTTGATTACTCCAAATGAAAACACATTAATTTCAATCTAGAGGGTCCGGCTTCACGTAATCCACATAATGAACGAGGGAAAAGGCTAGCAGACTCACCAAGCTGTTTCAGGTCACGAAGCCTGCGATGTCAAAATCAGCCAAACCATCAAGCCGAAATGAAGCTAGCAATGCCAATAACAGGGACAGTAAAATTACAAGCAAAAGGAAATCAACTTACCTTTGAAACTGTTGGGTATCAATAAACTTCAAAGAAAGCTGCCATCCAATCGATAAAACACAGTGATTAAACCAAATAACCTTTCAAGTGGCGGTCATCAAGTCAAGAACTTTCTTTCTTATCTCCCTTTTGGGTACAAAAACAAACACTAACATCTAGCGTTGAACTCTTGCCCACTTTAATTGTACATTCTAAAATCAAGGGAAGCGACTAATGACAAATGAAGTCTATACCAAAATCCTGCACCCAACCACTGTCTACAAAAAGAGAGAAACAAGGGGATTATGTGTAAAATACCGGGTCGAGATAAATGTTGCCGTGGACGTTGTCGTGGATGTGCTTGGAAAGCCTGAGATCTCCAGGAAAGGAAGACAAGCTGTACACCGGCCGCAGAGAGAGGTCGTCCTTGCAATAAGCACCCATTGCTTTCTCTTTCACCTTTCTCTTTCGTCTTCTCTGGCTCCCCTGCCCGGCGCACTTACTCTACCTCCGTCCCAGGAAGTGAAATTGTCGTGTTTAGGGGTTTTCAGCGCAACATTCCCGGGATTCGGCTATTATGTCGTTATCTGGAATTCTCAAGTAATCAGGGAGATTTTAAAATGTGAAGTATTATTTTTTCATTAAATTACCAAAATCTTTTACAACACGTTTCAGCATCTCAGGCTGAATTTTAGGATGCTTCTCACTATAATTTCTGGCGCTCGATTGTTTAATAATGGAATCAAATTGTACTTGAAGAAGATGCGGCCTCTCTTTTAAGTTTAAACCAGGACATGAACAGGAACACCATATTAAAAGTGGGACTCAGCCTTGTCAGTGGACTTCCTTTATGGAAGCATCTAATTGCTTTCTTGACTTCTTTACCTCCTTGTAGATGCTGACAGATCTTTACCCTTTCTGCCCTCTTCCCCCTCTACCACAATCTTCGGTTCCTTAGCAATGGTTAATAATGCTTTGTATGGGTTGATGAGTTAGGAACTTGGCTTGATGGAGGTTACCCATACATTATTATTTGCCCTAAATTAGATGCTAGAATTTTGCTCATGGAAAGTAATGCCTTCAAGGATAGGCTTGGCTGACCCAATGATGAACTTTTGAGTTTATGCAACTTAGGGTAAGAGGATTGGTGAGAAGAAAAGGGAAGGAAAGTTGATAGATGATAAACGCGAGGGATTTGGGCATCTATGCTAGAAAGCCGAATAGCAAAGTAGGGCTTGTAAAAGACAAAGACTAGAAAGGAGCAGCGAGGACACAAGAAGACCTCGGATTCCTTAGGATCCAAGACACCCACAAAAAGATATCACCTTCTCTCCCATTTATAGGCTAATCTAGATATTTTTTATTATTATTCTTACATGACGGTTGGGCGTTGCAGATATGATTAATGGAATCCGCCGCCCAACCTACTCATGTAGGGTTCCTACATGGGTTAAACATTGGATGATTACCTCATGTAGGCTTCCTGGCTTGAACATTTCATCCCTCCTGTGCTGGTCCTTGCCGACTTGATGGGAAGAACACATAACATCTGCTTCTTGCGACGACACCTTTCTTTTTCCACGTTCATGTCTTCTGAAAGTTGAATTATGGCTGGGAGCGGCAGCGGCTTCTTGAACGGTGCCTTCTTCACCGTCTGCAGTTTCCTGATGCAAGATCGCTCTCACACGGTGCTCGTGCTGAGTTGCCAGTTTGTGTCTGGTCGTCCACTGTAGCTTTCTGACTAAGACTTCAGTCTCGGTTGAAGTACAATGACGTGGTTAAAAACTCCTGTTTGTTCTTTGAAGAATCGATAAGAACTTCATAATCTCACACTAAATTAGTTCTTCTACCCCAAAGCCAAGTTAAATTAGTCTCGAAGCTACCCAAACCGGAGATCAAGAAGGGTTAGAGGCGCCCAAAACATTTTGTGGGAGTTGGGCTGAGAGTGAGTTGTATGGGTCTTAAATGGGGGTGGCCTGCCAAAGCTGGAAAATCGTCTCCATTGCGGATAACGTATATATGAACGAGAGGCCAATAAAGTCAGGGAGGTTAACTTCCACTTTTCACAACCATGGTGGTTGTATCGACGCCCTCTTCCACTCTATCCCGTCCCAGCACCAAGCACACATATCATTTCATCAACACAACCTGCAAGCCAGTTTCACCCTTACTACAATTCTTCCACCAAGTCTATGGCAACACGACGAGACCCAGTAGGTCCAAAGCCCGAAACTCTAACGGGGTCTTGTCTGTTAGAGCTTACATGGAGAATCCCAACTCGATCTCCGGTTTTGCTAGCAAGGTCATCGGTTCTCTCCCTTTGGTCGGGCTAATAGCTAGAATTCTGAGCGACGAAGGTGGCCTTGGCGGTGACATAATTGATTTTGCAGAGTTCAGAAGGCGGGTGGGCAAGAAATGCGGCGTTTCAGACTCTAGAGCTTTCTATGAGTTCCAGGATCGGCGAGGCCGGGTAATACAATATATGCTAAAATTTTGGTTTGTATTAGGTTTTGGAATTTTCATTCTACAGGTAGCTTTTGGATACAATGTTTTGATGAGACAAAAAAACTTTGAACTGTTAATACCATGGAGAGTGTGTATACGAGTGTTTATTCTGTAAGATGAAATTTAGTGTATGCTGGAATTGATTTTGAGCTGAGTTTTCTCTCTTGGTAGGCAGGGGATCCTTTGTATGTTCTACTGTGTTGTTGGCTAGCGGCCGCTGGTGCAGGGCTTCTCAAATCTGAGGAGATTTTGGAGGGTGTAGCAAGGCTTCGAATTTCAAATGATATTGAATTTGAGGAGGAGAATTTCCTTTCAATGATGAATGAGGCAAAGGAGGTGGGTTGCTCTGATTTTTTTTATTTTGCAATTTGCATTCATATGTTGTTTCCTTGATCTGGTGAAATCTTCAAGCCATTCTTCGATAAATTCTTATAGAAATGCTTTTCAAATTATAGAGGCGAGCGAAATTAAAGGTGGCTGCTCCAACCATCCCAATGGAGGCTCGGGTTGAGAAGGCTCTTGAAGCAGTTTATGTCTGTTGCTTCGGGAAGGACCTCATTGAGGAAAGAGATGAGAGTCTATTGTGTATCATGCTTACTGCTGTCTTCCCAACTGTTGAGCGATCAGAGATTCAGAGGATTGTGGAGGAGAAGGCAAGGAGAGTAGCTGAAGGCGGTGACGAGAACAGTGTCCCGGAGCCCAAGCCCCTGACAAAAGAAGCTATACAAATGCAAATGAAGGACCTAGAATTCCTTAAACAAAACAAGGACACTTAAATACAGGTGCTGTTTTTTATGCTGGCGTGGTTAGAATGTAACTACTTGACCAAGTATCGAGAGTAATTTTGTGTTGTTTTTACTGAACTCTATCTTAGCGGCACGATATCAATGTGAAATTGGTCTCAAATTTCTCTAACTTCCCCCGTCCATGTCCTGAAAAGAGTAAATACCTCTCTTCTTGTTTGTGAAAATTTTACCTTTACCCACTTTTTGTTTTGTAATCAGAACGCTAGTGCCTGTATTAATCATTTGAGTTTGTTTCCGTTCCCTTTTTTTCTTCTGTCATTAGATTGCCACTAACTTGGATGAACTCAACCAAATTTCAAATTGAAATTTAAAATTAACTTTCTGCATGAATCTGAAAAGTGGACACGTTCATTTTTATTTGATTGAAATCTTCATGAAGTAAAACATAGCATCAACCTATTTTTGCATATCCCACGGGTTTTGCATTATTTTCGCCATTTTGCTGTCAATAACTACAGGTTCAGCAGACGAAACTCCGAGGAGTTATCCCGTAAAAAGCCCAAAGGTTTTACTGGTACTGGCTTGCTAGTTTACCCTCCTTGACAATGTAGTGTTGTGGAGGAAATTCTTCACCCTTGAAGTACCTATCCAGCATATCCTTAACTCCAGCAGCATATCGCAACTGCACAAATGCCACTTACGGTTAAGACATGTGATGAGGGAATTGAACAAGTGAAATGGACACAGAGAAAACAAAAAGAGAACAAGACAGTACCTGTGCATCAATGGTGGTACCAGAAATATGAGGGGTCATAGCATGGTTTGGCATGTGACGCCATGGATGGTCCTTTGGAGCTGGTTGTGGGAACCAAACATCGCCACTGTAGCCTGAATAATCAGAAAACAATGCAAATCCATAAACCAAACAAAGGAGCAATATTGACAAGGATCTGCTTTCTTTTATCTATTTAATAGGCTAGTTGTCCCCTTCCCGTTTTCCTTGAAGCCAATCACTTTTCAACGAATTATCAACTGTTTGTCACTCTGCTGAAACCATATGATTAAAATACCCAAACAAATGACCCCGGCAAGCATAAATTAGAGAGCTTATGATATTGCAAAATGGATTCACGGCATGGAAAGGCCATTCCTCAGTATCATCATTTTTTATTGTTTTAATAAGAAAAAATAATATAGCCTAACAATGAATAACTATATGATTTTAGTAGAATGAAAATAAAAGGAATTAAATATCAATGCTAAATATTGGGCTGGAATGAACAAACATTCTAACACTGTCCTGTAGATTAGAACAAATCGGTCTCTATATGTATTGGAGATTCATTTTTGGTTAGTTACCTCCAATTTGTCCACTGGAGGAAGCATCAGCAACTGCTTGTGCATCCATGATTGCTCCTCGAGCATTGTTTACAATCAAGACTCCCTTCTTACACTTTGCAATCCTATCTTTGTTAAACATCCCCCTGGGTCATAAGATCAAAATTCGCATAAGCTTGAATTTTCAGAGCGTTGCGAAAAATATCATAATAGCTAAGAAGTGAAATAGAACCATGACATTCAACTGAAAAAAATATTCGAACTGTACCACAACAGGGTATCCAAACAAAACAGTGATCCTTGCAATGTCATGGATTCAAGTTTGCAAGTCTGACATTATAATTGAACACCATGTAGCTATTCCAAGTGGTCAGATAATGCTACTTCTAAAATTATTGGCCACTGAAGTTCCCCTTTCTAATATACGGTGCAGACATTCGTCACTCGGGCAAGAATATCTCTGTTATTGTATCTAATGAGACTTAAGCAAGATAAATCAAGAGAGATAGGGGTTGGGATAGGTTTCACTCATCCACAAAAAGAGTGCAAATGGTCTATGGATTCAAAGGACACAAAAATTATCTCAGCCAAATATTACCTTGTCTTGTCAGTGAGAGGTGTGTTGATGACAATTACATCACATTTGGGAAGCATTGCATCAAGATCCTCCTCAAACTTTGCCCCAATCTGCTTCTCTAATTCAGGGTCCATCTTGAGTCGGTCATGATAAAGGAGATTACAGTTAAAAGGCTTCAAACGTTGAAGTAGTAGCTTGCCAATTCGTCCAGCACCAAGAGTTCCAATCGTCTTTCCCTCAAGATCATAAGCCCTGTGAGCAATAGCTGCAACATTCCATTCCCCACTAATAGCCTGGTGGTATCCAGGTACAAAGTTCCTGACAAGAATGAGGATTCTCATGAGCTCATCTTCTGCAACTGAAACAACGTTGCTTCCTGTGACCTCTGCAACTGTTAATCCAGCAGCAGCAGCAGCATTCAGATCAATATGATCAGAACCGATTCCAGCTGTGAGAAGCAGTTGCAAATTCTTGGCCTTCTTGATCCTTTCTGCCGTTACATAGGCAGGGTGGAATGGGGTAGATATGAGGACATGGAGATCCGGAATATGTTTCTCAAGTTCTGAAATAGGCACAAAATCAGTGTTAATGAAATACTTAATCCGAAGGTCTGAAAACTAAAAACATCAATATTTGTTCTTAATAATTTTCAAACTACAAGCTCATACTTCAAAGTTAGTCATATGCAAGATATGCAACTATGTATCTAAGCTGAAGGTTCTATCTAACTTTACACTGACCAGAGTCTGGTCCCTCTTTATCGTCGGTGACAATATACTGGTGACCTTGTGATTCAAGCCAGTCACGGATGCCTAGAGCTCCCTCCACGCAACCCACGAAATTGGGATTCAAGGACGCATATTCGTTGGCCTTGTAAAACACCCCCACGATTTTCTTGCTTCCGGGGGAAGCCTGTTTACATTCAGAGGAAGAAACATGATATCACAAACCATAAAAATCAGAGAAAAAAGAAGAAGAAAATTACTTCATCGCTCCATGAATTTTAGACCTTTACCAAATTCTTGCAATTATTTTTAGTTTAAATTTTTGTTTCGACAATTATTAAACTCTCATCAATTCAAATTACAACTACAGCATTACTTAGTACACTCTTTCACGAATAGATTAAACTCTCGGCCCATGAATTAGGCTCAAGATGATGACTGATGAAACTATTATAATAATAATAATAATTTATAGTAATAGCTTGAAAATGTTGTACTAGGCCCCCAATAGTTAACCCATTAAAAAGTCTATGAGAACCACGATAAGCCTTTCTTTATTCTTTTCTCCTTTCTTTCGGCCAGTGTCGTCTCAGTTGCGTGCCACTCAACCCGTCTCCAGCACGACACCCAAAGTCACTCCAGTCCCACTATCACCCATCAATTGAATCGCTCATCTTAAACAGAACCCTCACCGTCCGGCCATCGGGAAAGAAAATAAGAGATTAGAAGCAGATATGGTGGCAAAGCTGAATTACTGATACCAAAGAAAAACCACACACATATATTCTTTCAACTGACTGAAATGAAAGATGGGAAATTCTTACGTGGAGGTCCCTCGACAAAGTTGAGGGCAATGAATTCCCAGAGGAAGCAAGAGCTTTGATCGCTGAAGTAGCAGCACGCTTCATCGCCATCTCTATCTCTCAAATCTCTTCGAAGAAACCACTTCAGTCTACTCTGAAGGAGTTCTCTAAATCACGAAGCCCAGGCCTCGCTATTTATACACGAGGATCCACCTTACAAGAGTACCTATTTTTCTGACTCTGTGGGTCGAGGACGTCAAAACGGACTTTCCCTTCTTCCCACGAGACGCCTCCACGGTCCTACCAAGGGCATGTTGGGAACCAGCGGTGTAGCTCATTTCCAAGTGGGCCCGTGCCAGTCGTTGTGTCCCGGATAAGCACACCACCTGTCGAGGTAATAAGGTAGATAATATAAGGATAATCTCAGGGCTTAGACTGACTTATTCAGATCTATAACTCTATTTACAATCAAAATATACAAATACCCCTATTTTATAAAAAAATGCACGATGTATGATACCCCAGAGTTATTGAATTATAATTCTTTTGATTGATTAATTATTTGTTCATCAAACAAAAAGAAAAATTATATTGTATGAATCTTATTTACCTCGTTTAATTAGTATAAAATAAATAAAAAATAAAAAATTAACCTTGATGTTATCAAATATAAATAAAGCAAAAATTTTTAGATTATTGCGAAACCAAACTCTTGTTTGTCTAATTTACTAATTGAATATGCTACTTGTTTCAAATTGGTAGTACGGATGAATTTGGCTCCTATGTTTTGAATTGAGTTCGATATGCCTCACATCCATTATAAACTAATGAGTTTTTTGTATTTATAAATAATAAGTTTCTTTATTTAATATTTTAAGATTTTATAATAAAATTTTATATTCTAACACAAGATTAAAATTAAGAGATGAATTTATGTTTTTCATTTAATGTTTTGAGATTTTAAGAGAAATACTTTTACTTTAATATTATTTAATTTTTCTGAATCAATGTGACTATTTGTGATTGATGTCTTTTTTCTTTGTAGCACAAATTTTGAACGAACGAATAGAATTTTCTTATTGAACGTATGAATGTTATAATGTTTTTCCTGATATAATTAGCTAATTACAAATGGGTTTAGTATCAAGTCTAGTACACCGATAGTTATTGAAATTTTATTAGTAATTTTTTTATTATAAATATATAAATTTATTCATTAAAAATAAGAAATTTTTTATTAAGATTGCGTAATCATTTTTTTTAATGCATATCATGAGTGAAAAGAAGTAGACGTGCTCGTTGAGCGCAGTAGTATCTTTTTATTTTTATTTTTATTTTTTCCGGTCCAATTGCTTCTGGACTCTGTACGTAAATTTATATATTTACGTACATTTATAAAGTGAAAAAAGTTAAGATGCACAGGACAGAATGATGGAACCATTGCATCGGGACAATCTTCATTAATTTAATATTTATCAGAGACTTTGATTCTTGGTGAGACTAGGCAGTCCGGGCCACTTGTCCTATCACTGGGCCAAGGCGTCCCCCCGTGACCTTGGCTCTTGCGTTCGCCGCCGGCTCCACTAATCCTCTCCATCAATTCGGCTTTGTAAGGGGCGGGTCGGGTCACGAGGTTGATGTGGACGGAAAGGATGACGTCCTCACGGGTTAGAACCTATCCCAGAGGGCGGAGACTGCGATGTGGTTGGTTGCTGTATGATGAGTGAAGGGCCACCGTTACTAGCCCCGTTATTTGCTAGCCCAACTGCAACGTTGGGCTTTCTTGTTGATCCAAGCCCATCCCAACTAGTCGATTAATTATTGGCAAGTACAGTCGTTATAAGATAAGCACTGGATGATTATTAATTACTCGGCTTTTAAAAGGTGACTTAAAAATAATATCCAAATGGTAAGATTTTGTATCATCATTCGGAATTGTGACCTCTTTCTTTTTTACAGGTTACTTAAAAGAAAAAAAAAAAGAAAAAAAGAGAGAGAGAAGAAATTGACTCAATTTTGACCGATGTTTGACCAAAATAGAATGGGAAATCCAGGTTCGAGTCCGTGACTCTGCAAGAAAGCAGGCAACCAGGGATTTGCAGCACCAAGTACCTATGGAGTCGTCGGCGTCTCTAACGCCAACTGCGACACAGCGCGACCAATGGATGGTAGAGCGTCAGGTTTTCCAGATGTACGATTTCTTTGCTGGCCTTCCACCGAGAGCCCAATCCGCCATGTATGGTCATTCTGTCACTCTAGGGTTTTGTCTACGATTCAGACGTAATTTTTATGTTTTGATAGTTCATGAAGTGGAAACTTGGTTACTTTGCTGACAGGTTGGAGCTTCAGAGTGAGAATCACACGGAGTACCTGATTAGGGGTCTCAAACGACTCGAACCTTCATTTTCCGTATTGGATGCCAAGTACCCCTCCTTCTCTCTCTTTTCTCTTTCCCTTCTACATAGACACACAGTCATGCTTGCAGTCGCAATCTGTATGCAATTGCCGAGCCATAGTAACACTGACCCTGTATGCTAAATGGTCTCCATATTATGCTGTGCTTAACCGTGAATAGATACAATAGGCTCTCAAAAACTTGTTTTTAAGTTACAGAAGACATTGTCGAGGAATACCTTGTTTAGCGCTCGCGTGTGAAATAGAGTTCAACTTATCAATTCGTAATCACTTAGTGGGCTGGTTATGATGTTCTGCTGAAAACTGGCTGTAATTGAGCAACTAGCAATCCCTTGCTTGTCTAGAATTTTTGTGCCAGCGGTTTCAGATGGTTAGGTTTTGCGCTTGGGTTTATGGGGCTATTTTACTCTGTCAAACTTCACTAGAACCCTTTTTTTTTTTTTTTCATTTTTCAAAAATATAATAATTTATAAGAGATTTTTTTTTTGGATTTTTCTTTTAACTCAAATATTGGTGCAATATTTATCTTTTCAGAATGTTTTCGCAATATGATATATATTGATGTGCTGTGAGCTTTTCTTATATTATGCTTGCTGAATGTTGCTTCGTCCAGTCGACCTTGGATTTGCTACTGGATCTTGCACGCGATCGCTTTACTAGGGGAGTGTGTTGAGCCTGAACTAGAAGACAATGTCGTTGGATTTCTTAGTCGTTGTCAGGTATGAAGCTCAATCAGAGCTTTTGTGTTGTTATGCTCAAGAACTTTTCTTATTCATGAAATTTTTGGGTCGAAGTTTCTCTCTCTCTCTCTCTCTCTCTCTCTCTCTCTCTCTCTCTAACTTTTTAATGGAAAATAGTAACTCTTAGAATGTTATTTGCAGTACAGAAATAGGTGTCACATTTAGGACAGATGTAATTTTTTTTTTCCCTCTTTATCCTAAATTTGCTTCACTGGAAGTGACTACCGGCTACCATTCTCTGGCGTGAAAGCCCTTAATGCCTCTAGAACCCCAAGGTCTATAGTTCTGATCATAAGTTCAAACCGTAACTTGGTTGTACTTGTTTAAGTTCAATAGGTCTTAGTTCATTATCTGATGCATCTCATCTTTGTTATGTCTTTTCGGTAGCTTTCCTTCCTTTGTTTTGACATTGATTTTTTTGTTACTTATATTTTCAGGATCCAAATGGTGGATATGGTGGTGGACCTGGACAGGCAAGTAAATGTTTCATTTCTTGGCAAGATAATTATATCATTGTTGATGTCATTTCTTTTATTAAATATTATTTTTCACTAATTTAAACAGATTTTTTCTGGAACTCATAAGAAGAGAGATCTAAATATACTTGTGTTAGCTGATAGAATAAATGGTATACGATCATAATAGAGTTTTTATTGCTTTTTTTTTTTTTTTTAGAGGAGTTACATATATAGAAATCCATGGAATGCTTTGAATAGATTCGCATGGGTTAAATCTCTCATATTTTAAGTAATGTTAAAGTAATAAATCTTTTTGTTACTGGTTATCTTTCCTTATTGTTCTCCTGGTACTTGAATATTCTCTGGTTTTCTTTTCTGAATCATTGTGCTTGGTGTAATTATGCTAATATTTTCAAATATTTGATGTTCTCCGGTCTTCTTATGATTCTCTCAGATGCCACATCTTGCAACAACTTATGCTGCAGTAAATGCACTTATTACTGTGGGTGGTGAGAGATCTTTGTCGTCTATAAATAGGTGGTCTGGCATGCTCCTTTGAAGCAACTCACTTTTTTTTGCACTAGTACATTTTGAATCCATTCGAAAGTGAATGCCTATGAATTGTGTATATTTTGCAGAGAAAAATTGTACATGTTTCTGCGTCAAATGAAAGACCCAAGTGGGGCCTTCAGGTGTGACATCATACTACAGGATCTGATATTACATAGCAGCCATCAACTGTTTTCCTGCATTTTCAAGAGAATTTCTTTGTCTTTGAGCACTGTTTAGAGTCTTTTCCATCCTCTGTCCTTTTCAGTAAAGTTTTGGAAATTAGGAGTGTAAATTTGTATGGTATACATTGTATATACTCCTTTCAGATTGTGATTATTGAGATTTAGAAATTGGGGATATAAATTTGTATAGTATATATTGTATATCCTCCTTTCACATTGTGATTATTGAGCATCTTATAATGACCTTTTAAAATCATAAACCACCTTTTTATAGGATGCATGATGCTGGAGAAATTGATGTTCGGGCTTGCTACACTGCTATCTCTGTAAGTTGCAATGTCTTTCTCTGTCCCCCTCTCTATAGACATGAATGCGAATTTTGACATGGTATGCTGTGGCTTGAATGTCACGGCTTGTGAATTGGTGGAATAATGTCTTATGATCCAGGATGTAATCTTGGATATGGATATCTTTTATCAGAAGTAGTTTGTGATCAATTGTTGGATTCATTCGTGCATAGATTGTCTAAAATGTAAGGCCATACAGACATTAAATGTTTTGATATGGTTCTTAAATTTTTGTGAACTTGCAAATGCTTGTACTGGCACGATCCGTTAGTTTCTTCCCATTCAGTGCTTGATTACTTTTGAAAATCTCCCCAATTCATATTTTCCATGGGTTTTTGTCTGTATCCCCACTATTGAAAGTGTCTCTTC
The DNA here is from genome assembly GCA_028551475.1 of Casuarina equisetifolia. Taxonomy (NCBI): domain Eukaryota; kingdom Viridiplantae; phylum Streptophyta; class Magnoliopsida; order Fagales; family Casuarinaceae; genus Casuarina; species Casuarina equisetifolia. Next base: position 17,276,160 of record CM052355.1, read on the forward strand.
AAACTGTTTATGGTAGTTATGTTTGTAAATCGGTTTTAAATGATTTTTTTTCCTCCTTGCCTGATCTATGGGCAACTCTTTTTTCGTTTGATCAGGTTGCAAGTGTTCTTAACATATTGGATGATGAACTGGTTCGGAATGTTGGAGACTACATCTTAAGGTTGGTCTCTAGGATCCATGAACAATTGTTCAACATTCTTTTCATTCTTATAGTTGGTCCTATGCCTAGGTGGTCCTTCTACTTGCAATGTGCATGTACAAATTGTGGAAGAATCATATATTTGTGTTTGAAACTTTATAACATGCTGATGCCAAATATATATTGCTGATTGCCCTAGAACGTATGGTCCTTATGTTTTTGTGTTTGTTGAATATGTAAATGGAATCTTAAAAAGTTATCTTATTCTTGCTCAAATTATATCTTTTTATTAATTGAGGTCTTGCTTGTCATTTAATGTGCATCAGTTCTTCAGATAGTGATGTATATTCTTCATGAAATGCTGTTGTTCCCTGATCTTGCTTATAGGTCCATCAATGGTTCAAAGCACTAGCAATAATCACTAGGATTCTCTTCTAATGTCTTGGTTTTCTCCTTTTCATATGTTTTCCCCACTTTTCACTAATAAAAGCAATGCTAACATTGATGTTGAAAGATTCAAAGGGGTAACTCGTATAATTCTTTTTCTAATATGAACTCATAAAAGAAGTTCACTGGAGAGGTTTTGAAGTTACTTAGAATCTTGTCCTTCACCAGATACAGTACTTATTAGCATTGTAAAGTGCTTACCAATTTGCGATGAGCACTTTGCAATTATTTAGTCTGCGGCACCAGTTCTCCATTGTTTTGGAAAGCTTTTATCTGCTTCTACTCCCTGGGTTTGGTGATGCTGAAATTGAATGTGCTCTGCTTATAATTCAAAATTTACCCTTTCTTTAATTGCCTGGTTAACATAAGCAGCTAATAGTTTTTTACTCTGTCCTCTCTCTGTAGCTGTCAGACTTATGAAGGTGGAATTGCTGGGGAGCCTGGTGCGGAAGCTCATGGTGGGTATGTTTCGTACTGTGCCTATCCTCTCTTCCTGTAAATTTTTTGAGCAGGTTCTCACAGTTTACCTCAAGGAGGCCTCTCATAGATTTAACAATTTGATTGTCAGGTACACCTTTTGTGGTTTGGCAACAATGATTCTGATCAATGAGGTTAATCGTTTGGATTTGGCTGGATTACTTGTAAGATATTTTTGTCTCCTTTTGCGGTTATTGATATAATTTGTTTCACTATCTGGCTCTGTAAAATGTTAGTCTCTGTGGGCATTTTTTTCTGTAAATTTATCTTTATTCAATATCTGCTATTGCACAGGATTGGGTGACAATTCGGCAAGGTAGGGAGTATGGATTTCAGGGGAGAACTAATAAATTGGTTGATAGTTGCTATTCATTTTGGCAGGTAATCTCTCTTTCTCTATCCCACCCACCCCCACACCACCACCAAAACAACCTCTTTGTCCCTGCCTCTCCTTTCTTCCTCTTTTTCTAGTCAGTTTTATCCTTCCTGATTTATAGTGGAATTAATATTAAAGAGAGTGGCCAGGGAGGTGTTTTTGCATTATTACAAAGATTGCACTCCATTCTGATTGAACAAACTGCACTTCTGAATCCCGGAGGAGAGCGCACTGATAGTGGCCGACAAACTGGTATGGCCTCTGATTTATCTGAAGAGGAAGATAGCTTAAGATTTTCCTCTAGATTTTTGCAATCTTTCCACTTCTTTTCTTAGAGAATTTATGTTTAAACCTTTGTTCTCGCTTGTCCGCAGGCCTCAATGCTTCCTGTCCAGTAAATTTAAACAGCGTTGGATATAGTTTCATCAAGCAACCTGCAGAAAAAGAGTCTCTTTTTAACAGCTTGGCATTGCAACAGTACATACTTATATGTGCACAGGTGTGGATTTGACCTCTAATTCAACAGTGATAGTGGTCACTTGATCCCTCATGGAAGGTTTTTCATTTATTTCACGTCTGCGTGTTTTTTCCAATTTGCTTTAGGATTTGTTTGGGGAGGGCCCAAAGATAGTGTTTTTTTAATTTTAAAAATTTTTTTTCCCTCAGGAACTAGTTTAGCTTTTTAGTATGATTCCCATCCTTATTTGTTTCTCTCGGAAGGTGAGCTAGAAATTATTGGGCAGTTGAGTTCACTGTGAACGAAGTTATTGGAACATTTAACTGATATCCTTCCTGGTGCAATTGACGTATTACCGCTTCAATGTTCTATATGCTGGATATTTAGTTGTTAATTGTTGCCACATGGTATTATATATCCTGCGTACAAGGGGTTAATGTTGTGACATAATTTGGTTGATGCAGGATATGGAGGGGGGACTAAGAGACAAACCTGGGAAGTCTAGGGACTACTATCACACGTGTTATTCTCTAAGTGGCCTGTCTGTGTGTCAATATAGTTCGGTACCGGACGAGAATTCTCCACCATTGCCCGATGCGGTGTTGGGTCCCTATTGCAATCTCCTGGAACGCATACACCCTCTTTTCAATGTTGTCTTAGATAAGTACTATGAAGCACATGAATTTTTTGCCATGCCCTAAGCAAATCTACTGTAAGAATAGCCTATCCCCGGGACTAAGATATATAATGAAAATCTAGACTCTACCCTACAAATTGTTTCCATAAGGTATGGGAAGCCAATTTTGGTGACCGTAAACTATTGCGTTGCAGTTGGGTCATTTATAAACTCTCGCCATGGGGAGTGAGTGAGAAATGAGATGGTGAAACTTTGCATTGGAGGTCAAGCTTGGAGAGTGTATCAACAGAAGCATTTTCGGTGGGGGCGTTGATTGCAGGGGCGACGTTGGACGCTGACTCAATTTCTTAAAGGAGATGATTTCGGAGGGGAAAAGCCACACGGCTGTACCCAGGCGGATTTCGTCCCCGTTATGAACTAATGAGCTGGAATGTTGCTTTCTAACGTAAGAGCTTTGGGGCCACGTCCATTTAGAGGTGACGTATTTGCATTGCGATTCGATTTGTCGAAAGTTCATATGCCCACCGACCGGGTGTTTAGCAACCAATCGGCGCCGAGAGCGTGCAGGGGCCGGTGGAGGTCCCCTTTTCCCATCACAGAACAAAAGGATTTTCCGGAAAAATAAAAATAGAAATTATTTTTAACTGGATAGGCTCTTTCCATCCTCGGCATTTCTCTTTTTTAGTAGCCAAACTGTCAGTTCTTTAGATATACGAATATTAGATGTTTAATGAGGTGAAAAAATCTTCAAAGCTAACCATCTGAAATACTGATCATAGCATCTAAAATTGCCTATTACTTCACATTTTAAAAATTCGATATCTTTTTGTATTCATGTCAACTTTTTAGAAGTGGGTTAGACTGCGTTTTGAGTTAAAAGGTGGAAACTGCCGAATCCCGCATGTTGGATAAAACTTCTTCCTTCCGCCCTCCCCTCTCCTACTCTTTTTGTGTGCTCCAAAAACATGTCTAGTAACTCAGAGCAAGGGATGGACAAACACATAGAGGTAGAAGCAAAGGTGGAAGAACCAAAAGTTCCTTTGCAAGGAGAAAAGCCTGCCCGCTCTGTACAAGAAGAAGAGCCAAAAGTAGAAGAAGAACAAGCACGAGAAATCCACACCATCTCAGACGCACCACAATCACCCGCCACCAACGCTTCTCCTGGAAACCGCAAACGCTCACCGCCACCTGTAGATTCCTCCTCACCCTCTTCGCTTTCCTCCGACCGATCTTCTCACAGCAATGATCTCAAGTACCCCAACGCACTCGTTGAAACCCCGCCGCCGGTTCAGCATAACCAATCTTTCAGAGGGTTCCAGGCCCCCCCAGGGGTGGTGGAGAAGGTGGACCCAAGAGCCCAAGAGTCTATCGCCGGCGTCACGGAAGCGGTAGCGGGCTCTACTAACGATGGTTGGGGCGACCGGAGAGTCAGACCGAATCTTTCGATTCTGAAGCGGACGAAGAGGGAAAGCCTGCTCAGGAGGGCGTTGTTGGGGCTAAGGATTTCTGGATTCGTGTTTTGCCTGATCTCGTTTTCGGTTATGGCGGCCGACAAGTATCAGGGTTGGGCTCTTGATTCTTTTTACCGGTACAAGGAGTTCAGGTTAGTTTTGTCTGTCTTTGTGTCAGTGTTCAGGTTAATCCTGGTTTTTCGTTCAGGTGTAGTCGTAGTGAGAAAAATCTCATGAAGGGAAGGTTTTATTTCCATGGTCACTTCAGTTGTTTCCACTGCCATCTGGGCAGGGCAATCACGCACCTGATTCAGTCCCCTGTAGGCTGTCACTGCAACATAAATAGGGCTTGTACAAAAGAAACTCAAATGTTAAAAAGAGCATAGAGTTAATAGTTTCCGCTAAAAGGTGCTGGCGTTGTGGTTACCTTAACCACTGAAACTATTCGAATTTCCATATCATAGGTCTTGAATTGTTCGATTAAAGCGTTATACTCCCTGTAGTTTTTTGTGGGTTTAGAAATATTAGACAAATCAGTGATCTTTTTGTCTGTGATGGATGGCAGGTACTGCATGGCTGTGAATGTGATAGGTTTTGCATATTCAGGCCTGCAAGCGTATGATCTAGTCCATTACTTCACCAACGGGAAACACTTACTCCGGCACCGCCTCCGTTGCTACTTTGCTTTCTCTATGGATCAGGCAAGTCTTTGTTTGGATTTATTGTAGAGGACATATTATACCTAACGCTGGCCCATGTTCTTGTGTGTATCCTGTTTTTGGTCTAACAATTGGTAAATAATAGAGGGTCCCATGAATTGATGCTAATTATTTTATGGGACCACGGCCAACCAGTTCTCTTCCCTGCTGTGTGATGGGGCTTGGTCCCGGAGAGAATTTGCCTGGGTTCACTTAATCAATTTTGGACCATACAGGTCTCGACTTTCCTCCAGGACCTTTTTATCACCTTTTTCCTAACTTTTCCCGTCATAATACTGCCTTTACTTTCTCATCTTCTGTTTTTCTATTCCGTAGATGCCTTTTGGAAGAAAGTTTATAACTTTCTAACGCAAGCAATATTGTCGGATGTTGATACGCTCTTTATTGTGTCAAATAGTTTAACAAGCTTAATGCTTAAGAATTGTCAGGAAAAGCTAGAATTTGACGATGAACCCATTAGGAACTTTTAGATGGGGGAAGATTGGATTCGAGTCTACGTAGTATTTCAGTTTTCGAGTGTGTCAAGCAACACTCTTTTTCTAGGCTGAGAAACAACAAAGAAAATTGAGTTTACAATCAATCAACCTTTATGTTTATGTGTTCCACTCCGAACTACCCGATGATTGTTGGGTAAGGAACAAAAAGATCCCTTCGAAGGTATCACCCCAGGGCAGACAGACGAGACACATTCAGAAAAACAGCAAATACATGTATTATAGAAGAGCATGTGCATATGGCTTCATTTGGAGAACCGTATACTGATAATAGCTTGCAATCTGCTTGGTCTTGTCTTTTGGGATGACAGGTGTTGACTTATCTTCTGATATCAGCCTCGTCATCGGCCGCCACCAGAGTTTACGACTGGCAATCGAACTGGGGCGAAGACAAGTTTCCTGCAATGGCAAGCGCATCAGTGGGATTTTCCTTTGTTGCATCTCTGACCTTTGCCTTGAGTTCTCTCGTTTCTGGGTATATAATCTGTAGAACTCCATTGTTATAGTTAGAACTTCATTGTACCAGTAATTGGTACGTAGTCTGAGTTCCAGAGAACCTTTAGACTTCCATTATTCCCTTCCTGGAAGTGCAAGTTATGATGGATTGTTGAAAAGAAAAATTAATGTCTTTGTGTAAGGCAGACGTTTGGCGGTTTCTTTTGAACCACGGATGATTGTAATGGCCTTCTGATAAGAATATTGCTGCGTGTATTTCACACTTGCCCAACCCAATGCCTGCAATCGACAAAACATTCCAATAACTTGAAGATATCGGTTGCTAATATAATTCTGATTTCGGGTGCTAATTATCCATTTCTGGAAGCTCAAATGGTCAGAATTACTACAGTTGGATTAAGCGTGTCGTAGGTCTCATAGTTCTTAATTATTATGAGTTGAGAGAAATGACAAACAGAGAAGCACCGTGCGTGAATGTTGTGCGTTTGTATTCAGAAAGCTCGATTGTCCAAGAGACTTCCGGCGAATTAGACTGGGACCAGAAAATGTACAGGTATTGGTTCTAGAAAGACAGGTTGTCCTCTCCGCTTCAATTAACCCTTCCCTTTTGTATTTGACTGACAGGTGTCCTTTGGCTTTTCAGTGATGCAGGCGCCGGCACTGGCACATGCCTGAGGATGACAGCAACTGAGCGGTCCAAGTTGCCCGTTTATCTGTCCAGCTATGTCGTCTCCGGCCTTTCAATGGGGTCTCTACCAAGTGTGAGCCCATAACTTGAAGCAGTGATCCTCTAGATAGCAACATTGCGAAGAAATTCAACATAAACATACGATAGTCGACTTCATCATTTGGCATGCATCTTACCATGTTTACTAATGTTTCATCAAAAGGATTTAAGCACAATAACTTTCCATTAGAAAATCATGAGAGTAACATATGACCCAGGAATTGACAAGCTTTGCTTATGCTCTTTCTATCTATCACATGTCTAACAAAGTCAACTTGACCATAAGAATGGAGAGGAATTTATGTATTTTGAGAATGTTATAGTCCTAAATGTATTAGGCCTTTTAGATATAGATGCGCTTTCCACTTTTGTGGCCCTAAACCCACTGGTGAAAATGAGTTTTCATATTCGGGTCTTCTGCAACCCAAAAGAATTCAGTCAAAATCTATCGATTTTGACACGGAAGACTACACTTAGTAGATGAAAAAAACAAAGAAGAGACATCTAGCTCTCATGGTATTTTTGACTTGATTTTGGTTGCACAAAGCCATTTCCTTTCACAAACCTTGTTCTGATAGTGCTTATTAGGACTCTTAAAGGCAATAAACAAACAAATGCACCTATAAAACATACCAAGGAAAGGAAATTTAAGGCTGTTCAGGTACAACCAAATCCTATGTCCACTTTTGGTTCTACAATCCCAGGGAATCTCACTCTTTGTTCATCGTTTTTTGTCTCAACTCACACAATTTTTCTTCCCTAGTTTAAAGGTGATGACTAAAAGTAATATAGTATTATTTTAATCAATGGGTGAATTATAAATACAACATTACCCTTACATATGCAAACCTGTCTCAAGCATTTCTAGACCAAAACGAAGCTGTTTTGCTTACTTATTGTCACCCAAAAAAAAAAAAAAAAGAAAAGAAAAGAAAAGAAAGAAAAAAAAAACAGGAGAAAAAGAGAAAAAGAGAAAAAAAAAAAAAACGTATTTCTCTACAATGGTTTTTTCGGCCATCAACGCCTGTCATTACCTTTTGCTAGTCCTTAGCTAAGGACAAAGAAGACTAAAGAGTTTTTGTCACGTTTTCCTGATAATCAAACAAAGAAAAAGGGGACGGCAACAACTTTTTCTTGCTCTATGGTGTTCGAGTTTGTGGTAAAGGTGGAATTGATGATGTTAAAGTTGAGAAAACGAGCATTGGGTGTTTTTCTTTACAGCACAGGAAGGTTTCCAATTGCTAAAGCATACACTGTGATTGGTGACCTTAATGTTTTGCACTCAAGTGGGAAGCGGAACGTGTTGGCCCGCCTCAATCAGGGGGAAGATATTTTGGCAGATTTGTACTCATCTAATCTGACGACATTTTGGGATGCATCGTCTCCAAAGTGGAACCAATACATCATGATTAAAGGGCCATAATCTTGGTTAATCCTGTCGCCGACCACGTTTTAAACACAAAAAAAAAAAAAAAAAATCCACTCTCAAACCTTTATCAGTTAAAAGGGAAAGAACACGGGCTAGGGCGATTCTCAAGCCTTCTGTGTGTGAGAAACACGCTCATCACCTTCTCTTGCTGCCATGGCAACTCTGTCAATACCCTCTCACAATAAGGCTTGGGTATACTGTCAGTATGGGAGTGCTGTTGATGTTTTGAAACTGGACCCAAATTTGCCTGTCCCTGAAGTGAAGGAAGACCAAGTACTGGTGAAAGTAGTTGCTGCGTCCGTTAATCCCGTTGATTCGAAGAGGATGCTTGGTTTTCTCAAGGACGTTGACACTTCTTTTCCAGTAAGGATTTCTTCCTATCCTTCTTTCTTATGCGGTTCTTTGTGTTCTCCATCTTTTCGCAAGGTATATGTTGCAGATACCATAAACATGTTCCCATTTATGTTATAAAGATTGTTGATCAACGATTTTCTGCATGATATCTGATAAAATTTACATCTTGTTTGATGGATGCGATGAAAGTAAACACGCTTCAGTGGGTTTCTCCACGATTTACAATTGATCTTTTGTCATTTGTAGAATTTCTGCGTGAATTGTAGATCGGCTTCCACACAAGATGGTTTTGCACAAGTTAGTTCACCAAATTGTTTCGAGGATGAGTTTAGTTTATGGAGAAGGAGGTGAATATTGAAAAAAAGAAAGAAAAAAGGAAGAATAAATTGCTTCTTTACTTCATTGTAATTTCCTCTCCAAACTTCAACTAGTAGAACTGAGAACTGACCTTTAAGATATGTAATTGGTTGAAATGTCTCCCAGTTGAAACTTCTAAATTCTGATTATATATAACTTCAACATCTAGGTGAGTGAGTGATCACATAAAGAAAAAGTTATGGAAACACTAAAAATATGTTATGATAAGCATATAAAAGTGAAAACTTATAATAGCAAAAACATAGGAAACTCTTTAAAAGTAGGGGAATATTGTAACTTAACTCAACTTATCTTTCACTATAAGATTTTCATCTTACACACTCTCTCTTACAATTTGAGCATCATTGGACTTAAGGTCACATGAGATAAAATAAATTAAACTCTAGTTGTTGATACCATTTTTAATACCATTTCATAATCTAACTCAAAAAATAGTTCTTAGAATTGGAGAATTTTCTTTTATTTAAATTTCACTGCAAGAATATTATCTTTTGATATAAGATTTTTATCTTATACATACAAATTATTGACAATAAAGAAAAAGTGGAGAGAATTAAAAACAGTATAGAGAAGGTCTTGGAAGGTTGCAATTCAATGAGGTTTGTGCGGTGGTTACTAGGTCTTTGCTGGTTTAATGTGTTGAGGATTTGGAATCTTGATTACAGTAACCAGGTGTTGCCCATGTTATTTCGTGTAGATTGTTCCGGGCCACGACGTTGCAGGTGTAGTGGTTAAAGTGGGAAGTCAAGTAAAGAAGTTTAAAGTGGGAGATGAAGTATATGGGGATATCGTTGAGAATGCTTTGGCCCATCCAAAACAATTTGGTTCTTTGGCTGAGTACACTGCTGTGGAAGAGAAATTATTAGCTCTTAAGCCCAAGGATCTAAGTTTTGAGGAAGCTGCTAGCCTTCCCTTGGCTATTGAGACTGCCTACCAAGGCCTTGAACGAGCTGGATTCTCTGCTGGTAAGTCCATTCTGGTTTTAGGAGGTGCTGGAGGAGTTGGATCCCTGGTTATTCAGGTATATGTCCCTCGCATCCTACGCTGGAATACCCTCTTGTCAACCTTATGTAAAATTATCCTTTCACCACAATTGTGAGAGTTATGCACTGATGTTGTCAATGTACAGGACTCTCATTAAATTTTCCTTTAATTACATTTTTGGCTTTGAAATCGCTCTCATTCCAATGTGATATCTATTAAGTATGTTGTTTTTTTCTATCTGAGGCAGCTCGCAAAGCATGTCTTTGGTGCATCCAAGATAGCTCTACTGCAAGCACCGCGAAACTGGAGCTGTTGAGGAGCTTAGGAGCTGATATGGCTATTGATTATACCAAGGAAAACTTTGAAGACCTTCCAGAGAAATTTGATGTGGTATATGATGCTGTTGGTAAGACCTACTCATTCTTGTTTCAAATACGCATAATTTAGTCCAAGTTCTTGAGCAATTGGTCCTCCTTCTCTGTGGCCTGTGACTGTAATCAACCAAAAACAAACTTTAAGCTTGTGGCCTTTGTGTTAAGTGCGGTTCCCTCTTCAATATAATTGAAAATTCCTCTTAACGTAATGGTAACCCACAAGATTAACAAGAAGAGTAATTATGTTGAGAACAAAACAGGGCAGAGTGAGCGGGCAGTGAAGGCGATCAAAGAAGGAGGGCAGGTCTTGAAAATAGTTCCTGAAACTCCAACAGACCCCGTATTTGTGCTCGCTTCTAACGGGTCTGCCTTGGAGAAGCTGAAACCTTACCTGGAGAGTGGGAGGGTGAAGCCGTTGCTCGACCCCAAAGGACACTTCCCATTTTCCCAGACTGTTGAAGCATTTTCCTATCTTGACACTAATGGAGCTACTGGAAAAGTGATTGTGCATCCAATTCCGTGAGAAGAGGATTCAGCAGTATATGTAACTAATAGATCCTCGTCCATGCATAAGGACTACCAATAAAGCAGTGTGGCTATACAGAATCCTCATGAAAGAACAGTGTATCCGTTGTATATTGTTTATTATAAGCAATTATTTGTGGTTCTCTAAAGCTGAGTTTCAGTCTTCTGGTTCTGGTTCTGGTTTGGCCAAACCCAACGATATTGATTCCAGTACGAATAAGCAAGTTTGTGGATTAACATTATGGTTGAAAAGAACAATCTTTCATCCTCTTAAATGCAGGAAGTGTGATTCCATTGCAAGAATCCAGATTGTCAATCTTAGTAGCACAGTCTATCATCCTCTTCAAGACTGCAGGAATGGCGGAGGCATTGTAGGAGCATTTTTGTTTCAGTAATTGTATCTTATTGGCCAACTCTCCATCACTGGGGCGTTCTTCTGCATATGAACGCCGGACACAAGGTCAGAGACGAAGCATGGTTCTTTTCTCGGGAATCGCTAAAATTGGAAAATCATAAAGGAAACGATCCACTCTATGTTCGACAACAGTTTCTCGGACGACAAGTTACTCAATAATAATCTGACTACAAAAGAGAATTGAAAGGAAGAAGCGGGAAAAGATGAAGAAATGACCTGCAATCTGAGCAACAGAGGAAGTGGGCACCATGCCGTCAGGGAAAACGGGTCTCTGAGAAGCTAGGGTCGAGTCGAGAGTGCTAGGGAGCTGATCCGGAAGAGAGGCTCAGTATTTCATAATCTTCTGCGCCATTACGTTAACATCCTTCTCCAGCTCCATCTCCTCATCGGATTCCCGGGCGTCTTCAACAGTTCCTGGGGTCTTGTTCGGTGCACCGGATGGATTCGGTACCAACCCGTCAGGTAACACGGATCTCTGCGCAGCGAGGGCCGAAGAGAGACTGCTCCGGATCTGAGCTGGATGAGAGATTTCGGATTCCGGAATCTGCTGCACCATTTCTGTTAAGGTGAGAATGGAACTCGCGAGATTAGAAGAAACTGGCAAACCAGATGTAATCGGCTGATTAGAATCAGGCCAAGCTCTACGGTTTCGTCCTCTCCCAATCCTTACAAACAGAAACAACAAGCAGCATTAAGCGGGACGCTCAAACCGGGATTACTCCAGACAATACACAACTTTCAGATGAACTCCCACCGGCGCCCCACGCGACGGTCAAACGGGTCGGGTCAACACACGAACCCGACCTGGCCCTACTGACTCATGGACGGCCCATAATAGTGCAAATAAGAAAATAAAAAGGAACGACCCACATAATAAGGCCCACAATGCTCGTGTGGGTTTGTGTCAAGGCCGAATGTTTAATAAAAGGGGAGGTAATCCATTTCATTATATGTTCAAACAAGCACAAACAATTTTACATGCTTTCTTCCCTATTTCCTCTTCTCTCTTCCCTGTTGTTTCTCTTTGCTCAGAAACAACCAACATAAGGCACATCCTTTTTGACATCCCAAGGAATGACCCACGAAAGCTTGCTTGCGTGTACTCCATAATATAATGGAGTGGTTGAGAAAACTCATAATTAAAGTCATAAGAGTATTAAAATACTATGAGAGTATTAATCCTATGTTCAATTTAAACAGCTGATCAAAGGTGACATTGCATGTGTTTGAAGTATTACCATTTGGCTTCACAAATGGGGGCTGAAACTAACCTAAAATGCACCGATGAGTCCTCCAACAACGTCTTCGGAACAACAAATCACAAAAACTAGGGATTTTGTTGAACCTTCCCTTTTAGATTTTGACATTTTCTAAACGGTATCATTTCTTTCCTTTTCCTAAACTCAAAACACACAATTTGTCTCCTGAAAGAAATGAAATATTAATACGTGAAGCGACAGTGTTTCAATGGTGAAAATTGTGTGGTTGGCCCACTTTTGTCCTCTAAATCGGCAATGAGAGGTAGCTGTTTTTCCTTTATAAAACACTGTACTGACACCCATGGCATGTGAGGTGATACGTATAAGAGACTTTGTGCGCAATTTAAAGGGAAACATCCTATAGCTGACGTACTTATTTTGTGATAACAAAGCGGCATTGCTTATGTATACTAATCTAGTGTATCATGAATATATAAAATACACAAAAACCATCTCTCATTTGATTAGAGAGAAACTAAAAAAGGAGATTATCAAGAAAGAGTATATTCCCACCAAATAGCAACCGAGGATACATTGACTAAATCGTCATGTGCGTGACAATATAATTTTTTATTACACAAGCTTGGTATACAAAACTCTAGCTTTCATAGGGGGAGGGGGAAAGAGATGTTAATAGTCACGGCTTCTATACGTAAGCGCCTGTAGCCCACTCTGATTCTCCACCTACGCATGCAACTTCCCCTGCTCACACTTTGCTTCTCTTCCCCAGGTTGTCGCATGTTTGAACTTGTTGCTACAGTTAACTGATGAAGATGTAAATAATGTAAACGTGTTGATGTACAAGGAGAGGGCTAGTGAACTTTTAATTCTTTGTACCATGTGAATAATTAGTTCAAAAGGACTAATGAAACTGCTTCGATTCATCAATCTCATTGTAATTTTCCCTTGAATCAAACATTAAGAGTTGTGTAATCCAACTTCTTTTATGTCATATGGCGTTATAGAATAGTCAAGCATCAAAAGCTAAGCTGCAGTAGTTTTATCTTACTGAAACTCTTGGGTAGTTTAGTTCTAGATGATATACGAATGCTCTCAGATTTAATCTAGGGTATTATTAACAGAATCCCACCAATGGTTCATTTTCTAATGGACATAGAACTGTGTTATTACAGGATGACTACCATAGTAGACAGCAAAACCACTCCTATGTTGTCCCCGAAAAGAACCAAAGTCCATCATCCTCTTGTTTCATGGTTCGGTAAGAAGTTGCCAAGTACCCTATGATTTTCAATCAGTCATTAGTGGTCGGCCACCGTTATTATGGCTTTACCGTCACGGTTGTCAATCAAACACGTGTCGGCGCTCGTCAAGATGGTTATCAGTCACCGTTGCTTGTCATAAGAATTGGTTTTGATCCATTAGTATGACCCTGTTTCACAGAATGAGGACAACCTCCCTCCAACAGGCGCCGATGGCGTTGATTACGTCATTGCTTACCTTATGGCGTAAAAGCCCTCATTAACATGTCCAGTATCTTGGCCTTCCTTCATGTCTGTGAATGGCAAACGGAAAAGTGTCTAGGTGCATACCTTTCCGTCCGTCCTCCAACTTGTAAATGCGGGGCTCCTCACTAACTGCCTGTCCTGCAGCATCTATTCAACTGCATTTGTGATCCATATCCGTTCCTCGCTATAGCTCAGCAAGTTACTATTCGTCAATGGCTGCCCCTTCAACTGCTTCAATTCCTTCTCACCAGAAGGCTTGGATCTACTCTGAGTATGGAGAGGCTGTTGATGTTTTAAAACTCGACTCAAATGTTCCCGTCCCAGAAGTGAAGGAAGACCAAGTTCTGATCAAGGTAGTTGCAGCAGCCCTTAATCCTATTGATTCTAAGAGGCAGCTAGGGTATTTCAAGGCCACTGATTCTCCCTTGCCGGTAAGACTTTCTTCCCATCTTTCTTTTGCAATTTTTTTTTCTTCCTTTCACAAAAACTATTTTAGATATGCTGGAACTTTTCGGTCTCATTTTTAAGATTCTTGATCAAAAATTTTCTGCCTGATAATGATTTGAACTTGTTACTGATTTTTTGAATTTCTGATTGAATTTTAGAAGGGTCTGCATTCTAGACCGTCTTGCAGAAATTACTTCATGAATGTTTTTCCAGATCACCTTGATTTGATTGAGACGGAGGCGAAGAAAATGAAAGGATAATGTGCTTTTTGGTCATAAACCTATAAAGTCATCGCTTATATCATTTTTCAAAAATAACAATAGGAATTAATTTTTTTTTTTTTTTTTTTTAAAAAGAAAACTTAGTAAGACCTTGGAGGATAGATTGAGAAGAAGCAGGTGACCGGCGAAGATAAGGAAGAAGGAGTCAAAACGAACTGGATACCTGACAAACATCTTCATGTCTTCATAGCTTTATAAACTTTTCTATATTTGATATTTTTTCCCGAATAAATAGGGGTAGGATCAATCTTTGTAGGGGGGCAGAAAATTGAATTCTGGGAAGCAGTTCTTGAATTAAACAGTAATTTCTTCGATTCTATTCAGTTCAAGTCTAACTTTTCCTTTCAACTTTGTTCATATAGACTGTTCCGGGCTATGATGTTGCTGGTGTGGCGGTGAAAGTGGGAAGCCAAGTGAAGAAGTTCAAGGAAGGAGATGAAGTATATGGGGATCTCAATGAAAAAGCTGCAGACCACCCGACAAGATATGGCTCTTTGGCCGAGTACACTGCTGCGGATGAGAAAGTTCTGGCTCCTAAACCCCAGAATTTAAGTTTTGCTGAAGCTGCTAGTCTTCCCCTGGCCATCGAGACTGCTTACGAAGGCCTTGAGCGAACAGGATTCTCTGCTGGTAAATCCATCCTTGTTTTGGGAGGTGCTGGTGGAGTTGGAACCCTGCTTATTCAGGTATATGCTCGGTCTCTTCCATATTACAAGCCGGGGACGCACTCTGTCAAACTTGTGCAGAACCTGTGTTTCCTTCATTATTTTAAGTTGTGCATCGAAAAGTTTATTGTTATTGTATTCCTCAACTATCATTAGTTCTCTAATTAATGTTTCTGTCCTTAAAAGGATCCTGACTCTATTATATTTTGTTACTTGTGTCTGTTGTAGCTAGCAAAGCATGTGTTTGGAGCATCCAAGGTGGCGGCCACTGCAAGCACCCCGAAACTGGAGCTGTTGAGGAGCCTGGGAGCAGATTTGGCTATTGATTATACCAAGGAGAACTTTGAAGACCTTCCTGAGAAATTTGATGTAGTGTATGATACTGTTGGTAAGATTCTAGTTCATTACTGCTTCCAAATCATATAAACTTTAGGCATGGAGTTCAAAAGCAAATGGCACTCCTGGGTTCAGTTTTGTGCCTTCTAACATTTGTTGGAGTGTCACCTGCCAATCTAACTAAGGTTTTCTATTCTTATGTGGTGATTAATTGTAATGTATCGAAGACTAATTTTGTTGCAAACGAAAACAGGGCAAAGTGATAGGGCCGTCAAGGGTGTCAAAGAAGGAGGGCAGGCTATTGCAATAATAGGTCCGGTAACTCCACCAGTGTCCATATTTGTGCTCACTTCTGATGGCTCTGTATTGGAGAAACTGAAACCTTACTTGGAGAGTGGGAAGGTGAAGCCGGTGATCGACCCCAAAGGTCCATTCCCGTTTTCCCAGACTGTCGAAGCATTTTCCTATCTTGACACAAACAGAGCCACAGGAAAGGTTGTCGTGTTTCCCATCCCATGAGGTGAAAATTTCGGATTCAGCAATGTGTGTAACTATACATCCTTGTATATGGAGTAGGGTTTGGTAACCCAGTGGTCTGGCTTGCATCCCTGGTGTAGTTTCTGTTATTTTGGTTGCATGTCTTGTGTTATATTTGAAGAATTTGATGAACTCTTGTATGTTTGGAATCAAAACTTGTTTATTAATCAAGCAAAACCAAACTAGTTACAAGAGAAAACAAAGCCGTAGAGAAAAGAACTCTTAGTGTGTGGCTATTCTAATTTACATGTTAACCTAAGAGGCTATATATAAACATGAATAAGGCTTATACAAGGAAAACCCTAGTATCTTATAATATAAGAAAATATATTAGGCCTTATTCTAGGCCCAATATATGATAACATTAAGATAAAATCATCAACCTTCAACACCCCCCCTTCAAGCTGAGGGTCGAAAGAAGTCCAAGACCCCAAGCTTGCTAAGGAGATGATAATGTTGATTTGTCCCTAAAGCCTTAGTCAGAATATCTGCAGGTTGATCACCACTCCCAACATGTGCTGTGCTGATTAAACCATGACGTATTTTTTCTCGAATAAAATGACAAGAAACATCTATGTTCTTGGTCTTCTGATGAAAGACTGGGTTTTCTGTCAATTTTTGCGCTGCTTCATTATCACAATATAACAGCACTGGTTGTGAAACATTAATTCCCATATCTTTTAATAAACCAATCACCCAAACGATCTCACAAGTAGTAGTTGCCATGGCCCTGTATTCAGCCTCTGTTGAAGAAAGAGTCACAACTGGTTGCTTTTTACTTTTCCAAGAAATTACTAAATGTTCAAGTGTAAGACAAAAGCTAGTAGTGGATCGACATGTCATAGGGCATTTTGCATAGCTAGCATCACAGAAAGCTTGCAAAAGAAAATCACCATCTGAAGGAAAGAATAAACCAAGCCCTATTGTTCCTTTGAGATACTTAACAATGCGGAGAGCTGCCTCCCAGTGGGATCGCTTGAGAGCATGCATGAATTGACTTAAGAGGTGTACTAGAAAAGCTATGTCAGGACATGTCATATCAAAATAATTCAGCTTACCAATCAATTGTTGATAACTCAAGATGTTCTCAAATGGTGGATCATCTATTTGTGGACAAACTCGCTTATCATATTTCAAGCTAGTGAATAAGACATTTGTCTCCATGGGATTTCCAACAGGCTTGACAGCTGATAGTCCCAATTCAGAAATCAATTCTAAGATATACTTACGTTGACTGAGATGCATGCCATTTGAATCTCGAAGGATCTTAATTCCAAGAAAATATTTGAGTTATCTCAAATCCTTGATTCGAAATGTAGAATGAAGATAGGCTTGTAAAGCTTCAATTTCTTGTATGTCATCATCAGTAATTAAGATATCATCCACATATATGAGCACTAAAATAATATTACCATCTTGTCCTTTAGTGAAAAGAGAATAGTTGTATAGTGACTGTCGATAGCCAATAGATACTAAAGCTTCTGTAAACTTCTCATTCCACTGTCGTGAAACTTGCTTTAACCCATATAAAGATTTCTTCAACCGACATACTTTGGACCCCCCTTCAAAAGGACTCCCAGGTGGTGGTTTCATATAGACTTCTTCATCTAAGTCTCCATATAGAAATGCATTATGGACATCCATTTGTCGAATAGTCCATTTATGTTGTGAAGCAATAGATAAATGCACTTCTAACTGTCACAGATTTTACTGTAGGAGAGAAAGTCTCGTGATAATCAATACCTTCTGTCTGACTATAACCTTTCGCTACTAGACAAGCCTTAAACCGCTTAATACTCCTATCAACATGATACTTAATCTTGTATACCAATTTACATCCTACAGGTTTTCTTCGTGGTGGTAGGTCTACTAGTTCCCATGTTCCATTCGATTCTAATGCTTTCATTTCCTGATCCATGGCATCTCGCCATCTAGAATCCTTAACTGCCTCATGGTAGAACAAGGGTTCTATCTCAAGTGAAATGGCTGCTATGAAATGTTGATGTGGAATGGGTAAATGTGTATAAGATACATAGTTAGATATGGGGTATTGTATGGATGAGCTAACATTGTTGTAAACATAATCTTGAGTCCATATGGGTGGCCTAGAGATTCTAGTAGATCATCTAGGAGGTGATATAGAGACTATGGGATTATGCATGGTTGGTGAGAAAGGATCATCCTTTGTCTCATCATAAGTGAAAATAGGAGGTGATGTAGAAGGAGGATCTATAGTCTCTAAGGTAGAATCATTGGGTTTGTTACCTGAGATATTGGAAGTGGTAATATCTGGTGTAGTATGTATGGTTGTATTAGGAATGGAATTTGATTGGGTAGGAGAGATTACCTGAGTATCTGAATTAAGGTTAACTCTGATAACTTGTTGTGTAGGCTCCTCATCTTGAGATGACATCATAGGGAATTCTGAAGAATGGGACCCAATCTCTATGTTTGTAAAAGGAAAAATATTTTCATGAAAATGAACATCACGACTCACAAAAAATTTCTTTCTTTCAATATCATAAAGTTTATACCCTTTTTGCCCAAAAGGGTATCCCATGAAAATGCTAGGAATAGCTCGAGGAGCAAATTTGTCTTTATGCCCCACCATTGAAACATAGCAAAGACAACCGAAGACTCGAAGTCTAGAAAGGTCAGGAGCTTTCCCATGAATCATCTTATAAGGAGATTTTCCATGTAAGACTGAAGAAGGAATACGATTGATAATGTGCGTGGCAGTGAGTATACATTCACCCCAAAAACATGTAGGCATGTGAGGATTCCTCCTATATTCTATTAATATTTTTTTAGTAAATAGCAGAAAGGGAATGGTTGATTCCACAAAACACTTCGATAGGAGCTTCTCGTGAAGCAATAACGCGTTGAAGACTTTGAAATTTTAATGCCCGTGCAACATCTAATAAGTGACGATGTTTACGTTCTACCACACCATTCTGTTGTGGGGTATATACACATGAACTTTCATGCATTATACCCCGCGATGAAAACAATTTGTCACATGAGGAATTAAAGAAATCAGTTGCATTATCAGAACGAATGCGTTTGATTCTAATGTTAAAATGATTTTGAATTGTGTTAAAGAAATGTTCCAAATGTAGAACTGTTTCAGTTTTATGTTTCATGAGGAAAGTCCAAGTCCCTCGTGAAAAATCATCAACAATGGTTAGAAATATTTCGAACCATCATAATTTGGGGCATGATATGGTCCCCAAATGTCCACATGGATTAAATCAAAAAGATTTTTGACATTCTCAGTGCGAACAGTGAATGGATCACATGTTTTCTTAGCAAGAGGACAAACAGAGCAATGGAAATCAGAAGACGGAAAATCTTTGAAATCATTCAAAAATTTAAATTTAGATAAAGACATATGACCAAGTCTTGAATGCCATAAATGAAAATTAAGGTCATTGCATGCTGAAGTAATTGAAAGGGCCGGTGTAGTACTGAAAAATTTGCTAACATGCTTATTCCTAGGGTGCAAGAAAAAATAAAGTCCATGTCGCATTCTACCAATTCCCTTAACATCACCCGTCGAGAGGTCCTGAAACACATACAAATCAGCATAGAAAACCATTAAACAGTTATTCTCGGCAGTGAATTTAGCTACGGACAATAAATTATATTTGAAATCACGAGAATAAAGAACGGTATGTAATTTTAAACCGTCAGCGAGGGTTATGAAACCAGTGTGAATGACATGGGTTAGTTCCCCATTTGGCAGTTTAACAGATCTAGACTTAGACATGCATTTAACAGGAAATTCTAAGCAATCAAAATCAGCAGTAATATGATCACTGGCCCCACTATCTATAATCCAAATGTAAGGAAAAGATTCTGAAATACCTACTCCATTAGCATGAGAGGTCCTATCATAGTCTTCCTTGATCAGATGGATAATGCGCTCATACTGCTCTGGTGTAAAAGTGCAGTGACTAGGCTCAACAGTAGTCAAATTAATAGTGGAATTACTAGTAAAATTCTTGTGACCCGGAGGATAGCCGTTAAGCTTATAACAAGCTTCCTTCTTATGTCCAAAAAGTTGACAATGCTCACATTGAGGTCCTTTAAGATGATAACAACTTTCCTTGCGGTGCCCTTTCCGTCCACAATGCTCACATTTGGGTTTACCAGAAACCCTAGATGACGTATCATTTTGCCCAGCTTTGAGCGAAAATAATGTGTCATTTTCGTTGTGCAGAGGTGTTGTCCTAATTGATCGCTTAGGCCCTGGTATCGCAACAAGTGGCTCAAATGCAGACCAACTTGTTGCGTTAGTCCTATATGTCGACGTAAAAGCTTGAGAATCACCAATCGTCTTTTCTGGTCCTCCATACTGATATTCAACATTGTTGGCGATGGAGTAAGCTTGCAAAACGTTAGGAAGTGGCCTCATGAGCAAAATTTGGTCTTTAAGATGAGAAAAGCGGTCATCTAGTCCTCTCAAGAATTGATAAAACTTCATGCGTTCTTGATGAAGTTTCCAACCGTCAGTTTTGGACATTTTCGATGAATCTAGAGCCATCAACGCTGCATACTCATCCCACAATGCTCTCAAGCGATGAAAATAAAAAGCAATTGATCCACCCGATTGCTTTATGGAGCTTAATTCATTCAAAGGGTCGTAGATCCGAGTCGGGTCGACTTGGCTATAACGAGTACAAAGCTCCTTCCAGAGATCAGCAACACTAACTGTGTAGATTAAGCCCTCATGGAGTTGCCCAGATAGCGAGTTGAGGATCCAAGAAAGACAAATCACATTACAACGCTCCCAAAGAGGCAAATAGGGTGAATTTTCAATCGGAGCAGGGTATTTACCATCCACGAATACCAACTTGTTCTTAGAGAGAAGAGCAAGTTTCATAGTACAACTCCAAACAGCATAATTACTAGAGCCATTGAGTTTGAAACCAACCAAAGGAGCTCCACTAGTGTCACCAGGTGGTAGATATAGAGGGTCGTTCGGGTCTGTGATGATTGGAATTGGGGAAACATAACCCTCATGATGATTTGATTTAGAACCTGATTGATCCCCTTTCTCGTGGTGAGTTTTTCGAGCATGAGGAGTAACATATGGAGTCACTGGTGGTTGAAAAGGATCCGACTCAGTAGCCATAACAAAATCAAAAAGGTCTCCAAACTATTTTTACCAAGAGATATCCAAGAAAAATAACGGTTTGATAGAATATCCAAACCACAATAGTAAATCAAAATATAGTCACAAAGTGCTGAAGCAAGAAGGAAAAGAGAATACCAAAATCAATCGGCAAAAGCAAGAAAATCCATATGTCGGCAAAGTCCCTCTTTCCGTTTGGAATAGAAAAGAAAATACCACGTAAGGCCACACCACCAAGCTATTCTCAGACAAAAGCTTTGCACTAGAAGACAAAAGTTTAGCTTTTTGCTAAACGATAAAAAACTTTACCTTTGTCTTGGTTCCGGCAAAAGCAAAGTCTTGTGTGAATAAGAAACCCCACTGTTCAGTTTGGAAGAGAGATGCAGCTTATCTGTATGCAGCACCTTTCCTAGAGAAAGAGAAAGCTGAAATCCCGACGGAAGAGAGAGAAAGCCAAAATTTCGACGGAGCTAAATGAAAACCATCGCACTACAAGCGATATGCGGCTCCGCAAAACCCAACAAAATCGTTGGCTCTGATACCATGAAGAATTTGATGAACTCTTGTATGTTTGGAATCAAAACTTGTTTATTAATCAAGCAAAACCAAACTAGTTACAAGAGAAAACAAAGCCGTAGAGAAAAGAACTCTTAGTGTGCGGCTATTCTAATTTACATGTTAACCTAATAGGCTATATATAAACATGAATAAGGCTTATACAAGGAAAACCCTAGTATCTTATAATATAGGAAAATATATTAGGCCTTATTCTAGGCTCAATATATGATAACATTAAGATAAAATCATCAACCTTCAACAATATTTAAAATAAGGCAAAAAAAGTACAACGTAAATCTAATGTAAATCTTACACTCGAAGCTGAAATATGATGTTTGTGTTGGCCTAAGCGCCTAAATACCTAAGAGTACGTTTTAATGATAGCAAACGGAAGAGGGCTGTGTTTTCTGCGAGCACCATTGGAAAGTCACTTAGTGTTTGGAGTTTGAACAACAAGCTTAGAGCGCGTGGGACTATAGCTTGGTTGTGTTGGAACTATTTCGCGGGGGTTTAAGATTAAGAGTTTGGATTGAATTAGCTCGTAAGGGTCATTTGTGAGGGTCATTTCTTCAGTCAACATTGTTAGAAGGAAAAATGAAGGCAAAGAATTGCATAAATTAAGTTGTGCATTAGTAGAATAAAAAATTCTGCAATCTGCCATGTCATCATAACGAAAAGCTGCAAACCACCTGTTGACCTGATAACTCTATTTTTATAGAGTTATTTTATCTATTTTTTAGGCAATAAATAATACAATGCTTATGAGAAAATTTTTGAACTCCTATTATTTATTTGAATTTGTCTTGTTTTTGTAGCATAAGGAGGCAAGGAGAAAAGGAATGAACATGGAGAACCTTATGCTTATTGTGTGGCAAAATTGTAATATCAAGATCAAGAGAGTCAAGATGGGCTTGGGCTTTGGATAATTGTTATTAGATTTTCTATTGTTATTGGATTTTCTATTTAAATAGAAAACCCAGTCATGTTAGGAATTCAAGTCTCAATTAATTTAGGAGTTCAAAACCCAATTGTTTTAGGTCTCTAAAACCCAATTGTTTTAGGTCTCTAAAACCTAATTCTACTAGGATAGGAGATAGGTCTAAATCTAAACCCTATTTAAGAGAAGAGAAGAGGCAAAAGAAAGGAAAGGAGGAAATTGAGCACAACTCAAGAAAGAGGCCAAGAATTCAAGGTTTTCTTGAAGAGAAGACAAAAAGGGTGACAAACTTCTTGTTCTTGAATTCAAGATGCCTTCTTTATTTCTTATTACCATTCTTCCTCATTATTTCTTTATGTTTTAGTTTATTTTTGTTAGAGCTACGATGTAACCTAATTATGATGGTATGAATCTTATGATTATTATGTTTTGCAAGATATTTTATTTATGTGAAGCTACATATTACGGAGTTTAATACTTTTAGGTGATTAGCTACCACTTAGATGATCTAATTTGCATGTTAAAGACCGATAGGAAATAGCATGCAGTTGCTTCTTGTAATATGTAACCATAAATTAAATATGGATAGACATATACCATGTTATTTGTGTGGCTTTTGGTGTAAATTGGGAATATTCATAGATTCTAATGCATTTGGTTTGTTTCAATTCATATATAGAGATATAGTGAATTAATAAACTAAGTAGGTTTGCTATACCTAGACATAAGATAGTGAATAAATTAAGAAGTTCCGCCATCACATAGATATTATCCCTCTTGCAAGCATAAATAATCAATAGTAATACCTAGTAATTATGGTGAAATCATATGCTCTAACATATTTCTTGTATTTAGTTTTCTTAGATTTAGTTAGTTAATCTATAATCTATTAATTTGATTTGCTAGATAAATTCTAAGAGTTGTTCACTGTTAGTAATTAATTGGTCTAGTAATCACCAATCTTTGTGGGACGATATCTTTCTTATCATTATATTACTTGTTCGACATGTTCACTTGCATTTAGATTTCACCGAACAAGTTTTTGGCGCCGTTGCCGGGGATTGGTTGTTTTACTGCTGATTAATATTAATACCGAATAATTTCTAGGTTTAATCTAGCTTTTATTTTCCTTTAATTTTTTTTTATTCTTGAAAAATAAAAAAAAATTGTTTCTTTTAATTCTTGAAAAATAAAAAAAAATTGTTTCTTTTAATTCTTGAAAAACAAAAAAGAAAAAAATCTTTGTTAAGTTGCTGTTGTTGAAAGATTAAGTAACAAAGATGGAGAGATATGATGATACATATAGACTTTTAAAAGACTATGTTACACCAACATTTTGGAATGCTACATCAAACATTAGGCTTGCAAATCAGGCAAATAACTTTGAGATCAAGCCTGTGCTCATCAAGATGCTTCAAAAATCTGTGCAATATAGTGGGCTACCAAATGAGGATCCAAATGCTCACATTGAAGCATTCATTGAATTCTGTGACATGATTGGAGATCATGGAGTTACAGAAGATGTTATTAGGTTGAAACTATTTCCATTTTCTCTTAGAGATACAGCTAAAAATTGGTTTTTTTCTCTTTCTGCAGGATTGATTACTACATGGGATGATTTGGCTCAAAAATTTCTTGACAAGTTCTTTCCTTTTGCAAGATCTGTTAAATTGCGTAATGATATTTTCACTTTGAGCAGATGAATGATGA
This sequence comes from Casuarina equisetifolia, assembly GCA_028551475.1. NCBI lineage: Eukaryota > Viridiplantae > Streptophyta > Magnoliopsida > Fagales > Casuarinaceae > Casuarina > Casuarina equisetifolia. Next base: position 17,300,332 of record CM052355.1, read on the forward strand.
ATTATTATATGAAGCTTGGGAGAGATTCAAGGAACTTTTGAGGATATGTCCAAATCATGGATTACCCACGTGGCTACAGGTACAAACTTTTTATGATGGGTGTAGTATGAATCTTCGTTGTATAATTGATACAGCTGCAGGAGGGGACTTACATAGCAAAACACCAGAAGAGGCATTTAATTTTCTAGAGGAGACGGCATTCAATAGTTATCAATGGTCTACTGAGAGGCTACCAATGCATCAACCAAGTGGAGTCCATGAAGAAGATATCTTCACCATAATGTCTGCACAATTGGAAGTGCTCAATGAGAAGATAGACAACCTAAATACTCCAGTTGTGAGACATCAAAGTAGATCATGTGAATTTTGTGGTGAAGAACATGCAAGCACAGAATGTCAAGTAGGTAACCCTTATGCTTATTATAATGATTATGCTAATTTTGTTGGGATTCCTAGCAGGTCACAAAATGATTATTACTCCAACATGTACAATCTAGGATGGCACAACCATCAAACTTTTTCATACAGTAACCCAAATGAGATGAGACCGTAACCAACATTTATGCAAACAGAAGAGGTGAAACCTAACTTGGAGGACATGATCAATGAGCTAGCCGTCACCACCCAAAACTTTACAGAGGGGATTAAAGCAAAATTTCATAATCAAGAAGCGAGCTTTCAGAGACAAGAAGCTTCAATCCGAAAATTAGAGGTGCAGATGAGTCAGCTCATTAGTATGATCTCAAAGAATCAGGAGGGTCTTTTGCCTAGTGATATAGAGAAAAGTCTTGAAGATACCGTAGAGGCAATAACCCCAACATGTGGCAAGCAAGTAGGAGAAGTTGATGTTGACAAGGAGAGTCTCAAAGATAATGATAAAGATGTCAGCATGCAACTTGAGGAGGCACTTAGGAGCAAGCTTGTTCTAGAAAATCCTATGTCCTTTATGCCTCCAGCTTCATCTCCCCAAAGATTCCAGCAACGCGTAAAAGATAAGCAGTTTTTGGAATTCCTTGATATATCTTTAAAACTGCACATTAACATTCCTTTTGCAGATGCTCCAGTTCACATATCTAGTTGTGCAAAACTTTTGAAAGAGAAATTGGAGAACAAAAGAAAGCTAGAAGTATATGAGACAATTGTGCTTATTGAAGAATGCTCAACAATCAAACGACACAAGCTGTCTCCTAAACTATTGGAGTTTCATCCTCCTTGAGCAACATGTGGAGGATAGTTTGGCTGAAAACTATAAAGCAAGCGCTTCTTGGGAGGCAACCCAAGCATTTTTGTTCATCTTTTCATTGAAAGTTTTGTCACCACCATCTCCTCAAAGCTCTATGTGGATCTAACCTACAATCAAGGGAGTTTTCTCATTCCTAATTCTTCTTTATTATTGCTTTCTTTTGTTTTTGCATTGAGGACAATGCTTCATTCAAGTTTGGGGGTAGGGAAAGAACCTTTGTGCTAAATTTGATTAAAATTTTTTTTTTATGTCATGATTACATCCCATGTTGTGAATTCTTGGTGATTCTTTGGAAGATATAGATTTTATTCAAACCTACAATTGTGGTGTGAATTAAGTGTGATTTTGATTATGTTGATCCACCTATTAAGCACTAAAAGTCCTTCATTTTTGAAATTGTGTGTATCTCTAGAGAACATTCATGTGAAGTATGTGATTTTCTTAGATCTCACCTGAATCTTAGAATTTGTTTGATTTTCTCTTAAGGCAAAATCCTAAGCTACATCTAATTGAGAAAAATGATTTAGACCATTCTTTGGATCGTTTGAGCCTTTCAAGCCAACCTTATTTATTTATCACTAGTCACCCCGCTGAGCCTTGATTCATATCCATTTTTTTTTATTTAACACCCACATATATATACCCTTGAGCCTTTGACAAATTATCTTTTCGTCTTACATCCTTGAACATATTGATTTTTAGGATATAAGTCTATATGAGTGAAGAGAAGTCGAGGGGAAGGATGTTATATGGGAAGAATGTTGATTGCAATGATTATGTAGCATAATATGTTGCTTTTGTGAATGAAAAAAAAAAAGCAACATCTGTCCAAGAATGGAATTCTCTTATTGCTTATTGTCAAATTCAAGCAACTAAAGGTTCAGAAATTGACTTTTGCATAGTAGTTGGATGTCATCAACAAGATAAGATTATAATGGTTACATTTCTAGTCCTACTACTTACTTTATGATTGCAAGCATGATTGTGACTTTTGTAAGTGTCAAAATCCAAGTGAAATCAAGTATTTTTGGAAAAAAAAAATAAATGAGAGAAGTGGTGATAAAAAGATCATTTGCGAAAAAAAAAAGAAAAAAAGAGAAAGCAAAGAAAGGAAGTGACAAAAGCTCAAATTAGATCCTAGAAAGCAATGTGTTCATGGGTGAATTTAGCCTAAATGACTTTCATCTTACCCCTAGCCCAGCCTTACATTACAAGCTTATAAAAGTCCTATTGATTTTTGATTAGATGATTGGCTTACATTAGTGGAGAGAGGAATGAAAAGCAAACATATAAGGTTTGGTTAAGGATTTTAAGAGATTGTATATTAATGTGAATCTATTTGGAGTGCATATAGTTGAAAAGATAAGGACTCACACACACACATGCGGTCAACATAGTTAAGAGTCTATCTTATCTTATGAAACAATTGTGGTGTTTGGATGAAAGCTATATTTTTCTTTGAATTGTTAAGTTGAGCAATTATGGGAGAATATCATGAAGGGGTTTTATCTAAAACATATATTGTTTATTGCTTTTGCTAGAGGACTAGCAAAATGTTAAGTTTGGGGGTTTTGATAACTCTATTTTTATAGAGTTATTTTATCTATTTTTTAGGCAATAAATAATACAATGCTTATGAGAAAATATTTGAACTCCTATTATTTATTTGAATTTGTCTTGTTTTTGTAGCATAAGGAGGCAAGGAGAAAAGGAATGAACATGGAGAACCTTATGCTTATTGTGTGGCAAAATTGTAATATCAAGATCAAGAGAGTCAAGATGGGCTTGGGCTTTGGATAATTGTTATTAGATTTTCTATTGTTATTGGATTTTTTATTTAAATAGAAAACCCAGTCATGTTAGGAATTCAAGTCTCAATTAATTTAGGAGTTCAAAACCCAATTGTTTTAGGTCTCTAAAACCCAATTGTTTTAGGTCTCTAAAACCTAATTCTACTAGGATAGGAGATAGGTCTAAATCTAAACCCTATTTAAGAGAAGAGAAGAGGCAAAAGAAAGGAAAGGAGGAAATTGAGCACAACTCAAGAAAGAGGCCAAGAATTCAAGGTTTTCTTGAAGAGAAGACAAAAAGGGTGACAAACTTCTTGTTCTTGAATTCAAGATGCCTTCTTTATTTCTTATTACCATTCTTCCTCATTATTTCTTTATGTTTTAGTTTATTTTTGTTAGAGCTACGATGTAACCTAATTATGATGGTATGAATCTTATGATTATTATGTTTTGCAAGATATTTTATTTATGTGAAGCTACATATTACGGAGTTTAATGCTTTTAGGTGATTAGCTACCACTTAGATGATCTAATTTGCATGTTAAAGATCGACAGGAAATAGCATGCAGTTGCTTCTTGTAATATGTAACCATAAATTAAATATGGATAGACATATACCATGTTATTTGTGTGGCTTTTGGTGTAAATTGAGAATATTCATAGATTCTAATGCATTTGGTTTGTTTCAATTCATATATAGAGATATAGTGAATTAATAAACTAAGTAGGCTTGCTATACCTAGACATAAGATAGTGAATAAATTAGGAAGTTCCGCCATCACATAGATATTATCCCTCTTGCAAGCATAAATAATCAATATTAATACCTAGTAATTATGGTGAAATCATATGCTCTAACATATTTCTTGTATTTAGTTTTCTTAGATTTAGTTAGTTAATTTATCATCTATTAATTTGATTTGCTAGATAAATTCTAAGAGTTGTTCACTGTTAGTAATTAATTGGTCTAGTAATCACCAATCTTTGTGAGACGATATCTTTCTTATCATTATATTACTTGTTCGACATGTTCACTTGCATTTAGATTTCACCGAACATGACCCAAGAGGTCAAGGGCTCCTTGGCGTATCATTGAGCCAAGGAAAAGTCGACTTTGAATTAACTCTTTGATTTGTATTTAATTGTAGGCTCCATTTATATAGTTTCGTCCTTGAATTCAATAATGTTTTCTTAGTTTTATTTTTCTATGGAAAGTAGTATTTTAGGGTTTTTTTACCAAATAAATATGTAAATTTATTCATCTAAAAGTAAAAGAATACAAGGATTTAATGAATTATATTAACATTATAACTTATTTAAGAGAAAATTAAATTTGAAATCCTTCAATTATGATCTAATAAAACATTCACTTAAAAAATTTTAATGTTGTAAAGTAAAAATGTTCTTCTACATATTATTTAATTATTTCGTATTGTTGTTAATTGTGGCATTTATCTAGCATTTCTATCTAATTTTTTTTCTTTTTATGAGTGTTGCCTAAGTTAATGAAGATGGAAATGTTATATTGTATGCATAGAACATCAAAATAGAGTGTGTGGGTTTGGATATGTTAGGATATCTCATCTTACATTTTGAAGCATTTAGCCTATTACTATCCATAATTTAGAATCTTCAAGTTATAATATAATAAAATATTCACTTAAAAATATTTAATATTCTTAAATAAAGATACTTTGGCACATAGTATTTAATTGTTTTGTATTGTAGCTAATTGTAGTGTTTATCTAGCATATTTGCTATTCCCTAAGTTAATGAAGATGGAAATGTTACATTGTATGTGCAGAACATCAAAATGGAGTGTGTGGGTTAAGGATATCTAGCCCTGCACCCTGGAGCATTTGGGTCTATTTTTATCCCTAAAATGAAGAAGCGGGAACATATGTTACATAGGCTGTTATTGGATCTTTCTGGGAGAGGCTATGGATAGGCCCAAATAGGATATCAATGTAGCCACGTGAAAGCGCTAAGAGAAAAATAAAAAGAGATAGACTCATGCAGAGGTTGTCATTGACATTACTGACAGACCTCTATCTCAACCTCCGTAGTAGATTCCTAGTTGCCTAAAATCCACTGGAGCATCACATGACCAGCAGCCTCACATAAGAACATTAATGCGGTTGTTCCGCATCTCAACTTCTTCTTTTTCTTTCTTGCCTTTTTCTTTTTGGCACACACGTGTAAAGCCAGCTTCCTTTTGTGACCTGCATTCATCACGATGTAAAAGGGAAATTGATTCTGATGGTGATTACCATAAAAGGGTCGTCTTCCAGGATCGTCTTCTCAAGCTCACTTTACCTCTATGATGCAAGATTTTTCTGGTCTGGGTCAGAAGCCTGTGAGGGTCCTTTTGTGAACTTAAGGACTTTGGTTGCGAAGCCTCAGCTCAGAATCATAGTGCTGGTAAGTATCTTGACTTCTTATTGCAATGCATACCTACGAGGAGAAGTTTTATTTACTCGGTGTATGTACTAAAAATTGCCCAAAAAAAAAGAAAAGAAAATTGAAGGCAAAAAAGAAAAGAGAAAGAATAAAGAAACTCCGTCGGTTACTTGCCCGAAAGATGCCTGTGTTAAATACTTGAAGGAGTTGCTTGGCTTGCTTGTTTTCATTTGTGGAGGATGACTTCCTGTTTTCCTGTAGTCCAACTGACACCTCAAATCACTATGCCTGCTGCTATAACTTCCAAGCGTCCTTTCTGTTGATTAGTCACATATCCTTCCGTATGATCATTATTCGAACTCAATATTTGCATAATATCTTGTGGTATTAGGTTTTAGGAAAAGAAGTAATTCATGTTGTCTCTAAAAACTGCTACAACCTTGCTATCTTCCTTCACCTAATCCTCATGGCTAGCTGCGCGATCCATAAAATGGTACAGATCATGATTCAAAATATGACCTAGTAGGATCCTGGCTTTCCTTCCAGGTCGAACCTTCCACATTGTTTCCCCACTACGGTGGAAGCCTTCAATCTTCCTCTGCACTTGGATCTAGGCCGCAAAGCCTGCTAGAATTCTTATGTTGTATGCATGTTGTTTGGGCTCCTTTAGGTTATTCAAAAATGTATTGGTGGAAATTAGAAGCTTGTACGCATGTACTGGTACCTGTCGTTTGTGATTGGAATTGGGTGTTAGCTTATTTTTGTAAGCTCATGTAATATGGGCTTTATCAATGAACATAAACAGTTCTCTTATGAAGGTGTATTAATGTAATTAATATTGGTTTAGTTAATTAGACATATTTTGACCTTAATTGCGAGTATGGTGCTAGCTAGTGTAGGCCTTAGTACATTTTATAGAACTGTGATGTGTCAGGATTATTTAGTAAACACGTTTTATGATATATCGGCTAAGTCCCCCCTCTAGCTTAAATTATGTGCATTGGGCTCAGTATATGGAATCAATGTTTGTGGTAGGGGTATAACGGTCATTTTCATAGTGATAACTGTTCACGTACTGTACATGTACTGTTCACAGACACTATTCACAATATCCATTTAAAAGAGAAATTCTATTCTCCTTTATGCTATCCAAATAGAACCGAACACTTCCCCAACCACGTTTTGTTAATCTGATTCCATTTTTGAGCTCCAGCTTCACATCGGCTAGCACGATTAAGAAATAGAGGATAAGATCTTAGCCAAGATCCTTCTATAAAGATGCAATCACCTTCAGGTACATTTTTCTCATTTTGTTTATTTTATTTTATCTCATTATCAACCTATAATTGATGTTAGATCCTATTTTGAGTCTCGTTTAAGACAAATTTCATTTCATCAATTGGTATCGAAGCACTTAGTTTTCAAGATTGGTCATCTCGTTCATGATTGGGGGTCCTCACGTTGTGAGCTGTGTAAAAGCAGCAGCTCCTACCCCGACATGGCCTATGCAGTTGCATGCCTTGAGAGGGGGTGCGTAAAATATGCTCTGAGGGACTCTGTTTGTGACACCTCTGCCATTGCGCATAAGCCCAACAATTGGTATCGAAGCTATTAGCATCAATTTGGGTTGAAAAATGAGTTCTAAAAATGAGTTTTTCAAAATTTATTTAGATCAGAAATTTCAAATTCTGATATAGAACAAACCGGTGGTTATTTTTCAAAACAAACATTGGATGTGTAATCCTTGGACTCTTAGGAGTCTGTTGATATATTTTTTGGCCACCTTTAGTGACGTTTCCGACTGAAATAGTTCACAGGTACTGTTCATCAATACTATTCATTCTTGGCTGAAGAGAGAAATCAAGATCTCTCTCTTGTTGGATGAATTTTTGTATAAAATCTAGTATCCATAGATTTGTTATGGCCCGATCTACGTTTTGGTAACTTTTTTGTTATCAGAAACGGCCAAGAAATGGCTTAAATCAGTGAAAAACCTGCTAGACAGAAAAAACGGTTTGTTATGACTCGTTTCAAGGAAGAAGATGACACTGTTCAGTACTATTTAAGTACTATATGCAAGTACTGTTTAACTACTATATATAAGTATTGTTTGAGGTACTGTTTAATACTGTTTGAATTACTGTTGACGGGTACTGTACGTTAGGTACTATTGACGGTACTGTTCACTGTTCACATGGTACTGTTCACGAGTACTGTTTGACTGTTGACCGAGTTAAATTTTATTTGAATTTTATTATTTTTTATGCAATAAATTTATATGTGTGATGTGCAATTTTGTTTCACACATTTGATATGGTAATTTTGTATATGCATTATGGTTTCTCATAATTATACCATATGGAATTGTATACTATTTGATGATGCACATATTTTGAATAAATAGGATGTTATTTGTGCAACACTTGGTTGTTGTTATTTTGTGTAATTCAATGATGAATGCCCCTCGTCGATTTGTGATGTGAATTACATATTTTGAAGTGAGTAATATTTTGAATTAAATCCGCGGCACAAATGGGTCTCATGATTTAGTTAGGTTGTGACTACCAAAGTGGCACGACTTGATTGAGTTATGAGATTTCCATTTTGTGCTGAAGTAGGATTTCTTCGATTCTAGTATATGGTTATACTCCTAAAGGAGGTGACTATGTATTTGAATTTGAAAAGTAACATAGTTTGTATCTGTGAGTTTTGCTGATCTAAGTAGTTTATACACTCAAAGGTGGTGGACTATGAGGGTGTGGTATTGGCTCATGATTACTACTATGTTGAGAGTGTTATAATTTTTGTGTCATTCATTCAGCCTAAAGGTGTTTAAATGATGATGTAAGCTCTCATTTGGTTTACTCACCAAATGCTAATTTTCTTTTGCATCGTTTTTGTTAGTCACTTTCTCTATAAACAATGCTCAAGTCACTATTGAGGTTCTTACTGGTGCTAATTACAAAAGGTGGAAAGAAGATATCTTATTTACTGTGGAAGCAGTAGAGATTGAAACTGCTCTTAAAATGGATAAGCATGTTGATTTGACTCTAGAGAGTACTGAGGAGCAGAGGCTCAACTATGCTAAATGAGAAAAATCTAATAAGTTTTGTCTTCTGACTATGAAAAGGACTATCCAGGAACACCTTAAGTGTGATTATCTTGAGGAATGCACAGCTAAAGAATTTTGTAGGCTATTTCACAACGTAACAGAGTATCTTCCCATGCTGAGATAAGTTCCTTGATGCAAATTCTTTTCAGTATGAGGTATGATAGAATTGAGAACATCAAAGATTACATTATGAGGATGGTGCAATATCAGATGAAGCTTAAGGCTTTAGAAATGGTATTTTCTGAGCAAAGTATTGTGCATCAAGCTTTAATTAGCTTTCCTACTGATTATACCATTATCAAGACATCCTATAACAACAGTTTGTAGGATTGGACTGTTGATGATATGATAGAGAAGCTTATAGCTAAAGATAATAAGTTAAAGAATAAAAAGTCTCATTCAGCTTTGTTTTCTCAAGCTTCCAGTTCTAATAAAGGAAAGAAACCCTTAAATCAGCCTTAGTGGGAGCAAAAAGTTAATCAGCCTCAGAGGGAGCAGAAAGTTACTCAACCTAACAACAAGGTCCCAGGAACTTCTAATTCTAATAATAATAACAGGTTGACAATAAATATGAAGAATATTCAATGTTTATTCTGCAAGAAAATGGGACATATGAGGAAAAACTGCCACAAGTTTAAAAAATGGTTAGCTAAGCGTAAGGATAAAGGTACACATTCTTTGATTAATGTTTGTGAATCTAATTTATCTGAAGTATCATCTAGCTCTTGGTGGCTAGATTGTGGAGCAACTAATCATGTTGCTTTTACTATTCAGGGGTTCATAAACAGGAGGAAGCCAAACCTTGATGAAAAATACCTCTATGTTGGAAACAACTAGAAAGTGAAAGTAAAGCTTGTTAGAGATGTCATCCTTCTTTTGGATAGTGATTTTAGGATGACTTTGAGTAGAACTTTTTATGTACCGTCGTTTAGACGGAATTTGGTTTCACTTTTTGTACTTGACAATTCTGGATATGTATTTGAATTTAAGAATATAGTTGTTACAATATTTTATAATGCAAGTTTGATTGGCAATTTTGTTATGTCAAATGGCTTGTACATATTGGTTTTATCTCCACATGAAATTTATGTTGCTTCTATTGTTGATAAAAATGTTTCCAAAAGACCTTTTACTAAAGATTTGTCTTGCACATTGTGGCACAAGAGACTTAGCCATATCACTAGAGATAGAGTGGACAGGTTGATCAAATCCAATATTTTACCTGCTCTTAATAATGATCTAGAGGTTTGTGTAGACTGTTGTAAAGGTAAGCTAACCAAAATAAAGAAGAAAAAGGCAACTCATAATTCTGAATTGTTAGAAGTGATTCATACTGATATAGTGGTCCTTATCGAGTAACTTTGTGTGGTAATGCATACTTCATTACATTTATTGATGATTTCTCTCGTTATGGATATGTTTACTTGATTAAGGAAAAATATGAATCACTTGAGAAATTCAAAGTGTTCAGAACTGAGATTGAAAAGAAGTCAGGGAAAAGTATAAAGATTGTTAGATCTGATCGGGGTGGTGAATATTATGGCAAACATGGTGATGTAGGCTAGATTATGGGTCCATTTGCTCAATATTTATAGAATTATGGGATAATTGGACAGTTTACTATGCCTGAAAGCCCCGAATAGAACAATGTAGCTGAGAGGCGAAACTGTACCCTCATGGAAATGGTTAGATGTATGATGAGTAGAACTAATCTACCGCTTTTTCTATGGGGAGAAGCTCTGAAGACTGCTATGTATATTCTCAATCGTGTTCCTACTAAGGCTGTGCCATTAACTCTTTTTGAATTATTTATAGGACGTAGACCTAGCCTGAATCATCTAAAAGTTTGGGGATGTCCTGTAGAGGTCTGATTATATAATCCAACCTTAAGCAAGTTGGATTCTAGAACAGTCAAATGTTATTTTGTGTCTTACCCAGAGTATTCTAAAGGGTATCGTTTTTATAACCCTATTGGAGGTGTTAGAATTGTTGATTCCTTAACATCTAAGTTTTTGAAACTTGATGTTGCAGAAAGTGGTACTAGTTCTCTAGTAATAGAGAATAGTAATGATGTTGATATGAGTATACAGTATCCTTTATCTATTCAGTTAGATGCAGTTGTGCAGGAACCTGCTGTTGGCACAACATCTGTAGAGGTTCCACTTATTCAAAATCAGGATACAGACATTCCTCATCTTAGGAGATCTAATAGGGAGAAAAGACCTGTTATTCTTCCTAATTATCTGGTTTATCTTGGAGAGCATGACTATGATATCGGTGTTGTTGAGGATCCAGTGACTTATACTCAAGCTATTTCTAGCCCTCAGTCTGATTTTTGAAAAGCTGCCATGAGAGATTAAATGCACTCTATGAAGCATAATCATGTTTGGGATCTAGTAAAGTTACCTAAGAACTGTAAACCCATTGGTTGTAAGTGGGTGTTTAAGACTAAAAAAGATTCCAAAGGAAAGATTGAAAGGTTTAAGGTCAGATTAGTTGCCAAGGGGTTCACTTAAAGAGATGGAATTGATTATAATGAAACATTCTCACCAGTTTCATCTAAGGATTCTTTTAGGGTGATAATGGCTTTTGTAGCATATTTTGATATAGAGTTACTACAAATGGATGTTAAAACAGCTTTTCTGAATGGAAATCTTGATAAAGAGGTCTATATGCTTCAACCAGAGGGTTTTGTAGAAGGTAATTCTGATGAACTTATTTGTAGACTTAAGAAGTCAATTTATGGTCTTAAACAAGCTTCTAGACAGTGGTATTTGAAGTTTGATACTTATATTACATCTTGTGGTTTTGTTGAAAACCTTGTTGATCATTGCATATACACTAAGGTTAGTGGGAGTACGTTGATTTTCTTGATTCTTTATGTGGATGATATCTTGCTTGCATGCAAAGATATGACGTTACTTCAAGAAACTAAAAAACTTTTATCTTTAGAGTTTGATATGAAGGACCTTGGTGAAGCATCTTTTGTCCTAGGCATTGAGATCTTTAGAGATCGTTCACGCTGTATTTTGGGTCTTTCTTAGATAACATATATTGATTATGTTTTAGTTAAATTTAATATGCAAGATTGCAAACCTGGCAATGTTCCTGTTCTTAAGGGTGAAAAGTTACATTTGATGCAATGTCTTAAGAATGATGCTAATAAAGAATTGATGAAAAATATACCATATGCTTCAGCAGTTGGTAGTTTTATGTTTGCACAGGTTTGTACAAGACCTGATATTGCCTTTGCTATAAGACTTCTTGGTAGATTTCAGTCTAATCCAGGTCATGATCATTGGGTTACTGCTAAGAAGGTTATGAGGTACTTGAAAAGGACAAGAGATTATATGCTAGTATATAGACATGTAGACAACTTACAATTAGTGGGTTATTCAGATTCAGATTATGCAGGCTGTTTTGATGATTTGAAGTCTACGTCTTGTTATGTTTTCATAATGGCTAGTGGTGCAGTTTCATGGAAAAGTTCTAAGCAAATTATGGTCACATCTTCCACTATGCACGCTGAGTTTATAGCTTGTTATGGAGCTTCCATACAAGCTGTTTGGATGAAGAACCTCATAAGACAGATGATCTCACTTGATTTTATTGAGAGGCTGATTTCGGTGTACTATGACAATAGTCTAGCAGTATTGTTTATTAATAACAATAAAAGTATTAAACGGGACAAGCAAATTGAGATTAAGTATTTGACTATTAAGGAGCTAGTTAAGAAAGGTGACATTACTATAGAGCTAATTAGCACAGATGCTATGTTAGTTGACCCACTCACTAAAGGACTTGCTCCTATAGTGTTTTCTAGACATGTTGTAAACATAGGACTAGTAGCGTCTTTGGATGTTTTTGTTTAGTGGAAGTTATTGTCCTATGATATTTTGTTATGTAGTAAACTTTGCTTTACTTATATTACATGTTGTATGTTGTTTCCATAGAACATGCTTTTCTATAAGACAGGTATGAAAAGACTTAAGGCATGTGCAACCTTAAGCATTTGGCTGGGGCATTTATTGATAAGCCATATTTTGATATCTTGTAGCACTTAAATTTATACTCGAGTATTACAAACAAGACATAATGGTTCATTTGAACCTTCTATAGTTCTCCGATGACTATATGTCAATGACTGTATATGTCAATTTTAGGGAGAACTGGGACTGATAACAATGATAACACATAAGGTTATTTACCTAATGTTATTTGTTTGCCACACTACCATACTCAATCCATGTTAGTAGAGTGGATAGCCCTTATGACTATGGTTGGGGTTATGTCTTTTATTGGCATAGTTACTGCTATGATTTGAGGGTTTTAAAGCTTTATGGAACGGATTTGTAATAAGGAACTGTTGTTGGACCAATATAAAATCTTTTTGAAATTATTTTCATATATAACTTATATTAATATTATATTTATTTTATGTACATTGATATACCCAAGTGGGAGATTGTTAGCTTATTTTTGTAAGCTTATGTAATGTGGGCTTTATCAATGAGCATAAACAGTTCTCTTATGAAGGTGTATTAATGTAATTAATATTGGTTTAGTTAATTAGACAGATTTGACCTTAATTGCGAGTATGGTGCTAGCTAGTGTGGGCCTTAGTGCACTTAATAGAACTGTGATGTGTCATAGTAAGCACGTTTTATGATATATCGGCTAAGTCCCCCCTCTAGCTTAAATTATGTGCATTGGGCTTAGTATATGGAATCAATGTTTGTGGTAGGGGTATAACGATCATTTTCATAGTGATCACTATTCACGTACTGTTCACTGTTCACTATTCATGTACTGCTCATGTACTGTACATGTACTGTTCACGGACACTGTTCACAATATATGTTTAAAAGAGAAATTCTATTCTCGTTTATGCTATCCGAACAAAACCAAACACTTCCCCGACCATGTTTTGTTAATTTGATTATGTTTCTGAGCTCCAGCTTCACATTAGCTAGCACGATTAAGAAATAGAGGGTAAGATTTTAGCCAAGATCCTTCTATAAAGATGCAGTCACCTTCAGGTACGTTTTTCTCATTTTGTTTATTTTATTTCATCTCATTATCAACCTATAATTGATGTTAGATCCTGTTTTGAGTCTCGTTTGAGACAAATTTCATTCCATCATTGGGGGCTTATCATAACTATGGAAGATGATTCCTCCATATTCATCAATGAGAAAGACCCTTGCACCGACTCTATGGCGCCATCACTGCGACCACTAACCATTTTGCAACCAAGTGTAACTTCTTGTGGCCCTTTTTTTTATCACGTTCAATACTCGAATTATAGAAAATTCCTAAGTTAGCCAAGTGAGCAAGTGGTCCCTAGAATAAGAAATAGCACAAAGAAAGGCATGTCAAACTCCTTCAGGAATGGAAAATATCCTTTTCAATGCTATTCAAGCGTTAATACAGCCTTCACAACGGAGTTGCTACGTTCTAGATTAAGTTGAGTGCACTAGGGCAACTAAGGATAGGTAAGCAGAATTTGCATCCTTGAATGCTGAGAATCTTTTTCCATGCTTCTTTAGGCTCCAGCGCTGTTGGAAGAGGATAATTCTCATAGCCTATCATCAAACAAAACAAGATGTTTGAAGTTTTTTCGAGAAAAATTGAAGATTGCATATAGGATGTTTCTCTTAGAGATTGAAAAGATCTCCTATGTTTCTTACGAATTCTGCATGTTGATTCACGAACGGGATGATGTGAGCTCATCACGTGCCTCGCTAGATGCTCCATTTTGACTAATTGTTTTGAGCAGGCAGTATACCTTTTCCTCTATGCAATGATCCTTGTGTCAACTCTTGTAAATTTTGTTCATGTATGAGTGTGCGCGCGCGCACGAACGTGTGTGGAAGAGAGTGTTTCGTGCTCACAACTCAGCTATTTGGCACAAGTCTTGGGGTTCACATAGCCCAAGACTTGTGCCTCTTGTGTATATTATTTTGTTTTAAATTGATTAAATTGATATTGTGAAAATTAGTATAGGCCTATAGTATTTTAGGTAGGAAAATAGTGTAGGCCCAATAAATTGTATTCGTGGTTATGTGAGAAAGGTTGGCCACCTTTTATTTTGCATAGATTTCACATTGCAGAATCAAGGAAGCCAACTTTTTAATAATAAATAAAATAGATCTAATTATCAAACCTAATTTCATTGTCTAAGTAAGTAGTAAACTTTCCTTGGTTTAAAGAAACATTGCCACGGTGATCGGTGGAAAAAGTCTTTAGAACTCATGGTTTCATTATACCCAATACTCCTTACTAGTTATAGGCATAGGAATATGAGCTAATAGCTTGATGATTATTACAATATGGCCAATGAGTTTTACACTGCTAAAGAATACATATGAATTTTTACTTATATGATAATAGATTCTATCAACTTTTAAGTTGACAATAGTTTGGACACTAGCTTCTTAACTTAGTATCATAGCCAAATTTTCCTTAGCACTCCTATAGACTCCTATTAATTTGAGCAATGCATTGCCCATGGAATAGGGTGCTATATGGTATAATAATTTGACAATCATATTATGGAGAAGTGTTAAAATGTGAAGAATAAGTCCCATATTATTTTACAATATATTAGGATTCTTACTTATATGATTATAGGTTACACCAACTCTAGAGTCAACTTTTGGGTTGAATAATGAACTAGGTTGGATAATGAGTTTTTTAACATGGTATCAGAGATAATATCCTCCTTATCATTGCCATGGGCTCTTTTTGGTTTGAGTCCACATATTGCCCACAAAATGGGACATTATGATGATTCATTAATTTAACCATCACGGTGAAAGGTTGTGTTAAGATGTTGCCAATAAGTCTCATATTGATAAGGAATATATTAAAATTCTTAATGAAAATAATAATAAGTTCTACCAACTCTTAAGTTGACGTTTGAATTGGATATTGGACTTCTTAGCATAACATCAAAGTCAAGATCTTCCTTAACTCCATATGGGCTTTCATTAGTTTGAACCCACACATTGTCCATGTAATGTACTTCCATGATGATTTGATAATTTGACCATCAAGATGGGAATGCGTATAAAGATGTGGACAACAAATCTCATATTACTAAAGAATATATATAAAATTTTGTTTATATGTTAATGGGCTATATCAACTCTAGAATTGAATTTTAATTTGGATAATGAGCTTTTTAACATGGTATTAGTGATAAGATAATTCTTAGCATTGCCATGAGTTCCTATTAATTTAAGTCCACACACTACCCACATAATGGGATACTTTGATTATTTGTTAATTTGACCATCATGATAAATGAGTAAGCTAAGATGTGGCCAATGAGTTTACATTGATGAAAATTATATTAGAATTTTTTTTTTTAGAATGATAATGGGTTGCACCAACTTTTAAATTGAATTTGGATTAGATAATAGGCTTCTTAACATGGTTTCAAAGTTAGGATCTCCCTTAATACCCCTATAGGCTTCCATTAGTTTGAACCCATGCATTGTGCATGTAATATGCCACCATGATGGTTTGATAATTTCACCATCATGGTTAAAAGGTGCATTAAGATATAGGCAACAAATCTCATATTGCTAAAGAATATATATATATATATATATATATATATATCTTTGCACATATATTAACAAGTTATACCTATTGTAGAATTAACTTTTAAGTTGGATAAAGAGCCTCTTATGGACAAAATATTCCTTAGCACTCCTTTGGCCTCCTATTAATTTGAGCTGAAGCATTGCTTATGTAATACAATACTATGATGGTATAATAATTTGTCTATTTTAATAAAGACATGTGTTAAGATATGTGCAATAAGTCTTATATTATTAAGGAATTAACTTTTAAGTTGGATAATGAGCCTTTTATGGACAAAATTTTCCTTAGCATTCCTTTGGCCTCCTATTAATTTGAGTTGAAGCATTGCTTATGTAATACAATACTATGACGGTATAATAATTTGACTATTTTAGTAAAGAGATGTGTTAAGATATGTGCAATAAGTCTTATATTATTAAGGAATATATGAATTTTCTCTTATATATTAATGGGTTACACCAACTCTAAAGTTGACTTTTGAGTTGAATAATAAACCTTTTAATAAGAAGCCTTTATCTAACTTCATAGTATGAATTTCTTCTTATATATTAATAGGTTACACCAACTCTAAAATTGATGTTTAAGTTGAATAATAAACCTTTTAATATTAATGCTTACTAGAAGCCTCTGTTTGACTTTGTAGTATGTGTGTACTGATTTCTCTCTAACTTGTCTATCTCTCATGCATACAAAGGTAAGTTTGCTTTTGGAAACATGAGAAATTTTAGCAAAACCTGTTTGTCAATGAAATGAATAAATAGATTCCCATCACTCGTGGTTTAAAGAGACCCATTAGGCAAAAGTTATAAAATAAAAATTCTCTTTATTTTGAGTTTGGTTTGTAGCAACCTAAGAATACATATGCTAGCCTAGTACCATGCATTTAATACTTTTTGCACACATTTGGATGTCTTATTTGTTAGAATTCAAACCATAAAGTCTTATAAAGTCCCCAATAGATAAAGACCTTTCAAGGTATCTCCTATAGAAGTGAATAAAAAAAAGTGATCTATTTGCTCTTGCTTTTGATAGCTGAATTTAGAAAACGTTTCTTGGAACCCTAGTGTGGGCCTAAACAAAGTCAATATCTTATACTTGAAGAAGCAAGGCTTTAATTATATCAATGTTTTGATATTTTTAACAACATCCATTTTCACGAGGAAGAGAATTTCATTTGACACTAATTATTATGGTTTTAGTCTTAGTTTGCATACTAAATGCCTTGGTGCTTTTTATTCAAGGAAATCCAAAATTTCTAGAGATATAGGTAACAACTTCAAGACCAAGACAAAAAATTGGTCATGTAAGGTTAGGTTCAACTAAAATTATTTTTCTTAGGTCTACCATTGATAAAGTAAGAAAGAACCTAAAGTTTTGTTTCTAATATTGGGAAAAATTCAATTTAAAATGCTAAGATGTGTTAAGGTTACAAAAAAATATAAACAATCAATTGCCTACACAAAAGTGAAGAGGAAATAAGAACAAATGATTTGGCTTTACAAGGCCTAATGTCACATCCCATGGGTGGGACCCTCAAGGGAGGACTTTTACGTAAGGAAAGAGTGTTGGGTATCTAACCATATAAGTGAATTTAGTTATTTTCAAGGTTGGCTTTTTGGAAAGAAAATCAAGTGTATGACAAATTATATCTGAACCAACCCATTCCTTAACTTGATGCCTTTCGCCAAGCACCCATTGGGAGGGCTAGTTATGTCAAGGGTTATATCTCTTATTTGGATAGGACCCTCTAAGGGGAAGACTTATCCCACATTAAAGAGAAGAGTGAGGAATCTCAACCATATAAGTGGATTCTTGTTTTATTAAAGTCAACCTTTTGAGAAGGAATCTAGGCCTATGACACTAAGGTCATGTATTTATTGTGTTGCATATAGTGTATTTGAGCTAAAGTATTTAGAAGAAAATTTTTTATTTTTTATTTAAATGGTTTGAATAGAATGAATATGTATGTTCTTCATTAATTTAATTTGTTAGAAAAGTTTATTCTTGTTAGAAAATTGATTCAAGGATTAGATGATTTTCTTTTTCTCTTTTTTCTTAGATAGAAATGTAAGTTTACATTAATAAAAAGTAATATATAAAAGTATAGGAGCATACCTTAACATTATAATTAGATAAATAAGATTTTTCATATAGTTTAATATGTCATCTCACCTCAAATGTGAATAAATACTTCATGTTGGAGTTTTTATTGATTAATGAAAGAATGTGAACATAAGTTTGATTATTTGTTTATATGAGAAATGGCTTCTCAAGGGAGGGATGTATTTTATTTTAAAGAAGTTCTACAAGCATAATGTAAGCATGTAAGACCATTTTTACACTATTTTTAATATGCCTCCTTGTAATTAACATAAAATGCAAGTTTCACCGCGGAGTAGTACATCTCTTTTCATATAAGGTGGTTGTTGTTAAACTTAGAATATAATATTACTTTAAATAAGAAGGTCTCTCATTAATATAAAGACAATTCTTTAGTAAGATTTAGATAATGTGAAACTTTTGCCACACCATTTCCGATAGAATTCAATAATACATACAAACCTTTTTATTGCGTGGGTTAAATTAATTAGGTGTAAGATGTATTTTCAAATTTACAAAACAAGTGTTTTTATTGAAGCGAAGGACTAAAAAATCAATTTCTTCCCCGACAAAGCTCTCTTCTCTCTCTCCCTCTCTCTCTCTCTCCCACACACTCGTACACAAAAGGCACGCTTTTAATCTTTGAAAGTCCAGATGGTTACAAGGGTGGGGGTGTTGTGGGAATGAAACCGATAACAGCCAGACAATCAATGAAGGGGGGTGGCGGACTCTAGAAGTTCTGGGTCGCCGAGTCCATTGTGCACATTCTAGGATATTACAATCACGAATAAAGTTAGCAACCAGAGTCCATATATACACCACGCATGTTATCGTGCACTTCATCTTCCATTATGCTGTTAGACAGATTGTATCCCAACTACTAACCACTTATTCACTTATTCCCACATCCCAATGCATGGTCCGACAGAAGATTAGCGGGACCTAAATCAAAATTGAAATAGAAACTTGGCTGAACACTTGCTGAACTTGAATTTGATGCTTCTACCTCAAATAGCTGATGGCACCATAGTCGTGGTTCCAGGAATCCTTAGCTTTGAGCTTTGGAACTTTACATTCTGGCTGTCCTTTCCCTTACATGTTACTTAAACCTAACTTACCATTTACCTAAAAGTAGCTACGAATGGCCAACATCATGGCCACTTACATGTTTTTTAGGGGGATGATTATGTTTATTATTATTTATTTGGTTAGGTAAATGAGGTATGGAATATGAGGTATCCAAACCCAAGACATACGTCATGGGGAACTAGTAACCAATCTTTGAACTATTAGCCTATTGACATGCTTTGTTTAGGGTTTTGTAGTATATAGCCTATACGCAGACAACATTCAAGGTCCACATTCATGGTTCCATTCTCATGGTGAATTCAAGGTTTTCCAAGAAACAAAACATTTCAGCCGCGTCAATATTCAGGCATTGTGGCTCCCATTTTTCCATGTTGACTTTAGCATGGACCTTGGCCTCCTATTAACTCTCTTTGACTTGCCTATTTACAATTCTAAAAGTAGTTCTTTGGTTGAAGGGCAACGGTAGCTGGTAACGGGTACGAAATTCATGCAAAATGCAAGACACATTTGGACGACATACCAAGTAATGGGCAATGCATTTATAAATCTAAAAGGACGTTGACCAGTAAAACAGCAAAGGACTTCCTTAGAAATCCACCAAATAACCTAATCCTAGGCCTTCTTCCTCCCATATGGTTCAGTTAAATCCTCCATGATAGCTTGAAAGTTAACCAATTATGTACATCAATTCATTCCCCATGGGATGACTAGTTTATCATCTGCGATACATGATGATTAAACCTGCGAAAAACTTTTGGAAGGAACTCAAGTTGGCAGTTCCACTAAGTAATATCCATAAGGATTAAAAGATATGGAAGCATTCAAACTACTAGGCAGAGAGACAAAACTATATTAGCCCAAATCCGTGCCGTCCTGCTAAAAACTTTAGAAAGAAATTATCGATGCTATCCGATGCATGTCTCCACAAAATTGTTGTGTAGGCACATTATTTTACCATTTTATTCTCAAAATGATAATGGTTTATATATTTTCTAAATCTAAACCTAAAACCCCTTGGGTCAGCCACCAATTTTTCTGAAAAAAAGAGAAAGAGAAAAAGTCGGTACAACAACTCAACTCATTAATAAAATTTTGTAAATGGCCTCTTAAGAATGATATGAAATTTTTTTCATCTATCCATTAATGTTATTCAAAGTTTTCTTTTTTTTTCACCCATTTTATTCTATTTTATTTTATTTTTATAGTTTTCTTTCCTTTTACTCGTGTTTTGTTTTGTTTTCCTTTTCTCTTTGCAAGCAAGAAATGTAAATAATTTTACAATAAATCACCTTTCTCTTTTCATTTCTCTCATCCTTTGCTTCTTCTTTTTCTTGTCTTAGTCAACTTCATTTACAATATTATTTTGATTGAGTTATAGATAAACTTAATTAATGTAGCTATCAAACTGATACTGTTTGGCCCCCCACGAGTCACGCTCACGTTAATTGATAGTACAAAGTTTACTAAATTGTTAGTATGCTTAGATACTGTAGTTTTAGGTGTAGGCATGTAATTAAGTGAAAAGAAGTGTTTAGTTCCATGAAAATAGGAAATTGGTTACACAATACGCTTGATTGTGTTCCAAACCTTCAACTTAGACTTCAAAGTACCACCAACCAAAAATTAGTGGACAATTAAATGGGAGTTAGGCGTGGAAAGGAAATCAGCAGTTTGAATATTTTCTCCTCCCATCCTCTTGCTAGTTGGCCAAGAAAAATGATAGAATTAAGGTCTTACCACCAACTCGAACTCCAGTAACCCACCACCCAAACCATCACCCCCCAACAAAACAAACCCCCACCCCCTTTCTCTCCCTCCCCCCCTCCCTCTTTTCTTTTCCTCTTCTCCGCCTCTCCTTCCAACGTAGGATTAAGTCTACAATGAAGTTATAGTCTTAGCTTTGTTTGAATTTCGGTTCAAAACACAGATGTTTTGGATCTTCTAACTTTACTGTTGGTTTGGTGACTTTTACACCTTTGTTGATTGTTGGGTGCTTGCATAATTGTCTTTCTCTGTAAATCAATTTTGTTTAACATTAGTGTTTTCATATTTGATATTTATCCGAAAGAAAACTAGGCTAAATTCTATGTGAGATTAGGAAAGAATTAACTATTCCTAGAACTCAGTTGCATGATTTGTTAATTCATAAGGAATAGAGAATTTCAATTTTTGTTAGGTGTCTTTCTCTCATTGTTTACTCTATCAATGGAATTTGACAATAGAGGCATTCAAAAATATCTTAATATACTTGTGGAACAAAAATTCTATTAAATAAAGTGGGAAAAGAAAAAACATATTTTCTTTTATCGTGAACTAAACACAAACTAAATATCTTCGAAAAGACAAACTAAACATCTTGAACGTCAAGTGCTTCAGCTGAAGAGACAGTGTTGAATAACTTCCAAATATAGCTAAGTTATTTAAGCTGCTGCATGCATAAAATATAAATTTGGTTTACATTGTAAAAGTAGAATATTTTGGAAGTGACATATACTTCCAACTTATTGCCTGTTCTAATCATAAAACATTGAGCAGTGTGACATAGAAGTAGATAATCGGTCCTTCATCAGTTGTCATGTTTATCCTCGCCTGGAATAAATGGACCTCAGTATATTGAAGCATTATTCCTGGAGTCCAAGCACCAACAGTAGTAATCAGACCTCGAGATTTCCAACATTTGTTCTGGGGTCATCCTTTCAAGCTCACTTTGCCTCCTCGATGCAAAGTTGTTTCGGTTTTGTGGATCCGAAGCCAGCGGGTAGTCCTCTACTTTGTGAACTTGAGATCTCATTCTTGTGTATAGCCTCATTGTCGCTACACAGTCCTCGTACGGGTCTTGTATGCCAGTTTGAATGTCATAACTGTACATAGAAGCGGCACTATGGTAAGAAATGCATACTTCACACTTGAGACAAAAGGAAACGGGAAAAATTGCTATTAGGGCACACTTACCCAAGATATGCTTGTGTTAAGTACTTGAGCGAGTTGCTGAGCTTGCTTGTTTTCATCAATGGAGGATATTTTGCAGTATCCCTGTGGTCATCATAATTTAGTATACATTTGAAATTCATAAGCTTCTATCATGTTGTTGCAGTGAATTCAAATTATCTCTGGTCATCCAAGAGACCAAAAACTAGGAGCCATCTTGACTTAGCGTGACGCTCTTGCAAATAAAGCGTTGCAAGGCGATGCTTTGATATACTTAGGCAACTACTATAGACTTAGCATGGTCGATTTTTGCTTTTGTTCTTTTACCTCTTGAATTTTTCTCTTAAGGTTCCTTATAGGGGTTTACCTGATCATTATTGCTGGATATTCAATCTGCAACCGGTCAAGGTCATGATCTAAACCGTGCCCGACAAGAATCCTGCCTTTTCCCCCCTTAGGTCTGATCTTCCACATTGGCTCCCCGTTGCAAAGGAAGTCTTGAATCTTCCTCTGCACTTGCCGAAGTGGCATTGCATCCCTCAAGTATTCGGGTCGAATACCTGTTGTTTCATACCTTTAAGTTTCACAAGAGTTAATTTAGAGCGTCCCCGATGCACGGTTCCTAAAACAGAAAACAAAACAAAGCGGAAATTCCAGACTAAAGCTTGTACAAATCTAACCTGTAGTTGGTGACTGGAATCGGCGGCTTGACATAGGTATGGAAAATGATGTTTTCCGATTCATCAACCAGGCAGACCCTTCCACAAAGATCTAGGGAGCCATCACTGCCACCACCAACCATTTTGCAAGCGAGTGCAACTACGTACGGCCCTCTTGCTCCCCCATTATCAATAGTCAAATTGTCCCTAACACCCAAGTTAGCCATGCGAGCAAGTAGCCCCTATTAAGCAGAAACAGCGATCAAAGATGCGTTTCAAAGTTATCCAATCATTAGATAAACAAAAAATAGAGAAAATTTTTTCATGCGACTGAAGAATAGGTGGGGGTTTTTCTCATTGTCCTGAAAAAGAAAAAGAACTGTAAGTTCTAGCTGAGGTTTAGTACAGCATGTATGCTCGAGAATTGGCATCTGTCTTGGTGTCTCCTGCGAGCACTGGGGCTATCAAGGATAGCTAAGCAGAATTTGCATCCTCGGGTGCTGAAAATATTTTTGCATTCTTGTTTTGGCAATGGTCCTGAAAGAAGCAAATCACATCTCACAATTTTTCTTTAGCTAAATTAAGGTACTGGAGCTTGTGCTAAGATAGATTACAACATACCAATAAGATGTTCCCTTAGGGATTCAAAATATCTGCAGTGTTTCTTACAAATTCCACAAATAGGTTCATGAACCGAATGATATGAGGTCCTCATGTGCTCAACTAGGTGCTCTATTTTGTTGAATTGTCTGAAGCATGCTGCACACTTGTTCCTGTTCGCAACAGTCATCAAGTTAGTATTAAAATCATGCACTTAAAAGAGAGAGAGCGAGAGAGAGAGAGGGAGAGGGAGAACCTGAGAGTTTCCGATGTCTCGATCCTGTTGTCCATGATAGTTGCAAGAACTTAGCTGTATCTATACTAAAGAGGATGAAAAATGAGGAGGACTTGAGGAAGAACATAGGGAAGTGCAAATTTATAGTAAAAGGGGGAAGAAAATTGGCACCAACTTGAGTGTAAGAATTATTCCTTAAGGCCTTTACTGTTGCCTGAATTTTGGAGTTTTCTCTCTACAGAAGATGTTGTATTGTCATTTTACATTGAACATTCGTAGTAATCCAAATGCTTGGGGTCCACCGTTCGACAAGAACATTTCTATGGCTAACTGACTCTGCTCCCTCTCTGCAGCTAACTTTTCATTCTACTGAAGCATTAATTGTTTGCTTTTTTTTTTTTTTTTTCAATTTTTGGGAGAAGAACTCTGCGTAGTGAATGCTTTCGACATATGCACATTATGGTGCAAAACAAGGTCTGTCGCATTGAAGAATGTTTCTCTTTTTCTATTCGTCGAAGTAATAGATAACGACAGAGAGGTTCTTCTCCAGCTATCTAATGGCAAGAATCTACTTACTAAAAGGGGAAAAAAACAAAGGTGTTGAACTTAGATTGATGCTAAACCTGTGCTAGTTATAGTCTAGCAATGTAAAGTGGATCCGGGTTTATAAACGCACCATTTTGTGGCGCTAGCTCTCTAAGATCGATTCGGCAAGCTAGCTATTTGATCCTTTTTAGTGTTGATAAGGAATGCAGAAAGCTGTTTGAACGGTGAATCACAAATATACAAAAGCTGGTAAGTTCCAATGAATAATGCATTATCGATCCGTCGAACCTTAGATTTCAACTTTTTATCCTGATTTTCTAGTCAAAGATTGCTCTGTTTGTTGCTTTTTAGCCACTTACTTTTTTGTCCAGTTTTGTTTCCATAAATACTTAAGTTACACAAACTTTAAGCTTTTGGGATTGTTGGTTGTGGAGTCGGAGATCTTGTTCAGAAAAGTTCATGGATCATCAAAGACTCAGGCTAGTCTTCGATACTTTCGGCAGAGGCGAGTGGAGGTTTAGACAAACTTTTACAAACCTGGGAAGTCACGGCTTATCTCCGCTTATCTCGTGGCATCCAATAGTATATACTCTCAACCCCTCTATCTTTCTGCGTGTGGGCGTTTGACTTTAGAAAGGTGGGGAATGTCAGCAAGACTTCCTTTTGACTATGAAGGGTCCCAAGAGATTCGCCTTCATGCTTTGAGGATACCCATAAGAAAAAGTTGTATACAAGAGAACATTTTGTTAATGATTCTGGTCCACCAACATGCATGGTGCCCCTGACCATGACTCCCATTCGTGTCTCTACTTCAAATGTCAAACCAGAATCCAAAGTAAATGCCTTCCACGCGAGAGTGATATGCCTTTTGGTTTGCAATGATTTGTCGAGGAATTAACAAGAGACTCTACAAGATAGCCTTTAAAGTAACACGTTAGAGAATCATTTCCATGTAAAAGTTGTTTGAAATAATATTGAAATCATAAAAACTAAAGCTATTATTTTATTTTTGTGAATGAATCTCACTTGTTAGATGAGGGTAATAAGATCATGGCTTATAAGCAATTATTTTAACGGTAATTTCTCAATATATGCTTGCAAAAATTGAGTGTACTCTAAGATTGTGGTAAAATGTTTCAATTTTTATACTTTAGAATAAAATTTAAAATAGTAAAAAAACAAAGGCTATTTTTTGTGGGATCCACGTAAAATTCTTATGATAAATTTTCTTTTCGAATTTTGAAAAGTCAAAGTTTAATGAATTTTATAAAAAGTTAGAACAGATGACGTAAAAGAAGTTAAAAGTCAGAATTGGTGATGCAACTTCCTTATCTCCTTTGGTACGATGACATTTTCCCTCATGATCACGTCTTCTCTTCCATTGGAAATGGCTTTACAAGCATCTTTTCTCCTTTAGTAAAAACGACCCATAATTGCCTGTAGTTAAGAGTTGTTGTATGCTTATTCTTTCCCCAATTAAAGAAGACCTCCCTTTATCTTATTAGGACTGTTATCGTGAACCACTCCTTTATCCTATTAAAAACCATTAGAGAATTGCTCTTCTTTGCTGAGAGTAAGATCGCAGCCATCTTTCTTCTTATTCTTCTTGATTTTGTAAATAAAAAATCAACATATAAGTATTTTTTATAATAATAAAAAAAGCATCTGAAATTTTCTATTCAGTGATCTATTTTATTTTCTGGACCATACAACCATATCTGCTTTATCCTAGTGGTGATAATTGCAAAGCTGCATTTCTTTTTCATTGGAAGGATCCATGTTATCATCTTATTTGTTAGTTTATTTTTGTGATAAATCAATATCCACGTACAAAAACCATGTCGAAAGATTTTCATTTCCTACTAGACGTTTTGTGGTCCGGTTTGAAAAGAGAGTTTGTGGTTTTGGAAATGGTTTCGTGACTAATCTTTGATTTTTTTAATATTTAGGATAAGAAATCATTTTGAAAAGGTTTATCTATTACTTTGACCTCATGTTTTTGGTTTCGATCATTCATTTCATGTTTACCATGTTTCTAGAAATTGCTAATATTCTATAGAAATTAAAACTTTCATAATTACAAAACTTCCAATCCATATATAAAGTGATTGCAGAAATAAGTTTCATTTGAATGCAGCTAAGAGTAATCACTTGATGATGGATTAAATTACAAATCAATTACCAAAATATGCGTTCATTTAGATGTAATTTGAAATTATATTTGGTACTAAATACTTTAATCTCTTAGTGGACTAAATAATATAAAGAGTCAAAATGAAATCTTAATGGATCTAGAATGAACACATATTTCTATGTTAAAAGTAAGTGTTGTCTTACAACAACGATGTAAAAACAAACCCTTAACTTTATAAGTTTTAAGGTTTTCTCATTCTGACAATTAGTTTTGAGATAGGCCCTTACATTTTAATATAGCATTGAAGTCTAAGATGAGTCTTTGCTTTATAATCCCTTGAGGCCCTAGAGTTGTGCTTTTGTCCATGTGCAATGTTTATGTTAACATGCACATGAGAGAGAGTATTAAAGTAATTGGTGTCATATATTGATGGCATAAGTATTGTCTCTTAACTTTATAAGTAATGAGCTTTTATCATTTATTAGTTTTGAAATGAACTCTTACACCTTAATAGCCCTTAAGCCTTGTTCTTTTCTTTGACCATCTTGGTTGTGCAACGAAAGTATGTAATTTTTGAAAGGGACATACTAAATATTTTTTTAAAAAATAAAGACAATACCTTTGTCATTTATATTGGTAATATAGGTAGGTTGAAATGTCAAATGCACTAGAAAAATACATAAGGCAAGATGTAAACGCTTAATCCCTATGTCCCAAATACTAAAATGCAGTTAAATGCTACTGGATTATGAGCACCGCCCAACCATTGTGAAATGTGCTATGCTTGAACTTACTATGCTTCAAAGAAATAGATTACAGCATCTTTAGGGGAATATGAATACCCAAAAGAAACATTTGTTTTCCCGGAAAGTGCAGAGAGGCGGGGGGAACTGAACGCGCAGGGAATCGGTTGTTGATATGAGGGTCAGAGCATTCATTTAAAACAAGCAAAACTCAGTCTCTCTGTCCACAACCATCTAGAAAAGTAGAGAAAAGATTTTGATTCTTTGCGTATCAGAACGGTCAAAAGAAAAGCCGTCCACACATGCAATTATTCAGCCACTTGGGTTGGTAAGGAAGAAAAGGCGGTGGGTTGCGAAGTGAGTTTTTACCTAGAAAGAGAATCCGAGGATCCATTCTTCTTGGTAAAATCTAATCAAGTTTGATGCGATAGGAAGAGGGCCAAAGAAGAGTGGCCTTAGATATTCACTCTGCCTTGTCTTCTAGAGACTCATTAAACCAAAAGTCCAATATGTTTAGGTGGCTTTTGGTACAATGGACTCTTGATTTTATCTAATCACTATGCTTGCACTGATAACCGCAATGATGTTCGTCGCTATATTCCCCTTTGCGCGGCCATCATTCGCCAAACTAGTCAACGACGACATAGCAGTCCTAGTTCATTGGGGGAAGACAAGGCGGTGTAAGCCTCTGCCATCGCTGAAAATGAGATTATTCGCACACTTTCTCGTAAAGTTGTCAACGGAGAGCTGATAATATGAAGCCAGACATAAGTTGTGGGAGATATCTTTTGCACATTTTCTCTTCTTTTTCGACAGCAAGGAAAAAGACAGAGGAAGCTGGGTTGACCTCTTCCAACCAAACACCAAATCACGAGGCCATTGTCAGACGTTCCAGCTTTCTTTGACGATATGGTACATTTAGGACGACGTGATTTCTGGAAAAGCTAAAAACGATGCTTGTTTGACCAAAGAGATGCATATATGGATGGACCTTTTTATCACGAGTTTCCTTTAAGCCAGACGTGCATGGGAAAGAACAAGAAGTGCAGAAACAGGATTCTCCACCTTTACCCCGTCAAAGCTTTATCCTCTCTTCCACAAAATTCCCACAGCAAAGCGCTAGGATTGGTACAGAAACCTGCCGCGTGGTGGATCAGGATTTCTTCTTCTTCCTCCTCTTTTTTTCTTAACAGTGCCATGTGCCGACTTGCCCGCGCATCGTTCATGGAAGCAGCTATTATTGAAGGACATGACATTTACAGTGTTTCTATTCTATCTTTCGATTCCCCTTACATGGTACCATAATTTGGTGACCTTTTTGTTCCAATTAGTCTTCAGTCAATGATGAAGCCATCAGCGACAAAGCTGCTGACCTATTTATGCCATAATCCGCCTGCACACGCTTTCTCATGTGCTGCTAAGAATCGCCCCATGCATCGCCGTCGGATCCAGCTCCCAAGTAGCCCTATGAAACATTTGAAGTTTTCCGCCGCACCTGAACTCACCTAGCGCAACCTGAACCATCAATAATTGGTGACTATTAGTCATATGCCCAACGCCGAATGCTCCTTTGTTTGTTATGGAAAGTACGTCATAATTGGGCATGCTGTAATAACCTTCGATCTCGAATCTTTTGTCTTTGCAAATTATACCATTATAAAACGACGCAACTGCCACTATCGATTAAGTAATTAAATTCAGCTTAAATAAAGTTGAACCAATTCATTTCGTCAAAAATACTCAAGCCCTTGTTCAGAGTGTTGCTGCTAGAATTCCAGAGTCTACTCCCTAATAGGGATCTGTGTAATTTATCCAACAACACTAAATTCTTGGAGATCTGGTATTAGCTAGGTAGGAGTTCGGAATTTTACCTTTAATTTATCTAAATTTCAGGGCTTGAACAAAACAAGAATTTGCAGAATAAAGATAAGAAACTGTCTCCATCAGTATGGAGGAAAAAAAATAAAAAATAAAAAATAAAAAATAAAAAATAAAATAATCTAGAACACTTTTTAAGCCCCAGGGTTATGCAAAATGTCGGCATCTTACCCACCCACAAGAAGTCAGCAGAAGATACAGCTATGAATAAGCTAAAGCTTTATCTTTTTCATATGGGTTTATATTTTCAATTCTGGTAGCTGGTTTCTTCCTTCTGCTGTTGAAGATGGGACAACTTTCATTTAAGTTGAAGAGCAGTTTGGGCATATCTGAAGTTTAATTGTTTGTTGGTGCATCAAGTTTAGATTCCCTGTCACGGAATTAGTGGGTCACCTACTTCTCTATTATGCAAGAAAGTTAAGCATCATAACCTCCAATTTTACTCTCAACAAACAAGTTGCTGAGAATTAGTATCTCATAAGATCCACTTTCATCAAGATTCCGTGAATGCTTAGATTAATCTTTAGGCTTCGCTAGTGGGTAGGCTTGAACCAAAACCCACTTTTAAATGAAATTCTGAGAGTTGGCAGGGGGTTGCACCATCGGAATATACTGTGGTTACGAAGCGTGACAACATTAATTAGAAAAATAAAAGACCTTTGTCCTCTTGTCCTCTTGTCCTCTTGTCTTCAAGTATTCATGCAGAATAGCTATGTCCGACAACATCTACAATGCTTTTCTCGTGAATTTCTCCCAGCCCCTCCATGGATTCTCCCTCTACCCTACGATAACAATAGAGTATCGATGCAGCTTGGATATTGCCCAAGCTTTTTGCTTTTTGGACCTTCAAAAGTTGCAATCATATCGCCATATGGGTTCCGTTTAAGCTTCCCAGTGCCCTTCAATTAACCCAAATATTAGTGTCAACAGTGGTATCAGGATTCAGCCGCCCACCCAAAAAGTTTTGAAAAGGCGGTCACCCCATTGGGGGAGATGATAGTCTGGCAACTAGTTGGTGACAATGAAATAAAGAGAGAAAAAAAAAAAACCCTTTTCCTTTTGCAGCAACTTTCATGTTTGGTTGAGATAAATACGGGTCCATGCGGAGAAAGTAGCATTAATGCAAATTTTCGCAACAAAAAAATAAAATATCAAAACGCTACTTAAAAATGATGAATTTATGGTCGAGGGCTGGGACACCCCTTTCTATTTGGGGTATGTGAGTTTAAAAAAGCAAATACTATCTAAATTAGCTCTAAATGATAATAACATTTTCATCCCAAAGGCTTTTTAATAATACGCTTAATTAATACTAAAAAAATTCTTGAATTGCTAGCCAAGTTTAGGAAGCTTGAACGCGTTTTCGCCGTACCTTTTCCCAAGCAAAACAAGTGCTTGGGAGATTTGCGTGTCCCCTTATTGAGAGATATGGGCCCTTGTGTTTCTTGGGCCCACGTCGCCGCCTGGGTAGGGGTCCATCTCAGAATAAAAAATAAAGAAAGTATGGGGCCCAAACAGCCCCTGCATGGCTGGATGTGGTCCACGTGGATCCCCAAAGGGCCCAATCATTAGGCCACAACACAATAAAGCTAAAATTCTCTTTTGCCACGTGGTAAAGTGAAAAGGAGAAAAAAAAAGAAAAAAAATGCTGTCAGCCGAATATATCCACAAGTGCCTTGAATGTTGAAAAGCCGTTAATCCCGCCAGCCAAGAAAAATTAAGAAAAATTAAGAAATTTAAGCTGGTTTTGAGCATTTTTAATGTAATTTACTTATTGATTTCTTTGAATCAGGACATTGGGGGTGGGAGAAAGGTCACCTTCCTTATTGCTTCAACATTCCAACTCTACGCAACCCCACACCTACACATATTTATCTGTTAAAACTCTTAAATTTTGATGACAAAAACCCCGTTGTGTCCTTTTGCTTCTGTCATATATAACAATTCAGACACAGCTAATCCCCCCGTGCCTCTCTGTTATCTTTCTCTCTGCAAGTCACCCAGAAACCTCGGGATTCAGTAACTCTTGGCATTGTTCATCCTGGCACGACATTTAAGGTTTGTCTCTTGTTATATGGTCTGTCTTTGTTGGGTTCTCTGAAAAAGCATTGCCGATAACAATACATTGACTTCCATTTCCGAGGTTGACTTGTTCATGACCTTTCCATGTACAGTGCTGTTTGTGTTCTCTACTTTGGTTTATTGGAGATTGATGTCTGTGTTTCCGTTTTGTTCTCTCAATGGGTTTGTATGTTGTTGTTTCTTTGGTGCTTGGTTCTTGATCATTGAGTTATGACTGCTCCTGTAGTTTCTAGAGACCCAGTTAAAGCCATTGAATTGTCCCCCTCCTCTGGGTTTAATGATATGGTGTTTTCCATGATGGACCTGATTGAATATAGTTTTTGGAGTACGGATATAATGGAAGAATCGCGGAACGGGGGTTTGGTGATGTACAAGTGGGGCACTTGAGACAGAGTTATGCCAACTATATATTATTTGTTTTCTTAGTTTGCACTCTTCGTTGTTTCTTGGAAAATCTCAGCAGGACGGCGAATCTGCTATCTGATAGTGTGTTGCATTTGCATAGGATGGAAAATTCGATGTCATGTGCAGATGAAATATGTAGAATTGTTATGATTTTGTAGTCTCAATTATTGTAGTTTGCGGATGCATTCTGTTCATATTACATAGGTCTAAATTGTTGTTTCTATCTAATTTTTTTTCCTTCGTTTTGCCTTATCTTATTAGTTCATACTGAGTGCGGATGCCTGGATTAGCCATGGATGCATTAAATGGGGATGGCGTAGCAGAGGAATCCAATGGAAGCTCCACACCTCACAAGGAAAGCTTTAGTCAGCAAGAGTCTCCAAGGAGTCCATTGAGTCCACAAAGTCCTCAAAGTGACTCCATTGATCTGGCAATTGATGGCGTGATTGACACCTCCATCGAGCACCTGTATAACAATGTCTGCGAGATGCAGAGCTCCGATCAGTCTCCCTCGATGACTAGCTATGTCTCATATGGTTGGGAATCGAGGATTGATTCAGAATTACGTCATCTTGTTGGGTATGACTACGATTTTGAGGTAACGAAGGAGATTGTTGTGGAAAATAAGGAGGGGGGCAATGGAGACGACTTGACTCCGAAGAAAGAAAACGTGTCTGTTGGTAAGAAGTTAGCGAAGAAGGGCAAGAGCCAATTCGGAAGTCCTAAGCAGCTCTCTCGCTTGCACTTGGACTCTGGAGCATCAGCAAAATCTAGTCCAAAGAGTAAATCTTCCCATGAGAGGCCCCCACTTGATAAGAGATATGAGAAGAATTCAAGAAAAGCGAATACAGTTTTTGCCATGAAAAAGCAGAGACATTTGGCTTTGTTGGGAGCAAAACTCCAGAATGGAGTAGATAATTCTCTTCTGGCAGGACTAGACAACCCAGACCTTGGCCCTTTCTTGCTTAAGCAAACAAGGGATATGATTTCCTCTGGTGAAAATCCGCGCAGAGCCCTTGAACTGGCTCTTCGAGCATTGAAGTCATTAGAGATGTCTGCAAACAGCAAGGCAAGTTTGGAGCTGGTCATGTGTTTGCATGTTTTGGCTGCAATATACTGCAGCTTAGGCAAATACGATGAGGCAATTCCTGTTCTTGAGCGCTCAATTGACATTCCAGTGATAGAGGTTGGCCAAGATCATGCACTAGCCAAGTTCGCTGGGTGCATGCAATTAGGTGATACTTATGCAATGCTAGGTCAGATTGAGAATTGCATTTTGTTTTATACTGCGGGTATGGAAATCCAAAGGCAAGTATTGGGAGAAACAGACCCCCGACTTGGTGAGACATGTCGCTATGTAGCTGAGGCCCATGTTCAGGCACTGCAGTTTGATGAGGCCGAGAAGCTTTGTCAGATGGCTCTTGACATCCACAGGGAGAACGGCTCTCCTGCTTCTATTGAGGAAGCAGCAGATAGGAGGCTCATGGGACTTATCTGCGACGCAAAGGGAGACTACGAAGCTGCTCTTGAACACTATGTTTTAGCTAGCATGGCCATGGCAGCCAATGGCCAGGAAATAGATGTGGCGTCAATTGATTGCAGCATCGGAGACGCGTATCTTTCCTTGGCTCGGTATGACGAAGCAGTCTTTTCTTATCAGAAAGCACTCACGGTCTTTAAGTCAACTAAGGGAGAAAATCACCCGGCAGTGGCTTCAGTTTTTGTCCGTCTAGCAGATTTGTACCACAAGATAGGGAAATTCAAGGAGTCCAAATCCTATTGTGAAAATGCTCTTCGCATGTATGGAAAGCCTAATCTTGGGATCCCAGCAGAAGAGATTGCCATTGGTCTTATTGATGTTTCTGCTATCTATCAATCCATGAATGAACTGGAGCAGGCACTGAAGCTACTTAAGAAGGCGCTGAAGATATATGGTAATGCCCCAGGTCAACAAAGCACAATTGCTGGAATTGAGGCTCAGATGGGGGTCATGTACTATATGGTTGGGAACTACTCTGACTCTTACAAAACCTTGGAAAGTGCCATTTCAAAGTTCCGGGCAAGTGGAGAGAAGAAATCTGCCCTGTTTGGGATTGCTCTTAACCAAATGGGTCTGGCCTGTGTGCAGCGCTACGCAATCAATGAGGCTGCAAATCTTTTTGAAGAAGCAAAGAGTATTTTGGAAAAGGAATATGGCCCATATCACCCTGATACATTAGGGGTCTGTAGCAATCTTGCCGGCACTTATGATGCAATGGGCAGGTACCTTTTTGATTAGTAATATTCTAGCAAAACCCATCGATGAAAAGTTTTTATTGTCGTCTACTATTGCTTTGTTCTTCTCTCTCCCTTGTGTTATTGGTCTTCAAACACTAATCTGAGAACTTCACAGGCTGGAGGATGCCATTGGAATTTTAGAATATCTCGTTGGCATGAGAGAAGAGAAGCTTGGTACAGCAAACCCTGATGTAGATGATGAGAGGCGGAGGTTAGCAGAGTTGTTGAAAGAAGCAGGCAGGGTCCGTAATAGGAAAACCAAATCACTAGTTGCTCTCCTTGACACCGACGCTGAGATCTTAAAAGCTGATGGCATTAGGGTTTTGTAATGCCGATAGTCAACATATGATTGTTTGTATATTAAACACCTTTCAGGACAGAGTTAGGCGGTCCATTTGTTAGATTGTTGTTGCCAAATTTGGGAAACGAAATAAGCAATAATAACAGCAAGGACGAGATCCTTGTCCTCATTGTTTGATAGAGTACTAGGTGTTAATAGAAGTCCTTTTGTGTTTTTGGTTTTTACAGAGTGATGGATTTCTTGTATGTCTCTATGACAATATCTTGGTGAAAGATCATTTTCTCGATGTCAATATATCAATATAGAACTGATGGAACTTCCATTGTCATGTATTGGTGAACCAACTTACCTATTAAAAACTTCTTAAGTGCTTCTTACTCTGACAAGAGCCAAGCTTTTGGTAATGCCGACAATGTCTAGGTTGTTAACAACAAAGTTTCTGATGGTCATAGAAAATGACATGACTTTTACCCTAAGAAAAATTTTCCCAATGACATTAGATGAAAGTTAGGCAGAGAAGAACGTCTGAAAAGAAAGCCAATTCCTCTAATTCTTTTCTTAA
Source organism: Casuarina equisetifolia (assembly GCA_028551475.1). Taxonomy (NCBI): domain Eukaryota; kingdom Viridiplantae; phylum Streptophyta; class Magnoliopsida; order Fagales; family Casuarinaceae; genus Casuarina; species Casuarina equisetifolia. The sequence continues at coordinate 17,335,030 of CM052355.1, forward strand.
CCGGCCTTGCCAAATAAGGATTAAGAATGTGGTACTATACTGGAGCAAAATCTTTGACGTGTTAAGCGAGCAATGAGTGCTTGATTTGGACCTAAGAGATGCACTCTGGGTCCAAATTTTCCATCTGCCGACATGAGCGTATGTTGGCATCCAGCTAGTAAGATGCTTAGGATGGAAAACAAAGAAGTCCGAAACTCAAAAACAAAGACTAACACCTTCCTCAAGAACCAGGACGAAGATTAGACTGCTTTAATAGGTTTATGGACGTACATTTTTAAACTCAAAGGTAATTGAGTAATTTCAGGTTGGTATGTTGATAAACATTAGGCTTAATTGAGAGTAAGTACTATCTAAGATTTTTTGAACTTCAATATTGAACTTACATAGGCATATGTGTTTAAAAAAATAATAAGTTGAATTCAGAATGATATTTTCAAGTTAAATGACTGAAAAATTTTATAATCTTGACTATAGTCTTCTTAAAATTAACAAATATTGAGGTGGTTGCACTCAATCAGCAATTTGATTCTCTTAAAAATTGCAAACTATAAAATACCTAAAAAATTCATTACTACTTGATTATGACTTTCTATTGGACAAGTTTGGTATACTGCTTATAAGCCTTCAGACGATGATGGTCGTAGTTGGGCTGCAATTTTCTCGAGGTGATAGAAAATCTGTAAACCTCCCAGTTGACTGAAAGCTACTCTCAGAGAAAGTATCCCAAGAATGAAGCTTCTTTAACTTGACTCTAGCCGTAGGTGAGATGCTTCCAAAGTCAACTAAAGCAGATAAATTTATTTGGACGAAATAAAATATGATGTTGAGATTACTTCTTCTTTTTTTCTTGAATTTGACGCTAAATAAAGGATGAGCCACAGAGAGAGAGAAAGAGAGAGAGAGAGAGAGTGAGAAGCACATTATTATAATGTCAAATTCTCAGAAAGAAAATCTCAGGTGTTCTGTGGCCTACCAGAATTCTTCGAGGACACTTTCACACAACTACATCCAGAGGGTCCTGGGGAATACTTTCTGACAATTTGGACGGAGTTCTTTTAACATGAGCCACATGCCAAGTATCACCAACATCAAAGTGGAGACAATCTTACTCTTTTAATAATTTCTAAGCAACTGAGCAGCTGTTGCTAAGATATTGCTTTGTGCTTACAAGTTAATGGGACTGTTGACAAGCCTCCCCAATCGAAACTGGAGGATCAGAGAAGGAACCATTGAGGATTCGGTTTGCTATCCAGCGATTGGCTGACTCAGAGTAGTGTATGCCATCCCAGCTAATGTGCTTTGATGGATTATGACACGGATTACCATAAACTGTTCCATTTATTGTTGCTTTCTTCCCACAATCAATATGGTAGCCGAAGTAGCTTCCACAGCAAAAATCAAATGGATCAACAAAACCTGTCATGGACAAGCAGTTAACTTAGACATGCAGAGTGAAGTGTTTCAGTATCCAACTGCCCCCCATTTTAGTGTTTCCAAAGCTAAGATTACCTTCATTCTTTGCCCTGCTAATTAGGGCATATTTAGCTGAATACACATCAACATATGTAAATGCTGCACCCGGAAGCCTGGCCCTTAACTTAGAAACTATTTCCTTAAGTGGTCTGTTAAACTCCTGAGCGACCTCATTTTGGGGCTTGACACACCCATTCTGATCCAGATTACCAGGCTTTGATTTGTCATATATAACACTATAAGGCAAGCATCCGATTGGGCCAGTGTTATGTACCCAAAATATTCTTGCACCTTCCTTGTATAGTTGCTGAAACATGGACCAAAAGAACCGTTAGAAATATCAGTTAGTACATAAGTTGTTCCATCACACCAAACAGGCGGTTGACTTACATGCACTGCTTGGGAGAATTGGGTTAAGATATTAGGGATGGAATGTCGAACTTGTTCTATTGTTGTGTGTTGAGAGCCATAAAAAAGATCGTTCTGTCCGATATCAAGTGTGTAAAGAGCCCTCGAGAAGTCCTGAGGCTGTGGCAAAAAGCTTTTGAATGGTGGGGTATTTCCTGGTGCCAAGTTTACCCAATTCAACGCTCATTGTTAGTAAATTTTTAGTGCCACGTAAAAGTTCTGTTTCCAAGCATCTTCAGGAGAGAAGAACCAGTGGAGAGCGAAAGGGAAAAAGATAGAGAGACTGACTCTTGGAGCTGAGTTGGCTATAGAGAGCTGATGTACGAGATTTGAATTGTTTGAACTGGGAAAGTTGGATCCCGAGATGGAATGGACTGTAACCGCCAGGACGGATGGATGAACCTCCTGTTGCAAAATTTGCACCATGCCTGAAATTCGTCCCGACGGAGTCCAGGTATGCATTCAGGTACGGTAACTTTAGCTCCTCAGCTGCACAAATATGGCAAAGTACATGAAAAAAATAGACACAAATGGCTAATGTAGAACACCGTTTTCTGCCTCTCTAACCGAACAGAGCAAGTAGAACACCTAATCCTCTGCTACATACCCCGCTTATATTTCCGTTTATACATAATTATTCACTCTAATATGCAAGTCTAGACCTATTATATCACAACATCCATCGCCCTCCAAGTAAGTTACTAATCCATCAGTTGGTTAAGATTAATCTCTTACCAAATTAGGCCACAGGGCCATTTGCATGAACTTTCTAATATGTGTGCACTTCTAGTCCACTTACCTATGAAGTCTATGATAAGACGACCATCGCAGAACCTTCCCGAAGGGTGTCCAAAGAAGGTTTCGCCGTTGGGAGCATGAACTGTTGCGAAGGCCGCAGATATTCCTCCAGTGTCTGAATTTGAGTCCCCAAAGTTGTATACTGCCGGAAACTTACATCTCTGTAGACCACCGCCACCCAACACCACCTGTGGTATTACCACCAACCCCACAACCATGAGGCCGAGCTCACAACAGAGCGTCTTTGAGTCCATGGTTGTTCCAGCTACCGACCTGCTTGGGAACATTGTAGCTAGACTGGCATACTGGTTGGTTTTACATGTGCCAGAAAAAGAGTGATGGGTGTGTCAGATCAGCTACAAGAAATGGGCCACTTGACAGGTGTGGGTCTATACCACTTGTTTCTGTATTTCTGTAGTACTCGTGATCGTTGCAGATCCTTTGGATTTCAGGAATACAGTGAAGTTTCTGTTAATCTTGAGGTGGTACAACACAATGATTAAAATAGTAGGAACTCCCACCATTAGTGTCCGTATAAGAACAAAAACTAGAGAATGTGGGAATCAGCAAGCCAATCGCCCATAAACATACAGTACCTTATCACTTCTTTTTCGCTTTTCTCTTCAGGATTTCGACGCACTTCGAAATAGAAGAAGTTCGACGAGATAAAAATGGTCCTATGCGGACTTCTGGTCCTATGCGGTCCTATGCGGTCCTATGCGGACTTCGACGAGATAAAAATGGTCCCCATGAAGTTGGATTATGCACGGATGTTTTGATTCTAGGTGCCTTGAAAGACGTCAGGAAGTGCAGTCCTACATGTGTAGAATTATAATTAAATAAGTGTGAATGTGTGGATATAGTTAAATATGAATTTATCATTTCACTTTATAAGCCAAATTTCGAGGTAGGAATAAACTATTGTTTGAGCTTAATAAGAAATTAAGAGGAAGAAGGCTCTCACTGCATTGCTTCCAAATCAACTGCCTCCGGACGCAGGACCCTGTGTTTATCATTGTCAACAAAAATGATGGCAATACCAAAAATTTGCACAGAGAAGCGGCGTTGGGAAGTTCACCAGAAGAAACCTCAAACCATGCATAGAAGTAAAATCCGGCCTGGATAACCACCAAAAGATCTCGATTTGCAGCCGTATAGCCATGATTAGAAGTACATCTCGAATGCTGTCGACATAGCTAATGCATTCCACATCTCAAAGCCAGTTACTCTGCAAATACATCTCATGAAAAATTCAATACCTGTATAGTTAGGTATCCATGGAGTCATCGGATCTTAACATTCATGGAATCAAGTATATTCGTCCATAAACAAAATAAGGACAAGGGGGATGACATTTATCATTTTATCATTTGATCATTTGATCATTTTGATACAATTCTTGTAAGAGTTATATTGAGTAAGAAAAATGATCGCTAACAATAAATAGAAGAAATTGGAAGCCAAAATCAAATGCTGTTAACATAATTTCCACCCTAGCCTGAATGTTAACTCTCAAATATAGGTGTAAAGACCTGCAAATTCAAATGTTGCCAACAAGGCTGCAGTCTTTGTTATGTGGGCTGCTGGTGGAGTTGCCGTGAACTCCAAGTACCCTTGACTGTTGAACAAGGGAGAATAATGGTTGGGAGCCTCATACTTTCCTCCAGATGAGGAAAATCAATGGTGTAGTGAAGCCCTCGGCTTTCATGCCTAGCAAGGGCACTGCTGATCACGAGCTTTGCACAACAGAAGAGATTCCTCATTTCACAAGCTTCAAGCCCCACCATTGTTGGCTCCCAGCACTGTTGAAATAAGTACTCCTCCCATGTAGCCTCCAACTGGCCAATCTTTTGCTCTGCGAATTCCAACCTTGTTGTGGACCGAACAATTCCAACATAATTCCACATGATTGATTGCAACTCTTTCCTTACTTTCCTCGTCATTCTAAGAACTCTGTCCATAGCTTCACTCCCAAGGGACAAAGGCACAACTGGTCTAGCCCACCAATTTGAAGCACTAAGATCATATTTAGAGGTCTTCATGTGATCAATTGAGGGCTGGACAGCTCTTCGTGCAAACACTAGTGCTTCAAGTAATGAGTTACTAGCAAGTCGGTTTGCTCCATGCAAACCTGTGCATGCAACCTCTCCTGCCACATACAAGCCTTGAACATTTGTCTCCCCCAGAAGCCCAGCTCGAACACCCCCGCACATGTAATGGGCAGCAGGGACCACCGGAACTGGCTGACGGGTTATATCCAGACCATACTGTAGGCACTCAGCGGCAATGTTGGGGAAGTGGGAGAGAATCTTTTCCCTGGGCTTTTGACTTATATCAAGGAGCACATACTTCTCATTCCGCTTTTTAAGCTGGTCATCTATACTTCTTGCCACCACGTCCCTGGGAGCAAGCTCTGCTCTCTCATCATACAAGGGCATGAACCTTTCCATGCCTAAATTGTACAGGATACCTCCATCCCCCCTCACAGCTTCAGTAATAAGAAATGCATTCTCTCGAGACTTGGTTAGTCTGGCGGGAAGGCCTTCCTCAGCTAAAGCAGTTGGGTGGAACTGTACAAATCTGAACAACGCCAGGAAAAAGAAAACAAGCAGTTATTCCCATTCAAACCAACAGATACCAGCAAACATGCACACTACATATAACACAATACATAAGAAATTACAATACCAAGATGATTCAAATGCATGAAAGCAGCTGTGTAATCATGATTTAGGAGATTTTTCATCATATAGTGATATGCGGTAGCCGGGAGACCAAATGAAAGCAGTGAAGCTCTAGTAAAATCATTAAAAAGAACAGATTTCATTCCTCAAAGCCCTTCAAAAAGACTAAAACAGTAATGTAGTTAGTCCAGGGTTAATTCCTACCCACAAAGAATATCACGTTTGTTTAACTACGGGGAGATCAATTTTAGTACAAAAAATACAGAATCCTACGAAGATATCTATAGGTGGAAATAATCTCCAACTTCATACACCATGGAGAAGATGAATTTATGCATCAATTACAGTTTAACAATGACACAACACTTACAAATATGTTTTTGTACGACAATGACAATAGAGTTTCTATAGTTGATAAATGTATACTCACTCCATATTTGAAATTACAGCTTGAGCCCGATGGGCCATGGCTATTCCATCTCCTGTGGCTACCTGTAAGAACACATCAAACATGAAGCAGACCATACACCACTGTACTCATAGGACAGGTTTAATCTTTAAGATGGTGCTTTGATGGGAAACAGGTTTAATCTTTAAGATGGTGCTTTGATGGGAAACAGGTTTAATCTTTAAGATGGTTTGTTATCCAGTAGAGTCACAGTTCACCAATTATAGGCAGAAATATGATATCAGGATAAATGTTATATGGAGTACCACACACAAAAGAAGAGAAGAAACTAGACCCTGGAGAAAGAGACAGGGATAAGTACTAAAGAATAAGAGCATCAAGTTCAAACTTTTCCTTTATTATTATTGATGTGCACAAGAGTGACGATTTTGAATATATCAACAGAGAGCATCTCTTGATAATCCATGTGTGTGTGTGTGTGTGTGTCTGTTCACAAAATTTAGTAATATCCTAAATTTCAGAATTCAATCAATAAATAGAACGAGATAAAAAAACTTTCCAAAATTAATGATGTATTACATGTTGATGAGGTATGCTCCTCATTAAAAAGCTGTTAGCAGTCAAACACAACTTGGTAAGTGTCAAGCATGTCAGACAACACTTTGGTAGGCATCAGATTGTTTGATATTGAAAAGGCTTCCTTCTAAACATAAAGACATCTGTTGGCTTTTGCAGTGACTATATAGCAGGTTTATGGAACAGTCTAGGTTCCACCTAAACACAATTGGGTAAGCCATGTAGCCAGTGGAACTGGCAATCAGAATCACGAACAGACATGAAGTAATACTAATTCCAATGAATTCCTCAACTAGAAGGCGATCCCCAGTCCCATAAATTGAGTGTAATAAGTTAAAAAAATGCTCATCACAAGTAACCAGGAATAATTAGTTAGACTCAACCATGGAAAGGGACTATCAACATGGTAGTAGTGTGAAAAAAAAAAAATTACCAAAGGATTTGTAGTTGTTGGATATATATGTCCAGCTCCACCTGATGCAAGTAAAGTCACTTTGGAAATAAACCTCATGACCTGCAATTTAAAAATTTAAAGTTTTAGAGTGGGGACATTGAGATCTTTTGGCATTATATTGCCCATGGAATTCAAGAGAAAATTAACAAAATATTTTATGATTACCTCTAATGTTTCAGTATTTAAGGTGTCAACACCAAGACAAATGGTATCAGAACCATCCTGTAGTATCAATAATAGACTCACTTTAGTACATGCTCATAAACATTCAATTGGCATCATATGTTGAAACATGTCTTAATTCCACATCCAAGACATGCTTAAGCTTTCTTTCGTGAGGAAAGAGTGTGTCTATAAAATGTCAAACAAACAATTTTTACTTGAATAAGTACCTGAGAAGTTAGCAAATCTATTGCAAAATGGTGCTCAAACACAGAAATATTTGGATCATTGACAACTGCCTCCAATAGAGCCCGCTCAATCTCCCTTCCAGTCATATCAGCAGCATGAACAATTCTGTGATGAGAGTGCCCCCCCTCCCTTGCTAGATGCAAGTTTCCATCTTCCCCGTGATCAAATGAGGCACCCATAGCGATCAATTCTCTAATTCTGTCAGGTCCTTCTGTACAGACAACCTGCTTAACATAACCAAACTTGAGAAATAGCTCGACAATTATGCCACAGGCGGTAGTAATTAACACTCCAATAACACAAGACAACAAAATAAATACAACCAACAAAGAAGCACACAAAATTTGCCTTTTCTAATTTTTATTTTTTCATAACCAAGTGCTTATTAATTGAAACGAATTAGAGAACAATATGTCATTTGCAGTTCCTATAAACCAAGAGCAGTAATCAAGTCCCGCACAGTAGCCTGAAGGGGTTTGAGAAAATAAGGGCCTTAGAAGCTTCACAACGCAAATCCTGTGTAAATCTGATTATTGATACTCTCCTTTTAATTAGTCGGTCATTTGTGGCTAATATTGTTAAGTGTAAGAGACTGAAACAAACATTTGTTAATTATTATTGTTTTTTTAAAAAGGAACTTATTGCATTGGCCATGATAAATTATGATGCAATAAATTTCGTGCCAGAAAGCTGATTTCCTAATTGATTGTATAGACTAATCTTTTTAGATCTGCACTAACCCTGACAGTTTCCTCATCACATAGATAAGCCCCTGCTACAATGGTGTCATTCATGTGACTCTCCACAGAATCTGAAGGGCATAATACTGCACTAACACCACCCTGAGCATAATTTGTGTTGCTCTCATGCGGCTCAGCTTTGGTAATCACAGCAACAGATCCATGCTTTGCAACTTCAAGAGCATAGCGAAGCCCTGCAACTCCACTGCCAATGACAGCAAAATCAAAATACTTTGTGGGACCATCTCTCAAGCATGATGAAGTGACAGTTCTAAGGGGCTTCCGATGCTCACTGAATGGATATGGGGAGAAATTACATCTCTGCACCTGCAAGAACCTTGAGACTCCACATTGCCTGGAAGATTAAGGAAAAAACAGAAGAAGTTATTTCAAAGATAGAATACCAATATGAGCCAAAAATTCATAAATTTTCAATTCATTGACATATTAAATGTCACAGGGACTGGCTCAATGCTACCCTAAAATACTCAAAACAAATGCAGCCTGTTAATATATTTGCATAACATATAACCACGGAGGCAGTCTTTAAGCAATTGCCACAAGAACTATCCATCGTCCTGTTCTACAAGTGCTATCGAGTTCAAATTTTTCTGTCACAATTCAGATCCATGGTCTTATTTCCCACACCAACAAGATTGACGTTTAATATGATAGTTAAATTTCAGAAGGAACAAAAACAATCTCATGTGAAGAACCAATGCTCTCTGTTAGAGATGCAGTTTATATCACGTACACCATAATGTCCAGAATCATCCAGCTCATTCTTCAAAAGAACCCTTTTAAGGCACTAGAAAATTATCTGAGAGCTATTTTAAAGAATACTTCCGGAAGGTAGATAACAAAAATGATTTCTGAAGGCGTACCATGAAAGTTCTTTCCGCATGCAGCTCTTGAACATAATCCCGGAAACCCAAGAAGTTTTTCTACAACCTTGTTCCTTGCCTAGCGCAGCACTGTAGTGCAAGCTGCTCGTTCCAGGGGGCATACAAGTTGCCATTTGCAATGCTCCTGCCAGATCTCAGAGTTAGATCTGTACGTTGCCTTTCAAATATACACTACATTTCTAAAAGGTCACGCAGCTTTTGCAGTTAAATGCATCGCAATGAATAGATAACTTTGATTAGCAATGAAAAGACACGGAAAAAGTAGACAAACGATCAGCTGCAACCCAAAATCAACGCACGCAACTTTCACATGGTCCTTTAGGGGAAGGAAGTACATACCAACACATCATTCCAGTTCAGACTACGAGAACCGACCAAAGACATCGCTAGTGAAACAAAGTTCATCATCTACCCACTAACAAAATGAGAAACACCCAAAAAGCATGATGACAACCATCATCCTCAGACCAAACGAGAACTACTCGCTACCGATGATGAGCAGTTACATCAGAAACATAAAATAAAACTATAAATGAATGATGACAAACTCACCAACAGCACGCCGAACAGACAAAATCCAGATTCAATTTCGCAACGAATCATTAAATCAAACAGCTAAGATTCGACTAAACACCACCCAAACAAAAAACAGAGACAAAAGGAAGAGTTCTGAATACTTACAGAAAATGTATTCTTCTGTAGCTTTTCGGACTTTCACTACAGGCTAACGGAGACAAACGCGGCTGATTCTGGGTCTCCTCGCCTCTTTTGAAACCACGAACCTACAGCCAATAAACAAGAAAGGGAAAGCACGTAAATTCCGAGAATGTTCGTTCGCATCATTCTCAGAAGTAAGAACTAAAAATGGAGTGGAGAAATCCATATGGCATGGGGAAGGATAGCCTACGTTTCCAAGACGCCACACGGAATGTTTGCTCCGAAGCCATCCTAGAACTTCGCGCCATCTTCTTTATAAGCGGCCCCCCGCCTTGGCCCTTAGTCTTTGTTAACAAAGGTTCCTAGACCTTTCAACTTGAAGATCTTGATCTCCGTTTTTTAACTCCTATAAATTCAAGAATAAATATAGGATGGAGATGAATATTATAACCAAATAGGATAAATTACAATGAATTAAAGAAGATTCAGAGAACTCAAAATTAAAAAATATTATGCAAAGACAAGAAATTGCTGAAAAAACTAAATAATTATTTTTTCTTGCGCAATAGTTGATGTTGACCAACTGTTGGTCAAAAAAGGTTCATGGAAGACGACACCTATGTTGTACATTCATCGTGCTTCAGAAGCCACCAGCCCGTAATCTACAGAAACTGATCATAACCACTCATAATATCGTCCAAAACCCACCGAAAGGCAAGATTCGTGACCTTTTTTTGTATTTTTATTTTTTTATTTTTTGGGTCCTCGACTCATGTGCTATTTTGTATCAAAATATACCTTGTCAAGAAAGATGACAATCAAGCCCACCGTCATCCTATAGTCGTGAAAGAGGTATGCTGTGGAAAATAACTCCACCTTAACATTCCAACAACGGATGGTAATTGTCGGAAATATTTATTTATTTATTTATTTATAATAGAGGCATTATTTATTTAGCAATGGAAAATATTTACAATAGAGGTATTATTTATTTAGTAATGGATGTAATTAAGATCGATAATTTTCTATTAAAACGCAAATGAAAGCTAACCTTTAAGCAAGGAAAAAAGGATAAATAAAGCATAACAGGAAAAACGATCGTCTCTGTGGGGCGATTTCAGTGGGTCCACAAGGAGAAGCGAAAGCCTATCCTCTTTTTCTTCCTTCCTTCTTCGTGACGCTTTCCATGATCCTTCTGGCCTCTTCCACGCCCCTTCCTCGTAGTCAAGGGAACGACAATTTAGCCCAGTGGGAGGTGGCCCCCAGGACAAGGAAACCTCCTCCTTCCGCCGCTCTTTCTTGCATCGAAGGAGCTTCATCGAAATTGCTAAGCCTAGCGCTATCGTACAATCCTATGGTAAACAATAAAGGCGAAAGACAAGCTCGTCTTCTAGATTTACAAGGCACGGTGATAAATGCAGGTCACAAATAACGTGAACCCTTTTGCGCATTTTCTGGCCAGGGATAAAACTAGTCCTTCATTTATTTATTTTATACGACCACTGTTTTATTCTACCATCCCCCTCGTGATAACAGGGTCCTCGCCTCCAGTGACTGACTACCTCTAGATCTTTCTCCAACCACCTTCACGTACACAACAGGAGCGGGTCAATGGTTCCACGCCCAGAGGATAGATACTGTGTAATAACCAAAAACCGAAGAATTTTTAATCTTTGAATTCATTGTTCTCTTATGGCACGCGCAGTTTAAACATGTACAAGATCAAACCCATACTCTTTTTAACTCTGAAATCGCAAATAACTCGACGATAAGATTGACCTATAATATCGGATACGAAACCCAGTATAGTTTGGTTAACTTCCTACTAACCAGGCCCCAACACGAGGAGAAACTAGCATTACCTAAAGAGCCACTGCTTTCTACACTTAGGGGTCTAAACAGACTGCGGTTATCTCGACGTTAGGAAAGCTGACTCCTTGAACCGACTTCCCTCTTTTCACGCTGCTGTATTAATTGCTAGAAGGGAGAGTGCTGCTTCAGGGATTTATGGGAAGGAAAACAAACCCTGGTGGCCCTATCGGCCTGTAATTTGGTACATTGTCTTGCTTCAAATTGGAGGGTTTGTCGCAATCCTTTGGACCTTGGGTTTTACAATTTTTGGGCCGAAATGAGGTGCTTCTATATCGGGTGATTGTAGGGGTAAGATCAGTTCTTTGAGTCGCGGCAAACAAGTCTCTTCATTGCTCCGATTTAGTGATATTTGTTTATTCACAGTACTAATATGCTCCCAAAGGGTGGAGTAGTCTAGAAATAGATTTTTCAAAAACCTGAAGTTTATTGAAAATCAAAGTTATTCAAATATAAAAAACCTATGTAATATTTATATATCTTATTTACAATTTTGAAGAAGTATCATAAATTGATCTTATATTATATATCTTATTAAACTAGATAGTTTCTTTCCTTTTTTTTTTTCTTTCTCCAAATGTTTTAATTTTTTTTAAAGATAAATATCGATTAGAGATACTTAGGTAAAGAAACACCAACTTGGTATCATATGATTTCTTTAGTTAAAATTATAATTAGTGGTTCAAAAAAATTATTGTTCATTTCATAAAGTCAAAGGAGAGAAGAAAAAGAACGTAAAGCTATGTCATTGATGTGCGCAAAACAAAAGTTTCATACTAAATATAATCTTTATAATGAAACTTAAATAAAGAATTTCTTTTTACAAGTATTATTACTTTCTTACAAGTTTGGTATATTTCTTAATCTCTTTGTTTTTGAGTTTTTTTGGCTTAGTTTTTAAACTTGGATTTCTTAAGCTTTTCCTTATTCATTTTTTTGGCTTAACTGTTTAAACTTGGATTCAAAGACTAATCTTCATATTATAATCTAGGAGTTAACAATTACCATTCTTAAATTTTTTTGAAATTTTACTTTTGCAACATAGGTGGCATGAGGTTGAAGGCCTTGTCATTTATGTTTCAAGATATGCATAGTTTTACTATTGCTATCACAAACCATATTACTATTTTTTTATATTTGTCAAGTAATAAAACCTTTTTCCATTACAATGCTAATATATTTTATAAAGAAAAAAAAAGAATACAGCCTTGATTCTATGAAAGGTCTTTTGATAAACCTCATGAGTTATATTGTTAAACTCTTGTAGGATAACTAATATGAGGGTTGAATCTTCAAAAGGTATATCATTTCCTTCTAAAAAAATCAACTATTCCGGTATTCCCATGGATTGCTTCTCTACTTTTGGTGTTTTTAACTATCTCCTCTTACATAACTGCCTTTACTACCTCTAACCACATTGGTAAAGGGATAAAGATTTCCCATAACTTTCCCTCTAGTTGTTCTCCCTCTTATGGGTCTACAACTCTTTCCTTATCCTTAAATTGTCCCTTTAACTGATCAACTTTACCCCTCCTTAATAGAGCATTAACAACTCCATTCTCCTTGCCTAGTTTTGTACTTGATTAAGAAGTCATAACCCATCAACTTTGCTAGCCACCTCTACTAAGTAGGTGTAATATTTTCTGCTCCTATAAGTATTTTAAGGGGCCTACATGAAGCTCAATTTCTTTATGCTTCCTTTGCAAGGTACTAAAGCAATTTTAGGGTGTCAATGGTTACGTACTCTTAGTAAAATAGTATGGGACTTCACCACAATGGAAATGGAGTTTTGGCTACGAGGTGTGCTTGTGATGTTAAATGGGGTAGACAACCATGGCAACCCAAGGAAACAGCCAACCAAGATTTCAACGAGAAAAAATAAGAGCTTTTCTGACACATTTGGGAAACTCGAATGTGGTGACAAATTTTGCAAGGCTTTAGCCAGAATGAGAAAGAGCAGTAAATGAGTATGATAAGGAAGCACTTGAAGCAGACTTAGACCTTGTTGTCTAAGCAAAGTTGGAGAAGCTTTTCCAATAGTTTGAGGACCTTTTCCAAGACCTAATTGGCCTTCCTCCTACAAAGGCTCATAACCATAAGATCCCTTTAAAGGATGGAGTGGAAGCAATCTCAGTTAGTCTCTATAAGTACCCTTTCCATTAAAAAATAAAATTAGAAAAGATAGTGGAAGACTTTCTTTTTGCAAGAACCTTAAGGCCGAGTATTTACCCTTTTTTTGCCTCAGTTTTGGTAATAAAGAAATCAGATGGAGGATGGCGATTATGTGTGGATTTAAAGGCTCTTAACCAATAAACCATTGAAGATAAGTTCTTAATCCAAATGGTAGATAAGTTATTAGACAAATTAAAGATGGCATAAGTCTTTTCTAAGTTGGATTTGAAATCTTGATACTATCAAATCAGAATGCACCCCAATGACATCCTGAAAGTAGCTTTTCAAACCCACCATGGGCATTACGAATTCTTGGTGATGCCTTTCAGGTTAGTGAATGCTCCTTTTACCTTCCAATCTCTTATGAATTTGGTCTTTAAGGAGCTCTACTCAGGAAAACAACCTTGGTCTTCTTCGATGACATTATGATTTATGGCAAGTGTTAGGATGATCACCTTAAGCACTTAGAGGTTGCCTTTATGCAATTAAGGGACCATCAACTCTATGTTAAGAAATCTAAGTATGCTTTCTACCAAAAGTCTATTAAGTTCCTAAGGCATGTCATCTTAGGTCAGGGGGTTTTGATGGTTGCCTCTAAGGTAAAAGTAGTCCTAGATTAGCCAATACCTTAAAGCCTGAAGGAGCTAAAGGCCTTTTGAAGGCTTACGGATTATTATAAAAGGTTTGTGGAGGGTTACGAAAGGATAGTTGAACCCCTAACCAACCTTTTGAAGAAAGATGCCTTTGTTTGAGGGCATAAGGTAAAGGCATCCTTCAAAACCCTTAAGAAAGTGCTTACACAAACCCTTGTGTTAGCACTTCTAAATTTCAACAAACCATTCATTATAAAATATGATGCAAGTGGCTTGGGAGTGGGAGCAATGTTGGTCCACGATAAACGACTAGTGGCTTACTTTAGTAAGGTGTTATATGGTAGAAATGTAACACTTTTCACCTATTACAAAGAAATGCTTGCCTTAATTCTTGTTGTGCAATGTTGGAGACATTATCATCTAGGAAAGTTGTTCGTTGTGAAGACATATCAAAGGAGCTTAAAGTACTTATTAACGAAAAAAAATTGCTACATTTGCTTAGTAGAGATGGCTAGCAAAGTTGATAGATCATGACTTCTTTAGCGAGTACAAATCAAGTAAGCAAAATGGAGCTATTGATGCTTTGTGAAGGAAAGGTAAAGCTAATCAATTAAGGGGAGAATTTGAGGACAAGGAAAAAGCTTTGGACCCACAGGAAGGAGAGCAACTAAAGGGAAAGTTATGGGAAATCTTGAGCCCTTTACCAATGTGGTTAGAGCAATAAAGACACTTATGCAAGAGTACGAGTCCTTTCAGGAGATAGTCAAAAACATCAAAAGTGGAAAGGCAATAAGTCCATAAGAATACTAGGATGGTGTGATTTTTTTTTTTTAATCTCAAAAGGGAGATTCAACTTTGACTTGATAAAAGTTCATACATACCTAGTTTAATACACAAAAGGAGCTTATAACCTTTATTTTCACTCCTGTCATTCTCATGACAAATAGAGGCCTAACTTCTTACTACTAGTTACTTATTATAGCTTTTATTACAACAAAAGTAGTGGCTATTACAGTATCTTCTTTGCCCCCAAAACACGTCTTCACTAGCTAGTTGATTCTCTCTCCTTTAGTCCCATCTCGACTTCACCTTCGTCATTTGTACCCCTGCTATCCTTTTGTCTTAGCAATGAGCCTACTGTGACTTATAAGCTCTTGCTATGCTATTATGCTCTTTGTTTCTTTCCACGCTAGCTCTTTCTTGGCACACATAACACTTTTCCATTATTGCTTAATACTCAAGCTTTAATAGCATTGGCATCCCAAGGTGACAAGGCTAGAATTGAGGCTACTAAAACCTTAGTACCCATATCAGACACATGCTTCCATATTGTTTGCATGAGAAAACAAGAGCAAGAAGCACCAAAACCAACAAAAGCCACAAAAAGGAAGATAATTTATTGGTGACGAAGGATTTAGGATTACAATATTGAAGCAAACAAAGCTATAGGGTTGTAAAGGTTAAAGCAAAGACAACCACTTCGGTCTCTCCGTTCATTTGGATTTTCAGTGAGCACATTGGATATAGAAAAGTTAACCTCCCTTCTACAGCTAAGATACCATGCTCGAGCTTCGTAATAATGGGTTTTGTATCTTGGCAGTTGTTGTGAAGGTCCAATATGGCAAAGCTTGTCAAACTCCAAAACACAAATGTAGTTAAGGAAAGGTGTTGATGCCTCACTTCAAATCTATGGTGGAGATTTAGGATCTCATGGTGCTGTGATGGATAGTCTCTACCATGGATTTGAAGTGAGGCATCAAAACATAGAATGAGTCTTTCAATATCTTCTCTACTTAATTACAACATTCGACGTACTTAGGTACTCATTTTATGTTTTGATTTTAACTAAGGATTTCGTTACTTAATATAAATATTAAATGGAAGTTTGTAATCATGGTAGTTGTCTAACATCAAATGTCAAAAATACCAAATGTAAAACTGTAAAGAAAGAGAAAATGTGAGAAAAATAAAAGAGATAAGCTAACGAGTATGTGTGAATGACTCTAGATTGTGATATGAATCAATATATACAAAAAGGTTTGCATTTATAGATTTATGGTCTTAAACTAAGAAAGGAATACCATAAATACAATAACACAAAAAAGAACATGCAAAATGATCCTAATATTAATTCTAATAAGGTATCTATTGTTCCCTTATATAAAAGGATACTTTTTTTTTTTGGGTAAAGTTTGGTCATGAGGAGAGATATGTGTCAAACTTGAACTTCTTTAGTTTATGTATGTTCTAACTAAATTAAGAACTTGTAAAGAAGGGAGGATACTTGAAATAAATAGACATTGTCAACTACTTCAACTCTTAAAATTAATGGCAAAACTGCTAGTCACAAACTTTCTTAGAAATGTAAGTCCTTTTACGACGTCATTCTAAATACTCTTAGCAAATCTATTTTACTAGGGAATAAAGGATTTGGTGACTTTCTTCTTTCAAGGGAAGGTAGAATGTCCACACAACAGTGTAATAGTTTTGTTTTTTTTTTTAACCTTTTCTTGTATTTGTCACAATTTAATAACAACTATATTGATTATCATTAGATTGTGATTCTTTACTCTCATTCTGCATTAAAATTGAATTTGGCTGGATTTGGCAAATGCCCTTCGAAAAAGTTATGTAAGTTTTTCAAATATTTTAAGCAATTAATTTTTTTATTTGTAATAATATTATAAACTTCAGATACATCATTTCACTTAAAACAAATCTACAGTAAAAAATTCTTGACCGCTCTTTTTTCTTTTTTCCTTTTTTGAATATTTTGCAGCAGGGTCATTTGTGGAATGCGAGCCAACAAACCGGGGAAGGGGGACGACTAATTCGCGGGGTTCTTCCCCCTTGTTGGGGCTTCTTCCTTCAAATTTTAGAATTCCCGCCAAAATTAACCGAATTATTCAACCGGCGTGCTTCGAGATCGCATAACGCGCGCCTCATTACGTTTGCTAAAATTTTCCGACCTCGCGAAGCTTCCAGTGGGGACGACTCTCCCGACGTTCGAGCAAGGCCAGTCGCTGGTTATCGCCACCGCAGGCGGAGTCTTCCCGGTGGAACCGATGAGGATCAGCTACGTGAGAATCAAGGTTCCCAACCTCATTCGCAACATCAGGATCGTGGTCCCTGGCGTGTTCGCTCAGATCCAACCAGTCGCTTCCTCATACGATGAGATCGTCAGCGGCGGAGGAACCAACGGTGTGCAACGGATGATGAACGAAGTCTGTGACGTTGCTGAAGGGAAATGATATTGCCGTGAGGTTCCGATGCCTCAATTCAAACCCTCATTGGAGGTCGAGGATCATCATGGCCTGTCGTGTATTCTTCTCCAGCCTCAAGGAAGCCTATCAGGTGTCTGCGAAGTGGTTTTGTTGTAAACGTAGAGCTTTGGTTGGTGTATCTTATGACCTACTCTGAAGATCTATGGCCGGATGTAATAATGCCACCACTTTCATCATTTCTTACAAGTTCGGTATATTTCTTAATCTCTTCGTTATTCAGTTTTCTGGCTTATTTTTTCAAATTTGGATTCCAAGACTGATCTTCGTATTCAAATCCAAGAGTTAAAGATTACCATTATCAGTAATTGAAAGCTAAGGGTAAAATGCCAAAAGTTCTTAATGTATCACAAATCATATGTAGGATGATAATGAATGCTTATCATTTATGTCTTCGAAATATGATTAGTTTTATAATTGCTATCTTCAACTCAGGAACCGCGCTATTTGTAGATAAATTTGTCAGAACAATCGAACTTCGTCCTATATAATGCTAAACGGTGGTTCCTCGTTGGGGCACCGTGTTTTAGACAGATGAAAAAAAGAAAAGAAAAAGAAAAAGGATAGCCAATTCACATAATCTTCAATTATCTTGGCTGACCCAAATCTGATCTGATCAAGATTGATTTGACTCCACGTCCGAGCTCTGCAGTTTTCGCTTCCCTGCAAACCCCACAACTGCCTCCACCACAGCCTCATCCAACTTCCTTTTGCCGGCAGCTACTTCCTCCATTGGTATTTCCAACTTTTGGCCCTTCTGCCCCGCCGCGCATCCTCCTCTGTCAACCACCGCAAGAGCGAGACCAAGTTGTCCTTCGGTACCAACTCGGAAAGACCAAATTTGTATCACATCATCTACCCTGAGATTATTCTTTGCGACGACAGAATTCCAATGTGTCCTTAGCACATACATGGAGCTTGTCTTCCCCGAGCTCTTCTTCATGTCCCACTGCCTCAACATCATTTTATCTACCTGGAGTGAGGGCTCAAAGAATCGCACTTCTATTGTGTTTTGTCCGGCAAGAGACAGCTTCTCTTCCTCTCTCAAGAATTCCCTCCCGAATTTGCCAAAGGGTATGGACAGTCGACCATGGGTTGTTTTCAAGTCAGTGGCGGTGAGGCTTTTTTTTATTACAGTACCCACTTCTGTTCCACCCACTGCCTGTATACGATTATGGATTTCTTCAGGCAACTCCAGCAGTGGGTTTGGAGCGGTGCGCACATCATGCTCACTGCACCCATGGTTTCGCTTCAAACTATTCATTGTGCGGGGTTTTCTTTGCACCTGTGAAGAAGAAACTAAGAGAATTTTTTCATCAAACTTCTCTTTCTTAGGTCCGTCCAACAGACCAGTTACAGGTTTTCCCATAGCCTTTTCCTTCCTCAATCGATCATTTTTGGAGGATGAAGAACCAAGTGAATCAGTCTTAGCTCTCGTCAATCTTAATCTCTCGTATTTTTCTTCTTCATATCTCTTAGCAGCAAAGTTTGTAACAACTAACAAAAGATCCATGGGAGAAGCACCTGGCATGTGTAGACCCTCGAAATCTTCAAGCTTCAAGTCCATCTCCTTCTCTCGCGTGTCCTGTAATTCAATATTTGTAATATAAAAATGTAAAAGCAATACATTAGCAATGGCACTAAGTTCCTATTTATAACCAAAGGGACGTCAAGGCATTAGATTTAGAAAAAATCCTATCCCGGTCCATGGGGATTTAGAAAGAGTTTTAATCCTAGAGGGATTAGTAATAGTTCAAATTTTAAATTTAATAATGGCTCTCTTCCTAATTCAAGCAACAAGGAATTTAATAGAAATTCATAATTCTTAATTTGAAATGAGAAAAAATATTTTAAAAAAATGTTCCAAATTCATAATTTAGGGCGGGAAAAGATTTTAGCCAACATTTGAAATTTAAGGCAAAAATAGATTTAATAAAATTTTGTAAATCTTAATTCAATATGGGAAGGGATTTAGAAAAATTATAATTCGTAGTTCAAAATAAAATGATTTAGTAAACTTTTGAAATTCATAGTCCAAAAACAAACGCTAAAAGATTTCCGATAAAGTAATAAGCTCAATTGGATAAAAAATTCTGAAAATTCTATACCTTAGACGTGTATTTGCAGAAAACTAAAAGACTTTTTCTTTCTCCCTTTATGTTAAGTGACCTAAGACGCCTAGGACTTGTCTATGCTAATATATACTCCCCGTAATCTTCGATGAGCTCCTAGACGAGCTTATAGTCAAGGATAAGTTTTTCCCTGCAAGTGGTAAGTGAACTAGTTAATGTGAGACCCTATCCAAATCCATATGTGTAAAAGGTAGAAATTGAAAAAATGGTAAAAGACATGTTGATTACAAGGCTAATTCGCAACAACTTTAGTCCTTTTGCATCTCTAGTGTTATTGGTTAAAAAACATGATGTGAGTTGGAGATTTTGTATGGATTATCATGCCTTGAACAAGCTTATAGTCAAGGACAAGTTTTTAGTAGCAATAATTGATAAGCACCTAGACAAGTTTCAGGGAGTAACTTGGTTTTCTAAGTTGGACTTGAGATCATGATATTATCAAGTGCGAGTGTTTCCCCTTAAACATCCTAAAAATAGACTTTTGGACTAATTAAAGCCACTACAAGTTTCTTATGATGTCATTCTGGTTGGCCAATGCCTCAATCACTTTCAGGGCCTAATGAACCATATCTTTCAACCATACTTAAGGAGGTTTATGCTTATCTTCTTTGATGATATCCTTGACTACAACCCGATGTGGGAAAGTTGCATCTAGCACTTGTGAGTTGTATTATAGCTTCTAAGATACAGGGGACCTCTAGCTTAGTGGTGTTCTCTAAGCCAAAACCTAACTAGCAGTCCCACCGATCATGGGTTCAAGTCCCCTCCCCCCTCCCTTGGTATCTGTGTTAAAAAAAAAAAAGCTTATGAGAAACCATCAACTATATGCTAAAAAAAAGTAAATGTGTCTTTATTAGAAGGCAAATTGAGTACTTAGAACACATCATTTTGGATGAAGGCATTAAGGCAAACCCTAAAAAGGTAAAGGATATGTTGGCATGGCCTTGACCAGCCATGATTAAGGGATTAAGAATGTTTATGGGGTTGACGTGCTACTATTGGAGGTTTGTAAGGGATTACGGATAGGTGAGTAGACCATTAACACTAAGGCTAAAAAAAAAAAAGATAGCTTCCAATAGTCAAAAGAAGCACTTCAAGCAATGAGCTTTACACCCATGTTGGCAACCCCGAATTTCAAGAAACTATTTATGTTAGAGACATATGCATGTTGTGCAGGCATAGGCGTAGTGTTAATGCAAGAAAAAACACCAATAGCCTACCTTAATAAGGCCTTAGCACCAAAACATATGGGTCCCTCTACCTACAAGAAGGAATTGTTAGCAATTGTAATGGTAGTACAAAAATGGAAGTCATACTTATTAGGGAATCACTTCATTATGCATACAAACAATAACAACCTCAAGCATTTGATAAAGCTAAAAGTGACCACACCTGCTTAGCATAAGTGGCTCACCAAGCTCCTTAGGTTTAATTATGAGATCTAATATAAGAGGTGAACTAAGAAAATAGTTACAAATACCCTTTCCTAACTTTCAAATGGTGTAAAGGGTTTAGAATTATAAGTCATGTCAATCTTATAGCCTAGGTGGATAGAAGAGGTGCTACAAAGCTATAAATGAGACTCCTACCTTTAGACTATTATAACATAATTGGTAATTGACTTATTTGCTCAACTAGGGTATTGGTAAAAAAGGTCATGAGATTTAAGGATAAGGTTATAGTAGAAAGTCAAGGCTTTTTAAAGGACTAGATAATGTAGATGCTACATGATTCCAATATTAAGGGTCATTTAGAGATCAAAGGCACTTTAAAGAGGGTGTAACAACATTTTTATTAGCCAAGTATGAGGCAAATAGTTGAGACATGGGTGGCCAAATGTGAAATGTGTCAATGTGTCAATGTGACAAAGTGACAAAGTCAAGCAAGTACCATGCCCTGGATTACTACAACCTTGTTTGTACCTAACTAAGCCTAGTAGGATGTATCCATGAATTTCGTGGAAGGGCTATCCCATAACAAGGATAAGGACATTATTCTAGTGCTTGTAGATCATTTCATTAAGTTGCCCACTTCATTGGGTTAAGCCATCCTTTTTTTGCGACATAAGTGGTAACTACATTCATTGCTAGAATGGCCAAGTTACCTAGAGTGTCATGCACGATTGTAAGTGACTAAGATCCTATCTTAATTAGTAAGTTTTAGGAAGAGTCATTCAAAACTGTAAAGGTGAAGTGTTACATAGTACTTCAAACTACCCACAAATAGATGGCCAGATTGAGTGATTCAACTAATGCATTGTTCGAACAAGGGGAGGCCAAAGAAATGGCGTTCTTGATTGCCCTTAGTAGAATGGTGGTATAACACTAACTACCATATTGCTTTAGAAATGACTGTTGTCAAGTTATTATATGGCTACCAATCTCATTAACCTCTGTATCACAACTTTGAGCTCACCAATGAACAAGAGGTAGATGAATTCTTACAAGATAAGGCCCACATGTTGGAATTAATTTAGTCTCATTTGCTAAAAAGTCAAGGGCAAATGATGTCTAATACAAACCAAAGCTGCTAAGAAAGGAAGTTTAAGGTAGGGGACTCTATGTACCTCAAAGTGCAACCTTATCGTCAATTCATATTATCTAGAATGTGAGATCACAAGCTATCACCAAGATACTATAGGCACTACATGATAACCAAACGAGTTGGCAAAGTCACGTACAAACTTATCCTTCCACCAAATGCCTACATACACCTAGTGTTTAATGTATCTTAACTAAAGAAGACAATTAGGCAGAGATGCAAGATTTATTTTGAGGTCCCCCTCATTGATGGTGAAGGAAAATCGTTGGTAGAACCTTAAAAGGTGTTAAAACATTGCATGGTATGAAAAGGGAAAGATCCAAGAATAGATTTGTTGATTTAGTGGTTAGATCATCCTAAATACGAGCCCATCAGTGAGGACATTGAGTATATTATGCGCAAGTTTCTATCTTTCAAAATTAACCCTTGAGGACAAGGGTTGTCCAAAGGGGTGGGATTATTAGGTCCTCCCATAAGATGAACATAGGGCTAATGGAGGGCAGAAAAAAGAAGTCATGCAAGGGTAAAACCAGAATAGGACAAGCTTGGAAAGAAAAGAAAAGAGAAAGAGGAGGAAAATGAGCATTATGGAACTAGCAATTGTTTTCTTTGTTTTTCTTAGTATAACTTAGTTGTAATTTATTTATTAGCAGTAATGGTGGTAGCTTAGCAAGTAGACGCTTGATTTTCTTTAGTAGTGTTTTGGTAACCTTGGGCTGTAAACTTGTAAGTTGTGGCTAGAACTGTGTTGTAATCATGGAGTATAATTCAATATTTAGGGAAAACTCTATCCAATTTTCCTCAAATCTGTAAATTTCTTGTTGGAAGGATTTTGTGTGTTCCTAACAACTTGGTTGGGTGCAAGTTAACATTCGCAAACCTACAAGAGAAGGTCCAAATTTTATTTAAAAATTTTCAAAAAGTCTATGGAGAATAAAAAGAATAACGGCCTCTAAGAATTCTTAATTCAATATGGGAATAGATTTAGTAACATTTATAATTTTTAATTTAAGATGAAAAGTGATTTAGTAACTATTTGAAATTCATAGTCTAAAAAAACAAAAAATCATGTGCCTATTTCATAAAAAAGAAGAAGAAGAAAATGGAAAATTGATTTAGCTTGTTAGGATACGACGGCATGGGGCATTACATCATAAGTCATAAAATTATAAATTAAATATTCAAGCTACGATTGGCTAACAATTACACTTTTTTTTTTTGACAACGAGCAAACAAAGGAGGGGAAAGGAGGGGTATTGAACCAATAATAACGATATTGGACTTCAGACTTCATAAATACCTTTTCAACTCTTATTTGAATGTTAAAAAGTCTAGCACGTTTATAGGTACCATCAAAGACAATCCCATTAGGCGAATTTTGTAATGTAGTGAACCATTATTTAAATACATGTGAATAAGTTTGATTTTCCTACTGTATGTTGGTTCACCATTTCACAAAAACATCTTGAATTTGTATATAAAATACATGATTATGCAGAACATCATATTATGACAAGAAAATAGACAAATCATGTTCAGAATTATAGAACTAATAAGAGGCTTAGCAATGTAGCGTTTTGGACCATCAAGGCATTGGCAAATTTGTTAGGCCGATGTTGAGAAATCTCACTATTTGATCAACAATACAAATAATCTTTCTTGCAGCACCTGAATATCTAATTCTTATGGTGAAGATTGAAGAAACTTTTTTACTTTACACCTATTAAGTGTGCTCCATGGTTTTCCCTTAAAATCGCTCAAGAGAAAAAAGAGTTATCACCTCAAGTAAGACCATAAGCATGAAACTCCACTTATCACGACAACACCCTTTAACATACTTTCAGTTCGTGAAATTTTCTCCTTGTTGCTGCCTATGGATGTAGGCCTAATACAAAAGCATGCAAATCTTTGTGACCTTCTTGTGACAAGAAAAGAGACAAATCATGTTCAGAATTATAGAACTAATAAAAGGCTTAGCAATGTAGCATTTTGGACCATCAAGGCAATGGCAAGTTTGTTAGGCCGACGTTGAGAAATCTAACTGTTTGAGCAACAATACAGATGGTCTTTCCTGCAGCACTTGAATATCTAATTCTTGTGGTGAAGACTTAAGAAGCTTTTTTGCTTTACACCTATTAAGTGTGCTCCATGGTATTCCCTTAAAATCGCTCAAGAGAAAAAAGAGGTATCAACTCAAGTAAAACCACAAGCATGAAACTCCACTTGTCATGACAATAACCTTTAACATACTTCCTGTTATTGAAATTTTCTCCTTGTTGCTGCCCATGGATGTAGGCTTAATACAAAAGCACAAAAATCTTTGTGACCTTCTTGTGAATTTTTTCCCCCCTTATCTTCTATCTCCATTTTGTACAAAACCCACTATACTCAGCCTAACTTACAACATGTAAAGACCTTTTTATAGAAGGTACAAGAACCTAAGTTAAACAGATGCAAATGTGTTCCAACAGCATGGAAAATAAATACCCGAAATTCTAAAAGGCATTCTAGCTAAGAATATGTTGCAAATTCAATATTTTAGAATGAGCATCACGGTGGCCTAGATTCATAGATTATAAAAAAAAATAGAAAAATTAAGGTAAAAAAAAAAAGAGGATTTACCTAACAAGAAACATCCCTACAAACCAAAACTCGAGGGAGATAAGAAAAAAAAACCGAAAATGTAAAAGCCACCAAAGAAAATTTACATAAAAATAAAACAATAAAAAAAGGGAATGCACACCCAAATAACCTTGAAAGCTAAAACTTGTTAACTTTTGCCGAGCTTTGTACTCAAAACAAGGTAATGAAGGATAAAGGAGGAAATGTATACTTAGGATTTGAACTGACCAAGTGATGACTCATGGCCATTCATTCAAGCATTTAGCTTCAAAGCTCATAAAGATCTATAAAAAAAAGTTCAAATCGTTCAAAAATTTCTTATACATATAGATATTTAAAACAAACATAAAAATTACAACAAAAGTTCTTACAAATTTTCAAGGAATGCTCTTATGATTTAGAACCAAGAACTTCTTTCTCTTTGATGGCTACATTACTCCTCCATTTTCTTAGCCTTTGGTGCATTGCACCCTTTTCTCATATATCCTGATCTACCATGCAAAACACTCCACCTTTCAATCATTCCAAACAGATTTAATCATAGTCGTTAGATTTCTTTCTTACATCACTTCATCAAAACCATACACTTTTAACCATATTAATCCAGCAAAACTCAGGTCAATGAGCTTAGCTTAAGGTGTTTGCTTTCAAGAGACAACAAACACTTCGTAGTAACCAAGCCTAAAGTTAAACATAGTTGAGCTCACACAATGGCTCTCCCATAGTGGAGTAATACTTAAACTCTGATAGCATTGGCATCCCAAAGTGACAAGGCTAGAACTGAGGCTACTAAAATCCCAATACCCATATTAGACACATGCTTCCGTATTGGCTGCATGAAAAACAAAAGCGAGAAGCACCAAAACCAACAAAAGCCGTAGAAGAGGAAGAGAATTTGCTGGTGACAAAGGATTTAGGATTACAGCATTGAGGAAAATGAAACTTTGGGGTTGTAAAGGTTAGAGAAGAAACAGCCACTTTGGTCTCTCCCTTCGTTTGGATTTTGAGTGAGGGCATTGGATAAAAGCTTGTCGAATTTGAGGCACCATGCTCGAGCTCCGCAATAATAGGTTTCACATCTTGGTAGTTGTTGCGAAAGTCACATATGGCAAAGCTTGTCGGCCTCCAAAACATGAATGTAGTTAGGGAAAGGTGTCACAAAGTGTGAGCGAAGAAAGCATAGGAGTTTAGGAATTTCTGTATTGCTTACTTGAATTTGAATGTACAATATGTATATCCTTTTATAGGAGAAGGATGATGCAGTCTAGGAAATAATACAAGCAATAATTTACATGATATTTTCTACCATATAAGTAACTTCCTTAATAAGGCTACACTACATGGTAAGTATATCAAGCTATACATGGAAGGAATTACTACAATATACGATTGTACCTCCAACACTCCCCCTCAAACTGGTGGTTTAGGTGGCTTGTAAACATCAAACACACCAAGCTTGCTCAAACAAATATGTATGTTACCTTTGACATAAGGCTTTGGTAAAGATATCTACAGGTTGTTCTGTTATTCATATTTCCTTGGTCTTGATAATTCCTTCCTGAATTTTGTCTCTTATGAAATGGCAATCAACTTTAATGTGTTTTGTTCTTTCGTGGACCATGGGATTTGCAGCTAATTTAAGAGTTGCATCGTTGTCGCAGAATAAGAGTGTGGGACCTTTTATGTGAACACCAAGGTCTCGAAGAAGTCCTTTTAACCAAATAACTTCGCAAGTAGTCTTGGCCATGGCTCGATATTTAGATTCAGCATATGAAAGTGACACAATTAATTGTTTCTTCGTCTTCCAAGATAAAAATGAGTCTCTCAATTTAATACAGTAACTAGTCATCGATCTTCTACTCATGGGGCATGTAACATAGTCTATGTCACAATATGTTGTCATTTGCATGTTGCAATCTCTTGACAAAAGAATTCCTAAAAACCTAGACGTCTCTTCAAGTATTTGATGACTTTTAGGGCAGCATTCATGTGGGACTGTTTTGGTTCATGCATGAATTGACTAAGGATCTAGACAACATAACAAATATCGGGTCTTGTCATAGTGAGGTAAATGAGTTTCCCAACAAGTCTCTAATAGCTAGAAATGTCCTTTAGCGGAGGGTCTTCATCTAAAGGTGAAACTCCCACATCGTACTCGGGCGTCGTAAGGCTCAAATTTTGTTAAAAAGGAATGACTACTAGCTTGCAACCAGAGAGACCAACATCATAGATGATTTTCAAAACAAACTTACATTGATTGAGGCATATTCTTTTGGGAGAACGAGCAATTTCAATCCCTAAATAATATTTGGGAGATCCCAAATCTTTAATGTAAAATATAAAGTGCAGATATTGTTTGAAATTGTTAACAGCTGTAGGATGACTTCCTATGATCAAAATATCATCCATATATATCAGAAGATAAATAAAGGAAGAACCACGACACCAAGTGAATAATGAGTAATCACGTCGAGACTAACGAAAGTTTGCAAAAATAATAGCATAAGTGAATTTTGCATATCATTGACAAGATGTTTGTTTGAGGCCATAGAGGGATTTAAAGAGACGACATACCCGAGACTTTCCATGTTTGCGTAAACCCAGAGGAAGGTCCATATAGATTTCTTCATCGAGGTCACCATGAATAAAGGCATTGTGGACATCTATCTGATGAAGGGACCAATCTCAAAAGGCGGCAACAATAAGGAGAGATCGAATAGTGCCCTCTTTAGCTACAAGAGAGAAAGTATCTTGGTAATCAAAATCCTCTTTTTGAGTATAACCTTTGGCCACCAATCAAGTTTTATAACCGTTCAATGGAACCGTTAGGCTTGTGTTTGACCTTATACACCCATTTGCAACCAATGGAGCAGTGGTGGGAAGGACAGGAAACCACATCCCAAGTATGGTTGTTGGCAAGGGCACAAAGTTCATCCTCCATAGCTTATTGCCATTTAGGATCACAAGCAACCTCATGATAAGAAGAAGGTTTTGTCTCCATAGAGATCCGGTTGATGCAGCATAAATGGTCTGGAGAAAGCTGAGCCATGCTGACATAGGAAGAAATAGGATACTGAAATCCAAAAGGAGTCACACCAGAACATACATAATCTTGGGTCCAAATCGGGGGCCGAATGGCACGTCTAGAGCAGTAAGGAGCCATAGTAGGAAGTGCAAAGGGTGGAAAAGCTAGAGCAACAGGAGCAGAGGAAGGGGCCACAAGAAGAGCAACATATGGAACAATCGCCAATTAATCATCAACAGCAGGTGATGGGGAGGTAGTGGGTAATGGGTGAGGCAGAGCCTCCAAAGGCAAGGAAGAAGCAGCAATGGAAGTAGTTGAGTCAGGTGAGGAGCTTGCAGGAGACAAGTAGGTAAAGGCAGAGTAGGGACATCAAGCAGGGCTGATGGAGACGAAGATGATGAGCTCAGAGCATGCAAGTCAAGAACCAACATGGGTGAAAGAGATCCCATCTCAGCCTCAAAAAACAATGGCCGAGACTTGTCGGGTAACTCCACATAGACATTAAAAGATAACTGAGACTAAAAAGGAAAAACATCCTCATGAAAACCCAAATCGCGACTGATAAAGAAACAATCAGTGGCTGGGTCATAGATACGGTACCTCTTCTGCAAGGGAGGGTAACCCATGAAAATACAGTGAATGGCGTGAGAACTTAACTTGTCCTAGGGACTAATGGTGGTTACAAAACAAAGGCGACCAAAAACATAAAGGTGGGTGGTCTCAACATGTTTCCCAAAAAGTAACTCAAAGAGGGTCTTACCATAAAGAATTTGGAATCGCATGCAATTAATCAGGTAAGCAACAATGATCACACAACCGCCCCAAAAAATGTCAAGGATGGAGGCTTGGTACATAAGTGCCCAAGCAACCTCCAAAAGGTGTCTGTGTTTATGCTCAACAATTTCATTTTGTTAAAGGGTATAGGTGTAAGAACTTTCATGTAAAATGCCTCAAGAAGAGAAAAAAGAATAACAATGAGAGTTAAAAAGTCACGGGCATTATCAGTGTGAATGCACTAAATGGAGGTGTGAAATTGGGTTTGGATTAGGTTAAAGAAATAGGTGAGATGGGACAGGACTTGAGACTTGGATTGCATGGAGAAGACCCAAGTACTACGAGAGAAATCATCAACAAGGGTGAGGAAGAATCGAGAACCATCATGGTGGGGTGTGTGATAAGAGCCCCAAATATCAATGTGGAGAAGAGAAAAAATGGAAGAGGCACAGGAAGAACTAAAGGAAAAAGGGTGGTAAGGTTGTTCGTGAAAGGACAAATACGACAAGTAAGGTGGGGAAACGAGGCACTATGACCCAAACTTTGGTGCAAAAGGGAATTATTATTAATGTTTACATTACAAAAGGTGCTTATAGGAAGGGAAGTACATTTGGAAAAATCAAAAGTGTCTAGGAAGGAAAGCCAAAAAATAAAGCCCTTGAGAAACTCTACCCAAGCCATTAGTTTGCCAGTCGAATAGGCCTAAAAGAAACATGAATTAGAAGTCATGATGACATGGCAATCATTTTATACACAAATTTAAGAAACAAAAATAAGATTAAAGTGAAATTCGGAAACAAACAAGACATTTTTTAGAGTAATGGTAAGGCTAAGTGTGACATCGCTAATGTAAGTGACAAAGGTGATGTTCCTATTGGGAAGACAAACGAATGATGAAGATGAAAAATTATAAACTTTGGAAAACAATTTTTTGTCATAAATAATGTGATCATTGGCACCTGAATCAATAACCCATGCATGAGGAGAAATCGAATTCATGAAGCAAAAAGAATTACTTGAAAAATTGACAATTTTGTCTAGGGTCCCCATATGTTGGAAAACATTCATGAGTTGGGTGAGTTGGACCTCAGTGAAGGGCTGATTAGGCTTGTCTTGGGAGATTATTGCATTGGAAAAAACTTCTTTGTCCTTGGAATCACGATCTGTAGGTCTATCGTGTAATTTCCAATAATTTTCAATGGTGTGATTAGTCCATTTGCAATGATCACAAAATAATTTGTTGGATAGGCCCCAAGAAAAGTTTGAGCCATTGGATCGCCTATATGCAGGTGTAGCATTCACATGACTGGAGCCGTTGATTTGAGGTCCAGATGCAGAAGGCACGATCAACTTAAAGCCGTCAGATGAAGGCGCACCTAGGGTAAGATAGGGACCATCTGATCTAGGGTTGGCACAGGAGCCATCCGATCCAGATCGAGGTCCTATCTCAGGAAACCCTAAGGTGTTGTTGAATTTTACTAACCAAATATCAGTGCTATCAATAACATTGCCATAGCTATCCCCGCCATCGTTATCACCGCCGCTAGCACTACCACCGCCGCAACTGAAAAAGGCACGTTGAAAAGTTGTCATACAAGTAGAGAGGATAATGTTGTTACTGACACAAATGTATTCGATGGAGGCCAGGCACTGATTTTCTTCTAAACGGTGAGGAAGAACAAGCAGCGGAGAGATGGTGGCAACTCCATCGTGAGAATTTGGGAGTGAAAAGCACCGTAAGATTCATTTAAGATTAAAAGGAAATGGGTGATGTGGTGGTCCTCTGTCGTCAGGTGAAGCTGGCAAAGAACCAAATCAGGGGCGACGGTAAAGGTTTTGGTTTCATCGAGTTCATTGTAGAGGGTGAGGAAACAGTTGTAGATGACAGACACCATCGAATTTCCCTGTTTAAGATCGCTAAGAGCCTGCTCGACTTGAAAACAATGAACTTGATCGAAACGGCCGTAGAGTTCTCGAAGAGATTCCTAGGGGGAGTGGGCGTCGTTAGTCAGTAGGACA
This sequence comes from Casuarina equisetifolia, assembly GCA_028551475.1. NCBI lineage: Eukaryota > Viridiplantae > Streptophyta > Magnoliopsida > Fagales > Casuarinaceae > Casuarina > Casuarina equisetifolia. The sequence continues at coordinate 17,365,573 of CM052355.1, forward strand.
ATGGTTACAACGTCCAAAGAAAGCATGTTGTTGATCCAAGCGCAAATGAGTTGCGTACACTTGTGCCATTAACACATCAGTTGCGCATCCATCGGAAAGGGGACGAAGTCATCAAGGAATCTATCCTTGTCTTTGGTGATAAACACTCGCTAGAAGTCGCAGGACTAAACCTTGTAGTTGGTCATGGAGAGCAAAGGGTGCGTAAAGAGGCGCAATTTTGGGCCATTAAAGGCGGCTATGTAAAAGGGTTGCTGGGCTCAAGTCGAACGGTGGCAAAATAAGGCACAATAGGGGATTGGGAGAGTGGGTAGGGATTTAGACTTGAACCCGAAGGATCTGGGTTGGGTGCCTGACCCACGAGCTAGCTCATGTTGAGAACTAGGTAGGGATTATGGCCCAAACCCATGTAGGGTGGGTATGGGTGCAAACCCGAAACCAAATTATCAGTGAGGGTTGGGTTAAGATCACCAGCGATGGGCCAACCCAAACCGAGCCTTGTGCGAGGGACAAGCAGAGGTGGGACTGATAGGCTATGACAATGGACCAAGGGAAAGGCCCGTGAAAAAGACGGCTTCACTAGGAAAGAGCCCAAGGGTAGGGTCATAATGCTAACAGAACCTAAGAATGGTGGGTTAGGGAGCGTGACTGAAGTGTGGGGCCTAGAAAGTAATCTAGAGTTAACAAGAGAGGCCGTGGGAGAAAAGTGTAGGGAGGCATCCTCGATGATGGGGGCATTGGGATCAATGGAATGAGTGGCCATAGGAAAATATGGAGAGAGAAAAAAAGGTGAAAGGCAAGGACAAGGGAGTCGAAAAAAAATGAGAGCAAAAGCAAAAAAAAGCAAGAAAAGAAGGCTCTTGGTACCATGTCACAAAGTGTGAGAAAAGAAAGCATAGGAGTTTAGGAATTTCTGTATTGCTTACTTAAATCTGAATGTACAATATGTTTGTCCTTTTATAGGAAAAGGACAGTCCAATCTAGGAAATAATACAAGCAATAATTTACATGATATTTTCTACCATACAAGTAACTTCCTTAATAAGGCTACGCTACATGGTAAGTATATCAAGCTATACATGGAAGGAATTACTACAATATACGATTGTATCTCCAACAAAAGGTTCTGATGCCTCACTTCAAATCCATGGTGGAGATTGAGGATCACCATGTGCTGTGATGGACACTCGCCTCTCAATATATTTTTTTTCGAGTCTTGAGGTAGGCTTATGATGACATATGCCTAGAATACATTTAGTGTATCAGTTTCTACTCAATTACGGCATTCGGCATACTTAGGTGCTTATTCTACATTTTGAATTTAACTAAGGATTATGTTACTTTGATATAAATATTGAGTGGAAGTTTGTAATCATGGTATTTGTCTAACATTAAATGTCAAAAATACCAAATGTAAAACTGTAAAGGAAGAGAAAATGTGAGAAAAATAATAGAGATAAGCTAACAAGTATGGGTGAATGACTCTAGATTGTGATATGAATCAATATACACAAAAATGTTTGCATTTATAGATTTATGGTCTTAAACTAAGAAAGGAATACCATAAATATAATGAACGCAAAAAAGAATATGCAAAACAATCCTAATATTAATTCTAATATGTTATCTATTATTCCCTTATATACAAGGATACATTTTTTTTTGTTTTTTGGTAAAGTTTGTTCATGGGGAGAGATGAGTGTCAAACTTGAACTTTTTTAGTTTAAGTATATTCCAACTAAACTAAGAACTTGTAAAAAAGGGACGATACTTGAAATAAATAAACATTGTTAACTGCTTTAACTCTTAGAATTAATGGCAAAACTACTAGTCACAAACTTTCTTAGAAATGTAAGTCCTTTGACGACATCATTCTAAATACTCTTAGCAAATCTATTCTATTGGGGAATAAAGTATTTGGCGACTTTCTTCTTAAGGGAAGGTAGAATGTCCATAGAACATTGTAATAGTTATTTTTTTTTCTAATCTTTTCTTGTATTTGTCACAATTTAATAAGAACTATATTGATTATCATCAAATCACCATGATTGTGATTCTTTACTCTCTTTCTACATTAGAATTGAATTCAACTGGATTTGGTGAATATCCTTGAAAAAAGTTATGTAAGTTTTTTGAATATTTTAAGCAAATTAATTTTTTTATTTGCAGTAATACTATAAACTTCAAATACATCATTTCACTTAAACAAATCTACAGTATAAATTTCTTGACCGCTTTTTTTTCTTTTTTCCTTTTCTTTTTTTTGAATATTTTGCAGCAGGGTCATTTGTGGAATGCAAGCCGACAGAGTTAGGGGAGGGAAACAACTAATTCGCGGGGTTCTTACCCTTTCTTTGGGCTTCTTCCTTCAAATTTAGAATTCCCGCCAAAACTAACTGAATTATTCAACCGGCGTGCTTCGAGATCGCATAACGCGCGCCTCATTACGTTTGCTAAACTTTTCAGACCTCGCGAAGCTTCCAGTGGGGACGACTCTGCCGACACTCGAGCAAGGCCAGTCGCTGGTTATCGCCACCGCAGGCGGAGTCTTCCTGGCGGAGCCGATGAGCATAAGCTACGTGAGAATCAAGTTTCCCAACCTCATTCGCAACATCAGGATCGTGGTCCATGGCGTGTTCGCTCAGATCCATCCAGTCGCTTCCTCATACGATGAGATCGTCATCGGCGGAGGAACCAACGGTGTGCAACGGATGATGAACGAAGTCTGTGACGTTGCTGAAGGGAAATGATATTGCCATGAGGTTCCGATGCCTCAATTCAAACCCTCATTGGAGGTCGAGGATCATCATGGCCTGTCGTGTATTCTTCTCCAGCCTCAAGGAAGCCTATCAGGTGTCTGCGAAGTGGTTTTGTTGTAAACGTAGAGCTTTGGTTGGTGTATCTTATGACCTACTCTGAATATCTATGGCAGGAAGTAATAATGCCGTCACTTTCATCATTTCTTACAAGTTCGGTATATTTCTGGATCTCTTCCTTGTTCAGTTTTCTGGCTTATTTGTTCAAGTTTGGATTCCAAGACTGATCTTCGTATTCTAATCCAACAGTTAAAGATTACCATTCTCAGTGATTGAAGACTAAGGGTAAAATACCAAAAATTCTTAACGTATCACAAACCATATGCAGCATGATGATGAATGAATGCTTATCATTTATGTTTTCAAAACATGATTAGATTTACCATTGCTATCTTCAACTCAGGAACCGGGCTATTTGTAAATAAATTTGTCAGAACAATCAAACTTCGCCCTATATAATGCTAAACGGTGGTTCCTCGTTGGGGCACCGTGTTTTAGACAGACGAAAAAAAGAAAAGAAAAAAGAAAAAGGATGGCCAATTCACATAATCTTCAATTATCTTGGCTGACCCACATCTGATCTGATCAAGATTGATTTGACTCCACGTCCGAGCTCTGCAGTTTACGCTTCCCTGCAAACCCCACAACTGCCTCCACCACAGCCTCATCCAACTTCCTTTTGCCGGCAGCCACTTCCTCCATTGGTATTTCCAACTTTTGGTCCTTCTGCCCCTCCGCGCATCCTCCTCTGTCAACCACCGCAAGAGCGAGACCAAGTTGTCCTTCGGTACCAACTCGGAAAGACCATATTTGTATCACATCATCTACCCTGAGATTATTCTTTGCGACGACAGAATTCCAATGTGTCCTTAGCACATACATGGAGCTTGTCTTCCCCGAGCTCTTCCTCATGTCCCACTGCCTCAACATCATTTTATCCACCTGGAGTGAGGGCTCAAAGAATCGCACTTCTATTGTGTTTTGTCCGGCAAGAGACAGCTTCTCTTCCTCTCTCAAGAATTCCCTCCCGAATTTGCCAAAGGGTATGGACAGTCGACAATGGGTTGTTTTCAAGTCAGTGGCGGTGAGGCTTTTTTTTATTACAGTACCCACTTCCGTTCCACCCACTGCCTGTATACGATTATGGATTTCTTCAGGCAACTCCAGCAGTGGGTTTGGAGCGGTGCGCACATCATGCTCACTGCTCCCTTGGTTTCGCTTCAAACTATTCATTGTGTGGGCTTTTCTTTGCACCTGTGAGGAAGAAACTAAGAGAATTTTTTCATCAAACTTCTCTTTCTTAGGTCCGTCCAACGGACCAGTTACAGGTTTTTCCATAGCCTTTTCCTTCCTCAATCGATCATTTTTGGAGGATGAAGAACCAAGTGAATCAGTCTTAGCTCTCGTCAATCTTAATCTCTCGTATTTTTCTTCTTCATATCTCTTAGCAGCAAAGTTTGTAACAACTAACAAAAGATCCATGGGAGAAGCACCTGGCATGTGTAGACCCTCAAAATCTTCAAGCTTCAAGTCCATCTTCTTCTCTCGCGTGTCCTGTAATGCAATATTTGTAATATAAAAATGTAAAAGCAATACATTAGCAATGACACTAAGTTCCTATTTATAACCAAAGGGACGTCAAGGCACTAGATTTAGAAAATATCCTATCCCGGTCCATAGGGATTTAGAAAGAGTTTTAATCCTAGAGGGATTAGTAATAGTTCAAATTTCAAATTCAATAATGTCTATCTTCATAATTCAAGCGGCAAGGAATTTAATAGAAATTCCTAATTCTCAATTTGAAATGAAAAATGATTTAACAAAAGTTCAAAATTCATAATTTACGGCGGAAAAATATTTTAGCCAACATTTGAAATTTAAGGCAAAAATAGATTTAATAAAATTTTGTAAATCTTAATTCAATATGGGAAGGGATTTAGAAAAATTATAATTCATAGTTCAAGATGAAAAATGATTTAGTAAACTTTTGAAATTCATAGTCCAAAAACAAACACTAAAAGATTTCCCGTAAAGTGACAAGCTCAATTGGATAAAAAATTCTGAAAATTCTATACCTTAGTGTTGGAGATACGCATGTATATTTTCCAATATTGGGCCAATATTCTTTCCATATTATACAGTCCACTTTAGGTATTATTTATGTAATTAGGAACGTGAATATTCCTTTTATTTCTTTATATTATTTCTTTATTTAGTCCATTTCCTTATTATAAAAGGAACGTGTCTTGTACATCTTTGATCAAGAAAGCAATACACTTTTTCCCAAACTCTCATACTTTCGCTCATCCTTAGTTTGTGACATGGTATCACGAGCCTAGGTTTTTTTTTAGCTTCCGCCTATCTTTTTTTTCTCCTCTCTTTGTTTTTTTTTTGCTCTAACCTGCAAAACACGTTAGCACTCCGGTGTAGCAATCAATAATCAACAACACTTTTTTTTTTCAAACACATAGCCCTTACCTCATTATGCCAAAGTTCACCAAGCACGTTACCTTCTATCCCGACGCTCCTGAGATCGAGGATATCACTGACCACGATGATATTCTTCTCTCAAGTGTCTTTAGGGTCTCTCTGGGCACCCTTACCAGCACCCTCTCGGCCTCTGCCCCTCCACTAGAAATTCCCACAAACCCTCAATGGGCATCCTCTTTCAGTCAGCCCATTCCTTAGGCCCCTTACTACATCCCTAGCACTGGGCCTTATCTAAATCAGCCTCTCCCTGGTCTACACCATATCACCATCCCGTCCACTCTCCCCTCCATTGGTCCTGGGCCTGACCCAGCCTCGAGGCCCAACATCTTTGGACTGGGTTGGCCACTCATGGGCCAAACCCCTCTCTCAAGTCCTACAGATGGATCCGCTTTTTTAGGTCCGGGTAGCAATCCTTACCCGATCCCTAATTTTTCCCAATTTTTAGGTTCTACCGATGGTTCGGGTTCAGGTTCGGGCACCAAACCCTACCCGTTCCCTTACCCGTATGTTGTTCCCAATTTTGCCTCTGCTGAAAATCGCATCAAACCCGGAGATCCCTCTACACCGCCGTCTTCGACGGCCCAGAGCTTCGTTTAATGGCTCAGCCTCTCACCGATGCCAACAGCTATCCCATTTGGTCTCACGAAATCCGTCGCGCCCTTCTCACGAAGGACAAAGATAGATTTTTAGACGGATCGGTGTCTCTCCCGAACGATCCCCGCCTTGCTCGTCAGTAGTAGAAGTGCTCCCAATTGGTTCACACTTGGATTAGGAACACGATCTCGCCAGATGTCGCTGCTGGCCTTCCACCGACTGAAGATGCTCAGATCTTATGGGACTACCTCCGCAAGATGTATGGCCTCACGAATCGAGTGCATCTTTTTCAGATCAATCACTCTCTAATTGATCTTAAACAAGGGAATCTCTCTGTTTCAGTGATTTTTAATCGTTTCACTGCCTTATGCAATGAACGCGATCAAGCTCAAGAGAAACTTGAAGCCCTCAATCCAACATTGCACCAATACCAAAAAATCAAAGAAAATAATCATGTTATTCATTTTTTATTGCTCCTCAATGAAACTTACAGTGGATTTTGCTCGCAGATCCTCGTTATGGAGCCTTCTCCTTCATTGCAACGCCTTTTTCATCTTGCACTCCAGGAATAGAATCATCAACTAGCCTCCTCAAAATATCTCTACGTCGGCAATTCAGTCATTCTGACCGCTCACGCTTCGGCTGCTCAGCGTGCTCTTGCATCTTGGGGGTCTGGAGGATGGAGCGCTCATTCGACTCTAAGGCTAAATGAGACTAAACACATTTAACCCCTCTAACCTACTTATGGGACGGACAACCCTGATGCAAAGGGCGCATTGGATGGCTCTCCTTTCTTTGACCCCTTGATCCCATCTAAAGGCTCCCAGCACGTGACCACTGCACATGTGGTCAGCCAATCAAATGGTGGGCGTTTCTCTTCTAATTTACGCTGATCCAATAGTCAAAATGGCTCCCGCGGATGTCTAAATAATTTATATTATGATTATTGCAAACGCACTAATCATACTCGGGATTGGTGTTGGAAATTACATGGAAAACCCTCTGATAAAGATAAATTTGAAAGAAATGCGACATCTAATGCTATTTCTATTTCAAATGGGTCCAATTCTCTATTCAAAAATTCTAAGGGGTCTAATTCTATGCTCACAGATGGCCAACTTCAACAAATTATGCAAGCCTTCAATCAACATGGGACTCCTGACAAAATTGCCAATTTTACAAGTACTTCTTTTTGTTTTTCTAGTTCTTTATCCTCGATTGCATGGATTATTGATTTAGGACCCAGTGATCACATCATTTGCAATAAAAAATATTTTTTTAAAATTCATTCTCATCTTCCATCCATGTCTGTTTGCCTTCTGAATGGTAATATGACTTCCATCATTGATATTGGTGATGTTCAACTTAGCCATTCTCTAACCCTCAAAAATGTCCTTTTTGTTCCTGATTTTCATTTCAATCTCATTTCCGTTTCCAAACTTTGCCACCACAATGATTGTCATCTCATCCTTGATTCCAACTTGTGCTTTTTTCAGGCTCGTTTGACTGGCAAACTGATGGGCTTGGGTAGCGTCCGCCAAGGCCTTTATTTTTGGGTTCCAATTAATTCTACTTTATTTCCTTGTAATCCTCCCATTGCGTACAATTTTTTGTAATGCCAATTTTTTGAATAATAATAATACTTTTCTTTTGCATCAACGGTTGGGTCATAGTGCCTCTTTTCCTCACCCAAAATGTCCTATTTGCCCCTTGGCTAAACAATCCTGCCAACCTCTCACTTCTAGCACATCCCACTCTACTTCCATTTTTTCTCTCATTCACCTTGACATTTGGCGTCCCTATCACACACCCCACCGTGATGGATCCCTTTTTTTTCTCACCCTTGTTGATGATTTCTCCCGTGCTACTTGGGTTTTTCTCATGCAATCCAAAACCCAAGTTTTGTCTTATCTCACCCATTTCTTGACCCTCATTGTCACCCAATTCCACACTTTTGTCCAACGTGTTCGCACTAACAATGCCCGTGATTTTTTCAACCATGCTTGTTCCTCTTTTTTCTCCTCTCATGGCATCCTTCATGAAAGCCTTGCACTTACACCCCTCAACAAAATGGGGTTGTTGAGCGCAAAAACCATCACCTTCTCGAGGTTGCTCGAGCTCTCAAATATCAAGCCTTCATTCTTGACATTTTTTGGGGCAATTATGTGATCACTGCTGTCTACCTAATCAATCGTATGCCATCTCAGATACTCGCTGGCAAGACTCCTTTTGATCTTCTCTTTGGAAAGCCTCCTGACACGGCTCATCTTCGTGTCTTTGGCTATCTTTGTTTTGCTACCATTGTTGGCCATCAGGACAAACTCAATCCCCATGCCACATGTTGCATCTTTATGGGGTACCCCCCTTTACAGAAGGGATATCGCGTCTACGATCCCTCCACTGGCCATTTTTTTATTACCAGAGATGTTACTTTTCATGAGGATATTTTTCCCTTTGCCTCCTCATCTCCTCCAGATGGCCCATCCGACTCTTCTTTTGGATCTTGGCCTTTCTTATTTGAGGATGATGTTTCGAGCCCCTTGATCTTGCCCCTTCCCGAGCTTCCTTGTTCCCAACCTCCCACAACTCCCACATGTCCCTCTCCTCCTGACCCTCCCACTTCCTCTCCTCCTGACCCTCCCAGATCCTCTCCTCCTGACCCTCGTACTCCCCCCCAATCCCCTCCCACCACCCTTCCTACCCTACCCCCTGATTCCCCCATTTTCGATGATTCCTTGGCCATTGTTCCATACCAGCCTCCTTTACCCCCACCTCACTCCTCCCCTCCTATTATTCCTCGTCGCTTTGGTCATTCCACCCGCCCCCTACTTGGACAAAGGACTATCTTTGTTCCTCTATTGATTCTACTAGCACTCATTACCCACTTTCCCATTACCTCAGCCTTGATCGCCTCTCCCCCGATCATCTCTGTTGCATTAGCCGCATCTCCACAGACGTGGAACCTTATTATTATCATCAGGCTGCTAAAGATCCCAAATGGCAACAGGCCATGGTAAATGAACTTCGTGCTCTTGCTGATAATTGCACTTGGGATCTTATCCCTCAGCCTTCTCATCATCGACCCATTGGCTGTAAATGGGTCTATAAGATCAAGTATAAAGCCGATGGCTCTATTGAACATTACAAGGCATGTCTCGTGGCCAAAGGTTACACCCAACAAAAAGGTTTTGACTATCAGGATACTTTTTCTCCTATTGCTAAAGAATGCATTATTCATACATTCCTAGCCATTGCTACTTTTTGTGACTGGTCTCTCCATCATATGAATGTCCACAATACTTTTCTTCATGGTGATTTGGATGAGGAGATCTATATGGAACTTCCTCCTGGATTGCGCAAACAGCGGGAGTCTCGGGTTTGTCGTCTCCACAAATCCCTTTATGGCCTTAAACAAGTCTCTTGGCAATAGTATGCCAAGTTTACCTCCGCTCTCACATCTGCCCATTTTCGCCAATCACGTCATGATTGTGCCCTCTTTACATGGCGAAAAGGTACCTCCTTTATCTATTTATTGATTTATGTTGATGATATCCTGATCATGGACAATGACATCTTTGCCATTGAACACTTCAAGAAGTTTTTGCATTCCACTTTTCGTATTAAGGATTTGGGACCTCCTAAGTATTATCTAGGCATTGAAATTGCCCACTTTGAAAAAGGTATTTGTCTTAGCCAACGTAAGTTTGTTTTGGAGATCATCTCAGATGCTGGACTATCTAGATGCAAACCTACTGTTATTCTTTTTGAACAAAATTTGAACCTCACAACTCTTGAATATGATGTTGGTGTTTCTCCACTAGATGCGGATCCTCCCCTTAAGGACCTTTCAAGCTATCAGAGATTGGTTGGAAAATTTATTTATCTTACGATGATGCAACCTGATATCTGTTATGCCGTCCAGATTCTCAGTCAATTCATGCATCAACCCAAATAGTCTCACATGAATGCAGCCTTGAAAGTTGTGAAATATTTGAAAAGATGTCCAAGTCTGGGAATTTTGCTCTCTAGAAATTGCAACATGGAAATGACTGCATACTGTGATACGGATTATGCCACTTGCCCTATGAGTAGACATTCGACTACTGGTTTTTGCGTCAAGCTTGGCAATTCTTTATTATCCTGGAAAACGAAGAAGTAAAGCACTTTTTCATTATCATCTACTGAATCTGAATATCGAGCCATGCTAAAACCGCTTGTGAAGTTATTTGGTTAAGAGGTCTTCTTCGTGACTTTGGAGTTCACATGAAGGGACTCACTCTTCTATTCTGCGACAACGATGCCGCTCTTAAACTTGCAGCAAATCCTATGGTTCATGAAAGGACGAAACACATTGAAGTTGATTGTCACTTTACAAAAGATAAGATACAAGAATGAGTCATTAGAACCAGAGAAATTTGCACCACAAAGCAACCTACTGATATTTTTACCAAAGCACTTTGTCAGAGACAACTTGCATATCTACTGAGCAAGCTTGGTGTATTTGATGTTTACAAACCACCAACTTGAGGGGAAGTGTTGGAGATACGCATGTATATTTTCCAATATTGGGCCAATATTCTTTCCATATTATACAATCCACTTTAGATATTATTTATGTAATTAAGAATGTGAATATTCCTTTTATTTATATTATTTCTTTATTTAGTATGTTTCCTTATTATAAAAGGAACGTATCTTGTACATCTTTGATCAAGAAAGCAATACACTTTTTCTCAAACTCTCATGCTTTCGCTCATCCTTAGTTTGTGACACTTAGATGTATATTTGCAGAAAATTAAAAGACTTTTTTTACCCCCTTATGTTAAGTGACCTGAGACGCCCAGGACCTGTCTCTGCTAACATATATTTCCGGTAATCTTTGCTTTCAGGTTGTTTAGCAAGTCCTTGCCTTCCCCTTAAATGAGCTACTTATAACGACTGAGTCTCTGTAGGAAAGAGAGATGCGCGCGCGAGAATAGACAAATTCCGATTCTTCCTCTTCCGCATCGCCTTCTTTCTCTCGAATCCCATTTTTTTGTTTCAAGGTCGGCAGGGAATCCTAAGCTATTTTCACACACACTCAATTTGAGATAGAGATACACAGGGCGAGACAGAAATGGGGAACTGGATGCACAAGGAGCCTCCACCTCCAATGGTGCTAGTACCACCTCTCTTCGATTTCCCTCCTCTCCCTGCCCGTACCAGGTTTCTTCTACCTCCCTCTGTTTTCCCATCCCCAATTATGTATTATACATGCGCAGTATGTTTATTTCGTAAATTGAGTGCTGCTTTTAAAAAGTTTTTAAGTTATGTAAACACGTCCGTGGTTTAGTGCATTTTCAATCCCACAATTTTAGCTTTAACAATTCACCCGTAAGGATGTTCTGTTTACATTAATTTGACTCGTCTGTCATGGATTATTCATGCTTTAATCATTTAGAGTATCGGGTCTCAATTTGCTATATTTGTTTTAAAGTTGCTTCAGTGTTTGTACGAGATGGCTGTTGGAAAAGGCCTTATTATGAACACGTTTTTGATGCATTTTGACATTTCGTTTTGAATCTCCTTACTGGGAGCGAGATTTTCGTGCCTCTTTTCACCAGTTGGGAAGTTGGGATAATTTTAAATGACGATACTGTGACGCGATGCAGGATGTTGGAGTCTTCATATAACTTGTTATTTGGGAAGCTTGCTTTGGAAAGCCTTTTCCGGGACTATTTTGAAGAAGCGAGGCATCTTAGCACAAGAATTATGCTAAAACCAATAGATGATCCTCATGTGGATTTGGTTGCAACAGTATCCCTGGAAACTTGACGCTTTGCCTTTGACTAAATTTATATGGTTCGTTTATGGGATTAACTCTTACTGCTTTTTTTCTTTTTAACTAAATTATGTGTATTGGATCTATTTGTTGCAATATGAAACTTGAGGAACAAATGAGGAGAAAAGTTTTGCTTTCACTTAATCTAATCAGCTTTCTGGTCCACTTGATGTCAAGACTGACGAGAAGATTGTAGGAAATGCTCTGTTTCGCTGGCAAAGGTATCATGGAATTAGTACAATGTTCATCACAATGTAGTGATGTGCTAATTCAGTATGTATTAATTGTGTTATTAAAAATGTAGTGATGCCTTTTTATCTGGGCAGGGATATTGATGATCCTCATACATTCGTGGACCTCTTTGTATCAAGTTCTGACCCGTAAGAAACATCTATCTGAAGTAAACAATTTTACTTTTTAAATGACGTCATCCCTTCCGCTGGCCAGTTTTCTCTTAATTGAAGCCATGATTCTCTAAATCCTACCATGTGTGCTGTCACTTCAGAATTTTACAGATGAGATCAAGCGCTTACTTCCCTAAACATGGATTTGGAGCATTTGGTATTTTTCCATTGTTACGGAAGAAAAGGTGTGTTCAGACCAATGAAATAGTTTGTATTGCTTCCTCAGCTTGTTGGCATGTGCAAAGATTGGATGCAACTTGTTGTAATGATAACTATCTTTGCAGATTATCTTCTGAAGATTATGGTGTTATGGGATTGAGATATGGGTCGGGAAATTTATCATTTGGAGCCACACTTACACCTTTCCCCTGTATGTGACCTCAAATTTAGACAACGAATCTCGTCCTTGTGTGATTTCTTACTATAACTCTTTGATATTAGTGTTCCATTGACTTTGAGGGCTATTAAATAATACATTTAGATTTCAACACTTTAACACTTGGTATTGAAGTTTTTCTGCATTTCTTGCTGAATTTGTTTAGGACGATGTTTGAATTTGAGTAAATTTGTTTGAAGCTTAAGATATATCATTGATTCTAAGAGGGGGAGGAAGTGAGAAGGAATGGCTAGCTATACTCACCTCGTAATTTCATCACTCTCTTCCTTTTTTTTTTTTTTGAGCCCCTTACAAGGCTCTCCATCAAAAGTGTCAATAGGATCCAGAGTCCCTGTATGTTGCAGGGACCTTGTTAAGAAAATGAATCAGTCAGTTTTCCCTTTTCTTCCTCTTCTGAAATAAGGAAAGAAAGAAAATAGGAGTATGCCTTTGTACGTATGTGCTACTGAAACATCTCGAGTGTGCTTGTTATGCTTGCAGTGAAAGATGAATTCCCAAGAAGTGCGTGGTTCATAAGCAGGATGGGAAGACTAACTGCTGGGGTGCAGTATGAGCCACGGTGTAAGTCGATCAAATTACATTTTCAAAGTCTCAAGTTAGTTCATAAAGTTTTCTATGTCAATATGTTGAACAATTATTTACTTTGAGAATCTTTTTCTTTGGCATATGACCTTTACTTAAGCTTTACTTAGGTTTTTTATTTGGAGTGTGAAATACAAGCTTTTATTGACAAATCATGTAGGAAAAACCTTCCACCAATGATATGCTTTATATAAAAATTCAATTGACCTTTCTGTTGAATATGACAAGGCATTGATTTCATTTTTACTTGAAAATCATGCCATGTTGCACATATATAACTTGAGTAATCCATTTTTTATTGGAATTTAAGCAAGACCATTGTTTATTTTTATTGTTTACTTTGTTATTATTTTTTAGATGGAAATAAAGATGAAGCAAAATATAAAAATTTAATGAACTGGAGCTGTGCAATTGGCTATGGAGTAGGGTCAGGCAGCCCCTTGAGCCCATCTTTCAATTTTGGTCTTGAACTTGCCAAGAGCTCTCAGGTTCCTTTCAGAATCCATTATTTTTTGAATTTGCACCTAAAAATATATCCTTCCCCCACAATTAGATAATTGCTTCATGTAAAATAGGTTGAATATCTTGGCTAGAAATTAAAGTCAAATCATTCATAATGAACTTGTAGAGAAGAAGGATACTTGAGATTGTTTGACCACATTGAGTTTGGCTTTAGCCCCATGAAATGTAGACAAGAGCGAAGAACATATTTGTCTTTGTGAAAGTAAGTTCCCCATGGGTAATTAACACCCTATAGTTACAAATACCACTATGTTTCTTGCATTCCTATAATCCTTTGAATTATCTGTCAGATATCATTTAGAAGAGAAAAGAAGTTTTTTTTTTTTGTTCATATATCCCCACATGTCCATATTTGAAAATTTCTTCCTGAAAATTTAAAGCAACATAGAATTAGCGTGTTTTGTGTTTCTTGTTTTTTTCTCTTTAGTTGCTAACCATTCTATACTTTGGTCACGTTTGATAAATTTGTCATCAATTTTACTCCGGGGGATGTTCAAGTCTGCAAAGCAAGTCATACTTTGATATCTGTCTATATATCCCCTAGTATGAGCTGTCCACTTAGAAGATACATAAGAGAGCCATGGGAAGATTAGCTCACTGCTTTACCTAGTTGGGAGTTTTCTGCAGAACTAGAATTGGATAATTATGGTAAAAGTTTGAGAGGGCAGCCTCTGAACATCCTTAAGGGAACTGTTTTGGGATTCAACATATCAGAGTAGGTTTCCAAGCAACTTTGTATCACGTTTATGCTCAGTCTAATTCATGTGGCCACAAAAAGGTAAAGGAGACCTGTTAACATGTGTTTAGAGAGATGGTATGGATCTGCTTCCTCAATTTATTCAGATATAAAAAAAGTTTAAGATGACCCATCAAACTTGTGACCGGGAGGAGGGTGTGGATGCATCTGCTCAATTTGCACATGAGAAGAAACGTATAAGAATTGTTGGGCCCGTGTAATACATTATTGAAGGCAGTTGAGCAACCATACCGTTTATCTTGGGTCAATGTGTCAATTATAGATATCTTTTGTTGATATCTTCCACAGTGAAATAAGTCTTCAATCAACCTCCTGCAAAGTAAATAATCAACAAGATTCTGTTGATGCCTCCCAATCTTAATTTTATTAGGTGAATACATGCTTTATTTTATTTTCAGTATGTGACTTGTGAAGTTGTATGCTTTTTTGCTGAAATTCTGTTTCCTGATACAACTGCAGTTCATTGCCTCATTCTATCAACATGTTGTTGTCCAAAGACGGGTACTGTCTTTTTATTTTTATTTTTTCAATTTTTTGATGTTTTGTACATGGTTTTTTTTTGTTTTTTTTTTATATGTTTGTTCAATTATGCATGGCAATGTATGACATAAACTATGGAATCTTATTGATTTGTTATAACATTTATGCGGAGGTATGTGTATATTGAGCTATCTGATAGTTGTTGCTTAGTGTATTGTTGGTTTGTTGTTTATCATAAAACTCTATGCTGCAACCATAACTACTAGCCAATAATCATGGTTGGTATCCGGTTACATGCATAATCCGTTTAGCTTATTGTCAGCAGTATCAAACTAAATATAACAGTAATTGTATTATATCTTCTTTTGAGAATTCAGGATAGGGTTTAGCAGGTAGAAAAGGAACGAAATAGTCTTTCTGCTGCTTACTTGGTTGTTTGATGTGGGAAATGATTCCTGTTCTTTTAAGGAAGTGCTTGCATAGTGCAAAAAAGCGTGAACATTTGGAGCTTGGCTTTTACCACAGAACTGAAGTCCAAATTCTAACCCTAAAAATTCCATCTAGAAGACCATTTTTTTTTCCTTCTATATTTATTCCTGTTTCTGTTTTCTTATCCTGGATTCTGATGTGGTGCTTACTAGTTGTTTCTTTCTGTTGATCCAAGATGCTGGTCTGACAAAAGCTTGAACTACTTGAACAAAAACAGGTGCGGAATCCCCTTGAAGAAGAGGAAGTTGTTGGGATTACAAATTATATTGACTTTGGCTTTGAGCTACAGACAAGGTATTCTGAATAATAGAACTGATAACAACCAGTTTTGCATGATATATGATTGTATTATTATTTTTCTTAAGGATCAATGATGTCAATGCATCAACCAATATCCCTGAGTCCACATTTCAAGTAGCTGCGGCCTGGCAAGCCAACAAAAACTTCTTGCTAAAGGTAATAGTTATGATGCCATCTTGTGCTTTGCAACTAGAGATCATTTATCGGGTTTGAAAAATACCAAATTAATTTATGCAGGGAAAGGTTGGACCTCTAAGCTCTTCAGTATCATTGGCATTCAAGTCATGGTGGAAACCTTCTTTCACTTTCAACATTTCAGGTACCCACCCTTGGTTGTTCGTACCATCCGTTACTTAGTTCATCTTACAGTTAAAATCAAAACATGTCTCACCAATATCAAATTCATCTGAGAGGTACATCATGTTATTCTCGCAAGAAATATAGTCTTTCCTTTTCCAGTGAAGATGATAGAGGAAGTAATTATAACATCGTGAAATTCTCCAAACTGCAGCTTATGTGCTGGCATTTGATGACTGAATTAGAAAAGTTATGGCTCTTAAATCAATTTACAGTTGAGCGGGTGACATAGAATGATAGATTTGCTTTTATTATTGGGTCCAGTTTCCGTTGTGTAACATGCATCATTATGTTGCTAATGGTTTCCTATTCCTAAATCGGTAAATCACGTAATTCTGCAGGTATTAGAGATCATACTGTCGGAAAGATGGCGTATGGATTTGGCATACGTGTTGAGAATCTCCGAGAAGCCAGGTTTCATATGTTTGTTTGCTTTGATTTCCTCTCTGGGCATAATTTTCTGTAGTACGTTTGCCGGTCTGGCTTCTATACCCGCAAGCTTGAGTTTCGTATAGGTGATGGAATTTTATTTATTTTTAATTGTTTGGCATGTGCATCTATCACAATGTGTCATCTACCTGCTTTGCAGTTATCAGAGAGCTGATCCAAATTTTGTCATGCTTACACCTAGCAAAGAGCACCTAGCAGAGGGTATCGCTTGGAAGGTAGGGAAGCGACCTCTGCTACAATCAGACGTCAATGCTGGAAATTTTGAAGGCTTCCCAAGGGAGTTGAGACCTTTTGACAAGATTTTATAAGGTCGTCGGGAACTTAGGAGTTAGTTTATCACTGAAGAGGTAATCAATCAATCGTTTTAGGTGGATGAGTTATTTTTTGCCTTGCAACTTGGATTTTGGTTTCAACAGTCGTTGAGAAAATGCTGAGGGCTCTGTTCGAGAGGGCAGTATCAGTTTATCTTTCCTTGACTTAAATGTGTATAAAGCATATGAGTTTAGATGGCTCTCGATGATTGTTCTGCACGCTTCGAGCACTGCTTCGAAGTCTCCGTCGCGCGTGTAGAACCTTCTGAGACAGGTTGTAATGGTAAAGCAACAAAAGCACGTTATCCAATCCCCAAAGCCCATTTTCATTTGGGCGCAAGATTCCTTTATCCGGTCGAAAAGAACGAGAAAGAGGAATATATTTCTAGCGACAACATTTTACCCGTTATCCCCCTCTCTCAAGAGCGCTAAAAGTCGCCGCTATAGTCCCTCGGCAAAGTACAAGAGCTTTTTCGGGATTGTTGGAACGTGCGTCTGAAAATACCGCAGCGGGTACCCCTAATCCAACAATATAACATTGGTGATCACTGGCAAGACTCCAACAAGTCAATCCCCTACAGCAGCACACAGATGGCTGCTTATTCTGCACTCCTTTCCACACACTTCCACTTTTCCTCCCCATCTTCTCGCTCCCCAAACAGAAATCTCGTTTCCTTCCCCCTCAAATCATTCTCTTCAGCTCCCCGTTCCAACTCCCGTATCCTCTTCGTCCTCCACCACCACAGCAACAGCCACGATTCCCTTAGCCAGAACGGGAATAAGCTCCTTTGCGCCAAAAACCCATTTTCCTCTGCTCTTGACTCTGTTCTCCTTCTCTGTGCTTCGCTGGCCTTGTCGCTCTCCCTCTTTGTTGCCGATGTTGATTCCGCCTCGGCCTTCGTGGTCACCACGCCGAGGAAGTTACAAACCGATGAGCTCGCTACGGTTCGTCTTTTCCAGGAGAACACACCTTCCGTTGTTTACATAACCAATCTCGCTGTCAGGTGCGTTCTATTCTGTTTTTCCAGTGAAGATGTGTTTCTCTTTTGTCTGTGTGTTTCTGGTTTGATGTGTTTTTAACTCTGGTGGTGGTGTTGGTTTTAGGCAGGATGCGTTCACATTGGACGTTTTGGAGGTACCCCAGGGTTCTGGGTCAGGTTTCGTGTGGGATAAGAATGGTCACATTGTCACCAATTATCATGTGATTCGTGGCGCTTCTGATCTCAGGTTCGGGCGCTCGCTCGATTCAATTAGTTTCTCTCTGCTTTTTTCTTTTTTTTTTTTCCAAACTTGTTCTTGTTCAAGCAAAAATCTTTTCTATTCTGCTTGTGGGTTTGGTGTGGCAAAGGATGATAAAGGATATAGAAAATGATTTTTTTTCATTTTTTTTCTTTTTTGTGGGCGGAATTCTTTCCAACCTGGTTAGGTTAGCCTTTTCTTTCTTTTTTCTTTTTTCTTTTTTCTTTTTTCTTTTTTCTTTTTTTGTCCTCTTTTGTTTTTTAAGATATTGCCGAGTGTGCATACGTTATGTTTCCCGAGGTTGCCTCCATGATGACCTATCACTGTGCGCAAAGCTATGGAGGAAAGCGGGGGTGTCGGTGCCTTTTATGAATATCATAGATGAAGTTCGTAGTAGTCCATGGATACATTGAGTTTAGGGGAATTATCAGATTAAACATATCAAAAGTGACGGTTCTCTCTGCAAGCGGTGGATGGTTGTGTTAGATTTCTGACCTAAAACTTGTGGGAGATTATGGAGCTGTTTGCATCAGTTGACTGATTATTGACTATAATTGATGACGGTTATTCTTATCTGAAATTGATAATTTCTAGTGACGTGCAGGGTTACTCTTGCTGATCAGTCAACTTATGATGCAAAAGTTGTTGGGTTTGACCAAGATAAGGATGTCGCAGTTTTACGTGTCGATGCACCCAAAGACAAACTTAGACCCATACCAATCGGTATTTCCGCTGACCTGCTTGTTGGTCAAAAGGTTTATGCTATTGGAAACCCCGTAAGTAATACTTGCTATTCTGTCTGTAGAATGTATATTTCCTTGCACTACTCAGCAAAAGTCTATTGTTTGTCATCAATTGAACCTTCCAGCGTATAAGATTTAATAGAACAATCTACGCTTAGCAAGCAAGGGAAGAGTTGATTTCTTAATTCTTTGAAAACCACTTAAATATGCCTTTTTCTTCTTTTGGGTCCCTCTATGTGACAGCTCGGTGAATATTAAGCATGAGATAAATTCTTTTGGTTTTCATCTCATCTGTCCAAAGATGTGCCAGAAAATTCCTTCTTGGCCTATATACGTTTCGGTTTAATGTTGGACAGGATGGTTTCAGATGGTTTGTTGCCCTTTTCCATTATGAGAGTTTGTTACCTCTGTTGTCTCCAACTCTGCAAGTTGCTAATGAGTGCTTGGTTAAGGTGTTGATATTGTTTACCGTGAAGGTTATTAGCTTCTTTATCATGGTTCAAATAAATTAATCCTCTTAATTTCTACTTCTGCAGTTTGGACTTGACCATACTCTTACGACTGGTGTTATCAGGTAGAGGGCCCATTGAGGCTTGTTGTCTTATTCCTAGTCTATGTTATTAATACTATTTGAATTTTCTCTGAAATTTTTTACTTTTTGTTCATCTCAATAAATAAGCATCTCTGGACATATATAAACAAATTTATGGTTTCTAATGTGTCTTAATGGTCTCTTACAGTGGGCTTCGTAGAGAAATCAGTTCTGCTGCTACTGGCAGACCCATTCAGGATGTTATACAGACGGATGCTGCCATTAATCCTGGGAATAGTGGAGGACCACTATTAGATAGTTCAGGAAACCTTATTGGTATAAATACAGCCATATACTCTCCTTCCGGTGCATCATCTGGTGTCGGATTTTCTATTCCTGTTGACACTGTGAGTTGCTGTGTAGATCGTATTTTTCATTCTCTATTGAATAACTTGGTATCAGCATCACCAGATCTAATTCTGACACAAAAACTCATCTTCTTTTCTCTTAACGCTCTGGACCAAGTCTCTAATCCTCATTCTTTGGCATCCAGGTTGGTGGGATTGTTGACCAGTTAGTTAGATTTGGGAAGGTCACAAGACCAATTTTAGGGATCAAGTTTGCACCTGATCAATCTGTGGAACAGCTAGGTGTAAGTGGGGTCCTTGTTTTAGATGCTCCTGCTAGTGGTCCAGCCGGTAAAGCGGTATGCGCATTATATATCCTTAAGCGTTATCTTATTTGTAATGAGTTTCCTGCCAGCAAAGTGGAACATTTATATTTTGGAAGACATTTATTCTTTTAAGGGTTTTTGAATTATTTGAGTTTGTTTCCTGCTTTCCTGGTAGAAAGTTTTGATCTGATATTCTTTCTTTAACTGACTTAAGTTCCTCGAGGTTAAGAGTTTTCTGCTTTCATTTATCGGATTTGATCATTTTCTGTGCTGTAGGGTCTGCAACCAACTAAGCGTGATGCATATGGTAGACTCGTTTTGGGGGACATCATTACATCTGTGAATGGTAAAAAGGTCACTAATGGCAGTGATTTGTACAGAATTCTTGATCAATGTAAAGTAGGTGATACGGTACGTTATTGTTTTGATTGCTTCAATGTTCATGCTCTTTCACTCTCTTTCTTTCTCAATGTCCATGGCCTTCGATCGATATTATGTGATAAATTTCTATGCTAGCCTGTTGTTAAACTTTGACGCTTGGAATTGGTGTTCATATGCATGGCCTGAGCATATAATGAGGCTTGAGATTAACAGAAGTTTGGTGCTTTTTTTGTGCTTATCATGCAATAGATGATCCGACTTCATACTCATGTGGCTGACTAACTTTAAAAGCACGGCCTACAGATATAAGATGGTTAATTAAAATTTCCTTCAATGTGAAGTTAATTCCTTTAGTGTTTATATGTGAAATTTGGTTATTTTGATATTCAGGTAACTGTGGAGGTTTTGCGTGGTGATCACAAGGAAAAGATTCCTGTAATTCTTGAACCGAAGCCTGACGAGTCATGATATAACTAGTGGTGCGGTGTGTATATTCTAGGTACATGTACATTGAGTCACAGTAGATATACGTTGATCTCGTGTATTAATTGCTTCATGCGAAGCTTCCTGATGTACAGATGTATTTCAATTGCTGTACTACCTCTTGTAAGAGAATCTTAACTATTTTTTGAGCTGAAAGACTGTAACGTTGATGTCCTTGAGAGTGGTCATAAAAGTAAGTAAGAAAGAGGTCGTGGGAGCACGTGAATTAGTCTAGGCTATCATAATTATAATTGTTACTAGTTTCAGTTAGGCAATAAGCCTGGCTCTTGTAGTCTTGGCCCAGCATGTGTCAATGTGAGGCGAGGCAGGCTTACGGAGGACGAAGAAGAACTCATATTTCGACTTCATAATCTCCTTCGAAAGAGGTAAATCGGATGCTCCGTTTCGGGTTCTGCTGAATGCTTCTCAATCAACCAGTTGAAATCGTTTGTTTTTCTAAATTTGAACTCGTTGAAGTGCTTTCTATAATGCTGAACGTGAGATCAAAAGGTTAACTACAATGCTCTGCTTTTACGAGAAGCCATGAAAAATTTGAGAACCGGGAATGTACGTTTCTATTCGGGATCACTGAAGAAGCATATATGATATTCGTCTCCCGAATTTACGTTTCTATTCGGGATTAGGGAGTTACGTCTTAGCAACGGGGACTTGCGAAGTTGTACCTCTCCGACTTCCGATACACGACGCGTGGTCTTTGCGAACGCAAATCCTGCGGCCACGTCCTTTATAAAACAACTCCAACTCATAAGCTTCTCCAAAAGAAAAGCTCTCTGAATCCCTGCTTTGGTATTTTCGTCAGTTTATAAGAGCGAGACTGGTAACTAAGCTCGTATCGTAAAAGATCTGTTTCGTCCTGTGAATCTTCATATGGATGCTGAGAACGGTATGATCAACCTGTTCCTAATCTTTGATATCTTGTTTTTGGTGTTTAGTGTTTACGCAAATCTTAAGTTTTCTGTCTCGTTAGAGACAAATTATTGCATACATATGGTATCAGAGCGATTGTAGCTCAGATGTAAGACCCAAATCAAGCTCTCAAGAGCTGATTTTTCCAGTTTTTGGGATGGATCTTCCGTTTTTCTTTCACGAGTGGGTCGGAAAAATTTTTCTTTTTTCGCGCCACTTTCCCCACGGACCGGTGGAGGCCGATCGAACCGGGTCTTAACCTGTCAGATTATTCCTGCGGCGCGTGGGAGCCTGTGGGAGCTCCAAATTCACCGCCGTTTGGACCAGAATTTTCGTAGGGAAATTCTTAATTTTCTTGTATGTAGTTTTATTTTTTGGGATATTTAGAAGGTCAAATATTTACGAAGTAATGAATATGGGAGTATTTTGTAATGGTGTTTTCTCTGTTCTAAACCATATTTGGGACGTGTCATACTGCAGTAACTATGTATGTTTTGTATTGTGTTTGACACATTGATGTGGCTATGAGAGATATGCATAAATTATTTAGCATGTATTTAGAGATATAGTTATAGCATGTGTTGTGGACCGCACTAATTGGATTGTATTTTTTAACATGTTGTATTTAGCATAATATGTATTTTAGAGACAAAACAGCCCCATATATTAAATCTAAACTACATATTATATTTTTTGTGAGTCACATAAAGTATATTCTGGTGTGAGAGAGTTTTATGATTCAATTAGGTAGCGAATACCAAAGTAGCACTCTTGATTGTGTTATGGAATATTAGTCTTGTACAGTAGTGGAATATCTCCAATTCTAATGGGTGGTCATAGTCCAAAGGAGGTAATTGTGTGTAGGTACTTGAAGGGACAAATAGACAACATATCCTTGAGTTTTGACTAATTCTCATTGTTATTGCTATGAAGGGGATTTTTACAAATTGTATGTCATGTATTTAGCCCAAAGGTATTTGCATGAAGATATATGTACATTTCTTGTGTGATATACTTATATGGGTTCAAGTACTGTACGTGCTTAATGCTAATGATAAACATTGTTTATTTTTTCAGTCACCGTTTCTGTCAATGATAATAAGTTTACTATTGAGGTTTTGACGGGGTCTAACTTCAAGAAATGGAAAAAAGACATAATGTTTGCCATGACAATAGCAGATATGCATTCTGCTTTAATTATGGACAAACCAGAGGATCTCACTGCTCAAAGTACTGAAGATGATAAGTTGGCATATGCCGCATGGTTGAAGAGCAATCATACTTGTTTACTGTCTATGAGGAGGTCGATTCAGTATTGCATTAGAAGTAGTTTGCCTGATGATTGTACTGCCAAAGAATTTATGGATGCAATTGCACGAAGGTATTGCGTCCCATCAGGTGCTAAAATATGTACTCTTCTGCAAGGACTTATCAACTTAAGGTATGATGGTTCTAGAGGTGTTAGAGACTACGTCATGAGGATGGTGGATTATCGTTCTAAACTCGAAGCCTTAGATGTTTCTCTTCCTATTTCTTTTATTGTTCATCGAGCTGTGAACACCCTTCCAGCTGAATTTCGTTTTACTCGGACGCGTTACAGATGTCAAGGTGAAACCTGGTCTATTAATGAATTGATAAGTACAGCTGTTGTTGAGGAAGAAATCATAAAGAAAGATAAATCCCATGTAACCTTGAATATCAAGAAAACACCTTTTAAGAAGGATGGTGACCGTTGCTTCTTTTGTAAGAAAATGGGTCATAAGAAGAAAGATTGCACTTATTATAAGTAAGGTAATAGTTCTTTGGTAGTTAGACCGTGGTGCACCTGATCAAATTCCAATGTGCAAGAGGAGGATGAGAGAGAAACACAACTTGGAAGATCTAGTTTTGCTCAGTGGATCTTTGTATGGATGTTACAAATGGTACGATCACTTGTTCATAATCTTTTCTCTCTTTTTTCTGGTGTTCTAGATTTTATCTATGTAGATCTTGAATTTTCTATTTACATCTTATTGTACAAAAAGTTATCAAGCAGAACATTTTCGAAATAATTGTTAGTTTTACATTTAGTTTCCCTTCCTACCTCGTATGCACCTGTGTTGCGATCTTCCAATCCCAAAGCATCATTGTTGATAGTGTTTTTTCTTTTCTTTCCCGCGTAATTCACCTCCTAGCGAAACAAACTTGAAGAGGAACTTTTGGCAATTCCTTCCCATGAAAGAATTACCAAGGACTCAATCACTAGTTCAGAGGGTCGACCCAATGCTAAACACATGGACTTGCAGTATCTCCGGGAATTTGTCTGCTGTGTATTGTGTAGCCTGTGTTGATGCATCAAAATTTTTAAACTCTATAATGAGGCTTGAGATTAACAGACGTTCGGTGCTTTTTTGTGCTTATCATACAGTAGATGATCCGACTTCATACTCATGTGGCTGACTAAGTTTAAAAGCATTTGCTTACAGATATAAGATGGGTTAATTACAATTTCGTGCGATGCGAAGCTGATTCCTTAGAGTATATATGTGAAATTTGGTTATTTTGATATTCAGTTAACTGTGGAGTTTTGCGTAATTCTTGAACCGAAGCCTGACGAATCATGATATAACTAGTGGTGCGGTGTGTATATTCTAGGTACATGTACATTGAATCACAGTAGATATACGTTGATCTCGTGTATTAATTGCTTCATGCGAAGCTTCCTGATGTACGGATGTATTTCAATTTCTGTACTACCTCTTGTAAGAGAATCTTATATATTTTTTGAGCTGAAAGACTAACGTTGATGTCCTTGAGAGTGCTCATAAAAGTAAGTAAGAAAGAAGTCGTGGGAGCACGTTAATCAGTCTTGGCAATCATAATCAATAAGCCTGGCTCTTGTAGTCTTGGCACAGCATGTGTCAATGTGAGGCGAGACAAGCTTACAGAGGACGAAGATGAACTCATAGTTCGACTTCATAATCTCCCTGGAAACAGGTAATCGGATGTTCCATTTCAGGTTCTGCTTAATTCTTCTCAATCAACCAGTTGAAATCGTTTGTTTTTCTAAATTTGAACTTGTTGAAGTACTTTCTATAAAGCTGAACGTGAGATTAAAAGGTTAACTACAATGCTTTGATTTATCATGAAGCCATGAAAAATTTGACATCAGAGGATCATTGACAAAGCAAATGTGACGTACTTCTCTTGAATTTACGTTTCTATTTTGAACGAGGACTTGAGAAGTTGTCCCTCTACGACTTCCGATCCACGACACGTTGTCTTTGTATAAAATCAAAGTGTTACAATCGCATCCGTCCGAGTTATATGTAAACGCAAATCCTACGGCCACGTTCTTCGGCGTCAGCCAGAGAGGGTTAAACAACTCATGATCTTCCCCGAAAGAAACGTTCTCTGAATTCCTGCTTCGGTATTTTCATCAAACAGTGCATAAGAGGGAGACAGTGAGTAAGCACGTATCCTAGAAGATCTTATTTGTGTTGTGAATCTTCAGATGGATGCGGAGAACGGTATGATCACTTATTCATAATCTTTCATGTCTTGGCTTTGGTGTTCTGTGTCTACGCAAATATTAAGTTTTCCGTCTCGTTAGAGTCAAATTATTGCTCAGATAGGGTATCAGGGCGATCATAGTTCAGATGTAACACCCAAATCAAGCTCTCAAGAGATGATTTTTTCAGTTTTTGGGATGGCTTTTCTGTTTTTCTTTCACGGGTGGGTCGGAAAAAATTTTCTTTTCTTGCGCTACTTTCCGCACGGAGGCGTTGAAAACTTTTCCCGACGAACCGGCGGAGGCCGATCGAACCGGGTCTTAAGCTGTTAGATTGTTCCTGCGGCGCGTGGGAGCTCCAAATTCACCGCCGTTTGGACCAAAATTTTCATGGGGAAATTCTTAATTTTCTTGTATATGGTTTTTTTTTTTTTTGAGATATTTCGAAAATCAAATATTAACAAAGTAATGCATATGAGAGTATTTTGTAATGGTGTTTTCTCTGTTCTACGCCATATTTGGGACGTGTCATACTGCAGTAACTATTATGTTTAGTATTGTGGTTGACACGTTTATGTGGCTATGAGAAAGACGCATAAATCATTTAGCATATATTAAGCCTTATATTTACATGTTAGCCTGTATTTAGACATGTAAATGGTTATAGCATGTGTTGTGGACTACACTAATTGGATTGGATTGGATTGGATTGTTTAACATGATGTATTTCGTATAATATGTATTTTAGAGAAAAGCTAGCCCACTATTTATTAAATCTAAACTAAATATTCTATGTTTTGTGAGTCACAAAGTATATTCTGGTATGAGAGAGTTCTATGATTTAATTAGGTTGTGAATGCGAAAGTGACACTCTTGACTAGGTTGTGAAATAATGGTCGTGTACAGTAGTGGATATCTCTAATTCTAATGGGTTGTCATACTCTAAAGTGGGTAATTGTGTGTAGGTACTTGAAGGGACACAGACGACATATCCTTGAGTTTTGACTAGTTTGAGTAGTCTAAATACCTACAGGCGGTGAATTATAAATGTTAGAATATATTCTCATTGTTGTTGCTATTTGGGGGTTTTTTACAAATTGTATGTCATGTATTTAGTCCAAAGGTAATTTGCATGATAATATATGTACACCCTCATGTGACATACTTATATGGGTTCAAGTACTGTACTTGCTTAATGCTAATGGTAAACATTGTTTATTTTTTCAGTCACCGTTTCTGTCAATGATAATAAGTTTACTATTGAGGTTTTGACGGGGTCTAACTTCAAGAAATGGAAAAAAGACATAATGTTTGCCATGACAATAGCAGATATGCATTCTGCTTTAATTATGGACAAACCAGAGGATCTCACTGCTCAAAGTACTGAAGATGATAAGTTGGCATATGCCGCATGGTTGAAGAGCAATCATACTTGTTTACTGTCTATGAGGAGGTCGATTCAGTATTGCATTAGAAGTAGTTTGCCTGATGATTGTACTGCCAAAGAATTTATGGATGCAATTGCACGAAGGTATTGCGTCCCATCAGCTGCTGAAGCATATGATCTTCTAGAAGGACTTATCAAGTTAAGGTATGATAGTTCGAGAGGTGTTAGAGACCATATCATTAGGATGGTGGATTATCATACCAAACTCAAAGCCTTAGATGTTTCTCTTCCTGATTCTTTTATTGTTCATCAAGCCGTGAAGACCCTTCCAGCTGAACTTGGTTGTATTAGGACGTTTTACGTATGTCAAGGTGAAACCTGGTCTATTAATGAATTGATAAGCATAGCTGCTGGTGAGGAAGAAATCCTAAGAAAGATAAATCGCATGTAACCTTGAGTATCAAGAAAACGCCCTTTAAGAAGGATGGTGATTGTTTCTTCTTTTGTAGGAAAACAGGCCGTAAGAAGAAAGGTTGCATTAAACATAAGGTAATAGTTCTTTGGTTGCTAGATAGTGGTACAACTGATCAAGTCCAATGTGCAAGAGGAGGATGAGAGAAGAAAGACATAACTTAGAAGATCTAATTTTGCTCAGTGGATCTTTGTATGGGGCTACAAATGGTATGATCACTTGTTCATAATCTTTTATCTCTTGTTTTTAGTATTGTAGATTTTATCTGTGTCTATCTTGAATTTTCTATTTACATCTTATTGTACAAAAAGTTATCAAGCAGAACATTTTCGAAATAATTGTTAGTTTTACATTTAGTTTCCCTTCCTACATCGAATGTACCTGTGTTGCGATCTTTCAATCCCAAAGCATCATTGTTGATAATGTTTTCTTTTGTTTTTTAGTCCTTTCCCTCGTAATTCACCTCCTAGCGAAACAAACTTGAAGAGGAACTTTTGGCAATTCTTTTCCATGAAAGAATTACCAAGGACTCAATCACGCTGTGTATTGTGCAGCCTGCGTTGATGCATCAAAAGAATTACCTAAAGAGAGGTGCGATACTATCTTTGAAAACTGTCTATTAGGTACTTTGATGTGGGAGGGCTTTCTGTCTTTAGCGAAATTGGGTATCCCAATAATCACTTTCGTTGTAATACCTCAACATATAAGCGACCCCATGACAGGTTCATTTCTTCTCCATGTTTAGCCTGGTCATTTCTATGGATGTTTGAATGTCCCTAATAATGAAGGAAGTTGGCTTCCCCATATCACAACCTATTTATTATTTGCAATAGGCTTTAATGGCTTCTCTCATGGAACCATTTTCTGGCTTTTACATGTTTCGGAACACACAAGGACTGAAAGGCAAGATTCTTAAGTAGCTAGGAATATGTCAAGGAACTTCAGATGAACAACGATAATTCAGTTTAAGGACACTCAACTCATTGAAAGAGGTTTGTCTACATAACCAACTCAAGTTATCATATAAAATGATGAAGAGCCTCATCTCTGCAGGAATGACTTCTAAGCGTGTTCTAGAGCTTCCAATGCAGTATCGTGGCCACATCTTTTACCTAACAAAGAAAAAAAAAGAACCAAAAATATAGCAGTGAAAAAGGGCTGATCAGATAATGCTTTATTCTTTACTGAAGAAAAAGAAGTTATTGTGCATAGGGGACAAGGAGTCACAGGTGATCTCCGTCTTGAACTAATAACTCAGGAAGCCATTCACAAAGTACATTGTACGCAGAAAAAGTAGAGAGTAACCAAGATGAGGTCACTGATAATGGTTAATGTTCATACGGAGACAGAGGGAGAAAGACTAAACTCAAGCCCCCAGAGCTCAAAGCTTCCTTTAACAAAGTCGTAGTATCCACCCTTCAACCCTAGAGTTTTGTTCTGCAAGCCGTCTCTCACAAATGGATAGGTCAGCAGGTTTCCAATGGACGTATTCACGGCTTCCTGGATCGCAACCCAACGCAAACATATTTGGTAAGAAGCATCAAAACAATGCCATGTATGGTACTTCACATAAAAAAGGCATTAAACAGGGGGAAGCAAGGGTGCTTACCTTCTCGCAATGTCCACATAGCTCTGGGAAAGGTGCACTACCAAATTGTGATTTCACCTTCGCCCGGGCAGGCAAAGCAATTTTAACCCAGTCTTCAATGAAATCACTGCACGCCCAATCCGACAAATTCACAGTTACTAAATCAGAGTAATCCACTTTTGCTTCAATCTAGGTCTTGTTATTTCCTCCATCTTAGGAGTGGCTGAAAATGCAGGAGCTCTGGACTACTATTAGTACAAAAGATGGCTCACATACCCAAAAACAATAGGGCCCTATAGAGGTGATTAATGTGCCTTTTTGTTATAAAATCTTTTTCTTAAAACCGGCTCATAAAAAAGTCATGCCTGTTACTTTAAAAAAAAAAATTCTCAAAGTAGGATTTTAACAACATGTAATAATTTATATCTTCCTTTTCTCTCTTGCAATTGACATAGAGTATGAATTTCATCACAATGGTAATACACTCCTTAGAAAACTATTTTGAGCTGTAGGTTTCATCCACTAGGACTGGCTCTAAATTGTCTTAAAATACTTATTCTTGCCTAAAAATTGACTAAAAGAATCTTTATATAATCCCTAAATAATATTTAATTAATGTAAAAAAATTTCAACATCTATAAAGTAAAATTTCTCATGCTTGAGCACTTGATTGTGCTTGAGTTAAATTTATTGGAAGGCTTTGTTCCATTTTGAAAGTCCAGAAGTCATTTATGGTGTATAGCTACTATCAAAAAAGGTCCATAAATAGCCGTGATTAAGATGTATAATTTGGAATAAACATTTGTTGTGCTTCAGTACTGAGTTATACTAAAATTAGATAAAATGAAAAATTCACTGTCCCAGTTTTAATCTTAAAATTTAGATTAACTCTAAATCAACCAAGCATAACTACGGTAGAATCAAATGTGGGACTTCTACAAAATCCTGATTCGCAAACTCGGCTTTGTTGTTTTCAGCAAATAACGTGTAATTGGGATCTTCTTAGTGAAATTTTTGGGCATGTGTTCTGTTCCCAACCATGGCTATTATATGTCGATGGTAACAAAAACTAAAAAAGAAAAGACGATGAGAAAAGCAAAGGTCTTACGTAGAGGTAGATCCATCTTCTGGAATGGAGAGAAGCCCCTTAATTCCACCACAAGCACTGTGCCCAATCACCACAATGTATTGCACCTACGGTTGATTACCATATAAAGTGTTAATGAACTCAAACTCATTCACAAATTAATCATTTGTTGGTTTATCAAGTAAAAAAATCGAATTTTGCACTTGTACATCCATCATTAGTTACTTAATTATGAGGAAGGTTATATCATTGGAATTGATCAAATAAACTAATTTGACTTCACTACTAATGTGTTTATGACATATCAGATATAGTTTTTCACCATCAATTGGATACTTTGTTTTATGTATTTCAACTGTATATAAATTTAGATGCCCCAATCTTAAGTGTAAATTATCATCTTTTTACATGTATAGATTCATCATACGTGAAAACATAGATATTTATATAATTATTTTTTTATTTATATCATGACTCACGATCATAAAATTCAAGCCATATAAATACATGGGTATTTGATATTTTCGTCTTAAGATGTTTAATTGTAAAAAGTGAAAATAATATGACAATAAAACTAACGCTTCGAGTTCATATGAGTTGATTAAGTCAATAAATGAGTCTAAATTTCCGTTTAATCTGAACTCAAGTCGCATTCATACAATTCGAGTTTAAACTGTTTATGAGTAAACCGTAGAGATGGAATGTGTGTTACCTTGAGATGCAGAACCGCGTACTCCACAGCAGCGCCGACGCCGGAGTATCTTGTCTGTAGCAGCGGGTTCCAGAGAGTAGTAAACAACGTTGTCAAAAACGAGTTTGAAATGGAAAGAAAAGAATAGTTAAAGACAGGCACATAATTCAACGACACAGCTCAGGTTTGTACGGGACCTGATCATACGGTGGAACCAGGTTCGCAACATTGCGGACGACAAAAGCCTCTCCTGGTTGGAAATCCAGAACATGTGATGGGCAGACACGGGAATCCGAGCAAGCAAACACCATGAACTACAACATACAGGATTCTCATTAATACTGCACAAATTTAGACTAATCTACTGCATAGCTGTTCCTGAAAAAGAAGGTCAAGAGTAGGTAGGTACCTTGGGACTTTGGCCTTTCGCAAGCTCACCAAACAAGGCCGGGCTCTTTCTGCAAATGGAGAACAGGGAATGTTTCAGATACTCGTTTGACAACGTCATATCGAGCACTAGATTATTTAGTAACAGTAGTTTACTGACTCGTATTTCTCTTTCTTGAAGTGGATGAAACCGGTTTTCAGCCTCTCAACTTCGTCGAAAGGTTTGCCGTCAGAAGCTGGAGTTTGTAACTGTGCAGTTATCTGCTCCACTTTGGAAGCAGCAACAGCTTTCAAGTTCCCCTTCTCACTGCATCATCCAAGTCGAAAGAAACAAGAATTCCATATCATTGCCCGTTTCCCAAAAAAAGAGTACACCAAATTGTCAGATTCAGTGGAATGTCAGCTGACAAAGACAAATCGATTTACCTGAGAAGTTTCTGAAGACCCTCAATAGCCTCCTCGTACGAGTCCTTTCCCATGTCTTCTCTCTGCAAATTAATTCCACCCAGAATACATCAAAACTTAGAAAGGAAAACATATCTTTGACAATTTCGAAACTGACCACCAACCTTGTCGGATTTGACAGTATGCATGCAAGACACTGGGTTTGAGTACCTATTTTTCGGCTCTTATTCAGTGCTCTTCAGACTTTTGAGAAGAACCCAAGAAGAAGAGTTCGGAGGAAATCAGAAAGTAGGATGTTCTATTACTCATCTTGTGAAAGCAAAACGGAAAGAACCGTTTCAGTAGGGGTAGGCAACATGTATTCACATAAGGATAACCAGAGCCACACATTTGTCAAGTGACAAATAGGCGTATAACAACCAAGCGCAGGGCAGGTCAAGTGGGCAACGCTGGGACCGTATTCTTCGCAATGTAAGCAGAAAAATGACTACTTCAACTCAAAAGTTCAGATTCATATGTGTGGACTATAGACCTACACGTTTTTGTGCATTGAAAACGTTATAACTTCCTGAAGCACTACCACACATCAAGTGTGTCATGCTTGATGACACTTGTGTGACTGACCAAATTCTGTGCTGTGCAAGTGTTGATGCTTAACACAAGGTCGTATGCCTACTCATTATTCCTCCTCCTTGGGATTAAAGTTCCCCATTCATTTATCATGAATAACCAATACGTTGATATGCCAAAGGCCACGGCTCTTACGGTCTGGCATTATCAAAGTTCAAAATGCATGCGCTTATCAGTAAACTAAGATGCCTAAATGTACGCACAGAGAGAGAGAGAGAGAGAGAGAGAGAGAGAGAGAGGGAGGGAGGGAGGTACCCAGGTAGGGGTAATGATGGGAGAAGGGGCAGCGAAAACAGGCTTGTCCTGGATGAGGGAAGGAGGAGAGGCAGAATTGCTGAGCCTTGCGGACACACAAGGACGTAATGTAGCTTTCCTGACAACAGACTGGGCTGCGGAGGTCGATGAAAGGCACCAACCGTTGATCGAAGCAGTCGACATTGTGCACACTGCTCTTAGTTTGAGCAGCTTTATACCATAAATAGTCAGATCGTCGCGGGATAATGAAAGTGAAAGCCCAATAAACCAGAGCTTCTAGCCTTCTGGATGAGGTATGGACGCTCGAGATGGAAAGAATGGCCATATCACGAGCCTTCCCAACTTCATCTGTAGGCATGTCACATTGAATGTAGCAGCATTCACGTAATGCCATTAGCTACGTATATGTTATGCCCTTGCCAAACATTATTGGTTCCTCTGAGATAAGCAAGGAACAAAGACGTTCCTGTTGCACACTTGCCAAGCTGAACGATCAATTCCAAATAATCAACATGCATAATGTTATAGATATGGGTCAGATACGTTCTAATTCCCTATAACGCTGTGAAAATGATATATGTACACCCATTGCTAGACATCCTTGGTTTTCTTTTGAGTAGACATGAACATGAGAGAACAAAACCCAACGAGTTTAGAAAATAACTTTTCCTCAAACGTTAAACCTCTATCGCATGACACAAATCTTAAGCATTAACCTATATTAAACTCCATATTTTGCAAACTACCATTACATTTTAGCTTCCTAAGAAGCATGAAGCTTTTGTTGGGCATTAGAGATCAAGGTAAGAATCAGGATATTGCTGAGAAGGAGAAAAAACAAATCCTGCTACGAGACGAACCTTAGCACATCGCTATCATTTGTGAAATGGAATGGCTTATATGGTGCAGACTCGCTTAGTGGAGGATCATAGAGATAAGGCCCTATCCCTAAAGCATGGCTCTTGTGGCGTTGTGGATACAAATGGTTCCACGAAGGATTCCTCATGTGTGGACTGCGGTATGTGGAATGTTACGATTTGATTTGATGGACTTTCCCATCACATGTGACTTGAAAGTTTCAAGTCACACGACCACTTTCCTTTCTCTGCATTCTTAGGGAAGAGCCTAACGGTTTGCTTCATAATTAGTTCCTTAACAATTTCTCCAACTGAACCTTTCTCAGTCCAGAAACAAGCTTGTCTACTCCGGCATTTGTTTCGAATCTAATAAACACATCATCCACTGTCATCTTGTTATAATCTATTACAGCGGAAAACACCGCCTAGCTAGGATAAGTTTTAGTCAGACATTGGTGTTTTAACAAAGGAAACACCATTTGATGTATCACAACTCTAGTTATCATTCATGCCCCTCCATCGAAACCCATAAATATATGCTCACGTACACATATGTGTGTTTGTGTCAGTATCAACTCCAATTTTATTGACACAGCTATTTGTCATCCACTGCAACTGGGGCAAGATATTGGAATTGGGCCGCGAGTCTTGGATAGCTTTCTTATTTGATGCATTCGCTATTCAAAAACAAAGTTCAGGGGCCCAAAAGACAAGAACCCAACGAGCCCCCTAATCCTCTAGAGTTCCATTGCAAAACGAGAGGATTTGTAGACATGTTTGAGCCTAACATAAGCAGAAGCGTCACCAATATCTTTCAGGGACAGAGACCGCCAGAAATGAAATTCATCACAAACTACGTGGTTAGAATAGTTTGTGAAATTGAGATCGGAAACCTATGTGGCACTGTAATGCTCTAAAATAATGGTTACCGTGGAGTTTCTGAGCGTACGAAAAACAGAACTGAAGATGCATACTAGCAGAGGATATGCAGCCTTTAGTAAGAATCAGGCCTAAGATGGACCGGGAATGATAAGTGAATAACTAGGAGCAAAAGCAGAGAGGTAGTTAAACTCCAGTCTTCTTCTGGCCTACGGAGCAAAAGAAAGCTACATAATTAATGCTGTTGTGTGTGTGTGTCTGAGAGAGAGAGAGAGAGAGAGAGAGAGAGAGAGAGATGTAACCTCAAACCGGGACAATCTCAAGAAAGGCTGCACTGAAATCAATCAACCATTTTCCGTCCAAGAGAAGCCCCTTCGTCATCTTTGTGCTGACAAGTAATCTGGATTCGGGGCTCAGAAGAAGAACCAGGAGAATGTCAGAGGATGCATTGGTGGTTGTGTTTTGGAAACGCTGGTTTTCTAAATTTAGGCAGACCAATAATGTCGACATTGTTTGCAAGAAGAATGTCAACATCCTGTTCTCATATTTTTGTCATTTTTGACTACATTTTTGGGCAGCAGACCTACGTGGCATACACTGATCTCTTAAATGTAGTAAATGCTACAAGTGTACAGTCCTCGTGTTCAAGCTACAGCAGAATATGGTGATGTGCCAAGACAGTTTTGAAGCTTGTTATTGGACAGTCCAGTCACTTGCCCTGAATCTACCCTTGCTCTTTTGGATTTCTCCATGCAATTCTCCGGAGGAAGGGGACGTGTGTTTCAGTTTTCCTATTTAATCATGTGCTCATCTCTTTGTCGTCTTTGCAGAATGAGATGGGCTACAAAGCAAACGACAATAATCAATTCTCCCATCTACCTCCCTACATCGACAACCTTCAGACCTTCATCACCTTGCTTCGTAATCATGGGCGGGCCTAAATAACCTCAATTCTCAATTACAAAGGCAAACGCTTATTTGATCAAATCATCCTCCCTGGCCATAACCAAAGTTCTGCCTCTGGAGGGGGCAGAACTTGTTTACAAGTTAACAAGTTCTTCATGATTCAACTTGTTTACTCTTTATCAAAATGAGCAATCAATAACCATAAGGGGCTGTTAAAGTCTCGTTTTTTCTGTAACATTTGTCTATCGCACGATGTTAAACCCCAAAAAATCAGTAATTTTACAGTCACCATTACTAACATGTCAAAAGATTATTTTGAAGCAGAAACATCCATGTCTCTCCTTTAAACTGAACATCTAAAACAATGGATTGATTCCGTTCATCAAATGTTTTCAATTCAAGATTTTAGATTTCAGTAGATACCTTTCAATTATTTTCAATAATCTTCACCACAATTTCAATATTTCATGTAGGAACATTTGTTCATGATGGCAACTTTCAAAATCCAAAGGCACTTCTAAAATATTTTTCCGTGGGTATGCGGCTACAGCCTTGATTATCTAAAACGTTTAAGTATGAAGATTTCTTCTTTCATTACGCAAGCTAATCAAGGACAGCACAAAGACGCAAGAATTACATAACAGTTTGCATAAACAAATTGACATGATTATTTCAAGCCTGAAAGATAAAACCTTGAGCACCGTGTCTAAACGAGAATGACTTGAGGAAGGTACAACCAGGATATAATTATCAATACCTCACTTGCTGGTTGAAACTGCCTGATTATTAGGTTATTAACAGCCATTCCACTTACATATTGCTTGCCCAACTACTTGGGAGCTAGTCTGATTGGACAGACAGAGAATGCTACGCACCGAGCTGCTTTTGCCAGCATAAAGCGTTCATTTTCTGTCAGAGGCCTCTCGATTACCTTTACAACATTCGCATCCTTAAAAAACCATAAAGGAAGCCACCATCAGCACACAGCCATAGCCCCAGAAGTGATAAGCTTTGACAAAGAAATCAAAGAAACCAATAGTTCCTCCAAGATTAATAACATCGCCAATGTCTTTTTGCACTAAGAAGAATTTTTTAAGGGAAAATCCCATCACCCTAAAATGAAAATAAGTAAAGCCAAGGCATGGTACATCTTGGGAAAACCTTGAAGAGAAGCACAACTGTTCTGTATACATAAACTTTTCAATAGAGTATTAGGTGAAGCAAGAAGCAGGAACGAAATTACAGTGGCTTACGATATTATGCATAATACTTCCTCATCAAAAGCTATATGCAATTCTGCAAAATTATTTGACGTAAGAGGGTTGACAAGCGCCTAGCTCAGGAGTGCACTAGCATAGCTTGAGACCATTTGATCTCAAGTTCAGCACTCCAGGGGTGCGTTAGTTAAAAAAGAAAAAAGAAAAAATCATTAAATGTAAGAGGTTACTACGACAAAACGATGAACATGTAGAATTTAATGTTTGTCGATAGAAGAGATTTGCACGCATTACATGTTCATATATGCAAAATTTCGGAAGACAGAGTATACTAACCTTCTGTTGTTGATGGACAGAAGGTCTGACGCTGGCAACATCACCAATAACAATTACATTGTTAACATTACCGCTTTCATCCCTTTCTGCTGGTGAAGCTGTTGAATGTCTCCATTGACCATTAACAATATACTTGTAATAGTACCTTTAGGCGGTGAGAAAAGTCACATTTAGAAAGAAGTTCAGATATACTACATATGTAGATATGTATATGATATACACAAACATTCATACAAAAACATGAATATGTATATGTGTACAGACATGTACATATCTACGTGTCTTCTAGAGTATGAAGTCAAACTTAAATTAGTACATAATTTTCTGAACGATTAGAATATCCACTAATGAATGACCGCTCTGCCTCATGATAATATTAGGTAAAGCACCATCTCCTATTTCTTAACTGCTGAAACAGACAACCCCTACCCTCCCTAAAATCAGCTTTACTCCCTACCCCGTTCCATCAGAATAATAACTAAATCGAATAAAATCCCTCTCTACTTCTTTTCCTCAGCAAATAGATCTTAAATTTTACCAAATAATATAGTTAAAAGCAACAACCTTTACCTGTAGAATTTTACCAGTGCATAAATCTGACAAAGACAATCATCTAAAACAAGCATACACAGAACATAACAACCACAGCCCTTCCCATCTTGAAAAGAATGTCTCTCCTTATATAACAGAACACGGTATAGAATTTGAACGCTTAGCTACACGATACTAATGAACAGCAGCGGACTCCTGAGTCCAGTCAACCGCAAATACAACAGCTTCTTTCTTAGACACCCTAACAGTTACGAGAATAGAAACTACAGTGTATTGATTTAGAAATATTTTCAAGCAACAAAATCAACAAAGATGTAGTTTACGGATTTATAAGAAAGCATATATTCTAAATCCAAATTAACAATTAAAAGGAACTACTGAACCTTGACACTTACTTTCCTTGTGGGAGTCTAATCTCTGCTTCGTATCTAGGTCCACCCTTGTGGATTGATTTAATTGGTTCTTTCCAATTTCCTGTAAAATCTCCTACCAAATTTACATCCTCTCCCTGGAATACAGGGACAAGTGGACACACAAGAAGCAGCATCAAAACCTTGTGTCCCATTCAAATACAAAATGCTCTGAACTGCTTTGCCAGAATTAGTTCTAGCGACAATTTTCCTTCACTTTAGGTGATCAAAAATCAGAAAAGAACAATGAAGAAGAAATCCAAGTCATCACCCACCTCTTGCCCATGCCACACAAAGGTCACAGCATGGGTTGCAGGACCCTCATGTCCACCTTTTTCCACCATGGCTATAAGATCCCATGTTGCCCAAGCAATTGCCGGTCTGTGCAAATATAAAGATTTCTTTAGACATTTTGTCAAGTTAAAGGAAATGAAAATTTGAAAAAGCAACCACGCTACAAAGACTTGTTATATTTTTATATGAGCTTGTTATTTCTTATTGCTTAATGGTATCTCTGTAATTATATTTTTAGAGCTAAAGGTATTTTTGTGAAAACGTTATATTCATCCCAACATAAATATAAATTATAGAAAAGGGGCTAGAACGCAATTTTAGAACTTCTCTCTAAACACAATCTAAAAATCATTGTTTGCCAACAAAGCATACTGAAATCAATATCTATACACTAATCTTAACTCCTGAAATCTGTAACAGTGTGGTTTAAGTCCTCCAACCTTACTGATCATTGTGTTCACTTTCCAAGAAATTTTTTAAATCATGTTCCATGACTTTCCTATTTTCCTAAAACTTCAAACTTCTTTCATCTGTAAAGATGAAGCTGTTTGGAGTCTTCTTGCTGCATGTTACTCCTATTGTATAGGCTACCTTGCTGGTGGTTCGTTGGGCTTTCAGAAGCTATCCAAGAATTTCATGCTGCTCTCCTTACTTGGAGGGCTGGATATCTAAAGTATCTCCAAGTTCGACCCTTCAGTTGATTTTTGGTTGGTTTACTTTTCTATCGTTCAGGTTGATTTGCTGCGATGAATTTTGTTTTGGTTCTAGTTTATTTTTTTGGCCAAGGAAAAGCACCACAGCTCCATGATGATATAAGCCAAAATCAATTGGAAGAGTTAAATATTGCTTCAGCTAAAGTAATTAAAGCAACTCTCTCTCTTTAGTGGTAAATCTACACTTTGGATTCTTATCTTATTTTGTGCGGTAGCTTGAATATTTCGAGTGGAAGTCTTAAACATTGATTCGATCAAAGTTATACAAGAGACTCACTCACTACCTGTACCCTGCCACACACTACATATGCATGAACATGCATGTTTTTAGTTGAAGAAAAACTCCAAAATATCAATCACTTCTAAGGGCAGTTCCTATGTTTTTTTTTATTTTTTATCTCCCCCCTTACTTTCCCATTCCCATTTTTACTTAATAAAAACCCCGATTTTTTAATATTCAATAAAACAGTCGGCTGCAAACAAATCTTATATGCTAAATGCACCATCCAATGTACTTGTTAAGCTACCTGAAACGATAAAATATATAACTAATGCGACAAGGAATCTCAGCAACAGTCAATCATATGGCATAGGAGTTTTTAAGTTATAGTTAACACTAATATTATGAGGCAAAACACTTGAGACTGTTATTGCCAGTTAAGGTCTTTTAATACAATGTACAAATCACAATCTACGGCTCCTTAGCATAGCCCAAGTAAAGTGACATAAAGAGGTTTAGCAAGAAGAACCTGTCAGGCCTGCAAGAATGCAAACTGGTGACAAAATTGTAAGCTGCATGAAGGGAAGTGTCTGTCATCCAATGCAGGTATGCAATCACACAGGCTGGAGATCGATCAAAACCAGCTGTACATGTAACAAAAACGCGGTGGTTCTTTTTTAACAAGCGTAGTAGAAGGCCAACACAAAATGGTAACTTCTTCCTCATATCAAAAGAGTCTCCTTCCCTGCCACAAAAAAAAAAAAAAAAAAAAACTATGACAAATTCACGGTACAGTAACCAGCTAGTAAGTCTTAAGAGACATAGAAGTTAAAAGAACACCTATTACCAATTCCCTTTTCAATTTCCAAAAGCAGCACATATGCATTAATGTACAAAAAACAAGCAAACAAGAATATTCTCAATGCCTCCATCTGGAAACCTTCTCAATTAAGCTTCA
Organism: Casuarina equisetifolia; assembly: GCA_028551475.1. Lineage (NCBI taxonomy): Eukaryota > Viridiplantae > Streptophyta > Magnoliopsida > Fagales > Casuarinaceae > Casuarina > Casuarina equisetifolia. Next base: position 17,405,052 of record CM052355.1, read on the forward strand.
GTGCAGTGATTACAGAAACACACGCATACACAGTACCATAAACTGATGACAGAAGCAAAGGTTCATTGAGTTGTGACACTTCTTTTATTAACACATAGTATACATCATTGAACCATTGTTTACCTTATAGGATAGTTAATCATGAGAATGTTAGATCTCTGGCATGATTCATTGATTGAATTGGAATTGATTCCCCAATTTTCTGCTTCAATTCCACTTTGGAAATTCAAAATAGCAGTCACACCCTGAAGCAGAAATTTGAAAGCTGCTATGAGAAAGGAACGGAATAAGAAGAAAAAGAAGAAAAAATAAAAGGCTCCCTTGCATGGGGCATTTATTGAAATGACAACTATCTACACTTGCAAGTTCATTATAGGCAAAAGACCTAACGAACCCTTTCTCCTTCCAAGACATTTAAAGATATTACAAGTAAAGAGAAGTCTGCATCAGTAAGGCACTCACAATTGAAAGAACAGGATAGAATTGGAAAATGGCATCATGAAGATACAAGTAAGACTAGAAAGAGGTGTCACTCACAGCAACATTAGACAAAGTCAGCACATCAGCTTCTGTTTGAATACATGATCCCACATATATTTGCTCTGTAATCTAACAAATGAAAAACAGAAAAAAAAAAAAATCAATTTAGCAAAAGTTTGCACTCACAAACTAGAAGTTATCTTTTAAAGGATAAAACTGACGCTAGATCCTCAAATTAATAGCATAAGTTGTAGTGCTGCAAACTACTGAGTTAAAAGAAGGATGAATGTCACACCTTACTATAACGCATGCCAAGGGAGTGATTATAGTACAACTCTCCTTTAGAACGATCCAGGGCCCTAATATATTCCTCAAGTGGGAAGTTTCCGTGAGCCCATTCTCCATCTCCAGACTCTTCTTCAGAAAGAATTGAAACAACTTCACTTGAGTGCTGTGCATGAATACTTTTCAGCATTTGCAATTGAACGTGTCCATTTTGATTGTTCAAAAGTTTCCATCCCTGGGATGTTTGAAACTTGGAGGAAAACATGACAAAGCCAGAGTTCCCGCTACTTTCAGAATATGTTCTCAAATTTGACGCCAATATACCCTTGTTCCAACTGGCAACAGCTACTCGGCCTCTATTAAATAGTATATCAAGATCACCCAAAAGATGTAGTTGGTGAATAGGATATGGTGAGTACGGCCTCTCAAGAACCAGGCTAAAAGATCCTGTCGTCTCCTTCAGCATCTTCCTGTAGAAACCAAAGACTGAAAATAAAAAACAAAAATAAAAATAAAAAACTTGTGAACAGAAAATATCTTTGACAATGACCTCACCAAGTACCCTTGCGTTACTTGAATCTAGATATTGAGAAACACGCAGGGTTATAGGCGAAAAGAAATAAATGCATTCGCCAGAGAACAGCCCCAGCATGAAGCAGTTTCACTATGCCATCTACAATAATTTTGGCTCAAATATTAGACTTCTTAGACAGAACAATAGCATTTCACAAAGAGCTATTAGACAATCCACGTTGCTAATATATATAATTTCTCTCAGACAGAAACTACCAACTGGAATATATGCAGTAAGCACTCATTTTATACCCATTTGCATTTCCACCATCAGCTTATTTTATAGGACTCAAATCTAATCTACAGACTTCCACATACTTGGGTCAAGGATTTGTTAGAAGTTTTCCACAAAAACTACAACACTAACAGAATAGGCCGCATTCCTGCAGCATATAATGCGAAGCATTGAGTGTAACTTTTGATTAATCCAAGATTAATGGAACTAGGCAGTTTCAATTTTCAGAGTAGCCCAATTCCCTGCAACCAAACCGTTACTGCAGGTTCCAGCTTACCTCTTTCTATGTCCTATCAACAGGACAAAGAAAGTGGTATAGCTCATTCCTCGGGTAAAAAAAACTTTCCAACTGAAGACTTGATATAACATGATAGGACACCACCTTAGAACAATCAGGAATCCAGTTTTCCCTTTTTTTTTTAATCGAAACCCTAATTTCCTATATCCATAGTCATAGAGATAGACTTAGCATCATATTCTATAACATTGTTTTCAATTTATGTGCATAGAGTTACAGCTTTCATCATTTGGGAACAGGATTAACCAACCAACAAAACTGGTTCCAAAAGTGTATGCATACTAGATTCGGCCAACTTCCTAATATCAGAGTATGGAATCAAGAGGCCCCTCAAAAATTTTGAGAAATTAAAAAAATAAATAAAAAAATAAAAAAATTGTATAAGCCTTTTTGTCATTTTATTATTTCTGACCTCCCAAAAAATAGTTCTAAACCAGCACCTCTTTACAGTAACATATTTTGTTCATTTTCTTCGTTAAATCAACCACCCACACTTGTGACTACGGGGCGGCTTAAACGTGAAAGCTATACATGGAACAATTATATGCCACCTAGATGGCGTCCCCCTTTATATTATACGACTTACAATAAATATCAAGAAAGAATAGCACTGAATATTGCCAGTTAAAAGCAAATATAAACTTGCTTTAGACCAAACTAAAGGAAATATTTAAACTTATTTCAAAAACTGGAAAGAAAAAAACCTCCATACTGTGTATCACCAGAGTCCTTAATCTCAATAAGCCCGCCTCCAGACGAATCACCAGCCTTCTTCAAAGTGTCACCCACCATGATTATCCTCGACTTCTCTGCATTACTCTGCCAACTCAAAAGGCAAAATAACAAAAACCTGTTAAAGCGCGGGTCTCCCGAAAGACTAACCTGATATATGCTAAGATGAATTTGATCATTTGGTTAAGATTCTAACGAATAGAGAGACAGGAGTACCCCTCTCTTGAGAGAATGAACGAAGATTTTGCCGTCGACGGAGAGGGCAAATCGGATACCGAGCGGTTTCTCGAGAGTGACCATGTACTCATTCAGGTTCATCTTTAACGAAGAAGAAGAAGAGCCTCCGGACATTGCAAGAACCATGAAGCCGACGGTCCGGATTCCGCCACTGGAACGAAACTTGGGTATGTTGGCACCGAGCAGCCTGAGAGTTCCACTGTGTGATGACGGGGAGCAGAGATTATGGCCCCAGAATGAGGACGATATTCGAGGAGGAGGAGGATGGAGAGCTCGGCAACCAGGGGCATGCAAGGTGGGCATTTTGGGGAGGATCAATCCGTCGGTCCGAGCTCCAGTGCAAGTTGGGAAGGGAGAAGATCGAGCAGCTTCTTCAGAGAGAGTGAGGAAGCGAAGCCACAGAGTCGGGGTAAGAAACTGAAGGTCCACGTGGATAGGCTGACACGTGGAAAGGTTCTCTGAGGGCAGAGGAGGAGAAGAGCAAGCCAATTTCATCCAATGACGTGGTGACTATCTATTGGTTGTCATAAGCGACAGTAGATTGGAGGAAAGCTGCAGCTAGCGGAGGAGTAAAAATCTTTCCGGCGGATCTTTTTGTCGGTGCTCCGATACATCTCCATTCTTAATCTTATTCAACGGTGATCACGACGAGACAAATTCTATATTATTTTAGACTTGCAATCTAGAAGCAAGGCTTTTTGAACATGTTGCAGAGTCGTCAAAGCTTCTTTGAATGCATGATCCCCATTTCTCGGATCCAAAAATATGTCGTACGTCATGTGCATAGACAATACTAAGCCCTGAAGTAATTCCAATTTTTAATTCAAACCTGTGGGCCGAGCTGAACCCAAGAAAGCCCGGTTCTATAGCACGTGTTGATTAGTCATTGAGGCAGCGTCAACGAGGTTTTGAACCTAGTGACCGTATTGCCCCATCCACTGGTCATGATTTCGAAGGGTCTATTTCTTGGATCCAGGAAAACAGGACCATACTCGCATTTTCGACCGAGCCTTGGTTGTTCCGCCACATAGCTGTCTCTTGTCACCTCAATAGCCACAGCCCTACGCCAGATGTGAAACTCGATGTTGTCCCTCTACGAACAAAAAGGAGTTGTCCCTTTTCCTTTTGAGTAAAGGGAACTAGACTGCTGTAGAGGAGTTGTCCATCTTCTTTCCAAGTCAACGTGGCTGATTTCTCCCTTTCACACAGCCAAGTTAAAGCCATTCGTTGTAGAAAGACAGTCACATAACTTTCCTAGTGCGTTCGTGGCTACTTTCCTTGACAGCCGTATTAAATGGGGATTAAGAACGCCGCTGTTTTCTTTCTTCCTCTCGCTTTCCCCAATCTAACAACAATTTCTTTTCGCATTCAGTGACTTTCGTTGAAATGAGAGGCTATCCCACCAATCCTAAACCGCGGAGTGCAATGATTATATCCAATTTCCCAATTTTGCTGGCTGCTCAGAGAGCCACCAGAGGTTCTGATTCAAAGATTAGGAAGCCATTAAGTTATTTTTAACATTGATTTTATGTTCGTATGTGTGGACAGAAAGAAAGGATGTGAAAGCACGACTTCAACTAGCATGAATCTGGCACAGGTTTCTGGTCAGAACTCACCCAAGTTTATTAACTGCTGCACCTTTTTTTCTTTTTTTCTTTGCGGATATGAAATAAAATAAGCTTCGCCGTCTTAATCTCCATAGACGAATGACTGATTCAAAAAATGAAAATATCATATTGCAGAAGCAAAGGACCACGTTCCATTGAGTCCCATTCGGAGGGAGAAAGAAGCTCAAAAAGGTCCTGCTTGCAGATATAAACCTCCGTCTCTGTAAATTTCATATATTTACATGGGTGATAAATTAAATGATGATGTGATGTTCACACTGTAGATCATAATTCTCTTAACACTTGGTAAACACCAGATTAATGTACAGGATAAGGATGAAATTACGTTTCCAAAGCTTTTCTCCCTTGCCTTTTCTGGGAAAAAACCAAGCCAAACACACTTTCTATACTACATTAACAGACGCAAATTATGGCTTAATGACCTCCGAGTAATTAAAAAAGAAAAAAGAAAAGAAAAAAAGAAAGTGGATCAACCAAAACTGAACATGATCTGAGAAACCTCAGAAAGGCGGCATGGTCTTGCCCAGCGCACCAACGTTGGCCCAGAACCCGACCAGGTCCTGCCTGTATGGCAAGTATGTCCGCCTCTTGTCCCCCTCCTTCACCGCTCTGTTCCTCGCGTAGAACGCCTCGTGCGCCGACGAGACCGTTTTCTCCTTCTTTTCCTTTGAACGCGGCTCATCTCGATGAGCTTTCTCGGGTCTGATCTCCTCCTTCTTGGGTGTCAAGAACACGAATGAATCCTTGCCCTCACTTTTGCTCCTCCTAAGCAAGTTCAGGATCCTCCAGCGCCTTGAGCCCGAGGATGACGATGAGGATCCTGTGGTTTTAGTTCCGGTGGAATTGCTCTTCTTGCATCGGCTGGGGCCACCTTTAGCTGAGTTGCTATTATTTGGGGTCCAGACACAATACGTTCCCGGCGGAACACCCTCCAGACCATCGTCCACCTCCTCTTCCTCGTCCTCCGACGTCGTAGGATCCCGTTCCTCCAGGAAAAGCTGCTTCAACGGAATCCGCAGAGTCTGTTCATCGTGATCAACGTCGGCTTGCGCTTGATTTTTACTTAACAGGTCACGATTGAAAACCGGAAAAACCGGGCCGATCTGGCCGTCGACCACGACCACATCGGCGGTGTCTCTAGAAACCGAAACGAACTCGAAGTCGTCGTCAGGACCATCATCGCCATCAAGAAGTCGTCTTTCTTGCCTAAGCTCGCTGGTAACTTCAGCAGCTACGTCGGCAAGCCTGTTGGAAGAGTAGCTGTTGAAGCTGGGACAGAACAATAAATCGGAACTCTCTTCTTGCATTTGTAAGCCTGCGAAACTCGTCTTCCTCTTCCCCTTCCTGTTGTGCTCCTCGCGGCTGTGACAGTGTGACGGTTAGGTTCCTTTGTTTACGGTTTTAGATGGAAGGGTATTAATTAAGAGGGTGTGTTATGCATACTCTATGTATGCATATATATATACATACTATAAGGTAGGTGCGGGTGGGCTAGCGAGTAATTAAGGAGGTTAAGAAAAGCCAACTAGGTGGTGGCGCGTGAACCTAGAAGATCAGGAGCTAGACAATTATATAATGGTTGACAATTTCCCTTCTTCTCACTTACTTCCTTCTCACGTAAAACGCGCTGTGTCCCCACTAGTCTAAGGACGGCCCTAAAAATCTCCCGAAATGCAAAGGAGAAAAAAATAAATAAATAAATAGAAAATTTGTGGAAGAGCAAGAGTCGAGGAGACTGATCATTGTGGATCGCTCTAAGGACGTGACCTACAGCCGGTACCTCACGGCGTACGTGTTAGTAGTGTGTTATATGATTTTTAAAAGAGAATTTAAATAATTACACCTCCTTGTTTATTTTTTTGATAAAGATTTTATTATAGTTTTTAACTTTTAAAAGCTTGTGTAAAATCATACTTTATCTTTTACCTCGTTCATTGGTCGTTGGGTATACCCGGTACAAATAGTTGTAGCGTGTTGAACTGCAGTAACTCGACCCCTGGATGCGCGGGGAAGACAAAGCACCGTGCCTCCACCAACTCCGTGCCGATGATGTCTTGTCATCAGTCACGTCATTATGCAAGTCGCTTTACTAGGCCTTGTAAATGATTTTTGACCCAAAGGGCCATTTTGCATTTATCCCAGAGAAAGCGATCCAAAACCAACCCTTCAATTCATTTTAATTTACGTTATTTATGCATTTGAGACCCACGTAAGTATTTGGGTTAATTGATCAAAAATCATTAAATAGCCTCATTTGAAGGTGAAGTGTATTTGTCAAATTACATCGGACGGTCGAGGGTTAATCTTCGAGAACATGGAATCTTCAGATAGAAGTCAACATCCGCCTTTCCGCCAAGAGGGTTGCACAGGATTAGATCAAGCACGGTTTTCCGACAGTCTGAAAAGGGTAAGAGTTTCTTCCGTCCCAAACAGATCGAAACAAAAAGAAAAAGAAGGATTCTGCTATTCTGAATCGACAAGGACAGCCAAACCGCGGACTATCTAGAAAACGAATCGGTTCATGAGAATTACAAGCAGCCCGGACTCGACTTGAATGGAACTACTATAAAAATCCTTATTCTCCAAGCAAAGAAAGCTGGTCATGTTCCCCGCAGACCAAGTCCTTAAAGCGCAAGAAGCTGTATTTTGAATCGATAATTATAAAAAGAGTATCCATTAAATAATGAAGGCATTATCTGAGTGTGATTGAGAACGAGGGAAATACGCTCCGACTTCTTTTTGTTTTTAGGAATAAACTACCGGGTCGCTGTCCACTCAATGCATCGCATACATCACTGCTGACAAATTTGCATAATCTTTGTACAATGAATTGTGTAAAAGGTGCTATTTTTTAATTGGAGAACTAATATCTTCACTTATTTGTTTTTTTTATTATTATTATAAATTTTTTGTGAGAGGGATGCTTTAGATATCATTCGTTAAAAAGAATTTAATTTCAAGTGACACCTGTAAGACGAGTTCCCTGCACAATTTTTTACTTCTTTTTTTCAGAAAATGGAGCCATTTAATTGTTGGAGATGACCGAAAAAAAAAGTGATTTAAAGTAATCATTTGTAGGTATACTGAAAGAGAAGTTTTTCTATAATTTGTGTTCGGGATCTATTGAATCATTTAAAAAAAAAAAAAAACATATACATGCAACTTGTACCCGGGTGTCATGTATGAGATTAAAAGGTCTCAATCCCACCAACTTACTACAGTTGATCAACGATCAATTGAATCATGAATGGTCATATAAGTTATTTTTAAAAAAAATTGCAGGAAATACATTGTCTTCGAGTTCACACGTGGGTGTGAACTGTAAAGAGTTGACAATTATGGTATTGATCCAAACATAAGCTGGGTTCGAGGGCTAGTTTTTCTCCGGCCTCAAGACTACTGGAGCTTTGAAAAGCCCCTATGGAAGTAAGAAACAACAACAACCTACGAGGGAATGACATAGACATCAAACTCGTTGACCATCTAGACCTCAAAATGTTCAAAAATGTAGCTGAAGTACAAAGGACGCTGGAATCCCTTTTCGACTCTGTTGAACGCCAAGATATAGTGATTACGTCGGAAATGGTTATTTTGGGTAACTAATGGAAACCTCAGTGTCTTGTATCCTTCATAGGTCTATCGATTTGTCTAAAATCTAAATAAGTGCAACATCTCCTCAAGCCTGCACGGAAAGGCTAATGATATGTATCGTCCACAGGAAAGTTCAAAGACCAGCCGGCCGTGGAATTTTTCATATGCTTTGATCCTAGTACGAAATGCTAATGGTATGGTGCAGTTGGGACACTAGATGCGACGACACCAGAATAAAGGTTGTCAAAGCAATTGCAAGGTGTCAGAATCTTCCCAGTCTTGTTCTGAAAAAAGACACAAGCTTATGGAAAAGCTCCTCCGGGAAATGTCTGCTGATTGGCCAAAGTTTCCTGACTTTCAAGCTTGGAGGTGGCCGATGAAGTGGGGGATTACCAACCAAGAGGGCTTCATTTTTCATGCTTTTGACTGTCACAGATTCTGCATTTTGACACGGATAAACAGCCGCCCTTAGCTGCGTATTTTGGCCTTTCATATAAAAAAGGTTCTTTTTTTCCCTCAACAGAGTAGAGCCACGTATATAAAGTAGGACGGATCAGAAGCTCGTTAAGCCGTCTTTCTGGAAGGAAGCCAGAAGGACAAGAGAAAGTACTCGGACTTTTGCTTTGACGTGGACGCTAAATTAGGATCTCTAATCTCATGCGAATTTCATTTGGACACCGAATCCCAGTAAAGTTACAAGCTTTTACCTCCCATATAGCTCCATAGGACCATATCTTGCTTAATGTACTATATATTTCAAATTAATTGGTAGCTAGGATATTGGGAGAAAAAGCAACCAATATGTCACGGTTTAGACTATTTCAGAAGAAAAGTGAAAAAACTTGACCATAAAATTCTCTTATTAGGTTAACTCTATCAGTTGAAATTCAAGTATGTAACAAGATGTATTAGAACCAACTTACAACCTAATATGGTGGCAAGCACCTTAAGCCTAGAAGAGGCTGAGAGGGCCTGACCCAATGGCCAATGTCCCGAACCCAACATACCAAGCTAGAACAAGTTGACAAAAAGGTTCCACCCATATCAAGGGAAGTGGATTTGAATAGAATAAAAAATCACAATTTAAGCTTTGAAAAAAAAAAATGGAAGATCTTGACTATATAAGAAAGCTTAACTACTATTCTCAACTCTTTTTACCGAACTAACATTTGAGGTTGAAACTTAGGCCATGACGATTAGGTAGTTTAAAAGAATGAGATCCTTTTGATGTACTTTCGGAGTGTAGAATGATAAAATAGGTGCTCACATCGAATATTTCCTCATTTGGGATGCTGGAAAGACGTTCCTTTGAAAGTTTTGTCACCACGAAAGACCGGTCTTTCCTACATACTCATTCACAAATTTATGCTTCAGGTACAACCTTAACAAATATTTACAAACACCAAATATTCCCACCTTTTTAATCTCTCCTAACATGATGTTTGTCCTTGACTTGCCTGGACAATTAAGGATAATCCTCAGTGTCCATCGCTTTCTCGCATTTCTATTTGAATCGAGTCATGGTACATTGGCATAAACCGCAGTCGGAAAGCTCTATAACAAAAGTAAGGCAACAAACTGCAAATGACAACAAAAGGGGTGACCAACCAAAAGAGAGAACTCGGAGCACAAGCTTCCAGCAGAACCCGATATGCCGTTGTTGATACAGTCGGAGGGAGAGAACCATAAACAAGTAAGAAGATATACCACAAGGCGATGCTTCCCCAGATAAATAGATGCTGGATCCAAGTGAAGTAATTGATGGAGAGTGCCATTTGGCAGTTCACAGCCCACACGATACAAGTGTACATTGTGACCCCGAGGACCTGATAGTCGACAACTTGCCCATCACTTCGGAAAGCCTGGTTAGTCATTGTCTTTGTTGTGAGGAAGAAGATAATTATGGAGCTTATAACTCCATTAAACATCCAACCAAGAATGCGATGCCAGTTGAAGAGAACGTTCTCTACTCCCTCGCGATATAAAGCGGGATACTGTAAACAGAGTAAGCATGACAAACAAAGGGCTATTCAGGTTTCTATATATAAAACTTCATGGATGGTATAGAAATCCAAGAAGATCAATTCACGTCATGCTACGATTTTAGCTTCCTCTAAAATTAAGCAAATGACCGTATTTGATATTGAGGATAATTTGTGATGTGAACGCCAGCTTAGTTTACCTATTCCAGAAACTGAAAAGAAAGATAGGAAAAGCAGGGGCCAGGAAGCATAATGCAAAAAGAGTATTGGAAATGCAGATAGAATCAAACTTGCAGATGAATAACCAATCCCACAGAAACTTGTCGGGAACAATGTCAAATTGTGCTGCACAAGCACTACTCATGGGAAGCTATATGAAGAACCTAAATGCATACGAACTCAGAAAATGATTATAAGTCAGTACCTTGAGACAAAGGCGTGCAGGAACATCCTGGTCGAAAACACCAAGAGCAATTACAGGAAGCGAGGTGAAGAAGACATTGTAAAATGACATGTACCAGTCATTATATGCAGTTTGACCCGAGAAAGAAGCATGAGCCTCAAACCAAAATAGAGTAAACCCAAATGTTATGTTCTTGTAAAAGAAGTAACATATCTGCATCAATTGAAAAGAATGATAAGCAAAGATGGGCATTTGTTGTTCATCACCCATTTAAAATGCCAAAAAACAACATATTAGCAAGGTAAATCCCTTCACGAGGAAACTGAAGAGCATAAAATTAATCAGCAGCTAAGACACCGAAAACAATGTTTGGGAGAAAAGGAACAATAGACTAACTTCTCAATTCCTGTCCTCAATTTTTGTCCATGATGGAGAAACTTTACATCAAAGAAAAGTTAACGAAGGAAACATTGACTACAAGGATAATGGAATAGTGATTTTTCTTCCTAGACTTCTTCTAATAGAGCATTTCCCCACCTTTCTTCTTATTTTCTTTGTTTTTTTTTTTGGAAATCTTAGAAGCAATAGATGGGCATGAATTTTACCATCATTGATATTCGCCTGTAACACCAATGGCCATGTACCAGCAACAGACGTTCTAGAAAACGGAATTGAGCTATTGAAAAGTCACTCGCCATCGCTGCCTGCAGTCAGAAATATTTCTAATATAAGAAGTAGAACCTGTAACTTAATTTTTGAGACCCTTAAAAGCGATATGCCTGAACAAAATCTCTAGAACTGGTATGTAACTAGATTACAAAGGACAATTGTCTAGTTATATGACAACATGATCCGGGAGAAGATAACTTTGGTAATAGTTTAATCGTCAGTGAAGTAAATGAAAGAGAAGAAAAGGAATTTTGCTAATCAGAAATTCTTTTCACACGCTCCTATAAAGTTATCCTTTAATTGATATTCATTTTCACCAGCTGCAGATCAAATATAAATCACTCATCACTAAGAAATGGCAATAAAAGTATAAAACTCCAACGTACAATCACTTCAATCAAATTTGGATGACTTAGATTTATAACCGAAAAAGTGAATGAAAAAAATCAGATGCAAAAGTAATACAGATATTTCAACTCTGTAAAAAGTGACGATGTACAATCTCTATAACTAAAAGAAAAAAGAGACAAATTATAAAAAACCTGCATCCCTTCGACGCCACTAATGCCAACTCCAATGTCAGCCTCTTGAATCATGCCAACATCATTTGCCCCATCGCCAATGGAAAGAGTTATCTTCCGTGTTTGCAATTTTACCAATCTTGTGACCTGCATATCTTCTAGACTTATCAGATTATTCAGATGTCATTGAAAATGGTAACTAGAAAATCCAGCTAAACTACATGAAGGACAGAAGTTGGTTGAATTATAGCACTTACGAGAGCTTTCTGCTTGGGTGAAGAGCGGCAGCATACGACAGTAGAGCATAGAATTGCAAGTTCAAAAAACGGCTTCTCCAAGTTCTTTTTCAGAGAATAATCCAAGGACCTCCCGTCAATTATTAGGCCAAATGAGTGAGCATTTCCTTCAGCTGAATTAGAACTTTTTTGGGCAGACTTTACCCGATCTATTCCTTCTCTGATTTGCTTCTTTATGCTTTCAGTCGAAGCCTATAACAGTCAGCATTTAAGACTCCAAAAAAAGAAAAAAGAAAAAAAGGGAAAAAATCTGATACCTTTTCAATCTCATCCTCTTGTCCTCCTCGTCCCAAGGCAACAGTATCTAGTGAATCAAGAGTGATCACAATTTGTTCCATATCTTGTGTAAGTAAACTACAAGTATACCTACACAATCAGAGAAGTTATAATATGTAATTTTCAGAAAAATACATATCAATACATGTATCTGTAGTTAATATTTTCTAGAAAAAGATTTTCTATATTTGCTGTAGTTTACATTACCCAACATTAATAGCTGTTTCCATTTTGTCACCAGTTAACACCCATATGTTAATTCCGGCACGGTGAAGCTTCTCGATGCATTCAGAAACCTGAGCATCAAACAATGCTGTGAGAATGCCACAATCATAAAACAATGAAATCAGTTTCCAAGACTACAATGAACTATCTGGTTATGTCTCCATGACTGTCAACTTCCGCACTTCGGAGTGAGACTATATTGACATAACCAGACTATATAAAAGGTTAATTAATGAAACTTTAAATTTTCAATACTGACTCCTTCTTGTAGTTTGTCTTCAATGGCTGTAGCACCAAGAAGAATTAAATCCCTTTCAATCTCTTCAGCAACTTTATCCACCAACATATCACGGTCTTCTGTGTTAGACGTTTTCGCTTCTTGAAATTTTTTCTCCCATGACTCATAAGCTCCTTCATCAAGCTCACGATACGCAACAACCAAGATACGTAGTCCGGCTTCTGCATACTTTTTAATGTGATCCTTGGTTTGAGACTCAAAACTCCGTCCCTCGTCTGCAAGTCTTCTAAGAATTACACTGAAATAAATGAAAAAAATAAATGGAAACCTTGATATCCATTGGCTCAACTAGTAACGCCATTTAACAAATGACAAAGCACCAGGATTCTAACCTGTCCGCCCCCTTGCAAAGAAGGAACAACCGTTTTTCCTCATCTCTTACAATTACAGACATTCTTTTGCGAGTACTACTAAATTCTAAGACTTGAAGGAGCTTGTATGTTCTGGGATTCAGAAACCAAGTCACGTGAAGCTTGAGAAACAGTAAATGAACAGAAGCATAAGAAAAAAAAAAAAGAGTATACAGGGATGACAGAAATTAAAAATTGGATCTAGATGAAGCAACCAAATATGTAACATACACAAAAAATATCCTGTTTTTTAGTTTTTCAGAAAATGAAAACAGCAAAAGGAATGCCATTAAAACAAAATCAATTCAAATACAGGAAAATAAGTATGTGCATGATAAAAGACATTGATTCCTCCCAAGCCATAGGCTTCCCCTCACTCTCCCCACAACATTTTCAGAAACTTGAAAACACAATTTGCGTATATTGAACTCTTCTACTATTTTCTTGCCTCTCCCTCGGCTTATTATCCCAGGAACTTCAAGAAAACTAAATCTCCTACAGAAAATTGAGCACAAAGTACCAGTTCCACAAGTTTTATTCCTGATAATAAGGCTAGAGAAAATGTTTTAGAGTAAAAATAAAATTTTTCTAACCTTAAGAAAGACCAAATTAGAAAGCGCAAATTAGGCTGATTGTGCCTGTGGACATTACGTATACCATGAAATCCAATTATACTGCAAATGCCAGTTTTTGAAAAGCAGAGAAAGATAGCAATATTAGAGAAGCATCCAGACCACGATTGTTTAAAACAAAGGTGAAAAATCATGTATCAAAACAGGCAACAGCGTGATTCAAAAATGACAAATGGACATGAGAAGGCATGGTGATAACTGCCCTTAACACAAGTGGAAATTTGTAAAACATGAATGTCGCATTTGCAGCTCACCTTGCAACTTTTTTGCCAGTTTCACAAGTTAACTCATGCAAACAGATGCTTGTTTGCGTCCTTTCCAAAAACTCAAATCCAACTTCCTTCGCAGCTATTACCAAGGCTGCTTCATCCTGTGATTCAGCTTCATATGAAGTTTCCCCCCTTTCATCTTTCACTGGAATAACAGTGTGGCACATTGCCAAGACGTAAAAGAATTTCTGAATGATTTCTTTATGAGGTTCATAAATCCAATGGCAATCCATGATGCGTTCATCTCTAAAGTTGAAATGCGTTATTAACTTGCCAGAGTCAGCCTCACCGCCACGACCCTGTGCATCAGATGACGTATCACCACCTTCAGGCAGTCTCTTCTCTCTTCTCCTCGCCAGTGTTCTTTCCACTTCTGTCATACCACGGCCATAAGCAGTGCCTCCTATTGAGCACTTAACAAATTCCATGGAATTACATGTCAAAGTTCCTGTTTTGTCAGACAGTACTGTATGTACCTGACCCAGTTCCTCATTCAGATTAGAAGTGCGAGCATGTGCTGGCCTTCCTGTTTCTTCATAACACATATCCGGATCTTGGTTAATGAAAATAATCTGTAAGACTTTCACAATCTCTATGGATATGTATAAAGATATCGGTATCAAGTACCCATACAACATAAGTGCTGTTAAGAAATGAAAAAATGCAGAAAGTAACGCTCTTTTGGGGTCATAAAACACAGTTGTATCATCTGGACGAAGATACCACCTTCTATACCTCCCACCACCAATATCTCTTTTGGTTTCAATTCCAAAAAACAATGATCCAACAAAAGCTATCAATACCAGGGTACTGAAAAGCAGGTAGATTATCTTATCCATTTTCTTCTCAATTTTACTTCTCTTGGAAGGTGGACGCATAACATTCTTCATCACTTTTGTGTCATATCCCGTAAAAACTACAACACCATAGATATATTCAGTGTTCTTAAGCTTTGAGTCTCTTAAAAGCATTTGTTTTAAGGAAAGTGGGTATTCTTTGCCTTCATAGTACAAAGTTCCAACAAATGAATATAACTTCTCATTAGGGTCCTCACACTTGATCAGTGCCCTAAATTTCTGGAGGGATGTCTCAACTTGAAGATGGGATGTCACCTCCAAGGGTTGCTTCAGCTTTAAATTAGTCTCTCCATCAAGGTTCATAGTCTCAACATAACAAATCCCACCCAGGTTGCTTGAAGAAAGCAGAATTAAATCAGCAGGGAAGTATTCATCCTTGCACACCTTTATGAGATCACCAACTCGAACGTTCTTCCACTTTTTCTCTATGAATGTACAATCTCGATCATACACTTGTACCTTTCGATTGTTTGCCTCAACACTCTGAAACCATTTCAGCATTCAGCTAGGAAACAATACGAAAACAAATGATAGTAATAATAACATTAGGAGTAAAAATGAAAATATTATGGTGTAAGCATACATGAATGAATGCCATCAGAATGAAGATTGCACAGAGTTACGAAATATCAGAATGCACGTAAACACTACAAGGTATGCAACGAGAAGAACAATGGAGAGTTGCATCAAAAAGGGATCCTCTTACAAAAGGTTAAGTATCACTTTATATATAAGTATCATTCCTTATAAATAACTTGGAGCTCGACTGGCATTGACATCTTAGATCACATGGTTGGCTGATGGGGCTAGGAGGATGGGGACCATTCTCCGTCTTTTCCTTTTAGTGGGAGGGGAAGCATTATAGTTTTCAGGAATTAGAGAAGCATTATAGTTGGCTGGCTTGCTAGCAAGACATATGCTGAACTGCATTTATCCATACTTTCAAGAGTTTCACATCAGGGTGGGGATATTTATCTTTGAGACATAGCTAAACTAGGCTTTTGAAAATAGTGGTTGGAGAAATTGACAAAAATGATGGTCTCGTACTTACATAGATTTTGTATTCTCTTAGAGTTCGGTCATAAATACTAACTCAATTATGACTTATAACTGGTAGTTTAATGTGGTTTGTTTCAATCATCTGGAGACTATTTTGTTCTGAGAGCAGCTCTTACCTTGGAGAGAAGTTCTCGTTTCACGGCTTTTTGGGTCAAAACAAGATTTATGACCATTATCCGAAATGTTTGTAGAAAACATATCATATCACAAGCACCCGAAAACCATACTTTCATTCACAAAAATATATCACACTACAAGCACCCGAAAACCGTACCTTCATTCACAATAATGTCTCACACTACATGCACCCAGAAACCATACCTTCATTCACAATAATTGTTAAAAGGATTATAAACGAATCTCCAATCAAGAACCAGAACGTTTTTGGTGTTCTAATCATAATGGCAACCGGAAGAAACCAATGCTAATAGTTAGTTTCTAAGAACTATCAATGTTTGACCACAATTCCCAGAACCCAATTCCTCTTCTTATTTGTTGAAACACATCCGATGTTACTGGAACAAATGCAGTCTAATTCCCGTACAAGAAACGTAAATATAACCAAATAAATCTCGTTGCCGAAATTTTAAATAACAAGTGCATCGACATACAGAAGGCAGAACATAATGACTAACATCTAGAAGATCAAAGATCTAGAAAACAAAAGAGTAAAAGCAACTTCAAACATCACCTGCTTTCTTCGTCTCCAATCTTCCACGCCTTCCTTGAGCACAGTAGCTCCAATCACCACTGTCAACGGTAAAAGAACGCTAGGAGCTGAATAAGGTGCCAGGGGACTATACGAAACGCAAGCCACAACAAGAAAGTATATGTTAGCTACCCTCCTAAACTGCTCAAACAAAGACTTGGGAATAAAATTCCACATTGTATACTTAGTAAACCAAACGTTATTGTCCTTGTACTTCAAATTAACAGCCTCAGGACTACCCGGATCATTACAATATACTATCCTCGAGAACCCTTTCCTCCCACTTTGGGAATGCTCGTCTCCAAACTTAGGCCGACTACGCAAACACGAACAGAGTTGTATCCCTCTCCTTGGCCCTTCAGACATTTTCACGCATAAACCAGAAATGGGTCTCTTTTTAACCAATGAAAACCAACAAGCCACAAAACTCCCTCACCTCACACTTCACGTTTCTCTTTTCACTTTCCAGAACGAGCAAACAAGTCACAAGCTTACAGCTAGTCCTCCAAACTCAAATTCCCATTCATTGTAATATGAAAACCTCAATGAACCCCCAATACATTAAGCAGTCAATCATCAACAACATGAAAAACCAAAAACGAGGGAAAAGGCGCGAAATACTAACTTGCACAATTTCTACTGAGACATAATCAATGCACTCATTCTATCCTGCTCTGTTTGTGAGATACAACCCAATATAAGAAGGATGTGAACCACGTTGTACTTCAAGTTCCATACACTGACACCGACAACACAGAAATGATCCCCTCGTACTTCGCAGACAATATAACTAAACTTCTCCGACCAATATTCTTTGGGAAACCCAAGAGTTGGTCTCTCCAAATTCCTTACTTTCATGTGAAGTTGCAGACACCGGTTCCTTGTGGGGTTTAGCTGAATGGTACAGAAAGAATGTGACAAAAAGCGAGTTTTGCACCCAGTGGTAGTAGCTAGCCTTCTCTTGCCGCTTTTATAGGCAGAGATAAAATAACAGAGAAAGGCTAACATAGAATCCAAGCAGATGATTATTGCCCCGGACTTCGGAGGGGTTTCGCTGGAAGTTCGGGGAAGCTTGACGTAGAATCGTATGGCTACACGTCATAGTCCTTTGCCTTCCACGTCGCTGCTGAACCTATGCCTCACTGCGGCTTTCTCTCGCCCTACTGCTTTTTTCTCTCTCCCTCTCTCGGCCTCGGCCTGCGTTGTTTCTAACGAGTTCCACCTTTTTCCCCACTGTAACTTTTTACACTCAAACCTATGGGGTATTCACCAAGACTTCTGCGCCCAATATGGTCAACCCCATTAAATCATTTTCCTTTTTGGTATGCAAGTAATTATATCCGAGAAAAAATTGTTAACACTTTCATATCCCTCACCGACTCAGGTCGTAAGAAAAAAAGACTTGTCAAAGTTATGTTGGGGAGAAAAAGCACCATTATGTAAAATGGAATACGTAATTTTTGTCTCGATTAACAGATGTTTTTCATGTAATGAACACGCAACACATTAAACGTGGAACTGAACACTTGATTAGCCATGGAATCGACGTGAATAAAGTTATTCTGTTTTCAAGTGCCATAGCGAAATTGTCATAATGTGTTTCAGCGTAAAGGCTTACGGGATCTTCTAACGTTTTGTAGAAACCTTCATTCTTCCATTGCAAGTTTGACTTGACTGTTCATCTATTGTTTCCTTACACGAACATCTCATTGGAGAATAATCTAACCTTGTGTAATTGGACGGCATCCGTATAATTCCTTGTTCTGGTTCTAGAGAGGGCAACTATTGGTGCTGCCTCCGCAAAGTTGCTTGCTGAAGGCGGTCGGAGTCTCTACAATAAAGCTTAGTGCTGGGACCTTCGAATCTAGTAGTCGTGTAATGCTCGGAACTGTGCCATATGCAAAAAGGGTCCAGTGATGTGATTGCCTTGGCCCGCATGCGTGCCACAAACGACGAGAGTCGTAATTGAAGAAACCCAAGTGATGCGTTTAGTAGTTGCTTTGGTGTTTGAATTGGGAGACGATGGCTGAAACCCTTCTGCTCTCTTTATGCGCATGCGTTGGGAAGCTTATTAGTCGCATGCAAATACTTTATGGATATGAATCGAAACTAGACCTTATCGAGGTGGAACCCATCTGTTTCAGAACTCTACCTCCACTTTATGAATTCAAGTGAGTGGTTAAATTCAACCGATGGGACGAGCTGGGCTCAACACTGATGCGTTGCCAGGAATTATTCCCCTGTTTTTAGCCAACATTTATATTACGAATCCAACTGTGTATGAGTTTTTCAACCAATTTGACACCTCAAACTGAATCCCTGAAATGGTCAAGGGGCTGCACAAAGATTACTTCTGACCATCGGTTTCGACGTACAGCAGTTACTTGTCCCAAGAGGCAATTTGAGTGGTAGAAACGTAAAGAATATCCTGCACAAGAATCTCGCCAACCACGTCTTCTGGGTGGGAGTGTTTGTTTATCAATAATCTTAAGACGTCATTACATGATGATTCCATAATTTACTTGTTTTCCCTTGGCAGTATTAATTGATCCAGCTCACAACTGCTGCCAACTACTAGTTGCATTGCTGCAGTCCCAATGATGTACTTGTTGGGAGAATTCAACAAAGTCGCATCATCTACATAGAGATTGAACACATAAATATAAGAATACATAGATCCAAATACAACATATTTAAGATGTTCAAAACATCATAATGTCCTACGTCTCTATAGTCTCTTCTCATTAGATTTTCTCATCATACATTCCATTTTCTCAAATAGGTATCTCATGGATTCTCTCATCAACTAGAATCCATAAGAGGGGCCTTTTTCAACAATTAGCCCCTCATGGGGACTCTCTCAATTTGCCCACTAGGTTTCTCTATATTTTTCTTATTTATAGAGAAATCCTAAAGGAATCATAGTTGAATACTAGTAAGAAAACTTACTCCACATAAGGATAAGAATCCTAATCCAACACTACTAGGAATAAGGATAAGAATCTTAATCTAACACTACTAGGAAATCCACTATATTTAGAAGATATTTTCTAGTTGCACAATTACATAAAGACCCATGATTGTAATGATAATCATACCCTTTAATCTAATTATTTCACAAATCTTAATAGTACCTTAAAAAAAGGTTTTGCTTAAGATTACACCCTTTGATATGGGGGCCTTTTATTGGATGCCTTCTCTGGAATGCGATTTGAAAAAGGGTTTCATGGGGCATCTCAACAACCTTTCTTTCTTAACCCTAAACGTGAAGCAACTTCATGTTTTGCATGTGACCAGTAAAGGTTAGAAAGCACGTCTTTAGCTTCTTTACTTGGGAAGATGTTATCAACTTTGAGTGTGCTTTCTCCAAAGAATGAATCAAATTTTGGGACCTGGGTTTCTTTTATGGATTTCAAGCAAAACACATTCACCATGATCAAAGTTGCAGCATCTAGTGAAAAGATAACAAAGTTCTTAAGGTTTAAAGTTCAATATAAAAGTAAATTAAAAAGTTTTAAAAAATTATTTTTCATATATACATTATTTCAAAATAGACTAATTTTTAGTCTACAATTGTTTTTGTAGATAGTAGTTGTTAATCTTTTAAGCAATGTAATTAACATTTTAAACAAGAAATACAAAAAATAGACATTTTTTAATTAATGTTTGCCATATGGAGAATTATTATTATTATTATTATTATTATTTATTTTTTACTCAAAAACTTTACATCTTTTATTTATTTATGTATTTGTTTGACAAAAAGATATCGTTTTCCAAATTCAAATTCAATATATTAGATTTATGTTATTCCAATGTTTATTTATTTCTTTTATTCTACGAAGTAACATTTTAAATTCCTTGCAGTAGAAACATATTTCACTGAAGACAAAGCTTCCAGTGCTACCCAATAACCCTCTAGTTTCCAAATAATTTTAGATATAAAAATATCCTTTTTTAAATAAAAGTCAAACTTAAATCAAGAGATCTCAAGTTAGATAGAATTGCATACCACCAAACTAAGGTGTCTCTAAAGAATTTGATGAACTCTTGTATGTTTGGAACAAAAGCTTGTTTACTGATCAAGCAAAACCAAAACTAGTTACAAGAGAAAACAAAGCCGTAGAGAGAAGAACTCTTAATGTGCGGCTATTATGATTTACATGTTAACCTAAGAGGCTATATATAAACATAAATAAGGCTTATACAAGGGAAACCCTAATATCTCATAATATAGGAAAATATATTGGGTCTTATTCTAGGTGCAATATATGGTAACATAAATATAAAATCTTCAACCTTCAACACCCCCCTTCAAGCTGAGGGTCGAAAGAAGTCCAAGACCCCAAGCTTGCTAAGGAGATGATAGTGTTAATTTGTCCCTAAAGCCTTGGTTAGAATATCTGCAGGTTGGTCACCACTCCCAACATGTGCTGTGCTAATTAAACCATGACGTATTTTTTCTCGAATAAAATAACAAGAAACATCTATATGCTTGGTCTTCTGATGAAAGACTGGGTTTTCTGTCAATTTTTGCGCTGCTTCATTATCACAATATAACAGCACTGGCTGTGAAACATTAATTCCCATATCTTTTAATAGACCAACCACCCAAACGATCTCATAAGTAGTGGTTGTCATGGCCCTGTATTTAGCCTCTATTGAAGAAAGAGTCACAACTAGTTATTTTTTACTTTTCCAAGAAATTACTGAATGTCCAAGTGTAAGACAGAAGCCAATAGTGGATCGACGTGTCATAGGGCATTTTGCATAGCTAGCATCACAGAAAGCTTGCAAGAGAAAATCGACATATGAAGGAAAGAATAAACCAAGCCCTATTGTTCCTTTAAGATACTTGACAATGCGGAGAGCTGCCTCCCATGGGATTGCTTGGGAGCATGCATGAATTGACTTAAGAGGTGTACGGGAAAAGCAATGTCAGGGCGTGTCATATCAAGATAATTCAGCTTACCAATCAATTGTTGATAACTCAAGATGTTCTCAAATGGTGGATCATCTATTTGTGGACGAACTTGCTCATCATATTTCAAGCTAGTAAATAAGACATTTGTCTCCATAGGATTTCCAACAGGCTTTACAGTTGATAGTCTCAATTCAGAGATCAATTCTAAGATATATTTACGTTGACTAAGATGCATGCCATTTGAATCTCGAAGGATCTCAACTCCAAGAAAATACTTAAGTTCTCCCAAATCCTTGATTCGAAATGTAGAATGAAGATAGGCTTGTAAAGCCTCAATTTCTTGTGTGTCATCACCAGTAATTAAGATGTCATCCACATATATAAGCACTAAAACAATATTATTATCTTGTCCTTTAGTGAAAAGAGAATAGTCATACAGTGACTGTCGATAGCCAGCAGATACTAAAGCTTCTGTAAACTTCTCATTCCACTGTCGTGAAGCTTGCTTTAACCCATACAAAGATTTCTTCAATCGACATACTTTGGACCCCCCTTCAAAAGGACTCCTAGGTGGTGGTTTCATATATACTTCCTCATCTAAATCTCCCTGTAGAAATGCATTATGGACATCCATTTGTCGAATAGTCCATTTACGTTGTGAAGCAATAGATAATGCACTTCTAACTGTCATAGATTTTACTGTAGGAGAGAAAGTCTCATGATAATTGATGCCTTCTGTCTGACTATAACCCTTCGCTACTAGACGAGCCTTAAACCGCTCAATATTCCCATCAGCATGATACTTAATCTTGTATACCCATTTACATCCTACGGGTTTTCTTTATGGTGGTAGGTCTACCAATTCCCATGTTCCATTCGATTCTAATGCTTTCATTTCCTGATCCATGGCATCTCGCCATCTAGAATCCTTAACTGCCTCATGGTAGAACAAGGGTTCTATCTCAGGTGAAATGGCTGCTATGAAGTGTTGATGTGGAATGGGTAAATGTGTATAAGATACATAGTCAGATATGGGGTATTGTATGGATGAGCCAACATTGTTGCAAACATAATCTTGAGTCTATATGGGTGGACTGGAAATTCTAGTAGATCGTCTAGGAGGTGATGAAAGGACTATGGGATTATGCATGGTTGGTGAGAAATGATCATCTGCTGTCTCATCATAAGTGAAAACAAGAGGTGATGTAGAAGGAGGATCTATAATCTCCAAGGTAAAATCATTGGGTTGGTTGCTTGAGATATTGGAAGTGGTAATATCTTTTGTAGTATGAATGGTTGTATCAAGAATGGAATTTGATTGGGTAGGAGAGATTACCTGAGTATCTGAATTAGGGTTAACTCTGATAACTTGTTGTGCATGCTCCTCATCTTGAGATGACATCATAGGGAATTCTGAGGAATGGGACCCATTCTTTATGTTTGTAAAAGGGAAAACATTTTCATGAAAATAAACATTACGAGTCACAAAAAATTTCTTTCTTTAAATGTCATAAAGTTTATACCCTTTTTGCCTAAAAGGGTATTCCATAAAAATGCTAGGAATAGCTCGAGGGGCAAATTTATCTTTATGCCCCACCACTGAAGCATAGCAAAGACAACCGAAGACTCGAAGTCTAGAAAGGTCAGGAGCTTTCCCATGAATCATCTCATAAGGAGATTTTCCGTGTAAGACTGAAGAAGGAATGCGATTGATAATGTGTGTGGCAGTGAGTATACATTCACCCCAAAAACATGTAGGCATGTGACTTTGAAATTTTAATGCCCGTGCAACATCTAATAAATGACGATGTTTACGTTCTACCACACCATTCTATTGTGGGGTATATACACATGAACTTTCATGCATTATACCTCGTGATGAAAACAATTTGTCACATGAGGAATTAAAGAAATCAGTTGCATTATCAGAACGAATGCGTTTGATTCCAATGCTAAAATGATTTTGAATTGTGTTAAAGAAACGTTCTAAATGTGATACTGTTTCAATCTTATGTTTCATGAGGAAAGTCCAAGTTCCTCGTGAAAAATCATCAACAATGGTTAGAAAATATTTCAAACCATCATAATTTGGGGCATGATATGGTCCCCAAATGTCCACATGGATTAAATCAAAAAGATTTTTGACATTCTCAGTGCGAACAGTGAATGAATCACGTGTTTTCTTAGCAAGAGGGAAAACTGAGCAATGGAAATCAGAAGACGAAAAATTTTTGAAATCATTCAAAAATTTAAATTTAGATAAAGACATGTGACCAAGTCTTGAATGCCATAAATGAAAATTAAGGTCATTACATGCTGAAGTAATTGAAAGGGCCGGTGCAGTACCAGAAAATTTGCTAACATGCTTATTCTTAGGGTGCAAGAAAAAATAAAGTTCATGTCGCATTCTACCAATTTCCTTGACATCACCCGTCGAGAGGTCCTAAAACACACACAAATCAGCATAGAAAACCACTAAACAGTTATTCTCAGCAGTGAATTTAGTTACGGACAACAAATTATATTTGAAATCACAAGAATAAAGAACGGTATGTAATTTTAAACCGTCAACTAGGGTTATGGAACCAGTGTGGGTGACTTGGGTTAATTCCCCATTTGGCAGTTTAACAAATCTAGACTTAGTCATGCATTTAACAGGAAATTCTAAGCAATTAAAATCAGCAGTAATATGATCACTGACCCCACTATCTATAATCCAAATGTAAAGAAAAGATTCTGAAATACCTGCTCCATTAGCATGAGAGGTCCTACCATAGTCTTCCTTGATCAAATGGATAATGCGCTCATACTGCTCTGGTGTAAAAGTGCAATGACTAGGCTCAAGAGTGGCCAAATTGATAGTAGAATTACTAGTAAAATTCTTGTGACCTGGGGGATAGCCATTAAGCTTGTAACAAGCTTCCTTCTTATGTCCAAAAAGCTGACAATGCTCACATTGTGGTCCTTTAAGACGATAACAACTTTCCTTGCGGTGCCCCTTTCGTTCACAATGCTCACATTTGGGTTTGCCAGAAACCCAAGATGATGTATCATTTTGCCCTACTTTGAGTGAAAACGATGTGTCATTTTCGTTATGCAGAGGTGTTGTCCTAGTTGATCGCTTAGGCCCTGGTGTTGTAACAAATGGCTCAAATGCGGACCAGCTTGTTGCGTCGGTCTCATATGTCGACGTAAAAGCCTGAGAATCACCAATCGTCTTCTCTAGACCTCCATACCGGTATTCGACATTGTTGGCGATGGAGTAAGCTTGCAAAACGTCAGGAAGTGGCCTCATGAGCAAAATATGGTCTCTAAGATGAGAAAAGCGATCATCTAGTCCTTTCAAGAATTGATAAAACTTCATGCGTTCTTGATGAAGTTTCCAACCGTCAGTTTTGGACATTTCTGGTGAATCCAGAGCCATCAATGTTGCATACTCATCCCATAGTGCTCTCAAGAGATGAAAATAAGAAGCAATTGATCCACCCGATTGCTTCGTGGAGCTTAATTCATTCAAAAGGTCATAGATTCGGGTCGGGTCGACCTGGCTATAACGAGTACATAGCTCATTCCAGAGATCAGCAGCACTAACTGTGTAGATTAAGCCCTCATGGAGTTGCCCAGATAGCGAGTTAAGGATCCAAGAAAGACAAATTGTATTACAACGCTCCCAGATAGGCAAATAAGGCGAATTTTCAGCCAGAGTAGGGTATTTGCCATCCACAAATACCAACTTGTTCTTAGAGAGAAGAGCAAGTTTTATAGCACGACTCCAAACAACATAATTACTAGAGCCATTGAGTTTAAAACCAACCAAAGGAGCTCCACTAGTATCACCGGGTGGTAGATATAGGGGATCATTCGGGTCTGTGATGATCGGAATTGGGGAAACATAACCCTCATGATGATCCGATTTAGAACCTGATTGATTCCCCTTCTCTTGGTGAGTTTTTCGAGCATGAGGAGCAACATATGGAGTAACCGGTGGTTGAAGAGGATCTGACTCAGTAGCCATGATGAAACCAAAGAAGTCTCCAAACTACTCGTACCAGGAAATATCCAAGAGAAAAACAAATATTTGACAAAGTATCCAAACCACAACAGCAAACCAAAATAGTCACAAAGTGCGGAAGCAAGGAGGAAAAAATACCAAAGATCGTGTGGTTGCTTGGTGTAGTCGATAAAGTCAAATTTGTTTGATCTGGTATAGTGCCGAAGAGACAAAAAACCCACAAAGCAAAAGACAAAACTAGGCGGCGGCAAAGTGTACCCTTTTGGAGAGAGAAAACCAAGTGTACCTTTTTTTTGGAGAAAGCCAATCCCGCACCTTTTGCTTTATTGTCACGATTTCTTGCTCATCTATCGAGTTTGTTAAAGTTGTTTCAACTTTACTTTTTTGTACAAGGAGGATATATAATTTTATGTCAACTTATTGTTTTTGTTTCACGTAAATTTTTTAGAATCAATTTATTCTATTATTTTAATATTTGCAACATCAATGCAACACATAGAAAGAGAAATTCATCTTAAGATCATTCAAATGTCCTCATCATCTAAGTGTTATACATACCCATCAGCAGCAGAAAGTCTTGGCTTACGACTAGTCCAGATCCCACACATGGAATGGATCGCAACATACATTCCGAGTGGGGAATTTTCTAGTAGAAAAACTAGCAAAGTGTTGTCACTCTTTGACTGGATCGCAAGTTTATGACCAAGTTGGATCTTTACCTTGGATGTGCTTGGATGTATGTAGAGAAGATCCACTTGGCTAAGAATACTACCAGGCATCATATCAGAAAAGATTGAGTGATCATTCAAGAGTTTGTCATGAGCCAAAATATTTTAAATTATAAAAAATTTATGTTTTCTTGCATGGATTAAGTTTAACCTTTTGTTTGAGTTTTGCACAATACCAAATTATTACTTTTGTTAATTTTTAGTCTAAAAACTAATATTCATATTATCATGTAAGCAAATAGCTATGTAATCTTCTATGACATTGCGTCTTGGGCAGAACACGGCATTGGCACATTAACATTATTTATCACATCAATATTTAAACTCAGTTCGATAAAACGTGTTATAAACCTTACACGACCTTTCTGTGAAAGGAGGATCACATAGTCTCTACACCTCCACCTTGTGCAGGTGGTGGAGATATTATGTTCCACCCTTGGCAGAGATGTAATAGGAAGGAGGCTACGCAAA
This sequence comes from Casuarina equisetifolia, assembly GCA_028551475.1. Lineage (NCBI taxonomy): Eukaryota > Viridiplantae > Streptophyta > Magnoliopsida > Fagales > Casuarinaceae > Casuarina > Casuarina equisetifolia. Next base: position 17,431,792 of record CM052355.1, read on the forward strand.
GGCTCCACACAACTCACGGAGGGAGATGCCTTCGTGAAATATCATGGAGGACTTTGAAAGGTCATGGGAGCCTCCATTATTCACCAGAAAAGAAAAAGTTCTCTTCCCCTGTGTTACCAAAAATCACTACCGAAAGCGATCGTGTTTTGCGAGTCTAGCAGCATCGTCACTCGCGTCCCATGAACATCTCGTGAAGATTTATGGGTTTTTCAGGAAAATGAATTTTCCTAGTCTCCAAAACTAATTCTTTTTGGCGGTGATCATGTTTTGGGGACTTTCATTTCTTCATTTTGGTTATAATTTAACTATTTATAATTATAATTTGTTAAAGGTGAACATTATCCTACATTAGAAGCACAAAAATAAATCCTTAATTTTATAAACGTTGAAGTTTTTCTTTTATTACTTTAAGGTATTGAGATAAGACTTCATATTTTAATATGATATAAAAATCAAGAATGAACTTATGCTTTGTAATTTTTTGGACCTTAAAGTTAGGCTTCTATTTAGGTGTAATGTTTGTGTCAATATATTAATGATGAGTATTGTCTTACATTATATGTATGATGATAGTCTTTTAGCTTATAAATGATGATATTTTTTTTTATTATTTTAAGATATTGAGATAAATTTTCACACTCTAATATAATTTATTTGAGAGTTTGTAATTTTTTCAAACATAATTATAGTGTGTTAAAATTAGTGTAAAATTGTCTTATATTATTAAGGTGTAGACTTATTAAGTGGTTTATCTATAAAAAAAAATGTCCATTTTTCTTTGAACTAGTTTTTATAGAATGATTAGACTTTCTAATAGAATATTAAAGCATAGTCCATCTTTTACATTCCTATGGATTTGAGTAAAAAGTTTTCATAACTGAAAGTAATATGTGATATGATATAAGTTAGACTATTGTAATGTAAGAACATATTAAAATTAATGTAAAATTATCCTATCTATAGGCTTGTATAGTGGGTTTTTATATAAGAAATGTTATGTTCTCATTTCCTTAAGCTAACATTATTTTTTGAAAATCAAAATAGCGTTTTGACCAAATTGTATAAAACAGACAATAAAATTGGATTTTTTACCCTTTTTTCTTCTGGTACTCTTTGTTGATTTGTCGTTGACCGAGGCGGCGTTGATATTGGAAAGCAATTTCGCTTTTTTATTTTATTTTATTTTCCTTCAATATAAAAGGAGAACGAGGGATTCGATCCATGGACCTCAGGCTTGGACAGTTGGATACAGAGAGACGCACGGACATAGAAAGAGAGAAGCGAAGACATCTGAAACTCCACTATCATCGTCGTCGTTCACGTCGAACTGCAGCTGAGTAGACTTTGTATCGTTAGAGACCTTTCAGATCAGTTCTGGTTTGATGTACTTGCTTCTAAAATCCTAGGTCCGTCCGTAAGCCTGCCGGACAAATCTACAGCTCTTGTATTCTTTTTCTCTTTTTCTGCAATTTTGTTAGTTGAGCTTTTATTTTTTTGTTTCTTAATTGCAATTTATTCCTTTGTTGATTCCGTGAGCTCAAAAGTCTGATTCTTTTACTTTGTAGTTAATTCGATGTTTAGGAACGGTATGGTTTCATTTGCGATTAGGTGAAGTTGGAAATTGAGGTATTGCGACTTCAAGTTGATGATTTCCGATGGGCTTGATGTTGGAATTTGTTTTCTTCCGTATTGATTTATTGTCCCATTACTTTGCTTATGGGAATTTGTAAATTTCGACTACAAAATCGGGGAAGCGAAGTACTTTTGTATAGTGAGTCGTCGTTGAAAGTGATGCATTAGAACCCTAAATTTACGCATTTGCGCGCTTCGGTTACAGGTTTCGCTTATTTTTCACTGGAATGGGATAAGAAGTTGAGTTTCTCTTTGTTTGTCAATTCAACAAATTAAGCCAGTGCTTCTTTGATGTTGGTGATGCGCCTTTTTGGCAGTATCATTTAATCTGTTTTAGGGCTATTTGGATTCTAAAGGTTCGGGGTTTCTTCGTTAACTGCCTGGAAAAGTTGTTTCCTTTCTTAGACGTTTTTTTGAGATCAACTTACCCAACAAAACTCTTCTCAAAAAGAGCGATTTGATCAAAGAGGAGTTTAATTCTAAACATCTCTCCTCCCCCACCCACAACAACCCCCCCCCCCCCCCCCCCCCCCCCCCCGCGCCCTCCTTCTCTTTTCTTTACTTGCATTCAAGTGCTTCATTCAAGGTTTGAATTGGAATTCTATAATTTGCATGTGCTGGTACCCCTTCACAATGTATAAATGTCATGGAATAGTTTGATGAATCGGCACAATCAAAAATAATTTAATTAGTGCAAGACACAGAAACTTAAGAAGTGCACAAAAGTTTGACTTTTATGCCAAGTTAGTGAATTTCTCCAAAAAATATGCGTATGCTTTTCTTGAGTCATTAGCGTGTCTTCGGCAATTCCTGAATTAAGTCTGATTTGAGTCACAAATTAGGGCCTGTGAAATCCTGCGGTGGAAATATGTTTAGTCATTGCTTGTCCATACTTATCGGATCTTCTTTCATTATGTTAGTTATGTTTAAAAGTTATGTAGAAATCATTAATTTACACTGGCAATATGATAAATTGTTTTTGGCTCCTGCTTCAATACCACTCTAATTGTTTCTTTGTCTTTCATATAAATGTTCTACAATTTATCTGCTTAGTTTTCCCTTGAGAATCATCAGTCTTTCATGTTCTGTATGCACATAATACACGACATTTTGTTTGGTGTTTGGAACATTTTTGTAGGCCAGGATTTGAAAATGTCAGCATGTTGTTCTGCTGAGAATGCTGGATATTGGATTGGTAATTTCTTGAAGTGCTAAAGAATGATACATCTGGGATCCTGAATTATTGAATGGTGAATAGCAATAGTAACTAGAATACATGATGATGCTCATAGTAATATCTGTCCTGTATTTCAGCTCATGATACTGTTATCAGCTAGTGTTGTGCAAGAGTTGTCGAGAAAAGTGGCACTTCCGAGTTCAAGAAATCTTGGATTACGAAAATAATTCATTGTGATGAAGCATCAACAACCGTCCTGATGAAGGTGCTGGATACGTTTACTGTAACACATTGAATAACGGGAAAATGCTACCAAATTGGAAGAAACCCCACATTGAGTTGACACATACCTCCTCAGCATACTTTTTGGTCATGTGCTCTGGAAAATTTAGGAGTGAAGAGGGTATTAATGGTGTTGTATAAGAAGGAATCATGGAGCATGTGTCAGAGAAAAGATTCCCTGTTGATGCTAAAGATTATAAATTATATGAAGAAGTTGGTGAAGGAGTCAGTGCCACTGTGTATAGGGCTCTCTGCATTCCTCTTAATGAGATAGTTGCAATCAAGGTTCTTGATCTGGAAAAGTGTAATAATGACTTGGTATGTGCCTATTTATTACTTTCTGTTTTAATCTAAGTTACCTAGGTGCGTTTCGTAAATATTTTATCCTAAAAAATGGTTGATAGTTGATCGTTGCTATACATTTATATCTGTTTGTATTTGTACACTCGTCAGATGATGGGCTGTGTCAGCACGCTAAGGTGCTTAAGTTTTTTGGAACCATTTCTTAAGAGAACCCATTGCAACATTGTTGACTTCAGATCTTATAGAGACAATAAGAGATAATTACTTGAGATTACACTACTGTCATACTGATGTCTCTATTTTTTTTTTCTCTTGTAATTTTTTTTCCCCAAAACTGTGTAGGACGGTATCCGGCGAGAGGTACAGACAATGACCTTGATTGATCATCCAAATTTGTTACGTGCACATTGTTCTTTCACTACTGGCCACAGCCTTTGGGTCGTGATGCCATATATGTCTGGTGGATCCTGCCTTCATATCATGAAATCTAACTATCCTGAAGGTTTTGAGGAGCCTGTTATTTGTACGTTGTTGCGTGAGGTTCTGAAAGCTCTTGTTTATCTTCATGCCCATGGGCATATCCATAGAGATGTGAAGGTAAAATACTGCAGCAGCTTGTTTCACTCTTCCAATGATTTTATGCCTTGTTTCTGTGGCACAGCATCCTTCAGTCGGTTGTTGTACACACCAATACATATTCTGGTCCTTCAACATCATTCTTCATAAAGAAGTGTAAGAAAATATGGTTTCGTAAAACCAGGAACTCCTAATGATAATTAAGTTGTATCGAACAATATCTTATATAAGGCAAGACAGACAACCTGTCTTTTTCTTTTGAGAATAGATAACTTTTTTTTTTTTTGGTGGTATTTTCTAGAATACTGAGATTTCATGTATCTGTATCTTTATGCAGCATATAGCAATCATGTTTAACATGTTTGTCTTCTGGTCTATATGAAAGTTAGGATATGGTCTTCTTCATAAGTCATATTTCACTTCTTTTTTTTCCTTGTTAATCCTTTCTTTACATTTTTGCCCTTCCCTCCCCCTCCCCCCACTTCTCCCCCCCCCCCCCCCCCCCCCCCCTTTAAAATGGATGGCATCATGTTGTTTAAGTTATTAATGTTTGTAGCTGTGGGTTGCAGGCTGGAAATATCTTAATTGATTCTAATGGTGCAGTCAAGTTAGCTGATTTTGGGGTATCAGCATGCATGTTTGATACTGGAGATCGACAACGTTCTAGAAATACTTTTGTTGGGACTCCATGCTGGTACATTTTCCTTTAATTATACTTCTTTTGGGCCTTCTATGACTTGCCACTTCTTTTGATCCTTCGAAGTCCTTAATGGATAAAGGTGATTATGTTTCTATAAAAAACAGAGATTCCTTATCTTTTGTTTTTATTTGGTCAGGATGGCTCCAGAAGTTATGCAGCAATTGCATGGTTATGACTTCAAGTCAGTGCTTTGCTTATCTGATCTATGTTTTATGGTCCCTATTTTTACTCTTTTTATTTTTTCTTGAAATTTTATTTGCCCCCTTGCAAAGTCCTATTCATTTTTTAATCTTTGTAAACAGAGCGGACATATGGTCACTCGGAATAACAGCACTTGAACTTGCTCATGGCCATGCCCCATTTTCTAAGTACCCGCCGATGAAAGTAAATTTCTGAGTTTCTTGTGATTTTGATTCTTTTGTATGCTTAAATTACCTTTGGCCCATTTTTACTGTTCAAGTTCCTAATTTGATCCTTAGCATTGGTTTGTTTTTCTTTTTCTGGTTGCAGGTTTTGTTAATGACTTTACAAAATGCACCTCCTGGTTTGGACTATGAAAGGGACAAGCGATTTTCAAAGGTTTGTGTTTGTTTACTCTATACTCTCTCTTAGCAAGTGCATTCGAAAATGTTATTTAAGAAGGGCTTTGCTTCTCCAGTCTTTCAAGGAGCTGGTAGCCACTTGCTTGGTGAAGGATCCTAAAAAGCGTCCAACTTCAGAAAAGCTATTGAAGCACGGTTTTTTCAAACATGCACGCCCAACTGAATATCTGTCTCGGTCCATTCTTGATGGCCTTGCTCCTTTAGGCGATCGGTTTAGGATGCTGAAGGTCTCATGCTTATCTGAACCATCTCTCTCTAGTTTTTAGTTCTGTTTCAGAGATTATACTGATTAAATTTCTCTTGATTTTATCCGTTTCAGGCAAAAGAGGCCAATCTTCTTGTGCAAAACAAAGCTCTCTACGGGGATAAGGAGCAGTTATCACAGGTGAAATTCTTTGAAATCATTGTACAGAACAGATATTTTCTCATGCTACTCCCATGTCATTCTATTCTTATGTTTCCAAATGTTTTATGCTTTCTGATATGAAATATGTCTGTAATAGTCATCCTTTCTGGATACGCTTCTTCTTTGTTGTCAGTGGTCTTTAGACCTATTAGTATTTTCTTCCCTACTGTTTGCAAGGTGCTCAAATCTTACCTGGAAATTGAATATTTAAAAAGTTTTTCGGTACAAAATATACTTTCTGATACTGATTGTACTCTCCCTCTCTCTCTCTCTCTCTCTCTCTCTCTCTCTCTCTCTCTACCTATCCAGCATGCTCACATGAGTTAAGGGAAGGGGCTTCAAAATAGGAGAAAACCAGAATAATAATCTTGAGCAATGGTCATGTGATAAGAAACATGAAAAACCTGCGCTTTTGAATAATTTGGAATAAAGTTTTAGGGACTTCTATAGGTGCTGAAACCAGTATTAGACATACATGAGTGTTGCTTATCTTCAACACAAGTCCGAGAAATTGTTCTTGATGGGGAATGAATAGTGGACTTGTCTGGGAGTATCAAGGTAATTTAAGAATCTTTTAGCTTTCAGACTTTTGTTTACTTACTAAGTTCCACAGGAAATGACCTATAGTAGAAACATGGAGTTGCGTGAACTAGCTTTTGTCTCATGTTAGAGGTTGCTCTGAATCCTCAAGGTTAGGTTTATTGATGGGCTCATCTTTAGGGCTTCTGTAAAGTCGTAGGTGCTTGAGTGAACCGTCTTTTAAATTTCCCCATATTTAACAGGCGAACGTATGGTCTTTCAAAGGCAAGATATTTAGATTGCAATAGAAGGACCACTTTTTGACTTGGTGGCTTTGTTTTTTTTCAATTGAAAAAACAAATGTAAAAAAGGTGTGGAAAGTGGAGTTAGTCTTCTTGACTTGGCTACCTTTTTTAGTCTTTATCTTTTATTTTTTTAAGTTCTTCTTGACTCAATTTCATGGCAATTGTTCTCTTTCTCTCTCTAAAGCATTTTTTTTCTTTGTAAATATATTTGTTAAATGTAATCCAAATCTTTGTTTGATTTTTTTTTTTAAAAACACTGTCAAACGTTATAAAAAATTATTAGATCATTTTTATTTAGCTTATCTTGAGTTGAAGTAGGTATTTTAACTGAAATGCTTTTTTGTTAATTTTATTTAATACCTTGTTTATTTCATTGAAGCTCTTAACATCTATGGGTTCTTTTTTCTTTCTTCTCCCTTATAAACAATGTAACAAAATACTCAGAACTTACGATTTAATTCTGTAAAATAGATGAAGCTGTAAGTGACTAGCAGTTATTTGAGAAAATAACTGATCTAAATTGAAATTTATTTCTTTAGTTTATAATTGAGTATGTAACATATTTGCTAACCATGTTTAGATATTGGTCCCTTGATTTGTGCGGGCACTACGTGGATCTTTAATAAACTCTGGTCTAACTTGACTTTTTGTCTGATGCTACATGTCTGAGGAATTTCATACCTGGTTTTATTTCTTTTCATTACCTTGCTTTTGGGTATTCAAGTTGGTTTCACTGCTGTTTTGTGTTTCTGTCCTTGTGGTTGCTTATGTTCCCTCTTCTTTTACCTAATTACTGATGTTCATATCCATACTTGTGTATTCATTAAAAAGGCTTTCGTTAGAGAAGCTTATGGATCCTGGATTTGCAAAATTTTAATGCACCCTGATTGCAAGTTCTCGTGATTTTTGCAGCAAGAGTACATCCGAGGCATAAGTGCTTGGAATTTCAATCTTGAAGATTTAAAAACTCAGGCCGCCCTTGTAAGTAGTGTCACTTAAAAATATTACGTGAAATTACTTAATTTTATAATTTCTTGGGAAGAGGGTTTTCTTGTTGAAAACTTAACCCATTGCTCTGCATTGTCTTATTTTAGCACTGTATTGCCTGCAGATACAGGATGATGCCATGCCAAATGCTGAAGATCGGGATGCCAGTAAGAAGCAAGACAGGCATGATGGTGCTGGGTTTCCAGCAGAGAGGTTGTCCCTTGGGAGGGCCAACAAGTCAGATGCCCCATCTAGTCAGGAGGTATTTCTACAGTATTGAAATATGCTGTTGGTTTTCCTTTGCCTTTTCCAGCTTAATTGCATCATCTTCTAAAGTTCCCTTGGGTCTTTGAATTTCGACTCTATTCTTCACGTACTTTACATCTCCTATGTGTTTGTTTCAGGAAGGGTTGGACGATCTTTGTGATTTGGAGAGTTCACTTGCTTCATTTCCCATAAAACCTCTTCAAGCACTCAAGTATTAACTTTTTTTTTTTTTGGCTTATGTTCCATTATTAACCTTAATGAACCATCATTTTGAAAATATCTGAATTGCATTCTCTCAAAAGAGAAGTGCTATATCATCCTCCCGAATAATTTATTGCACCTGGTGTCTCCTGATGTTTGCATCTGTTATTTGCTTTTCTCCTTTTCAACATCCTCTCATTTTCACCTTAAAGCAGATGACAGTAAATTTGGCTGTCTGATTTTTATTCTGCACACTTCATCGTATTTTATGTCTTTTGCTGCAGAGGTTGTTTTGATGTTTATGAGGATGATGTGATTGCAAGCAGCCCAAGAGCCAAGGACCAAGAGAATGGAAGAAATGAGGCCGAGTGCTCTGGACAGAGCAGTATTTTACCACGTGATGTAGTCCACGAGCATAAAAAATTCTTGAGTGGTTCACTGGTAGCAGACAATGCATTATCTCCCCAAAAGAATATTGGTGATGGGGACAGGTACACCAGTCCCTTTTAACTTTGACTTTGTTGCTATTAGTGATTTAGCTGTCTTAACAAATGAACTTATGAGTAGATCTTTCTCTGTCCCTCTTTCCTCAACCATGAAGGAGGAGAATGTTGTTGTATTTCCCATAACACATGGTTTTCTGCAACCTCATAGATATGACTTCTAGCTGTCTTATTTTTTGATTTGGCTCACTGGAAAAATTTGCATTGGTGTGATAATTATGCAGTTTTCTAATATGCTAGTCTTAAAATCACAGTCTGAAAAGGTGCCAGTCATTAATAAGTACCTGCAATGGTACTGCACATATTTGTTCTTATATGGCTTTGTGGAGTTGCTATATGAAGTGCAATATGGTTTATATTCAATGTTGAAATCATGATGTCTAAAATATTTTAGGTCTGCTTGAAGCCTTGTCTTGCCAATGCAAGGTCATGAAACATAAGGAGTTTGATTTGGGTGGTTAGGATGAATGCAGTAAATTTTCTTTATCCTACTTTTCTTTATAATGATCTCTGATGAGAATGGCTCTTTTTTAGAATTGCTTCAGTAGATATATCCCTGAGTGGCTTCCGGTGTGACTTTGAATGCAAAAGCTGCTAGATCTTTACTAGATATGTGTTACTAGAAATTTTGATGCAGTTTTTACATGGCATTGTGGCAAAGGTGAACATAGTTGTAAAGTATGGAATGACATTATATGTTAAAGCTGGCCTACTGAATATTTAACATGCGATGAGGTTGCTTGAATTTCCAACGCTACAGCTTGTATTGCATTCCCAACTGTTCGCCATTTAATGCAGTGTCCACGACCTCGTTGGTTTTTCTTCTTAGCATACTGAAAATATTTATAAACGTTAACATGCACTGTAGTTACACAAGTGCCCTTCTCTTCATTTTGCTCGAACTCTTTGGCAACAGACGTTTGAGTCTCTGTGGACACCGACTGTGTCCCAACTGAGCAACATACAAAGTTTTGATATCATTTGATTTTAACTGCTTTGAGGTGCTGTACACTTATAAGTTTCCTTATCAACATTGTTATTTTCTTAGAAACATGCTTGCTATATCATTGTGCAATATTATGTGATTTTGTGATAGCACAAAAATGTGTCTTGTAGTTGGCATTATGCACATATATAATTTCCATGTACTTCAAAAATTTGGATTGCTTTGAAATAACTCCTGGTATTGGAAATTTTATAAAGGGATTATCTACAGCCCAAATTTCAAGGTGAGCGCAACTATAGTGGTTCATTGTTATATCGTCAGAAGAATGATGCAAATAACATTTCATCTGGTATGTCTATTGTGATTTTCTTGCCCTTTCCTCTCAGTCCTGCATCTTATTGAACCTCATATCAAAGCTTTAATGCTTCATAAAGAAGTTGATCTCATATCCTGGCATGTGCTTATGCAGTTGAGAATACGTCGGAAGGAGCAGTTGTGCAGCATAAGGGGCGTTTTAAGGTGACTTCAGCAGACCTAAGTCCCAAGGTATATGTGCATTCTTAGGCTATTGTCTCTAGTCAACCCAAATCTGCACGTGGTATACTATTTCAGAGGTCGCCAATTGTATTTGAATTTTTAATCATTTTGACAGTTAAATGTTTGTAGGAACTTGGGAATTGATTATCATCTACTTTTTGGTCTATTTTTCCTTGTACTGGGTTTGCTTTCTTTTATCATGTTTGACTATATAATCGTTTGTATGTTGAATTTCCAAACATTGTAAATAACATTAGCCTGGGGAGCTTTGACTTGTCCATTACTACTGCTACTAGACTTGGTCAATAAGCTACCTTGTACTAAAGTTGCCAACAGCTTCATTATCTATTTATTTTGGCAATACTCTTTAGTATTTCTAAGTTCAATTGTTTATGGAAGCGATGGAACTTCTAGATTAACTGGGTCTTTTGAACTTTTTGAGACTGGTCATGGGTTCAACCCCTGGGATGTGGCGAAGCTAGGGTGGATGGCAAGTCTCCATCTCTGTTGCCTAGTCTATTAGTAAAATAAGTCTGGAAGTAGTGTTAGTTATCACATAAAGGATGGTTTGGTTATATACCGAAACAGCTTATACATTTACAAATAATGAACTCTGTAGAATAGATTGTTGCATTGTACATATTGTTGTATCGGTTCACTGCTACTGACTCTACCTTGATCTTGTGGATGGGGTTGCATGCTATCCTGACGTTTGCCAGCACATACCTTGGCACATATATTTTTCATGTGTCGAGTCCCAAGCTTGTTTTATGTGTTGGGTGCAAGTGACATGCCCATCTCCCTGTAAACTTGGCATGCTTTAGAGGTTCTTAATTCCAATTCTAATTTAGTTGATTATTTTCCTTCTAAACTTAGGTTATTACTTCAAATTCTGATTAATTTTGTATTGAATTGGTTTGATGCTTGAATTTGCTAAAAATAGGTATGGAACTTAGCAATTTTTCTTCTAGGCAATGGCTTTGTAACCGTTGCCATTCTTTTTTCCACACAGGGTCCTACAAACTGCATAGCCGGTTCAATTGCTGGAGGTTCAAACAGTCCAACAACCTCTAACTTTACAACTTCTTTAATTCTCCCATCTCTGCAATGTATTTTGCAGCAGAACACCATTCAAAGAGTATGTCGATGCTTGTTTCCTACCCTACTTTGTAGAGGTATAATTTCTAAAGTAGTGCTTTTCTTTCTTTCTTTCTTTCTTTCTTTTTTTTTTCCCCCAAAATATTACAGGAAGAACTTGTTAAATTGATCAAGTATGTGGAGCAAACATCTGGTATGTCTCTCATCTTGGACATTCACATCTTTCCTAATGAACACTCAAATGATTTTGTGGGATTTGACCCCTTTGGTCTGATATAGGCAAGCATGCAGAGTCAGCTGAGGCTGTCACAGGTGACCTGTTGCAGGTATTCTCTTATGTTAGAAAATCTGTAATTATTCCTTGCTAAATGCACTTAAAAAAAAGACTTCTACTTTAAGTAGTAATCAGCTGTATTTTAGTTTTACAGTTTTAGAAGAGAGCAATCACCTAGGGGGATATATAGAGTTGTAACTTATATATGTGGCCAACTGACAATAGGTTTGATGGGAACAAATTCATTTTTTTGGGTGCAATAGGTTTCAAGAATGGTCTTGGAGTTGGCCAGCTGAAACCTTGTGATTCCTCTGGGATGCATCTAATGGGAACAAATTCGTTTGGTTGGGAGCAATAGGGTTGAATAATGTGTTTGGAATGATTGGATGATTTAGTTATGCATGTATATCGCAAGATGGTTTATTTATTTGTTGATATTTTCCTTGATTTTGATAACATTCTTAACATCCAATGCTAAGGGCCGTGTTATTCAAACACCAAAAATCTGTTAGTCAATACAAAGTTGTTAATGGCTGTGCTCGGCCTAGAGGAAGCTATTGGGCTAACTATGATAGAACAGAATCTCAGGAAAGAAGAAAAATTATCATTCTATTTGACTCGTGATAGGGTAGATTTGTTCAACCGTTAATATTTAATTTGAAGGAAGTAATCCAGTGTAGACTGCAGTTGCTTGTCATTTTATTGAATGGTCTCAAATTTGAGCAATATGCAGATGCCCCCTGCTACCACCAGGGAAAGGGAGCTGCAGTCTCAGGTGCTTCAACTGCAGCAAAGGTACAAGATCAAACCCAATGATTTTTAGTGAGTTTCTTCAAATCTCTTGTGTAACTAAATCATGTGTTCAATGTCAGTATTAGGAGCCTTGATGAGGAATTGCAGAGACATAAGATGAAAAATGCTCAGGTGTGTTTTTGTATCGGCTAGATCATATTTGCCTTGTTGTCCAATTGGAAACGGTTGTGATTCAATTTTTTATTTTTATTTTTGTTGACTGCACATGGCTTTTGGTACTTCTTGTGCTTGATCTCATGCAAGCGCTTTCCCCCCCAAATCATGATGTTTACAGCTTCTTCCTGCCTTCATAATCTATTCTGATTTTTTTACCTGTTTTTTTTTTGAATATTGTTGGTGATCACTCGTTTAATTAAATAGTCTATTATTTCCATTTGCTTGTTTCTTTAATGTATCTCTTTCCCAACTCGTTGCTGTGGTATGAGAAATGTGGGTGGATGTCAGTTGGTCTTTCAATCTTGCAATCATGTGATTAAAGTAGATTCTTCGTGCCATACGAGCTTGTTTCTTGTGTTTTTCTTCACAAGCATTCTTGTCACTCACCAGTCTCGGTGTGTTTTCTTGTGACGTGCAGTTGGAAAGACAATTAAATGCTTTGGCCAATAAAGGGGAAAAAGTTTAGAAAAGGGAATGAAACGCAACATTTGGAAATACCCAACTAGCTCTTTCTTCACGCAACGATGTTTGTCAAGATACAGCAACCGTGCAAACAAGAAAAAAGGAAGCGTATTTCCTTCATCCTTTGTTGGTGAAGCGTGAAGCGTAATTTCGATTTCAACGGCCTGATTATTTCGCCGGTAGCCAGAGAGGATCTCTATGGCATTTCTGGAAGTAGAGGGCATTTTTTATTGTATTCTTGGTGTATTATATATGTTTTTGAATGTGTTAAGCCAGATACCCAATTTTGAAATGTCGTTTGTCGGGTCAAACCGTGTGAAGTGTAATTTATTTACTGCATAATGTAATTATACTACAGTTTGGTTCTCTCTATCCATCTCGCTCACCTCCCAACTTTACGAGGGTGTGGGCGTGGGGGTGGGCGTGTGTAGATCCACGTTCTCACGATTACATTTGAAGGTTGGGTCCATTCAACTTAGACTCTTCCAGTCGTTTATTTTATTTTTTAATTTCTCATTCTCTTTTATTAGAAAGATGGGTTAATCTCAACAAAGCGAATCAGAAACAGGGTCAACCAACCCATGTGCAATAATCTTGCTTTAGAGGAAGCTAAATTAAATTTTCATTCCAGTGGAAATGTCTGTAAAGTGGGTAGCCAAAGTTCATCTGCATGGTTGTCGTCAATATTGTGCCTTGATAGGTTCAAAACCCCGCGGTCCTCAATTGGAGCTTTGTGGCTCGATGCCCATTTAACCTATAAGAGAGAGGAGAAAGCAGAAAAGCAATGTGAGCTGAGGGAGAAAAGTGTTTCCCCAGCAGTCCTTGGTTTCAACAATAAGGTCCCAGATACAGCTCTGCAAGAAACGGTCGAGAATTCATATTTGAAGTGTCCTGGAGAATGAAACAATATGTAAGGCCTTCAGCGTAGTACCTAATGGTCAAGCTACATTATGTTACCAAAGGCGGTTCTCAATCACGGCAGAAGTAACTTCCTTCATGGTCCCCTGCATAACATGGTTAAATCATGAGTCACGCTAACATTATTTTGAAAAAGGTGGGCAAATTGTTTGAAAAGTACCGCAGAATGGTCCTTGAGACCAAGAGAGAGCACCAGCGGCCGGGAAGAGCCAGAAATGCTGCAAACACACCAGCAACATTAAATTTTATTGGCATTACATTTGAATGTAATTGATATTCTATTGAATCCAAAAGTTCCTCTTCTTGGCGAAATGTGTCAACATTAACATCTTGACATAATTTCATAACTTTCATAAAAGGTCCTGAAAGGAGAATTGGTCGGTGACAAAAACTTGGCTCCAAGAAGCAGGAGACAAAAACTCTTACCTAATATTTTAGGCTAGAAACATACCTAATGTGTTCAATTAATTGACGAGCACATGCCAGAAGTATTGGCTGCATTCATTGCCGTGGATTTGAATCAGTAGAAGTTAGCAACCACATATGAAACTGAGAGGTCAAGCACAAGCTGGCTTACCTCATCCCGTTTACCAAATACTGCAGACACATTGAAAGTTGGCTCGACTGACACTCCTTCCTCCTTCCTAGAAATGAAGAAATCAATGGATTTCAGAACTATCATTACTCGTTCAATGGATCAACTGTTCACATTTTCCCCTCGTTAAGCTATAGTTCTTCAAAAGAGTCAAGTTCTCCTTTCCTAAGCTTTGTTGACCTTAAATTCTGCTTCCAATTTTCAAGTAACGTGCCAATTTTCTTTTGTGACTTATTCTCTTTTTTCTTTTTCCTTTATTCATGTTTCATATTTTTAATTAAAAGGGCTTCACAATATAAGCGTTATTTGGAACAAAATCTATCTAATACTCCCACATCAACAAGCATTCTTATAACGTAAAATAATTCAATATTGTTACCTACACTAGGCTGATTATTGGAGGATATAACACAGTGAAATATTTCACTTCACAGGACTGTTTTATATTTTGGGATATATAATACCACAATTTTTTGCATAATAATGTGATGAATTTCTGTATAGACTATTTGGTTGGACAAGATAAGAATAGGTAATGTACAGATTAGCAGTAATGTTAAAATAGCATTACAAATAATGAAGAAGAAAGAAAACTTCATACTACAAGATTTCCTCACTAGATAGAATTGAAAAAAGAAAAAAAAAAAAAAAGGCTGACCTGGCATGCAGTATTGTCCCCATGGCTCCTATTTGAGTTGCAATTACCTAAAGTTTTTCAAATATTAGAAATGGCAACAAACATGAGCCACTGGCTCTTCTCCCCTCTCTTTCACTATCAAACAAATTGAGCAAAAGAGAAACCTCGAACTTACAAGAAAATGGTCATCATAGCTGCAAATTACTACGTCTGTTTTATTCCCCTGCCACACAGAAAGAAACGCTGAAATGAGAAACGCAAAGAAATTCAAAAACTGGTCTTCAACATATATAAATGTTATCCAGGCGATAGTTAGACAAACAAACAACGGATGGAAAACCCAATAAACCATGCCTACTGTGAGCAAACAGAGGTACCAGTCTTGTAGACGGCCTGTCTAACCTTGGGATTAAAAGCAACCTGCCTCACGAAGCAGGCCTAGCCTTTGGATTCAGATATTTCAATTAACTATCTGTCTACAGCATCTATTATGAACCAAAATAGAAGGTTTTGAGCCACATCAAGAATCCTCTACCACACACTCGGATCAATATTGTAGATCTCACAGAGATTGATGCTGAAGAGTCTTCTAGTGCAATCATAACGTAATACACAAACACATCATTCAACTAAGAGTTTATGCCTATAAGTTTTGGCCCGACCCTACCATAGTAACCATTTGAATCTGTGAATTTGTTAGTTTTATTGGTAATCTCCATGATCATTTATGTAGTATATGGGTTTGGCCACACCAGGTACTTCTACCCCTACTCCAAGGATGCCTCCTCCTTGAAATGCAGACAATCCCAACTTGAACTATGAAAAAGAACAATTACCTCCACTATAAAATATACCACCATTCACTGGAATTTTCTAATACAAACATAATATAGCATGTTGGGACATCAGTCAACCTGAAGGAAAAATCTTCCATCGAGACTATTAGGACACTAGTTCACAGTCACATATTCCAAGAGATAATTTTCCCTCTTTATGTTTGAGTCTATACCACATTGTTACACTCCCTCCCGGAAAAAATTATTATTAATTTTATGAGCTGTTGCTAAGATCGCTTATACATTATGCATCTCATCATCGGTTTTGATGCCGCTTGTTAGGCAGATAAATACCTAAAATAGTATTCCAATTGGGCCATAACATAGTAGGTTGGAATGCTAATAAACCCAAAATCTAAAGCCTACGAGTTTATCCAACGATGTTATATCAGTCACCCACACTGGTAACATCTTTCAATGTAGAATTGAACTTTCTATACAAACACACGTATCTTAATAGTAGGTTATGTGTAATTTTCTTGTACCTGCGCAACTCCTCCAACAAAAGGACCATCATAACCGAAAAATAAGGTCAAATTTAAACAAAATTTTACGTGCTTGGTTTTTCTCACCTGCCAAAACAGCATAACCACCTCGAACTTAAGAAACTAGATGCTAAATATATGTGCTAGCCAACCAACTAAGAAAACAAATAGGAAGCGTATCAAGCCAAACGGAATCCTCAGTCAAATATCGCTAAAGATCACACAAAACTTGTATTGAGCTGAGAAATTACAAATTTTAATATCGGCACGATAGTACTGAGACTATAACCCTACAAGCCTGTCTTCTGCTCACTAACCCAAATCATCCTTCACTTCAATTCACTTAAGCTTATCGGAAAAGGGATAACATCGA
Source organism: Casuarina equisetifolia (assembly GCA_028551475.1). Lineage (NCBI taxonomy): Eukaryota > Viridiplantae > Streptophyta > Magnoliopsida > Fagales > Casuarinaceae > Casuarina > Casuarina equisetifolia. The sequence continues at coordinate 17,448,382 of CM052355.1, forward strand.
TTAAAAAGAACGTGGCTTATAACTAATACAAGAATCCTAACGTGCCAAAGCACGCAAAACAAAAAAACTGGATAATTTTCACTAGAGCATTGGTACAAACGGGTGATGAGCAATAGGATCGTATCTGTCAAATATATCAAACGACAGCAAAAGGTGGAACTGTTTTACCTTAATATCCAATGAAAGACTCTTGTGAGAGACAGGAAACTGCTGACCTGAGCTGCCCATAACTCAATTTGCACGTACAGAGAGAGAAAGGGAGAGGGAGTTCGAGGGTTGAGGAACAAGAAAGTCCGACATCAAGCCGCGAAATTGATCACCTGCGACGAAAATTTCCGAAAGTCCAGCCCATTTTTCAGCACAAAAGCCCAGTAATTTCAGCACCAAAAGGAGTCAAGTCCAATTAATTAAACTTCCTTTTTTTTTTATTCTTCTTATATATATATATATTAACCCACACACACCCGGTGGAGTTTAAGCTTCTTGGATGGCGAAAATCTGACACAAGGGGTGGCAAAAGGAATTTTTAAGGAAACCAACAAAAAAAAAGGGGTTATAAACTCTCTTTTAATGTTAAGATCCGTGAAAATTAAGTTTATTTAACATATAACCATCATCTTCCATCAAATATCAAGTATCATGTTAATGGAAAGGTCCCAATTATGATGTGTTATTGCAATTGGCATTTGATTCTCTTAATTGTATTTTTTTTTTTTTTTTAGTTTTTCTATAGCCTTTTTATGAAGGTAGATTAGGCTTAAGCCTGTATATGTAGGGATAGTAATGTATTGCTTCTTAACACAACAGTATCACATCACTGAATTTGTTTTTTCATATAACGTAGCTTAGGCTTAGGCTTGTATATGTAGGGATAATAATGTATTGCTTCTTAACACAACAATATCATATTAATGAATTTGTTTATCTCGTCACGTCTTCGTGACAAATAATATAAAGAAACAAAACTTTTTCCTTTTAATTTTTAATTATGATAATCGGCATTTCTTAAAATATTTTTTAGAGTGGAGGCCATTACTTAGGATTTAATTTTTTACTAAAACGATGGTCTTTTTAGACATTTATATAAAATTAAATAAACTCAACAAAACTAAATTGAAAAATCAAAGTAGACAAAACCAAATTAAGGCAGACCCCAGGTTACCCCGCCCCCCGTCGTGACATCTTCCAGGTTTTATCCATGTTTAATCAACTCTGGTCTCCGTCAAAATTGGATCCGCCCTTGAAATTATCTGTTGACGGCGGGCCTTGACCCAAGTTGTAAAAGTTGAAATGGGTTCTCGTCAGATTAAACCGTATACGCTAAAGGAGTTGGGTGCGTGATGGAATAGTAAAACAGAGAGGACGGTTTTAGGCATGAGAGCAAGAAGCGTGGAGAGCATTGCATGGTCTTCGCGTTTCTTCTGATGGCTGGCTTTCCAAGTCCAAAGCCATAGACAAGTGCAAAGTAAATGACCACAAACTCAGTCTGTAGGAATGGCAACGTGGGAAAGAAAGAGCCACGAGGCCAGATTGGTTTTGAGTAACAAGCACTTTCTGTCGAATGGATTTGCAGAACATATTTTCCTAACTATTTGAAGACGACCATGTTGTAAGGTGTGACAGTTCTCCAGATCAAAGATTTTGCGAATTCATACAAGTTTCACCGTAAGAAAAGGACGATTTTACAAGGCTTTATTTACCTCACTCTTCTGTTTCCGTTTCTTCAAAACTCTTCTCAACTAACTCCGCACGCGGCCGCCTAGCTGTCCCGCGCTTACTTCTCCTTCATCACGTGCCACTATCTTTCCCTCACCTAACCATCAAGGGCCTGATGCTGGCTGAGCCCCCATTCCCAACGTTTTGAAGCTTCATCTTCCTCGCATTGTGCGGCTTTGGGCGGCTTTTTTGTTTATCGATTTACAAGGCTGGAGTCGTTGAGGGCCACATGCTTTTCCAACCTTTTTGGCATCCCGGACGTGGCCGCCTTCCACAAATTCATGAAAGAAATGAAAAGATGTTCAATTCTTTATTTGAATTATCCATTGATTACGAACTAATAGCAAGAATGGCTACAAATTTCCTCTCTAAATAACGCAAGACCGTTTACCAAAAGGGATTAGAAAAGGTTTCGGTAAAACCCCTCACTCCCTCCGCCATACACGTCTTTCTCAATGATCTCATTCGTACTAGTTCGTGGACCAAAGATGAGCTACGTGCAATCTTTTGAAATTTTTGGTCTTGTTTTCTGGCTTTGACGGACCCAGAGTTGATGACGCCAGTCGAACTTGAAAACATGTAATAGATATTGGTTATGACCTTATTTTCTTGTTTTTTGAATGAACAAGAGTACATTATTTTCCTGGACGACGATCATTTCCATGTGCATGCAAACTTGGTCTAATCAAGCCTTTGTCCAAGTATTTTGGCGTATTGGTTTTGCTAAGACCTTAAAAAATCTTTTATTGAAGTTTTCACTTCCTTGTGATCATCCCCGTCAATAATTGTCCCATCGTACTTTAGATTTTTTTGCATTACTTCCAATGGGTGAATTAGTTTCCATTGGAAGGATCTGGGATTGAAAAGTTGTGCTTATCCCCAACTAGCTCCTGACACTTTTCTTGTATGATGCAACATTATGAGCCGTTGTTAAGAACCTTCTCAACCTCCGCGATGATCGATATGTCTCACCAACCCACTATAGTCTGTTTGAAATATATTTCTTCAATGTACTACAGGACATGGCAGGGAGTCAACCTGCTGCAGCTGTACCGACTCCAATGCGTGTTTCTACTAGGAGATTTCCCTCTGATATTCACTTCATGTGTTGATTGGTGTAAGTCGCTATAAAACAGGGCTAGCACAGGTAAAGTGCTTAGAAGAATAAACTCACATTTCGTTTCGTTGTCAAGACGTGATTAGCCCTCCGTCTACTTTTACAAGAACCTTCCAATTATAAATTCTTACAGCAGCTCTTTGTTGGCCGAGGAAGCCAAGACGGAGCTAACCCCCCAAAGCCAATTTGCCCTGGTCAAAACCCTTCGATTATTATAAATTAAGAGTTTGCATTCTTGCTGACTACAGCTCCATCCTCTGCCTCATATAGTTCTGCTTTTCTAGTCCCTGAGGTACTGTGAAGGAGAGAAGCAATTAAGATATTGCTTCTTTCATAAGCGCCTTCTTGCCTTCCTACGCTATACATCTTTCGAGTCTATACTGATCGGTTTGGTCAAGATATGGGAATTCTGGGAGCAGAGGAGAGCTTAAGGACGGAGTTGGAGGAGCTCCGCCGCATGTTGATGGCATGCGCCGGCCTGCAAAGGAGGAAAGACGAGGAAGAGTTTCAAGGAGTCCGTGTTTCGACCAAAGGCGCGGACATCGATGATGTAGAGAAGCTGGTGTGTGTCACCAGTGGGGTTTCTTATCTGGGCCTCGTTATAGTGAACAAGCTCTTGGTTCGTGGCTACTCCGTTCGGATCATCGTCGAAAGCGAAGGTAATTCTTTTCTGATGAAAATGAAAATTAGTTTCCATTTCTTGAATAGAATTATCACGTACACACATGTATAGATCCAAAACAAGGAATAGTTTCTTCAGCTGGGAGGAAATCCTCCCTAAAAGGAAAGCATTGGTTTCTCTGGGAATTGCTTGGTTTTTGCAAAGCTTGATGATAGAAAATATGGAATCTGAGGAACTGGGTACATTTTTTTTTGTCCATACTGTTTCACTGATCCGGCAAGCAGGAGCAAAGACCAAGAAAATAAAACCCTCTGTTTGATTGTGAAACGATTATAGAGTGATAATTTTGTCATCATGGTTCTACTCGCAATGATTTTGTCTAAAGAGTCATCATCTTCCCCACAGATTGCCAAAGGAGTTAAATTATGTGTATATTATTTTCATAGTTTCTTTGCCTGCTTATAATTTCTGAGGCTGCTTTGGAAATGCAGAGGATGTGAATAAATTCAGGGAGATGGAAACTTCAGGAGAGATGAGCACGAGCAACAATAATGTTTCATTAGTAATGGCAAAGCTGACAGATGTCGAAAGCTTATCAGAAGCCTTTGAAGGTTGCCGTGGCGTATTTCACACCTCTGCATTCATCGACCCAGGAGGCCTTTCGGGCTACACGGTGAGCCTTCTCTTCTCTTCCCTTCCCTTCCCTTCCCTTCCCTTCCCTTCCCTTGAGCAGTAAAAAAGTTTTTTTGTAAACCGTACCTACCCCCAGAAATCAGGTGAACGACCTCGAGTCCACCTACCAATCGCATCAGGTCGGATGCCTGGCATGCGGTGGTTGGTTTAGATTCCTTGCCGGAAGGCATTACTCACTGACTATTCTTGCCTCCATTGAATAGCAGGGCATTCCCTTCAAAGACGACTGCCAAAAAAGAGGTCGCTTTTGCTGGAAGGGTTTTTCTTTTTCTTTTTCAAATTTTATAATATCCTCAATCAATTATTAAAGATGACGTCTATCAAAGCCATCAGGATTGGGAAATAATAGTGAAAAAGAAAAGGAGAAGGTCCACGTACAGGGCACGGCAGCCTCTGATGACCGTCCTTTTCTGGCCTAGCCAGGTTAAAACATGAAGTCGCCCATTCAACAAGTTCGACCACTAGGCATCTTAGACGCCAGATAAGGGTCAAAACTCTGCTTTGAAATGACTTTCCAAATTGCGTAAAAATTCCAGCTGCCTAAAATTGATCCCCTAAGTCAAGAGGCAGTGTAGCCCCCAAGCTTTGAAATGGCTTTGCTCCACCCTAAGAAGGACCAACCACGGTCTTAAAAGAGAGTATAGGATAAACAAATCTTTTTTCTTCCGACTTTCACAACTGAGCAAGGTGGGAGTAAATCTTAATCCAACAAATCCCCTTCTTCTTATATGCAGAAATCAATGGCTGACATCGAAGTGAAGGCCAGTGAGAACGTGATGACAGCGTGTGCAAGAACACCATCAGTAACAAAATGTGTGCTCACATCCTCACTTTTAGCATGCGTCTGGCGGGACGACACCCAATGTGATCTCTCTACCGAAATAAACCATGGCTGCTGGAGTGATGAATTGCTCTGCCAAGAGAAAAAGGTATTACTTTCCTGCGAATTACATTTTCTTAGTGGGCATACAAAGAAATCATTGCTTATCCCAAAGATTTCATACATAGTAAGCAAGAATTCTGATCTCGCTTTTCCACAAACATGAGCAGCTGTGGTATGCCTTGGGCAAGCTGAGGGCAGAAAAGGTTGCGCGGAGAATAGCCAAGGAATCCAGGTTGAAATTGGCCACCATATGCCCTGGACTCATTACCGGCCCAGAATTTTGTAGCAGAAATCCGATGGCGACAATTGCTTATCTTAAAGGTATTAAATTCAAGCCTAATGCTATGAAAATCGACACTTACTGCAAAACTTTGTTTGAGGAAAATAATTATTTAATCTACCATAAACATCCTTCTGATAACAGCGACTTTCATGATGCAGGAGCTCAAGAGATGTATGCAAAGGGGTTGCTGGCAAACGCTGACGTAAACAAATTGGCAGGGGCACACGTCTGTGTTTTTGAGGCAATGGACAGGAATGCAGAAGGCAGATACCTTTGCTTCGATGAAGTTATTGAAAGGGATGAAGCAGAAAAGTTAGCACGAGAACTGGGAATGCCACCAAACAAGATTTGCGGGGATGAATCTGAGGATGTCCAGGCTCGGTTTCAGTTGTCAAATGAGAAGCTTTCAAGTCTCATGACAAGAACACTCCGACATTGTTACAGTGAATGTTGAGAGATTGAATCAGATCGTTTAGTCACCTCTCTCACTCATCCCCTTTTTTATTTTTTATTTTTTCTCTCTCTCTGAGATCATCCATGTTCATGCCACGTTTAGGCAGAGAAAAATGAAGTCGATCATAGTTTTGCACTCACGGAGGTGCTCTCGATTATTTTCCTTCTAGTAGGGTTGTGAAAACGACTGCAGTTTCCTTGCTGTGCACACCAACATTTGGCAAAGGTTAGATTAAACAACATTAAAGCCCAAGCAGGGGCTAAGAGTCAGATCCCACAGAAAAGAACAATCCAAGACAATAATGTGGAATACAGTTTAGCGTGTTTCAAACAAATTGTTGTGACAAAACAGGTAATCCGTAGATTAAGAAGAAGTGAATGGGAAGAATAGACCTAACCAATCACATAGGACAATAAGATTTACCTGATGTGACGTAGGGGCTTATGCCTTCCAAGAAAACTATCATGAAGGTTCTATTAATAAAATATAGGAGTACAGAATTCTGAGAAATGAACACAACTTTATCCAGAAACACCACCGACAAAAAAAGAAAAAAAGTAGGAATGTTTATTTAATAAAAACCTTTAAATTCGAATGCTTAGATAAAATGTCAAATAATATCTCATGTTGTAATTTGCAACACCTCGATGGGAAATAATTAATTTGTGCATTCAAAATCTTGATGGCTTGTGTGATTTGATTTGATTTGATTTATTTTCTTCTCATTTTGTCTATTTTTGTGATATAAAAAACTAATTAAATTTATCAAGACAACAGCTGGTATTTAAGTCAGGCTTGACTCTGACATGAACAAGTATCTACTCTTTGTTAAAGCAATGAATCTTATTTTAAAACCATAGATAATAGAAAGTATACCCCTATTTAATATAAAACATACTCACATATCTTTATATTTGATATGAGATCAAATCCAAGCATTCTCAACACATCTACTCCATATAGTAGGAGAAACATCACTGGTGTGGATAATAATTAAGATGTGGAGGAGATTACATCAAGAAGTGAGTCACAACTCTAATACTATGTTGAAGTATGGATGTTTATTCTTAAAGTAAGGATGTCCATTCTAAAATTTATAGGTAATAAGAGTTATACCCCTATCTAATATAAGGTCATGTTCATATATCTTTACTTCTAATGTGGGATCAAATTTGAGCATTCTTAACACTCCTAATGCATTTTTTATGACTTTGTGCAAGATATAATTGATTTTTTCAACAATTAACTTATCATATTGTATGTGATGAAGTTGATGAAACCTTTTTATGCACCAAACTCTGGAAATTGAGATTGCTTATCTTTTTGAGTTCTTGATCAAACATCTAATTGGTTTGATAACATGAAACTTATGGTTATAGGATCCGCAACTCTTAGGTGTAATTTGGACGTAGAGGGACTTTGATGCAGAAAATCAGTCAATTTTGGTAGCAACCTGTCATATCTAGATAGCTTTAAATTTTCTGTTGTCATACTAAAATCAATTCCTGTCAAGACATGTTGCTTGAGACTTTGACTTTGGAGTACTTTGTGATCCATTAACTTTATATTTTATTTCCTATTTTCCGCTTGGAAGTTAGAAATTCACGCATCTATTCCTGTAAGTCTTCTCGTCTGTCAAAAGATATCATAAATGATTAATGCCAAACCTACCAAAGTCGGCTTGGATATTCCAATTTCATTTTGAAGCCGACATCAATAATTAACGAGGACTGTTTGTATTTTTTATTAGCTTTTTATTCAATAGATCTTTAATTTGAACATTAAATTCATTATATCATGTTTGGTATAGATTATTAATTTGAATCTAATTATGATATCAGGGTCTTTTAATTATAAACTAAAGTAGCGATGATTTATTGGCCATAGTTTTAAAGAATCTTTACTAAAGTTTAGTTCAAGAATTTATAGATCCAGTGAAAAGGTTCTAGTATATTTATACTATGTGCATGATAACCACACTAGGTTGGTGCAAAATAATGTGGATACTTATACCTATGTTGTTCTAACATGAGTATATTGACTCTTTTTTTTTTTAGAATTAATATAATTGTATATGATATAATTTTGTAAGATAATAATTATAAAAAATTTTGTTTCTTAAGCAAAAATCACCATGCATCTTTGAAAAAAAAAATTTAGGAATGAGAAATTTTTGTATTACTCTTCCATATAGCAACATTTTTTTTCCTTTAAATTCTACTTTTGCTACTTTGTTATCAATTCCTATTACTATAATGGAATGCTTCATAAATATCTTTTTTTTTTCTAAAGGTAAATCATTCCACCTGCAATTATAGATTGTAATACCAGTATCCACCAAAATATTTAAGCCATAAGATTTATATCCCAAATAATTGAAATTTTCTGGAACATATTTACCTTGGCTAGGTGAGAAAATTAATTCTTCGTCTTTGTTTTGGAAGTGATAGATATGAAAAAATTTTACCTCTTCTTTTTCTTTTAGGTAGGTTGTACCTAGCTACTACTTTCATCTTCTTCTTTATTCTTAATAAGTTATTTTGGAATGCTAAAACTTTTCCTAGCAATTTGTTTAATCAAATATCTTCTTGATAAGGGAAAGTTGGTTTTCATTTTTTAGGTGTTGTGTTTGTAAAATACAAGTTTTTGCTCAAAGCTTATATAACAACCTAACTAAGTTCTAGACAATGTAGTTTAGTGAAATGAGTTATACTTCATTGTTTTTGTACTTCTAAATCCTTGTAGTCAATCAATGTTGGACTAATTTTTATGCCTAAAATCTTGGCTAAAAAATGTCTACAAGATTTTTATCTATAGATTTTGTAGAAAATTAAGGTAATTTTGCCAATTTAGATTGTTTTCCAATGAATTAAAAGGTTACGAAAATTGAGTTTCATGTCAATCAATGCCTTTTATTTTTATCCTCATTCTAATAGTATCGAAATTAGGACCATTAATTATGATAAAGTAATTTAGCTTTATATTAAACCAAACAACATAATTGACAAGATTAGATTGAATTTCTAGAATGGATATATTTATCCCTTATCTAAATAAAATTGTAATTTCTATTTGGATTAGGCATATATGAATATATTTAATTTCTAGATGTTTCTTTTTTCATTTTACTATTTTCGTTTATCAAACAAGGTAAGGCATATTTTACACAACTTATAACTTATGGTTTTAGGTATTGCTATTTACTTTTTTATTACTTTGTTACTAAAATTCTATCAATGAATGTAAACTACTAAGTTTAAATCACATGAATTTGCTTGTGTTTAAAGTCATTGTTTATTTGATGCAATGTAAACTTGTACAAACTAACTAGAAATATTTAGATTTTGAACCCAAGATGATTATTTTAACTAGCCTTTCCTTTTGGTGCAAGAATGTTAATGATTATAGGCGATTCCTAATATATTGCTTGATTTACATCTAATATTTTGTTATAATATTTCTATGGTTATTAGGTTTTATGTACATACCTAATATAGAATAAGCAAAATGCCTATAAGAGTAGGCAACATTATGCAGAAACTATTGCAAAAAATATACGTAGTAATTCCCGTACTCGTTTGTTATCAGTTTCTTACATGGTATCACAAGACAAACTGATTTTGTCACCTTGCTTCCACCCATTTCCTTCTTTTTGTAGACGATCACTTGGGAATTTTTTCATTCTTTTGCATTTCTTTCCAATACATCATCATTTGGCCCATTCTCTTGCCATTTATCACCAAATCACCCTCCAACCCTAGCCTTATTTTTTCTTCCTTAATTTACCCTGCTTGCCTTAATTTTATTACGAAATTGCCCTTATGATCCCTGTAATTACATCATTGCCACCGAAATCCCTAACCAATGCCCTTAATTTCCTCAATTTGATTTTTCGACCACCACATGGCTAATTTTAGTTCCATTTCTGGTACCGCTTCTACAGTCATCTTGCCTCATGACCCCTATCAACTCATAACAATTGATTTGTAGATTGATAGTATCATTTCTTGTTACTTGACCAGCGAATCTAATTACCACATTTAGTTTGACAAGATTTATATGTTTTTCTTAACCTGAAATAAGCTCAGGTTCTTGATTGGTGATCTCTTGTGATCAAATAACAATGACAAAAAGGTGTTGCACTGGGACCAATGCCACGTTGCTGTCAAAATGTGGCTCATCAATTCTGTTGAGCCTTGTTTAGAAAGCTTAGTCTCCACACTCGATGATGTGACTGAGATTTGGGAAACTCTTTAGGAAACTTTTGATAAAGTCACTAGAACATAACAATATAGTCTAAAATAGGCTCTCTTTGATTTAAAACTCCTAACGAGTTACACTAATTCCAAGCTCACTACCTTGTTTTTCCAGTTGAAAGAATAGGTAAGGGATCTCGAGATCTAGAAGCCTCGTGTGTGTTACACATGTGGCAAATGCTCTTGCAAGATTAATGATTGGCTTTGTGTGAAGGAGTAAGAGGATCACTTAATGTGGTTCCTTATAAGGTTACTAAAGGAATTCCAAAAAACCAATGTTTTGTCCTAAGTAATGCTTCCCACATTGGAGAATACATATTCTCTTGCCAAGACTGAAATCTAACAATGTACTAGTGGCTTTTCTAATGATGCCACTAGCTTCAACAGTGCTCGTTCCCACACTGGTGGTTAGCTCATGGACTGGTCCAAATATGTTGATTAGTGCAGTCATTCCTTTGGCTCCATGGGTTCCTTGTTTGGGTCGTATAGCACCCAAGTCTAACCCACTTCTCCCATGGGCCCTCCAACCTTTTTGGCCCAACTTGGATAAAGGCCTCATTGCACCCATTGCAAAAAGCCAGGCCATGTTTGTAAAGCATGCTTTCTTTTAGTTGGGTACCCTCTTGGATGGAAGCCCAAACAAAAGGAAGGGCACTAAAGATGGCCTAATGGGCCCATTGCTCATAACACCATTGTTGAACCTATGAGCCCTTCCAATCTTCTTAGTTACGGACCCTAGTTCAATGATCATTATGCAGTGGATGTCTACAATGGTCTTTTTTGTATTCTAGGCCTTTTCCTCCTCTTTTTACTCCAAGCAACACCACTAGCGGATCATCTTGCCTCAATTTTGACTTATGACTAGCAGAGCCTCCTTGTGACTATCCTCAATTAGATAGGTCCTACTGATTCCTCAACTTTATTGGCAACACCCTTTTATCCAAATATTTTTCCTTTACATGGACTATAGATTCAAGAGCTAGTGATCACATTATCTGTGATTTAACTATTTTAGATTAATATTTTCCTTATGCATCCTATATTTGTTTGCCTCTCTGACCAAACCTATAGTCTTGTCACTCATATTGGTCACTACCACCCTAACCTTCTTTTATCATTAAATCATATTCTCTTTACTCCTCATTTTCATCATAACCTCTTATCCATTCACAAACTAACTTGTGATAATCATTGTGTTCCTCTTTTTATGATTAATTGTATTTTTTAGGACCGTACAACTGGAGTGTTGATCAAGCTCAGCAAGGCTAAAAGGGGCCTCAATTTTTTATGTTATGTTATTCCTAAGAGTTTTAATTTAATACTTTTCAATTTTTGTTTTCCATTTCCAATCCATTATGCACTTTCAAGTTGTCCTCTACTTGTCATTTTATTTCCAATAATAATGAATTTTATTTCCTTTGGCACAAATGTTTGGGTCACTCTTCTTTGAAAACTTATTTCATGACTAACAAACGAATTTTTTGTCTTGAATCCTCTTTGTGCCTTGTTCATCCTCTTACCAAACAAACCTAAGGCTCATTTTCCATCAGTCACATAGTTACTACTACCCTTTTTGACATATATCACATAGATGTTTATGGACCTTATCGTCATCCTACGCATGATGGGGGTCGCTATTCTCTTACCATTGTCGATGACTTTTCTTGTGCCACCTGGACTTTTCTTCTTCACTATAAGAGTCAAGTTTTCTCTAAAATCCAATTTTTTATCCAAATGATCCACACCCAATTCAATACCCTTGTTAAGCACACTCATTTTAACAATAGTACTGAATTTTTCTCCTTTACTTGTGTTTATTTCCTCTCCAATAAAGGCATCATCCATAAAAGTTCTTGCCTTCATACTTCGCAACAGAATGGGGTGGTTGAATTGCAAACATTGACACTTATTAGATGTCTTACAGGCTCTTTTATTTCAATCTTATGTCCTTTTTTGATTTTAGGGTGAATGTATTTTGACTGTTAATTATTTAATCAATCACCTTCCCTATTCTTCCTTTGTGTTGGAATATATTTTAATGATATTAGAATATATAAATATTTTGATGATAAGAAAAATAAAAATTATAATATGAAAATATTATAACCATTTTGTTATAATTATCATTTGATTATTTATAAGATTTTACAAGCAAAATAATATGGATTATTTTGCAAGAATTGGGTTGAAAATGAGAAGCCAAAATTGTGCAAAGCCCATGCGGATGAAGCCCAGCCCGTTCATGAACCCAATCCAATACACACTTGCTAGCCCATACTTGCGTAACCCACTTCTCAACCTAGAGACATGACCCAACCTACAAGAAAGACCCAAAACCCATAGAAGCTTCTCCAACTTGTGTGCCAGCAATCTGGTCCAGCTCGTGACTCGTGCGCCTGCACCTGCACCTATGACCTATGACCCGCGCACAACCATCTAAAGTGCTTGCAACCCAAAACCTGACTCGTAATGATGCCATGGCTTTACCAATAAAGTTGGTTGCCATGGACTTCTCCGATCAAGCAAAAAAAAGACTCGTTGGAAAGCTAATGAAGAGAAAAATATTTCTGTGAAGAAAAATTAAAGACCCACTACTTAGAAAGGATTAATTTGAAGACATTGTGGAGTTTTTTGAGTTCTAGCCCTAATTGCTCAAAATTGAAATTGGAAGCATATTAAAGGGTTTCTAAAAATGATTTCAAAAGGCTTTTGGAAGTAAGAAGATACTCTATCAATCTATAAAGAACCCACGAAGAATTAATTCAAGATTGGAGAGAATTGAAGAAAATTTGAGTGAAACCTGAAATCTACTCCACATAACTCGAATTACAAAACTTTAAGTTGAGACCAAAACTACGTCGTTTTGGATGGAGGTTTTTGAATTAAATGAAGGTAAAACTATAACCCCAACATTCTATATCTCTCAAGCTTAAAAATGGACAGAGAAGAGACAAATAAGGAACCCCAACAGAGAGAAGACTTGATGGAGCTCAGAGGTGTCAAAATGACTCTTTGAAGTGAAAGGTTAGTTGTTCTAAATTTATTTAAGCAAGTTTATCTTCACCATTGCAAGGAGTTCAAAAATCAAAAGGAAAGAAAGCAATTTGTGAAGCATCTCATACTATTCATTCTAGCTCATTCAAACCTATGATTTTGATATTCATTAGGTGACTAACGTTTAAGCTTATTACTTGCTTATTAGAGGATCAATTTGTACTTCATTATACTCTATTGTTGAAGTTGATTTTCTACAAATAGACTTTTCTAGGGTTTGAATGAATTTGAAGCTTTTGTCTATATTACTCTGTATTAAGTCTTTAGCAGTTGTTTAAAGCTTCTAAACTTGTATTGTAGATCTTATAAGAGCTTAGTTTGAAATTTGTAATGAGTTTGAGAAACTTTGACTTGTTGATGTGTATTGAGACACACATTGTATTGTAATTCTTGATGTAAGAATTATTTGACTTCTTAAGGAGGAGTTAGAAAGTGTAGGAGAAAGTTTCTCCTAGCTTTGTAGTAAAGTAGACTTTAATGGGTTATGTTGAAAGAGAAAATGGTGGAAGTAGGTGAAAAAGGGTCGAACCATCGTGTAAACTTATGTCTCATCTCTCTTGTGTTTAATTATCTTTGAGTGTTTTATTTGATTGCGAAAAGTGATTGAACATAAATTAAAAGTGACTTTTTAAGGAGAAACTTAATTCACCACCCTCTTAGGTTGTTATAGGATCTAACACTTTGGTAGGATCACCCCTTACACGCATCTTTTTGGAAAACCCCTAATTCTTTACCATTTTCATATTTTTGGTTGTCAATGTTTTGTCACCACTTTAGGTTCCTGTGACAAATTTAGTTCACATGCCTTACCATGTGTCTTTATAGGTTGTCTATCATACCAAAAAAGTTATAGACTTTTTGATCCCACCTTTGGAAAATTTTTTGTTAATCGTGATGTTGTTTTTCATGAGGATATTTTTCCCTTTTCTATTGCCCTCTCAATTCTGCCAACTCCTTAACACCAATCTTACTGCCTGAAAAGCCTCACTCCTTCATGCTTACATGTTAATCTTTTTGATGCTACACCTTTACTGGAACCATCACTTCTTCTAGATGCACCAACCACACCTCTTCCACCATTTCCTGCTCTTAAGCCTCTTTCCTTCGTGCCCTTAGTCTCAAACCCTCCTCCTATCCCCTTTAATCTCGCTCCTTCTTCCCAAACTTATCTTTCTGTCTATCACTTTGGGTGGGCCATTAAGCCTCATATATGGACTAATGACTATCTTTGTCTTACCCTATCTTTAGTTTCCTGCACTTCATCTAATCCCATTTTTTATTACCTTTCCCTCAATCGATGTCATCCTCACTACCAACACTTCATTGCCTTTATTTCAACCACCCTTGAACCTTCCTCCTACCAGGAAGCCCTTATAGACCCCCACTAGGTTGCTACCATGAACTTATTGCCTTTGAAGCCAATCACACTTCAGATGTGCTCACTTTACCTCCTAGTCGTCATCCTATTAGTTACAAATAGGTGTTTGTTTGGTAAAATTCTACATTCAAATGTACATGTCAAATAAGTAATACAATGATGAATAAAAATATCATCTCATAGAAATTGGTGATTACTAAATTAACTAATTACTAATAGTAAATAGTTCATAAAGTTTCTAGCCAACTAAAATGATAGAACATTGAGTACACAACTAAATTTAACTTAAATCTAATTAACGAAGTATGCTAAAACATCTAATTTCATCTAACTACTAGGTATAAATGTCAATCATTCATGCTAATAAAATTGATTCTATTCATGTAATGGTAGAATTTCTTAATTTATGCACTATCTTATGTCTAGGTATAGCGAACCTACTTAACTCATTAACTTATTATATTTCTGCCTATGAATTAACGAACTAAGTGCATTAAGATATGAGAATATTTCACTTTACACCTAAAGCCACACAAATCATATGATATAAGTTTATCCATATTAATCTATGATTGCATATTACATGAAGCAATTGCATGCCATTTCTTATTCGTCTCTAACATGCAAATCAAATCATCTAAATAGTAGTTACTCACTTAAAAGCATTAAGCTTAGTAAAATGCAACTTCACACAAACAAAAAATCTCACAAAACATCATAATAGTCTCATTCATACATCATAATCAAGTTCCATCATAGCTCTAACACAATAAACTAAAACATCATATTTACATAAATAAAAAATAATGCAAGAAATTGAACAAAACATTTTGAAAATTTAAAACATCAAATATGTCACTAAAATGTTTTCAATTTATAGAAAGTTTGGACAAATCTGCACATCCTGAAAAAGAGGAGGAGCTAGTTGGAAAACAAAAAGAAAATGAGTAGAAACGTATTGTCAAACGCCACTACCATGTGTTGTCACGTGCCGCCGCCGCTCTTCACAAAAACTGCCAAAAAATGTAGATCATGGTCTTTAGAGTGCCAATTTGCAAAGAAATCTCCCAAATCTGCCCCCAAAACACGTAAATCTCATGGAAAAGGCTCAGCGTTTACCGTTCTTTGCTGGAAATTGCCAAAAACCTCCATGAAAATGCCACAGAATAACCAGAAATCACACCAGGATAGGAGATTCACTTCTTCCTTACTAGAAAAAACCTAGAAACCACTACGATTCTTCTTCATTGGAAACAAATGTGGAACTGGTCGACTTTCACCCGATCATCGCGTGCTTTCAAAGTCCCGCACTATCGCACATAGGCTCTAATCTTTCCAGCCAAGGAAAAGACACACACGCCTCTTCTTTGCTTCTTTGCTTCTCTAACCACACAATCAACCTATGTTTGGTCCTTTTTCTATTTTCCATAACAATGCCCGCACACTCGACAATTGCCTAACTTTCTTTTCTTTATTTGTCTATTTCTATTTCTTTGTTTTCCTCATTTTGCACTTACTCTTTTTATTTCTTCTTTATTTTCTCTTCATCTTTTGTTTCATTTCTATTATTTTTTGCCTATTTTGTGTTTGCTACATAAAATAATAAAATATGCATAATATAATTATAAAAAATATTATATATTGTAAAATGATCAAAATAATTCTATAAGAAATAGAGTTATAAGTGTTTAAGGTAAAATATTATGTTGATGGCTCAATCGATCATTACAAGGCTCAACTAGTGGCCAAGAGGTACAACTAATGGGAAGGGATTGATTATCAAGACATCTTCTCTCTCATTGCCAAATATGTCACAATTCGACTCTTCATTAAGGTAAAGTATTGTGCTGATGGCTTAGTCAATCATTACAAGGCCTAATTGGTGGCCAAGGAGTACAACCAATGGGAAATGATCGATTATCAGGACACATTCTTTCCCACTACCAAACATGTCACAGTTCAGCTCTTCATTAAGGTAAAGTATTATGCTAATGGCTTAGTCGATCATTACGAGGCATGGCTAGTGGTCAAAGGGTAAAGTTAGAGAGAAATGATCGATTATTAGGACACCTTCTCTCCCATTGCCAAACAAGTCACAGTTGGACTCTTCATTAGTATTGTTGCTATTCACCATTAGACCTTTTTTCAAATGGATGTGCAGAATGCATTTTTCCATGGTGATATCTTTGAGGAGGTTTATATGGAGCTTTACTCTGAATTTTGCAATCAAGGGGAGGGTTAAGTGTGTTAATTTCAAAAATCCTTGTATGGTTTAAAACATGCATCTTGTTAATGGAATGCTAAATTTACAACTGCTCTACTTATGCATGGTTTTGGGCAATCTTGGCATGATTATTCTTTCTTCACCAAAACTAATGGAATTTTTTTGTTGCCTTACTCATATATGTAAATGACATTCTGATTATAGAAAATAATCAAGTAGCTATCTTTGATCTAAAAACTATTTGCACTTTACATTCTTCATAAAGGATGTTGGTCCTTAAAAAAATTTCCTTGGCATAGAGATTGCTTGCTCTCTAGAAGGTATCTTACTTAGTTAGAAAAAGTATACACTAGGTATGATAATGGCTCGAAGGAAAAGCTTAATGATCCATTTCTTGCAGATCCTTCAATATATCATAAATTAGTTGGCATACTTATATATCTGACCCTTACTCACCTTGGCATCACTTTCCTAGTCTAGCTACTTAATCAGTTCATGCATGAACCAAAGCAATCACATATGAAAACAACCTTGAAGATAATTAAGTATCTTAAAGGTTGTCTAGGACTCAATATGATGTTTCCAACTTCCTCAATTTGAGTTGCCAGCATTTTGTGACTCAGATTACAACATTTGTCCCATAACTAGATGTTCCACTACTGGTTTTTGTATCATGCTTGGGGATTCTCTAACTTCTTGGCGATAAAAAAAAGCAACTAGTAGTCTCTCTCTCATTAGCTAAAGCATAATACCGAGCCATTCAAGTCACCACCTATGAGATTATTTGGATCAAAGATTTACTAAAGGATTTTGGTTTTCACATGCAACAACTAGCATTACTCTTTTGTGACAATGAGGTAGTAAAGAAGATAACAGCAAACCTTATTTTTCATAAGCATACTAAGCTCAATAAAGTGGATTGTCACTACGTAATAGAGAAACTTCAATAAGGTGTCATCGCAACATGTCATATTTCAACCAAAGAATAACCAACAAACTTGTTGACAAAAGCACTTTGCAGCCAATAACATTGGCATCTTCTTTCCAAGCTTAGAGTATCTAACTTGTACAAACCTCTAGCTGGAGGGAAAGTGTTAATGATTACAGGCGATCCCTGATATGTTGCTTGATTTAGATATAATATTCTATGTAATATTCTGTTATAATATTCCCATAGTTATTAGGTTTTATGTACATACCTAATATAGAATAGGCACAATGCCTATAAAAGAAGGCAACATTGTATAGAAATTATTGCAGAAAAAATCCACAATAATTCCCTCACTCGTTTGTTATTAGTTTCTTACAAGGAAACCTTCTCTAAAATGTGACACAGATAAAGACTACACGCTTCCGAAATTGTTTAATATTTAGCACGAAACCTTTTAACGCCGCCATAAGGATAAACATCAAAAGGGCAAAAAGTAAGAAATAAAGAGCCTTTGAATTCATATGCTTAATAATCTTCCTCCAATTCTACTCGGCAAGTTGGGACCCATTTTCGCGTGGTTTAGATGCGTGTTTGCATCATATGTGGGGTTCAAAACTTTGCAAAAAGCTAAGAGATGAGAAGAACGACCTCGACATACAACATACCGCTCAATTTTTCCCAGCCATTGATGCCTCGCGATAAAGGTTTGACCAAACCTTAATCACTTACTAACTTCTCGACGACGAAGACTTAGGTTTGAAGAAGTCTCCCTTTTTCGGAGTCTTTGCAAATGGAGTAGATGCTATGATAGCAAAACAGCGTGAAACGTGTGTAACTTGTCACAATTAGTAAATGTAGTGATGTCTTTTCACTCCTTAGGATATATTTAAAATTAGAATAAGTGATGTAAATAATATGATAATTTTCTCTTTATGTTTATTTTAAGGGTCATGTGAATTCTACGGAGATTTGGGACTCGGCGCGGCTTGACGTGACTTGGTGCACGAGGGCCATGGTATTGGAAAATTGCCCAAAGTCCGGCGAAGTGCAACCAGATTAAGAGAGAGATATTTTTTAATGAGAATGAAAAAAGATCGGTAAATATATTGGTCATAGTACGCACGCAAGATTCAAGAGTTTTCACACTTGATCTGTACGCTTTTTAACGCACGACCCAACGCTTCCACTGCAACAAAGCAACAAAACAACAAAACTGAGGAGCCTTCCTTCAATTAGTGATAAGGTTTCGAGCTTCAACAGTGCAGGGCGTTGGCCTGACCTTCCATCATTATCGTGTAGAAAAGCTTTCTTTGACTAAGCTTGGCCAAAGACTGGGCAGCCAACGCGAGCCAATTCCACCATTCTTTAATGTCAAGGCACCATGGGAAGAGGGTGTTTGCGTAGGTAGGTACCTCAGTATATATACCGAGCAACCAAGAAAAGCAAAGTCAGTCATAAACCACCTTCTCGCCTTCCCATACTACCTCATTCCCCTTCCTACACCGATTGTTGTCATCAAGCAATGGGGATTTTGGGGACAGAAGAGAGCATGAGAACCGAGTTGGAGGAACTTCACCGCATGTTGGTATCAAGTGCTGGTCCGCAAAGAAGGAAAGGCAAGGAAGAGTTCAAAGAAGTTCGTGTTTCATCCGAGGGATTGGATTCCGATGATGTCGACAAGTTGGTTTGTGTTACTAGTGGCGCTTCTTATTTAGGCCTCGCCATAGTCAACGCTCTCTTGCTCCGTGGCTACTCCGTTCGGATCATTGCTGAAAGCCAAGGTGATTTTCTTCATGGAATCTGCTTTCCATCGTTCGAATATATTGGACTTTCTGTGAGATCTGCTTGATTTTTCCCAGGCAAGAAAAGAAATAATGGAATCCGAGGAGTTTTGAATATGTTTCTTTTCGTTCAATTTCATGTAATCCGACGTAACTCTTTGATTTTAGATTGGAGTTTTTGTCTATCATTGTCTAACACAGTTCGTGTAATAGTCTTATTTGTATAACTATCAATTCCTTTCAGTATTCTCTACGTATAATCACTTCATCCCAGGGGACAAGATCTTTTTCCAGGATTGGCAAAGGAAGTGAATTATCCGTATATCTCTCTAATGATCTCTCTGATATATCTTACATGTGCGGGTTGATTTGAACACGTAGAGGATATAGACAAACTGAGGGATATGGAAACTTCAGGGGGCGTGAGGTCCAACAACAATAATGTTTCAATAGTTATGGCGAAGCTAGCAGAGATCGAAAGGTTATCAGAAGCCTTTGAGGGTTGTCGTGGCGTATTTCACACCTCTGCATTCATCGACCCGGTTGCGCTTTCTGGCTATACGGTGAGCCTTCTCTTCACCTCTTCACTTCTCTTTACCCTACTAGATTTGTCATTTCGCAGTTGGAAGTATTTAAATAAACCCTACTTGCCCGGTTTCTCAAGTATCAGCTGGGCCACTTCCTACTTGAATATGATATCCCAACGCTTAGGACGGCTTTGGGTCCTCTGAAGAAACACAAAAATAAATGCCCACTCTTCTATACTTGCCGGCCGCTTCAGGTGCAGTCATATTATCAAAATAAAAGTCAAATCTCTGTCGAATTCAATACATTCTTACAATAATCCTGCTGCCTTTCCCATCAAGGGAATTTACCCATACATTTTAACAATAACCTGCTGGCTTTCTCCGCAAGGGGATCTGCCGAGTCAAAGTCGCAAGTCAATAACCCACCAGCGGGATCGACCTACCTCTTTTGTCCTTGTGTACAATTGGTGAGTTACAGTTTGAGCTAAGCATATAGTCAGAAAGGGAGAAGTTTTGAAATAAATACATTACTGAATTCTGAGAGTCGAGAGCATAGTCAACATCGAGCTTTCAAATTGCCTTTGCCCATGCTTAGTGGGAAGTAAGAATTGGCCTACACCTACCAAATGATGGTTTCACCTTGACAAGTCATCACAAGACTAAGCATGGTCTGTTTTTAAGCCAACCCAACCCTCACGTACATCATGAAGTAATGAAAAACAGTCTTTTGTCACCAATTATAGCTAACAGCCAATGCAAGACACAGTTCCAGAAGTACAGTTTGGCATTATTAACGGCCCATTGAACTCTTTATGACCCTGTACTCCTTTTGATATGTAGAAAGCCATGGCTGATGTCGAAACGAAGGTCTGTGAGAATGTAATGACAGCATGTGCCAGAACACCATCGGTAAGAAAATGTGTACTCACATCCTCAGTTTTAGCTTGTGTCTGGCGGGACAACCGTCGATGTGATCTCTCCTCTGTAATAAACCATGACTGCTGGAGCGATGAATCACTCTGTATAGACAAAAAGGTACTGTTTTCGCCCACGAACACTTCTCCAGAAATCTTATACAACATGGGTAATAGATTTTGAAGTTGATTTTCCAAACCATGTCCAGCTGTGGTATGCCTTGGGCAAGTTGAGGGCTGAGAAGGCTGCATGGAGAGCAGCCGAGGCAAGCGGGTTAAAGCTGACCACTATCTGTGCAGGTCTCATAACCGGTCACGAATTTTACCGGAGAAATACAACGGCAACAATTGCCTATCTGAAAGGTAAAATCTTCGTTATTCAACCCCCGCAAAGCCCTTTTGCTGTTTCACCATCTTAAACATTTTAATGGAGTATGGATGTCAAAATGCAGGAGCACAGGAGCTGTATACAAATGGGTTACTAGCAACCGTTGATGTCAAAAGATTGGCAGGGGCAGAATTATGTGTTTTTGAGGCAATGGACAAGAACGCAACTGGTAGATATCTTTGCTTTGACAGTATTGTTGAGAGAGGAGAGGCAGAAAAACTAGCTCGAGAAGTGGGAATGCCAACTAACAAGATTTGTGGGGACATTTCTGGTGATAGTCCTACTCGGTTTCTGTTGTCTAATGAGAAGCTTTCCTGTCTCATGACAAGGACAGACCGATGTTGTTATGCTGAACTTTAGAGATCGAATCAGAACCTTTAGTCACCTCTCTCACTTATACTTCTCTCCAAGGTCATCCATGTTCGCACTTGTTTATGGCCGGAAAACGGAAGTTGATCATCATTCTATACTGAGAGTTACACTCCAATTATTTATTTATTTAGTTTTCTACCATAGAGTTGCGAAAACAACAGCCCAGTTTTTTGTCCACAGGTACCAAAGCCTAGCTCTACTCCTAAGTGAGCACTATCGAATCCTGAGCATTTGGTACAATTTCAGCGAAAACATGGTTGAGTTATTTGATAAATTTGATGCGACTCTTATATGCATGACAGTGGTGAATTTGAGATTTTCAGTTTTGTTTGCAAGTTATTTGATGAAGAGGCTACTTCTTTCAGTAACTTTTAGGCTATGATTGTAAAATTATTGCTTTGATTTGGATCTGTGGAGATAAACAATTCTATTTGTAACTTTGGTAGAAAGAAACTTTGTGGAAGACAGTTGGGAGATTTGTGGGAGATATGTGGGAGATTTTCTATTAGCGGTGTGTTGGTTGATAGCTTGAATTTGGATTACATGCAGTTCACTCACAAGCCAATACATCTCTTTCGTATTGTACTCCGGAAAGTGACATAGCCCTATATCTCTGGGCAAACAAAAACAAAAAGCAAAAAAGACTTCGCAAAGCTTCTTCTCTTCTTGTCTAATAATAGGGACCCGAGATAAAACCCGTTTGTTGAAGGTCTCTAGACGGCCAAAAGGATAGGCAGGGCTTCTGGCCGACTAGCACCGCAGGGCAGGTGGAATACTGTCTTTAGCATACAAAATTACACTCTTTAGGTTCTGGTTTCACAAACGTTCACTACAACTACTGTCAGGGAATCAAATGTTATTGTCTCTCCCATAAAGGGCTTAATTCGGTGTCTAGTAGTCACTGCGACAGCATCGGAATGTTGTTGACACGAGACGGGAAAGCTTCTCATTAGACAGTAGAAACCGAGCAGGACTGTCGCAAGAAATGTCCCCACAAATCTTGTTAGTTGGCAGTCCCACTTCTCGTGCTAGTTTTTCTGCCTCTCCCCTCTCAACAATACTGTCAAAGCAAAGATATCTACCAGTTGCATTCTTGTCCATTGCCTCAAAAACACATAATTCTGCCTCTACCAATCTTTTTACATCCACAGTTGCTAGTAACCCATTTGTATACAGCTCCTGTGCTCCTGCATTTCGACATTCATACTCCATTAAAATGTTTAAGATGGTGAAACAGAAAAAGGGCTTTCCGGGGGTTGAACAACGAAGATTCTACCTTTCAGATAGGCAATTGTTGCCGTTGTATTTCTCCGATAAAATTCCGGACCGGTTATGAGACCTGCGCATATGGTGGTCAGTTTTAACCCGCTTGCCTCGGCTACTCTCCATGCAGCCTTCTCAGCCCTCAACTTGCCCAAGGCATACCACAGCTGGACATGGTTTGGCAAATCAGCTTTAAGATCTGTTACCCATGTTGTATAATATTTCTAGAGAAAGTGTACTAGGGTGAAAACAGTACCTTTTTGTCTATGCAGAGTGATTCATCGCTCCAGCAATCATGGTTTATTACAGAGGAGAGATCACACCGACGGTTGTCCCACCAGACGCAAGCTAAAACTGAGGATGTGAGCACACACTTTCTTACCGACGGTGTTCTGGCACATGCTGTCATCACATTCTCACAGACCTTCGCTTCGACATCAGCCATGGCTTTCTACATATCAGGCAAAGTGTTACAGCATCTTTAACAGTTGAATGAGCAAGCAATTAATTTTCTATACGATAATCGTCATTTTGCATGAAGCATTGATCCTAGAGGCTAATATGACAAAGACCCTGACCATTTACAAGACCTGCTGTCCTTGATACATATGACTTAAGAATAGACCATCTTCGGTCGGGGAATGACGTATAACTGGGAAGCAGCCGCTTTTTGGGCGGAGGCTTTGTTTTTTCCCTCTCTGCATGGGCTATGGCATCTCAATCTCAAAGTAGAATCAAATCTTCGAAAGTCAAAAATGTGATCCACAAATTCTCCTTTAAATTCCCCTGTGCTTACGTTTTCACTCAAGAATCTAACCGAGGACAAAACAGGACAGTCAATAGAGGTGGCGAGAGCCTTCACGTCAATGTCATATATCGCGTGGCATGGGACTTTCCGGCAGTGTCATCTAGCTCGTTGGCGGATTTTGGACTTCAATTCAACATCCACCTACGATCATCGGTTTTTGATTTCAAACACGTAAGCGGAAAGCGACCATTTCTGCTGCAAATTGCCTTGCTGCGAAATATAGCAGAATAGTTTTGTATGGAGACTATTCAATTCACCTGAGACAAAGGGGTTGCAATTCTGACTTTAATTTTGGCAAGGTAATGGACCACAGGCCGCTGGTATTTTGGTTGAACTTTGGTGATCACAATTCCTCCTTATTTATGCCGACTATTCAATGTGGTTGGCGGTAGAACTGAGGCCCGACATTAAGGAGGTAGATGACAAGGATTTATGCCGACTAGTTATAAATTCATGTTCATCTAAATGTTTTAAGACAAATAAGAGATGATGTTGTCATCTCCCGTTTAAATATAATTTTTTAATAAATTCCTTAACAATAACTCCATTTCACTTAACATCTCCAGCACCACATGAGTTTCAGATTTAGATATAACCACTCATGGTGCGGCGTGTTAGGAAATAATTAACATGCCGATGAAGAGAACTTAAAGACCGATCTTAGCACAAAATTACAGTGTGGTAAAGAGAGAGAGAGAGAGAGAGAGAAATAGGTCAATCGATAGGTACTCACCGTGTATCCGGAAAGGGCAGCGGGGTCGGTGAATGCAGAGGTGTGAAAGACGCCACGACAACCCTTAAAGGCTTCTTTCAAGTTTTCGATCTCGTCGAGCTTCGCGACAACTCCTGTCATATTATTGTTGGTGGACCTTATCTCTCCAGACGTTTCCATCTCCCTCAGTTTATCTATGTCTTCTGTGTTTTCAAACAAAGTCCATAAGTAAGAGATAACGGAGGAATCATCAGAAAAAGCTACGTATAACTTACTTTGGCGATCTTGAAAAAAGATCATGGCCTTTGAGATTGAATGATTGTGCACAGGAAACAAAAAAAAAAAAAAACAAGGAGAATTTAACAGTTGCTTACAAACTACCTTATGAAGTATACTGGAATATGGTAGACAGAGAAAGCCACTCGGAAATCAATAGGTAGAAAATCAAAAAAACTACGTCTTATTCTCGTAGTTCGCTTCCTGCTGCTTTCCGGGTTTCACGAAGTCAAAAACGAAAGAAAAAAAGAAAAGTTAAAACCTCTTTGGATTCCATCTTCTTTTTGGTTTGCGTGCAGTCTATCTTTGCAAAAATTCAAGCAGTTTTAAGAAACTAGCAGCATAATTCTGCGAAGAGTCCCTCTCAAAGAAAGTAAGAAGCAAAACACATGATCTTAAGACAGTTTTTTGATAGGTAGAACGCACGTCCTCACCACCATGTTATGACTAGTATTCGATCCATGAAAGAGAACGTTTGAGAAGAAAACCACCTGGTTTTTCAGCGATAACTCGGACGGAGTAGCCACGAAGCAAGAGCCCGTTCACTATGGCGAGGCCTAAATAAGAAAGGCCACTGGTGACACACACCAAGTTGTCGTCGACATCATCGGTGTCCATGCCCTCACAATCATCTTTCAACTCTTCCTTGTCCTTCCTCTTCTGCAGACCATCACTTGATACCAACATGCAGCGGAGTTCCTCCAACCCCAGCCTCACGCTTTCTTCTGTCCACGGTATCCCCATGGCCAGAGTATGCTCCAATTCTGGTAGTACAGTGAGGCGAATGTGGCGCTTTATGACAGACTCACTTTTCTAAGCTGCTGCTGTCGTTTACGTACGGAAGACTACCTTTTTCTCTCCTCGCGGGGACGTTTGAACAAATGGATTTATAGCCCATTTGTTACGTTTTCATATTTTACCACTTCACCATTTTACCTATTCTCTTAAGAAAAAACTAGACACGAAACACCTGAATACGTCAACAAACTTGCCGTTCAGAGTTGTGGCAACATCGCTCTGATGGGGCAGATAGTCAGGTCACGGCATTCTAAGTTTATTAAGCACGCGATTTGAATGGGATGAGTTTTGGCCTAAAATTTAGCGGTAAAAGACTTGTACTACATCTTCTCAATAATTTATGTGCGTTTATTTTGATTGCGTTACCTTTGAGACAAGGTCTCTGCGATAAAAAAAAATAAAATTGCTAATTCAAAAGTTCTTAGGACTTCCAAAGGATTTCCTTGGATTTAGTCTCTAAAACTCTTTAATTTATATTTTCCTCGTTTGTATTGTGAGAAATAGAGAATTCTTAATTGCTGAAACGCCCGAAAAGAGAGCAATAAAATAAACTTCGGCATGAGAAACCAACCTTTAAAATAAACAATTAAAATATTCTTCTCTGAAATATGCTAAATCGGGTGAGAAAGTCCAAAAGACCATCGATATTTAAGTCGACTACAAGAGGACCGGACGTGTATATTTAACGCTTTAAGGTTGTCCCCTCTGCTAGCCACTGAGATCATGACACGTAGCAGTTTAGGGACAAGGGAGGGTTAAGCCTTATCAAAGGAGGGTATTCAAGCAGCATGGAAGACAATATTTTGAATAGCAGACCTGTGACATTACGTTTGTACTAAAGCTCCCCTTAAAGCATACGGTAGATATATGGATAATAGCTTTATTGGAATTAATGGACTATCATTTTTATTAAATATATATGCTTGAAGTTATGATGAGCATGGATCATGACAAATGATATTGAAGTAACAATTCGTATACGCAAGCGGTGTAAAAATTTCATAAAAAAATAAAATCAGGTCCGCTGTCGAAAACCAGGTCGTCGATGGGGAAATGTAAAACAAATATGGTCCAGATCAAGAGATTGGAGAGGATGAACTTGTCCTGATCGAGGCCCAATGGTCAGGACACAGGGCCTGGGACCCAAGCTGACCGAAGGCCTACACCTACAGTTAAAAAAGGGGGGTCTTTTCCACATGAGGTAGAACAAAGGGTTTTTATATGGAATTTCTTAGTAGTAAAGTGGTGTAGTCCTACATGACATGATTAATGTAGTTAGCCTTCAAGTATTCTTTAGTTAAGTGCTCTTATTATTGTAATAAAGATGTCGGTCCAAGGTTTTAACCATTAAGGACAAAGGACAAAGGACAAAGGCCAAGGGCTTTTATTGTCAAGATCTATCTCTGAGATCATGACACGTGGTAAAGGGACAAACCAGGGTAGGCGCATTGAAGGAGGGTATTGTGGGGCAGTGGAGGCAGGAAAGACAATCTTTGGGAAAGGGAACAACCATTGAGGTAGCGGCAGAGTGAGTTTAATTGGATAATAATTTTAATATAACTGAAGTCTATTTTCTGGTTAATGAAATATCATTTTTTACTATAAGATAAGTATAAAAAATCATCCACCTTTCTTTCTTAATTTTGGTCTTGATCATCTTAAATTAAATTAAAATAAATAAATAAATAAAAGCTTATTTTAGAACTCCATATATTTCCTTTTCAAAATAAGGACCCATATAAAGATGATATCTTCATAGTTACTGCCTTCAAAAACCTACTCTTTCAATCATTAGATGTAACCCATCATTTTTCCCACCTTCCCCCTTCTTCTACAATATTATGTAATGCAATTTTACAAATTGCCCCGTTGTGCTTGAATGCCAAATGTATTTAAAAAAAACATAAAAAGATAGCACTGAGAAAAAAACAACCCACGCTTCACCTATTTGTTTTTTTTTTTTTTTGTTCTTTCTTTAAGACCCTTTTTTTATAGAGAAAATTTTATTTTGTTTTATTTTTTAAACAAATTCGTGATGAAAATTCACCTATTTTATTTATTTTTATAGATAAAAATTCCTACAACCCCATACCATATTTGAGTTAGAAAAAACTGATCTAGAGTAGACATTAGTCCAGTTAAGACAGCCCAACTCAGAGGCTGTATTATAGAGATTGAAATATCCTCGATAAGGTAATGAAAGCAAAAAATGGACCACTTAATTAAGAATAATGGTAAAAATCTTTTGCTATTAGAAATGAATATTAAATCAGCAAGTATGTTGTGAGTGAGGGCAGGGGTTGTGCAGAAAACAAGGTTTGCATACCCATCATCCAAAGAACTATGAATCAACAACAATTTCACGATAATCAAAACAAATGTGTTCGACCTAAAATTACCAGAAAAATAGATAGGAACAAAATGAAACAAGAAGGAGAAGAAGTATCGGGGCTCAGAGAGTTGCTAACTCTGCTCAAGGAAGAGCTTGTTTAAGGCTCTTCTCATACAAGAGGTGTCAGAAATAATAAAGCACTCTTCATCTTTGCCCGCTGAGCAGAGAGAATCTCCAGGATTTCCCAAAACAAATCTCAGTTCCAGACTGATAGGAAAGCGAGACGGAGGGAGACGAAGAAAGAGAGAGACGGAGGCTAAGACTGAATTAGGGCTTTGAATGGGAAATGGAGGGGGATGCGCATGAAATTTATAGCCTGCAAAGACTCAGTTGGGCCTGGCCCATTTAATGGAACCTTCAAGTGATGAGGCCCACTGGGCTTGGAAACTCGATTCGTTGTGAGGGACGTTGGTATTATTGAAATGCTGAAAAGGTCAAAACACTTTAATAGAATAACATTTGGTAGACACCTAGTCGGCGCTCAACTTTTCCTTGAAAGCTGGGCTTTTGCGCCACAACTTTTAGTCCATGACCTACTTACATACTGAAGCTCTATCAATGTCAATTCCCTTCACGGGATACCTGGAAAGTTGGTATCCGTCTTTTCTTTCTATGTCATTCAGCGGATTCTCACACGGGATGGCTGCTTAATGAAACTTCGTTTGCGCATTTTAGATGATTGATGTACCAATAACGCAAAAAAGGTGATCTAGCAGCCTAAGAACTGTCATCCTGCAGTGGAGAGAATGCAGGGAAGCTTCTCGCAGCTTTGAAGCTTTGCCCCAGGTTTGTTTGTTAGAAGCATCTGCTGCTTATTTCAGGATTTTCGGCTAGAAACTGAAAATAGTATAGATGGGTATCCGTTTGTCAAGCATGCATTTGTTCACTGAGTCACGCAAAGAGGTGAAAACACCCATGATCTTCTTCCTTGAAATCTTAACGTTTGAGTTGTCTAGGTTGCTATTTCAAATATAGTAGAATGGATTCACTTCCCGTGAATCTAGGCATGGGCAATAAGAAGATGGAAGCTATTCTGGCACGATAGTGTCTGCTTTTTATTGTGTTTGAATTCATATAATCGATGGCCTTCATCTGCAGGAAGTTGGAAAAGGAAGTACTGGTTGGGACCATTAGAGCCTGAATCACTCTCAACAGGAACGGAAAGTTTGACGAAGGGCAACGTGACAATCATAGCCAAGGATGTAGCAGGAAACGGGAAAAGCACATAGTTATGGCTTGTGCAGATTTTCTCAAGCTAAGGGGAGGTAAATCAGCTGCGGAGATTCTAGGAGAGACTCTGAATTGGTTGCCGCTCCTTGAACCAGGTACTGCGACCCTTGAACACTTAAATGCCTCGTTTTTTGCTTTTCATTCAAGAAGTTGTGATTCATGTTTGTTTTACTTTCATGGACTGTATATCTATTAGTCATTAGTTGTTTAGTGGTGATGTCAAGGACAAGATAGAAGTCTTGTTGGGGGATAAGGGGACATAAAATGACCAGAAACTTTAATCATCAATAACTTAATCCAAGTTTTGCTTTTTCTAGTTCTTCAGGAAGGTGGGCTTGGACCCCCTGGATTCTTCCCTAACCGGTTGTGAAATGGTGGAAAGCTGGATTTCTATCCTTATGTTTGATCACTTCCATTAGTTTTTATTTGCTACTTAGATTTTTTAGACTAGTTGGCTGTCAACGAAACCATTCGTGGCGTAGAGAATTAAGTTGCGGAGTAGAAGTTCTTTCGAAGGTTATATGCAGTTGGAACAGGTGCTCAGTGGTCATATAAAGAGGGATTACGGTCTCCAAGAGAAAGGCATGGTTGTTGTATTGTGCCATTGCGAAGAAGCTGTATTAGTCCTCCTGAAACGTTTCACGGGTCTGATCTGCTTGGCTTTGGTCAGCATATCAGACTGACGAGATTGCTCTCAATCTCTGTGTAAAGGCCCTCCTAAGCTGTATTAATTGGTTTCAGTTGTCCCAAGTCCGGTAGAGACCGGAGGCCTATGACCGCATCGTCATGCCCATTTCCTATTAGTTTAGGGGAAGTTGAATGTGGATGCACGTGCATGACTCATGCAAGGTGAAAGACACCAAACTGCAGGATGTGGAAAAAGAGCTCGGTAGAAGAGGAACAGTTCCCTATTTTCCCTGGCATCGGTACTCATGAAACCTATGTGCATCTGATGGTTCCCTGTCTCTCTCTCTCTCTCTCTCGCTCTGTCACCCACACACTCAATTTTTATATCCCGATTCCCTGATTTTCTATATAAGAAAAGGTTTAGAATTCGCTTAAATAGTTTAAAAGGCATATAAATACACAGAGAAAGAGAGAGGGAAAGATTCTGATTGCAGATATGCTAGTTAAAATGTAGCTTGAATCACCAAGGTGGTCCAGATCAGATCGAAGTTCTGTTTGTTTTCTTCCGCAGAGAGCACTTTCAAGATTCAAGTGCAGCTTTACCTCCTGCAGAATTTCTTCCAGTAGACTGCTACGCAGTTCGCTCGCCAGAGGCAACCATCTGGAAGACGCAGCGTTGCTCGCGGCTTTACTGACTTCTCGACTGACCTTCTTGTTCCCAGGTAAATCCTGTATCTTCATGAATGACATTCACATTACGTTCAACTTTCTTTCTCCTTGAAAAGATGCCACTCCTTATGCTAGCTGGCCTTGGCGGTTCATTTGTTTGTCCCCCATACAATCCATTTTCTTGCAAGTTCTTGCCTGTGTGCATTGCACATCGGTTAAAGACCGTTTGACTCCTTCATTACATCATCATTGGATCCAACAAATTCTAGCTGGTGGCTGTGCCGGCCTCTTTAAGAGATTCGCCGTCAGCCCCCTCCGAAGCAAAACATTCTCATTTTTCTCTACTGGCGACTGATTGTTCCATTTTTGTCAAAATGAACCAAATATGTGCACTTGGAGATGGATTTATTCGTCTTAGGTCCGTTCCAAGTGATAACTGTAGGCGTAACATCTCAAAAATCAAGACTGTATTTTGAAGTAGAGATGGTAACTTTCTGGAAAATCTTCATCAGAGATCACAGAGCAGAGTGTTTTGTCTACGTCATTTGAATCACCATGTCAGGCAAACTATAGAGGAATTTGGCACATGAATGGTAGATAGAATACAGATTATCAGAACAAACACTACCAATGAATTATTAGGTCTGCCATCGCCTTAGCTTCTAGAGAAATTGTAAGTTAACCAACTGTTTTGATTCCTGCGTTAAATTTAAGTTTTGGTGCTGATCTACTTCTGGATTGAGTTAGCTGGCAGAGTTCCCAAGTTGTAAAAATAAATTAAACAAATGCGTATGGGGGTTCGGCATAAGCATCAGACTGACGAGTGCTTTCCAAAGCTATTTTACTACCTCCCACACATGGTAAGTACAAATGCATTTTTGATAAGTCCTAGTCAAACTTGTTCTTGGAAACCAAAATTATTTTGTTAACAATTTATTTTATTATTATTTTTGGTTGAATCCACATCTGCTGTCTTTTGGACGGCTCTGGCTTAACCTTTCAGTACTTCTGGTTTGCGCCATTTTTACAAAGAGGCCCAACAGGCTCATGCTTAACCTTTCAATCTACCATGATGGACGATTTTATTTATTTTTTTAACTTAATTTGATAACCTCGGTACTCTGATTTCAGAACCTGTAGGGTGAAGTCGTTTTCCTGGACCCGGATCACACAAAACTTTGATTTTGACAGTACGTTCAAAAGCCCTTTATGGTTTTTTCCCTTTAGTACTCGAAATAGTTGTTGTGATGTTTCAAAAATTAGGAAACTGATAGGACAATGCCTTCTTTGTCATGCCACAAAAGATGTCCTTAATTCGGTCTGCCAGTAGAAAAATAAGACGTTCAGAGGAGTAAAATGAAAACAATCTGCAGTTGATCATATTATAATAGTTTGGATTGAGCATCACAAAGATGACCTGAAATTGAGATGGCGGTTTGAGCCACGAATTCATGTGGAGTTAACTGGCCATTCTTGAGCAAGCTAGCCATGACAGGTATAGGAAAGGTAGGAAATAATAGTTGTTACAACATTTATCGCAATTTTGAAGTCTTTACCAAAGTTAAGTTTTCAAAACTTTGGAATTGGTTGGGGGGAAAACTATTATAGAAGAAACAGCTTAGGGAACATAATGACAATGAAGGACACGACAGGATCAGAATGGATGAAATAATAGACGCTTCAGAAAAAGCTGCTGTTATTCCTTGACAATTGAATGCATAAGATGAAGGGTTTGTGCATGAGGATAAGCCGAGAATTGTTGCAAGGCCAAATTAGGTATTTGATGTGACATTATCATTCTATACACGAAAAGACAATGGGGGGTAATTTTTCTTGAACTAGGCCTGTGCTTGGTGAGTCTCGTCTCAGTCACATTCCATTATCAGTCTCATCTTTTTCACTCAAGGGAAGCATGAAAACCCCACATCCTTTAACTGCAGTTTGTCTTTCCACTGTGCCCTCACAAGAACTCCGTAGCCCGCTTCCCAACTTACCATCGTTAGAGTTCGTGCTGACAAGGTCATTTATCTCATCATAGCTCTTCCTTGATTGTTTATCTGCCGAAAAGGCAAGGTTTAGGCTGTACCAACAAAACTGAAGAAAGGATGTCGCCCACGTGTTGACAATCTCTCCGTTCCTTAAACAAAAATTAGTGTAGCTTTTAAGGTAATAACACTTGGCTACAAGTACCCAAGATCACTTTAAGCAAGAGACCAAGTCCCAGTACTGTTGGGCCCTCGTGACACGTGGTTACTGCTCTGTCACTGCCATGCCATTGGCGCCTCCAACCCTTTCTGAATTAGCCTGACATCAATGTTCCAAGGGCCTCTCATTTCTTGAAAGTATGAAATGAAAAGCCTCTGAGGAAGTCTTCCAGGCTAACGTTAAAAAGACAGGGGACGAGAGTAACTTAGAAGAAGTTTGTAGTCATCTAACGCTTTCTTCTTTTGCAGACCGAGACCTGATCAGGAAATCAAATGGAAGACAGCCCGCCTCCAGTTTCACGTAAAAATGGGACTCGCGAAGCTCGGAGGGGCGGACCATCAAGGAAGAATCAGCACGCCTTTGATAATGGTGGAGATCAAATCAAATGTTCTGGGAAGCATTGCCGGGCATGCACTGCCGGGTTGATAGCTGATTGCGTGGCAGTCTGTTGCTGTCCATGCGCTGTAGTAAACCTTCTTGCCCTCGCCTTTGTGAAGGTCCCGTTGATGGTAGGGAGAAGATGCTTGGGACTCGGAAAAGGGAAGGGTCGGCGGCTGGAAAGGAAGAGGAAATGCAAGAGAAGTGAGAGTGACAGCGTGCTGGAGAGGAACGCAAATGTGAGGAAGAAGATGATAGAGGAGGGAATGCCAGAAATCACAACTGGGTTTGGTTTGGAAGAGCGAATGAACAGTGGTAGTGCCAGGTTTGAAGCAGAGAAGGTTTGGCTAGAGTTATATCAGATTGGTCATTTGGATTTTGGGAGGGTTTCCTTTACTGGGATCCATCCAGCATTGGGTAAGAGCAACTAGGAAAACAAAAATGGTAGATACATCGTTTTTTAGTAGTCTTAAGTATTACCCCGGTGGCCGTGGGGGGAGTCTAACAGTATCACCCCTTCAAAATTAACCTTCACAACGAAAATTTAGTGATCTTCTGCGATGCTGTAAGGACAGGCTCATATCATTTGCAACTATATTCTCTTCGAAAGATGTCTATTTGTGAATTGTAGTTTAATCTCCTTGTTTCCTTTGACGTTCAACTCCAGTTGTTCTTTTCCTTAAAGTTGTAGCTCTGTCGTTACTTTAGTTCCTTTACCTACGAAAAGCGAGCCTTTGCCGTAGTCCTATCCCTTCACAAGCTACGGTGGGGCGAGATATATTGTACAAAAACAGCAAGATCACAAACACAACGAGGCAACACATCATGAACAAAATGAATAACTAAGGCATGCTGCCAAGACGGTAGGCAGACTTTGTCTGTTCCCAATTCTCTCTACCTCTGTTTGGTTTGGGAGACCACAATCTATATTTTTTAACTCACTAAAAAACTTGCGTAGTTTACAGTGAGAGTTCAACGTTTTGTGCTGTTGGGGGTATGAACATTTTCTCCTCAACAAACCACCCCTTACCAGGGAGATCTAGAAATCTGAGTTTTGATTTGAATTTAGTGGATTCTAAATTAAGGCTTAATCACTAAACAACATTGGGTTGCAAAAGAAGGTCTTTTCAGAACCCAAAAAGAGGGACCCCAATCTAAAAAACCGGGCCTCCAGACTTGTATTGGGTCTCTGTTTTCAAGCATATATGATTCGAGCACTCTTCTTCATTTTGGAAGTAGAAATATAAGACTCAATCCAACATCTGTTCTCTTGTAGAAGATGAAGGTATTGCTTTCTCAAACACTAATTTCAACAGCACCAAGATAATTCTACTCAAGTTTAGTGACTGGTGAATATTGATTAACATGGTTATTGATTTAAGCTCCGAAGTTCAAGCGAGGTCCTTTGGGTATCTTTTAATCTGTAGAGATTCCTGATGAGAAAATATAAAGATAAATGAGTAATCTTTGACAGCCGTGTCCAAACATGGTATCATAGAAAAGGTTATTAGGACAAAAAATGTGGGAGTGTAAATGTCAGGTAGACTAACTCTTTTTTCACGTGTGAAGTACGAACAGCAATGATGGCATTGCGGCATTCGAAAACGACAGTGGCGCGGGGCCTTTTCCCCGCCAAACGACGAGACTCCATTTGAAAGAATGTTGCCAGGTGGGATCAGCACTTGGCAATCTGTTACGCATCAAGTTGCCGCGTGGTGCGCAATGTGTCCGCGAGCTTTACCCGGGGCCCAAAGGCAGACAAGAGTAGTATAGCTTATGCTCCGGAACCTTCGAGCGAGCTCGGAGAGGGAGAGAAAGAAGAAGAGGAATCACAGAAAGAAGATAGGAGGACTCGAGTAACATGGAGGGGGAGCCGACTCGGATAATGGTGGGCGTGAATGAGTCGACGATTAAGGGGTATCCACATGCGTCGATAAGTAGTAGAGGAGCCTTCGAGTGGATTCTCCAGAAGATCGTTCGCTCCAACACCTCCGGCTTCAAGCTCCTCTTCCTTCACGTTCAAGTCCCCGATGAAGATGGTTCTTTCTCTCTCTAACTCTGTCTCTCTCATTCATTGTTGCCTTTTTTGCTCCGTTTGGTTGCCGAGAAAACGGAAGAGATGGAAAGTCTGATTGTTTCCTGGCTACCGACCTAGGGTTCCTGAGATGTTTTGGTTTTTTATTAATTTTGAAAAATCAAATTATTTAAAGTCGTTTTTCCAATAACTGTAAATAACAATTATCATTGTAGTTATGATCAACATCTGGGAATCTAAATGTTGAGGGAATTGATTTGTTTGAAGATTCCGTGAAATGTAGAAGGTTACGGGGCTGTTATGAGATAAGTTAAAGTTCGAATAAGAGGAACTTGTATAGAGTGGGTAGATTGACGACTTGGTTGTGTTCGAGGATGAATGCACCGGAGGTGAGGGTTGATTTGATTGAAGTAGGAGTCATCAATCGGCCGACTATTGAAATTTTTAGCTGCATCTAGTGTTTGGCAGATAATTGATTTTGTATCTTCTTCCCCGTGTATTGATAGTGTTATTGGCTGAAATGCAGTTGCACTTGAAAATTGGTGAAAATTTCCTGTTACATTGTAAGACAGATTCCTTTTCTTTTCTTTTCTCTTTTTTGTTCTTTTTTAATTTTTCAATAAAGGATTTAGAAGTTCTTAAACTTTAGGGATGAAAATTAGAACCTAAGCATATTTTAGTTTAATATGCCTAGGTTCTGCGCTGTTTCACACTGTTTTTAATTGGTCAATATTCCTTTTTTCCATATTAGTTATTTTTCATTAGGATGAAAATTTGAACCTAGGCATATTTCATCGGGAACACTTATGCTCGAATTTCATGCAATAATATGATATCATCCATTTTAGTTTCAAGCACAGTATTATCAGCAAGAGGCAAACGCTAGAAGACTTATATACATAATGAATGCAAAAAGAAAAGGACTTATTTCTGTATGTGATGTAAATGCATTTTAATTGGGAACTTGATAGCTCAATTGGTCTTTAAAACTGTGTACAGCTATGGTAACGGTTTGTGACATTGATGTATTCTTAGGGGAATTCCTGTCGAGTCCAAAAACCAAAATTATCAATCTTCAGGTGCCTTATCTAAGTTGATAAAGACCATATGGATTTCTTATATATCCCTACATCTGTCCTTGTATTTCTTAGAAAGTAAATACTTTCCATGGTTGATTACCAGGCACAATAACAAAATGATTCCTTGATCTTGTTGTTTTATGTCTTAACTTTCTGAATGGCTCGAGCTCTACTTAGTTTATTGCAATATGCTGATGTAAGTCTGCAATTCTACTGCATCTTATGTGACGGAAATCACTAGCTAGTGATGGTGTGTTATAACTTGTTTCTGGTAGGTTTTGATGACATGGATAGCATTTATGCATCACCTGAAGATTTTGGTGAAATGAAGCACCGAGACAGAGCGAGGGGACTTCATCTGCTTGAGTACTTTGTCAATAGGTGTCATGAAATTGGGGTACCGATTTACTTCTACTCTAGATCTGTTCATGCGTGTTACATCAACCTCTGTATATTTCCTATGTTTTCTGGATCAAGTATTGATATCCAATGTTTATATTGGATGATTGCAGATTTCTTGTGAGGCATGGATCAAGAAAGGCGATCCCAAGGAAGTAATCTGCCACGAGGTGAAGCGAGTTCAGCCCGATTTACTGGTTGTGGGAAGCCGAGGTCTTGGACCTTTTCAGAGGTATGCTTTAGTACTTATCTGAAGATTTAAATCCCCCCTTCCCCTTTCTTTTGACATAACTCTGTAATCCATTGTTACTGATTGCCTATACGTTTGTCGACTTGGAAGGGAGATTGTGCTGTATCTTGACATATTGTTGCCTCAAAACAGTAATCGCTTTTGTGACTACGCTGCAGGGTTTTCGTTGGAACTGTGAGCGAATTTTGTGCAAAGCATGCTGAGTGCCCAGTCATCACAATCAAACGCAGTGCAGATGAAGCTCCTCAGGACCCTGTTGATGATTGATTATTCTGGAATTGCGCGTGATTTGTTCCCCACTGTTAATAAGATTCATAAACTTTGTTAAACACGTGTGATAATCTCCTCTGCTGTGTATGTTTTACGTCCCATTGACTCATACTCTCAGAATATTCATATGGAGGAACGATATTTTTGGGTATGGTCGTCCTCTAATTTCGGACAAAGATTTGAGCTTTCCCGTAACCACGATATCTTTAACTATTGGATATGTTATTCTGTTAAACCAGCAATTTGACTCCCGTAAGTGAAATGTCAATACAAGTTTCTCCAGCATTGGCAAAAGTATGCGCATTAAACCAGTTGTCGTTTCTTTTGTTCCCATGCGATGACAAAGTAGACATTGTCCGAAACATATCTTCATGCCATCAAGAGTCGAGCTTTATGTCCTTTGTGCCAAATATAAAGTAGACGCGTGTGGCGGAGGACGTAGCAGGCGGTAGATTGATTTGCTTCCATATGATGGGGTGCTAAAAGCACATAGATGAACCTTTGATGCTTGGAGAACAGTGATTGCTCATCAGTACATAAACTTTTAGGACAGCATGTCTAAAAGAGGGGAATGATGGAGCCCCCAATATTTTGAGATCAACGCGACTTGTAAGGCCCCACAGAGGCCAGAACAGAGGAATGGTCGGGGGAGAGAGGGAGACCATGTGAATTGGACTTCCATTAATCCGTCCCAGCAACTAGCCCCCCATTGAACCAACCATTCAGAAGCAACAACTGATTGGAAGATGATAAATTAAGTGAATTCGATTACCAGACAAATGAGCAGCCTTCCACAAAATTTGGTCAAGTGTTCTTTTCCCCTACTAGGTCATTTCGAGGGTCAAATTCTTCGATATGTAAACGCACATTTCACAAATAATCCCTTGAAAATAGATCAGAGATTCAGACCTCCAATAGTGCGTCGAATTCCTTATGTCTAGTAGTGTGTGCTATTGTGTCTGCTACCGTCAAATCCAAAAAATCAGATTTGAATCAGCTAAAGATCTCAGTAATTCTGCGTTCCACCAACCGTCGCCCTTAATACGAAAGCTCATTGCCAATTGAGGGTGAGAGAGGGAAAAAAGTGAAGACCTCTGTAGTAATAAACAGTATAATGAAGACATCCATGTAGAAAGTATAATGAACGAGACTGTATCGAAGTAAAAAGCAGCCACATAACAAACACTACGAGAGGAAGTAACATACCCTAGAACATCCATCATTACCTACCAAGTAAAAATCTCCTTTTGTACACAATCCATATTGCTCGACTTTTCATATTCTCCTGTCTGCTCTACGACTTCGAAGATCCTACCATACTGCTCACTGTATCCAGAAGACCTTTTATCTCTCTCTCTATCTTGCATTTCATCTTCGGCGACACTTTGCTACCCGACTTCTCCAGCATTGAGTTCACCTCCTCAAGTTTCTGCTTTACCAGGTCTAGTGATGGCTCTGAAGCAGATGGCTTCTCCGGAGTCTTGTCTTGAACATTGTTAGCCGGACGTGAAGCTTTTGGCTGCTGTATTTCTCCGAGCTCACGAGTCTTCGTCGCGGTTGAGGGATACAGAAGCTCGAAATGGACATTCGCATCTTGAAAAGGTTTGCTATGTAGTGAATGATTTAATGCCTCTTCTGCGTCAGAGCTCCTCACAAAGGCAATCCGAGCACTTGAATTACTATGGAACGTATCTGTTTCCGCCTCGTTCAGCGACCCAAACTTCCCATAGATTCGGACGAGATCGGCTTTAGAAGGCAAAGTGGATCCTGTGTCAAATAACACTAAAAGCACCGCTGATGAAGCCTCCCCGTCAGTCTCCTTATCACTGGTCTTCACATCAGATTTTCTGGCACCTTGCCTGGATTGAGATTTACCTACCTTCACATCAGCAATTTTAGCAGCTCCTTTCTCTGGCATAGCTTCATGTGACTCTGCTTCTTTGTCCTTTTTCCTCGTTCTGTGTTTGGATTCGTGCCCTGGTGATTTGCGGTCAGTAATACTTTGGTCTCTACCCGATGACTGGGCTTCAGACTCTAGATTCTTTCTCCTTCTACCAGAGAGAGGTTTTTTGTACGCTTCGTAGTTTGATCCATGGCAAAAGACCGAGCTTCTGTGTATGGACAGAAAGTCCCCAACCATTTCGAAGGATTTGTTCTCCCTTGGATATAGGACATCCATTGCTGCACGCTGAAGTCCAGACAGAACTTCATTAGCAGAGGCCTTAACTTTCTCCGGAATCAAATCTCGTTTTTGCGTTATTGGGCTTGAGACATCAGATCGGTCATGCTCCAGATCAAGTTCTTGGGAGAGATTCTTCTCTACTGTCTCGTTACAAAGCCTTGGAACTGGAGGAGCCGCCGTCATCCTCTCCCCTGAAGGAGATTCAACAGAAACTTTAGGAGACTCTGCTTCTATGTCTTTCTTCTTTTGCCCCCTAATTAGACTAGTGAAAGGCGGGGACAAATATTTGCTCTTCTTCCTTTCTCTTGACAAAGAGACCTCCTCAATTTGCATTCTTGCCTTACCATCACTTCTTTGGACATTGGTCAGGTTCAACTTCCTTTTCTTGGTAACAGGTCCATCATTTGTTAGTTCTTGGCCCCCACCACCATTACCTTCGATGCTGCCACCTTCATCTTTCCCTCTTCTTCCAACTGGAATCTTCTTCCTAGATTCTTCCTTGCCACCATTTCCATCAGTATCAACACCAGAAGCTTTGCTATTAGTACCTAATGGAGAGTCAGTTTCCAACATCCTGGTCTTTCTCTTACTTCCTTGTAACACGTCATTTACACTGCTGCTTTTCCTCCTCTCGCTCCCAGATGAAGGCTCTGGTTTGCCTGAGTTCGTCCCTTCTTTAGCCAGGGGCCCGTCATTACGTTTGACCCGAGTAGCACCATTCCCTTCCATGATCTCAGCAATACTTTTCCGCTTCCTTCTTTTACTCAATCTATCATCCAAATTCTCTTCGCTCTTCTTTGTTGTGGTTTGACTTTTTTGGCCAAACTTTGGACTTACTGGGGAAGAAAGCCATTCTTCTGCGAATGGCCCTTGAATTGGCAGTTCCACTGGATCATGGCTGTCAACCATCCCATCATCCAAATTGTCTTCAAGGCCCGCGATTGGTAGTGGTTCATGATACATCGGCAATCGATTAACCCCCCTTGCCCGATAAAAAACTGCCAGCCTGCTCTTTAACACCTCAAGTCCAAGTGCACTGCACTTGGAAATAGTCTGTGCGACACGCTTCATTTCAGTAAGAAGGTCCAATGGTTCGGAAAGAGTGTTTGAAAGCTTCCGGAGTCCGCCACTAGGCACAAGAACTCCATCCTTGATTCCAGCATTCACTGCTAATGGTCTACCAAGCCCATCCCTATTCTCCTCTGCTACGCAAGAACAAATCATCTCCAACTCTAAAAGCCGCCCAATCTCATCCACGGCCTTCTCCACTGCATAAACAAAGCTCTTAGTGTTACTCTGCCTCGACATCTCTTCAAAATTCTCCACGAAGGGCTTCAACTGAAAGGGTCGGCACCAAGCAAACGTGCTATCTCCAAAGTAAGCCACAAGCAACCGGTCCCTCGCTTTCAACTTGGTTGCCAAATCTGAAGCATCCAAAGGATCATATACCTGGCCTGGCCACCATGGGTGACACTTAATCTTGCCCCACACAAAATCACCCGTAGAAAACTCCCACCCTGCATCAGCCATATCTTCCCGTCCATCCCATTCCTCGCTCTCACTCATATCCTCAATTGGAACCTCAATAATCTTAATATTCCCATCTTGGTCTCCCCCATTTTCACTCACAGAACCACCATTCTCTTTATTTCCAGATTCCTCCCGCAGAAAACTTCTCTTCCGCGCGCGCGCGCGGTTCTTTGATGCAACTCCACCACGTAAACCATTGGCCGTCGTTCCCCTTCCACCCGAAGTTTTCAACTTTACAAGACTCTCACTCTCATCAAGACCTTTAACCTCAATTTCTCTCCTTGCCCCACTTCCCCTCATCTTCAACAAGGAAGACACTCCACCCATCTCGGACTCCTCAAGCCCACCTTCTGCGTCACCCAAAAGATCCTCATCCGGGCCCCCTAAACCCTTCTTAACTGACACATCCGTTTCAAAGGTCCGAGTCTGAACCACTCGCACAACCCGACTACCCAAAGCCTCCTTCCCACTCGTAGAGACACCACCACCATTCTCTCGAGTCCGCTCAGGACCAGACCCCGCACCGACCGGACCGCCAAGACTTCCTTGAAGGGATTTCTCTTCACGAGCTCGAGGTTTTGCCGATTCAGATACAGGGCCAGAACCCCCAGCTAGGGTTTTAGCCCGCGTCTCAACTGTTCCCATTTCCCGGAAATTACTTTCTCAAGAAAACCAAACTCCACCACTGGACCAAACAAGAAAAAGGAACAAAAACGACGTGTGAATCAAAACATTTCTAGGGTTTAGCTTTCTTGAAGAAGAGCGCCCATATTTACGATTTAAATATTACTACCACCAAAACGCAAAAAGAAAAAGAAAAAATTTGTTCCTAATATTGTTTTCACATGAAAGGAAGGAAAAGCAGAGAAGAAGAGCTCTAGGAAAAATAGGAAGTACCTCAAGTATAATGGCTAGGGTTTGCAAAGCTTTATCCTTCGTAAGCGATTCTCAAGACCATTTTCCAGAAGAGAAGGAAATTAAGTACTCGAAATGAATTTTAACAGAGAAAAAATCGAATATCTCAGACAAGGAGACGAAAATATCGCAGCGAAGGAGAGGTGGTTTCATTTTCAAGCGCTGGTGACTCGGCGGTATTTTGCTTCTTTCGTGTCGGTATCGAAGGGTCGCTGTCAACGTTTCGTTTACCTTAGCATATCCTTTTGCATGGACCCCCTCTCCGCTTCGAGTGAAGAGCACACGCCACTCGCTTCCCTTTCCCAGTGTTGCTCTGGCGCTTTCTATTTTCTCAATGGACGCGACGTGGTTTCGGGCGACGGGGAGTATGTGGGCTTCTATGAACCCGACGGTGGTGGACGAATCTGGAGCTCTGAAAGTTAAAAGGGTAAGGGCCCGCGGACTCTTCAAGCATGTGTGACACGTGTCCTATATATTCGAGATGAAACGGAGGCTGTAAAGACGCTTTTGTGGACCTGAAGGGGTGCCACCTGGACGTCACTGGGGCAATTTTCGTCCTTCTCCCTTGTAAGTTTAGAAAACAAACCCTAATACCCTTAAAAAAGATTAAAAAATTGGTTATATGAGTGATAATTTTCACAATCTTTTTTAACTATTTCGTTTTATACTTTATAAAAATAAAAACATTATCATATTTAATTTTATCATAGTACTCTTAACAACTTCAAGTCATATGAGTTTGATAAGGGCGTATTGAAGATCAAAGAGTTTAAAATAAGTTTATTGAAATCATGTAGATATTTCCGCTATACCTCTTTTGGCAGTTCCCTCTTGGATTTACCCACTGATGGTCCGAAAACATCCGCATGGATGTTGAAAAGCTTTGTGTTTCTTTTTATAGATTGACATATTGAACTTCCACTTCATTCCGGCAAAGATTAAGGCATGTTCCTTAAATGTTACCATTGTTGCAATCCATACTATAAACTCATAACCCAAAAAGCCAACCTAAATTTTTTGGACCAGAGGTTTTATATATATAATAAACCTGTAAATGCTTCAGTTGAAGGTTCAAGGCAACCTAACTGCATGAATGGTGCAGAGACAATAAATGGAAAAACACAAAGTGCAACAGCGAACCCCATAGCGAATGGCATCTATTCACAATAACTTAATATCTTACAAAAAAGGTCTTTTACAATTGTTGCTC
This sequence comes from Casuarina equisetifolia, assembly GCA_028551475.1. Taxonomy (NCBI): domain Eukaryota; kingdom Viridiplantae; phylum Streptophyta; class Magnoliopsida; order Fagales; family Casuarinaceae; genus Casuarina; species Casuarina equisetifolia. The sequence goes on from CM052355.1 coordinate 17,491,203, forward strand.
TTGTAAGACTAAATAGTATTGGCCCTTCTTACTTTATTTACAAAGCCTAAGTATTTACAAACTCAAAACTCTTATTTATATATATATATATATATATATACATGTTTAACAATATACGTTTTATATAGTAATACTTGCGTTATAAACTTTCTCAGCACTGAGAAGGCAAGTGAGAGTTTTTAGTAATATAAAACGTACAACTACTCCGTTCTTATATTAACTTCTTAGGTTGGAATTTAAGTCTATGACAAATAGTATTGATACCAAACAATGATCCAACCTAATGACTTGCAGCTACTATTCCTTTATATGATATAAACTAACTAGGGTTTATGACAAATCATGTCAATTCTATAGACTTGAACAAGATACCATAGCATACAAAAAGTTTCCTCCAAGAACAATACATTGTGGAGACATGGTAGATAGAATGCATTGAGAAAAGAATAAACTAGGTGCTTTCTATCTATAGAATTGAAGAGTGTGCCATGTCATATTGTTAGAGAAAAATCCTTTGGTAGATATTTATCCTATTGATGGTAAACCTAAGTAGAGCTTCATCAGCAATGCTCAATTTTAGAATAGTTGGTAAGAGATCTAATGGCTTAGCTAACATAGTTTTGGATATTTGGGAGGTTTTGATTTTGCAATTTATAAAACTAAGGATGAGGTGGCCATTTGTGGACAAAAAGGGTTAGTGGAGGCTTAGAGGAACAAGAAAGGAAATCATTCAAGACATTATGCTTTTCTTTAACATGTTTCATCTTGAATTCATATTGATTATGGTTATGGGATTGCCTTCTACTTGAATTGTAACATTCTTAGAATGCTAAGCAATCCATTTCAATCAAGAATTGATAGCCAATGAGATAAAATTAAAACTTTTCAATGCTTTCTTTTTCACTACCAAAATTTCTTTGAAAGTGGAATGATAATGATGTTCGAATTCTTTAAATGCTCAACTTTTGTAGCCACAAATTTCATCATTTTCCATCTAATTCTTCAAGCAAGATTTTTCCCTAACAAAAATCGTTAATGTTAGTCTACAAGGTTCTTTTTCCTTTATTAGGAATTTAAAGTAGCAATAATTTTTTGACTAGCTCTTTTTACTTTCTGACACATTATGTTCCGAGTTCCAAGCTAGAGAATCTTTCTTTAATAGCTTGGATATTGGCATAGTGTATTAGGCAACCTTTTTTTATGAAATCTACCATATAGTTAATAATGCCCAAGAATAGTTGTACCTATTTTGCAATCATGTTTTTTGTGTGGAAACTTAAGCAATTGTGATGTCATATGCGATTGTAGTTTATATATGCCTTTTGAGATCTTCATTTCAAAGAAGTCAATGTTTGACACTCCTATTATCATTTTTCCTTTTGACAACATGATGTCATATATTTGCATGAGTTCATGGAATTGCTTTAAGAGATCTATATGAGATTCTTTGTTCTTGGAAAACAATAAAATGTCATCAATGTAAAGCAAAGCATGGTAAAGGAAGGGACATAGAATCTTTATCATTGTCCTCAAGAATAGGGAAGGTGCCACCTTTAATCTAAAGGGCATAACTGTCCACTAAAAATGAGAATCTAAACTGCAAAAAATTGTTTTGGGCCTTTCTTCGAACCTCATTCCTAACTACCAAAATCCTACTTTAAGATCTAGTTTGGAAAAGATTTGAGCTTCAAAAAGTTAGGCAAATAGTGTAGAACAATTTGGCAATGGAAACTTGTCACCCATTAGAAAATGGTTCACGTGCTTATAGTTTATTACAAACCTTAATTTACCTCTAGGCTACTCCACTCACTTGTTGACAAAAAATGTTTCACACGCCCATTTAGGTTTTATTGATTCAATTAGCCTATCAAGTTGGAGTTGCTTTAGCTTAGCTTGGGCCGATGCCAAGTGTTCTAGGTTCATGCATTTATGATTGCCCCTTGTAAGGTTGATGTCTTTATTTTGCTTAAATGGAAGTGTAATGTAAAACTCATCATTTTTCCATTAAGGATTGGGATGCTTCTTAAGAAAATTTGTGTGGCCTTCTACATAATGTGTTTCAATTATCTTCAACCCAAAATACTTATGGCCATAATCATCTTGGGCACACATAGACAACTTTTCCTTCTCTATTGAAATGGAGAATAAGTGGATTTACATTTGTGATGGAATAGGTAGTGGAAAATGAAGTTGATGTAGTCATTGCAAAACTTAATGGATTTGATCATATTCACCTTATACTAGGTTAATATTATTGATATAGCATTGTCCCTTATTTAGGGTTGCTTCTAGAGTGGCTATGTAAATGACATTGTAGTTTAGGAATTTAGAGTCAAGCAAAGCAATGTGCACTACCATAGGCATTCCTTTCCTACCATTGAAAGTCAAGTACAGTTTGACAGCTCCAAAATGGAGATGGGTGTAACCTTTAGCATAATACATATGTAGGACTCCTGGTGGGATCTTAACATGCTCCTTAGCTTTTGTGGCAGCAAGATAGTTTGTGTGGAAATAAAAGGATTGAATGAGCTCTTTGATATTCTTTAGCTTAGATTACCAAAGAGGTGTTTAGCAATGACCTCTTTGTAGTTGCTTTTAAAGACACAATAGGGGTTTGTGATGATAGGATCATGGGTTTAGGAAACTAAATCATCATGAGGGAAGTATTCAAGCTCATAAAGATGGTTTAGGGAACTAGTAGAAGAAAATGAGTTTATGGGTTAATGGAAGGATGTAGAGTGAGAAGGAGAAAGTACTTTGGAAGTTTTCAAGGGTGAAAGTGCAACAAAGTTAAAAGTCTTACCATGGTTAGAATAAGACCTTAGAGCCTCACATCTACAACCGAAGAGCTCTTCAAGTGCTATTACCTCTTGGCAAAAGAAAAATATGCAGAATCTAATGAACTTTTCTCTACCTCTCTAAAGGTCACGTATTGCTTATACTAACTCTTAAGCCTTTCACCCTCTTATGCCCGTGAATGATGGCCTTCATGGCCTAAACAACTTGCAACTGCCTCTTAGGCTTAGCACTTCCCTTCAAAGGTTAGCAAAAGCGATCTTTGCATATTGCTTCTCTTCACAAATAAGCGATCTTCGCATATTGTTTCCCTATGGAGGGAAGAGAGCAGTCCATTAAAGGTTGCATATCTCCCTTGAGTCAAGAAATAATAGAACGAAAAATACCCTAAGATGTCCAGTGAAACTGAAAGAGAAGTAATTTGAGCTAACATCATCCTTTTGGGCTTTGATACCACTAGCTTATACAAGGAAGGAGTTCATTCTAGATTATATTGGGGTAGGAGGATTAAGAATGAAGGTGTGTTGAAGGAAAAAGCTTTGGGATTGGGAGAAATGGGTTGAAGATGAGAGAATTCTGTGAAAGAAAGGAAAATGCTTAGGGATTGGGAGAAAGTGGGTTGGAGATGAGAGAATTTTGTAAAAGAGTGAGAAAGAGAGAAAGAGAAATTTTTTGTAATGCCAAGACTTTAATCCTAAGTGATATCAGGGCCATATTAGCTTTCACCTGACTTTGGGATGCTTCATTTTTCCATACGCCACCCTATCAAGAATCACCGTAAAATGTGGTTTAAGTTATCGTTGTCCTTTAGGGGTCTGATACGAAACAAGTTCGTTCTCAATTGTATAGGAGAGGGGTAGAAGGACTAAGATGAAGATGCTTATTGCAGGAAAAAGCTTTGTGATTGGAGAGAAATGGGTTGGAAATGAAGAATTTAATGAGAGAGAGATTTTGCAACTAACTTTTACATGATTTTTCTTATTTTATTTTTACTTTTGACTAAAGGTACTTTTTAAAAGTAATGCCACCAGATGTGGCTTGCAACTATTATTTCGTTGCATGTGATAGGCAATAAGTCTCACATCGGAAAGGCAAATGAGAGTTTATAACCACAAAAGGATAGAGCTTCTCCCCGAGACCCGTGACGCTTAGCCATTCTACGATCAGCGAGATTCCTAAAACCTTGAGGTTAATCAACATAACACATCGAGAAAGAAAGTAAAGGCTTGTTTTTGCCTAAAGAAGGTAACCGCACAGCAAGATGTTGTGAGAACGAGGTTGATTTGTTATCTCCTCTTCCAAGAAGGGTTCACAACTAAGTCTTATCCTTAAATCATAAGACCAATAGATACCACGAACTTCTTCCAGAGAGGAACTGAATAGCACAAAGCAATTGTATCTCAGATCAGATTGTAAATCTCTATTGGTCAGAAAATCTTTTGCAACAATGATGCCACTTCTATGTTGCTAGCACAAAAGAACAAAAATAACATCTTACCCACATTTTCATAAATCGCTGTTCTTGTAGAAACCTAAAAATACAGTTCATTTTCACAAATTCCTTCTCTAAGGCAATTCAACAAACATAAGGCGAGCACTCACACTCAGTCTCATTACACAATGAAATGTAATCCAACTACCCCGCTCCTTGTGCCGCCCAACTTCGAACATAACTATCCACCAACTAATCCTGAAGCGCAAAAATTAAACAATGCCGATTTTGGCACCAGCGTCCTCCAGCTGCTTCTTGGCCTCCTCCGCCTCGTCCTTAGATACGCCCTCCTTGAACTTCTTAGGCAGGCCTTCGATGAGCTCCTTGGCCTCCTTGAGCGCCAGGCTCGTCAGGGCCCTCACGGCCTTGATAACCGCGATACGCGCGTTACTGGGTACTTCCTCGATGACAACGTCGAACTCGGTCTTCTCCTCTACAGCGGCGGGGCCGTCTGCGGCGGCGGCTCCTGGAGCCACAGCAACTGCTGCGGCGGGGGCGAAAGACGCGGCGGTGACGCCGAGCTTGTCCTGGAGGAAGTCGACGAGCACGCGCGCCTCCTCGAGCGTGAGGCTGGAGATTTCAGCTCCGAGCTTCTCGATCTTTTCGGGGGCCGCCACGGCGGAGATAGGACGGAGGTGAGTGCATCGATGGGTGAGGTTAAAGGAGGTGGACGGGAAGGCGACGAGGGTTGTCGTCTTGGCGATGTGCGTAGGAAAAGGGGATGCCGCAATCGGTGGATAAGAGGGGCGACCAAGTGTGAGCGTTGAGACAGTGCTCGCCATTTTTCTCCGAGAGAGTGAAGAAAAAGAAGATAGAAGGATAAGGAACATACGGGCTTCGGGAACATATAGGCAAGGATCGGTTTCCGCATTCGGGTTGACGATAATACCCTTCTCAAATGCAGAAATACGGGGTCTAAAGGAAGTCACTTCGGAGTAAAAAAGTATTTCTAACAGGGGCATTCCGAGAATCGAACTCGGGACCTCTCGCACCCAAAGCGAGAATCATACCACTAGACCAAATGCCCGCTGACGTGATGGGTGATAGATAAAAACAACTTGACATTATATACCTCCAGAAAGACCGCTAGATGACCTGCACTCGTCATCTTCAACTTTTCTGCTTTCTTCACTGCTTGAATTCAACAAATATCCTACGAACCCAGGAAGTAAACAGAAATCAGATGAAACTCTAGTTTAGATCCAGGGATTCACTACGAGCTCATGTCTCGATTCGTTCAACATCATTAAGATAAGCAAATTTAATAAATGTAAGTTCTAATTCCCATGTGATATATTCTGCAGGTCTGCTAGACATGATGCATTTCTTGCCCTGAAGCGGTGAGTTATGTAGACGGTTTGTTAAAACTTCTGGACAATCTACGTTCCCAGAACTCGTAAGAAAGTGGAGATATCAGAAAATACAAATTTTCTATAAAGATATAATTGTGTGTAAATAATACATTGGAGCTACTCTCAGCTTGGATAAAATGGTCACCTACAATCAAGTACTAAAAATCTCCTAGCCCCATCAATGAGTATAACACAGTTACACAGATTCTAATAAGCAATAACCCCAATAACCCCAATAGCCTTCAGCTGTCACCACTACCCAGACAACTTCTTACCACCTCCTGCGCCGCCTCCCATACCAGTATGCAAATGCAGATATGGAAGCAGCCAGAATAACACCCGCAGTTGCATGGAAAACATAAATTGATCTTTTCAGAACAACACCAGAGCCACTAGAATCAATAGGTGGTGATGGCAGCAGCTTCTGACTAACTGTCAGGGCAAAGCCCAAACCCTCCTTTTCCAATTCAGCCAGGCCTTCAATTGCCGGCCGGAGCCTGGTGGCCTTGGCTATAGCTTCATACTCGTCTTTGGTTCCACCTTCAAGAAAAGATCCAACAAGATGACCCTTGCTTACCCAATAAGCCCCAAAGGTACTTCCTGAGAAATCCCCATAATGGACTACTTCCCCTGCATTATCGCCATAGAATTGCCAAGACATTGTGAAGACCCTGGAGTAAAAGAAAGGTAAGTAATCAAATTCACCGGTTTTCTCAGGATCCATTATTGCAGCAACAGCATGCCTTGCAGACTTTCGAGCTGAGTCCACATGTTCAAGTCTACGAGTTTCACCAAACAGTTTAACAGGAAATGCTGCAACATCGCCAACAGCATAGACTGAGCTGTTGCTGGACTGCATCTTTCCGTTCACTTTGATCCCACCCTTCTCCAGAGTTAGTTGCCCTTCAAACAAGCTTGTGTTTGGGCGGATTCCTATACCCACAACCACCATATCAGCAGGTAGCTGACTTCCATCTCTAAGATTGACCGCAGTGACCTGTAAGGAGATGTAAGGAGTTGATAGGCCACTTTGGTGGTCAAACGGATGCACAACTCATATCAATTTGCTACAATGGTTAGGATATCTCTTAGCTTTTAAAATATTAAAAAACGAAAACTTCAATTATCATTTTGTTATGGTAATTGATAATATATTACTTGTTAGTATTAATTTGTTAATGTTATATAATCTCAATTAAATGGCTTTCAAAAAAACCAATCATTTTAACAGTTACTATTATTGTACATACTATTAAAATCATTATCATTATCATTTTTAACTATTACTGTTGTTATCAGACTTTTCACATTCTGAACTTGGGGACTTCCAGTCGATCCGGTTGTTTTGACAAAAGTATGGAAAACAGATCCTCCTAAAGCGATAAAACATTTACCTTCCCATTGGAGTCAACATCAAATGATGACAAGACAGTTCCTTTAATGAATTCGACTCCTTTGGACTTGTAATAATCTTCATAAAAGCTTGCAATCTTGGGGGTAAATAAACGAGCCACTGCATCGTTAATAGATAAGGGAACAGAACAAACAACCTCATTAGTCAGTCTTCTTATAGAAATTAAACATAAGATCAATAAGAGTATGACTAGAACAACTACAACTATATTCCAGTGGATGTATAACTAACCCTTGGATGAATTTATGCTGTAAAAGCGTAGAACAGATCCAAACTGGAAACAAGTCAAGGAAGCATCAGACACTTACTGCAATGTGCTTCGGGGAAAACCATGGTTACATTTATCTTATTGATCACCAAAGATGCGGCACATTCCATTCCAATGTAGCCACCACCAATGACAACAGCATTCCCACCAGGACAGGATTGCATCACGTCAAAAAGCCTATTTGCATCAGCCACATCTCGTAAATAGCACACATTTTCAGCATCTGATCCACTGAGTCCAAATTCTTCAAGCTTCAAAGCCTACAATCAACTCATAATAATCAATTAAAGCCAAGAAACCACTCCTACTTTCAACTCGCAAACGTTCAGAATTTCTGACAGTCTGATAGGCCAAAAGAATTTTAAAAAAAATTAATACTTTGACAAAATCATAAGGAAATCTTTTGATGCTAGGACTTTGTCCTATTCATTACACAGACCGGGAACAAAAAAGTTCAAGGGACAAGCTTTAAATAAACAATTCCATCAGTGTTCATTTAGCCTAGGCATGTGGTACGATATTGTATAATTTCAATTTCATATTCATCCAAGGACAGTGGTGCTGCTACTGCCACTGTAACCAAATTCAAGGAAAAGATTACCTTAACAAATCTGCCAACTTCCCATGGGAATAGGCTTCGTCTTTTTACTATGCAATATGAATTTATCAAGTATTAGTAAGATCAGTTCTAATACCCGAGCACCTGTAGCAACTATGAGAATCTTGTAACTTATAGTCTCCCCTGCAGCTGTTAAAAGTGTCTTGCGCCTTACATCAGCTGACTTTACTCGTGTTCCAAGAACTAATTCAATTCCTAGAGACATGATCCAGATTCCAAAAATAAGTATCTTTATTGAGAAGGGACATAAAACAAATTACAAGATTCAAATCAATGGAGAAAACAGAAAACAGGTCAAAGCATATTTCTCATCAGCATATGTGTCAAAATGTTAAATAGAGAATAGCATGAGATATGATTTACCATGCTCGTTGTACCACTTAGGGGTCAGTCTTTCCTCATTATCACCAACACATGTATGAAATGATGGAAGGCGTGAACGAGCTGCACGTTAGAACTTGTTCAGTGACAATTAGAAATTATTTTAGCGAGCAAGACTCATGAAATAAGAAAAGTTAAATAACAAAGAATAAGTATTGTTATCAATTGAGAACAGGGAAGCAAATTAATCCCACCTCACTGAAAGCGGAAACCTAATACTCTAGAATTGTGCCCTTGAGAAATTCACATAGTGATGCGCAGATACCAACAGAGCAAGAAACTTTTTGGTACATGATCTGCTAAGTTACCAGTTTAATTATACTTTTCTGTGGTAATAATTATCCTAAGCACTACAAAAGTCTCTCTTTTAGGGGTGCAGTTATCACCTTCATGGACAAAACTTCAGAGTCAGGGTCTGGAGTTTATGCATCTCCCTTCCAGCGACCAACCAACCAAAAACTAATATATGATACACAATGGTCTTAGAGATCCATATCCAGTAAGTGGACGTGAGGTGGGGAAGGTAAGGAAATCTAAAATAATGTGTCTGTGTGATCAGGAAAAACAAACTTCTCAGAGATAAAGGGGCATCTGCGTTCTCCCAGATTGTGGTTTGTCTTGTGCAAAATTTTTTTTTTCCTTTTCATGTGGCAGAACATGCCAATTTCATGGCACTGAATGCCAAAACTCAGAGGGCTAGAGATCACAGCACTGGCACAAAAATATTGGAAACTTGACAGAAGAACCAATTGCAACTGAAAACACCAAATAAAGATAACCGAAACAGCAATGGTTCAGAGCAGACTACAACAGGGAGGAGCAGAACAGGAACAAATTCCCAACCAACACGCTACTTTTTAACAAATGCAGAATTCCGTTCAAGGTAAGAAGCATCGGATATTTGATGATTAAATGAATGAAGACAACAATCAGTTCATAAGGTTCTATGATGTGAATCATACCTTCAGGAAGCAAAAAACCTTTGCTTAATGCAGGTCTCTCATAAGGTGCAACCTGAAAAAATAAAAATGGAAAATTTAACTCATTTCTCACAAACAACTAAGTACAAGACACCAAAAAGCCAATTTATTTAGAATTTTACAATGAACGTCTCATACACATATGAAGATTATAAGGTTCAATGCCATATTCTGCCCCAAAACATATGGAATAACCACGGTCCTCAATAATCTCTCTCCAATTCACATCAACTCTCATCACTGGAAACTAAATGAAATTGTTGTCGCTAACGAAACACACAACAACGCATGGTTATATCTCTTGTCCCATATGATACTGAATACTCCAGAAATCACATGGTTATGAAACGTTTCAAATGAATGAAGACCATCACAAAAGGCCACAAGCAATTTTTACCAAATTATTGTTTGCGCAAAGCTCTGAACCTCAAAGGCCGGCAAGCTGGGTGAGATTCGGTTTATTCCCATGGAGAGCGTAAGTCACTTTCCAGTAGAAATACAAATAAAAAGATATATTTGTATATGATGCCCCCATGGCACATCTAAGTGAAATACACTTGTTAAGGAACTTCCAATTCAGTCAAAACATCAGAACTCTTACTTGAGACAACAGCAGAACAAGAATCTACAATTGAACTAGAAATACGTATGTTGTGGGTATTTAACTCGTTTTTGGAATTAAAATTTCGCCTTTCTAAACGCCCATAACAGCTAATCGTGTTTAGCTAATAGAACCGGAGAAACTAATGTGAGCTATTGTCGTTCAGAATACCATACAATCTTCGAATAGAGTGCACCAGCGCCCTTTCACAAATTCATAAGCGAAATGAATTAGTGAATCAAATTCTCATACAGACCAATCCTGAAAGATGGGAAATTATAAACTGAATTCTGGACCACTTTGATACTACATAAACATACAACCAACGATCACCCCAGCTGTAAAACGCATATATACCCACAACAGATATGCACCCAAAGAACTTTCCAACAAGAAGAAAATGAGAGAAACAAGCGAAAGAAATAGAGATTTCGCTCACTGGTTCTTCAGAGATTATGCAGAGTTCACCCTGGGAGACTCCCCTCTTTATGAATTCAAGCGCTGCATACCCAGCTGCCACCCCTCCTCCCAGAATCACATACACAAATGCCCTCCCCATCCCTCTCTGTTTCTTCCTGAGTCAAACTCGGTGTATTTATTTTGGAGCCAGAAGGGATGGAAGTGGCTTCTGGGCAGCGCATGCTTTAAACTCACTCCCAAGAAAAAACGAACATTATTAGCAAGTAATCCATTATTTTATTTTATAACCCGTGAGGCTCCATTCAATCTCTCAATTTCTCAATGCACGAAGAGTTTAATAAAACATCAATCAATCAGGGCCGTCGCATTCAGGATTCGAAGGTGGGGACAGGTACGATCCGTGGGACCCAAGAGTGGCCGATCTACACAATCAGACGCTGCCAAGGTAGGAAGGAACACGCTAATGTAGCGGTGGAAAACGGAAGGTGGATATTGTTGGGAAGCGTGACAATAATGGTGATCATGAAGATGAACTTGGTTTACAACGCCTTTGATGTAACTGACTTTTGGATGAGGCTTCGTTCAGGTCTCTACCACACACCACTTGCCGTCATCTTCTGGTGCTTATCCTACCCGCCAATGGTTTTCAGTCGTAGGGATGGTGTTTGGCGCTCGCGAAAACTGTTGGAGAGGTCCAAAATTTTATCCCCTCTGCCATTTTTGAGCATGTCTTTTTGGTCCCTTTCCTTTTCCTTTGACCCACAAGCTTTAATCATTTATCTAACTTTTAATGGTTTAGATTATAATTCGGTGGGAAATTCTCTCAAATAAGGTAGAAAATGATAAATCATATAATTTTATAACCTCAACGGGCCAAGAACCCCATCATTGTCCGGTGGCCTTGTACTGCAGGCCCATGGACTGTGGCCTAAGTTACAGCAGAAGAAAAAGAGCATTGGAGGCGGCAGTGCTGCAAAGTACACTAAAAGGATATTCAAGTTTTCCCCTTTCCATCTGTCTCTTTGACTGCCCAATTGAATAAACCTTCGCTGCTAAAGGTGCTATCGTGGGGTTTTAGGGCATGGAGACTTTGGAATCAATTGTACCTGTTAAACCCTACTTTTATTCTCACACTTATAAACTCAATTATATTTCTTTTTTTATCCATTGTGCTCTTGTCACACAATAGGTCTCTAGTTATCTTGAGTTTTGATACCATGTTAAAGTATATTATTGGATACCCAACTTCTTTAAATGTTAAATATTAAAAAAAAAAAATCCTTTCCTTCATATTTATAAACTCAGTTATCTTTTCTTTCCTATCCGATGTGGAATACTTCTCTACACACCCACCCACATGTTGCTAGATGTCACACCTGTAAGTTCGAGCAAGTGTGCCAAGTTTCCCTATCCGAGTGAACATCAAGTTACTTTAGCGCACATGGCCAATTCCCCGGATTATGTGCTGCTCTCACCTATCCTTTAGAGAGGGAATGCTAAAGGGAAATATTCTCTCTACCCATATCAAGTACCTTTGTAATCAGAGAATATACTTTCAGTAGAAAGTTTCTTCGAGAAAAAGGATTTGTCTTCAACTAAACCGTAATATTTTGAGAACAACTTTGCTATTTTTGGTGTTAAATGGAAATAAAATTTCCTAAACAATCATTAGGTGGCGGTCGTGGGGAGGAGAATACTGGGTCGAGAGAGGAAGGGTGGCAGTGACACTGGGCCCGAGAACGAGAAAAGAAGGATGAAAGGATGAAAGTAGTGATCGTAATAATTGTGATTAGTAAGAAAGAAGTACGAAAACTGATTTAAAATCAATTTATTTACATTTTGACACATTTTACAACAGAGCAACATGGGAGAATCTCGATGATCAAAAAAGTTCATTCTCTCCAATAAAACCCCATGCTGATGAACAGTCATCAAAATCTCAAAATCTACGTCAAGATTGACGCAATGAGCGGCAATCTTTTCCAATATGATCATTTGTTTTTACTTGAATGCAATTATCCAGAAGGTCTGTGATAAGGGAAAATCTCGATGGGACCTGATTTCATCGTTTTCCAACGCTTTATGAGCACTCGAGGCCGACCCATCACGTGGATTTTGCTTATCGTGCACATGACGTTTTCCTGCTCGGAATGATTTCTGCACATGAAACATGTGCTTGAAAGGAACGAGTGGCTCAATGAGAAAAAGGATTCTTGGCGTAGGACAATGAAAGCCTGGGAGCATTGTTAGCTTTTATCATCTTTCCTTATAAAGACACTGCAAATTCCGAGAAAGCGGGGCCTGAGGATCCCATCGACACTCAGTTTCAGACTTTGACTGGGGTTTGGATGCTGAACTTTGATGGTTCGTACGCTGCAAGTGCTGTCGCAATGTCATCATGGGGCCTAACTTTATGTGTATGTCGAGGAGGTGAATAGGGTTGTGGTCAAGAACGTGGAAAGTCCAGGCGTTGGGAGGTCACATAATGCTTTGTCATTGCTTGATAGCTAAGCCTGTCATGTACTTAACAGGTTTGAAGCGTGCAGCTGTGAATTCATGAGAACGCGAAGACTTACTTGCCACTATTGCGATAGTTTGCCTAACATCAGACCTCATGCTGCACTTATATACGCGAAAGTGGATATTCATGGAAAGCATAGATGGAATATGACAAGTATAGTTAATTTGGCATCCTACGCATCAAGTCCTTATCATTTCACTTTGAATTGAAAGGATGGATATCTGTTCATACGTGCGCACGCCCATGCCTTCCGACCTCATCCTGCTGCTGAAGCTGCGTTTAGTTGCATGCGTCGGTGATCTCAAGAGCCTTCCTTCCGGCCGAACTATAAAAAATATCTCTTTCAGTTCACAATGCAAAAATGACATGGATAGCTTGAGCAAGTTAACGAGGAATCAGCATCAACTGATATACTAACATAGAGGTTCTCATGGTACAGAACATCATCCTGAGAAGAACGTGAAAGGGACATCACACTGATGTCCAATGTGACCGTCTTGTCTTTTTCTTGGTTCTTTCATTCATGTGAAAGAGATTCGTAAGCTTAACTATTATTTATATTTAATACCATAATAAAACGGTGGGAAGTATGGGATCCTCGTACAAGCCATAATTAATTATATATCGGCACAAGTAAAACACTGGATTTCAAACTGTAGAATAATTTGACATATGAACCCGATTACAAGATATGTTATCCTCGCACTTAGTCCCCATTAAAAAGTTGCATAGACCAGATGTCCTCCATGCTCCAATAGTTGTCGTTGGGTTCAGCAGCGGGCAAAGGGGCTGGGATAGGCTCCGTGTTTCTTTGGTACGAGGGTGGAGAGTAGGTTTCCATCTGATCAATATTCATGGCAGACGCTTGGCTTGAGCTTCCTGGGTCATAGACCTCATAAGTCTGTCCGTACAAGTTCTCCGCTTGCTTAATATGCTTTTGGATTCTGGTCCTCCAGTAATTCTTGATCTCGTTGTCAGTTCTTCCAGGCAGATGCTTTGCAATTTTTGACCACCTGTTTTAGCAAGTAATTTGTTGAAGAAAATTATAGCTGAATAATGATTTCGGTTTCTTGTATCCAAGACATCAATAAAGCAGAGTACCAGTAGAAGGAACACAGAGCAGCTTTGATGGCAAGCTCCCGGTAATAAACACATTCATCAAACTATATTAGGTAACAAAGTAGCAAAAAACAACGCTAAATCCAGGATGCAGGACCAGAAGTTACCTTCCAATTTAATATGCTTAGAAAACGAAATGTCATGGATAGCAATGTGCAAATGCAACCTATATTCTCCATTCCTAGTAACTGGGGAGGACAGAGAGAACAATTTCAGTCATTTTATTCAAGCCCTTTTCCATGTTGGATTCATTACATAAGGACAACTTGACGCTTGATGGTCAAGGTCCATGGAATGGAACTGAAGTATTGCTTTGCAGCTAGGCTTCACCAGTCGTGAATAATAGTTTCTGAATGCCTCAGAAAGAAACTTGGTCCCTGTCTGTCTTCTTCTTCTGCTTCTCCTCTCCTCCTCCTACTCCTTTTTACTTTCAGTATTTGGTCACGAAACTGCCCATGTTCATGCTAATCGACTACTTGTCTACATGGATTCTTGAAAAGGTCGGACGGTATAAAAAGGAGGGATTTTCAAGCTATCGGTCATGCTGATTTTCTAAAGTTGTTCTCTTTTGAGTTGATAGAATTCATGCCTTCTGATCAATGAAAGTATGGCAGCCATATTTCTTGAATGACCTGGATTACTGGGGAACAGACAAGGTCATGAGGACCCAAAACTCTATGCTTTACGTCCACTTCGGAGAATTTCTCTTTCTTCTGAAAGGAATCTTAACATGTGATGAATTGATATGGGTTCGGCTTAAAATGGAAAAAATATTTATTGCTCAGTCTATGGGGCTTGGATTTTCAACTAGTCCGATATCCACCGCTATCATGTCAGATACTTAGAAGCTTGAAAAGGGGTCCCAGAACTTAGATAATTACTTTGGTAAAGAATTCTGTACCAATGATGTGAAGTCTTCTATGGATTTCACCCTTTCTTTGTCATCTCTTCTCGAGAAGCTATATAATAAGTATAAACAAATATATGATTGACACCATGACGGCTTATTCAAAATCTTCTGTTTCCCCATATCATTTTCAGACTTTTTTTTTTCTCTGTTCTGAAAAAGTAGGTTTCTACAGATAAGTTGAAGAATGATCAACTTGCTAAAAAGGACTCTTCAATGAAATAAATGAAGAAATTGGATGCTATATGGTAGTGGGAGGGAAGGTCCACAGGATAAGGACATGTCCAGCTCCATCATTTATAACACCTAAAAGAGAAAAAGCGCTGAACGGGAAAGCATGCACCAGTTTAAGCAAAATCCTATCCTCCCTCCGTGGATAAACAAGTAGAGAATATGAAACCGTAATAAAAAGAAACCCAGATTGAAGCCATGAAAATTTGGAGAAGTTCTTGCAAGGGAGCAGGCAGGACACGTTCCTCGAATACAATGCAACTTTTTCTTTTTGTGGTCATGAATAACTAAAGCAAGCGCCGAAAAATCTCTCTCCCTCTCAGGGTTTTACAGGTCCGTACTTGAAGAAGATAACAGTGAGGAGTTTCTCCTATGCAGTCCAAACATAAAGAGGAAACTGATGCAAGGTTGTAACTTTCTGACAAAGAAATAATCATTTCCGGAAAACATATATATGCAAGTGATTGCCGTAAAACGAACGGACCTGTTTCCCCACTTAGAATGCAGCTCCACGATCAAGAGCTCTTCCTCAGCTGTAATGTTACCTCTCCGAACGTCAGGTCGCAGATAGTTTAGCCAGCGGAGCCGGCAACTCTTTCCGGTACGTTTAAGTCCTACAAAGAATGATAAAACAAAATCTTACTCCATAATCACTAGGTGTACAGCTAAGAACAAGAAGTTTTTCAACCAAAGTGATAGAGAAGAAGGTTACCGGCAGATTTGGCCAGGGTGTTCCATACGCCTTCACCATGATTTGCAATATAATTCATCAGAATCAAATCTTCTTCCATGGTCCATGGCCCTTTTCTCACTTCAGCGTCTTGGGATGAGTTGCTCGGTCTAATCTTCTCCATTTTGGAAACACAGAGGGTTGTAGAGAAAGATAATGACATAATAGTCAAGGGTAGCTGGCTTTTATAGACGTTGGTTAAGACAATTATTGAGCTGTTTCCCACTGCCACAGCGGAGCTTCTAATCTACTATCACTTTCGCTCTTGTACATGCGTCATCAAACTTAGCCGCGGATGCTTGGGTATAAAGTAGTATTGTAAAGCGTACGCTAATCTCTGCGTATAACGTAGAAAAAACGCCTAGTAAGCATAATGTACTCAAACTTTGCAATTTTAGCGGGGTTCATCACGATCAAGAAATGGAGAAAAGAACAGAACAGAAGTCATTTACTGAGAGCAATGTATATGATATCAGATTGTACGTTGGTGTCAATCATTTCAGGTTCTTCCTTATTCATCTGTAAAACTACCATCAATAAATTGATCTTAAAATCTGTCTGGCTATGGAAAAATGAGCACTTTGTGAAGTTAACTAACACATCGATCATCGCGTGCATGTTCAAAAGTTACTAAATTCTCTTGTTTTGACATACACACAATAAGGTTAAATTCGCTAAAGGAAGATGTACTTCTTCTGGTGGGTTGGTGTTGGATTCTTTACGAGATCAATGCCTAGACCGGTCAGCGAGCAGACCTGTCAAGAAAAGTGTCTGACTTCTCAAAACAATAAGCTAAGGCTGAACTTGAAATAAAGGAGAAAGAGAAAAACTCGTGAGAAATTTGTGGATTGAAGTGGAGAAGAGATGACACGTATTCATGACTGCAGTGCACAAGACAAACTAGCATTCAGCTACTAACATCTTCTAGGTTGTCATATAAAGCCGTTCAATGGTCCAAAGCTAGTCTATGTGTGTGTATATACGATTCCGTATATTTCTTATGAGCCTCTCTGTTATACAGCATAAAAGAAACTCCTGAAATATCATAAAAGAAAAGTAGCTTTATCCCTCTAGTTCAGGTCCTGATTATGCCACATCTTTCCTAATGCACGGCCAATTGCATGCTCTGTAGAATTTCACCTCACAATGCTATATACCTGAACTTTTGGTTGATAAATTTGTTTTATGCAGTTGATGATCATTAAACGCCTTCCTTTATCTCTTTGTAAAGGCCTCATGGAGCAGTTCGGGGTGAAACTTAATCATAATCAAAACGACTTGTAAACCTTTTTAAGACTCCCTCAAGCTACTCATAATCAAGCTATCGGCTAATAATAGTCAGAGCATATCACAAAGGCTTCTACCATAATAATATGGATATTTGAAACTGTAATTTGTGGTTCTCATTTGTTTAAGGGATAAATTTTCTTGTTCTTGTTCCTGTTCTTTCCTTTTTTGTTTTTTCATGTTTTTTTGGGGTGGCCGGTGGGGCTTAGTGGGGGTTGCTGTTATTGGAGTGGATCCCTCCAGTGAGTGAAAGAGTAATCTACATTGTAGCTTCCACTTGTAGAAATTAGGTCCAGATGCAAAGCGTTTTTGTCCAAGTGAGAAACATTTCTGGCGTCTTTCTGAAGGAGAGAAAAATTGGAGAGATTGTACTACCGAAAGCGGTGATGCCCGGGGGTTAGTGGCTGGCAAGCAAGCAGCTGAGCTTGGATGTAAAGCAATTGCATGTGAACACAGATAATAATCTCAGTTTTGATCCACTGGGGATCCAACATTTTGCTAGACAAGATTCCAACTCCAACCACATGAACATTCTGTGGTTAGGGAGGGATCCAGCTGTTTTCGATCGTAGAGAAAATAGGCAGACAACCACTAGATTACAGATGAATGCTGCCTTCTCTCATAATTTGATCATTTTTAGAGGTTGAACCTTCCCCCACAAATCAAGAGCTTAAAACGATAGAGAACTAGGGGATTCCAACAAAACATGCACGACTTTTGTGGCATTTGAAAGAGGTGATCACATGAGCAGCCAGGTCTCGTGCAGGACATGGAACTGATGCATGGTCCTAAATGTTTGCGTGTGGTTTTGCTGCAAAAAGAATAACCTACGTTGAATTATTTTCGATAATGAAGAAAAACGTAGTTATTTCTTCAGGGAAACCCTCATCATAATTTCCGTTGTTTTATAATCATTCAATATGTCATCGAATCAAGGATATACTCCATAGGTTGGGGTACTGCCTTTTCTCCCAAACTAAGAAATCCTTTTAATCTTGCTTATCTGGGAACTGATTATATAATAATGTTATTTTATTTTTGTGAAAATGAAGTCACAAACTTGCTCTAATTTTCCTGGAATCGATCTGTTTCCTATGTTGATCTAATCTAAAGGTCCTCCTCGTTCCCTAAGATAAAGCAGAAATTTCTTCCTTCTTTGTACCCTACTCCTTTAAGCGAGTATAGTATCTTGGTGGCAGTAGTAGTAAATCACCCATTGGTGGGTTCATCATGGGTCCAAAACCCAAGACACTCGGACTATTAAGAATGTAATACAGGTCATTATAAAACTCGTGCTGGAAAAAGAATTGTCCAAACTAGTTCATAATAGATGACATATATCACATACGCATATTTTTACCGGTTTCCTTGATCAGTGATTGTCAGTGTTTCTCTGGGAAGGGAAAAGAATGGTAAAGGGTCCATAATATTTCGAGACATGTACGATATGATAAACAATTCCTTCTAACAATTTCTATTTCATAGCGTAATTTATCGTTATACGCGTCTCTATGCTTATCCGCGTGCTTGTGTTTCATGGCCAAGGAGAACAAGGTGTGAACTCCATGGAGAACTACAATATGAGCATGCATCACTGATTACGACCATTCTTTCATCCTATAGAGAGCCTCCACCAGTCAATATAAAGGGAAACAAATAACTACATAGGTTAGGCGATCCCCAAAACAGCTTGATAGCAACATAAAGTTTGGCTTACAGCTAAAAAGTCTTTAGCTAAAGTAGCAAGCATACAAACCAATATGTATAAAAAGTCTAGCCAAACATTCTTCTATTACAGATTCACTGAACAGGTAAAGTGTCATTTCCCGGATCGTCACAAACCAAAATTCTTTGAAGCTTAAGCCTGAAAAGAAAGGTAAGTGTTGTAAGTAACTAATGATTAGAGGAGTAGTGCAGACGTAACACATGAAAACTATGATGACAGATACGTAACGACCTATCACAGGTAGCTTCCATTCAACAGAGTTTGAGGGTGACTTACGTGGCCGCTCAACCCATTCCATATTCTAGCTATAGGTCATTAACTTTCTTTTCAATAATTATTTAGCTTCAAGCTATGTTCATGCACTTGCCTTGCTAGAAATGTTGTTGGAAAGCCATTCCAAGCCCTCATACAGGCCTTCACCAGAAGTGGCGCATGTGCTCTGGATGTACCTGAGATGGGCAACCATGTTGCGTCAACAAGAGTTAAAAAAGTCATAATGTAAATTTCAGGAGCGAAAAAACTTTACATTCAGTCTCTATCTTGATGCGAATTTCAAAAGCGAATTCTGCACAGCCTTCTTATTTATTTAGTTTTACTATCCCGAAGCTGGAGATTTTTTTCACCTCTTTAGTTTATTGAAATTTCAGGAGGAAAAAGAAAAGACATGATTAGCCCAGGGGGAAAATATATTTTATGTCCGTTCTTCCAGTATGATTCCCAACTAACAGGGGAAAATTAAAATTTGGTAAGCTTGTCCACAGAAAATATCCAAGTAACAACACAAGCTGAGGTTGAAATAAGGGAGAGAAACAGTACCAGTGGCGTTGACGGAGAGAATGAAGGCCCAGCTTGTCAGTTATCTCTGCAGCATTCATCGCATTTGGAAGATCTTGTTTGTTGGCAAAAACAAGCAAAACAGCATCCCTCAGTTCATCCTGAAACAAGATTAACATTCAAATTAATAAACCTCTAACCTTAATTCAAATAGAATGTGGATAAAGCCCAATATAAGCCCCACGCTTCCAAAAACTGCAGCATAGCACAGATGTTTCCCCAAGCAATGAATAAGGAACGGTTGGAAGGTTAAACCACTATCCAACCGATGCAAGAATCAGTAAAAAAATCTTCACCAAATAGAAGCTGCACGGCAGGTTGACATCGTAAATAGTACCACAGACCAAAAGTAATTAAAGCATCGCAGAAAGCCAGGTTTTAAGTATAACCTCCATAAAAGAATCGATGTTATGGCTACTAAACTCCAAACACGTGTCCAACTAGTTCCAGGAACTTCAAAATAGTTCTACCACGTTGTAAAGGAACCAATTGAGTTGTATTTAGATATTTGCATAAAATTCCACATCCGATGAGAGAAAATACAGAACCAAGGAGACAACATGAGTAAAAACCCAAAAAAAAGAGGGTTGGGGGGAGGGGAAGAGAAAAAGTTATCAGATCCTGTTTAAAAGAAAAAAAAAATGGCGTGACAAAAGACAGCATTGTGGTTCTGTAAGCAAAGAAGACGTTACATAAGATGAAAAACAGTGAAATGACATTTAAGATGAAAAAAGAAAAAGTGGTTAAAACGTCAGCCATTCTTGAAAGATGATAATTGGGAGGAAAATTCTGGAGACCAAACCATAACACAAAAAGTACATGGCAAATAAATCAAAATTGGTCAAATACCTCATTCAACATTCTATGCAACTCATCCCTTGCCTCAACAATTCGATCCCTGTCATTGCTATCAACAACAAAAATAAGGCCCTGGGTGTTCTGGAAGTAGTGCCTCCATAATGGACGGATCTGTTAAATAAAATTATGCCAGTTAATCATCATGTGACTATAAGCTACTTAACACCACATAAACAAGCAAGCTACAATTTTATTCATTCCTGCACAAGATATGACAAACGGCTATGATAGAACTCACCTTCTAAAGCAGAGTGCTGACCACTTGCTGACCTGATGTGCAACAGATATACGCAACATCGGCATGAAAATGACAAACATGTTTGTTCGCATTAATTATCTCCAAGGAGTCCATTTTACATTATTGTCCACTAACTGATAACTCACAACATGTGTTTGCTAAAGCCCATATTATGATTTCATACTGTATACTTCCCAATGTTTAAAGTCAGGTGAAGAACTGTTTCCTCCACTGGACAAATGGTTAAAAATCTGAAAAAAAACACCAAAATCTCATATAATGATCAATTTTTTCATTAAACATACAAATCCAGAACTTATATTACACCATTGGTAAGGGTCATTTGATCAATTGAAGTTGTATTACGTTGAAACCAGAAAACCATTCTTTTTATCCATGAATAACAAAATTCATGACATAAAAATAGAAAATCAAAACACACAAGAACCCATATATTTCCAAATTTGCAAGACGATTGCACTCAATCTTTTTAAAGACCTGTGAACAAAGGCAAGTACCTTATCCTGACCACCGACATCCCAAACAGTGAAGCTGATGTTTTTATACTCTACTGTCTCCACATTAAATCCTGCACAAAGCAATTCCATGTGTCATTCAACTTAAAGAAACATTTATTGAAACCTTCATTTCAGTTAGTACTTTAGGATAACGGCTAATCCATTAAAAAGATTAATGAACCCCACAAAAAAGAAAAAAATGAGCATTTCAGTGAACCAATATAAAACTCCCAGGCAGCAATAACTCAGTCAAATGACATATACCAGATTCCCCAACATCATTCACAAATCATAAGCCATCACATAACTTGGATTCTATTAGAATTTCCCCAAGAAATGTATAAAATCATGATATCAATAAGCTGCAATTCACTCGGAGAAAACATTTCTCCCCAGCCTGGTAGCTAATGTTCAGTCTAACATGATGTTTCGTCAAAAAAAATAAGTCCATAACGTTACCTATAATAATCAGAACTACATCCACAAAGACCTCACAAACAATAACAGTAAAAACAAAAAGCAATTTCTAATTTTAGTTTCTCTATCATTTATGGCATTTATAGCAGTAAGATATAATTCAACGAAGTGCAAAGTAATCAAAGATGGAAAATTAAGGACTCACCGATAGTGGGGATCGTGGTGACAATCTCACCGAGCTTGAGCTTATACAAGATGGTGGTCTTACCGGCAGCATCGAGACCAACCATCAGAATTCGCATTTCTTTCTTAGCAAAAAGCTTGCTGAATAACTTCGTAAATGTCAGCCCCATCCCTGCTGTTGCTTTAGCCCTAGCTAGCTACCTATCTGTCGCTCGGCTCTGACTCCGAAAAATAATAATAATCAAATTTTAAGGAACAAATAATCCAACGTGTTTGCAGGTATTTAGAAATTGGATTAATGAAATAAGCTTAGTTATAGAGGCATAATAATGAGGAGGAAATTCAACATGGCACCGTAGTCGTCTCATATCGGAAAACTAGACAATTAACCAACTACAGATACAAATTTTTTTGCCGAAAGCGTGTCTCTAAAGATAAATTAACGTGAAATCACAGAAATCAATAATAAAGGAGATCTCATAATTCCGAAGCGAGAAATAAAAAGTAGATCTCATTAACAACAGGACCGCGAAACGAAATCACTATATGGATACCAGTAAAGTATTATATAAAAATTATGAACTTGATTTGTGGGAGCTATGGGATAAGATCGGCAAAAAGCTTCGATGAATTTGGAGAGGAAACGATAGAATGTTTCTGTGTGTGCAAGATAGAGAGAGAGCTGACCTATGGAGGAGGTGATCTGACGAAAGGCAACGACGAGCGAGGTGTGGCCAACCGCGATATTTTCAGGGACTAAAATGGATTCCTACTTTTCGCTTTAAACGGCCTCGGACAATTATTCCGTACGGTAAATTGAAGTCAGATACGCCGCCGTTTTCAAAGATTCACTCCACATGGGCCGACATTCTCCGGTTTCACAAATATTATTATTCACTTAGCATAATATATATGTTTCTTTTATAACCAATGTGTTTATCCAATAGCAGAGATAATAATAAAAAATGATGTGCTTTAGAAAAAAAGTTAAATTAAATCTGTGTGCTTCAACGTCCCACGGAAGCTCAGAGACTTCCCCGGGCTTAGCTCCAGTGTTTCTGGCCATGGCTTGCGCCACTTGGCTCAACCAATTTCCTTTGCCTCATGCTCTCATTCCCATTCTCCATCGCCGGTCAGCTCTTGCCGTTAAGTTTCACCGGCTCTCCCGGTCTTCCTCACCCTGCCGGCTCTTCTCCTCCGTGAAATGGTCCTTCTCACCTCCACTCACTTCGGTCCGTGCGCAAGCTAAGCGAGGGTTCTCATTCAAGGACGACAACGTAGCTTCTCGTATGCACACAAACGATTACCTCTGTTTGCATACTAAATCTCTGAATACCGAACTTTGCTAAGAGCTCTGACTTTCTGCGTCTTTTTTGGTCATTAGCTGATGATCTTCAGTTTGAAGCGCCTCTTAGAATAGTGGAATATCCGGACCCTATACTGAGAGCGAGGAACAAGCGGATCTGTTCGTTCGACAGTAATTTGAAGAAGCTTGTCGACGAAATGTTCGACGTTATGTACAAGTGAGTTTCCTGAGTTGTTTATCGTCATCTTATGATATTTTTAGTTGTCTCTGTCACTTGGGCACCCGAGGTTGATAAATAAAGTCTATTAATCTAAGTTCATTGTCTTAAGCTTTGCTTAGAGGTTTCTGAAGAGAATCTACAAAATAAATGGAATTTTATATGTATATGTGTGCGTATCGTCAAATGAAAATTAAGTTTGCGAAAACGGCGATGCTTTCACTATTAGAAATAAACCTAATGCTTCTATCTAACAAAGACTAGTTCATAAGTTTCAGAAACAACTTTTACATTTAAACATTATTTAAAGATTATTTCTTTTCCATGTGGAGCTTTCATTTTCAATTCTCTTTTGCATACCAGTAATATCTTGGGCTTAAGGTTGAATATGGTGGAACGGGTCATTCCTCACACCAAGCATAACTGATAGTCTCAAAGTTAAATGAGAGTTAAAAGGAGCTAACATGGGCTCATCCCATATTAAATAGATCCAAAGTTTAAGGATTTTTTTTATATTAAAATATTACTCAATAATACTTTTTTTCCATGTAAGACTTTCGTACTTAACACTTATACCATGAAGAAGAGTTAATAGCTGCAGTTGCTTTACTTCTCGCATTGGCATTATAAAATCTCTACGTAAGGATTCTCAGCCTCGTCCTTTCTAGTGGTAGCCACTTTAGTCCAACTACACTTTTAGCCCTTTTTGGAGGCTTCAAACTTTTGTGAGCCACATGCTAAATTGATCATTATCCCAACCCGTTTCATTTGTATACTCCCGTTGTTTCTAAGCCCCTTCCTTCCTAATTGTATTGCCTATTAATTTCACTAGTCTTTCAAAGGACTGATGGCTTCATACACATTCATACTTTAGTTGAAGGGAGGGTTCGCAACGCTTTTTTGGAGTTCTGCCAACTGCAATGCATTGTTTTAAAATTCCGTGTGATATTTTCTCTGCCTTTTTTCTTTTTTCTTTTTTTTTTGGTTGTATTCTTTATGACTCCTCTTATCAAAGAGTTGGCTTTGAGCTTCTTTAAACTCATAGACATTGTTTGTGGTTTTCAAATCAGATGCTTCAGTGACTAGGCTTTCGGAGTTAGATGCTTATGAGAAATACTTGTATTTACAGGATTGTGAACAATACTTGTTGGCTTGCTTTTCCACAGAACGGATGGTATTGGGCTTTCTGCACCCCAAGTAGGAATTAATGTCCAACTCATGGTTTTTAATCCTGTCGGTGAACGTGGTGAAGGAGAGGAAATTGTTCTTGTAAACCCAAGAGTAAACGGATATTCAAGGAAAGTTGTGCTTTTTAATGAAGGTTGCCTATCCTTCCCAGGGATTTATGCTGATGTTGAGGTACGGTTGAAGGCTGATTTGTTACTTATGTTTTCTCCTTTTTGTTTCTGTTTACGTTCAGAATAGTCTGTGGAACATGGCCACTTTGAGTAAGTGGTTTTCTTCATGTTAAGTCTTTCCGATGCTGTGATTATGATCTTCCTGCAAGCCTTCACTTTGTTACTGACTGGGCTTCTGGAATAACTGGATTATGCATGAGAACTTGAATGCTTATGTCTTGCAAAATGTTTGTAGACATTTTTCAGTTCAAAAGATTATTAGATCTTTTATTGCTGCATTTCTGGTACAGGTTCTCAGCTTAAATTGGTGGCTGATTTTTTTTTTTTTTCTTCCTACCTAGGTTTCTTCCCTTTTTGCTGGTGGTGGACAAAATAAAATAATGAGTTAATCTTATCCTTCAGTAAAGTATACAGATATTATTAGGTTTTCCTATGTAAAAGCTAAGCTGGACCTTATGATAATTCAAGCTTTCTGCTGATGCTTGCTTAAAATTATGTTTCTCCTTCTTGAGGTCATCGGTAAGATTTGAATCTCATTGTAAGCTTAAATCAAAGATAAGATATGTCCTGAGGCTTCTTATGAATATTTGCGCAGTTAACAAAAAAAGTAAAAATATTTTATGTATGCTGTATTTGATATTTTGCACGTCTATGATGTTAGAATTTCGGCTTCTGAGACTCTTTTGCTTGTATTTAGTATTCCAGATATTCTTAAAATATCTCTCATTTTTGTACCTTCAGAGACCAGAATCTGTAAAGATTGATGCGAGGGACATTAAAGGTTCCAGGTTTACTGTCAACTTGTCTGGTCTTCCTGCACGGGTTTTCCAGCATGAATTTGACCATTTGCAGGTCTGTACTTTTTTTAAACTCCAATCTATTGCTTCTGTGATACAAGAAAGGTCTAGTCCTTTGTATTCTGACTGAAGGTGTATTTACAGTTTTGGAAGCTGAATCCTTTTGCTCTTGATGAATCTAAAGTATCATATCAACCACTAGGGTATCTGGAATGAGTTGTTTATCTAATCCGCTATTTATGACCTTACACATAACTTATTAGAATTCGAGTTGTCAATATTGAACTCTTCCTTACTTAGAAGTTAGAATGTGCAAGATGTATATTAATGCAAGGCAACCTTCTTTTCATTCAGAAACTGAAAAAGGATAAATCTAAACTATCATGCCAACCACTAGGGTATCTGGAATGAGTTGTTTATCTAATCTTCTATTTATGACCTTGCACATAAGTTATTAGAATTTGAGTTGCCAATATTGAACTCTTCCTTACTTAGAAGTTAGAATGTGAAAGATGTAAATTAACGCGAGGCACTCTTCCTTTCATTCAGAAAATGAAAAAGAAAAGAAGGGGAAAATGATGGACTGAAGTGAATACTCTTTAATTTTTGTCGTATGAATGAACAAGAGAAGTGTGTGGAACTACTTCTACTCCCTTGAGGAATTGATATATTTGGATTTTTATGGATATGAAGTTCAGAAGCCTAGTTTATTGATGCAGTCTTCTTCTTTGGTTTATTCAGTATGATCTACTATTGTATTCATAAGAAGTTCTCTTTTGTAAACACAACTTTGGTAACTGGTATATTACCCATGGAACAATAAACAACATCAAAGTCCGATGTTAACTAGAATAAGAAATTGTCTCTTGGTCCTACTGCTTTGATGGCTAATTAAGACAAAAATCAGCATTAGATGAACAGGATAAATTATTATTATTTAAAAAAAAATTTAAAAAAAAAGGCCTGGACTGCAAAAGGACAGCGCCTGTTCGAAAAGAATTTTAGTTGTATGAGAAAATATCAATAATCTGGTGAAACTTGAATGGCTACAGAGTTATATTTGGAACTTAATGAAAAAAATGTATGTGAAAATATCAATAATCTCATGAAACCAGAACGGCTAGACAGTTGTATGTAGGAAGTTAAAAAAAGAAAAGAAAAAAGAGCCGAGGCTGCAAAAGGACAGGGTCTACAAAAGTATTATATAAGTTGAATGAGAAAATATCAATAGGCAGATGAAATCCAAATGGCTACAGTGTTATATGGAGGTAGTGAAAGAAAAAATGCCAGGGCTACCAATGATCAGGAGTCTGTTTTAATAGAATAGAAGTGGTGCAATAACCTTGTGAGGTGGTTGAAAATACAATCAGGGGTCAAGAGTTTGATTAATATGAAAATCAGTCTTGATTCTGGAGCAAGCTCTAAGGTTAATATCTAAAGGATGTGAATAATCTTGTTCCATCAAGTCACTTTATAAAGTCAATTACATTTCAGACTTGTTCCCATCTTGCATTTTTAATGGACTCATGTTATTATTAACATGGTGTGTCCAGTGTAGGCCACCTGATATTAACTTCTATGCATACAAGACATTTCCTTACATCCTCACCTTAATGGAGTAGACTCTCTGTTGCCATCGGTTAAACAAGTTGGATGAAGCTTCCTGTGGAACATTCTTTTATGTTAACGAATCCACGTTATTGTCAACACGATGTGTCCCAAGGAGGCTAGCATATCTATGTATATATGAGACATTTTTCCTCATCTCAACTGAACAATATACTAGGTGTTGCATATGGTGAAACAACTTGGATGAAGCTTCCCATTGAACATACTTGTGTATACTTGAGGGATTGAATTTTTATAGTATTTGTAAGTAATTCTTTCTTCTGAGATAAGTCTTGAATTTGTAGGGTATTCTGTTCTTTGATAGAATGACAGACGAGGTTCTTGACAGTATCCGTCTGCAGCTACAGGTAAGCAAGCATGCTTATGGTTCTCATGTTTTCTGAACTCTCAAATTATTTTCTTGCTTCCATGGAAAAGTTTTTACCATGATAATGACTGTTAGTTCTCTTTTTTTATTCAAAATTACATGTATGTAGGTAAAGGAAATAAGATATTGACAGTAGGCAACGATATTTGCAAATTAGCTGTTGTGGACACCGTGTCACAGCCCTGTTGTTTGGATTGTTCAGCACCTGGCTGGATTAAGCTAGGTCTGCCACTTCGTGAGTGACGAGGGTAGTCCACAAAGGAGGTTAGCGTGGACAGGTATTATCGAACACTGAGCGTACACGAAACAGACTTTTCATTGCAACTAAGGGCCATGGACATTCACACAGCATTTTACCCGTGATCCTTACAACAAGTACCAGAGTAGACTTGATCAACCAAACCTCTAATAACCCTTTCTCCCCTTATAGACGTCACAAACCCCCCTCCTTTCTCTCTTCTTCTTCCCCCGTCGGGGTTGCTACATGTTAGGATCTCCATGGAGGTTGTTCAAAAAGGCCATCCAGCGGCCTCCCAATGGCCACTTGTCATTTCCTTGGGTTGGCCGTTCAAATGCGAATGCAACAGCCCATTCATTTAATGTAGTCTGCTACATGGGCATGAGGCAGGACGTCCTGCCCGTTGTAGCCCCACAAGTGCGAACTGGGCACGCACACGCCAGGATTCGCGTGCTTGCGCGCCAACGGCCGATTGGTCCAGGAAGCATGTGTAAGTCTGCGCGACCGATAGTGTTCCCCACGCCAGTCTTCTTCTCGAGCTGCCCATGTGTGATGCCGGGCCTCCCTTTTTCTTTACGGGGCTTGTGGCCAAGTCCCCTTCCTCCTTTCTCCCAACTCTCAGGGGTTGGTCGAGACTGTGATGCCGGCCTAGGCTCTTCAGTTGTGTAGGGCGTGACATTGACACTGTCTCTCTTAGTTAGAAACAAGAAATTTATGGAACCGAAGCATCATGGGCATTATCATTGAGTATTTGGATGACTAGGTTTATACAAAAAACGGTCAAAGACTTTGCTTTCAAAAAGAATTGAAATCTTTTTTCTGAAGTATTTTGGTCTGCTTACTTGTGTTTTATTAATGACAATGCCTGTCCTGTGTTTGCAAAGCAAAAGGAATTAACTTGATTCGTTCAACTAACAATTGCAGGCCCTAGAGAAGAAGTATGAGGACAAGACTGGATTGGCTAGCCCTGAAAGAATAGAAACCCGCAAACGAAAGAAGGTTGCTGCTGGTTTTGGAAAATCATGAACATACTAGCTTCCATAGACACAGCAGGATTACAAAGTTGTAATTCAATAATATCTAATTGTTTCCATTTTATTATTTTTGTTGTTTTTCTGTTGCTTTTTATTTGGGACAACTTCGTAGTAGGATGTTGCTAGATGAATGACCTAGAGGAACTTATTGAGAAGAGACAAATATAAAATGCATGAATCAATGAACATACTAGCTTCCATAGACACAGCAGGATTACAAAGTTGTAATTCAATAATATCTAATTGTTTCCATTTTATTACTTTTGTTGTTTTTCTGTTGCTTTTTATTTGGGACAACTTCGTATTAGGATGTTGCTAGATGAATGACCTAGAGAAACTTATTGAGAAGAGACAAATATAAAATGCATGAATCAATAAGAGCAAAATTGGCTGATTCACAAAATATGTATTGTAGTTCTCTACTATTACTCAGCAGCGATGGTGGGAAACTTTTGATAGGATACCTTGTTATTAACAAAATCGTCGTGCTGATGGGGGTGGGTGGAGAAGCGCGAGAACCTTCACTTTGACTTCGTTAAAAAGCTCCTTGATTTTGTTCTCTCCGTTATCCTATTTTTATTCTTATTGCCGTTTTGGAATTTAGGCTGGTGGATTGGCTTGAACAATTTGAACTAATACTATTGGTAGTAAGCAATATCTGGCCATTGTAAGAGAACTTTGAAGTCATTGTTGTTTACTTTTCATTTTGATATCGTCAACCAATATTTTGGGAAAGCGCAACATCATTATTGTGAGTCTGTGCCATCTTTGACCTTTAGTTATGCCTAACTTTCTCTCCAAACTGGATTTTCAGGCTTATGGAAGCTTGGGGTAAGCTCCTCTAGAAATGCTTTCCAACTCCAACTTATAGAGAGGTGCACACGACCATTTTAGCAAATGGAAATATGTATTCAAGACTATAGGAACCGGAACCAAGAAAAGAAGAAAAAAAAAAAAAGGAACAATGTTCTGACGAGCATGACGAACTTTATGTTACGAAACAAATGAAGCTAAAATTGGAAGTTAAGCATTATCACCTTTCTTTCATCGGAAGGGCCATCGCCTTTGGCACCAAACTCTAATAGATTAAAGATGGGAGACTTCGAACCACCATTTTTTAGTGTTGCCGCTGCCATTTCTGGTTGTGTATAACGACCATCTTCTAACGTCTGGCCAAGCCTGGTTAAACGTAGCTTTGCTTCTTGTCCCTCGACGGCACGATTTATTAACTCTTTGCGCAGGTAATTGATCGGACATTTTACCACGTTGTGTTACGCTAGTTAGCCCACAACGACGACGCCTTAGGAAGGATAAGAAAATGACAAAACTGAGATTTTCTGTAAAAGTAAACAACTCAGGAACTTCGGGTGAATCTTGCTGATTTCATTGACAAGCAAACCGAATTACAAAGAGTTCTTGCGGGAGAAATTGTTCCCGTAGTGGTATAAAACGAAAAATTGTGTACATATTAATAGAGGAAGAAGAAGGGTAAAAAGGGGCAGCAGCGAGCAATGCTGCTGCGGTAGCTTGTGTAGCCCCGTCTAGCACCAGCTGATTCTGGTGCTAGAACCGTAGGTGGCGCGGTGCAGTGGTGGTGCAGAGCAGAGCCGCAGGGTGCAGATGTCTTCTCTGTCGGGGGTGCTGATGTGGTAGGTTGACGTGGCTCATCTTCAAACAGGCCCCCTCAAGCTAATGGTTGGTATGTGTTAATAACGCCTAGCTTGGAAAGGAGATGAGCATGCTGATTTGCCCCAAGGGCCTTGGTCAAAAGGTCAGCTGGTTGATCCTTAGTCCCGACGTGGTCGGTCTTGATAATTCGTCGACGTATCTTCTCACGAATAAAATGACAGTCCACATCTATGTGCTTGGTCCGCTGATGTACCATCGGATTAGCGGCGAGTTCCATGGCAGCTTTGTTGTCACAAAATAACTGCACTGGACGGGGAACATTGATTCCCATATCTTCAATAAGTCCAAGTAACCATAGTATCTCGCAGGATGTGACTGCCATTGCCCGATATTCAGCCTCTGTAGATGATCTAGAGACTACCCCCTGTTTCTTGCTTTTCCAAGAGATGAGGGTACTTCCAAGCATGATGCAAAAACCTGTCAAGGACTTCCGACCTACCTTGCATGATGCGTAGTCGGAATCACAGTAGGCGCGCATCTGATAACCTCCTGAAGAGGGGATGAATAATCCTGTTCCTGGACAGCTCTTCAGATATCTCACTAGTCGAATAGCCGCTTCCCAATGAGACTTCTTCGGCTTGTGCATGAACTGAGCTAAATTGTGAACTGTATAGGAGATGTCTGGTCGTGTGACCGTGAGATAATTCAGTTTCCCTATAAGTTGTTGATACTTAAGGGAATCATTCAGAAGAGGGTCATCATCTCTCGGGACATGTGCTCCTTGATCGTGCTTGGCCGTGGTCAAGGATAGATTTGTGTCCATGGGATTGTCAACTGGTTTTGTACCACTGAGCCCCATCTCATCAATCAGTTCAAGGATGTATTTTCTTTGACTCAAGTGAAGGCCCTTCTCATCTCTCAAGACCTCAACCCCAAGAAAAAACTTGAGATTTCCCAAGTCCTTGATGTGGAAGGAAGAATGTAAATGTGCCTTCAATTCCTTGATGCCATCAATGTCACTACCTGTAATGAGGATGTCGTCAACATAAATCATGATGAGGACAATGAGATTACCTTGTCGCTTGACAAAGAGGGAAGTGTCGTGCATGGAGTCTTGATAGCCAGCTGCCAGTAGAGCTGTGGTGAATTTCTCATACCATTGTCGTGCAGCTTGCTTAAGTCCATAAATAGAGCGTTTGAGCTTGCATACCTTCCCAGTATGTTCATGTGGGTTGCCAGGAGGAGGGCGCATGTATACTTCTTCATGTAAGTCCCCTTGTAGGAAAGCATTGCTAACGTCCATCTGGTAGATATTCCAGTCATTCTGAGCTGCCAATGAAAGGGCACATCGAACTGTAATATGCTTTACCACTGGTGCAAAAATATCATGATAGTCCACTCCTTCCTTTTGGCTGAAGCCTTTAGCCACAAGACGGGCTTTATATCTCTCTACCGTCCCATCAGCATTGTACTTGATCTTATATACCCATTTACATCCAATGGCTTTCCTCCCAGGTGGAAGATCCACAATCTCCCAAGTGTTGTTTGCCTCCAATGCCGTGATCTCTTGTGTCATGGCATCTTGCCATCTAGGATTGCAAACTGCCTCATAGTGATAGGTTGGTTCTGTTTCAAGTGAAATGGAGGCAATGAAGGCTTGGGTGATAGGAGAAAGGTGATCATATGAAATGAAGGCAGAAAGTGGGTATTCTGAAGATGTGCTTTCAAGAGCATTGATGGTAGGACAGACATAGTCATTTGACCAAAGTGGTGGTCGAGAGACTCTAGTGGAGCGCCTCGGGATTATGTCAGCTGGAGGCTCTGGGGGCTCTACTGATGGTGAGGGTTCTGGTTCGTCCTCATCAGAGAAGAAATCATATGGTTCGGCTGATGGTGGTGGAGGAACCAGAGTTCGGTGTGAAGGAGGTGTAGGGTCAGGTGGTGTGGAAATGTGCTCATTCGAAGTGGGGAATGAGCTGGAGCATTTGCTGATTGGCGTTGATTGATGTACTCCCGGATCCTTTTCAACGAGATCTGTCAAAGGGACAAGGTGTGTGGACTGTGATTTAGGGCTAGTGCGTGAGAAGGGGAAAATGTCCTCGTGGAATGTGACATCCCTATTGACAAAGAAACGATGTGTTTCGGGGTTATAAAGTCTATATCCTTTCTGACTAGGTGCATATCCCATGAAGATGCATGGTGTTGCTCGTGGAGCAAATTTGTCTCTTGGTCCCACAGTAGTGGCATAACAGAGACATCCAAAAACCCTAAGGTGAGAGATCTTGGGAGTTTTTCCAAATAATTTCTCGTAGGGTGTGACCCCATCTAAAACGGATGATGGCATCCTGTTAATGAGGTATGTGGCTGTGAGAATGCACTCTCCCCAAAATTTAATGGGGAGGTGAGCCTGAAATTTGACCGCTCGTGCTACATCTAAAATGTGACGATGTTTACGCTCAACAACACCATTTTGTTGGGGAGTGTGGACACATGAGCTTTCATGCGTGATCCCCCTAGATGAGAAAAGGTTTTTGATGTTGTGATTGAGGAAATCAAGGGCATTGTCGGTCCGAATGCGTTTGATATTGGTGTCAAACTGATTGCGGACGAGATTGAGAAACTCTTCTATTTTTGGAAAAGTTTCATCCTTTGTTTTCATGAGAAACGTCCATGTTCCTCGTGAAAAGTCATCAACAATGGTGAGAAAATATCTCGACCCATCATGATTAGGACTCCGGTATGGGCCCCAAACATCAACATGTATTAAATCAAAAGGCCGTTGCGCTGTGTGATCGCGCGTCGGAAAAGGTTTGCGAGTTTGTTTCGCAAGTGGACAAATATCACAAAATTTATCAAGAGAATAATTTTGAAAAGGAAGTTCTTTGATAAATTTAAATTTTGCATGTGACATGTGTCCAAAACGACAATGCCAAAGTTTGGAATCAAAAGTACAACTCGATAAGGAGTTTACAAAATGTGAATTTGAAGTTTCAAGTGTGGATGAATTTTTCCTAATAGATGATGCAACAAAGAAATAAAGCCCATTTTTCATTCTACCCAGGCCCTTGACATCACTCGTCGAAAGGTCCTGAAATACACAAAATTCGGTGTAGAGGATGATTCGACAATTGTTATCAAGGCAGAATTTAGAAACAGATATCAAATTGAATTTAAAATCAGGAGAATATAGGACAGTATTCAATTTGAGATGCTTGGAAATATGGGTGTTGCCAGTGTGAGTAACCAATGCACTATCACCATTAGGAAATTTAACTTTCCTAGATCTAGATGCGCATGATGCAATAGAGTCTAGGCAATTTAAGTTGGCAGTAATATGATCACTAGCACCAGAATCAATAATCCAAATTCGATTGAGGAAATCGGGCGTACCTTCAGCCAAGTAAGCATGGCTATCTTCGGAGTCCTTTTTGACAAATTGCATAAACCGTTGGAAGTCGGTTTTGGTGATGAAGACATGATCTGAATCGTCAGTTACCAAGTTGGCTTTTGCTTCCTCCTTGTAGTGCTTGTGACCTGGAGGGAACCCGTTCAGCTTGTAGCATTCCTTACGCTCATGCCCATAATTCTTGCAATATTCACACTGGGGGCCAGTGAGGCGGTAGCAATTTTCCCGAGTGTGATTTTTTCGGCCGCAAATTGGGCATTTTTCAGCTGCCCTGTACGGCACGTCGTTTGCCCTAAACGACCTGTCGTTTTCGCGGCCTCTAAACAACCTGTCGTTTTGTGCGGCCTTAAGTGAGAACGACGCGTCGTTCTCGGTCAGCGCTGACTGCGCTGATGTCGCCGCGATAGGTCATTCTGTTGCAACAAGTGCTGATCGTTTGAACGACTCTGTTGCGTCGGGCGAATTGTTCGCCGCAACAAAGCTGTAATCAGCCACCGTCTTCCCCGCCTCCGTCCGCCGGTACTCAGCCTTGATGAGGATCGAATAGGCCTGGAAAACGTCGGGAAGCGGATTCATCAAGAAAATTTGGTCTCGGACGGCCGAATAGACCCCATCGACGCCGTGCATAAACTGGTAGAATTTCATCTTCTCCTGGTGGCGGACGCACGGCGGGTAGAGTAGAATATCGGGCTCCTCAAGCTCCATCAGTGAATCATACTCTTCCCAGAGCTCCCGGAGCTGGCCGAAGAACACCGAAATTGAGTTTCCCCCTTGCCGGATGTGCCAGAGACGGGTAATTAGGTCGTAGATGCGACTCGGGTCGACTTGGTTGTACCGGGCGCAGAGTTCGGACCAGAGCTTCGCGGCGGAGCGGGTGTAAATCAGGCCGCCGTGGAGCTCCTCTACGATTGAGTTCAGAATCCAGCCTCGGCAAACCTGATTGCACCGCTCCCAGAGTGGTAGAAGCGGTGACCCGTCCTCCGGTTTCGGGTAGGACCCGTCGACGAAGACCAGTTTGTTCTTGATCGACAGCGAAATCAGCATCGTCTCGTACCAGACGGCATAATTTGAGGCTCCGGTCAGTTTCATGGTCACCAGCGTCAGAGAATTTGTGTCTCCAATGGGCAAATAGAGCGGGTCGGTGAAGTCAGGTTCAACTCGGACCCGATTGTTGTTTTCTTCAAAATTCCGATGCGACGGAGTGTTCGCTCGCGGCGGAGTTTGGTTGATTTGGGGCGGCTCGAGAGGCGGCACATTTCACCTCATGTAACTGCGGTGTGGCGGCACATACCGCGGACCTCCGCTGGATTGGCTGCCGGTGCGGACGGAGCGGTCGTCGGCCATCGATCTAGGGCACGGTGGTCAGAAACAGTGTCGTTCTGTACTAGGGCAAATTAGGGCAAGAACCTGCAACGGCGTCGTTTTGAGCCTTTTGAGGGGGATGGAGAACGGTGTCGTTCTGCCTGATGATTTTAGGGCAAGTAAAGTCCAACGACGTCGTATTGACGAAGTTGGGATATGTGTTGCTCAAAAAACGACATTGTTTCTGATTACGAGTTCGTTTTATCAAGAAAAACGATGCCGTTTTGGAGCGGGTGATCGGACTTTGTCGCAGAAGTGTTCTGCGAGTGCCAGAGATGAAAAATGGTCGGAATCTACGATTCTGCAACCGAAAGTGGCGGAAAATAACACAGAAAAGGCCGAAAAATGGATTTTTGTGAAGTGCGGAAGCGTGTTTGGGTTTGGATAAAAAAAAATCAGGTTTGAAGTGCGATTTTTGAGAAGAAAAAAACCCCTCAAAACCTGGCTCGGGTACCATGTAAAAGTAAACAACTCAGGAACTTCGGGTGAATCTTGCTGATTTCATTGAGAAGCAAACCAAATTACAAAGAGTTCTTGCGGGAGAAATTGTTCCCGTAGTGGTATAAAACAAAAAATTGTGTACATATTAATAGAGGAAGAAGAAGGGTAAAAAGGGGCAGCAGCGAGCAATGCTGCTGCGGTAGCTTGTGTAGCCCCGTCTAGCACCAGCTAATTCTGGTGCTAGAACCGTAGGTGGCGCGGTGCAGTGGTGGTGCAGAGCAGAGCCACAGGGTGCAGATGTCTTCTCTGTCGGGGGTGCTGATGTGGCAGGCTGACGTGGCTCATCTTCAAACATTTTCCATTCATCGTTCAGCAATGGGAGAATAAAGACATATATTTGCAAATATTGTTTCATCTAAGAGCAGAAAAATGCGCTTTCACTGTCATCTTGCTGATCGAAAGACACGGTTTGTGAACTCTTATGAGGGAAAGGAAGAACCTTCACATTGATACTTTCGAAAAAAAAAAAAAGAAAAAGAAAAAAGAGCACAGTCAAAGTCATCTCAATATGATTTTGCAATGTGGTCATTTGGGACAAAATTCTTAATCATACCAAGAAAGCAATAGAAACAAAGAATTTCAAATTGGTACAGCCACATTGTGTGATTTTACATTAAATCTCAACTGATGAAGCTACCTTTTTTTTTTTTTTTTAATATTACAACTCATGCAAACAAAGTATCAAACTTTAAACCTTATAGTTGGAATCTCTGCTAACTTACAAAAAAAACTTTTGAAAAACACAATTATAAACATTAATAAGCATAATTTAGTTTAGCATTTTTATTATAGACAACTATGATGCTTATTAATGTTGAGAATTAAAGTTTCAAATTAAAAAGATATGATTTTTGGATAATGTTTAAATATAATAATTATTTATGCAATTCATGAGTTAAACTTTAAACTTTCTATAATTAGTTCGGTTCTCCTTTTCTTGTCTTTTGTAGCGAGAAAATACATGTGAATTTTTTGACAAGCATGTGTTTCCTCTTTACTATCTTGTTAGTTGCTTTGACAGTATATAATTATTCTAACCAAGCTGATAACTTTTTGCATCTATGATGATAACAGTGTTGCGTCATTTACCACAGGGAAACCTCTAAGAAATAACTATGTTCTATAAGTGGCAGAATGAAAACAGAGTGAAATATTGAGAGAGGATACTACAACCTTTCAAATTGCTCTTGTAATGAATGAGATAAATATTACAGAGGACTTGGGTCCATATTTGTAGGGATACATAAGAGGGTAAAAGAGTTTAAAGATCTAACAATATACAACAACCGAGCGGGAACATGGCAACGCCTGAATAACAGAAGAGACAAGAATCATGTAGTTGAGAGTCGTCGTCGTGATGTCGCTTCATGACCAGGATAGTGAATTGGCATGATATGTGGCATGGCATCCTCCATCGTGCTTGAACGGCACCATTCTGGGTTTGTGTTAGAGCTGCTTGACTTGTTAAGATTACATTGATCAGCAGGCAGCTCACCTAAGGATCGTTCGTTTTCAGTATACTCATTCCAGCTGTGTATCTTTCATCTTACTTGTATACTACGAATCAATTTGTGTATTATATTTAACTCTAAATCAATATTGTATAAGATCAATTATTTTACAATGACATGACAGTAAGTGGACTAGCCATCTTACTTGTATACCTGTTTTACAATGACCAGGGAAAATAAAATAAAAAAGACATGCAATAAGACATGCACCAGTCACACAGAATGGTGCATGTTCCAACGACCAAGGCCTAATCTCAGCAGGAGACAAGATTAGAGTTTCCGATGCTTGAGGGCTTGCCTCTCAGCAAACAGTCAATTGGAGGAACAGTTGCAGTTTTCAGCTCGCCATATGCCTTCCAGCAGAAAGATTTGGACGAACCGCTCTCTTGAGCTGCCGCAAGCTTGATGGTAGATAGAGAAACACCAGTACATGGAATGCTGTCACTGCATGCAAAATGTACCGGTTTTACCGTGAAGGTTCCTTGTATATTTACATAGTCTACGCCTGACACTGCCACAGCTGAAGTTGAATTGGAACATTTTATCTTATCACAATAGAATTGATCGATCATTATAGGAATTTTTACTCCAGAAACTTGAATGTTGGAGAACATAATTCCATGTACTGAGCCTGACCCTCCCTGCAGGAGAAAACAAGGGCCGTTAGTCTATAGGTTTCACGGCCTAGTGCTAGCTCTTAAATAAATAAATAATACATAAACGAATTGGTTGATATGATTAATAGGTTGCAATTTCAGATGGAAACCACATCTTATAAGTCGACCTCTTCAAGAAAAAAAAAGGTGTTTTTACCTGCCAAGTCTTGATTCTGACACCAGTCAATGTATTGCTCATTTTGACGTTACGGACGGTGACATTTGATACGCAAGCCTTGGTATTATCCTTCCCTAGCCCTCCTATGCTGATTCCATGTCCAGGTCCACAATTAACATCGTGTATGTAGATATTTGAGCATCCAGTTTGTATGGACACGCAGTCATCTCCTACAGAAGGGGGAGAAGGAGTTCAGACCTCCGCACGGTGTCAAGTTAATCTTGGGTTTAGGTTCTTATTACTGGTTTTCAAGGCAAATTTTGTTTTATCCCCGGCGGTTAAAAAGAAGTAGGCACCGGAAGAGTCCTAATGTAGTTGCCACAAAAATTCCAACGGGCAGAACAATGACAGCCTTAATTTCAATGGGGTTGACCTTTGTACCTTTCTTGTTCACCTCACTCAGTTGAGAAGAAAATGACTTAGAATTAGTTTTTCACTGTAAAAAGGTAATGAAATGGAGAATGTCGTGTTCAGTTTGAGAAACCACCCCACATGGTTTAAAATATTGTTTCCTTTTCAAAACCGCATTTAAAACTACCAACTTTTATGTTCAGTGAAGTGTCACTGCTATCAATGCCATTTCAAGTTGCTTTTTCCTAAGTCTTTGGACTTCTCTCCCTGTTTCTCTCTTCTACGTTGGTTAGAGTGAAAGGTCTAATCTCCAGAATGAATCTCAACTTCTACATGTTCCGAATGTGGAAATATACTGATTTTTGAATTACCACAAGCAAGATTGGTGCTGTAAATGACCACATCTTGGGAGTTTTGCAGGTGGATTCCATCTGTGTTGGGGCTGTCACCAGGGGATGAAACATGTATGTTGGAGACCTGAACGGCTGTGCAGCTGTCGAACTTGAGATGGGCCTGAGGGCTGTTTTGAAGTGTTATGCCTGTGACTGTCACGCCTTTACTTCCATAAAACCTAAGCGCCTTCATACCAAAATAGAATCCCATATAAAAATTACGACCTCTCAACATCATTGTTATATATGTGAATAGGGAAAGGTTGTTACCGTTGGTTTGGTTTTTGGCATTTTCCCCTGCACATGTCATTTTTAACGAAGGTAAAATTAGAATTGAGTATGTCAACGGCTGTTTAAACTGAGAAAAAGCAAGCCTTGTTTGACTTGGTGAACTTACCGAGCCATCCCACCAGACTGAACCTTGTCCATCAATGATACCTTTACCTTTGATTGTAATCCCTTGAAGCTTCGTAAATTCCAGCCATTGTAGGAGACCTGAATCCCAGGGCCCGGAGCTTGTGGGGGCTATGATTTTGCCATCCAACTGCATTGCATTTGATAATTTAGTAGTGGGCAATATACTAACAATCCGTCAACAAGTTTTTGTTCGTACATGCAGAGATGTTTGCTACGTTTTTTATGTGCATCTGAGAAGAAAACGAAAAAGTTAACCTAGAAAAAAGGCATTGAAAAGAAACTGAGGCATGCAGAAAGACGACTTTTGGTTGCTCAAAAATCCCTCTGTTGTTTCCACAAGAGCTTTTCTCAAGGTGACAAACTACAGTATAACCCTCCATCTTCGGATTGAATGACTGGTCTGGTAATTCAATGAAGTTTTATTTGCATGGGTTATACGTAAATTACCTGAAACACAATATTTGGTTCGCAAGAAGATCCAGAGAAAGATATTGGTTTGACGAGGAAAACAGACCCAGCTGGAACAACTACTGTTGATGCCTTCACCTTGCAAGCCGCCGCCCACGCTGCTTCAAATGCCTGCCTTGCATCGAAAGAGATTAGCATTCTTATCTTAACTGAATGATTAAACAACGTCAAGGACACATCAATGACTAAATACATTATAATACAACTGATGACACGATCAATAGTACAGAACGGTGAAGCAGAGCACTGAAATTATTTGGGATCACCTTTGTGTCATCGGCATGCCCATCGCCTTTAGCGCCATAGTCTAATACATTAAAGGTGTCAGAGCTCACCATGCCACGGCCTTGATAGTTATTAACACCATAACCCTTCGCTTTCTTCACAAGCACCGAGGCCGGGACAACCTTGCTTTTCCTCCATTGTCTACTCTCTCTGGCACCGCAAGTTCCAAAACTTGAAGACCAGACAGAAAAAGCAACCAAAACGACCAACGTCAGGTCTTTCACATTAAGCCTCTCCATTTTCTTGAGAGTGGAAGGGAGGGAGGGAGAGAGCTTAAGGAAAGTTCAGGTGGTTAATGAAGCAGAGACGTTGCATTGGTACTTATAAGTAGCAAGTTTGTGATACTGTGCAGGCATGAGCTACACAGTTCAAATGGTCAGCAACAGAAGTTGGAATCACACTTGATTATTTTATTTTAATTTTTTTCCTGTTGGACATCGTGCTTTGTTTCTTGCATGAACTGCCTAGTTCATCTAAAAATATAAAGAACGAGACTTAAACGATCCGCCAATTAGAACGCTCACAATCTGCTCTCACATCGTCTCACCCACCCTCAATCTACAATTGAGTATTATATGCGTGTCTTGAGTAAATACGTATTCTGGATCAAGGCCACCTTGTTATTGCTGTGTACGATTCCACTTCGAAGGATACGGTGCCAGGCGGCGGCCTATCACTTTCCGAGGGATGTATTAAATCTTTAGGATGGTGAATAATTTCACCATCTCATAAAACAAACAAGTAACCAAACTGAAGGACCATCTATGCGTATAAAATTTGTACACACAAGTCAATGCTGACACCATATTACAAGTGACAGATAGAAGGCCTTGAATAATTGAACGAGTTTCTTTACGAGTTATGCCACCCTCTTATAATAAATACCATGATTTACAATGTAAGTTTTGAATGGCACAAGGTAACATAAAGGTCGAACCACCTAAAAGTTAAGTTCAAAGGTTGGATGAGTATTTCATTTAAATTTTACTACAGTAAATTATATACTATGCGTGGAACTTTCATATGCACGAATGACCTAAGTTAGTTACCAAGTATCCATGAATGTCCTTGTGCAAAACCCTTTTGTCTTCTCCCAAAAACACCACGTGAACGCAGGTGATTCTTCACTCGTACAATACCTCCAAAATGATGACAAGATACAGCAAAGGAGGACTTTGCGCAGAAGCAATAATACAACATAAAAACAACCCACATGGAGAACACAAAAAGTCTTGATCTTCAAAGCCTGGTTCGCAAATCTTCCAAGTCATAATTTTCCAGATCCGTCATAGAATATAACTTCTCATAGATTGCGGTTGGATGGCGTGCTGAAACAAAATTTTTCCAAGCGTCATGACACGCCAAGTATACATAAACACGAGCCATCAGCTCCTTATAATTCCATAAATTAAGGCTCTCCGAATTCTGAAATCAGGCAGTCCACTACTTCTTTGGTCGTTCAATTTATCTTCCAATATGAATCATTGCATTTGACTCTAGAACGTTTCCCTCTTTTTCCTGCGAAGGATTGGAAATCCTGCAGCCTCAGGAAAGGGAAAAAGAGCGAGGGAAGGAAGAAAATTCTAGCACACAATGGCCCAGGAAATGAATCAAAGTGAAAGTATGCTAGAAAAGCCATCAAAAGCGGCAAGGGACAAGGGAAAATCTTGGACTAAACCTTGTGAATGATATAAAAGATCCAGATTGGAGCGTCCTTATTCTTCAGATGGGATTGTCAAATGTCTTGTGAAAGTGACATTTACATGTGATTGTTGTTATCTTCTTCCAAAACAGAAAACCGTTAACTTCTTTACCCCAGATGCCATGGCTTTGGGGACTGGCTCCTCTGCAGGATAACATGGCGGGACTCCTTTTTCCGTTTTCTTCTGGGTTTCACGAATTTAGATTTAGAACTCTACAAAAGATAGGAGTTCGGAACTTTCAATATTACTTGGTGTTGTAGATAAAGCACATGAGCAGATTATGTTTGTAAACTAGGAACACCAGGAGGCAATTGGAAAAAGAAGCGGCATTACTCACGGAAGACGCAATGTTTGAAAAATGGGGCACTAATCCGTGATAACAAGTTACACCGATCACGGCATGTTGTCAGCACCTCCCTGACAGCAAGTGGGTTAATGCGCCTCACAAAGCAAAACAAAACTGCGGAGGTCAACTTCAGTGATCTGAGATTTTCGTAACATATCCAATGTACCTTGTCAATTAGGCTCTATTAGGCATGTGAGTTTGACTTCCAATTCACAACATCAAATTAGGATCGAGATAATTAAAAGCAACGCCCCTTTAAACTTGCCTGTTTGCTCTGAATTGTTAGTTTCCTTTTGGTTTCTTGTGGCGAAAAGAAAATTGAGTGCTTGTAGGCTAAGAAATGCTTAGGTTTCTACACAGTATTTATACAAAACAAATGGGTCTTAAACATCTTAAACAAATAGTAGCTTAAGTCCATAATACTAATGAAATGAAAATACATAAGTCAATCAGGAACCAAATCATTATTTAACACAAACCCAAATTTTGTAAGCGTAACTTATAAGTCTGAAAGAATAAACCTAAATTGGCTACCTAGTGTTTGCGGAATATTTGATTTGATTTGGGAGTCGTAACCATGATGTTTAATAAGAGAATAGCAACCCACAAAAGGGTTTGTGTTCTTCCTTCAATCTTCCGCTGAATTTGAAATTTTTTACTTTTTGACATCTTCAAAGATAAGATTACACAAACGTTAATCAATCACCATCAGATGGTGTTTTCCCTTTTCCTGTTTTCTTTTTCTGTGTAGTCTGCATGGCATGGACGGTTGAGTTTCCTGCTGGGCTTTAGAAATCTGTAAGATTTCTCACTATAACAGTAACGTGCCATCACGCTCCCACATTGTAAAAAGTCTGA
Organism: Casuarina equisetifolia; assembly: GCA_028551475.1. Taxonomy (NCBI): domain Eukaryota; kingdom Viridiplantae; phylum Streptophyta; class Magnoliopsida; order Fagales; family Casuarinaceae; genus Casuarina; species Casuarina equisetifolia. The sequence continues at coordinate 17,534,104 of CM052355.1, forward strand.
TAATTAGTAGATTAGACTTGATACTATTATTCTACAGAGTTGCCGGATCTCAAGGGGTCCCATGGCCATTATTCTTCAGCCCAATCCAATCAAGGGAACTCGACGTGTGGAGCCCAGGACGTCAATCAGAGAACCAATAGGCCTGAGATGCACTCTAACACTCCCTGGTCGCCGAAGCCGGTGAAGACCATGACGTCAGTCGGGAGCTTACCCAACCCCTTTCTCCCACGTTTCAAACCAGCGTCCAAAGTGCGGACCTGAAAACTGACTCTTAACTGAAATTGACAAAACCTCGTTGGATTCCGGTCTGCCGTGTCAGTATCATATAAACGGAGAGTATCCAAAGAGAGAGAGAGAGAGAGTCTCGCTTACTCTCAGTCAAACTCGTTAGAAACTCCTCTGAAACTTCGAAGACTCTTTTCCTTTTACGTGAAAATCCCTTTATTTGTTTCTCTCTGTTTTTAGATCGAGGAAACCGAAAAATGTGATGGGTTTGCAGCATCAAACTTCGTGGCGCAGGTAGAGATACTTCTCTGCACTTAGTTAAAGTTCTGTTTGGCTTACAAGAAAAGAAAGGAAGGGAGAGTTTTTTTGTTTTTACGCTGTGGTTGTTTTGGTTTCTGGAAAATGGGGGAGCTGACCTAGGCTGAGCTGAGCAGTTGCTCTAGGATTGATTTTGTTGAGTTGAGAAGGTTGCGATTCTGATCTTCTTTTTTCTATTTTGATTTTCGTGTTTTTATATTTTCTCGGCAGCCAAACGGAGCTTTTTTAGTTCTCTTTATCCAGCACGAATAATAGTCCTTTTTATTTTTCTGTTAGCATGAGGTTACAAATTAGCTGCCACTGTCTTCTTCTTCTTCTCCTTCATTTTTCAACTTGAGTCGATTTTGGTGGTTATAGATTTGGCATTTTGAGTTTTAATCGAACTTCCAAATTTTTATTGACGCGCATAAGATAAGGGACGTCACTGACTTGGTATTTTGCTTGGTTGGTAAGAAAAGTTCAGAAAAATTATGCCTCTTATCGCCTGGTTGAGTTAGATGAGCAATTAGTTTAGTGTCTCGTTGGGTTGTATGAGTATGCTTCTGAGAGCATCTATCTTATCAGTCAATTGACACGTGAATTTGTAGGCCAAAGTTTATGAACGTCCCATGTGAAATGGAGGATATGTTTGTGCTTGCTCAAATAAAAACTTCGCAAGTTACTATCGACTACTGGAGTGTACATCTGCATGCTTTTTTGAAATCTATGCATCACAAAGCCACAATGTAGCTAGGTTAAAGCATGAAATTGACATGTGTTATATATTTTAAAGAGCGTCTGTTTATATTAGGGCACAACTGATAAAATGCTTAGCAAGGGAAAAATAATTTATTAGCTGGTTTAAGGCATGCGTGTTTTAGTTAATCATGAGAATGTGTGTTTTGTTTTATGAGCATATAATGTCTCGAGTTAAATTTTTCTAGTAAGGATTGTGAGATTTATGTTTTAGTTCCTACAGGGTTGTCCACAATACCACATTGTGCTCACTTATGAGTTTCTACGTGTATCTTAAGGTGTAGTATGCATCATACTTTTGCCTGTGTCTGATTATTTCACTTTTATTCAGGTTATGAAACTTGCACTTGTTGACATGGATTATGTTTTCTAAGAAACTTCACACATCTCGCGCCTGTATCTCTTCAGTATTTATGGCTTCTACTGGTATAGCTCCTTCTAGTTTGGCTCCTGCTTCGGCTGTTGGAAAACCTGCTGGCGAGGCTATGATTGTTGATAAGCTCCCAGAGGAAATCAGTGACATGAAGATCCAGGATGAAAAGGTTGAAAAGGTTGGTTTCTAGATGAGTTTAAGCATCGTATAGTCAGTTTTTCTATTACTCAGTTGATGTGCTTTATTTATGGTATCTTTTTTTGTAGGAAATGGAAGCAACAGTGGTTGATGGAAATGGAACTGAAACTGGACATATTATTGTAACAACAATAGGTGGTCGCAATGGTCAACCTAAGCAGGTAAGCGAGTGAAATGTGAAATCTGTACTTGCATCAGCTCTAGATAAGTTATGCATTGGAGAGAGAATTAATATATGCTTATTCAGAAGTTGGATGTGAGAGAGTATTAAGCTCCATATCGTTATCTTGAAACTTGGCATTCAATATCATTGGAAAAGAACTGCTGATTTGATTGGATTGGATATAGTTTGTTCAGTATAATCTCAGTGATATATGCTTATACGGACATAATGAGGTTTTCTGGAGTTGGGCTTGTCAGTTTCAGCTTTTCAACTTTATCGATCATGTGTGAGCTTTAAGCATGTAAACATGGACAAGCATGTACATCACTATGTATAAATGTAGTCAACTCTTCAGATATTTTACTCCTTTATTTTTCTGACACTCATACCAATAAAATTATACTCTTATTTTTGTTTATTCTCTTATTAATCTCATTAGAAAAAACTTCCATTGCTAGCTAAAGAGCACATCTTTAGGAAAACTGCATACATCAATTAAGTTGCTGAAGTTGATGAGTTTCTTTAGCCTGTAATTTGACATGGTTAAGCTCTTTAGCTTTAATTCTTCTGATGTTATTGCAGACCATTAGTTACATGGCAGAGCGTGTTGTTGGACAGGGTTCGTTTGGTATTGTGTTTCAGGTGACACTTTGATTGAATTCATAAGTTATCAGTATATATATTAATGGTCTTCTTGATACGGCTGAGTTATTATCATTTGAAACCTTAAACGTTGTATTTTACAGGCCAAGTGTCTGGAAACTGGAGAAACTGTTGCAATCAAGAAGGTTTTGCAAGATAAGAGATATAAGAACCGTGAGTTGCAAACAATGCGACTACTTGATCATCCTAATGTTGTGTCTCTCAAACACTGCTTCTTCTCAACCACGGACAAAGATGAGCTCTATCTCAATTTGGTTCTTGAATATGTACCTGAGACTGTATATCGTGTCGCTAAGCACTATAGCAAGGCAAATCAGCGAATGCCCATGATATATGTTAAACTCTACACTTATCAGGTTATTTTTGCTGTCACAGTTTTTTCCTTTCCTTTCTGTGTGAGTGAAGTTGTTCTTGTTGTGGGGTATTTGTGATTATCCAATGCACGTACACAAATTACTAATTCACAATAAGAGGTTTTTATTTTTTTGTTATTTGGCTCAGGGGTCAAGGAGAGGGTATCAAAAATAGAAAGACAGGCTGTGCAAAATTTTGAGCAATATTGACAAAAGAAAATGAGAGTCAAAATTACAATCTTATTGAGTAAAATGAGTCAAAAATTCGGACTCTTGTTTGAACAAAGTATATTTTCAGTTTACTTTCCTATATGTTCTTCAATTACATTTTTCATAAAGAAGAGAAAATTTTGTGGAATTTAACTTGACGTTCACAATCTTGAATTGCAAATCCACCTTTTGTTGAAATCACGAGTGCTAGATAAATACTGGCTTCCTCTCATGGATATGTCTCTTAAAATAGATGGTGCATACGGGTACCCATTTGCAACTGTTAACGAAGCCACAATGGTCTTTTCAAAGAGAAATTGGTGAAAGCTATTGAGTAAAGGAAAGGGAACCTTTTACCAAAAGTACAATGTGATATACTGGCAGTGAATAACAATATCCGATATGCACTGTTCTCTGCTTGGAACTACTTAATGATCAGAATTAGTTTGTTAGCTTATATTGGCAATAATGTGATATAAAATACCCTTTGAATTTTGGCAGATATGTAGAGCTTTGGCATACATTCATGGAGGCATAGGTGTGTGCCACCGGGACATTAAGCCACAGAATCTACTGGTTTGTATTTGAAGACTAGCGATTTCTCCTTGATGAAATTTGATGCTATTACCAATACAATTTCTTCTTTCAGGCTAATCCTCATACTCACCAAGTCAAGCTATGTGACTTTGGAAGTGCAAAAGTTCTGGTAGTATTTCTTTTGCCCTCTGCACTTAATATTTTCTACTTAATATTTTCTTCTTAATATTTTGAGCATAGATGATGTTTAGTCACGCAACCTTGTGAGAATGCTGATCCGTGACAGAAGGGGAGGGATGAAAAGAAGCAAATTAACACATCCTCCCTACAGCAGAGTAGTACGAAGTCCATGAATGGACTTTTATCACCAGAGACCATAAGCTAGCCCCTTCCATGCATGGACTATACTATTATATGAATTAGCTTTCTCCAGGCCTTCTTACTGCACTGAAAAGGCCTAAGAGACAATATCCTACCCAGAAGGGCAAGTAGACGAAAGCTATCTATCTCATTCTCAAGGAAGTCGTGGATTGGACATCTGGAAAGCCAATTTTTTTAGTTGTTTGTTCTGTATTTGAAGGTGTTAGAATGTAGTAAGATAATTTGTGGTCTTTGATATTTGCATGTTTGTCAAAAGGCTAAAGCTCCTGCCTGTTTACCTGACATACCAATGGAGTCTGAGATTTTCTGTGCTAGGTCTTGGCTAGGGTAATAATACTTTTCCTTGGTATGCTCAAAGTATCATTTTTTTTTTCATCAAGTTTTGGCAGATCTGAAGCAAAATTTGTTAAGAAATCTCAAAAAGTTGTGCTACGATATCATTTCCTATCTCATGCTCTTCTTTTCCTCTTTGCCTTTCTGTTGAGGAATTTAGCTTTGGACCTTAAGTTCTTTGAAGGATAAAAATGCATGGTTGAGTACAGAACTATGGATTATGGAAGTGAAGCTCAGGGTTTCATTTGGAAAGATGCGTGGTCTAATCTTTAGGTCTTTTGTTTGTGTATATTTTCCTTTATTCTTGAGTAACTTTTGGCCCATGCTGTTAATGGTTTTCCCTCAGCTTGGGCCTTCTTTATTTTATGAGGTCTTATTTTATAACGTCAGTCACCTTATGCCTCTGTTGCTTCTTTATTTGTTATCTGGAACAGGTAAAAGGCGAACCTAATATATCATATATTTGTTCTCGTTATTATCGAGCTCCTGAGCTCATATTCGGAGCAACTGAATACACTACTGCAATTGACATTTGGTCTGTGGGTTGTGTTCTCGCAGAGTTGCTGCTTGGACAGGTTCGCTAAAGCCGAAATTTTACTGTACTTGGACAACTTTTTATTTTCTTATTCTTTTGGATTCACTTAATATAGCAGGGAATGATTGTGAATTTGCTGCTCTCTTTTTTCCTTTTCTTGGGGCTATCCCAAAACTTTTAGCCTCTTTTTCCAGGTGAAAGTGGCGTTGATCAGCTTGTTGAGATCATTAAGGTAAATTGATTAGCTTTTTTGTGTAAGAGAGAGAACATTTCCTTCATGGGATGAACTTCGGTTTTGATTGATTAACTTTCATAAATCCAAAATTATAGAACAAGTTTTTCTTATATCAGGTCCTTGGTACCCCTACTCGTGAGGAAATCAAATGTATGAATCCAAACTATACAGAGTTTAAATTCCCACAAATCAAGGCCCACCCTTGGCATAAGGTGAATCCTTGTATCCATCTCCATGTTTTCTGCACATGATGGTTTTTGCAAGATACTCGCAGATTAATCTGACTGCTGTCTTCTTTTGCACACAGATCTTTCACAAGCGCATGCCCCCTGAAGCAGTAGATCTGGTTTCAAGACTTCTTCAGTACTCTCCTAATCTAAGGTGCACTGCTGTAAGTATTTCCATGTGCTTCTCTTTTTGCAAGGATGAAAGCGAAAGATTAAACTTATCCATCTCTTTTATTGTGGAAATTTTCTTAATATAGTGTTCATTATGGCTTGCCTTGTCAAAGCCTGTGGGTATGATTTCTACTCACGATATATCCGTTGTTTCTTGCACAAAAGACCTTGGTGTACTCTTGTGGATGAAAGGTGAAATATGTGTCGTGTGAACTTATTTTCCTTTGTGATTGAAGGTAGGAAATTGTATCCTGTAGGAAGTGAGGGCCTTTTGCTAGGATGGCTGTGAATAATCCTCCACCTCTTAGATTTTAAGTTTGAGGATCCTATAACCACATATTATACTTGTTTGAATGCTATGTAAAGTGAAAATGGCCATGCATATTGCCATGGAAATAACAATAGAAATGGCTTGGGGAAACAAGAGAAAACTAAATGATCCCTTGCGTGGCATAAGGAATTCCCTGCTGTTACTGCATTATCATTGACACCAGTGATCAACTGTCGTACATCCTTGTGCAGTTAGAGGCCTGCATCCATCCATTCTTCAATGAACTTCGGGATCCTAACACCCGTCTCCCAAACGGACGCCCCTTACCACCGCTCTTCAACTTCAAGCCTCAAGGTTGTTCTCTCACCCTTTCTCTACTTCAAACTAATGTATGCAATGACCATGTAATTGTTAATGATGTACGTCAGATTTGCAGAGCTGAAAGGAGCAACTTTGGAGCTTCTGTCCAGACTGATACCGGAGCACGCCCGAAAGCAATGCCCCTTCCTTGCGTTGTAGGTTGCAAATCAGTGCTGAATGCGTGGAGCCATTGTATTGTAGTTTATGATAAATTACTGCCGCCCTGTTTGTCGCTATTATCTAGTTTGGACTTTCAAGTACCTGATTGAAGAATGATGCTGGTATTTAATGTTTTGGCTGTGGACTTTATATGTTGTTCTGTCAAGGAACTGAGTGCTTCTTACTTGGTCGTACCTGTAATCATAAAGTAACCGCTTAATGTACAGTTTCCTTTCGCACTCTCCTTTCTCATGGATTCGAATCTGCCTGCCCCCTGTTTATTCGAATCGTACGTTGTCATGGCGACCATACAATGAAGGGAATAAAAGAATGGGGAAGGCAAGCTTGGAGAATAAAAAAGGCGGGGAAAAAAGGTTGTTGTATAGCATAAAGCGGTGAAATTGAGTTGAGTAATCCGTGCTAAAAACCGAGTTTTGGTAAAAACAATTGGAACTTTAGAGGAACGCGTGCAAGGCGTAAGAGCAACGGATGGCGTACTCTAAAGGAGAGCCTCAAGGTTTGTTAGGGAACCAAGTAAAGGCTGAATTTTCCGTAGTTCAAAAGATGTTCCATAATCATTCCTATTGAACCTTGAAGGAAAAAGGAAGGGAAAGGCATAGGGAGGAAACATGGTGAAGTGGGAGGTGATACGGTGGAAAGCCGATGATGGTGAATTTGCACTGGTATCACCAACCATTACGTCAAGTTCCCGCAGCCCAACCAAAGAAGGGAAAAACCCAATTGAGACAGGAAGGCACTGTTTTGGGAACTGGAATCCCACCAAAAAGAAGAACAAATCGTAGATCCGTGGAGGGAAATGATCAGGCCGCCACTAGATGGCGTAGTACCTGTGAGAGGCCAACAAAGAGATGGCTTAGGGTGGAAGGCCACTGGAAACGAACGTGAGAGGAGGGGAATTGGGGCGTGATTTTACTTCATCAAGGAACCTGGGATAGCAACGAGGGGCCATTTTTCCGTGACTAGGGAGATTCGTGAGCATATTGGTGAGGATATAACTTGGGAGTGCCCGCTAGAAAATAGAGGTTCGACTAGGGATTGTGGGCTAGGTTTGCCGTGGCCCGAAATGGCTGAACAGGGGAGGTCCGGCCAACCTTGTCCTGGGAACGGAAGACCAAAGTTGGAACCGGTTTAGGGGCCAAATAGAACCAAAAGGGAATTTCCTTCTCTAGAATTTCTGGATCTAAGAGAGCACAGTAATTTTAAACGGACGAGGCCCCAAAGTTATGGTTCAAGGATGCACAACATACGTCAATATCCTCAACCGGTAAATTTTCATCTTTCTCGATTTCCCCAAATATAATGCGGTAGACCTTAAAGGGTTGATTATGAAATGTGAGAAATTTTTTGGTTAATCCCATGAGTGATGTAGACAAGATACAGAATGTGGAAGAGAGTCCTTTTGTGAGAATGTCACTATTTGATCAATGGAGGACATAAAGTGAATGGAGAGCCTTTTTTTCTGTCTTGATTTGCTCATTAACGAAATGGAGAGCATTTGACATTTTTGCACAATAAAAAATGTCTTGTGAAATTTCAGTTGGAGAAGTAGAAGACAATAATGTCAAGGAAGTGATGTAAATTTCTTAGGTCTTTAATATTAAATTCATTTTGAAGTTGAAATAAATTTTTGGAGAGTGTTGCATTTTGAACTTCTAGTAAATATAAACTCATCCATTTAGGCCAAAATAAAAATGTTGTAATTGGTTTTGTGTAAAGTGAATAAGGATGAATCAATCTTAGAAACTGTAAACCTAATATATTAAAAATGTCTACTTACATGACAAATTTGATGAGAAAGTCTATATGTTATAACTTCAGGGATTTATAAATAAACAAGAAACCTAAAAATTATAAAATGAGAGATGGTGGGGAAAAAGTGAAATAATCTTTCCCATGTGTTTTATTTTGTAATGTTGGGCTTTTTCATTTGTTTATGAGGTGGACTATGGTTTCAAAAGCATATCTTAGTATTGCAAAGGTAAATGAGATTAATTTTATCATAGAGAGCCCAAATTCACTAATATATCTATGCTTTCTTTTAACAAAACTATTTTGATGAGGTGCATATGGGCTTGATATTTAATGAAATTTTTTTTGTTTGAAATTAGATTTTTAAATGTGTGAGAAACAAGTTTTGTAGTGTCATCACATTGCATGCTTCTTAATTTTGTTTTTAGTTGATTTTCAACAAATAATTGAAATTTTGTGAAGATATTTAAAAATTAATTGTGAGTTTGCATAGAATAGTACCATGTAAATTTAGAGTAATCATTTATAAAACAAAGACACTAGTGATTTCCTTTGGATGACATTTTGGAGTGGGTCCCCATATGTCAAAATGGATCAATTTCAAAAGGGCTTTAGCCATATTATTTATAATGGGATGGGCCTAACTTAGGCCTTTAGTAATCTAAAAAATATTGCAAAAAGTAGGAATTTGCCTATGAAATTTAAGTATTCTTTATTCTCAATAATTTTGTTACATTAGGAAAATTTGCATGATCTAGACAAAAGATCAATAACATTATTTGTAGTTGCAGTATATACCATATGGTATTGTTGAGTAGCCTTCAAGTTTATATAGTACAACCCCACTATAAATTGGCCTATGAAGCAAAATCTTCCCCATACAAAGGCTTTATACAACACAAAATTAGGATAAAATAAAAAAGCATAGTTATTGTTTTTAGTCAATTTTGAAATTGTTGGTAATTTATTTTTAATTTGAGGTTCTACTAATAAATTGAAAAGTTGTAAATTTTGAAAACTACGAAAAACATTTGTGTAGTTATGGGTAGACTCATTCTATCTCCAAAAGTAACTTGTTGATCCTCAATATAATTCAACAAGTTGTCAAGCCTATAATGGTCAAAAGAAAAAAAGGAGATCACCACTTATGAGGCTTTAGTTCATATTCTCTCTTTCTAATGTGTGACAAATTCAAGCATCCTCAACATTATTATTATTACAATGATTATAATTAGAAGTAGGTGACACTATGCAATTTAAAAAAAGAAGAGAGACATATAGTGTATGTTATTTGTTAATGTATTTTTTTGCCAAAGTGATTAATTTTATATAATTAGGATTGCATCAAATACAAGTATTTAAAATTTTAAGTTTTTTTTTTATAAATTGCATTCACTACACTTAAAAAAAGAAATAATTAAGCGTAAATGTGAGAGAAAACAAGACTAATTCATAAAAAATTAAAATGCCAAGAGAAAACCCTCATCTAAAGATAATTAATCAATCATCTTCTTCAATGACCTTACTTGCCCAAACCACTCAATCCCTCCGCTGGGATTTCAACAAAAGTAACATGAGAGTAGATCTCTTCCTTTGCATCTTTATCATCATTACTCTTTCAAGCAAAATGCGGACCTGATCCTCCCTAGAACACTACGGATGCCCGCGCGGCCCCCCCCCCCCCCCCCCCCCCAACCCCAATGCATAAGAAAATATAAAATATTAATTATTGTATAATGAAATAAATAATAAAATAATTCAAAATAATCTTTCTCACCAAAACTATTTAAAAGTGAGTGATTATAACAATGAATGTTGATGATAATATGCATTGCTAACGAGACAATAAAAGCCAAACAATGACAATGATATGTTTTAATAACTAGACAATAAAAGCTAGCTAAGAAATGTATATAACCATATTTATATGTATTATTTGGCCCATGTTTCAATCTAAAAGGAAGGGTAAATTTGGTATTTAGCTAGAGTCAACTCAAAAAATCAGATTAAGAAACGAATGCAAAGCCTGATAAAGCAAAAACGCTTACGAAGATGCTTTCATAAATTCTCCTAAATTGATTTTGCATGCAAGGTAACATATTCATGTTAATTTCAATTATTGTGCATGGCAAACATAATAAAATCACATATCTGGACAAAAAATCCATAAATTTGAAATGGGAGTTGTCAACTAAGCTAGCTAGTATTTCAACTAATATGTTCTAATTAAACTCTATTTGAAATTGTTAAACAAGTAAGCTACAATATTGTATATAGTTAGAAGTTAGCGATACTATGCAATTTAAAATAATTGAGCAAAAGAAGAGAGACAAATATTATACATATGCTGTATTTTTTTCGCCAAAGAGTGATCAATTATACTATTTAGTGGATCAAATCAGATCCAAGAAGTATTTGAAATAAATTATTTTTAAGTTTCTTTAAGTAGATCATAAAAAATAACTTACAGGGTAAAAAAAATATATAAATCTAGCTTTAACAACTATTAAAAGATTTAATTAGTTAGAATAGAATGTATAATGAAAAGACTCATAATTTTAAAATAAAAATAATTTGTCCAACCAAAAGTCTTTAAAATTAAGTGGTGATGAGCCAACGAGACAATAAAAGCTAGAGACATACTTAATTACATTTATATGTCAAACTTTTTAAAAGTAAATAAAAGAGGGGTAAATTTGGTATTTAATCATAACCTTTTAAAAGCAAATAATAACAACAGCAATGGTCGTGATATGTGTGATAGTGAAAATCAACTCAAGATGTAAATACATTTATATGTCAAGTTTGTTATTCGTGGCTTAAGTTCCAACCCAAAAGAAGGGGTAAATTGGTATTTAACCATAGCTTTTTAAAAGTGATATCTGACCACAACAGTGACAATGATGTTTGACAGCAACAATGACCACACGAAAGCCAAATTTTAAAAATGTATTTATTATTATTTATTTTTTACAACACACGCACCTAACAATGGAAGGGAAGAGACTCGAAACATGATTGGTGGACTGTTGTTAGGGTTTACTCAAAGAACACTACTAAATTAGGGCTTTATTTCTTGTAAAGTTAAGTTTTAATCTAAAAATAAGGATAAATTTGATATTTAATTATGATATTTTAAAAATGATGTTGACTACAATAGTAACTATAATGTATGTGACGGTGAAAAGCCAAGAAACGTACGTAAATATATTTATTTGGATTGTCAGGTTTATATTTCAATTCAAAGGGGGAATGAATTTGATATTTAATCATAATTTTTTAAAAATAAATGACGAGAACACCAACTGACAAATGTACTAAATTACATTTATACTCGCTTGGCCGTAATTTAACACTTATCTCAAGTGAGTCCAGTCCCCGGTAAAGTAAAAACACTTACCAAGATGCTTTCATAAAGTCTCCTAAAAGACTTCATCTTTTTTTCTGCCTCGTGAATTCGGGTTCAACTCTCTGAAAACATTTTTAGAAGTACGAATCTGGGTTATAAAGAGGAGATTTAACCATAATAATATCCATAAATTTGAAACGGGGATTGCCAAAAAGAAGCAAGCTGAATAGCGGTTAGTTAGTACCAGAAACACAGTCGGCGACAAAATTCCCCCACTCGCTCTTCCTTTCCATGGATTCCACCAACAAATCGCCTAGAAAACAAAGTTGGTGGAGAATGCATTCGGGGAGCTGATTCTCGTTTCCCAAGCCAACACTCGGGGACAATTAAATAGTTTTATTTTAGCGTGTGTTCGATTTCCGCGTCGCCGGCGAGTGTCAAAGCTAACCGCGTGGCGAGTGGCATTTACGGTTTTTGCGCTCCCCGAAATTCAGATTCTGAGCCAAAAGAGGTACTGCCTCTTCACGGTTCTCTCTCAGAATTTCTTCTCTTTATAGATTCTTTCGTCGTGTATGAGGATTTCTCCGCCTGCTCTGGATGTAGTTTCTTCTGTTTTCTCTCAGAGTTTCTACCTATCTTTATTTTTTCCTTTTTCATTTCCTTGACGGTTTCTTTGGTTCGGCGGCGAAAGCGTCAGTTTCAACCACTGTAAGGTGGGATTTACAAAGACCGAGTAGTACATTATCGCTTTTATCGGTTGTAGATTTAGAATTTGGCTATTTTTTCGTTCTTGCATTTGAAAAGTTGTTATGCCAGACTTGGTTCTGTCTTTTGTTGCCGGCAAAAGGCGGGAAGAATGAAAAGAAAGATTGTAATGCCAAATATTTGATCAGATTTTGGGCCGTAGGACTAAGTGGGAAGTGAGATTTTCAGCTCTCTTGAAAATTGTTTTCATTAATTTTCTTAGGGACCAATCGGAGGGTAAGGTTTATTGTAGCCGAATATTATTGTGTTGAGAGTGTTTGGTTGTTGCTGGGGTATCACAAAAGGTGGTGCATGGGATAGAGTTATTGAGATTAGGGTTTATGTGGTTGAAGAGGGGTTGAAATACTTTGATTGTCAGACTAATACGGGTTTAATTAGTCATATTTTTCTCGATGTGGCTTCTGGGGACGTATATATAATTGGTTTCCAAGGAGGCATTGAGTTGTTGTACGAGCTAATGAATACTTTTGAACCGTTGGTTGATTTTAGACCAATGCCGTCGAGTGCTTTTAAGAGAACAGGGTTACATTCCCTCCACGTTGTCCCAGAGTTAATAATTTTACGTTTGACCAGATTATAGAATGATTAAGATTTGATCACTAATTATGCATTGCGTTGGTAAGTCCTTTAGTTACTAAGAGCTGTTGGGAAGTTTGGAAAATCAAAACACTTGAGTGTTGTAAAATTGGAAAAATTCGAGCAGCTTTTCCTTTTTTATTGTTTCAATCGAATGATTACGGCCTGCATGGATAATTCCTAGTGGAATTAGTTGCTGAATGCAAAGATATACCTTCTCAAAATTATATATGTTAAGTTGGTGTATTATGGAGTGGGATATAGACAACTAAACTCTGCCGGTGTATATTAAGAAACATACTCCCTGCTCTTTGGTCTATATGTTGGTTAGATCAATTTGCTTTCAGAGTGTTACATACTTTCATATTCCGTTTTTCTGGAAGTGGAAAACGCTAGAGTGCTGACGTTAGCACACTTGTATGGCAGCTAAGTACTTAAGTAATGCGGGCATATACTCTTCCAAATTTGAACAAGTTCATTTGTACGCAAAATGTTTCTGTTTAATTAATACATTCTTTCAAGCTTTACGATTTTGGAAAGCCTAATTGAAATCCTTTTGGCTATAAATTTAATTTATATGTTGATATAAACGAATATTGTGTGATATTTCATTTAATAGTCACACATTTGGGGCTGTTGCTTGAACGTGTGACTTTGCTTTCTATGTAGATTTGTAGAATGATTTCTCAAACTGTTAGCAACCTCGCATAAGAGAAAATGAAAGCTTGTTGTCATTATTTTGAACATGGAAGCTATAGTTGAGTCTTTTATTGTTGCGATGCGTATGTCTAGTCACACATTACTAAGGTGTGAGGGTGCATGCTTGGTTAAATATAGTTGTGTATCTTCCACTTTATGAGTTAGCTTTTGAAGTGGAAATGAGTTTCTTAATATGTATTAGGGCCTTGGTTCTTTCTTTGAATCTCTATGGATATGGATAGGTCTATAGTCCATGTAGAAAGTGGCATTGCAAGATGGTTTGTATTGGAATATTGTAGTGAGGGGGATATGGTGCAATTTGGGTGTTTGGGCTTACATTACTAAGGTTTGAGTATATGCACTTAGTTAAATGTGGATGTGTCCCTTCATGAACTAGCTTTTGAGTTGAAAATGAGCTTCTTAGTATTTATGTTTCCTATTTGTTGGTCATGGACTTTTTTACCCATCTGTTGTTACTTAGAAAAATTTGGCTCATATTTTGCTCTAATGGCTTGATAGGTGTTTGTTGCTCCATTTTTTTGGTATGGAATGGATGAGCATTAGTTGATTTCAAGACGTGTTCTAGTTTGAGCTTTTATTTGATTTATTGCGGAATATTCTGAGAAAGGGTTGCTGAACCACTAAAACAACAAAATTGGAAGAGTAGCTCAACTTATGATGCTAAGAAATGAGAGAAGGTTTGCTTACTTTGGGATTTCTACTTATGCTCTTCATATATCCATGGTTGGATATAGTGACGTTAGAGTTGAGTTTGCAATCCACTTTTATGAAAACAAGACTGTTCTGGCAAAAGGCTCTGGCCCTCTCTCTATGGGTCATCAAGTTGATGTCTTTTTGGCTAATGGACATTTCTGTCTTGACGTACTTTTTGCCATGTGGCATAGTTTTAGTGAATATTTTATGGTTTGTGATCCATCAATAATAAGCGTTTTGATATGTTGGTTTTATATTGGGGCAAATGTTTGTTTTGGGTTTATATTGAATGTGGTCTGAGGAATTTAAATTAGTTTGCATTCAGGGCATTTGTCTTTTAAGGGATATGTTTGGTTTGTGAATGTATATCCTATGTTTTATGCTTCATGCCAATTTGTGGTGGAGAGCCAAATAAGTGCCAGATTCTTGGAAGAAACTGAATTTTTGGATTTTTTTTTTTTTTACTGGTGATTTATGCAGTGTAGTGATTATAAATGATGGCTTGCCATCTGTAACAAAGTGTATGTTCCAAGAGATAAGGGTCAGATGGTTATGGACCAAAACTTTGTTCCCAATTCATTTGATACATTCTTCCTTAAATGGAAATAAAGAAAATGCTTTATTTCAAACTATTATGGTCTGAGGGGTTTAGATTAGTTTGCATTCAGGAAATTTTTCTATTAAAGGATAATGTATTTTCTGTGTTTTATGCTCCATGCCCATGCCAATTTGTGGTGGAGAGCCAAATAAGTGCCCATAAAGATTCTTGGAGGAAATCTGAATGTATTCGGTTTTTATTTTTATTTTTTATAAGTGTACAGGTGATTTATGCATGTAGTGAATTATATATGATGGCTTGCCATCTGTAACAAAGTGTATGTTCCAAAAGATATGGGTCAGATGGTTGTGGACCAACACTTTGTCCCCGCTTCATTTGACTCATTCTTCCTTAAGCGGAGATAAAGAAAATGCTTTATTTCAAAACTATTTTGCTCATCCCAGCATTGCACCCTATACATTTCTTACTTGTTATAAATTAATAGATATAAGTAATTGCCATTGTTACTATGTTTTGTGAGTGTGCTACATCCT
The DNA here is from genome assembly GCA_028551475.1 of Casuarina equisetifolia. Lineage (NCBI taxonomy): Eukaryota > Viridiplantae > Streptophyta > Magnoliopsida > Fagales > Casuarinaceae > Casuarina > Casuarina equisetifolia. Next base: position 17,549,516 of record CM052355.1, read on the forward strand.
GTCTTCGTTGGCACTTATTTGCCTTTTTGTATGCCTGAACAGATTGGAACTCAACATTGCACGAAGCTGTACGTTACGGAGAAATGGTACAGTTTGCTGTTTATTCTAGTTTTCTATCTGTTGATGTACTACTCTGGAGTCATTTCACTTTTATTATAATTCTTTTTTGAATCAAGCCAAAATCTTATGCTTGCCAGAACATTGACTACCACATAAAAATAATTATTTGCTATCAATATATTTGTTTCTGATTTATGTTCTATTTATTGTGGTCTGTTTTAATGTGTGTACTTGAGTAGATCAGGGATTCTTCTGGTGTCGAGGATGATGACTCGAACTCTGAAGATGAACTGGAAATTGACTTCTCTTTATCACCTTGTTCAAGTTTGACACCTCAAAACGGGAAAGCTGTTGAATGCTCTGGCAAGGTCAATTTTCTTTTTAAGCATCTTATGCAAAATTTCCTTTTTGGTTTGAGCCCTGAAAATATTAGTGTGCTGGGAAATTACTAAACAAAGAGATACAAATTATAATATATCAGGCTTGGTTGTGTTTCTTTTTATGGTAATGCCAAACAAATGGTTGATGAGAACTTCAGTGGGCAAGGGTCTGGTTGACAATGAAAAGACATTTGTTTAGAAAGCTGCGCACTTTGCGTTATATGTACAATCAGAGGAAAGTGAACCATTGTACTCCGTAAGGTGCTGAGAAATCTAAGAATAAAATCTACTTGTTTCTTTTTGGCTTTATTTGTATGAGTGGTTTCTCAACATAGAAGGGGTTTCTGTTCCTTTTACTGTCGGATCTTTAATTGTTATTCTCATATTGTAATTTGTTTGCCCTTTTTATAATCCTATGCGATAGAGTTTCTTCTCATATCACTTCTATTACTTATCAGAAAAAAGGTAGCTTCGGTTAAGTACTGAAATGCAAATTTTAATGTATTTGGTGCAGGTTAAATATCAACAAATTCACTGCAAAACAAATGAGGTATTGGTTTATTGTCGTATGGGTTGGGTATATAATTTAATATGTAGAGGATATGCCCATTTCTTGCATAAATTCAACATTGATATGCCCATTCAATGTCAAACCGACTTTGGAACTTTCTCATATGTTTATCTATATGTTTTTATTATCCATCTTGAGATTGTAGTTTTACTGTTGTAATGCATGTTTTAGTTTGTTAGCCTATTCATTGTTGCTTGGTCCTTTAATGAATCCCACCCCTGCGGGAAAAGAATATAAATGAAAATAAAAAATGAAAGGAATAAAAGTGATTCAAAAGGTTACTAAACAAATGACTCAATTGGATATCCAACATATTGCTATGCCTATTAATGTCTTTGTCTGTTGGGGTTTGCCCTTGCTTATGCTTATGCCTTTTTTTTTTTTTCTCCCCTTCTCCTTCTTCCCCCCTTCTTACGGTTTGCCATTTTTGTTCTTTAACTTCTATAAGTATTCCAGTTGGGTTCAGTCTTGGAGGTTCAATAGAAATATCTCCCGTTTTGTTAGTCAAATTAATCTCCTCATTCAATGCTAAAATCAAATTTGCGAAAGGACCACCTTGTTTTGTTCTGAATGAAACTCTACAAATCTTTTGCTTGAGTTCATAATGGAATTTATGCAGATCTTTCATGCCTTCCATTCTTGGAGTATCCCTTGTTCTGTTGCTATTTAAGGGCATCAACTTGCGGGGGTTTTGAATGTTACAATAAGTTATATATGTTTTTGCATGTGAAGATTAGTTTCAATACATAGATTGTTTGTTAAATAACTATAACTATTTATTCACTTCTTCTGCTTCAAGGCAAGCTCATCAGCTGTTTCTTCCAACTCCAAGTTGATCGATAATTTTGTAGACATGGGGTTCTCCCAAAAAATGGTGGTGAAGGCGATTCAGGAAAATGGTATGAGCTGTTTTTCTTAGATTAATCAATTTTTTTTTGCCTAGTGTTGGCATTAACTAACTCTCCTCTGATGAATGTCAGGAGGGGAAAACACAGATTCAATTCTCGAAACCCTTCTCACATACTCGGTGAGTTGTTAGCTACCTGATTCACAGATGTTCTTTTTCGTTACTGCTGTCAGGTCTGGGTAAATTTATTTGCGATTATCCACATCCTGATCTTATGAACTATACCACATTGCACTTAATTATTCTCTCTCTCTCTCTCTCTCTCTCTCTCTCTCACACACACACACACACACACACACACACACACACACACACACACACACACACACACACACACTCACATCCAGAGCTTCACCCTCCATAACTTCAATGTGTACAACTTGGGGTCCAAATCTCTCATTAATGTACTGATTGTTTTTACAGGCTCTTGAAAGCTCTCCTCAACGACAGCAAAATATCGATCCCAATCATTGTTCTGTAGAATGTGATGAAAGCTTCCAGGATAATCTCTCAGATATTGACAATTCTTCTGCAGATGAGGTGGGTAGATTCTTATTTTGCTTTGGCTGAAATGATTCGTTAGATGATATCTGATTTATAGAAATTTTAACAACTCATCCATCTATACACTTGTGCAGACACATGCTTGCCAGCAGCCCTTTATATTACATGGCTGTCCTAGTGGTTCTTTTTATTCGTGCTAGCAAATATAAAACTTCAACTCTGCAGTAAAATTGGAAATTGTGCACACATTGATGTATCACGAACATGTGGAGTTACATTCTTTCTTGCTTGTTATGTATAAAATTTCCATATAAAGTGATCTATCTTGTAGGAAATCATGAATTCTGTGCCCGATGAGGAGAATAAATTGTTGTCTTTACTGAGTATGGGGTACGCAACTGACGAAGCTTCTCTAGCAATAGAGAGATATGGTGAGTACTACGTTGCTGTGTGGATTTTGAAGTTGTTTTGCTTTTTGAGCAGATGTTCCCATTTAAGATTTGGTGTTTGACACACTAGCATCCACAAGCAACACAAAAAGAAGGAAAAATAGGGACCAATGGATCTTTGCTATGTTGTTGAAGTACATTCGCCACCATAGAGTGTGTAAAGTTTCCATATTACTTCATCGATTATAAATAAATTTTTGAAAAATTGTATTCATACTGTTTGCTGAAGATTTCCATTTAGAATGTACATTTTAAGCGTATGACATGTCTACTTTTATTTTTCACAAGAGAAGCTTTATGCAATACTTAGATTATTTGTGCTTTTGTGGAGAAAAGGTTCATTTGAATGGAGGGCTTTTCTGAGTGGAAAAGTATGTCTAGACTCTAGGCAGTATGGCAACCTTTCCGTACTTCTTTATTTTACTAATTCCATTTATGCCTTTTTCTTATCATGTTCATCAATTTGTCTGGGTTTTTAACCCTAAATTAGTTTAAAATTAGGATCTCATTATGATGCCCTTCTTACTTTTTTTTTTCTTTTTCTTTTTCTTTCAGTTATGCTGGAACCGTTGAATATATTAGATAGTTATTCCTATATGGAATTGTGTTTGCTTTTATCTTTTTTATTGTTATCTCATTTCATCTCTATCGGAGATTTAGTGTTGGTTCAATCAGAAATGGTTCTATCATTTCTGTGTCCGTATTGATGATTCAAATTCTCACATGGTTTGTACTAGGAATCAGGTTGATGTGGAAATAGTTTTAGTTCGGAGGGTTCAAGTCCTTGAACCAAGGGAGAGTGAGCTAAACATTTTGTAAAGAATTGAGGTAATTTCTTTGCAAATTTTGTGCTCTATTAGTCGATTTGCTAGTAGTCCAGTGGAGCTACTAGAGGTCTGAGTCCTCTTTTGCTCGGGAAGTTGCCAATTCAAAGCTCAATACCCATTCCCTGCACTCTTTTGCCTAACTAACAAATAAAAATAGAAGTTAAGATAAATTTTATGTATGGATGGTTCTCTGTAATACTCAACTTTTCAATTAAAATCCTTCGATCAATCATACTAGACCTTACCTCTCATCTGATTTGGAAATTTTGCCATGTGGGAAAGAGGTACATTGCCAACCTTAACTACTGTTGCAATCTGGTTTATAAAGTATGCTGGGTGCATGTTACTGGTGCTGAAGCAACATGAACTTAGACCTATAGCTTCTTTTGATGCACCACCTACATTATAACAGGTGGAGGAAATGATGTAGGCCCATTTAGTAATTTGGCTAACAATATATTCATTTTGACACTTCCCATGTTGGTTTTCTTCCCACAAACTATCCATCAAGACATTGTTGTTGTCACTTTTCATATCAACAAATCATTTGGCATTATATTTAGTCTATTTGATCTTTGGGTTTTTGCTGTTAGCAACAATCTAATGAAATGGGTGATTAAGTGGAGGTGGGTGGCCACATTCTTCTTATAAACCCTACTGTAATTATGGTGTATTCGAGTTGAATTGATGCTGCTGTTTTCTAGGTGCTGTCAACATAATCATGTGATTTATATGTATACATCTGGGTCTCTTGGTCTAGTTACTGCTTTTTTTTGGTTGAATTTTCAAACCTTCTTCAGTATCTTGTTATTATAGCAAACTGTGTTTGGCTCTCTTTTCTCATTGGCTTATAAGGACAAAACTGCAGGTAGTGACTCCTCACTTGCAGAGCTGATAGATTTTATCTCTGCTGCTCAAATGGCCAAGGAAGCAGATGCTCAGCTGTCAGAATTTGAAGAAAAGGTAATCTATTTTGCATTTTTAATTGGATATAAATTCATCCACTAATATGGTAAATCTGAAAATTTTATTTTGCTTTCCCTTAATTGTAAACGGAGCATAGTTATATGTATTGACTGTATTCATACCATGCTGAGAATTATATGGGTCACAGTGATTTGTTCCATCTATTTTCACAGCCGAGGCCTAAGAATTCATACAATGATCATTCTAAGCACAAGAAAAGGAAAGATTTAGATTATGAGATGTGGAAAAGAAAAAAGCAGAGGGGTTTAGAGAGGAGGATACTTCACGATGATGATGAGATAATTCGTCCCCCAAATCCAATGATTGGGTTTGGTGTCCCCACTGAGCTATGCCCGAGAATTCATAGAACACTTCCAGAGGCAGCAATTGGGCCTCCTTTTTTCTATTATGAGAACGTGGCTCTTGCTCCTAAAGGAGTTTGGACCACTATTTCGCGGTTTCTATATGATGTGGAGCCAGAATTTGTTGATTCAAAATATTTCTGTGCTGCTGCTAGGAAAAGGGGCTATGTTCACAATCTCCCGATATATGACAGATTTCCTCTCCTTCCAATTCCCCCATGCACTATTTTTGAGGCATTTCCCCTAACAAAGAAATGGTGGCCTTCATGGGACACAAGAACAAAGTTGAACTGCTTACAAACTTGCATTGGCAGTGCAAGACTGACTGAGAGAATCCGCAAGGCACTCGAAGACTATGATGGGGAACCACCGCTAAGTGTGCAAAAATATGTTATTGAAGAATGTCGGAAATGGAATCTGGTCTGGGTTGGTAGGAATAAGGTTGCTCCACTGGAGCCAGACGAAGTAGAAAAGCTTTTGGGGTTCCCAACTAACCACACAAGAGGTGGTGGAATAAGTCGAACTGATAGATATAAATCACTCGGTAACTCATTCCAGGTATGAATATGTTGTCGCTGTTGTTATTTTCTATTGATTGTTATCTCCGTTGAATCCCTTTACGAGATGAGTGGCTAATACATGAATTACTAATAATTTTCTAGAAAACTTTTTAAGTTTGCAGAATGTGAGCTATTTCATGGTCGAAATGCTTGTTAATTAGCTTTGCACTTCCGAACAGATTCCTAAGTTTTGAATACTCTTGTTTGATGGTGTGCCCAGGTAATATAAGTGTCACTTAGCATGTTGGTATTAATTAATTTCAGGTTGATACAGTAGCATACCATCTGTCGGTCTTGAAAGCCATGTTCCCGAATGGCATCAATGTTCTCTCTCTTTTCTCTGGGATTGGTGGTGCGGAAGTAGCCCTACATAGGCTTGGTATCCCCCTTAAAAATGTTGTGTCAGTTGAGATTTCAGAAGTTAATAGAAACATTGTGAGGAGCTGGTGGGAGCAAACAAACCAAAAAGGGAATTTGATTGACCTTGCAGACGTGCAGCAGTTGAATGGTGACCGATTGGAGCAGTTAATGAGCTCATTCGGCGGATTTGATCTTGTAGTTGGTGGTAGCCCATGTAACAATCTAGCAGGTAGCAATAGGGTTCATCGAGATGGCCTTGAGGGTAAAGAATCCGCCCTTTTTTATGATTTCTTTCGGATTCTAGACTTGGTCAAATGTATCATGACTAAGTCATGATAATTTCTGGTACTCTTTTTGTTTCCTAGTACTTAAAACTTGATTTCTTGGATCTCTACTTTTTTCTTTTCCTCGAAATACCATGCCTGGCCAAATGTGCTTTAAGCTTGTGCCAATTTCAATGGAAAAGGTAATCTCTTCTAGAAGATGTCTTTGTGTTTCGGTGTGAATAAACACTCACCTGTTTAGACATTCTTTAATGAGGTGAAAAACCTATTACCCATTAAGCGACCTATCAAAAGCTGGGGAGGGGTATCCCCTTTTCTCTGAGGATTATACTACTTCGTTATAAATTCAGAGCTTCGTGATGTAAACGTAAGGAACGTGGACGAAGTATGCGGGGGCATTGGGAGTATCAAACTTGAGTTAGATGGAATGTCAGAGCTCTATCGTGTGCCGGACCAAATGCCATTTACAGAATTGTTCTTTGTATTATATAAATAAATTTGTTCTCATTTTGGAAACTAATTTATGAAGTAATGGAATACATGATATTTAATCAGGCACATGCACCCATAATCAAGCAATATGAGATTGAATATTCACATCCTAACATATACTCATATTTTAATAATGGGAGACTAACTATTTACACCTTAATACATTTCTCTAATGATTCAAACCATTTCACAATGTTGCTTTTTGTGTGGACATTAAACCTTCCCATATCAGTAAAAGAAAACTTGTATTATGATATTATATTAAGAAATTTATTTTCAAAAGAAAACTTAGACTATGATATTATATATTCTCAATTTATTCTCATCTCAAGAAATTGATCGATGGTTCTTGGCCTAAATTACTATTATAGAAGTATAGATTCTTGTTGATTTTACAAAGGATGAAACCACTTTCATCTTCTAACTTCAAATAATGCCACTGCAGCCTCACCATAAGAAAAAAAAAAAAATCATTAATGAGCTTTATTCATCCATTGCTCAACAATAAATGTCTTGTCTCATTCCGCAATCTATGCACTCTGTCCAAAAAGGCGGGCAAATTTGGTTTTAACAAAAGTTGCCTTGAATACATCGCCCGAGCACTTCGATAAATTCTGCTTAAAAGAGTTCAATAATTTGGTCCAACTTTCTGAAAACATTATAGGGGATATAAAGAGGAGATTTAAATGCTGCTTTGGGAATGAAAGAATTAATTTTGTATGCAAGATAACATATTCATGTTAATTTCAGTTATTGCATGAAGTAAACATAATAATTTCATAAATTTGAAGTGGGAATTGCCAACTAAGACACTTAGTTAATATGTTTTAATTAAGCTCTATAGAGAATAAAGAATTAATTTTTTGTCAAAAAAATAAAGAGATTCTTCTAAAAAAGATAAATTGAAAATAAATTTATCCTTTCCTCTAACAATTGGCCTATTGAAAATAAAAAATAATGGAAACACCATCTTATTGAGGATTATGAAGTGATAACTTATATTGTGATTAAATAAGTAAACATAACAATTTTCTCAAAGAATCAAATAATTTTTATCTTTGATTTATTCACGCCTTATTGCTATTATAGATACAATAAGAATTAATAATTTATACCATTGTTAAACAAGTAAAATACAACAATGCATATAATTAGAAATTGTTGTTACAATCCAATTAAAAATAAAAAATAAAAGAGACAGATAGTATGTATATATATGCATGTTGTTTGGTAGTGTATTTTTTGGCCAAAGTGATCGGTCTTATATTATTTTAACAATATTAGGATTAGATCAAATACTTCTTGTATTTGAAATAAAATTAAATTTAAGTTTTTAAAGTAGATTATAAAAAATGACATGTAGATTAAAAAAGATATTTAAATCTAACTTTAACAAGAAAATATATGAATAAAAATATTTAAAAGATTCAATTATTATAGAATAGAACAAATGATATAAAGACACAAAATTTTAAAATAAAAATGATCTTTACCATCAAAACTTTTTAAGAGTAAATGATAGGAGCAATATTGACAATGATATGAATTGATAACGAGAAAATGGAAGCCAACTAAGAGATGTAGGTAATAACATTTATATATCTTGTTTGGTTCACGTTTCAATTCAAAAGCAGAGTAATTAGAGCCTTGAAGACACCGCCCGGTGAAGTGAACAAAGCATTTACCGAGATGCTTGGATAAACTCTCCTAAAAAGAGTTGAATTTGGTCCAACTTTCTGAAAACATATTTGAAAGTAAGAATCTGAGTTATAGCAGTTAGAAAGAGGAGACTTAAAATGCCGCTTTGATAATTAAATATGCAATATCTCAGCTAATATGTTTTGGCTGAATCGATTCCTCAGATGATATCTGACTTATAGAATTTTTAACAAAATGTCATCCATCTAATAAACTTGTCCAGACGCATGCTTGCCAGCAACCCTTCATATATTGCATGACTGTCCTAGTGGTTCTCTGTCTTCCTGCTAGCAAATATAAAACTTCAACTCTGTTGTTATTTGAAGTTGAGGTACCACGAACATAAAGAGTTACATTCTTTCTTACTTGTACAAAATTTCCATGTAAAGTGATCTATCCTGTAGGAAATCATGAATTCTGTGCCTGATAAGGAGGATAAACTGTTGTCTTTAGTGGGCATGGGGTACGCAATTGATGAAGCTTCAATTGCAATAGAGAGATGTGGTGAGTATTTCCATGCTGTGTGGATTTTGAAATTTGCCCTGTTTTTTGAATTCCCATTTAAGATTTGGTGTTTGACGCCCTAACATCCACAAGCAAAACGAATGAAAGGAAAAATAGGGACCAATGGATTTTGTAATGTTGGTGAAGCAGATCGGCCATTCTAAGTGTATCCTTTAATGTCTATCGTTGTAGAGGGTATAAAATTTCCATTTGCTTCATCCAATATAAATAAGTTTTTGAAAGAGTTTATTCATACTGGTTGCTGAAGGTTTCCCTTTTGAATGTTTATTTTAAGGGTAGGACATGTCTAGTTTTATTTTTCATGGGGGAAGCTCTATGTAATACTTAGATTAGTTGTGTTTTTGTGGAGAAAATGGTTCATTTGAATATTGTGCTTTTTTGAGTGGAAAAGTATGCCTAGACTCTTGGCAGTAGGGCAAGTTTTTCGTGCTTCTTTATTTTACTAATTCCATTTATTCCTTTTTCTTATCATGTTCATGAATATGTCTGGTGGTTTTAACTCATACTTTAGGTTAATCATTGTGATTGTATTGATAATTCCAATTCACATATGGTCTTGTGCTAGGAATCAAGTTGATGTGGAAATGTCTAGTTTTGGTTATATGGGATCAAGTTCTTGAACTAAAGAACAGTAAGTTAAAAGTTTTGTAAGGAATTGAGATAATTTTCGTTAATTTCTTTGTAAACTTTATGCTCTATTTGTCAATTTTTTAGTAGTCCATTAGAGTTACTAATAGTCAAGGCCTCCTTTGCTTAAGAGGTCTCAAATTTGAAATTCAACACCCATTCTTTGCACTTTTTTGCCCAACTAAAAAATAAAAATAAAAGTAATGATCTATTTTAAGTATGGATAGTACTCTGTAATACATAATTTCTCAATTAAAATCCTTTGATCAATCATACTGGACCCTACCTTTCATCTAATTTAGAATTGTTGTCAAGTGGGAAATGAAGTACATTGCCAACATTAATTACTGTTGCAATCTGGCTTAGAAAGCATGTTGGGTGCGTGTTACTGGTGCTAAAGCAACATGAACTTAAACCTATAGAAGCTTCTTTTGATGCACCTCCTACATTCTAAGAGGCAGAGGAAATGACGTAGGCCCATTTAATAATTTGGCCCAGAATATATTCATTTTGACTCTTCCCCATATTGGATTTCTCCCCTTAAACTATTCAACAAAGGCATTGTTGTTGTCAATTTTCATATCAACAAATCATCAACATTATATTTTGTCTATTTGACCTTTGGGTTATTGCTGTAAGCGACAATCTAATGAAGTGGGTGATTAAGTAGAGGTGGGTTGGCCACATTCTTCTTATAAATCCTACTGTAATTATGGAGTATTCCATTTTGAATTGATTCTATCGACTTCGAGGTGCTGTCAACATAATCATATGGTTTATGTGTAGATCTGGGGCTCTTGGTCTAGGTACTGCTTGTTTTTGGTTGAATTTTCAAACCTTTTACAATATCTTGTTCTTGGTCCTCCCTTCTTCTATTATGAGAACATGGCTCTTGCTCCTAAAGGAGTTTGGACCACTATTTCGCGGTTCCCATATGATGTGAAGCCAGAATTCGTTGATTCAAAACGTTTGTGCTGCTGCTTAGAAAAAGGGCTATGTTCACAATCTCCTGATACAAAACAAATATCCTCTTCTTCCCCTTCCCCCATGCATTATATTTGAGGCATTTCCCTTAACAAAGAAATGGTGGCCTTCATACGACACAAGAAAAAATTTGAATTGCTTACAAGCTCGCATTAGTAGTGCGAGAGTGACTGAGAGAATCCGCAAGGCACTTGAAGACTATGATGGGGAACCACCGCTATATGTGCAAAAGTATGTTATTGAAGAATGTCGGAAGTGGAATCTAGTCTGGGCTGGTAGGGAATAAGGTTGCTCCACTGGAGCCAAATGAAGTAGAGAAGCTTTTGGGGCTCCCAGCTAACCACACAAAAGGTGGTGTAATAAGTCAAACTGATAGATATAATGATAGAAAAGAAACATTATAGGATCTGCGTAGACATATCTAAAACACCGTTTGTATGATTTTGATTTAGCAAAACAAATAAAAATAGAATTCATAGAAACATACCACTCTTGCGATCCATTCTTTCGTCATTGTAGACCCAATAATGCTCTTTGGAATTCAGGCTTAAGCGAATATCCTCTATTCTTATAAGAATCACTGGCTCGATGAGATAACCTAGGTTTCGCCTCTTTTGTGAAAAAGCAACATTATGAAACCCTAAGAACATTACGTATTTATATGAGCTAGAGGATAAGACCTATCCTTATCTTATGTGCAACCCAATAGGCCCACTCATCACGGCCCTATTTGGTTAGCCACGGCCCACATCAGCCAGTCCATATTTAGAACTTTCATGGACCAACATAATATAGCCCACTTTAGTAAGCTTAAATAAAAATTAAGCTAACATTCTCCCACTTGGGCTATATTAAACTGAAATAATGCGCATCTTTACATTGATCCAGAAACAGTTCTGAACTAAAACCAACCATATGAGATCTTAAACTTTGAATCACACCAGTAACTATACCTATTAAGAGATATAGCACCAATCATGATCACAAAATCTTCAATCTATTAACACAGATAAATATGGTGATGTGGCAACTATATAACACTTTAACAATTTCTGTATGCGTTATTACTGTTGTCAGTCTAATTCTCTCTCCTTCGATAACAGAATGTCATCAGAGAATTTACTTTATGGTTCCAATGAACCTTTTAACATATCTTGCACTTTATAACTCGAGTTAAACTTTATATGTTACAAGATATCCTTATGGCTATGTAATTCCAACCAATGCTTAAGGTATACTTTTACCTTAACTCTTTAAAGAGAAGATTAAAAACTTCCACTATACAAAAGCATCCCATGATACCGCTAAGCCCATGCTATTGACATGTCTTTCATAAACACAAGGGCTTAGACCTTTAGTAAGCGGATCAGCTATCATATCAACTGTACTAATCGACTCTACTGAAATTTCACCTTCCTTAACCTTTTCCTTTATGGTTAAGTACTTTATGTCTATATGTTTGGACCCTCTTAGACTTTTGTTATTGTTAATAAACAATACTGCGGCTCTATTATCACAGTATAACTTGATTGGTCTATTAACAACATCAAAGCCTTGTAATTCTCTTATGAGGTTCTTTAGCCAAACAGCTTGAATGAATGCTCCATAGCATGCCATAAATTCCAAATGCATGGTTGAAGATGTCATCATTGTCTGTTTTGAGCTTTTCCATGAAATAGCTTCTCCTGCCATCATAAACACATATCCTGATGTAGATTTCCAATCATCCTTACATCTAGCAAAATCTGAATCTGTATACCCAACCAGCTCTAATTCTTTTACATGCCTGTAAGTCATCATACAATCTTTTGTTCTCTTTAAGTACCTTAAGACCTTCTTAACAGCTACCTAATGCTCTTGTCCAGGATTCGATTGATATCTTCTAAGAAGTCCTGTTATAAAAACTATGTTAGGGCGCGTACAAACTTGAGCATACATAATACTACCAAGCGCACTTGCATATGGTATATTCCTCATTAAAGCTTTCTCTTCCTCTGTCGCAGGGCATTGATCTTTACTTAATTTATCACTCTTATAGATTGGCACCTTACCTCCTTTACAATCTTTCATGTTATACTGTTCAAGAATTCGACCTATATATGCCTTTTGAGAAAGCCCTAATAAACGCCGAGAATGGTTCCTTTGAATTTCAATCCCTAAAACATAAGTTGCTTCACCGAGATCCTTCATATCAAACTGAGTTGACAATAATTCTTTAGTTTCATGAAGTAACGTTTGACTATTACTCGCAAGTAAAATGTCATCCACATAAAAGACAAGAAAGATCAGAGTGCTCCCACTAATCTTGGTGTATATACAACGATCTACTCTATTCTCCACAAAACCACATGAAGTGATAAAACTATCAAACCTTATGTACCACTGTCTAGAAGCTTGCTTTAATCCATAAATAGACTTCTTAAGTCTACAAACAAGCTTTTCTCCTTCTTTCATTTCAAAAGCTTTAGGTTGTTTCATATACACTGTTTCATCTAGTGTTCCATTTAGAAAAGCAGTTTTAACATCCATTTGGTGTAATTCCATATCAAAATGAGCTACTAGAGCCATTACGATTCTAAAGGAATCTTTAGAAGATACTGGAGAAAAAGTTTCATTATAATCTACTCCTTCTTTCTGTGTGAAACCTTTTGCTACTAATCTAGCTTTAAACATTTCAACTTGACTAGTAGAACTCCTTTTGGTCTTATATATCCATTTACAACCAACAGGTTTACAACCTTCAGGTAACTCAACTAGTTCCCAGACATCATTATGCTTCATTGATTGCATTTCATCTTGCATTGCATCTAACCACAACTTTGCTTGAGAACTTGATATTGCTTATGTATATGTTATTGGATTCTTCATAACTCCTATATCATAATCATGTTCACCTAAATAAACTAAATAATCTGGATGAATTGCAGACCTTTTTTCTCTAGTTGATCTTCGAAGTATAGGTTCAGGATCTTGATTCTGCACTTGATGTTCCATAACTGGATCTATAATAGATGATGAAGACTCAGAAGTCCTTACAGTTGGTACTCTAAGCATTTCTATTGCTTGAGTAGGTAAAGAAAACGTCACAGGTGTGCCTACTACATCTGCATCCTGAATTGGTGAAGGAGTACTTACAACATTTTTCGCTACATCAAGCTCCAAAAACTTTGCAGTTTGAGACTTTACAATTCTAGTCCCTCCAGATGGGTTATAAAAACGATATCCCTTAGAATAGTCAGGATAAGAAACAAAATAACATCTTGTAGTCCTTGAATCCAACTTACCTAGAGTTGGATTATACAATCTTACTTCTGCAGGACATCCCCAAATTCTTAAATGATTTAAACTAGATACACGACCAGTCCACAACTCAAATGGCGTAAGTGGAACAACTTTTGTGGGTACTCGATTGAGTATGTAAAGAGCTATTTTCAAAGCTTCTCCTCATAAGAAACCAGGTAAATTAGTTCTACTAACCATACTTCTCATCATATCCATAAGAGTCCTGTTACGTCTTTCAGCTACACCATTTTGTTCAGGACTCCCTGGCATTGTAAATTGAGCAACTATTCCAGAGTCTTCTAAATATTGAGCAAACAGGCCTTTAAGCTGTCCAGCATCGCCATGTTTGCCATAGTATTCTCCCCCTCTATTTGACCTAACAACCTTGATTATTTTTCCCAACTGTTTTTCGACTTCAATCTTGAAAATCTTGAATTTATCAAGAGACTCAGACTTTTCCTTAATCAAATACAGGTAACCATAATGGGAAAAATCATTTATAAATGTAATAAAATATACATTTCTGCATAAAGTTGATGTATAGGGTCCACTGATATCAGTGTGTATAATGTCTAAGAGATCAGAACTGCGATTTGCAGTCTTTTTCTTTATCTTGACCATTTTACCTCTACAACAATCAACACATGTCTCTAGATCATCTTTAAGAGGAGGAAGAATGTTAGACTTTATCAATCTATCCACCCTCTCTCTAGAAATGTGACCAAGCCTTTTATGCCACAACATGTATGATTGCTCTTTAGGTAAAGACCTTTTGGGAACAACTTTTTCAATATTATAGACATTATAAGAAGATAAACTTAATTGATATAAACCATAAGATAAAACACAAGATCCAACTTTATTTGAATTGTAAAACAAAGTAATCATTGAATTCTTTATTTCAAATGCATAACCATCCATGTCTAAAACAAAAATAAAAATTAAATTTCATCTAAAAGACGGTACATAAAAAGTGTTCTTCAATAATATTTGAAAACCTGAATCTAATGTTAAAACAATATCTCCCACAAAGTCTACAAGGACTTTAGCATTATTCCCAACTGTAAGCCATAGTTCATTTTTACTTGGTCTCTGCTTGTTTATGAACCCCTAAATGGTAAAAGCAACATGATTAGTTGTACCAGTATCTAGCCACCAAGAACTTGATGGGGCTATAGATATATTAGATTCATAAACAAAAACCAAAGAACTATTACCTGCTGGCTTGCACTTTTGAAGCTAAGATTTATATTTGTTACACTCTTTCTTCATGTGACCTTTCTTCTTACAGAAGAAGCAACGATCACTCTCTTTCTTAAAGAGTGTTTTCTTGACCCCACCTTTATGACCAGATGTACTAACATTCTTAGAGGTTGAAGGAATACCTAGATGACTTTGTGCAGCTACTCTTCTACCTTTCCCCACATTTGAATTAGGAGAATACATTACCATATACGACTTATCTCGCTTCAACTTCTCTTCCTCAGCTACTACTTTAGCAATCAGATCATTAAAAGACCAGCTTTCCTCCTGATTATTATAGGCAGTCTTGATTATTCCAAATTCAGGAGGAAGAGAATTCAGAGCATGGTGGACAACACACGCATCAGGGAGTACAACATCCAAAGCCTTAAGCTTTGATTGGTAATCTACCATTCTGATGATGTAATCTCTTACATCACCAGCTCTATCATACCTCGTGGCATATAATGCCTAAAGAAGCTGCCCTATTTCAGCATTTGAAGATACCTTATACCTGCTCTCTACAGCTTCCATAAATGCCTTAGCAGTACCATCCATAGGCAACCCACTCTTAAGATGACCCATGATTGATCTCTTCATGGACAATAAACAAATCCGATTACTCCTTATCCATGATTCAAAAGTTTTCTTTTGCTCTTCAGTACTCTCTTCAGTAAGAGCAGCTGACTGTTCTATAGTGAAAGTAGAATGTACATCTGTCATCTCCATTGCGAACATAACATTCTCTTTCCATCTTTTAAAGTTCACACCTGTAAGTGTCTTAATAGTAATCATTTGGTTGTTGATAGGAAAGGTGACTGAAAGTGAGCCAACACAACATTAGTAATATAAGAGTACTATATAAATACTATCACATACTTGGAGATTCACAAACTCTATCATGTAAACACCTTTGGGCAGAATACATAACAATCAATGTAAAAACTCAGCATAGTAAAGGCCATGAGAATATTCTAATTTTCATAATCTACCACCTTTGGATGTATAGACTAATCCAATTAGTCTAAACACATGCATTTTAACTATGCAACTCTTTATGTTCTAATATATAATCACATCCTTTGGGAGTATAACCATATAATAAAACTAAAAATGTCCCCATCCGCATGAGAAAACTTCTTGAATACAATTAAGTTGTGCCACTTTGGCAGTCACAACCTAATTGGATCATTCTCATACTGTGAGACATGCTTTATGTACTCATTAGAATATGAATTAACACTTTAACAGATTCAACTAAATGCATGCTTCAATTACATATACTATAATAGCATACAGAGTATGTTTATGAACAAACTTAAGCATGAAAGAAAATAAACAAGATGTCAACATACATGCTCCAAACTTTAAAGCATCAAAAGAGACTGAAAAGATATATAAAACATATCATATAATATATAAAAATGTTCGTTATTCAAAAATACACATTCTAGTTTAAATCGCACTCAATTTGGACCACCCACGCGCTTTCACGCGCTAGTCAAAGTTTCTAGTCAAAATAATTGACTTTTTTTTTACTGTTGACCGTTGATCGTTGACCGTTGACCCGTTGACCATGTCTGGTTGACCCGTTGACCAGGTCAGGTTCATGGACCCAAATGGATCGAATTGAGTTGACCCAAATGGGCCTAACCCGGATGGGCTAGATTGGGTTGACCCAAATGGGCCGAATCGGTGACCTGATTCAAATGGGCCGGATCGAGCACACCCTGATGGGCCGGGCCGAGACTGATGGGCCAAGACGGGACGGGCCAAACCTGATGGGTCAGGACGGGTTAAGCTGACCCTGATGGGCTAGGCCAACCCGACCTGAATGGGTCAGACCATCCTGACCCGGGTCCAGCACGGTTGGGTCCAGACTTGGATGACCTGCGAAGCAGGTCGATCCTGCTATTCGGGTCAAAAATGACCCGAACGTAACCCGAATCAACTGCGAACGATTTCATTCGTGATTTGCGGATTCGTGCAAAATTAGCACGAAATCTGCTTCGATTCCGACACAAATTTGCCGGAAACATATGAAAAAACTAGTCTTTGGCCGATTAAACACAAAAATGACCAAATTTGAACCTAAAAAGTTAGGTTTTAGGCAAAAACGAAAAATTGACTCAAATATGCAATTTTTGTGCTAAAAGTTCATGTAGAACTGTAGATCGACTTGCACAGAAGCGGATTGTAGAGAGAAACATCACAATTCGATCGAAATTTCATCAAATTTTGCCCGAGAATGCGATTTGGGATTTTGTTAATTTGAAAGTTTCAAAAATTACAGTTTGAACCCAAATAATCTGAAAATTGTATTTCCAAATCACAAACAACACCCAATGTTCAGCAAATCACATTTTGACCCGAAAAAAAAAAAAACAAACACGATTTTGTAAACCAAATAAAAATCAAAACCGGATTTTAGACCTTATCTACGATGCTCCGATACCACATGATAGAAAAGAAACATTATAGGATCTGCGTAGACAGATCTAAAACACCGTTTGTATGATTTTGATTTAGTAAAACAAATAAAAATAGAATTCATAGAAACATACCGTTCTTGCGATCCATTCTTTCGTCGTTGTAGACCCAATAATGCTCTTTGGAATTCGGGCTTAGGCGAATATCCTCTATTCTCATAAGAATCACTGGCTCGATGAGATAACCTAGGTTTCGCCTCTTTTGTGAAAAAGCAACATTATGAAACCCTAAGAACATTACGTATTTATATGAGCTAGAGGATAAGACCTAGCTTTATCTTATGTGCAACCCAATAGGCCCACTCATCACGGCCCTATTTGGTTAGCCACGACCTACATCAATCAGTCCATATTTAGAACTTTCATGGACCAACATAATATAGCCCACTTTAGTAAGCTTAAATAAAAATTAAGCTAACATATAAATCACTCGGTGACTCATTCCAGGGATGAATACGTTGTTACTGTTGCTATTTTCTATTGATTGTTCGATCGGTTGAATCCCTTTACACGATAAGTGGCTAGTACATGAATTACTATAATTTTCTAGAAACTTATGGATATGATTTTAAGTTGTTTGCAAAACGTGAAGCTATTTCATGGTCGTAAAGTTTCTTAATTAGCTAGGTTTGCACCTCCAAACAAATTCCTAAAGTTTTAAATACCCTTGTTTGATTATGTCCCCAGGGAATTGTAAGTGTCACTTTAGCACTATTAATTAATTTCAGGTTGATACAGTAGCATACCATCTGTCGGTCTTGAAAGCCATGTTCCCAAAATGGCATCAATGTTCTTTCTCTTTTCTCTGGGATTGGTGGTGTGGAAGTAGCCCTACATAGGCTTGGTATCCCCCTTAAAAATGTTGTGTTAGTTGAGATTTCAAAAGTTAATGAAACATTGTGAAGAGATAGTGGGGGCAGACAAACCAAAAAGGGTATTTGATTGACCTTGCAGACGTGCAGCATTTGAATGGTGACCGATTGGAGCAGTTAATGAGCTCATTTGGCGGATTTTATCTTGTGGTTGGTGGTAGCCCATGTAACAATCTAGCAATTAGCAATAGGGTTCATCGAGATGGCCTTGAGGGTAAAGAATCCGCACTTTTCCATGAATTCTTTCGTAGTATAGACTTGGTCAAGTATATCATGACAAAGCCATAATAATATCTTGTAGACTTCTTTTTTCTAGTGCTTAACTTGATTTCTTGGATCTTTACTTCTTTTAGTCTTTTTCGCGAGAATACCTTATGTGGCCAAATGTATTTTAAGCTTCCACAAATTTCAGCAGGAGGAAATATTTTCTCGAGCAAAAGAAAGAACATTGAGGTGTCTTTATGTTTTTGTGTGAATAAACACTTGCCTGTTTTGACATTCTTAAATAAGGTGAAAAACCTATTACCCACGAAGCGACATCTCAAAACTTGGAGTCCCCTTTATTTTGAGGATTATGATAGGTTCCAAGATCTAACCAACTAGCACAAATAAAAGAATTAAAATCATTGAGAAATTAGAGTAGAATCTCCCATATTATTCCAACACAACCAAAAATAGATCCATAATAATAAATAGCAATCAAGAAACATTGAACCCTATAGATTACTATGTTATCATTATCTTATGTCATTAATAATTATTACTAGATTACAACTATGATTAGAGCTAAAAAAATTAATGAAAGATAAAATCTATTTTGAATAAGTGTGCCTCCCCTTGATAGCCAAGTCTTCCTTATATTTGTTTCTAACTTATTACCCTAGATCATTTGATTGAGCTTTTTTCTTAAATTATGTTGGACTGAGCTAGGTCATGGCAATCTCCACCTTATCAAACTACCTTTGTCCTCAAGTGTTATCTTGAATCTTCGATACTCATTGTGCTAATGCTAACCTTTTGCCCTTTACCATGAAAAAAACAACCACTTCCTCTTGCAATGATGTCCCCTAACCCTTTTTTCATTATATTAATGACATAATCCTTACTCTTGCCTAGCCTACATGTGAGCATTTGTAACATGCTTAGTGGAAATTCTCATATCTCCATTGGTGGCTACAACTTTCAAATCTGAAGTCCTTTCCCTATTATCCCTTGATATAAGTGCATGATGGGGCTGGTGAACTCCCATATTAAATGCCTAGCAATGATCCATTAAGTGGATGCATGTATTTCTCATATACCAATGTGTCTGAAAGCCTGTTTAAGGTTTAAAAGATTTAACATTAAAATGGCACCACCCTCCTTGCCCACTGAATGTCTTCCATTAACCCAACCAATAAGTATTTTATAGACAAAGATTCTATACACCTTAGATTTCTAGTAATCACCTTATGCCTTAACCTTTTTAATATAATTGATTATAATAAAAGTTTGTCATAGTTGATAAAACTCACTCATTACTCATTCTCAATCCTCCATGCAAATTTGTCACACACATCCTCTTGAAACTAAGTCTAGTTAACTCATCCTTTCTCCTTGAAATAATTTGAATCCATCCTACAACCTCATCATCAAAATGAATCACTAGATAGTTTACTTTTTTAAATTCATTAATAGGTTTAAAGTGAAAATAAAACTCACATCTCATAATCCATTCTCAATTTAATGCCATTAAATTTTGAAAAATTAATGTGCTATGCTTGAGAGATGGAATTACTTGGATTTTCTTAACCCTTAATTAAAAAAATAATTAGGAATTTTCCCGAGAGGAGGTCTAAATCCTTTTAATGTGTGTTGTCCAAACCCTTAAAATTGGGTCCTCATCCTCTACCAAAAGGTTGTCCATGATGCCTAAACCTTTCAAAATTGGGCCCTTTTTCTTTTGCCAAACTCTTGCCAAATGTCATGTATAGAATTGTGCTTGTATTTTCTTATTTAACTATGCATACACACTCATACTTTAACAATACAAAACTAAAAATTATATTATAACACATCCCCTCATTGTAATGAATTGATACAAACCATTTCATAATATTGCTTTGTATGAAAACTCAAGATTTACCTATATATTTATAGGAATGCTAAGAAAAAATTTTAAGTTCTAGTATTATATTAAAAAACTCATTCTCATCTTAAAAGCTAATTCGTGAAATGAATGAACCTTTTTTTTTATGACAATATTAGTTGTTGCTCACTTTTTGGCCTAAATTACTATTATAGAAGTATAAATTCTTAGTGATTTTACAGAGGATATAACCACTTTGATACTCTAACTAAAAATAATATCATTGCAACTTCACCCAAAAAAAAAAGAAAAAAAAAAGGTCTAGGAAAAGGAATCCCCTATGGAGAAGCGAAATTTGGTCTCATTCGTGATCTATGCACTCTCTAAAAATACGAGAAATTGTGAATTATGTAGTTAATTGGAATACATAAAAAGAATCAACGATTGTAAACAAATCAAAGATAAATGAAAGGGAGTACATAACAAATATCTCCACTATCATCGAGAAGATTAACGTCCTTGTCAAACCCCATGAACCCTGAAAGAAGAGAAATTGACAGAGAAGTAAGAGTTGGAGAAGTAATAGATAATGCGGTTTGACCATTATCTTCCTAATTATACCCAAAATAGCAGGGACTCCAAGATAATTTCCCGAATTTCTAAACAGGCCTAGTGCCGCTTTAGGAAGCTGGACAAATCTGGATACCTGATTTCAATAATATATTCCTCAGAAGTACGGCAAGAGATTCAGTAAGAAATCGGCACAAAGCATTTTCATGTTGCACAGATTCATGACAGCCAAACAGCAAGTCAAAAGCAGAGAGGGAAAACTCGAGAAAAAAGAGAAAGCCCATCTCTCCACGTTTTGATATTATTGTTTCCGACTGAAGCCTGGGTCAAGACGGTGACCTAAATACCTAACCACGGTCCCAACTCAACCCAAAGCCGGACTCCTTTTCCTTCGATACCTTCACACTCTATAAATACCCATTCGTGTCTCGAGAGCATTTCCCACTTTCCTTTGCCTACGCTTCTCATTCTTCGGAAGCGTAGTTTTCTCTCTCTAGCGGCCCGTCCAACCGGAGAGATTTATAAGCGTAGAGAGAGGGAGATAAGGAGGGTCCATTCAGATACGCAAGCCTTCCTCGCGCTTCATACCTAAATCCGACGTCTTTAGGTATGCTTTCTTCTTCGGTTATCTCTCAGATCTGAACCCGATCTCTTTCTTAATCATTAGGGCTAAATCTAGGGTCTCAGTGGGTGCGTTTCTTGTGCTTTATACACTTTTCATTTGGTTGCTCAGAGAGTTCCGAGTTTCTACTTTTTTTATGTTGTTGTTGGGATATTTACCTGTTTTGGGACATGGGGAAACTTGATTCATTTCTGCAATGTAGTTGGGTGTTATTCTTTTCCTATGGTGAATCTGAGCTGGGTAATGTTTTTGTTCTACCTTTTCTTTTGGTTATAGTTCTCGAGAATCGAACGGAATGTTTCTAGTCTGGGAGCTACGCTGTTGTTTGGCCTTGAGGATATGATGTTGTGCCCGAGCTAGGATCTTAGCTTTTTAAGTTTAATTGTGTCTTTTTGAATGGGTTTGTGTGTTTGGATCAGTCCGTGGATTTCTGGTTCCTCCTGGGCTGGTTCTGATATTGATTTGGTTTTGTTTCTCATCTGCTTTGTTTTAACTTAGAAAAATGAAATAGATGATTGATACTAAAATCATGCTACGTTTGGGGAATTTACTCGTGCAAAATTTTTGCTTATATGCAAATAATAGATGCCCCAGTTTCCTTGGGATCCCAATTCAAAGGTTTTAAGTTGACAGACAATTAACAAGTACGGAAAATCAAGACTTCACTTATTTTCTAGGAGTAGGCTGCCCTTTTTTTTTTTTTTTTTTCTTTTGTTAAATTTTATCTTTTTCTGTTTTATTGTTTTCGTTCATTTTCTAACAGACCCATCTTGTGCCAGGAGCAATTTATTGTTTTTTACCTGTTCTAATTAACTTTTTTTTTAAATAGCTGGTTTATGATGCTTTTGTGTATTCTTCCTTCCTTTTTGTGCTTTAAAGCTTGTTTTTTGGAGATGTTGTTTGCCTAATTCCTCTTTGTATATTGATATTCTGTCTTGTAGGTTTGCATTTTATCATCTTGGAGCTTTTCTTGCAATGGCTGCCACTGCGACTGTCTCCTCTACTGGTCCACGATATGCCCCAGAGGATCCCACACTACCCAAACCCTGGAAAGGCCTTGTTGATGGTAAAACTGGGTATCTCTACTTTTGGAATCCGGAGACAAATGTTACCCAATATGAGAGGCCAGTAAACTTGGCTCCACTACCTAAGTCTGCCTCAGCACCTATCAGTTCATCTGTACAAGTTCAACAGTCTTCCCAAGGACAACGTCATAGCTATGGTTCTGATCAGGATGATAAGTATGGCAGAGGCAGCAACGGTGGGTTAAAACCTGAGGCCGGATCACGAAGTCAGCAGGTTTGCATTCCATTTGTATTAGCTAAATAACGTTACATGAATCTTTCATGGCACTGCCAGGCTTCAAGTTTCTTGTGTTTTAACTGGTTTCCTATTAGTAGGGGTTTTCCTTTTTTGGTAGGTAATGGGGGATGGGCTGATTTATTCCAGGACCGTAGGGCCTTCCATTAATAGCCTTGCCATTGAACCATTGGTATGGGTTCTCCTATTAGTAGGTTTAATTTCGGAAAATTCATTAATTATTCTTCCCGAAATGGTCTTTAAAGTGAACATGGGATGAATTCTTGAATCTCTTACAGAAACGGTATCTTTATATGATTTATCCTTTTGGTGATAGATCCAGTTCTTGAATGATAATGCATGCTGGAGATTATGGGATAGATGACGTGTAGCTGGATGATATCCGTTTCAATTTTGTTGAGTGATGAATTATGTCCAAGAGAAGCAAGTGATTCTTGGGATCCCTTTGTTTATTTTGTTCACAAAAAATTAGTATCAAGAGTAGAAAATTTTAAAGAGAAGTTTTGGAATGGGTTTAATGGATAGTTATGGTCAAGACTGGCACAGTTGTGGCTTTTGTTGCATTGAAGTGAAGTGTCTCATATTTACTTAGATCCAGGTTTTATTGCATTTAACTAAGGGCCTTGGTTCCACGTTTTTATGTTTCTTTTCATTTTGTGATTGTGGTCTCAATTATTCTGTGCTAATGTTGCCGAAATCAAAGAGTTGATTGACAAATTCGAAATGACCCCTGATGCATTAATGTCCTAAACAGGAAAATGGGGGTGAGAGTGAAGTTTCCCCAGAGCTCCCGTTAAACTCTTTAAGCCTATATTATATTTCCATTGTCTTTGTTCTTCAATTGGGACTAATATGGTTTTCATAATTTTGGATTAGAATGAAAGGGGTGTGGCTGTCCAATCCACTAATGCTCCAAATGGGGTGGTTGCTGCTGGACATGGAGGATCTTCCATGCGAGGGCATGGACTGTCAGATGCTGGAGTTGGTTTGTCCTCTGAGTCTTATCGTCGTCGGCATGAAATAACTGTTACAGTGAGTATTTAAAAGCTTCATCCATTAGATATTTGAGTAAACATGACATTTCCTTTGACAAAATTAATTGGAAGTTGTTTGTATTTCCCGTTCCTCTTTCCAATGATCTCTGGTCCTATTTTGGATTTTCAGAATCCATTAACTCAAGCTTTTACCCTTGTTAAGTGAGAGATAGATGGTTATTTGTGTTTACTGTTTTAGCTTGATTATCCGTTAGATCTGCTTTTTGCCCTCTTGCATTGAAGAGAAGAGGGATATCAAATTCAGGTTTTCAAGATAGTATTTTGTCCGTTTATCATCATCCGCTGGCATTGCTTATAAATGGTGGTGTATCTGGATTATTTTAGGTGATTTAGTCTTGAACTGCAGTTACTGTTGTTACACCATCAGTATAGCTAATTGGCACCTCTATGGAGGAAAATGGGGTTCTTCTGGATGCATCCTTCACAGGACTTATTCTTCTATAAAGAGGGAAAAGTTTAGTTTGCTAAGAACTACTACTTTGTTAATAGTGAACCATTTTGATGCTAAGTTGCACTTCTTTTTCCTTATTTTTCTTCTAATTTTAAGTTTCTTTTTATGGAGGAAAGTTTATGTTTCTTAACTATTCTATGGGTTGATGTATCAATGCCCTTATGAATTGCTTATAAAATACTTCCACAAGCCTTGAGTTTATATTTCTTTACTGAAATATGGTTATTTATTCATCTTTTTACAATTGTTTATACTTTGTTTTCCCTTGACCTTTTGTTTTTCAGGGTGATAATGTGCCTCCACCTTATACATCATTTGAAGCTACTGGTTTTCCATATGAGATTCTTAGAGAGGTATGGGCTTCTGTTTCTTTTTTGTCCCCTATTTTGTTGTCTCAGTCTTATGGGTTACGGTGGCCAGGTTTTATGTAAGTTTGCTGCTTATGCAAAGTTCTGTGATTGCTGGAGCAATGTTGAGCTTCAGACTCATGTTAATCCTTTTTCTGTGCCATCTGTACTTTTGTCGCAGGTGCGATATTTGCTCCTGGGAGGAGCTTATGTCGTACGCTGTGTGCCCTCCTTGTGGGGGGCTTGCATTTAATTTGGAGCGCCCTTATAAAGTGGACCAATTTTTGGGAGGGGCTTTCCGAATCATCCAAGTTCGTGGCCAGGACTGCCGTTGGTGATGATTCAGTCTGCCACTCAGTCCGAACAGAAGAAGAGGCCTCCTCCTGCTCTAGCTTGCATCAGCAAGCATTGGCCGCCTGCATATGGGGGGGTGGTGCTTCTTCTTCCATTAGCCAATCCTCTCTAGGTTCAAAAGAAAAGAAGGGGGAAAAAGAAAAAAGAAAAAAAAGAAAAAAAAGAAAAAAGAGAGACAAATGTGAAGCCAGTACCTCTCTCACAGGGGTTGCGGGATTTTTGCTTTTCCAGGTACACAATGCTGGGTTCTCTGCCCCAACTCCAATTCAGGCACAGTCATGGCCCATAGCTCTTCAAAGTAGAGACATAGTTGCCATTGCCAAAACAGGTTCTGGGAAAACCTTGGGATACCTGATTCCAGGATTTATTCACCTCAAGCGCAGCCATAATAACCCTAGGTTGGGTCCAACTGTACTGGTCTTGTCACCTACAAGGGAGTTGGCTACACAGATACAGGAGGAAGCTGTGAAGTTTGGAAAGTCATCAAGAATTTCCTGCACGGTACTTACACCTGACTCCAATTGCATGTAACATATATAATGTAGTTAAAACATTTCTTGACATAAGCAGTGATATTTCAGATGTTGTTGTCTTACTACTACAGGTATTAAAGTTTGCTTATCCTGATATGTTTGGGAATGATCATAGTGGATATGGGTTTTGTTACTGAGGTTATGTTTACTTCTTTTTAGTGTTTGTATGGAGGAGCACCAAAGGGACCCCAGTTAAGAGATATTGAGAGAGGAGCAGACATTGTTGTTGCAACCCCTGGCCGATTGAATGATATTCTTGAGATGCGGAGGATTAGCCTTCACCAAGTTTCTTACCTTGTGCTTGATGAGGCTGATCGCATGCTTGACATGGGTTTTGAACCTCAGATAAGGAAGATTGTAAAGGAGGTGCCTCCTCGCCGCCAGACCCTCATGTTTACGGCAACATGGCCAAAGGAGGTCCGGAAGATTGCAGCGGATCTGCTGGTCAGTCCTGTTCAGGTTAACATCGGCAATGTAGATGAGCTTGTTGCAAACAAGTCCATCACGCAGGTGTGAGACATATTGATTTTGGCTTAGCATAAGTTGACGAATCCTTTTTTTTTTCTTCTTCTTTCCCTTTCCAAGTTTTCCTGTATTATAGTTTTTTTTTTTGGAGAAGTTATGTTCATTTGCTTAGTGAGATATGTTTGTTGGCATCTGGCAGTATGTTGAAGTGTTGGCCCCGATGGACAAACACAGACGACTGGAGCAGATATTGAGATCTCAGGAACCAGGATCAAAGATAATTATCTTTTGTTCAACCAAGAAGATGTGTGACCAACTTGCCCGCAATCTTACACGCCAGTTTGGTGCTGCTGCTATTCATGGAGACAAATCTCAGGGTGAGAGAGATCATGTGTTGAGTCAGTTCCGGACTGGGAGGTCTCCAGTTCTTGTGGCTACCGATGTTGCTGCTCGAGGACTGGATATCAAAGATATTAGGTTGGGATCTTCCTAGTTTTTATTTACTCTAATGTTTTCTGGTACTGCATTCCATATCAGAGTTATTTCTGAGAATAAAAAAATTGGCAATTACGAACATGCAATTGTGTTTGGTACAATGCCTTTTTGGGACATCCATTCAAATATTCAAGTATCTTTTTATTTTATAGAACTTCTATAGATGTCTACATGGTTAAAGCTTAGTAGTACCAAGATCTACTACTTGAATAAGCCATCTATTTCATCTGCCAGCTTCTGATTTACAATGTGGAACTCAGTTATTTTTATCATTAATGCCTTCTTGATGGTTTGTGATGCTTTCAATTAATAAGTCAACAAGAAACCCAGAAAAGAAAAAGAAACTGTAATGTCTTTTTCCCAAGTGATTATTTTGGAGTTGAATAAGCAAACTAACAATTGCAGTCGTATTTTTGTGACAGGGTGGTTATCAACTACGATTTCCCTACAGGAGTAGAGGATTATGTTCACAGGATTGGGAGGACCGGGAGGGCAGGTGCCACTGGTCTGGCTTATACATTCTTTGGTGACCAGGATGCAAAGTATGCTTCAGATCTCATCAAAGTCTTGGAAGGTGCAAATCAGCGAGTCCCTCCGGAGATTCGTGATTTGGCATCTCGTGGTGGTGGTATGGGCAGGTCTAGACGTTGGGGTAATGGTTCTGGTTTTGGTGGTCGTGATGGAGGCCGTGGTGGGCGTAATGACTCAAGTCATAGTGGAAGGGGTGGGTGGGGGTTTTCTCCTCCCTCTTCTGGCCGGCCAGAAAGAAGTGGAGGTCATGGATATGACTACGAGGCACGGGAGAGGTAATGGATTTTGTCTTTCAAATTTCTGCTGTTAATCGTTACATATTATTAGTTCACAAACCTGCAGTTTGGGGTTGGTTGCCTAGAAAAGGTCTTAATTATTACTTGTACCTGCCAATTTTTGTGCATTGTATTATATTTTGTTGATCTTGATTGATTTCTTAATGTGATAAGTCAAAATTGCAAAATGTTCCTTCCTATTATTAACACTTGTTTCTCATATTGTAGAGAATAAATGCCTTTTTTTTTTGAGTCATTTATGGCTCAGTAAGTACGCATAAGTATTCATAAAGTAATCACATTTTAAAAAAGGAGAAGGAGAAGGAGAAGAAGGGCCTGAGCTGCCAAGTAAAAACAATTCAATTGTCTTTTAGTTCCAAGAAATTGTTTTCCTTCTCCTTAT
Organism: Casuarina equisetifolia; assembly: GCA_028551475.1. Taxonomy (NCBI): domain Eukaryota; kingdom Viridiplantae; phylum Streptophyta; class Magnoliopsida; order Fagales; family Casuarinaceae; genus Casuarina; species Casuarina equisetifolia. Next base: position 17,577,446 of record CM052355.1, read on the forward strand.
ATATTTGTGTATGTGCAAGCTGAACATATTCTGATAATGCATGCCTGACAGTTAAAAAAAAAAAAAAAGTAACGTTTGAACATGCCTCTTTATTGTATGAGACAGGTATGAACGGGACCGTGGATATAACCATGGACAAGATAGAGCTCGCAGTCGCAGCCGCAGTCGGAGCCCCACTAAGACTTGGAGCCGTCGTAGCCTTGACCAGTATGATAGGGCTCCGGGACGTGAGCAGTCCCCAGTGCGTAGTTTTCACCAGGTAATGATGGAAAGTGGTCGGTCACGCCCAGCACCACAACCAAAGCGTGTGCCACCTTACAATGTTGAGAATGCAAGGGGGGAAGCGAAGGATGGTGGGGGATTTTCCAATGGACCTCATTCCTCTTATTTTGGGGAAGAGGAAGAGGAAGGCATGATTCCTCAGATTGAGGATGATGTGTAACATGCAGCAGATGATGATGCTCGTCGGTCCTCTTGAATGATAATATTTTTGAGGGGCAAACAGTCTGAGCATGTTCTCTGATGTATAATTTTGTCTGTTTTGTGTAAGGTTTTCTAAGTGTAAGTAGGGGCTGTAACTAGGACCACCATATTTTGTAGAAGTCGACTATCTGTCCTCAGTTGGAGGGGCCTAGAGACACTGAAAGGGATACCGTCTTAAAAGTCTGACAACCTTAGTATTTCTCGTTCTAGCATTTGGTAGGAGAGGAGGGGGAAGGAGGAAGCGCCACTCGCAAAATGTTTTGATTGATTTGCTATGTAATACGATAACCTTCATGGCCATTTATTAAAGCTATACTTAATGGTTTGATGTCTATATGGGAGAAGGAAGTGTCACTCGCAAAATGTTTTGATTGATTTGCTATGTAATACGATAACCTTCATGGTCATTTATTAAAGCGATACTTAATGGTTTGATGTCTATATTTGTATGTGCAAATTTAAGCCAGAGATAGCATGACATGTCATTGTCCCAATGCCAGATTGCATCTGGTGTGAGTGTGACGTGCCATCTCTCGGGGGCGATACGAGGTTAACTCACAGACTGCCCTGAAAGTTTGCTATGAACGTCTAATCGATGCCAGGTTAAAAAAATCTACTTAAACTCCAGAAAAAATGGGTGCTTTTCGAGTTAGGAAGGATTGTCGCAGGGAATGACAACAGAATCCCTGTGCACTTTGATTTTTTAAACACAAGAATTGGTTTTTCGGAAGCATTTTTCATTCTTAAGCAAGAGGAGCCGTTGGTGATCTACGATTTTGACTTTTCTGGAAGTAATACTTTTGAATTTGCCTTGTCTTGAGGGGGTTGTTCTGGGTTCTTTACAAGATGAATTGCACTCTAGTTCCGTCCGGAGTCAAATGAACTCTTCAATACCTTCTGTTAAAGCTAATAGGCGATGAAATAAAGAATAGAAACTGAGTAGACAATATGAATTAGAGCAAGTAATAATGAAAAGTTAAATGCAGAAGAAACACAAAACATGGGTAAATAGCCCAACGAAACCAAAATAGAACTCAAAGAGAACCTTGGGCTTATTAGGAATGGCAGTGGGCGTCTTTTGTTTGTAATGTTTGGCCGATTGTTTAGAGAGATCAAACTCCATCGGTAATATTGAAAGGTAATTAAGACACAAGCAAGAGAACGGCTAGAGCAGCACTGGAAAGATAGTGCAAGAACTGAATTAAAGCTAACAGGCGACCAAATAAAGAACAGAAACTGAGTAAACAAAATGAATCAAAGCAAGTAACAACAAAAATGCCAAGTGTAGAAGAAAAACAGAACATGGGTAGAATTGTAACTCAACCAAACCATAATAGAACTTAAAGAGAAAACATTGGGCACCATAATTGCAAGGCCATGGGCCCTGATACGACATTCCACAAAGCAAAATATGCTTTAGAATTGAATTAGATAGGCAAAGCTAGATGATTTACAACGTTACAAATCCAACTTTTTATAGGCAAAACGGTACTATCACTTGTAGCTACAAGAAAGATATTTTGTGAGATTTGTGGGCCTCCAATAGATTCATTCTTTAAGATTTTCTTCTTGTGTGTTTGACTAGACATTACCCAACTTCCATGGGTCATGTAAGGCTAAGTTTGTAGAGGGTTAAAGCCTTTTTCTTGGAAGGTAAATTGTGAGCAAGTTTCTTGTCCTCCTTTTTTTTTTTTTTTTTATTAATTTTTTAATTTTAAAATTTAAAATTTAAATTTTTATGTGGAAGGATTCTACTTGCTTCAAAGTAGCCTTTAATAAAGTATTAATATCGAATTTTGAACTAACATCAATATGGCCTTACCATGTGCAGTGACTCTAGTTTGGTGAGTCCTACAAAATGAAGAAATGGCCATATATTGAAAATGGGTTGTTTGACATTGTGGTTGACTTGTCAACAATCTTGAGTTATCAAAAGTTGAGTCTAAAGATGGATTGTATATGCTGTGTTAAGAGCTTGGGCATAAGTTCAGGTTAAGGGTTGGTTAACTGGAAAGTCTCTCAAAAGGGAGTCACTGGTTTGTTTCTTACGAGCAATGGTGGCTATGGGAAAGGACCTTGGGAGAGATAAAGAATAGGAGAGAGAGAAAGAGAAGTGGGTCTCTTTCAAGGGAAACCCGAACCTCCAGTGCTTTTTTGAGGGATAACTTCCTTGCCTTTCATTTCCATTTAAGTCTTTAAATAAGTGTCTTAGTTTTGGACGGGTCCGTAACTAAAGACTACAAAAACAACTGACATGTGTTCCCTAACAGCAAGTAGTACCCAGTCCTACGTTACGGCGTTTTACAGACCTCATTTAGGATGAGTGTCAGACGCAGCCTACTGAAATACAAATGCAACTTAAATTCATTAAAGCAAATAGCCAGACAAGCCACCAGACCCAACCACGTTCTTTGCTAGGAATAGTGTACAAAATTGAGTCTTAAGGACTCACGTTCCCTTGCTTGCCAATAAGCCATCTGTCCCACTTGCACGCCATATACGTTCCATGTACCTTGCCTGCTAGTGAGTCTTCTGTCAAATCAGCACGCCATGTGTCCTTGTGATCGTATCAATTCCCCCTTCTTTGAGTCAGAACTTGACCTTCAGGTCAAAATCAGGGAATTGCTGAGAGATGACATCCACATATTCCCATGTAGCATCGGAAGGAGCAAGACCATGCCAATGGATAAGTACTTGGGGACGGGATTTCCAGAGGCGATGCTCTATGACAGCACGAGGGACAACAGTGATGGAATCAGTTGCATCGAGCTCACGGGGTAATTCTGTTTGAACCTCCACCCCTGCACCAAGGACCTTCTTAACGCAAGAGACATGAAATACGGGATGGATTTTGGAAGAGGCAGGGAGTTTGAGGCGATAAGCAACAGAACCAAGGCGTTGAACAACCTCAAAAGGACCTTAAAATCAGGGGGAAAGTTTGAGAGCTCGACGAAAAGCAACAGACATTTGTCTATAAGGCTGTAGACGTAGGAAAACATGGTCACTAACATTAAACTGAACTTCATGACGGTAGAGGTCATGATTGCGCTTCATTCAAGCTTGAGCTTCCAAGAGGCGACCACGAATAAGCTTAAGCAGCTTATCACGTTGCTGCAAAGCCAAGTCCATAGGGGCAACTGAAGAAGATCCTGGCATGTAGGAAAGCAACGTGGGAGGCAGTTTACAATAAACCACTTTATACGGACTGGTTTTGAGGCTGCTATGCCAACTAGTGTTATAGCAGTATTCACACCAAGCAAGACAGTTAAGCCATTCTTTGGGTTTGTCACCTACAAAACAGCAGAGATACATTTCCAAGGTGCGATTTAGAACCTCAGTTTGGCCGTCAGTTTGAGGGTGGTAGGCAGAGGAAAATTTGAAGCTAACACCCTGAAGACGGAAAAGTTCACGCCATAAAATGCTAGTGAATGTGGGGCCACGATCAAATACAATGCTCTATGGGAGGCCATAGTGCTTGAACACTTCAGAGAAGAAAAGGTTGGCCATAACAGGAGCAGTATAGGGGTGGCGTAAGGGCAAGAATAGTCCGTATTTGGAGAAACGATCAACCACAACTAGGATGGTATCCTTACCGTGAGAGAGGGGGAGACCATCAATAAAATCCATGGAAAGGTCAGTCCAGATGTGGGCAGGGATGGGAAGAGGTTGGAGGAGACCGGCAGGGTTAAGATGCTCACTCTTGTTGCGCTAACAGGTGAGATAATGCTGGACAAACTGCTTGATATCTCGCTGGATGTGGGGCCAATAGAAAACAAAACGAATGCGCTGGAATGTTTTCAAAAAACCTTCATGGGTGCCATTGTGATATTCAGCAATGAGGGTGGGGAGGAGAGCCGAACCCGCAGGTAGAAAAATACGATCTTTGAAAAATATGAGACCATCATGAGAGGACCAAGGACCCACAGCTTCGCCATCGTGAATACGCTGGAGTAAGAGTTGCATCTTTGAATTTGCTGCCAACTCTTCCTTAATAGGAATAGTCCATTGTGGTATAGGATGAGAGAGGGCATAAAGGTGAGGGGTGGCACGGGTGGAGAGAGAAGCAGCTGTATCATGCAAAATGGAAAGTGCAGGAGCCACATTAGCAACATACAAAGCTTCCGTTGGCATCTGTTGAACAACATATGCAGTATTTGGGGATGCGGCCACGTCATGCAAGAGTTCCTGTGCGTCCGTGCGTCGCAATAAAGCATCAGCGACAATGTTGTCCCGACCTGGACGATACTCAATGTGGAAATCATAACCCATGAGTTTGAGAAGAGCCTTTTGCTGAGCAAGAGTAGATAAACGTTGTTCCCAAAGATGTTTGAACTTTGATGATCTGTTCGAACAATGAAATGGCGACCTAACAAATAATGACGCCACTTTTGTACTGTGAGGACCAAGGCCAACATTTCTTGCTCATAAGTGGAAAGAAGCCAACGACGTCCAGAGAGGGACTGGCTAAAGAAAGCAATGGGACGTTGATCTTGAGTGAGGACACCACCAATACCTGTGCTAGAAGAGTCACATTCGACGACAAAAGGTTTGGTAAAATCAGGAAGGGTCAACAAGGGGGCTTGGGTAATGGCCTGTTTGAGTTGGGAAAAAGTCGTCTCAGCCAAATCAGTCCACACAAAGCCATCTTTTTTTAATAAATCTTTGAGAGGCTTGGCAATCAACCCATAATGACGAATAAAGTGACGGTAATAGCCAGAGAGACCAAGAAAACCATAGAGAGCTTTAACAGTTTTGGGGCGTGGCCACTGTAGAATGGATTGTATTTTATCAGTTTCCATGCCCAAGCCATTGTGGCTGATCGTGTGACCGAGAAAATGGATTTCGGATTGGCCAAAAGCACATTTGGAAAGTTTGACCACCAAAGAATGCTTCCGTAAGGTGTCAAAGGCCAACCTCAAGTGGTGGAGATGGGCTTTTCAGCTAGAACTGTAGATTAAAATATCGTAAAAAAAACAAGCATAAACTTGCGGAAAAAGGATTGGAATACTGTATTCATGGTAGCTTGGAAGGTTGAGGGGGCGTTTGTTAATCCAAACGGCATGACAAGGAATTCAAAATGCCCATGGTGAGTGCGGAAGGCAGTCTTTGGAATATCTTGGGGGTTCATGCGGATTTGGTGGTACCCAGAGCGAAGATCAAGCTTGGAAAAGACAACAACATCGTGCAATTCATCCAACAATTCATCAATAGTGGGGATGGAGAATTTATCTTTAATAGTGGCCTGATTGAGGGCCCGATAATCTACACACATCCACCAAGAATGATCTTTCTTTTTCACCAAGAGAATCGGAGAGGAGTAAGGACTGGTGCTGGGGCGAATAACACCCTGGGATAGCAACTCTTGCACAATTTTTTCAATCTCAGTTTTTTGAAAATGAGGATAACGGTAAGGGCGTACTGAGATGGGTTGAGTAGGATTATGTAGGGGAATGCTATGGTTATGGGAACGGAAAGGGGGTAAGCCGTGTGGGTCTTGAAAGAGATCAGCAAAGTGATGGAGAAGGGTTTGCAACTCCTCTAGAAAGGCTAGTATGGCTTCAGGAAAAGGAAGAGGGGCGTTTGGAGAAATAGCAGAGATCTGCAAAAGGAGGCCAAGACCTTCCTTGCATAAGGTTTTCCCAAACTTAGGGCCATCAACAAACTTGTGAGCGGGGGATGTCATCCCTTGTAACTCCACATGTTGACCATTTGTATGGAATGCCAGAGTCAAATGAGTGAAATCCCAAACAATTTTGCCAAGAGTGTACAACCATGGAACCCTTAAGACCAAGTCTGTACCTTCAAGTTTCAAAACATGAAGATCCAAGACAAAAACGGTATCTTGGAGGTGGAGCTCAACACCTTTACAGATACTGGAGCTAACCGCATGATCCTCATTGGCAACCTTGACCACCAAAGTGCCTTTTTTAGTAGGTGAAAGGCCTACACGTTGGATGAAAGCTTCAGACACAAAATTATGGGTGCTGCCACTATCAATGAGGCACACCACATTGTTGTTGCATGGAGATAGCCGACTAGTTATCTTCATGGTTTGAGGGCATGTAAGGCCGTAAATGGCACTTAATGAGATCTCAGAGGCAACAGCAGGAGGAGAGAGCTCAGGGTCTTCCAATTCAACAACATCCAAGGATTCGGGAGTGTCAACTTCTAACCAAAATAACTTCTTACAACGATGGGAAGGGTTATACTTCTCATCATAGTTATAACATAGACCTCGGAGCCGTCGTTCCCACATTTCCTCTGGAGAAAGCTTCCGAATAGGGAGAGGAGAGCTTGTAAGGTTAGAGGTGCCAAAGGCGTTGGAAGAGCCAGGAAAAAGGGAGTTACGTCGGGGAGGGGGGCTTGGGTAACGAACCGATCAGACTTTACATTCATGTAGTCGTGCCAACCCAATGGCTTCTGATAGGGTCATGGGGTTATGAGATTGAACCTCCACGCGAATAGCATCTTTAAGGCCATACAAAAAACACCCAACCTCTTGTTCAGGAGTCATGCGGCCAGCTTTCAATAGCAGGCGTGAGAGAGTTTTCTGGTAGTGATCAACACTACCAGTCTGTTGCAACCAAGTAAGCTCACCAAAATGGTGGGCAAATTTGTTGGGGCCACAACGGTCCAAGAGCTCAGTGGTAAGACGTGCCCAAGAGATGGGACCAGCCATAGGATCTTTTTTAAGGAGCTGGTACCACACTTGCGCATCAAACTCCAAGTTCCATGCAGCCATGGGAACCTTATCAGCCTCAGAGATGTTGTTGAAGAGGAAGAACTGCTCCGCACGTAAGATCCAATTAGTGGGATCACCGACACCATCGTAACGAGGAGAATCCAAACGCATAGAGGATTTAGGGCCCCCACCGGTATTCAATTGATGTGCATCATCAACTTGGGGACCGCTTGCATTAGAGCCAACACCAGGAGCATTGTTAGGAATGGAGGTATCAGGACGATGAAGATGAGACATTTGGGTAGCAAAGCCAGCAAACATTTGTTGCATGGCATCCAACAAGTCTTTAAAATGGCGGTCCATTGAGGACTTAAGGGAATTGCCACGATCTTCAGACATGGTAGGTAGTGGATTCGCAGGTTCGTGCAGCTCCAATGCCAAATTGTTAAGAGCTTGGGCGTAAGTTCGGGTTAAGGGTCTGTTAACTGGAAAGTCTCCCAAAAGGGAGTCACTGGTTTGTTTCTTACGAGCAATGGTGGCTATGGGAAAGGACCTCAGGAGAGATAAAGAATAGGAGAGAGAGAAAGAGAAGTGGGTCTCTTTCAAGGGAAACCCGAACCTTCAGTGCTTTTTTGAGGGATAACTTCCTTGCCTTTCATTTCCATTTAAGTCTTTAAATAAGTGTCTTAGTTTTGGATGGGTCCATAACTAAAGACTACAAAAATAACTGACATGTGTTCCCTAACAGCAAGTAGTACCCAGTCCTACGTTACGACGTTTTACAGACCTCATTTAGGATGAGTGTCAGACGCAGCCTATTGAAATACAAAAGCAACTTAAATTCATTAAAGCAAATAGCCAGACAAGCCACCAGACCCGACCATGTTCTTTGCTAAGAACAGTGTACAAAATTGAGTCTTAAGGACTCACGTTCCCTTGCTTGCCAATAAGCCATCTGTCCCACTTACACGCCATATACGTTCCACGTACCTTGCCTGCTAGTGAGTCTTCTGTCAAATCAGCACGCCATGTGTCCTTGTGATCATATCACTATGATACTCCTCTCAATTCTTTGTTGGAAATTTGATTCTAAAAAAGAAAAACAAAAAATTAGAACTAAGGACATGGAGATATTATCTTCATCATTCACCTTGATAACCATCTGGTAGATAAAATGTCACACATGAAAAGGGATTATGCATGTGCACTGTGTTGGCTGAAATAGGAGCGTGCTTCTCATGCTTAATGAAAATAAATGGCATGTTTTATCGTGCGTTGGATAGTGCTACATGCAGTGTTCAATCTGAGATTGGTTCGGGTTGCACCATGAGGCCACATATTTGCTTATTTGCTTAGTAAATCCATTCAAGCGTAAAATTTAAGCTGACTTGGGAGTCAACTTTGGGTTATCTCCCATTCACTTCAACAAGCCTCTTCCTGGTGTCCCAATTTTTTTTTGTGTGTGTGTGTGTGTGGCCATCGTCTTGTCAAAAATAGGAGAGAGAAGGAAAATTGGTTACCTTCCTTTATGCAATCGGTTGAGGACGTGAATTTGTGGTTTGAATGCATGCCGAGATTGAAAGAGATTTGAGTGCATGCTAGGGGGATCTAAAAGCCTTTATGAGGAAGCCTTAAAGAGCTTCCATGAAACCTGGATCATTTCTTGGTTTGGTAGATTTCGTGAGATGTGCAAGAAGAGCTAACATGGTACTGTTACATAAGGTAGAAGGGAAAAAAGATGTTGGCCACTTTTTTAACAAACTCCAACCTACTCTACCCAAATGGAATTTACACAATTGAGAAGAAAATCCTCGATCTCGGCTCTAAAGATATGTTGGTTTGATTAAAAAGCAAGATATAGAATAACTCTTTTAACTTCATTTGGCTATGCCTAAAAAACAAGGATAAAACACACCATAGAATAGATAATCCCAAAATGCCAAAGATTAACATTTAAGGTTATTAGGAATGGTAGTGGGTGTCCTCTATTTGTAATGTTTGGCCGATTGTTTTAAAAGATCAAACTCCATAAATGATGTTGAAATGTAGTGAAGGCATAAGCAAGAGAACGGCTAAAATAGCATTGGAAGGATAGTGTAGAAACTGAATTAGAGCTAACACACGATGAAATAAAGAATATAAAGTAAGTAAACAATATAAATCAGAGCGAGCAACAACGAAAAGCTAAGTGCAAAAGAAAAACAGAACATGGGCAGAACTGTAACCCAACCAAACTAGAAAAGAACTTAAAGAGAAAAGCTTGGGCACCATAATTGCAAGGCCACTGGCTGTATTATAACACTACATAAAGTATAACATGCTTTAGAATTGAATTAGATTAGATTGAACTAGATGATTTACAATGTTACAAATTCAATATTTTATAAACAAAGTTGTAGTAGCATTTGTAACTACAATAAAGATATTTTGTGAGATTTATGGGGCCTCCAACAAATTCATTCTTTAGGATTTTCTTCTTGTGTGTTTGACTGGACATGACCCAACTTTCACATGTAGTGCACCTTTTTTTACATTGTACTTCACATTAGCTTCTATGGAAAATCCTACAAAGGCTAATAATTCTAACATGCTGAAGTCCAACCAGAGAGGTGGGGGGGGGGCGGAAAAGCCTTCTCCCATCCTTCAGGGTGAGCAGATTGATGGCCAATTGACTTTGGTAGAGAAAGCAAAGAGGCCGAACCAACCTCTTTGCTCGAAGTGCACCTCTTGACATGAGCAAACTTAGCCTACTAGTAGAAGGTAGAGGCTCAGAATGCACGTTGCATCGAAGAGAAAAGTGGGTGTCACGTTTGGAGCCTCCCAAGACAACTAGATTAGGAGCTAGAATCAACGTGTGGGTAAAGCATGATAGAAAGGTCATTGGGTGGATCTCAGCAAGAGGGAGCTAGACGAATCCCCCTACACAAGTAGCCTCAAAATAGCAGCTGCCTGATGTGCCTGATGCATCGGCCATCAAATTTTTTTTCTCTCACCTAGGACAACCACCAAAGGGGCTTTGTGAATGGCTTTTGTAAGGCAGAATAGCCTTCCTATTTAAGGACTTTTTTCTTTCCTGTCCTTTTAGAATAAGAGTTACCTATCCTTTTAGAATATTAGTTGTTAGTTTTAGTTATATTTCAGTAAATAAGCCTCTCTTACAACCTTGAGAACAAAATTATTTTAAAGGAAAGTAGAATGTAGAAGGTATATTTACTTGATTTGAGCCTAATTATTCGTTCTGATGAGAGGAGGATGTGTTGGTGTAATTTCATTCAGTGTGTGGTTAGATAGTTAGCTGGGGTGAATATTTGTCATAAGGGCACGTGTATTTAAATAAGGGGCTCTTTACGAAGGGGAGGAACTTTTTTCAAATCAATGAAAATATACGAATTTTCTATAGAGATGCGTGAGTACCTTTACCCTTACATTCTTTTAGGTTTTGTGATGCAAATTACGTTTGTTCCTTTGAGAGATGGAACCTATAAATCTAAAATCTATCCCTGTTAATCAAAGTTCATCATTCCATGATGCCAAGTAACGTTCTTAAGAACATGAACATCACAGACAAGTTACAGCTTTTCAAAAAAAGGAGGCTAAGAAAGGAAACTTTAGAAAGTGGAAAGAGGAAAAAGGGTACAAGTAATCAAAAGGATGCAATGGTCTCAAAACAAACTTTGAAAAAATCAAGAGAAGCTTGAACCTAGTTGTTTGGAAGAACTAAAATTATCTATAAAAAGGAGATTAAAAAAAAAGTAAAAGGTACTAGATGAAAAAGCTTAGAAAATATTTCAAGAAGCTTGCCACAAAATCAAGCCAAGCTCCACTCACTAAGAATCTTGTTGGACCATATGGACTCCACACACCCAGAAGTGAATGTAGCACACACATGCGACATGTTAGCCCTACTAACCTAGCAACGAATTGCTAATCAAGTCGTGATCCAAGAGCAACCCATGACAATTCAACACAACCCAACTCGACCTTTGCCTTTGCTGTGAAACCCTAGCCATTAGAGGATCTCACTGATTCTAGCTTGATTTGCACAAATCTATTTGTAAGTAGATTGGTTTTCTTTTCTTGTGTAATTTAATTCACTACATGTACAATTTTTGTATAGAATTGTAATCTAACTGGAAAAATTTCAATAAAAACAAAATTAAGTCCTTCCTCTACCATTCTATCTCTCTTTTCTATGTTTTCTGGCAACCTTAGGGTTTCACCAATCCTAATTCCTTACTTTCTTTTAAATCTCTTCCACTAGTTAGTGCTTTTACATTGTTCATTTATTGATTGAAAATTATATTATTTGCATTGATGTTGAAGCTAATTATTTTACTAATATTATTACATGTGTAGTAAGTTATCATTGTATAATTGACATTATATTGTGGTGTTTTGTGTGTGTAAGGAAAGGATTCAATCTCTTGGTGTAAAAGATTGGAATTAAGAGAAGGATTTTCTTGTACTTGCACTAAGAAATAGGGACAAGAGACTTAGACTTTAGTCTTAGGCCAAACGTCCTTAATTTGGTATTATTTGAGCATGCTAAAATTTTAATGATTTCTTGTTATTAAAATTTTTACAATTTATTCTTGTTCTAATCTTGATATCATTATATCTACTTAGTTTTTTAATTTTTAGTTGAAATCTAAAATCTAGAAATGGTAAATTGCCCAATTCAAACCCCTTACCTCCTTTCTTACATGATTAAAAAGGTTAGAATCCACCACCAACTTTGATCCCTTCATAAGTGTCCATATTTCATAAACTAAAGAAAGTACATGTCTTAACCTAGAGCTTTTCTAGAAATGAAATAAAACTAAGTTTAGAGATGTGCCTCAAGTCTTCCAAGGCCTAGTTAGCACTATTTGATAGTGCCAAGTAATTAATCCTTTATCAACAATCTTACAAGAAAAGTTTTCATTTAACAAAACCTTACCTTGCTTACCTTTTTCATGGCCCTATGTTTTTGTTTTTTAGTTACTTTTAGGGGATCCAGTAGATTGGCTTTCACTCAACAAGGCTTCACACTATAAGTTGGCATGCATTGAGATTCAATACTATTTGTTACAATCCATAGATTGGCTCTCATCATTCAAGTGATCTTGAATGCTTCATAACTCATAATTGCTTGTTTAAAAGTTTACAGGGGTATAAATTTGATTTGGTGTAAAAGGAGCCTTATATAATGCATCCATGATCCCTTTTGCAATTTTTAGATCATGGATAAGCCATATATGTTGCCATTAAATCTTGTAGGTGAATAAATACCATTAAGGGCTTACCTATTAAATAGCTCACGTTCTTCCCCAATTAAATCTAATTGGGAACTCTCCCACCCCTTCATGTTAGCTTTAAGATTTTCTTTTCATAAAGTAGATCTTCAACCTTCACTCGCCAAGGTTGAAATTGGTCTAATTGAATTTCTCAATAAAATACAATGTTTTTTTTTTTCATTTTTAACTCCTTTGAACCTCTTAATAAAATTCCTTTGCTACTTGTTGTCTACTATGTATGATAAGCATCCACCCATGCAGCCATTGTAGAATAGTAAATCATGCCACTTGGAGCTCTAATATGGTCTTTATTTCCCTAAAAAATGCCTCTAGCATGTATGAGCAAAAAAGCTTTGTGAAACCGATTCTCTCCACCCTATAGAAACTCATGCAAAATCTGCTAATTCTAACATAGAAAACCACATATTTAATGAGAATAACATCATTACTAATTTCTATCCCTTGTTAGTTGATTTTGCAGCTAGATTTGATTCCTAAAACAAGCTTAACTACCACTTGTTAGAAATGGAAAATTCACATCAAGAGTAAAATATACGAAGCAATCAATAGGACCACAAAGATTTAAGGTGGATTGGGAAAATTCCTTATGTCCATTATATTAGACAAGAGTCCACACTAGAGAAGAAAACACCTATAATTTGCCTTATAAACTTAGATAAGAGCTCCATTTAATAAAGCATTTTGAAAAAAGGCAAACCTAGCCTTTTACATAATACCCTTTAGGAAAGGAAGAAGGCTAAGCTTAGACTTCCTCTTTGTGATCTAACCTAATCCCAAAATAGACTAGTCTTTTAACAATAAAAAGACCAATCTTAAACTATGGGAGAATATTTTACAAAGAAACTTATATTGGAGAGGAAAACACTTGTAATACATTTTATAACTTTAAAAAACTACTCCTTTCAGTAAGGACTTTTGAAAAGAGGTAAACTTGAATCTTTCATACATTATTCAACAATAACTCTAATTGCTCTTTGACTAATAGTTTCCTAACGCAAAAAAGAAAAGAAGAGAAAAGAAAAGCCATATAGTTGGTTTTTTCTAAGATTGACAATGCCAAGAAGATCATTTTATAGAGGACAACTGCAAAAATAATCCCTACATTTACAAGTAACTTCAATCATGTCCAACATGGCAAATCAACATCACCTCCCTCACTTATTGTTTTTTTGTTAAGTAAAGTTTAATATATACCAACAATTAATAAAAGATCGTTAGAGGCATATGTCCTATGAAGAAATCATACACAATATTACATCAATAAAATATGGTCTCGTAAATTGTTCAAGCATGTTGAATATACAGGTTTTAAGCTGTTTTAGGGACTTTTTGGATACAATAAAATCTATTTCTTGTAAGACTTTTGATGACTTTAAGAATTACACATTTAAAGCTACATTGTTCCTAAAGATTCTCTTATTCCTTTTGTTTCAAATGGCATCAATAAAATATGAAAACATAAATCTAAGTATGTATGCTTTAAATATTTTCCCTTTTGCATGATAAAGGAGCCAATTGATCATTTATTGCCATGATAGATATGATAGTGTCACATTAAATAAGCTTTCTAGTTATGCTAAAACTACAATTGAATATAGACATTTTGAGGGAAAAAAAAGGTCTGGGATTCATTAGCTTTATTGCACAAACAATAACCTTTATCAATAGAATCTCTAAAATAATGAAGTCTATATTCTGTAGCAAACCGATTCTTTATTGCTAGTCATACTATTCAAATGTTGAAAGATTACATACTTAAAACCATATGATCCCATACCAATTGACTCTGAGCCTTTAGGGAATAATAGTTTTCCAAGTTAATTGGGTTGAAAACTTTCCTTCCATAGGCAATCTAAATAAGCTTAGCTTTTCTCCTATTATTAAGCTTTGGTATAGAGTTAATATTACTCATGAGCAAAGACCATAAGCACCCCCTATTGGTAGGAAAGTTTTGCTTTTGATTGCTTGCTATCATTGAAACCTTAGTATCTATTGTGATTTCAGAAGCAAGGAAACTTTGTAAAGTAAGGTCCCTTTCACTTATTGTTATAAATAAACATAATGTACTTCTAGAAACCAATCAAGATTATGACCATTGAAATGATGCTCCCCTTGATTTGAGTTTCGGCTTTTGAATTAGCTAATCATTGAATTTGGAAATGCTCTATGTTTAAATCCCAATATACTTCCAAAATATACTTCTTTTGTTGAGGACAAACAAGCTAGAAGTATCACCTTGCATCTTTTTCTTTTTGACTTACTGCACCAAATTCTAGTTTTTTCCCTTCTTGTGGAGATTGCATTTGATTAGGAGGGTGATGTGGCATTTATTGAAAGAAAAATATTTTCCATCTATTATTACCTTTTCTTTCTTGTTAGTTGAGATCATATTGGTTCTAGATAAGAATATTCGTCTTAAGCTCCTTCCACAATTTGTTTTTTGGAGTCCCGCTTATTTTAACTGCACATTATTTCAGTTCTAGTAATGACAAGTAGGCAGCTCTATTAAAACAACAACATGCTATTTAAAGAGTTAAGTTTTGAATTTTGCTAGATAACTAATCAACCAAAAGTTACATAGTCTAGAAGTTGTAAATAAACTTAAGAATGAAAAGGGTTAAAAAAAAATTGTTGTATTATATCATATACACATTTACACAAGAATTCCCATATATAAGAAAAAATCAAACAAAGCTTAACAATACTTACCCATAGAGGCTATGTTTTCCTCGGTGCATCATTGAGTAGCCACCAAAAGTGAAGGATGTGTAAAAGATGTTGATGTGGCATTTGAATCTAAGCTAGAAGTAGTCAATGCTTAGCCGGATGAAGTTAGCTATGTTAATATCCCAAGACAAGCTGATGGGATTAGAAATATTGTCAGCTTGTTTCAAAGAAAGCACGTCAAATATATAACTTTGGTGAAGATGTCAATGAATAGATCACTAGAAAAGATGAATTGAATGTAAAGCTATCTAGGAGTGAGGCATTCCATGATGAATAGGATCTATTGCAAGATATAGTGCCAATAACTTATCATCCCACATGGTAGGTGGGTGCAAAGGTAGTGTACATAGATCTATGAGAAGATACTCGATTCATGTGAGCTTAACTATAGTGTCCATTAGACATTTCTACTTAGCCTTAGTACTAAAGCGACTATTTGTTGTTTGCAAGAGCACCAAGAGATAAAATTCTAACCAAGAAATATATATTTTTTTAAAAAACCACAACTAATGAAACAACTATCATGGTCACTTGCCTAATTGACATTAGAGAAGGCATATAGGGAATAGACATATTGTGAGTGAGGAGAAACCCAAAACGAGAGGTGTCAGCCAGATAGTAAAGAAACCTTTTATATGCTACTAGTGAACTATGATAGGTGCATGAAAAAACTGACAGGCTATATTGATCGAGTAGTTAACGGCCAAGTGTGTGAGAGTGTGGTAATTTTAATAACTTCCTTAATAATGTGAGACTTATTGTCTACATTTTTACATATTGTATCATATACACACTTACACAAGAATTCCCATATATGAGAAAAAAATCAAACAAACATATCAATTTGTACATATATAGGCTATGTTTTCCTAAGTGCATCATTGAGTAGCTGCCGAAAAGTGAAGGATGTGTAGAGGGTGCTGACGAGGTGCACAAATCTGAGCTGGATAGATTCAGCAACGTTAACATAAAGCTTAAGGTTCCTGGTACATACTTTTGCTATCGTGTTGAATTATTTTGTTATTAGTGAGTGGGACAAAGCTACGTATCCTGCTTCTGTGAAGACATTTGGGGACTCCAATTACGTTGTGACGTGCCATAAGATCCTTTCTATGACCTTTCTAGCTTCTTTTGTTTTTGAGTTCAACACATGTATTTCATGCATTACATTCCGCCACATGACCAGGGTATTCCAACAATGGGCAACTAAAGCTCATCTCTACTTTTTAACGAATGGAAACATTTCTTCATCTCCCTTTTTCTTTCATGAATTGCAACTGTTATAAGAATCGAACCCGAAAAAGAAAAAAGACATTCGATCGAACCTATCATAGCCAGCAATATAGAAAATAATGAGGAAATATATAAAATGGGTTCCCAAAGACTCAAATTCTGTGAAAGCTAGAAGACTTAAATGGAAATATGGTGTCTAAACTCCGTTCTCGTTGCTTCTGCATCCAAGCAGGTTCCCCGCAAAGGTTAATCGTTCTTTGAGGAGTACAGGGAGAGGCTATATCCATGTTGTGTAACTGTACATCTGCAAGTATAGCAGTAACATAATTAGGAATAAATACAGTCATTAAATTGCTTGCCAAGTAAGGATGCATTGAAAGGTCGGTTACAAATAAGCATATCTTTCATTTGCAAACAAGGCCCACGAGTCGGGGGTTCAAACAGCCCCTTCCAGGTTTCAACCTCACTGCGTAAAGGACAAAAAATATGGTTTCCAAGCTTTATTTGAAATGACTCACTTACCCTGGCTTTATGACCAATAAAAAAAATTGAGCATTCTATTTATAACCTTTTTTTCACTTTCTGTTCCTGGCACATTACGTCACTGGTCGGTGCTGAAGCACTTCTTTCATGCATCAACTTTGACAGAAGTAAAAGATAAAGATGACAACCCGGGTTTCGTTACACCTATAGGACGCCGAAGGTGACCCTTCCTTCATGTGTTACGAATCAAAACTAAATGTTCACATCTATAAACCGTATCTCCACTAATTTTGGTGCAAAATTGCCTGAAAAGAGATGATTGTGTTATGAATTTCTCAGCGCTGTCCTCGAAATGATTGGGCACACTCAGTTTTGCACTTTTGACTTACGATTCTTACAAACAAAAAGCATTTAAAGCTGGAATTAGAAACATGACTGGAACTTTGTTTTTCAAAATTAGTTGGCACTTACTAAGAAACATGCCTATGAAGAAAGCGATTAAATGTTAAGCTTATAATAAGGGTTAAGAGCGAGCTCATTGCAGCCATTTTTCCTTTTATTTTGTTGCCACAAATTGTAGCTTTCCTCCCTGTAGAACGATTACATCCTAGAACCCAGATCTAAGCAAAAATTACACATGGGAAGCATGCAGTTTGTGAAATTAGGCCTTAAAATACAGCCAAGAGAAGTACATGTCTTCCATGTGTTCTTCATCTGTCCGAGTTTTTTCCTGAAGCACAAGGCCTTATAACGACCTAATCATTATACTCTTTTTTAATATATAAATATGTTAAAAATATATTTCTCCTCGAAAATTCTAAGAGTGGAAGCTCAACAGTCACAATCAACAAGCAACACTAACCGTAGGATTCAAAAAGTGACCAACGGTTCTCGAATGAAGTAGGTCCACAGCCTTGCCTTCTCACACTGATAAAGCGCAAAGACCCCTCCCCATCACACCACATTAAACCAGCCTTCCTTTCTTGAGCTTTTTCTCTCCGCTGCATGGAGCTTGATATCAACTTAAGAGACGATTTTCCTTTCCTTTCCAGCCTTTTCTCTGATAATCCATGGAAACCAGAGACAACAAATGGGTTGCCCGTACAAGCTTCTTCCTCTAAGGGGTTGGTTAATGATTTTCACCATTTTGATCACCATCCCCTTGGTGGTTCTAATTGGAATCCGCACCATGTCTATCATTTCAACGTTGAGGGGACTCCCTCAGAAACCCTTTCTGGGATTCAAGACCCATGTACCGATTCATGCGAAGCTTATGCAACTGGGGGTCTCAAAGATTTCAATGCTTATGCGTCCACTCTTTTTACATCCGATGGGAAAGCTGGAAACATGCATGGCTTTGAGAGTTCTGTAGGCCTTTGGGGTTATCCTAAGAGTAATCTGGCTCAGCCTATGGCCCAAACTCAGATATATCCGCCTCTGAGTATTCAAGAACTTGGATCAGCGAGTGGGAGGTTTGCAGTTGATGTCTCTTGCATAACTTTGGAAAATGGATATCGCAGAAGAGCTGGTCAGAGAAGGAGAAGGCGAGTGCACATAAGAAAGGCAAGCAAAGCTCAAAAGAAACCAAACATGATCAAAGGCCAGTGGACTCCTCAAGAAGACAGGTAGATTTTCTTTTGTACAGGAGTTTATTTTGGTTACTTTCTTTAGTTTTTTGGCAAGAGGAACGCTATTTTGAATTCTTTTTGTCATATATATATATATTTTGTTCTCGCTATTAGGGCTTCATGTTTTCTACTGTTATTTCATTGATGAAGAATTTTTATTCCACCCTTTACTTGCAGGGTGCTGGTGCAGTTGGTGGGCCGGTTTGGAGAAAGGAAATGGTCTCAAATCGCTAAAATGCTGAGTGGAAGAGTGGGAAAGCAGTGTAGGGAGAGATGGCACAATCATCTGCGGCCAGACATTAGGGTTTTCCCCTTTCTTCTTCCCCTATTATCTTCCTCACAAATAACATGAAAAGTATGCTTACATACAGAGATACAAAAATTCATATAACAAAAAAAAAAAAAAAATTCTTACAATTTTGTTTTACTGGTAATTGGAAGTCATTCTACTTTTAAGATGTATGCTGTAGTATACATGTGGATTTCTTTGTTTGCTCTTTTGTCGTTTTTGGTTTTTAATGGTAAGCTTTTCAAAGTACTTGAATACTTACCGTATCTAGTTGACATATATGCATACAGACACACAGATGACATTTATTTATTAATGAGCTATTTATAAATTAAGTAATAGCAATGATATTTTTTCTTTCAACATGTGTTATCAAATATATGGATACTACTATTATATTTCTTATGGTTATTTTTTCCTTGTTGACGAGCTTTCTAAAGTATGTCTATAAATGCTTATCTTATCCATTCATAAATGTTATGCTTTTTTAGTTATTCATTACCTAAGAAATAATTGGTAATTATGTTTACCTTTTGACATGTGGTATCTTATGAATGGAGATTATTATGTTGCAATTTTTCGTTATTGTTCCAATAACGACAAATTTTTTGATATTATATAGATAATTATTCCATCCATTTACACATATACATACACATCTTTTTATCTTCTTTTTTTTTTTTGGGAAAAATGCTTTCCAAATATTTGGACATGTAAGTCGACTTCCCCTTGACTCATTGGTAAGCCAAGGGGACCTCCAACATGTCAGACCAACAGGTGGGAATCAACACCCCTCCCCCTCTCTTCACAAATTAAAAAATAAAAATATTTGGACACTTGACATCATGCTTTTCAAATATATGAACATCTTTGCTATTAATATACACACAAAAGTATACTCGTTCGACATACTTATGTGCATATCTTCAGTTATTCATAAAATAATATACAAATAATTAGTAACTGCTACTTTTTATACATATTACTGAGCTTGAGGAGTTTATAAAGTCGCATATCATCTATACCAATTCTTCTTGATGCATCTTTTAAGATAGATGAATACTCGCCCTATGAATTTACATATTCATATGTACACACATTACATTTCATGTCATTTATTGATTGAGAAATCAGTAATCAATTATGCTTCTTCCGCCAACGCGTGTCGTCATCGTGTCGTCAAATGCATGGAAAATCTTGCATCATGCTCTTGTTCTTTTATTTATTATTTTTTTTTTTGTCGATGTGATTTCCGAAGCCTTTAAACACTTGCCCTATCTTTTTTTTTTTTCCTTGTTGCTTGACAACGCAAGAATATGCATGGTGACGAGTGCCAAATTGGACTAGATTTTCTGAGCCAGACCCCGTCTTCAAGATAGATTATTAAGTCCTCAAGCTCCTCGCCCTTCTTATTCTTGCTCTTGCTCGTAAAATTGTTCGTTTCCCCTCTTCGTACCATGTACGTAAAGTCTTGCCTCTTATATGATGAAATGTGGAACATTTTTTTTTTTTTCATCATAACATACATTAAATATCTTTATTCCTCATTTTATCTTTGAAATACTATAGCAAGATGAATTTCCTGGAATTTCTGGAATTTTTATGTCGTTGTGAATTTAAGTCCTTTGATGACGTGGTTTTTCACATAAGATTTTATCTTCATTTTGACTCTATTTTATCTTTCAGAATTAACTTGCTAATATCTTAATCAGCACTTAACTTTTCAGAGTTCTGTCTTGATATAGATATTTGATGTTAAATGCAACTATATTATTATATAGAGGTACGAGGGAAGTTATGCTTGTTTTGCAATTGACTAACTATTCTCGCCATGCATTGTATGTTTCTTTAAATCGAGAACACAAGAAGCAGCACCCCGAGAAGTTCCATTTTTAGTTACACCTGCATGCATGTTATACAGTTCTTAGTCTCTCTCATCCGCGTATTTAAAAACCCTAAGGACTGTGAGCTAAATGTTCAGTAAGCACGTATACACGAAACTTTACTGGTTAGGTCATATGCTTGTATAGATCTTCTTTCGTTGATGTGAACTCAAAGACTTGGAGTTGCATGCTTGATTCTCATCCTTCTTACAGAAATGTTGTGTGTTTGCAGAAAGAGACATGGAGCGAGGAGGAAGATCTGGTTCTGATTCAGGCCCACAAAGAAATAGGAAATAAGTGGGCAGAAATCGCGAGGAGGTTGCCAGGAAGGACAGAGAACACTATCAAGAATCATTGGAATGCAACTAAAAGAAAGCAATACTCAAAGAAGAAAGGCAAGGACCCAAACTCGCCGTGTTCCCTATTGCAGAGCTACATAAGGGACGTGACTTCAGCCTCACTCGCAGCCGACAAGGATGTTAGTAACGCCGCAGAGTCAAGCACACAGCAGTTTAACATCATGAACAAACCCCATATCCAGAGAGAGCGTGTAGATGTTATCTCCACTAACTGGACAGTCCCAACTTACGATCATAAGAAGGCCTTGTGTTTGTCTTCTAACACAAATAATGGCTTTGTGTCCATGCTTGAGGAGATGCCCTGCAATCCTGTGGTTCATGACAGCAGTAAGCAGTTTGAGTTGTCTTTGGAAATAGATAATCTTATGCCGGGTGGGTTGAAGGAGATGGATTTCCTGGATATATTATATCAGGGAAACCTTTGAGCTATAGAGAATTCCTTGCCAGCTTCCTAAAATGTTATGGCCCGAACATGAAGATATAAGTAGTGGTGTAGATGTCATTTCTGCAGGTGACTTTTGTCCATTTTACTTTCGTTTCTGTGAATCGATATCCCAAAAAGGAAAAACAAAATAGATATCTGGACAATATTTATAGCTGCGTTAGACCTGTATGCTTAAATTTATGTTTGCAAGTTTGGACCAGTTACTGTGTTATATGTTATATCTATCTTTTCTGGGTTTTAAGTGCTTTTTTACTATGATTTGGCAAAAGATGAATCATGCAAAGCCAAATCATCCTTTGAAGTTTGGGAAGGGTGCACCCCTTTGATTGATAGTAGCCGCGTGCATGAATGAATGTTTGTGTATATACGCTATGTTTCAAGAATTATCCTTGCTAGTGAGTTAGAGAATAAGTTATTTTTGAATTCAGAAATATTAAATTGAAATAATCTAGTATTATTATACTTATGCTAAAAATCAGATTGTAAATATATTTTCATATGTGCTCAATTAATTAGGTTTTTCCTTTTCTTTTTGTTTGGTAAAGTGGGGAAGGGGAAGGAATTTTTAAGGATGTGGGGAATTGAGTCAAGTGCCAGTAGCTTTACGACTGGGCTACCAGCTTGCATGGTCTTGGTAAGTTTTTCGTTTACACACACACACACACACACATCTGCATACACGAGTTTTTTTTGTTATCATGATTCTTTCTACTAATTTGTTAAATATTGTGAATATTCAAGTGCGATTATCCACGCTCCACAAAGAAATTTAGTTATGCATTAAATAAATTACAAATAATTGCCCAATTAATGAAGGAGCAAAGAGCTAATTTGTTGGCCAAAGGAGGTTAAAGATCAGATTCAAAACTATTTATAATTCTACGTTCAAATTTGAAAATAATTAGTTTTGGGAATTGGTTCCATTGCGTGCTTCCTTAACCAGTAGCCTTCATTTCAAAAGTGGACAAACATCCCCTAATGTTCATGGAAGTAATTTCTAAAAATAAAACATGACTAAAGTAAACAAAACGTTCTCTTTTTATGGGCAACACTTGTATTCAGTAAGAAGAAAACTGAACACACACCACGAAGAATCTTCGGCGATTTATCTTGTTTATTAGCCCTTAAATGAGGAACCCCACAAGTCTCTAACATGCCATGTTCTTAGCCTAATAACCTACTATTTGTGGAACCTACTACTATGACTTAATATTTGTAAACTGGTTGGGTCCTCAACTGCAATTTAAATCAAGTCGCGAAAACTGCGAGGCACTAGAATTCGAAGAAAGATTTCATGGGCGACAAAGACGAACTTAAAGAATGGAAAGCTACCAAAGAGTCCGACTAATTCAGTTTTTAAGGTTACAAATAATCTAGAACCTGTTGAAACTTCCACAACCATGTTTTGATGCAAACATGAACTTACACTAGCTTCTCTTTATGTTTTCACTATTTTCTAAAACTTTCATTCTTAACACTCTCTTGACACTAAGTATAACTTGGGCTCAAGATCAAATAGAATGTTCCTTCATATATTAAGCATATCTTAAGAACTCAAATTAAACATGACTCACATTGTATGAGTCTAAACTCTAATGCATAGTTTGGATTGGGTAGGAGCTATGGTGAATCTAAGTTGTGATTGAAAATCTTTTGAACTGCAATTTCGTCTATTGGAAATTTTGTATTAAAGATTATTCCCTCCCCACCCAACACCGCGCCATACATGTAGTGCACGGGCTTGCCAAGATATTTATTTATGGTGAAAGTTGTAATTGAAAATTTTTCGAACTCCAATTTCGTCTATTGCAAGTTTTGTCTTAAAGATTATTTTTTCCAGAAAAGACAATTTCCTCCTGGGGGTGTGCGGCTAGAAGTGGAAAAATATTGGACATAAAACATTTTGGGATTATCGAGTTGAGTATCTCATAACCAACATCAACATAGCGACAATGACATAAGGTCTCATGGAGGCTTTTATCAGGATACACAAAAAAACACTTAGCTTCGACTAATGTATTTCTGATGAAGAAGTTATTTGACATGAAATTGTTAGTGTCTAGGATCATCCAAATTCATTTGGATGATTTTAATGAACTTATTAATCTATATTGTTAGCAGGTATGTATTTTGACAATCAGATAGTCGCTTGAACTAATGAAAAAAATACTAAAACTAGAATAAGAATAGAACAAATTGCACAAACGCAAAACAAACTGTATTTATATATATATATATAAACAAACTGTATTTGGTGACTTGAGACTGTACAATGGCTCTCTAGTTATAGGATTATTGAAACTAGTAAGAATAGAAAGAAAATCGATTTACATTAAGTCTGATTGATATGCTTTTCAAGAGGATTTCCGATTGGTAAAGGATTTTTGATTTCCTCCAAAACTTGTCTTAAGGAGTTTTCCATTCTAATTGATGGTAAGAAGACTTCCGTTTCAATCTTGAATTTGTTCCTTTTTTGAGTAAGTGATTGCCGAAACGTCATGGGGAAAGTTTGGTGAGTGATTTTCTGGGTTGGTGGAGGATTTTTTGATGCCACAAGGTTTGCTCTCAGGGAAAATGATGGATGTAATCTTGTTTTGCTGATGTGGTTAAGTGGTGCTGATGTCACATTGATGTGTGTAAAAGGCTTGGATTGACCTTTCTTGATTGATAGGCTTTGTTTTTTTTAAGGGCTTTGATTGGGCCTTAATATCCACTTGCAAGTTGAAGGATTAAAACATATTGTCAGCTTGTCTTGTAGTAACTTGAAACAAGAGGAGGAGAGGCCTTTGGTGAGAATGTTTGCAATTTCATCCATAAAGAAGATAAAGTGAATTGAAAGTTGTTTATTGGTGATGTGGTCTTTGATGAAGTGAAAATTGATTTCCACATGCATTGTTTATATATGAAAGACCAAATTAGTAGAAAGATGAAGTGTTGATAGGTTATCACATCACAAGGTAGAGAGATGGTTTTGAAGGCATTGTAAAGGAAAATGCAAGTTACAAAGGAGGGCTCCCATGTTTTATTTTTAAAAAGAGTAGTATACTCTTTTGCCATGACTTTGCACCAATTGGGATCCTTGGATGCCTTAGTATAATTGGAAGGTTCATTATAGGGTTGAGCAAAGGCAATTAACACATATGTATGTTTGCATGTAATCTAACACTATAAAATATAATGCCATCTTTTAGTCTAATAACCATATGATGAATGGGTTGGTGAGAGGAACTCATAGTGGTATTAGAAGGTGGACGAGTAAGAGGATTTGTAGTATCCATATAAGTAGGTGAAGTGGATCCATGAGATGTAAAGGGTACCCGTAAAAAGTATTATTTAAGGTGGAACACTAGAACCAACTTGTGGAGATTGAAGCAATAGTACTACGTCAAAAGGCAAAAGAAATTAAGATGTATCAAAATGAGATAATTGCCTCACTAGAAAGGTTGTGAAGGGAAAGAAATCTTCATCAAATGTTGCATTAGCAACAATGTCTATTTTTTTGTTTTGGGACATAAGCAATGATAGCCTTTGTAAACACATGAGATGAGAGATAGAGGGTGTATTATGAAACAATTTCTCCTAATGAGATTTATTTCAATAATCAAGCTAGGTAAGTGATTAATAACATGAACTATATCCTTAAAAGCATAATCCTAATGAATAAATGGGATTTGGACTTGGTGTAGCATAGAAAGGTCAGTCTTAATGATATGGGAATATTTGCATTTAGTAAAGCCATTCTAAATAAATGCATATAGGCTTAATATTTTGTGATAAATGTCCTTTTTTTTAATAAATTATGCAAGGGCATGGAAGTAAATTTAGCAATCCCAACGCATTGTACTCTTTTTATTTTAGTTTGGAGTTTATTCTTGACAAATGTTTGAAAAGTCTTAATAGTTGGAGAAATTGATCTCAAGTCTAAAAGGAATATAACCATAAGAATTTAGAAAAGTCATTGACAAAACAAATGTAATACTTGTTTCCCATTAAGGAAGTAATTGGAGCAAACCTTCAAATGTCAAAGTGAATAAGATCAAAAAGGGCCCATGGGACTATTTGGTTCAAAGGGTAGGCTTGATAAATGCTTTTGCATATTTGACATACTTTGCAAGAAGTAGGTGGAGCACCAAAAATTTTATTTTCATTATCAAAGCAAATGAATTATATTTTTGTAATTTCCATACCATAGTTTAAAATTCCATTTTTCAAGCATATTTGTATATGGCAAGATTGTAGTGGGTGTATGCTTCAAATTTATTGAATTCAAGCGGTGAAGTCCATAATCAACTAGCCCATGGAGAATCGTTCTCCTAGTTTCTATACAACACAAAAATCAAGATAAAACAAAAAAAAACACAATTTTTTCTTGAGAAAATTTGGTTATTAATAAAAGGTTATTGGTAATTAAGGGAACAACATGACATGGGAAATTTTCTAGGTTAGAAATATTACCTATGTGGGTTGTTAAAGCCATAATCTTGCCACATCACCCATATTGGATCTTCGGATTCTCCATCAAAGACTTATTCCAAGAATAGCATCGGTCTACAACCACAAAATCAATAAGTTGATGCCTTATTCAAAATTCAAATCAAATTCTTCAAATTTGGAATACTCCTCATATTTCCAAACCAAGATAGTTATGAATTTATCATTTCAAATGTATTCCTAACTTGTAATAGTTAACTATCATTTATGTAATTATTTTCTTTCTTAAGATAGCAATCTTATTCATCAGTATAAATAAGGTCTAACTTTGTGCATACATTTTTATCGGATTCAAAACATTTGTTCTCATATCGTGTCATTATCTTTGTTCAAGGATTTTACTTTGATTTAGAATTCTTCTACAAAATTTAATTATTTTGTAGAATTAATTCTTTTAACTTGGTATCATCTACCAACAAGATACACTCATATGTTTTTTTTCAATCCTACTTCTTAAATGGCCGCCCAAAACAATCACATTCACATTGCCACACATGCCTTACCTTTACCCATACCTAGCAATCTAATTGTCCCTGCCATCAGGGTTTACCTCAAAGGCAACAATTTTTTAGTCTAGAAAGCAATGATTGAACCACACTTATGTGCTTTTGGACTTTTAAGTATACTAGATGGCTCATATCCATGTTCATCTGAGTATATCACAGACACAACTAATGATGGGACCATTGTGCACAACTCCGATCTTTATTACCAGGATTGGCTTGTTCATAACCAAACCATTTAAGGCTAGATACTTAATACCATCAATGATAACATTGTGACCGTTGTTGCCTAATACCCTACTTGTGTTGAGATATGGATTGCTCTTTTGAAAGAGTTTCATACCTACAACATAGCTTATGCCTCTGCCTTTAGACTCTATCTACAAGCCATCAATGAAGGCCATCACTTTTGTCATTGATTTCATGCAAGAACTTGATGTTATTGTCAACTAGTTATGACTCATTGGTGAAAACATATCAGATAATGAATATTTGATACATGTTTTTTAAGGCTTTGTGAACCCATTCGCACCGCTCACCACAACTATTTTGGTGCACACAGACCATTTCTCTAACCCATAAAGACCTCCACAACTTGTTGTTGAACCACAAAGCCCAACTTGAACTAGTTGAAGAGAGCCTCCCAATTGTTGCTTATCCCATGGGTGTCAACGCCATTGACTCACCGTCACCGAATATGGGATGAATTATGCCATTATTCACTCCTTCAACCACAATGGACACACCCCACATTTGATGCATATCGCCAACTCTAACTATTGGTACCTCTTTGCCTCTACTGACCACTGCTTGCGGGTCTAATGCCAAATCTATTGCAAAACTAGCCATCCCACCCACTAGTGTTAGTAAAAGTACATCCTTTCTAACTTAACCTGAACTAACCCAAACGCCCATATTGGAACTT
Organism: Casuarina equisetifolia; assembly: GCA_028551475.1. Classification (NCBI taxonomy): domain Eukaryota; kingdom Viridiplantae; phylum Streptophyta; class Magnoliopsida; order Fagales; family Casuarinaceae; genus Casuarina; species Casuarina equisetifolia. Next base: position 17,604,874 of record CM052355.1, read on the forward strand.
TTAATTTAGGCCCCCCTACATCTTAAGTGAATATAATCATTCATGGCCCACCAAGCCTGACTAACATGGCCTAAATTGAAAATGAATGGTTCCTGAATTATGGAGCCATTAATCACATTGCTTCTAATTCCTATAGGCCTGACAACATACTGAACCATAATAAGGACCAAGAAGTTATTGTTAGAGATGGAGTGGGCCTTCCTATAACTTATACATGTAATATTCATACCTAACAAAATTTATATTTATCCAATATTTTAATCATTCCACACATAAAAAAGAAATTACTTTTTGTTTCCAAATTTACCAAGGATAATGATTGTACCTTTTTATTTTATCTTAATTTTTGTGTGTTACAAAGCTTGAGAACAAGGAAAATTCTACTTCACAGACCAATTGATCATGAGCTATATTGACTTAATTTGAAGCCTCCTTAGAATAATCTTATGACTTATCTTGCAATAGCAAATAATGTTACTAGTTGGCACTATTGTTTAAGTCATACAAATTTTGACAATGTAATAAAGTTGTTGGGAATAAATAATATTCCGTTTCATAGAAAAATTTCATCTTTTTATGAATCTAGTCAAGTTTCTAAAAGCCTATGTCAGGCTTATCCCTCAACCAATCACATGGCTGAGGCCCCTTTAGATTAAATAATATTTGACATTTGGGGGCCTACCCTAATTACTTCATCAACCAATAATCACTATAATATTTGTTTCATTAACAATTACTCAAAATTTAAATGGTCTTATTCAATGCAATACTGTGATGATTTTTTAAATATTTTTACCACATTTTGTACATTGATTGAGAACAAATTAAAATCTACAATTAAAAGTATTCAATGTGATAGGGCTAAAGAATTCCTTTCTCATTCCTTCAAAAGGATTCTTGTTTGAAAAGGAATATCCCATAAAGTCTCTACGTCATATTCTCTGTATTAGAATGAGTTTGTTAAATGTAAACATAGACATATTACCGAATATGGGCTTTTAATGCTTCACCAAGCCCATGTACCACTCAAATATAGAGACTATGCATTTGAAACCGCATTCCATATTACCAATAGATTACCAACCCCTGTAATACAAAATAAATCACCATGGGAAACTACACAATAGCATTCCTACAATCTCCCATATTAAAATATTTGGATGTCTAGTTTACCTTTATTTACATCCATAGTCAAAACATAAATTAGAAAAACATTCCACACCATGTGTTTTTCTAGGATATCTCATGAGATATAAAGGTTATCGATGTCTTTGCCCATCTATAAATAATTATATATTGTTTCTGATGTCTCATTTGATGAACATCAATTTCCTTTTCATCACCACTATCAACATCATCTACACCACTTTCATTTTTGTCTTTTTTGATGTTTCATAATCATTCCACTATCCAAGAACATTTGAATACTACATCTAATGCAACATCAAATACATCAACATCTCCATATTCCAATTTACCATCTCTTCTAACTACAACCACACAACCACTGCTTACTCATTCTATGACAACACAATTATGAGAAGGTACAATCTCGCATTGCACCCTTACACAACAACATACCTATGCCTTAATTGCTTTTATAAATTCTTACACTAAACCATACAATTTTATTGAAGCCTCTAAAGATTCAAATTGGCAGAAGGTTATGGTTGACGAATACACCTCTTTACTAAAAAATCAAACATGGGATTTAGTTTCTCCTCCACCTCACGTTAAACTTATTAAATGCAAATGAGTTTATAAGGTGAAATTACACTTTGATGGTTTTCTTTAACAATACAAGGTATGTTTAGAATCACTAATGTCTAGGCCTAGACTACACTGACACCTTTAGTCTTGTCACTAAAACGTATTACAGTATAGACTGTCATCTCTCTTGCATACATGCAAGGCTAGACCATTAAACAACTTGATGTTAAAATGTGTTCCTTTATGGTAATTTAGATGAAGAAGAATACATGGTCCAACCATAAGGATTCATTGATTCTACTCATCCATACTTTGTCTATCACTTACAAAAATCTCTATATGGACTTAAACAAGCCCACCGTGCTTCGAATCTAGACTTAACACTTTTCTACAATGAATTGGTTTTACCTCTTCCAAGGCAGACTCATCATTATTTATCTTACACAAACCCCATTACACCATCTTTATTTTAATTTATGTTAATGAAATTATTTTACTACAATAAAGATGCCCCATTTAATCATATCTTAACTCAACTACAAAATGAATTCAATATTAAAAATCTTGGTGATTTGCATTATTTTCTAAGCATTAAAGCTTAACATACCAACACTAGCTCCTTATTACACCAAGAAAAATTTACACATAATATTCTCCAACATGCAAAAATGTTTGACATACATGGTGTCACCACCCTATGTCTCACCCACCATCTCTCAATAATGGTGAACCATATCTTAATCCTACTAATTATCGTAGCATTGTATAATCCCTCCAATATCTAACACTTACTAGACCTAACATATCATATATAGTAAACACTACGTGTCAATTTATACATGCCCCAACAACCTTTCAATGGACCTTTGTCAAATGCATCTTGTGATTTCTCACTGACATTCCTTACTATGGCATGCAATTTACAAAAACCACCACATATTCTCTTAATGCTTATTTCGATGAGGGATGGGCTAGTGGTCATGATGATTGTCGCTTCACCAGTAGTTATTGTATTTTCCTTGGTCCAAATCTTATTTCTTACTGATCTCGCAAGCAAAAGATTGTTGCTCGCTTAAGTACTGAAGTTGAATTCAAAAGTCTTGCAAATATCACTATTGAACTCATATAGATTGAAGCACTACTCCAAGATCTCCATATTCCACTATCAAAACCACCAATCCTTTGGTGCGACAATCTCCTGACATTATATCTCTCCACCAATTCTATTTTTCACTCTTGCACAAAGCATATCAAGATAGATTTTCATTTTATTCGGGAATGAATCAAGATGAAGAAACCTTCTATTCACTTCATCTCATCCGTTGATTTGATAATTGATATTTTTCCAAGGGTCTTTCCCCTACACATTTTAAACTCCTTCAAGACAAGTTGATTGTTCGCATTAACCAATTAACTTATGGGGAGATGTTAAAGCTATAATCTTGCCACATCACCCATATTGGATTTTTGGATTCTCCATTAAAGATTCATTCCAAGAATAATATTAGCCACCAACCACAAAATCAATAAGTTGACACCATATTCAAAATTCAAATCAAATTCTTCAAAGTTGGAATATTATCCTCCTATTTCCAAACCAAGAAAATTTTGAATTTATCATTTCAAATGTATTCCTAAATTGTAATAGTTGACCATCATTTATGTAATTATTTCCTTTCCTAGGATAGCAATCTTATTCATTAGTATAAATAAAGTCTAGTCCTATACATACATTTTTATCAAATTCCAAACATTTGTTCTTATATTGTGTCATTATCTTTGTTCAAGGATTTTACTTTGATTTAAGAATTCTTCTACAAAATTTAATTATTTTATAGAATTGATTCTTTTAACTTGGGTTATTGGCAAGCCCACACCATCACCTATTGTTACCTACTAAGGCCTATCATAAGCCAAGAGGTTGTCAAGATCTATTAGGTCTAAGGTGATGTGATTGGTTATACCAAAAACAATCCATTTTAATTAGCATGCTTTAGTGAAGTCTAAAAAATAGTTTGTCATACAAGTTGGTGAACCTTGGGCTACGCAAGGAGCTTGTGAGGTGGACTTGTTGAAGTCAAAGTTATGTATGGATGGGTTATAGTGTGGCCTTCTGAAGTCAAAGCCCAAAAAGTTAGCTTGTAGGTAATGTTACGATGTGGGTCAATAGCAACATTGGTTGGCACAATGACCCGGTTAAATGCAAAGTTAACAAATGATGGATCAATGACAATTTCCACCTTTAATGATGAGCTAGCTGTTAGAATGAATGGACATTAGGGTGATGTGAGCCCATGTGTAACATTATGGTAGAAATCAAGAGTAGAAGGTAGAGGATCCAAGAATACTATAGCCAAAAGTGTTGTTAGAGTTGAATGCAATAGTGGGTGTGGTCTATTTGATGAGCTCCATGTTCACCTCATGAGTAAGAAGCAACTCACACAAATCTTCCATCAAAGAGTGGTAGTTCATGTGTGAACTATAACGATGGTTGTTAGTAGGGAATACGATGTGCCAAGTCCTTAAAAAAGTTGGTTCAAGAACTCATTATCTAAAATAGATTCTTGGATAGTACCTAGTTAGTCAACAAGTTAATTTCTTGCAAAAACTCACTTATTGAATGATAGCCTTTTTAAACAAATTGAAGGCATAATTTTAGGGAGGAAGCATAACTAGAACTTTGAGCTTTGAACTCCACAACCATTACCCTCCAAGCTTTTGTATAGTGATAACGTTAGGAAAGAGATTGCATAATTAAGTCTAAGCATGTATTAAGTATCCACCCCAAGTGTAATACAATTCCAAACCTGCCACTCAATGTACACAAAGTTGGTATTATGCATAATAGACCATTCTAAGGGCAAGGGAATGTGCCATCCAAAATGGGAAAAAGGCCACATGGCTTGAGAAAGGAAAGGTTATTCCTTTCCAACCTTGCTCCAATAGCCATATGGATGGATTGCTTGGGGCTAGAATGGTTGCTATAGGGAAAGTAGTTGCAAAATTCTGACTTAGTGGGGACACCATTGAACTTAGATCGGAAATTGATAATAATAATTTGGCTTTTGCTAAGGGCTAAACTAATACCAAATTAATGAAGAAAATATTGAAAATAAAACAAGAACAAAACAAATTGCATAAGAATAGAAAAAATTGTATTCAATGATTTGAGATTGTACAATGGCTTTCAATTTATAGGATTATTGAAACTACAAAAATAGAAACAAAATTGATTTACACTAAGTCTAATTGATATGTTTTTCATGAGGATTGTTCGGTGAAATCTAAATGCAAGTGAACATGTCGAACAAGTAATATAATGATAAGAAAGATATCGTCCCACAGAGATTGGTGATTACTAGACCAACTAATTACTAACGGTGAATAACTCCTAGAATTTATCTAGCAAACCAAATTGATGGATGATAGATTAACTAACTAAGTCTAAGAAAACTTAATAAAAGAAATATGTTAGAGTATATGACTTCACCATAATTACTAGGTACTAATATTGATTATTTATGCTTGCAAGAGAGATAATATCTATGTGATGGCGAAATTTCCTAATTTATTTACTATCCTATGTCTAGGTATAGCAAACCTACTTAGTTCATTAATTCATTATATCTCTATATGTGAATTGAAACAAACCAAATGCATTAGGATCTATGAATATTCCCAGTTTACACCAAAAGCCACACAAACAATATGGTATATGTCTATCCATATTTAATTTATGGTTACATATTACAAGAAGCAACTGCATGCTATTTCTTGTCGGTCTTTAACATGCAAATCAAGTCATCTAAGTGGTAGCTAATCACCTAAAAGCATTAAACTCCGTAATATGTAACTTCACATAAATAAAATATCTTGCAAAACATAATAATCATAAGATTCATACCATCATAATTAGGTTACATCGTAGCTCTAACAAAAATAAACTAAAACATAAAGAAATAATAAGGAAGAATGGTAATAAGAAATAAAGAAGGCATCTTGAATCCAAGAACAAGAAGTCTGTCACCCTTTTTGTCTTCTCTTCAAGAAAACCTTGAATTTTTGGCTTCTTTCTTGAGTTGTGCTCAATTTCCTCCTCCCCTCTTCTTTTGCCTCTTCTCTTCTCTTAAATAGGGTTTAGGTTTAGACCTATCTCCTATCCTAGTAGAATTAGGTTTTAGAGACCTAAAACAATTAGGTTTTGAACTCCTAAATTAATTGAGACTTGAATTCCTAACATGACTGGGTTTTCTATTTATTTAGAAAACCCAACAACAATAGAAAATCTAATAACAATCATCCAAAGCCCAAGCCCATCTTGACTCTCTTAATCTTAATATTATAATTTTGCCACACAATAAGCATCAGGTTCTTCATGTTCATCCCTTTTCTCCTTACCTCCTTGTGCTACAAAAACAAGACAAATTCAAATAAATAAGAGGAGTTCAAATATTTTCTCATAAGCATTGTATTATTTATTACCTAAAAAATAGGTAAAATAACTCTATAAAAATAGAGTTATCAATACCCCCAAACTTAACATTTTGCTAGTCCTCTAGCAAAGGCAATAAACAATATATGTTTTAGATAAAAACCCCTTCATGATATTCTCCCATAATTGCTCAACTTAACAATTCAAAGAAAAATATAGCTTTCATCCAAACACCATAATTGTTTCATAAGATAAGATAGACTCTTAACTATGTTGACCACGTGTGTGTGTGTGTGAGTCCTCATCTTTTCAACTATATGCACTCCAAATAAATTCACATTAATATGCAATCTCTCAAAATCTTTAACCAAACCTCATAGGTTTGCTTTTCATTCCTCTCTCCACTAATGTAAGCCAATCATCTAATCAAAAATCAATAGGACTTTTATAAGCTTGTAATGTAAGGCTGGGCTAGGGGTAAGATGAAAGTCATTTAGGCTAAATTCACCCATGAACACATTGCTTTCTATGATCTAATTTGAGCTTTTGTCACTTCCTTTCTTTGCTTTCTCTTTTTTTTTTCGCAAATGATCTTTCTATCACCATCTTTCTCATTTATTTTTTTCCCAAAAATACTTGATTTCACTTGGATTTTGACACTCACAAAAGTCACAATCATGCTTGCAATCATAAAGCAAGTAGTAGGACTAGAAATGTAACCATTATAATCTTATCTTGTTGATGACATCCAACTACTATGCAAAAGTCAATTATTGAACCTTTAGTTGCTTGAATTTGACAATAAGCAATAAGAGAATTCCATTCTTGGACAGATGTTGCTTTTTTTTTTTTTTGCATTCACAAAAGCAACATATTATGCTACATAATCATTGCAATCAACATCCTTCCCCTCAACTTCTCTTCACTCAAATAGACTTATATCCTAAAAATCAATATGTTCAAAGGTGTAGGACGAAAAGATAATTTGTCAAAGGCTCAAGGGTATATATATGTGGGTGTTAAACAAAAAAAAATGGATATGAATCAAGGCTCAGCAGGGTGACTGGTGATAAATAAATAAGGTTGGCTTGAAAGGCTCAAACGGTCCAAAGAATGGCCTAAATCATTTTCTCAATTAGATGCAGCTTAGGATTTCGCCTCAAGAGAAAATCAAACAAATTCTAAGATTCAGGTGAGATGTAAGAAAATCACGTACTTCATATGAATATTCTTTAGAAATACACACAATTTCAAAAATGAAGGACTTTCAGTGCTTAATAGGTGGATCAATATAATCAAAATCACACTTAATTCACACCACAATTGTAAGTTTGAAAAAAAATCTATATCTTCCAAAGAATCACCAAGAATTCACAACATGGGATGTAATCATGACATAAAAAAAAATTTCAATCAAATTTAGCACAAAGGTTCTTTCCCTACCCCCAAACTTGAATGAAGCATTGTCCTCAATGCAAAAACAAAAGAAAGCAATAATAAAGAAGAATTAGGAATGAGAAAACTCCCTTAATTGTAAGTCATATCCACGTAAAGCTTTGAAGAGATGGTGGTGACAAAACTTCTAACCAAACTGCTAACAAAATATTTGGGTTGCCTCCCAAGAAGCGCTTGCTTTATAGTTTTCAGCCAAACTATCCTCCACTTATTGCTCAAGGAGGATGAAACTCCAATAGTCTAGGAGACAGCTTGTGTCGTTTGATTGTTGAGCATTCTTCAATAAGCACAACTGTCCCATATACTTCTAACTTCCTTTTGTTCTCCAGTATCTCGTTCAACAATTTTGCACAACTAGATATTTGAACTGGAACACCTACAAAAGAAATGTTAATGTGCAATTTTAAAGATATATAAAGAGATTCCAAAAACTGCTTATCTTTTACGTGTTGCTGGAATCTTTGGGGAGATGGAGTTGGAGGCATAAAGGACATAGGATTTTCTGGAACAAGGTTGCTCCTAGGTGCCTCCTCAAGTTGTATGCTGACATCTTTATCATTATCTTTGAGACTCTCCTTGTAAACATCAACTTCTTCTACTTGCTTGCCACATGTTGAGGTTATTGCCTCTATGGTATCTTCAAGACTTTTCTCTATATCACTAGGCAAAGGACCCTCCTGATTCTCTGAGATCATACTAATGAGCTGACTCATCTACACCTTTAATTTTTGGATTGAAGCTTCTTGTCTCTGAAAACTCGCTTCTTGATTCTGAAATCTTGCTTCAATCCTCTCTGTAAAGTTCTGTATGGTGCTGGCTAGTTCACTAATCATGTTCTCGTAGTTAGGTTTCACCTCTTCTGTTTGCCAAAATGTTGGTTGCAGTCTCATCTCACTTGGGTTACTCCATGAAAAAGTTTGATGGTTGTGCCATCCCAGATTGTACGTATTTGAGTAATAATCATTTTGTGACCTGCTAGAAATTTCAACAAAATTAGCATAATCATTATAATGAGCATTAGGGTTACCTACTTGACATTCTGTGCTCTCATGTGCTCCACCACAAAATTCATATGATCTACTTTGATGTCTCACAACTGGAGTATTTAGGTTGTCTATCTTCTCATGGAGCACTTCTAATTGTGTAGACATTATGGTGAAGATATCTACTTCATGGACTCCACTTGCTTGATGCATTGGTAGCCTCTTAGTAGACCATTGATAGCTATTGGCTGACATTTCCTCCAAAAGGTTATACGCCTCTTCTGCAGTTTTGCTGTGCAAATCCCTTCCTGCAGCTGTATAAATTACAAAACGAAGATTTGTACTACACCCATCATAAAAAGTTTGTACTTGTAACCAAATGGGTAGTCCATGATCTGGACATTTCCTCATAAGTTCCTTGAATCTTTCCCAAGCTTCATACACTGATTCATTGTCCATCTGCATAAAAGTAGTAATATCGTTATGCATTTTTACAGATTTCGCCAAAGGAAAGAACTTACTAAGAAATTTATGAGCCAAATCATCCCATGTAGTAATCAATCTTGCAAAAAGAGAAAAGAACCAATTTTTAGCTATATCTCTAAGAGAAAATGGAAATAGTTTCAACCTAATAACATCTTCTGTAACTCCATGATCTCCAATCATGTCACAGAATTCAAGGAATGCTTCAATGTGAGCATTTGGATCCTCATTTGGTAGCCCACTATATTGCACAGATTTTTGAAGCATCTTGATGAGCACAGGTTTGATCTCAAAGTTATTTGCCTGAATTGCAGGCCTAATGCTTGATGTGGCATTCCAAAATGTTGGTGCAACATAGTCTTTTAAAAGTCTATATGTACCCTTATATCTTTCCATCATTGTTGCTTAACAACTTAACAAAGACTTTTTTTTCTTTTTCTTTGACAACTAATGTTTTTTTTTTCAACAACTTAAGAAAAAAAACAAAAAAAAATTTTCAAGAATTAAAAGAAACGATTTTTTTTGTTTTTCAAGAATTTTAAAAAAATGATTTTTTTTTCTTAAAAGAAAATAAAAGCTAGATTAAACCTAGAAATTATTTGATATTACTATTAATCAGCAGTAAAACAACCAATCCCCGGCAACGGCACCAAAAACTTGTTCGGTGAAATCTAAATGCAAGTGAACATGTCGAACAAGTAATATAATGATAAGAAAGATATCGTCCCACAGAGATTGGTGATTACTAGACCAACTAATTACTAACAGTGAATAACTCCTAGAATTTATCTAGCAAACCAAATTGATGGATGATAGATTAACTAACTAAGTCTAAGAAAACTTAATAAAAGAAATATGTTAGAGCATATGACTTCACCATAATTACTAGGTACTAATATTGATTATTTATGCTTGCAAGAGAGATAATATCTATGTGATGGCGAAATTTCCTAATTTATTTACTATCCTATGTCTAGGTATAGCAAACCTACTTAGTTCATTAATTCACTATATCTCTATATGTGAATTGAAACAAACCAAATGCATTAGGATCTATGAATATTCCCAGTTTACACCAAAAGCCACACAAACAATATGGTATATGTCTATCCATATTTAATTTATGGTTACATATTACAAGAAGCAACTGCATGCTATTTCTTGTCGGTCTTTAACATGCAAATCAAGTCATCTAAGTGGTAGCTAATCACCTAAAAGCATTAAACTCCGTAATATGTAACTTCACATAAATAAAATATCTTGCAAAACATAATAATCATAATATTCATACCATCATAATTAGGTTACATCGTAGCTCTAACAAAAATAAACTAAAACATAAAGAAATAATGAGGAAGAATGGTAATAAGAAATAAAGAAGGCATCTTGAATCCAAGAACAAGAAGTCTGTCACCCTTTTTGTCTTCTCTTCAAGAAAACCTTGAATTCTTGGCTTCTTTCTTGAGTTGTGCTCAATTTCCTCCTCCCCTCTTCTTTTGCCTCTTCTCTTCACTTAAATAGGGTTTAGGTTTAGACCTATCTCCTATCCTAGTAGAATTGGGTTTTAGAGACCTAAAACAATTGGGTTTTGAACTCCTAAATTAATTGAGACTTAAATTCCTAACATGACTGGGTTTTCTATTTATTTAGAAAACCCAACAACAATAGAAAATCTAATAACAATCATCCAAAGCCCAAGCTCATCTTGACTCTCTTAATCTTGATATTACAATTTTGCCACACAATAAGCATCAGGTTCTTCATGTTCATCCCTTTTCTCCTTACCTCCTTATGCTACAAAAACAAGACAAATTCAAATAAATAAGAGGAGTTCAAATATTTTCTCATAAGCATTGTATTATTTATTACCTAAAAAATAGGTAAAATAACTCTATAAAAATAGAGTTATCAGGGATTTTTTTATTATGAAAGTTTTTTTTTTGAAAGCTTAAAGATTATATATTACCAAAAAAAAATATAAGAATTCAATAGATTCTTTTTCAATTTCTATTTTCTTAGGAGAAAGAATAATTTCTTTTCTTTGGAATTTTTTATAGATAATTTTAAATTGCTTTTTATGTTCTTTTAAGGTTTTAGAAAAGAAAAGAATATCATCTATATATACAACACAAAAATCTTCAAGGTCTTTAAAGATTTTATCCATCCATCTTTAAAAAACTTGATGAGCTATATTAAGTCCAAAAGGCATTACATTCTAGTGATAATGTCATCTTGGAGTCTAAAAGTTGTTAATGGTCTAAACTTCTATGTTAATATTATATGCCAAAATCCTGACTTATAGTCAAACTTACTAAAATATTTTGATCCCTTAGTTTGACTAATTTAGACATCTTTTTAAGGAGTAAAAATAGCTATCAAACTCTAATTGCTCATTTAACCTTTTATAGTTTACGACTGTTCTAGCTTTTCCTCTTTTTATTTCACTATGATTTTTTCCTAAAAAAGCTAGACTAGAATGAAGACTAGTTGTCCCTTTTATTAGTTTTTTATCTAGTAATTCTTTATTTGAACATCAAATTCATCTATAGCTTATTTGGTATAGATCATTGGCTTGATTCTAATTATAACATTAGGGTCTTTTAATTTTAAACTATAGTATCGAGGGTTTCTCAACCATAGTTTCAAAAGGTTTTCACTAAAGTTCCCTTCTAGGATTTTATAAATCCAATAAGAAGGCTCTAGTATATTAATGATGTGTTTGTGATTTTCACGCTTTGTTAGCATAAGGTTAGGTGTGCATTTATACCTATGTTGTTATAACACAAGTATATTGACTTTCTCTTTTTTAAAAGTTAATCTAACATGTGTATCTTGTAACTTTATAGGATAATAATTATCAAGAAAATTATTTACTGAAAGAAAATCACCATGCATATTTGGGAAAAAAAAAGTATTTTGGGAATGACAAATTTTTTATTACTCATCTCTATAGCAATATTTTTTGCTTTATATTCTATTTTTGTTTTATTATTATCAATTCTTGTGACTATTATAGGATGCTTCATGAGTACCCATTTTTCTATAGATAAAGCATTTCATCTACAGCTACATATTGTAGCTCCAATGTCTACTAAAACATGCAAACTATATGGTTTACATCTTGGAAAATTGAAATTCTCCATAACATATTTATATTTTCTCTTTTTCTTACCTTGGCTAGGTGAAAAAATTATTTCTTCATCTCAAATTCACCTTCTTGAGTACTTTTAAGTTCCCAAATTTTCTATGGCTGAAAAATTTTTTATAAGATTATACAACCTTTGTGTGTGTATTTTACATCATGACTATTGGAGACGTCCCAAAATCTTAAAGTAGTCTCACATAATTTGGGAGTCCATATCCCTCATAGATTGAGAAAGAAAAGAGTCCATGTCCATATGAATTAAAAAAACAAGCTATGTAAGTTGGAAGGCCTATAAAAAGGCTTTTAAGTAGTCTATGATAGGGTGTAGAACCAAAGCTTAGGTAATACTACTTATAAAGTATTAGATTATTTGAAAAGTATTATAAAATTAAGGTTGTGAGAGTTTCTTTTATCTTTCTTATTCAAAAGACTAAAATTGTAATAATTGAACTATTATTAAAGAGACAAGAGATGTAGGTCATTATTGGTCCAAACCTTCTCGAAAATCCCTTGTATGCCTGGTTGAGCTTGATCATTTATTGGAAATTTTACAAAAATCCTAACAATGACATACTAAAAAAATGAAGTTTCTTTTGAAGGGTCAGAATTACCATCGTTTTCATTTATAGTATAAATCAAGCAGCCTTCGGCTTTGGCTTTATACGCTTTGCTTTTGAATACAGGAAGACTCCAGCAAGTGTCATTGCAGTTCCTGCAGTAAAAGCAGGTTGAGATGCATGTAAACGACCGAAGAGATATAGAAGAGAAACTTCACAAGCATATATACCTATAAGCTAGGTCAGTAAAAAATACATCTAAAACGGACAATCTGTCCTCTATCATCAATTGGTTTTAAGGAATTTACCAAGGGAGTTAATGGGCAATACGGGCGTCTGGAAGAAGATAATTGAGGAGACTATCACCACGATGCGCTTCACGCAACTTCCAACTGAATGGGTGACAGGTGATACCATCTCTAATATCATAAAGGATACCTGTAAGACAAGATACAACAGAATTAGCCCGTCATTGACTGAATTCTCTTCGTAGAAGATATCCATTGTTGGAATGGAAAGATAAACAGAAAATTGAAGTTCCACCTATCCTGATCTATTTGAGCTTTTCTCATAATAGCAGTGAAAACGAAGACGTTGGAGTTTCTAAGGCATACATCAAATAGATTCAATGAAAATTTCTCATGCAAGGTTTGGAAAAAAGACTCGTACCTGTCCCACCTTTGGGTTTAGAATGTTATCCTAAATACTGTATGTATTATTCTAAATTACATTTGCCTTGGAAAGTTATGTCTGAGTTGCTTTGAGAAAAACATCTTCAGAATAATGACTTTATGATACTTTTTATGTCTGCCATTAAAACAGATAAAGATTTGCACGCCCTCATGACAAAGCAAGCGAGGTCCCCAATCTGCAAAGCTCATTAATATAGCTCTGTCATTAGGAAAAACAAATAGTAGTATGGAGGAACTTAGAGCATAGCCCCAATGAGCTACGATGGAAAGGAGGAGAATTTTCAGGAGTAAAGCAGGACTGATGTTTGACAACTGGTAAGTGCAAAATGTGACTAAAGATGCAGATTTGTGTCTATAGAAAATCAATTCTTAAAAAAGGGGACGTATATGTCCTGCGCAGTGTATTAACTAAATAGAAATAAAGCATATAAACAATCAAAGGGCTCACCTGCTGGTAACTATGGAAGCAGAATCCAGCCAGAACTAATCTCACACACAGTTCCCTAACACTTAAGCCTTGATTTGCCTAAAAAAAAAAAAAAGCAAAAAGACAACCGCTTGATGCAAAGTTTTTTTTTTTCTATGATATTATTCATTAACTATAGCAGTATTAAGAAGAAGTGAACTTACAGCAGATTGAAGGTATGAAGGAGTGAACTTAAGTCCTTCCATGAAAATAGCCACAGGAACCAACATGACAAAAGAAATGACGGTTATCATCGAGAAGAGATTGATATTGTCCAAACTTTCCTGTCAAGAACAGAATGCTGGTTAAGGCCATCTTTGAAGAATATTGTCAGAAAACCCAGAAGATATGACTGTACAATTATTTATATAGACATCATAAATTTCATCACCTAATTGTGTAACAACCACATTAGTGAACTTATCCTACTTCCATTTCTACTTTTACAGTGATTTGTGGGAGTCTGATGATTCAGAGGAATATAAATTTTAGCAACAGGTTGCTTACCTCTTTCTTAATCATTAATATTTTGCACAAAACATTACGGGTTTGGTTTGTCAGATTGGAAGCCATTGCACTACTAAAACCAGTCCTGTTTCAAAATGGAAGAATCAGTCACGTATGTGTACCAAGCCTTTGAAGAGACGTAATTGCTTTATCTATTCGCATAGTCTATCCAGGGTTCTGTCCGGAGAAGTCTCCATGCAAAAGAAAAATGTATTTTTCATATTCCTTAATGAGACAAATGTAGTTTGCTCTCTTACCAATTGAAAGAGGCCTCGGTGAAAGATGCCAATACCACTCCACCTACAATCGGTAGAAGGGAAGAAACTACCCAGAGAGTGGGCCTCTGTAGGTACAGGATGGTTAAAACTCAAAGACATAAGCGTATATGTAGATGTAATCGAGATGGTACATGACATGAACATGCATTACAAAGGCACCTTCATAAACTGCCTGCACTAGTATAGGTCTTCATGAATAAGGACTTCAAGAAAGCTCATCTTCAGAGTAGGAAAAAGAAAAGGGGGAAAAAAGAAAGGATAAGAAAAAGAAGACGCTTCGTGACTACTCCTCATTAAATGCTAAAATATCTTGCTTTGCAGTTCAGATGACCAATTTAAACAAACGAGCTGTAAAAGCAAAAGCAACCAACCACGAGTGCAGCTTAATTATTTAAAAGAGGGATACACAACAGTGGATTTTGTTCATAGAAACTTCAATCGTTTTCTTCAGATTCTGGGTACTCAAAGACCCCATGGACCGCAGATTACAGTTTTTAATTTATATTACAAAGGTCTAGCAACCTTGAAGGGTCCAATACACAAATCAATCTCCGAAAGAAATTGGTCCAGACAATTGGGAATGACGTAACGAAATAGCATTCTCCCCTTCACAACTAGGAGGTACCTCCAAATTTTTTCTTTGTTTTTGCCGGGAAATTTGTGATACAAACAGAAGAAAACCAAGTTCATAGGTCCTGATTCTTCCTTAGTATTCTACACTTATAAAACAGAGTGGAGTCTCTTACCTCACCAACAACTAAGGCAGAGAGTACAACCGTGAAAAAGGGCTCCATGGCTTTGATTGTGTGAGTGAACGAAACAGAAACTTTCCCAAGACTAATGTTGGTTAGGAGGTTCCCCATTGTGTGCCCCACAGCAAGTGGCAAAATGACTGCAAGCTGAAAATTGTATATTCATGGAGAACATTCCGTCAAACAGACGGGATTGCGTCACTCTTAACACTTAATCAAAAGAACAGGGTACCTGAGAAGGAGTAATCTTTGGCCTGGTAGCAAAATTAGACGCCCACATAAAAACAATCATCAAAGCCCCAACGCCAAATTCAAATGCTGTCACCGTCGCAGGAAATGGATAGACTTTTAGAACCTATAAACCGAGCTGTAGCATTTAAATTCTAGCTCCCTTGAGATTCAGCAAATACGACAGTCTCAGACGACCAGTTTCAAACTACTATAACCCCAACTTGGACTCGTGCAAACGAAAGAAGTGGTGCATGAGATTTTCCAGCCTTTGCAATGTGGAGAAAAATGCATACCCCTTCGTATTTCGGAAAGGAGAAGGTTAATCTTTTCAGATAAATGGCATTGTCAGTACTGAAAAAATAATTCCAAGTTTGAACTCCTGAGGAAACAACAAAAGATAAGGAAATTTGGCTATCCTGACTATACTAAAAAAAATCCAGAATTTGAACTTTTTTCTAGGTGATCAGAGAAGAGAAGTCGCTTGGTATTCAGAGTAACAGGTAGCACCCAAACCTCGAAAAAGAAAAATACAAAAGGCTGAGGCGACACCTGGAGATAGAGACAAGAGATGAACCTGTTTATTGTAGACATTGAAGTAGATATTGAACAGATACCAAATCCCAAACATGGCCCCGAGCCGCAAAGTCCTAATCACACCGCTCGGTTTCACGACATCGCCTCCGGTCGGAGGCGTCGAAGTCGCGTTGACCTTTAACTTCTTGGCTCCTTGGTTCGAAATGAAGAAGAAACCATATTTTCGGAAACTTTGCCCTGGGAGTTCCCGAATGAAATTGAGATCGAGCAGTCTTGCAGAGGAGATCGAAAGCTGAGTGAATTTAGGGTATCGAGTCCGGTTTGGAGGTTTGAAACATGGCGTTGAGAGAGACAGAAGTGAGGTAGTGGTCTGCATCGTGTGGAATTCGGGAAGCGAACGTTGGAGAGAGAAACAGGGGTCTTAACGTTGCATGCGACAAAGCCATTATTCAACTGGATAATCTGCACACGGGTTGGCTGGATTAAAAGCAGCCGAGTTTGAAATACCTGATGTCCCATGATAATACCAATTTATTTAACGCTCTTGGTTACATATTCACCACTCATATTTACATCATTACATTGAAGCAAATATCGAATTTCAAGCTTTGCATGTAAGTCTAATCTAATAAGAAACATGATTAAGTTACACTGCTAGGTTAAAATATGAATACGTATTGAAATGGTTGAAGTAATCAAAGATATCCAAAGAATGATTTGTCCATCTGAGAATTGGATGCAAGTGCCGGGTGGTGGTTAACTAAATAGGAATGAATGGAGAGAATTCGTCGAGATTATTCGCCGCTTCTGCATGGGACCCAGATTTTGGATTGACGAGATATCTAAAGACACTAACAGTTGAAACTATCGTGAATGCGGATGGTGACGGAGACAAAGACGTGGCGTACGACGCTCCAACATGGGACACTGACAGTGGTGATGCCCATTGCTTCACAAGATATTTCGAGGTTTCTTCCATCCACCTCTGGTTATCCTCGAATGCGGGACTTTGGGGTTGCTCACCTTTGCGATTAGTGCACATTAAAAGCTGTAAATTGGTTTGACAGCTATTGAAAACAATTCTCATTTGCCACTATGAGCAATTACATGGCGACCATTCTTGATCCCAATTGTTCTCGGCACCATATGAAACATATGGAGCCAAAAAAAAAAAATTGAACTTGACCACTGAGCCTACAGAGCAGATAGAAGAACAGAGACTCGAACCAGCCTACGAAATTGAGGAGTGGCCTCATAATAAGAAGCAGTACATTAGGCAAGACATTTGAGTCTTGCAAATGTCAGATACCCAGTGTGACCTTTTGCTTCCGAGCATGGCTTAGCCATGACTGTCGGGCCACTCAAATTGTCCTTCACATTGCTTCCCTCACTAGAACGCTGCCGCCTCTTACGTGGGAGAGACCCAAAGTCGCCTTCGTCTCTAACTTCGTAGGTACGAAGAAGTATCTCAAATGTCCTTATATCTATCACACAAGCAGGAAATACATGGACAAGCACCCGTCAGTAACTAAATTGGCCATCAATTACTGAACTAGAAAATTTGAGGAGAAGCTATTAAAAATAGCAAATACACGACTGACAGAACAGAATCCTGATTCTAAGACACAAGAGAAATTGTTGTATTGAGGCATACCAGTGAAGTTAGATCTAAGAGAATCGCTGGCTCGTTGTACTTGCTCAATACATGGGGAGAAGGAGCACAAAATCCCATCTGGTTTCAACATTTTCCCAGCTGAAGGAATGGCCAGCCACGGCTGAGGTAGGTCAAGAAAGACAGAATCCGCTAATCCAGAAAATTCATCTGGAAAACCTTCCCCCTGGATATCTCTGACTCCCACAGTGACTAAGCCGCTTATTCCCGTCTTTTCAAAATCTTCCCTACAATGATAAACATATCCAAGTTTCAGTGTATCTTCTCATATATTTAGTAACATAAACAAAGTTGGAATCAGTTAAGAGGTTAAATCTCAAGTTACTACCTAGCTCACCAAAATAATACTACCTAGCAACAGTACTAGGAACTACTTGGGGGGAAAAAAAAGGTGGAAGTTATTGATATTTGTTAAGCGCAAAGAGCTCCTAGAAATTGAGATTGCCTCTCAAGATGATATAGAACAAAATCATATATCTTATAAATAGAAAAGGAGAGTCTCCTCAGATATTCAATTAGTTATTAAGCCTGGCCAAAATAAGTAACCTCTTTTACGAGTCCTGTCCAAATAGTTTCAGCATTCAAAAAACAACCACTAAACTAAAGTTATCACAAAATGAGTAACAGTGTAAATGGACAATCTAATCATAATTATCAGCCATCCCCAAGGTTCAAGTGAAACTTTCCATTTCTTACCTGGCCGAGGCTGCCCTTTGTTCATGAAAATCAAATGTGTAGACATGTCCTGCAGGAGCAACAGCCCTTGCCAGTGATGTAGTTAAAGATCCACTTCCAGTTCCAGATTCCAGAACCAAACAACCAGGAACTATTTCCAAATACATGATCACAAAGCTAATATCAGCAATATAGAGAATCTGAGTCCTATGACTTAGAACCAGAGTCCATAATTCAGGAGTAGGAGCTAACAAGTAAACAAAGCCACCCTTGCTGCTAAACACCTTGGATCCAAATGGCTTTCCAATCCAGTCTGAATGTTTGAATACACCAAACCGATTCTGAAGTACCGAATCCTGACTTACTTTAACAGCCTTCATGTTGTCATGCCTCTCATAAACAATAACCAAATCTCCATCACAAATGCAACGACTAAAAGATATCTTTTTTTCCGGATCAACAGGCAACATCCCCAATATCTTGAATTATATTGCAGAATAAAATTAGCAACTGCCTGTTAAAATCAAATTCCAAATACGGTTAGTGACATAGCAACTAAAAACTAAAAAATCTAGAGACGTTGATGTTATGAAGCTGAAAAGGTTCCTCAACGTGCTTTACACATTGCTCATCAACTTTTGCAGGAGTCTGTTTATATAAAAGCACACAAACTCTCATGTCCCACATGATCCCAGCCAATTTGCTCTACAGCATGAGATATTCAATCAACATATATGACAGAGAAACTGATATCCCAATATAAAATCCGAAACAAAACTACTGCAACAAAAATCATAAACATTAATATCCAAATGCCCAAAGATAAATAGCATAACATGAACTTCGAGAAACTAAAAGCTTGCTATGGTAAGGCCCCATAATCTAGCATCAACTTTGTGATAGCCGTATCAGCTATCCAAAAGTCATAAGCCCATCATATGCAGGTAATCAGAAACCTATATTCCCTTGAAATAGTTGTTACCCCAGAAATCCATTATTCTGATCACTTTTTTACCTCAATATTAATGCAGCTTCACTGAACTTCGAAAGAAAATTCCAAATCCTTAGTGCTTGCAGGTGCTGGCAACAGACCTCAGGCTGCAGCGTAAGACATAAAACATCAGAGACAGCAATGCAACTATATCAAGCTGCTACAGACAACAGTTATAAAGTAAGCAAATATGAAGCTGCGCATGGCAGTAGTCAAAGATCAAAACGCTATTGTTTGATTGATTAGAATCTCTTGCTCCCCTCGGAATTCTGATGAGTTCAACTACTGATTTGAACTATAAATAGCTTGTTCAAATGTTCTTTATATTTTTTGCTATAACACTATTCGCCAATCTAATACATCCAGGTAAAACAATAACAAGCAGATAACATCACCAGTTGTGAGATTCAGATGCTACAAGTAAAAAGTCTGACTGTTCCCTTAACAAGGACTGCCAATACTTTCCATCGCATTGAGCTTCGCATGCTAGAGCAAATATAAACTATGACTCACTTAAGCACCGGATATTTAATAAATAATTGATAAAAATAAAAATAAAAATAAAAAGAGGGACAGAGACAGAGAGAAAGAGAGGGAAGAAATCAACTCAAAGTCACTGTAAGCCCATCTCTTTACTCTATTCCGTTTCTTCTCTAACCAATGTCTACTATCAGCCCGGTTCTTCCCTAACCAGTGTCCACTATCAGCCCAAAAAATAGCATTCAAATAATCCTCATAGTTCGGAACAGCATGTTAATTCCCAACAGCCCCGCCAAACCTCAAAATTCTTAAGCCAATCATCATCAAATATTAACCGCACCCGCATAGCAGTGAACTATAAAGTTGTCAGACTGCAATAAGCAAAGCACACTCTCAGACACTCTCACCCTCGAAAGAGGCTACCTCGAGCACAGCTCGTGGGTCACACAAAAGTGGCCTCAGACTCCATCCTCAAGCCACCGAGAAGGTATAACAGTGTGAGAGAGATTATGGAATGTCGGAAATCAGAGAGAATCAACGAACCCATAAATAAAGTCACAGAGAGAAAAAGAAGGAAAACTTACAGGGTGTAGGAATCAGAGAGGAAGGTTGCAAACCGCCTGATCATCCCTCGGAAGCAAAGCTTGCCTTTAGGGCGGACTCGGATTCAGATTTTTGGGCTTAAAAATTGTGGACCTCGTAGGTTTAGTTTGGTTAGCAAAGGGACACCGAACGGTTAACCCATGGATATCCTTTTATAACCCGTATCTGCTTTTAGCCACTATACATTTATTTAATTTACCTAGATACAAAATTAAGATCCTCGCATGGGGTAACTATTAAGATAACTAGAATTAGATGTGGAACGAGGAATTTCATTAAGAGTGAAAAACCTTTAGGTACGTTGGGTGGTCCTTCCTTTGCTATAGAAAGACTTCAATTTCTTCTTCTTTCAAGAATACCACTCCGCTTCAAATTTTTGGTTTTACCAATGAATTTATGCTCCAAAATTTTTAAACTTCTCTGGGTTTGACTTTTGTAAATAGTATTTTAGATTTTCCACTTTTTTAAGTTTTAGGCATAATTTTTGGATTTTCGCTTACACGCAAGCCTAATCTCAAAGTTTAGATTTTTTCTCACATTAAAAAGAAAAGTGGAAAACTTTAACCATATAAAATGACATATTATACCATTCCTTTCATTGAATTAACCTTTCAAGTTAAAACCCAAACCAACAGCAAGACATAGAAACGCCGTTGGGCTTTCTAGTCCCAAGATTACATTCAGTCAGCCGAGTTTGCCAGTTAAAGCAAAGGAATTTAGCGGATTAACGAGTGTACACAGATGGGCTTACCACTCGCTTTGAAGGGTTACTTATGGCTTTCATCTCAATGGAAGTCTTTCTTAGAAACGATTGAAGCAGCTCTTTTAACCCCCTCTCAGAAGATTCTTCAGCCACTCAACGCAATTATTTTTCGTCTCAGTTCTAAGAATTCCTACTTAGGGATTCCATATACAGTAATCTAACACCAAAGTAATCCCTCAAAACACAAATCAATTTAGGCATGCCGCAAAAGCAAAACACAACAAAACTTCCAGGCTGAGACGGATTCTGCCTCTTAACATCACAGCAGCTGCCTACAAACTATAGCTACATCATAATGCGGGTTTGTTGCCAGCATAATTGAGATATAATACCAGGAAAAGAACAAATAAATGTCAGAAGAAAATGATGTCAAATGATTAAACCATCACAATGGAACTTCAGGAAAAGTCAACGCTGCATCTAGCGTTCATAGTACAAACTATAACGGATAAGTGACTGGGAAAGCACTAGCTCCCAGTCTCAACTATCCAATCGATTCCGACACTTCGAAGGAAGTATACATTTTGGTGAAAGGAATTATTGAGAAAGAAAAGGGCTTGGAAATCATCTCAACCCAGGGTTCAACACATAAGGGTTCCACTTTGGAGCATACATATCACCAGTTGTATCATCCTGACCAATCACCATTCAACGTACGCGTATATTAGTAAGGTAAAGAGGAAACTAGAACATTGAAATGGTTAAAAATCCTTTGGAAAAGGAATTCTAAATAATTTTGACATTCATCATTCCTCACAACCAAGACGCCCAATACATAGAATGAGGTTCAAAAATTAAATAAACTGCGACATATCAGTAGGTACAATTCCTCACTTTAACTGCCAATGAGCTCCAGCTAGGATGGTAACTTCGAAACCCACTATGTATGGATATAGTTCACAATGAAAGAGAAAATAACTAGCTAATGTTATACTAGTGAAATACCCGATATATGACGACCACTAAATGATCAACCCTTCAGCTCCTTGTTTACTTTTAGTTACTACAACTAACACAACCAGTTCTTAGAAACATTTACCATGGCTCTGATAGCCCTAAATTCTCCAACATAGCGACATCCCATTCATAAGGTCCAAAGAAATCAATAAAGGAGTCTAACATTAAAGTAGCTGCAAAAAATAACCTCTATCAAAGAACGAAGCTACTAGAAACCACACCACATTCAACTGTCGTATAAAATCTTAAGTTTAACTTCCATTGGATTAGCTATGGTTATCAACGCTATCTACTCATCCATTAAAAGCCTACATCCGCACTCCGTCCCAATCCCGCTTTAGAAAGATATCCACAATCCAGAAAAATAAAAATGAGTCCAGTGAATTGGGTTAAACTTATCATCTAAAAGCATTGATAATTCAAATCCATCGCATAGTCCTCGATAGATATTCAAGCTCATCCTTTCAAAAAATCCAAACTATTCTTACATAATTGACAAAGCTATGCTATTCACAACCCCAGATACATAACCTTGCCCGAAACCAGCATTCGCAAACCAAAGCAAAAATCCTAACAGCATTAAGCGAAGAGACACCTGAAAATTTAACACCGATTCATCACTGCGTTCCATTGTTCGCAAATCGAGAGCACCGATTTAAGCAAAAAACCATCAATCGCATCAAAAATTCAATGTAATCTTCTAAATGGCTATCAACTATTAATATGGCAACGAACATACTTGAACCTAGAAATGTAAGCAAATTATTCAACTGCAATAACTCAGGTATCAAATCTAGCACTTATATAAACTATTAGATGAAGAACCAAAACGTCAAAATCCCACATTCAAAATCTCCTAAAACACAAGTTGTCATCTCAAAAGCATTGAATCTTAAAAAACAGTCCAAAAGAACTCAAAAGACTCGACCTTTATCGGCCTAAGCATCACCAGCCGTCTGGTAAACATAGGTCAATCCACACTTCCCACAGTAGTGCCTATCAAAATGGTTGGCCATGAAGGTTCCAGCCCCGCACTCCGCGTTGGGGCACTCCTTTCTGAGCCTCTGGACCTTCCCAGAGTCATCAACCTTGTAGAACTGGAGAACAGCAAGCTTGACCTTCTTCTTCTTGTGCTTGATCTTCTTGGGCTTGGTGTAGGTCTTCTTCTTGCGTTTCTTGGCCCCTCCGCGAAGGCGAAGCACGAGGTGAAGAGTGGACTCCTTCTGGATGTTATAATCCGCCAAAGTCCGGCCGTCCTCAAGCTGTTTTCCAGCGAAGATTAGGCGCTGCTGGTCCGGTGGAATCCCCTCCTTGTCTTGGATCTTGGCCTTGACATTGTCGATGGTATCGGAAGACTCGACCTCTAGGGTTATGGTCTTGCCCGTCAGGGTCTTCACGAAGATCTGCATCGTTGCACTCTGGCAGGGTGAACTACAGCGTTCAAGAAGGTTATGATTTTATAGGAAGGGCGAGTCATATTAGGGTTTTGGGGGTTCAGGAGGTTTCCTGTGGGCTGTGGAATGTGGGGCTTTAGGCTTAGTTATGGGCCATTCAGTTTTCTATTCAACTAAAAGTCATTGGGGGCCCTATGGGAATGATGGGCTTGTTTTCCTTTTTTTCTTTTCTTTTTTTGACAATTTAGTTTTTTATAAGAGAGCAAAATGAGAGACTTTTGAAATAGAAAGTGAGAGAACATCTTGGATTTTGTTTGTTCACCAATTTCTTTTGTCATGGAGTGTTAGAATTGAAAAGAACTAGATTTTGAAAAGAAAAAATACAAAATTTTGTCTTTCATTTAATAAGAATTTAATGCAATACAAATATAAACATATTTTGTTAAGAAATTTAAAATTTAACTCAAAAAGTAGTTCATTAATTATTTTTATATTTAAATATTATTTATAAATTAAAAATATTATTTTATTTATAAATATTATTTTATTTATAAATATTATTATTTTAAAAAATACTTTTTATCCTTGACATTTTTTTAGACAACACCTATGAATGGAATTTTTTAGAATAAAATGTCTTGAACTATGATATTATTTTAAAAAAAAACTTCAATTTTAATTAAAAAATTAACTAAAAAATTCATGAGATATTTTTTGTATTCAAACGTTATCTTGTTATTGATTAGATTAACAGCCTTGTCTTCTTGGCTCTCTCATTGTTTTATCCAAGTACAAAGTTAAATATAATTACTTTTTAACGTATTTTTCTAACACGAAAAATCTTTTTAAAACTCTCTTTTTATCATCCTAGAAATAATCAAATAATACTCAAATTCCTAGCACTTATCATCTCTTCCGTAGGGGATCCAGCAAATGATATCTTAGAGCTTGGCAGCACCCCTTGTTAATGCATATATTACTCGTTCAAGCACACTAATTTTCCTAAACTAAACACCTAATCGTGGAGTTCAAGGACAATAGTCCCGTATGAGGGTTACTTCCAATGGTTTCAGAAATAAACAAATGGTAATCGATTTTTTTACCTAGAAAACTCTTGGGGCGCCCTATGATACCAATTATCAAACCCTCTGAGACGTACCAGAAATTTCCAATTACGGGTGGGATGTTTCTTTTGGTAAGTTCAATGAGAAGTAGCTTTCCCTCGAACAAGAGCTAGAGCGGATTCAATTTGTCTTAAGTTTACATTATAAACCATTTTTCCGGGTGCAGCCAAATTTGGTCTTTGTCCTGGTTCAGGTGGATATGTTATGTCCGTCATCTTAATCCGGAAGGAGAAAGTTCTCTGGTTCACATTTTTTCTCTGGAAAACCTGACATTTCTGTGACCATCTTTCTGGAAGTCATTCAGCCTTAAAAAATTTCACTCCCTTTTTCTGAGTTAGTAGTCCGTCTGGTTGCCGAGGAACTGAAGGATAGCCAGAAAATATGGAGACTTCTATTATGGGTTGTGGTTTATAAACGTCCATATGCTCCACCGGGTGCTACCCTTTTCTCAGGAACCAAACTGGGCAGGTGAAACCCATTTAAGTTTAAAGAATCTGGTTTGGCTTCTCCGTCTTGAATCGGTTTTAATGTTTTTGTGTCCTGTAGTACAAAATGAACCTGTGAGCTTCAGTTTTGAGTTTGAATTTGCACCGACATTTTTGAAAGTTTGGTCGAGAAATCTAACCCTTTTTGTTCGAGATAGTGAGAATTCGCTTCGTTTCCGTGAGATTCTTGTCGAAGTTCAAGCCTTTTTTATTTATAGGAATAAATGAATGTTTATTAGGGTCGCTGCTATTATGATTCTGACATTGATAAGCCACACTGTTGAAAAGAGAGTTGTGATACAGTCAGGCCACCGACGATAAAGGGACTTTAAAGAGAAGTCTCTTTTTTGTGTCCCTGGCATTTTAAAGAGGTATGTAATTGTTTACCATGTGATATCGACATTGTCATTCACAAAGCAAATTATGGATAGGGATTCTCTAATGCGGTATTTAGGATCTTCATATAATAGAAGCTTCTTCTTTTTTTTTTTTTCTCTTTTGGGCTGCATAAAGAACAAAATCGTTTCTATTAAGACTCCTGAAATTGTTACTTACGATTCCCCCTATTGGAAGTTTTCTTTCCCTCAACTCTGGAAAGTATCAGAGAACATACCAAGCATACGAAAAGAATGGAATGACAAGTTGTAGTACAAATAACACCATGGTTCTTTAGCAGGATGCAGCCAGAGGTTCCTGCTGATACAACAACCCTAAGCTATTGGTTGAACTGGAGGGTCTTTCTCTGTGCACTTTTGGTAGTGACGCCCTTGTTTATAGCATCATTGATGATATGGAAGAATGAATACTTGGACCATTTGAAATCCGACAGAGAAGAAATTGAGCAAGATGAAAACCAGACTATGCGTGACAGTAAAGCATGGAGACCATGTCTCAAAGGCATTCATCCCATTTGGCTGCTGGCTTTCCGTGTCTTTGCATTCTCTTTACTCTTGGGAACACTAGTTGTCAAAGTTGTTGAAAGTGGGGGTCACATATTTTACTACTACACCCAGTAAGCCTTCTCTCAGTTGTGTCATCAATTAGCCCCTATATGTCCATTTATTACCAGACTGTCATATATTAAATATGAAGTGTAGCTGAAGAATGTGGTACCATTACATGAAACAAATATGAAATAGATACTTGTGATGGGCATAATCATTTGCGCATCACTCACCCAACAGGCACAAATAACTATACAAGTCATTCCTCCCTTTTGAAAGAGGACAATTATTACACTTGACACTGGCATAAGATCAATCATGGACCTATCTCTAAATTCTCAAACTTCGTGACTTTGAAGGGATTATTTCATTTCTCTTTTGGCTGGTGTAGACCATTTTTTCCTTTTGAAGTATGCGCTGACATTCCCTTTGATTTCAGCTTCCTAATTAATCACGAAATGTGACTTTCATATGATACTAACTTGGGGTTGTGACCTTTGTTATGGATTCTGGACAGGTGGACTTATACTTTGCTTACAGTTTACTTTGGGGTATACCTTCCAATCTCCTTAAAAGCCTCCTGTCAAAACAACACTAATAGGAGATAGCTTGAAAACCTGTCATTTTTTTCATTTTTTTATCTTTGTATTACCATTCCCAGTGTGTTTACGGACTAGGCAATTCACTTTTCATTACAGGTCTGAACATTGTTTTTGTAGTTTGGATCGCTTCTTTCAGCCTATGGGTGCTGCCAGTATCACCTAATAAGCAGCAGGGATTTAGATATTTCTCACGTTGGCTCAGATGTGGAGCAAGGATCATATGAGCCCCTTACATACAGGGGGAGGACAAATACATGCAAAGCAAGAAGAGTCTCTGTTTCCCAGGAAGAAAACTGTGTTTTCCAAGCTGCAGGCATTTGCAGTTGTAGCTTTGAAGTTATCTTTCAGGTGAATTATTTTCCAAGAATCAAAAGCTGCACAGTTAGGATAAAGGGAAGCTGAGATTGACCGGTTAACCCAGCAATGCTTAAGCAGTTAGCTGTTAGTGGATCAGTTGTTCTTGTGATGATCGCTTTAGATGTTCAACAACCTCATTTCAAAAATATTTTTTGTTTACACTTAGTTTAGGCTGTCAAAGAAACTAGAAAAGATACTTCTGTCACTCAAAATCATCCTCAATGTAACTTTGTTACAGATAAGCGCTGGGGCAGTTATGCTGACAGACTGTGTTTATTGGCTCATTATCTTTCCGTTTCTCTTCATCAAAGATTACACTCTCAATCTTGTAAGTTCATCATGATCACTCTCTACTGCCGTTTAATTTACCTTTTTCCCTTTTTGTGGGGGAGTGCAAAGATGTTCAAATTTTAAATTTCCCAGTTAAGTTTTTAACAGCCAAAACCAACCTGGGCGTCACTTGCACCACATCCAACTTGTTCCAACACTAAAAGTAATGAACAGATAAAGTATACGAGATCCATTTGGACTCATTACAAGATCCAGCCTACTGTGTAACCAAATCGGTTCCATGCCTTTGCTGGATTCATTTTAGCTAATAATCTGTCCCAATCTCATGTCAGATGACTGTGAACATGCATACACTCAATGCAGTTTTGCTCCTTGGCGATGCAGCATTGAATTGCTTGGTAACTTTTGTGCTTAAATGCTTTCTCTTTCCCTTATTTCTTTTATCATTTCTTCCATAGCCATAACTGAAAATTCCTTCTTGCTCTTTCAGCGGATCCCCTTCTTCCGGATTTCTTTCTTTATTCTGTGGACAGGTGTTTTCATCATTTTTCAGTGGACCATTCATATTTTTGTCGCAATTGGGTAATGATTTTATTTGTTGGTATACACAAATACGGGGACATATGTTTTTTAAATGAAAATAAATCATAGTTCACTTCCGCACAGGTGGCCATATCCATTTCTTGACTTATCATCACCGTATGCTCCATTCTGGTATGTCATCTGAAATTTATTTGATGAGCCAGAGGAAAATGTAGGTTACATAAAGATGTTTTGAGCTTCAGTTTATACTACTTGTTTATGCAACAAAGCCATTTTGATTTTTAGGTGTGGTATATGGTCTGAAACTGAACAGCCGTGTCCATATTTGTCCCCTTAAAATCCTTTGAACAGTCCCCCAATAATTTTTTGAGGAACGATTTTAATTTGGCGTTCTAGACAATTTTTAATCTGCTAATAAAGTGCTTTAACATATTTCACATAAATCATTGATTCAACTTATGCCCCGGAAAAGACAAAGAAAGCACTATTTGAAAATAATTGTTGTAAATTTTGTAGAGTGATCTTCACTTCTTGCTAATGGAGAGTACACCTGAAAGGAATCAGCAGCGTCTCTGTTATTTTACTAGGAAGTTCAGATTATCAAAACTAATGTTGACTTCATCTGATCCATTTTGTTCGTATTTCCAAATTCCAGGTACCTGTTAATGGCACTGCTGCACCTTCCGTGCTACGGAATCTTTGCACTAATTGTGAAAGTAAAGCTCTATCTGTTGTCCCAATGGTTTCCTCTGGATTATCAGTGTTGAAGATGGGAAAGTGTCAACCTGACTATCTATGAAGCCGAAGATATTTAAGGTGGCACAGGAGACATGATCAACTATTTGCTGTATGTAGTTTTCTCCTCAAAGAATGATGCAGGACAAGGAATTGCCAGGAGTAGTATTTGATATTTATAATTATTTTTTATTTTTGAAATATAAGATTTTAGAACAGGTCAAACATTTTGGTATGATCTGACCAGAGATTGGGAGAGAAGGTTATGAAAGAAAAAAGAAGCGTTAAACCATATTTCTTTTTCTTTTGGACGTTTTTGTAATTCTCCTTCCTGTATTTCGCCTGACTTGTTTGGCAGGGCGATTTGAACCAATTAGTCAAAAGGCCTTTTCGTTTCATGATTTCAAATATGTATTGCTTGCACCAGACTGAACACAAGTTCTGCATGCTATGTGACATCCTGGTCTATTTACTTGTCTTTATTTGATGACCACAATCGGAAGTAATCAAACAAAGAAACCAAACACCTTACCGCCATCATCCCCTGTACTTGACACCATCATGCAGAAGGTACCATACACAATCTTTCAAAAGGTTTGCTATGATGGGCTCAGTGCGGTCCCCGCGGGACCCCTAAGAGCTATGTTTCGGCTCCACTGCCTTTTATCACCAAGAAACACATCGCATACGCTCACAATGGAAATCACCCTCCTAGTAAAATGATCCAGCTAAGAATCACTATCTAAGACGGCAACTAGAATCGCACCAAAGCAGTCCAGACCAAGATAAGTGAAGCCAGTAGTACAGACTCCTTTTCGCGGCTAACATCAATATTGGGGTCTTTGGAAACAAAAAAAAAACTTTTGGTGACGAGCAATGTCATCAGCAAAGCATTAACCAACGCGAAGAACGGTTTATCACTTAAAACATGTACTACAACGGCAAAAAGTTCACCAACATAGAAATCTTACTTCAGTCACTGCAAGTTTCATTGTCAAAGACTTATTACGCTTTACTCATTAGCATAGTAACTACATTTCTTCAGGCAGAAACCTTGGCAATAGCTCCAGCTTGTGTTAGCAGAGGAACCAGCTTTCCGTCATTGTGCAAGGCAGTAGCAGCTGTGAGAAAATAGAATAGAGCATTTAGACATAAAGGCCCAAAAGAAACATTTCATACAGAAATGGATGTGATTAGAGATCCTATAGTTTTCTTAAAGGGTTGAGATCCTACTGTCACAGCCACCGATGTGGTTCCCGCCAATGAAAACGTTTGGCACAGTCTTCTGGCCAGTCCACTCCGCAAGTGCTGCTTGTACATCGCGTCCGTCACCTTCATGATGTCAGAACACACACAATATAAGTTACTCATCCCTTTGCAGTCCTACTTGTAGTAAACGAATGAAGTGATTATTTATAAGGGTGAATCCATGTCAGAACACACACAATATAAGTTACTCATCCGAGCTTTTCAAAATCCTAACTATATATAAACTCAATGGTTTAGACTTGACAATCTCAACATACAAAATAGCGAGATACAATAAACAAAGAAAAATTAAGGACCCTTTGGGACAAAATAAAAGTTGAGATGGCTAAATTGAAACAACGATTTTTTAAAAAAATATTAGGATTTTAAGAACTTAACCATAGAACTATCCCAGAAAAAACTATAGGATCCTTCTACAAACAAAATAACCGATAATCACTCTGCAATGTTAGTTTCAGAACCAAAATCATGGGATCATGTAATAAATGATCCAAATGTTATAACATTAAACTAAAAGCATACTAGCAGTGCTTTTCTTATATATGGCTTTCGTACACATGCAACCAAAAGGCAGATCATTTAACTTACAGAACATCCTGTACTCCATTATCCAAATGTTGTAACATTAGACTAAAAGCATACTAGTAGTGCATTTCTTACATATGGCTTTCTTACACATGCCGTCAAAACTCAAATCACTCGAGTTACAGGACAGTAGATATAGCAAACTAACGTTATCAGTGAAAATCAAAATCTCTGCGAAAGAAAAAAAGAAAAGAAAAGAAAAGAAAAGATGTGGAATTCAAGACGGTGCGTAAAGCTACAATCCTCTAAAATTACCAATTAAAATGATTAAAGAAAGTATATACAAGGTCATTATACAAAATCCTTCCACATACAAAGAATTGGATTAATTCCATAATCAGCTGTCGTTAGAATTCAAGATTCTCCTCGCTGCTTCGATCGGGAAAAAAGAGAAGAAGAAAAAATGTTCATAAACCACACATACACAGAAAAAGAAATATAATTTCCATTTCCAAGCAAACAGACATGAACCAGTAGATTTAAAGCCACAAAACAATCTTACTTTCAGTATCCAATTCAATAGCCTTGAAATTAGCTCCCAGTTGAGTCAACAGCTGCTTCACATCGACGCAGTATGGGCAGTACGTCTTGCTGCGGTCACAAACCCCAGCAGCAACATCCAAATTAGTACAAGTACGCAGTCATCAAACCAAGACACGAAACGACTTGATAAACAGAGAGAGAACCTGAAAACGACGACCGGATTGGACGAAACGATCTCCTTGGCCTTCGGCAACGCCATTCCTCTCTTCCTCTGCAGTTCTCAGAAACCCAAAACGAACCTGTCAAGTTTAGTTTGCGCACTCCCTGGGAATAAAGACTGGCCAGCGGCTTTCGTGGCCGTCTATAGCGTGGCAATAACGCAAGAGATGTGGAAACGGAAATTATCAACGCGGTGGGCCCGTCAAGAAATGTAAAGAGCATACCGCCAATAATTTATCAATTAGCTACTCTACTTTCTTGGAAAATAATGCGTCCCTCCGTCTTACGCGTCACTTGTTTACCATAACCTTGTTGGACCACGAGTCACTTTCTTAAGAGGATTGTTCTTTAATGGCGCTGGTCATTGACGGAGCATACGTGATGATTGACTGGGATAAACGACAAAAGTTCATGACTTTCTATTGCACGATTAGAAATGGGAAAAAGCTTGTATCTTGGGTTTTAATTGTTTATTGGTTTGAGAATTCAGGTCGGCTGGAGTTTTGGTATTTGGTCGTGATCAAGGGCATTGGCAGGGGAACGATGGTCTGTGGAACTTGGTAAACAGCAGCAATTCTAACACTTAGTCCGCTTCTCCAATCAACATGGTAATGGACACGAAACCCACAACAGTTTGCTCCAACGCGAGTAGTAACCAGTGACAATGACCTTCATAATCGCTTCCAACCAGAATTTTTCCTTTAATATCCAAATCGCAGGATAAATCGAGATGTCTACTTAGCACAAATCTCAAGATCTTATTGCCAATGGAAAACGTTTGAAGCACTGTGCACCATGTATAGATGAGATAGGAAGATATTCACCCATACAGGGCATCTAAATGACCAAAAAAAAAAATTCTCCCTACCACGGGGGTTTCCTGAATGACGATGTCAGAGGACATCTATGTATCTATTTAAACCAGTGCAGGTTCTCGAAGCCTGGTCTCAAGATTTTGTGCTACAGCATCAATAAACTCTTCGGTATTCAAATAATATTCCCTCGATACCCTGCAGAAACCAAAATCATCTCAGTTATCAGAAATTGACATTAGTGGCCTAGCGTGTAATACGGATAACAAGTGGCTTTCAATCATTCAACAGCGGACAGACCAATCACAGGAGTGAGAAAAAGCGGAGAACAGGCAAAAAGAATGCAATTTCACTAGGACAACAAAAGCGCAGACGACGTATAAAAATTCTCGCAAGGTGGAATTCATCGCACCTGTCTCAGACTCAAGTTGCACCAAGTCCTCCACTTGGGTAAAAAAGAAAAAGTGTATGTGAAGTTTACTCAGACTTTTTTCTTTTTCTTTTTCACTAAAGTCAAATTTTAGAGATAACCAGTTCTTACTATTGTTTCGAAGTGGCATCCCTGATGATCTAAATATCGTAGAACAGATTTTAATGTTTTAGTTTCTACACCGACTCCATCCTGTGATCCGCTCTTCCCACTTGCTGATACAACTCTTTGTCCATTTTTTCTTTTTCCCCAGATCTGAGAGCTGGATCATAGTTCTAAAAGAATTAATCCTTCAATAGCTCAAGTCCTAAATTGATTATGCTTGTATAAAACAAGTACAAAAAAGTTCTTTCCTCAGATAAATCAATTACTTCTTTTATTATTTTGAGCATCATGAAGAGGTAAATTACCACTTAGGCTCTTTGACATAAGCTCATATTTATGCAGTCATTCAAAATAGAAGCAAAAGAAATTAGATTAAAAGAAGAGAAAAAAAAATTTATTAGCAACTGAATCTTCAAAATACACAATGGAGGGAAGATGGAACTTACTTGGATCCGTGGGTCAAAATGGCAAGATCCTTGGTCATTTTTCCCTTCTCCACCGTATCAATGCATGCAGCCTCCAACTTGTGAACAAAATCCAGCAACCTTTCGTTTTTATCTAACTTGCCCCTGGAAAAAAGAAAAAGACAAGAATCAAATGGTACAGTCAATAGCTGAGTTGAATACTCCAAAAGAATCCAACACAAACTATTGATATTCTGAAATGGAACTCAAAACTAATTACGTACAAAGGGTCGAGATCCCTACAAACTTCATATTAACCAAAATAATAACTTACAGAAGTCTACGTACACCAAAAGTAAGTAAAAAGTCAAAGACAACACGCAGTAACATCTATAGCAAATTTTAAAAACAGCTGTTGCTGGAGGGGAGAAAGAATTATTTAAGCCCAACACACTAACATCAAAACCAACCACCAGACCATTGAAAAAAAAAAAAAAAGGAACCACAAATAGAGAGGATAAGGCAAAGAAGGTTGATCATCCTTAAGAATGTAGAGTATGATTGAGGCTCAATTAAGTATAATAATAAGCCATACGAAGTATCTGGACATGCCTTGAACAAGCCTACTATATAAATGAAGATTCTGTCAGTTTAGTCAGAACATCTAACTCTTTTTTTTTTCCTTTTGAGAATGATTTATCACAAGAGAAAGACCTAGCATCAACTTGACTAAACAGCAAGCTAACCTATGTTCTAGTCCCCGCGTCCAAGCAAATATAGAAGCAATACTGTTTGTACTTGTTTCTTGCCCCTTCTGGTGTAACCGGAAATGCCGAGTTACAGTCCCATGTGCTGCCTCAGCTTCTAATGTCTTCCCATCGGAGGATAACTACACAAAATTGTGGGCATTAAGATTTTGCATGCACAATTCCAAGATCAAAAGTTAAAGGTCCGTCCCAAAAATAATTATTATTTTTTTAAAAAAAAAAAAGTCTGGTACAAACCAACACAGAAGTCATCAGGCCCAACGAGCCAAATCCTGCATTGAAGAAACATATGTTCAGTCAATTTCACTAAATATTGCACAGTACTAACAAAAATTATTATGGAATTCATATTGATAAACACAAGGATTGATTCATATTATGAGATTGGCACAGCTCTCAAGAACTTTAAGAATGAACAATCATTTATTAAGAGAACTACATCATAAATGATTGACCAATAGAGCTCCTTATTTAGTACTAGACTAGAAACAGCTTTAGCATCCATTTGGCATCCCATTGAAAACATCAGCAAGGCCACATCCTCAGTATTGTACTTCTTACTACAGATGATCATTTTTATTTACCGAGCAACTGTTTTTGACATAACTTTGATTTCCTTGGGCCCCAAATTAGTAGCAAAATGACAGTTGATCAATGGTACAAACCCCAGGTTACCAACACTGAACGAATGAAACAAAATCTCCCGTAAACAAGAAAGAAAAACAACTAACAGATAAATGCTGAACAAACCAGTAAAAATATATGTTGCCAGTAATACATATGGACAGCCAAATCTCTCAAGACTACTTGTGTATTTTCAAGAAAATAAAAACACACTTGAAGAAGTTTCAAAACAAAAACCATTCTATTCCCTTGTTACTAACCATTTGATCACGTACTAGTTCTTGGACCAATAAGCCACTTGAGAGTATAGTTAAAGAAAACATTTGAAGCAATGCTTCATTTTCACAAGAACAAAGAAAATATCCAAAATGGTAATGCAGCGAATCCCTAAAAGTTCGAAAAGGTTATTCCACCAAACCTTGAGCAAGTAAATCACTCTGCACATCTCCATCATAATTCTTGCAAGCCCAAACATATCCACCTTCACTTTTTAGTGCATAAGCAACCATGTCATCTATTAACCGATGTTCATACCTGAAAGCCACGAAAACCTTCAGTTAACCATGTGAGATTTGCTAAATTGAAAAAACAAATCCATAGTTCAGGGTAGACAAAACAAACCATATTGAATTCTCTTCAAACTTTTGCTTCCATTTCTCTTCATAGACCTCCTGGAATATGTCCTTAAACCTACAATAGTAATTATATTGGAAACAATGCTCTTTGCAGATTGGAATTGGAGTCCATAGCTCATATGTATTTGGAAAAGAAGCATAGTGATAGGAACAGAGAAAGAAAGATCACCTCCCATCATATTTCTTTAAAATAGTGTTTTTGGTGCTCAAGTATAGAGGCCACTTCTTCTCAAACGCTAGCGCCATTGATGCCCCAGCAAAAGCACGAATAGACTGACAATGTATAGAAAATTTCGTCAAAAGCGGCAAGTCAACATACTGAAAGGCACGCCTGAAGGATAGAAAGGGTGAGTAGATAAACCTCATCCACATTAT
This sequence comes from Casuarina equisetifolia, assembly GCA_028551475.1. Taxonomy (NCBI): domain Eukaryota; kingdom Viridiplantae; phylum Streptophyta; class Magnoliopsida; order Fagales; family Casuarinaceae; genus Casuarina; species Casuarina equisetifolia. The sequence goes on from CM052355.1 coordinate 17,640,423, forward strand.
ACATAGCAAGCGCCACGCCTGGTCCTTTGAAATCAAAAACATCAAGTTCCAGGGGCATGCTTCCATCTTCAGGGACTGAGGGATAAACAGAAAGATAACTTACAAACAAATAATACTTGTGAGAATGAAAAACTTTTCAGCCATCCTCTAGTTTGAATCAGCTTACCAAAAACCATTTTAAGCTTTCCTGGGCCTTGAATGACAGTATCAGTGGCACGATACTGATCACCAAATGCATGCCTACCAATACATATGGGTTTCTTCCAGCCTGTGAGTAGGAAATAAGTACTGAAAAAATTTCACATGCTTTATTGACATTCAATGTTAGAGAGCGACAGAAGATTACCAGCAACAATTCTGGGAATGTTGCGGCACAGGATAGGTTCACGAAAAACAGTACCTACATAAATAAGTTAAACAAACCCAGCATCAGGAAGAACCGGGTAGAAAGATCTCACAAATATATGTCATAAAAAGATGATACATCAACCTATTTAGGTTGCACAAACCATATCCATTCAAGATAGATGCAGAATCAGGTTCCACAAGAAGAAAAATTAAATTCAACATCCTCTAATCAGTCAATCATCACAAAACATACTCAACCATAATCAGATTAATCATGCTGTCAAGTAGCTAACAAGTTGCATGAAATCTTTGTTGAACTTCGGAAAATCCCCAAACCAGCCCCCTCCACCCTAGAAAAAACACCATAAAAGGACAAAAGGAAAACGAGAAGGAGAGAAGTACGACTGCAAACTCTCTCAGATACACATTTACTTGTGGTGATCAATATAGCTCTATTCGGGTTGGTAGGTTTATTGTTCTCTATCACATAACATGTATCATTCACAATTGTTTACTTAAAAGATAAGGCAACTGCTAGTTCTTGCAATTCCATCGAGTAGGTATCCCAATGAGGACTACACTTTCACAACCTGACATTTACCTCCTTTCTCCTGGTACATGACCCATGAATTGTACAAAGAAGATACAAAAAACTTGATATGATGCTGTAGCAACTAGAAAAGATAATTAACAGTTGATTAACTTTATTTAAAATGCAACAGTTCCAAGACTACTAATGCCTATGCTTAATATGCAATAATGTTAAGGTCTCATGTTAGTCAAGCAAATCCAACAATCCGCTAGAAGAGAGGGAGAGGGAGAGGGAGTCCAACAATTCGTAGGAAGAACAACAACTATCAAATGACTAGATACAGAACCATTTGACAGAAAGACAATTTATCAAATACAAACCGTTTAAAATATTTCTGATTGTTCCATTGGGGCTCCTCCACATGGATTTTAGTCCAAATTCCTTGACTCTGGTCTCATCTGAAAAAAATGACATTGCAGCAAATCATTCTTCTTTATGATAGTATCAATAACTCATGATTAAGCAGCAAGAGCACCAAGTTGCCATGTATCTGGCATCCATATCAATCAACATAAGAGCCAGCATCTTCAACTTCCATTAACAACGTTTCCTTGGCACCATAATACTACAGAATAGTAGAATCTGGATGGAAAAAAATTTACTAGCCTGGAGTAATGGTGGCACACTTTACTGCAACATTGTACCTGCGGTATGTATATGTTAGAATGAAATGCAGAAAAGGCCATCATCCAGACTTTACATATTAATGTATGAATCAGAAACTGTTAGATATTCTTTTAAGTAAGGACAAGCATTTGTACCATGCTTCACTTTTTGTTTTGTGCCTCAACAACTATTCCATGAACCTTCCCCACCACTTGATACAAATAATGTTAATTTAAGTCTATTTTAACCGCCGTGAAAATTCCTCTACACCAATCACGTAATACATAATAACCATCAGTACAGCTGTCTTTCACATCTCATGATCTTTAAGGAACCTCTCCCCATCATTCACCCTTAATAACCATAACTCAAACCAGAAAACAGGCAAATCATTTTTTTTTTCTTTCACTTACAATCACCTTCACCAGGCCTTTGCCTCCTATACCTTAACCTTTTCACTTCACAGGCATTAGCAATAGCCCTCTTTAGGCATCCTAAGATCACAAATCCATACTATGCACCAACAAACTCAGGCTGTAATGGGGACACGTCCAATTATCTATCTCAACAGCATTCATCGATAACATCTTTTATAGCATGATTTAGTGACACACCTACAGCTTAGAAGTCCATTCCTTTTCATATTGATACCAAAGGAGCTAACCAATAAAACAAACCAAAAGGAAATGCGTCACATATGACCTAAATCATTTCAGCATGATACATGCATTTTGACGTATCTATGGGCCAATTACTTACTTAAGAGCTGCTTCGGCACTTTCTACAGTAACCTTGTCATCTGTCGCATCACGATTTAAAATTCCCAAATCAAAATATTTAATATCCAAATCCAGATATGGGAATATAAGCTGCAATTAGAAAACCAAATTCCCCAACAAACCAGATTAAGATCCATGCTCCAAAATACCAACAGAAAGAAAGGAAGGATGTCGCCCAAATGAAAAATTCATACCTTTTCTTTTATCATTCTCCATATGATCCTCGTCATCTCATCACCTAAGAAAAAAAAAAGGATCAAAAACGTCAAAAAAAAAAAAATCCTCAGAAGGTTAAACGCGCATAGCGAAACAACGAATAGTCCGCGTGGATGCAGATAAAACTATGAGAGACTCGAAAATGACCAATCTAATATTCGGAACTTAAAATAAAATAAAAAAATTATTCAACAAAATATATTAGTTCAACTATTCAGTTTATCTATCGAAATTCTCAATCGCAAGTAAAGAAAACAAAACAGAACTTGCGATCCCAAACATTTCAAAACTTTATTTCACCAGAAATTCCTCCAATTCCTTGCCTATGAAACAGGGCACTCGCTAAACAGTTGATCACGGTGGATTCAAAAACCTCACCGTCCATTTCCACAATAGGATTCTCTACTCGCACCCTATTGGAGCCAGCCGAAGATGCGTAGCACCGCAGCGAGGCCTGAGCGAAGCGAGCTGTAGAAGAAGCGAAGGATACACGGTTCCCGCGAAGAACGACTCCATCGGAGAGCCTCTGACCAGTCGAAGGAAATTGCAGTTTCAGGCTAGGGTTGAACATGGCCATCGACAACGACGACGATGCTGATAACATCTTAGCGCCAGGCATGGCGCTCAACCGGAGTGATGTCGTTGCCCTTGGGATTATCATTCAGGGTTTTTGGGCAACCTCCTTATATATGGAGTGACGCTTGTCTGGGGTTTAAGAGTATGAGCTAACGTCGGATGCTTCCTGTTTGTGTGGGGATAGCAACTGACCTGAGTATGTCCATCCAGCGCTTGAGAATGGAAGTTAAATTGACTCCGTCCGTTGATTAGTGTATGCGTGACTGTCGATCTGGTTTGAATCTTGGGTTGATTTGTCATGGACATGTTCTTGGCTGTTTATATTTATCCTTGCAAATACAAGGTGATCATCACATGCCATCTTTTCATACTATTTATATAAAACTTTATATAATCGTAGTTTTTATATTTTTGTTAGAGGAGAATTTTAGTCTTCTTAAGTATTGGGTAACATGACCCAAAAGAACTACCAGTTTTCATTATAACGATAAATTAAAACCAAGAAATCTAATATTTATTCACTTTTGGAGCTTAGTATAGATGTTGAAGAAATGGACGTCAATTTGAACTCATTAATTAGAATATATGATTAGCTTGTTAACTCCATTACAATTTGTCATAACTCTCACCTTTTACTAAATTGCGGGAAAATAATGATTCGTTATTAGAGCGCCTTGTGGAAAACTTCCTCCATAGTTCATATCGAACTTATTCAAAGTTCATATTATCCCCCAAGTTGCATGACTTTATGATGTAGAATCTGATGCTATGTGTGGTAAAGTTCCTTCAAATTGCGATATGGTATATTTACTTTGATGGATTTGTTTGTTTAGATGAAGATGGAAGATTTCTCTAGACTCTTATAATTATGCTAAATCCAACTCATTAAAATTTGATTTAATATAAATGTCATAAATAGGGGGAAAATTTTTATTTTGAAAATATATACCATTTGAATTTTTTTCCTTTATTAAGCATTTTCAAATTCTCATAAATAGTGTAATGGGTTGGTCTAAGGGCACATGAAACAAATAGCGTAATAAGGGTATATGTTGACTTTCTCATGAGAAACTAATCATAATTGATAATATATATTGTATTACTATTGAAATCTTGTAACTATTCTATGTTGTTAAGATACTAATATATTGTTTTAAGATCATATGAAAGTATTTCTATTCGGTTAAATTGATTTTAATATAATGTTAGAACACATGTTTTAAGTGAGACATTATTTGTTTTGTGGACTTGGGTGGATATTGACGTAAAGGGTTGCGTTAAAATTCATTTTATTCGTTAAGATATTAATATATTATGTTTTCTTAAGCTTACAGCCTGTAAAACGTTCTTGCTCTATCATAAAATGCTTCGAGTTTGCTGAAGGTTCATCTTTTTTGGACTTCCGCATAGAAAGCCCAGTTTTTAAGGTATAATCATCAAGAAAGACCTTGAAGGACCTTTGACCTCCAATGGTGGCAACTGCCATGGGTCCACAGAGATCGGCTTGAATCAGTTCCAGAGGCCTTGATGCTCGTCACTTGGATTCTTTTGGAAGATTGGATACCATGACCGATCACCACTGACAGAGAAAAATCTTTCTAAATCACTTCGGGTCAGCGGGGGTTTCAAGGATCCGAAATGCGCCGGGGTTGTAAATGACAGCGTTCCTGATTGACAATGACGACTCCTTCAGAAGAACTAAGTTATTAAAGTTCTTTTTCCCAAAGAAGTCCCACTCCGACGGGCCGACGAGTCATCTACCTAAAAGGACCCTCCCCGCAGTGCGCCCCTCCTTGAATTATTTGGTCGGGCTTTGTACGAAAAAAGCGATGCGAGAACGTTCTTTCTTTTCTCAGCTTCTTCCCTGTGCATTCGCTCCCCCCATCGTAGGTGGTTCAGCCACGCCCGGTACCACGAAATGATTGAGAACTACAACGGGGTCGAAATTCATTTTCTTCTTTGTATTCAATTAGATGGAGATCACTGCAAAAGCAAAAACCCAGTATTTTACGTAAGATTTTGCACATTTTCAACCGATTTTTAGTCTTTCCTAATATGTCATGTCATATGCTTAACACATTAAATTAGATGACATCGAAGCAAGCAAGCGCTTAACTCTTCAATTCGCTTATCGCTTCCTAGGGCACTAGGTTAATTCAGAGCAATAGGATCACTTAAGCTCCCTCAGTTGGAAGGAAGAAAGCAAAGCTTGAGGGAGTGAGCTTAGTTACTTATTTTCGGTCGGTTTGGCCCCTCCCGGGCACTGAAAAAGATATTTCAATGTGGTAGACCCAAGAATAAGCGCAGCAGACAAAAGACAGAGGCGTCCAGGCGACCACTAATGCAAACCACACCTCTTTGAGGGGGCTTAAACGTCGGCTTGCTCCTGAAGAGATATTTGGCGTTAGGAGGATCACAACCTGAGTCAACAAAACAAGGTAAACTATCATTAACGCCTGCTTACTCGATGCCTTTTTTTCGGTACCTCTGCCTGCTTACTCAGATGTTCCTACCTTTGCGTCTGTTACCCTTGCTGCTGAAGCCTATGCCTCTATCTATCCTTGTTAAATCACGTAGATTCGGAGAGATCGAAGGAGCATGGAGATTCTGTCTGTCGCAGGTTCGAGAATCTATTTTATGATAGGACATCTATGGCCAAGGAAGAATTTAAGGAAGTCCATTACTGAGAGAAGTGGTGATCTCGTCTTGCTTGCTGGGAGAGAGGAAGCTTCCGGACCAACAGCCAGATAGCGAGCGATCACTCAGCAATGAACAACAACTGGAAGCGGCCGGGAATTTCGTACATGTAAATTGCAATGTGCATAAAAAATAAAAATAAAAAGATAGCCTTCTTAAAGAGAAACTAAGCATTTTTGGATTTCAAATAGATGTTCCTTTACATTACTAGTGGCCGATATTTATATTAATAGAGCCTTAAATAAAATAATAAAATACTTCACAAGATAATATTCTTATTAACAATCCTAAACAAAAATAATAAATATCCACTTATATGATTTAGTTGAAATATTCCTTCCCAAAAACACCCTACGTAATCCCTTCTATTTATCTTTTATTACTTCCATGAACTCTTTGGAAAGCATCTTTGATCCTAATTGCTAGCATCTATATCAATCTATCAATTTATCAATCTTAGGTAATTGGATATGGCTTGCCAACATGCTTAGGTTTTTTGGCTAAATGATTACACTTGTTACATTTGGTACAAGAGCTAATCATCACCTCCCAATTTCAAATCTTGCATGAGCACATGTGATGTGAGTCTTACTAGATTGGAGTTGGCCTATGTGGAGCTTTAGAAAGAGTTGCCAATAGGAGCATACCCTTGTAGAAGATGTCATAAGACACCATATAGGAAGCATGGTGGAAAATAATAGTCCTAGGTAATTGGGTGTGGCTTGCCAATAAGTTTAGGTTTTTTGGCTTAATGATCAAACATGCTACCTTTGGTATTGGAGTAAACCACCACTTTCTAAGTTAAATTTTGACATGAGCACATTCAATGGGAGTCTTGCTAAATGTAGAACCACCTTATGTGGGGCCATAGAGAAGAGTTGCTAGTAGGACTAGGATATCCTAAAGAGTGGGCCATTGTACAATATGGTGCTAAAACATTGGATTGGAAGCGTGATAAAATGTAATGGCCCTAGGTAATTAAGTATAACTTGCCAACAAATAGGTCTTCTAGCTTAATAGTTGTACCCATTAGATTGTTGTAACAAATGTGACCATTTTGCCAAAAAACTTTAGTCTAATGACAAGTCACATCCATTACTTTGAATACCATCCTTCACCTAAACACTCTTCGACACTCTGCATTCAATGCCATCTAGTTGCTCCCTTGGATTCCTCTCCCCCAAAGGCTTGGCTTGGTGGCTTTTTTTATGTCTTTCATGATTTGAACTTGGGATGTGGTAGTTGACTTTGATACCAATTGTAATGAATATAACCATTTTGCTAAAATGCCTAAGCTTTAATGATGAACCACATCCTTTACTTTTGAATATCATCCCTCACCCAAGCTCCCATAAGGTTGGATGTGTTCTAGCCACCATAAGATCATTATGGAAAGCTTCTCTAGTGGTTGGCCACAATGTGAGAAGAATGTCTAGTGGCCTTCAAAATGTTAGCCAAGTACCATTTTATATCAAAGATGGCGACAAAATGATATGAAAGACAATGATATTGTAGTAAGGGCTTTTTGGAGGAAGCAGTAGCTAACCAAAGCTACAACGAGATTAAGTTGCTAAACTATTTGGCCAAAATACAAGAATGCTTGAAAGCCACATGCAACTGCTATAAGACAAAACTTAAATGCTTCAGGATGGAACTTAGAGAAATACATGAGGATTTCCATAAGGAGGAAGAGGTGCTAGTGAAACAAAAAGATGTGATGGAGTGGGTGAGCCCTTCCCTGACACCTTTGACTGCCTTCCACCTAATTGTGTGTAGTTCAAGAAGAAATGATCATTCACTTCTTAATTTTCCTAGACTTGATGTCGCTTAATGGCATTTCGACCTTCACTAATGACAATCAAAGGCTAAATGTTGTCAATTGACTTTTAAGAGGGGTCACATGATTTCATCTTCATTGCCAAAGAAGTTACTAACAATGGTTAGTTTATCTTACATTATGGAGACCAAAAGTTCTAGACTGGCAATACGGGCCAACAAGTTGGCCAAGCAAGTATGAGTCAGGCTTTTATATGTTGGATTAATAGTACAAGCCAATGGACTAAGCTAGTAAGTACGAGTCCAACCTGCTCAGTTCCCTTTATTGTTGGGTCGTCCACTTGGGTGGTGCTCATTGTATTTCCTTTTTCGTTTCTTGTATTTGAATGTTCTAAAATGTAACTAACATCTTTAATGAGAAGAACATTATTTGACTACTTATGAATGTAATGATTTTGATATTAAATAAGATTACTATTATGATTCAATATTTATGAGTGTAATGTGAGTCTTAATTTTAATGTTTACATTTTGGAATTTTAAGTGTCCTGATTTGATGAATCTAGTTCAAATTCTAAGTAAGTTTACACATTTATGATTTCACCATAAATGTATAACCAATGGAATATTGAATTCTCAAGAAAAAGCAAACTCCTATATAAAAGGAATCTCTTGGCTCCCTTTTTTATTTAATTTACCTTAATTCTTCTTACTCTCAACACTCTCATTATTTCTTAACTCTCCCTTTTCTCTTCAAAGTTAATCTCTTAAGGTGATCTTAGTTGAAAGCTGACTTAGTTTTGAGTTAGGAACCGAATCCAAATAGATTTCTTTTTAAGTCCGTTAAATTTTGACTTAGTTTTGACTTGTTGCTTTTTTCCCTTATGATAAAATTAAAAATGTAACCGAACAATCTTGTAAATTTTTTATGGTGATATATAATTTGACCTTTCACAAAAAAAAAAAACCCATGTAGATCTGATAGGTACATATTCAATGTTGAAAGGACTCGGTTAGAGTTGAGAGTGATTAGAAGAAAAGCTACCCAACTTTCTAGCGTTCCAAGGATCGGGCCATAATTTACCCTCTATAACCGTCAAAAAGGCTTTTTGGCCACCAATTTTGTAGGACATATTATGCTCTTTTTGTTTTTTACAAGGCCCCTTTTGTATATATCCCTTATTAGTTTTAGTTTAGTATTAGCTTACTAGTTTTTAGAATGTTTTCATGGGTTGGACTTCTTTTAACTTAAATCTTGAGGAAAAGGTTCTATTAAAGAAGATTTTTTGTGACCAAAAACCCAAAATGAGGTGGATCATGTCAAAGACCAACAAGGAGACTAAGTTAAAAGCTAACAAAAAAGAAAAAGATAAATATATAAGATAAATTATTAAAGTTGTTTTATGTATTGTTAGATAAGATTTTATTCGTTAATTTTTTTCTAACGTTAGGTTAAGTTACTAAATGAGATTTTATTCTTAATATATAATTTATTAATATCAAAAAAGTTTGATTATTATAAATAAAGTGAAGTAACATGTAACTATCATTTATGATTATATGTGTAGAAGTGTATAGGTGTCCATCTTGTAATAAATGTATATATGTAGGTGTTAAAATTGTATTTATGGGATAAATGATAGACAATACATATTTTTATATAAATAAAAAGGACACCTCATTTGGAGATCATCGCCCATTTTCCCACATGAACCTATACCCTCTTAAGCTTACTTTTCTACTTCCTTTGTGCAAATTACAACTATTACTCTTCCTTGTAAAGGTTTGACATGAGAAAATAGGTGATGCCCTCTAAATGAGAGATCTTTTCTATTTATACATAAGTATGTATTGTACATCATTTATGACTTTATAAATACAATTGTAATACCCACACATACACATATTTATTACAAGCCGGATACCTATACACTTTTACACATAATCATAAATGACTCATAATTTAAAAGTCAAAAATTTCTTTTAGTTTATTTGGAAGAAATTATTTTTTTATTTTTTATTTTTATGCAAGTGGCATGAATCCAGATAAGAGAAGTACAACCGAAAGGGGTTGGCGATCTATTTAAGGATATATAGCTCGATCTTCGTGTAATACCATATAAGAGATCCTCCAATAGGATTCTAAATCCGTAGTTTATCGCTGCAGCCTCAGTTGCTTCGAAGATCCGTACAACTACCTAAGCGAGTCATTTTATCAGGTTGGCATTGGTGCTGTCATTCATAGGTCGCTTCCTGACAACAACCCGTCATTTCCCAGGCAGAACCACTGGCACAAGGAGTGGAGAAAATGAGGTACGAGAGAGCAACACTTGTTTATGCATTCATGCTTCTAGGGGCAAGTTTGCTTTGTGCTATGGCCAGTTTGCAGGGATTTTCCAGTTCAGAAAGCACGCCTTCTAAGATATGGAAAAGCAGCAATATTAATTCTGGCAGCAACGAGTTCAACTGCAGGAGGATTTCCAGCCATGGCTTCAGATTTCCCGGCAACCCCGTCCCTGGCGAAGAACAGAAAAGAGTCACGCCGTACGGTGCCAATCCACTTCACAACTGATGAGACGGGTGAAGCTGAAAGATCTTGACAGTATTCGCGATCAAAATGGGGCTGGCAGGCCTGATTGAGCTGTAAAGAGTCTCTAAAGTTCAAGAAATGTGACCAGAAGTACGATTAGAAGCTTCTCCGGCTTCACCAAATAATTCCATGGCCCGCTTTCGAGCTTACTCCTCCTTGTGACCATCATAGTGTTAAGGGCTTGATTATGTTTCGTAGTTGTTCTAACTCCCTGTATTTTGCTTTAACTTTTCTGTCTATTTTACTTGGGGACGGAATGCAAAGTGAAAGGTAGACAACTTTTCCTTTAGCATTTCACCTAGCAGCCTGATATATCTTAGCAATCCAACCATGAGCAGTCAAGTTTAACAGGCAGGACTTCCGAAGTTTTTAACTTTTGAAAGTCTTTGCATGGATTGTGTTGTCGATCCGATCTGTAAAGTGCGATTTGATCAAAACCATTCCATCATCAGACCGCTAATTATAGTTACGGGGGAACCACATCTGGCATATTTTCAAAAGCAAGCCCCATCTTACAACAAGAGACATGAAATTTCCAGGAACGATTGTCATGCAACAGGATATCAACATCTGGATGAACTTAAGCCTCTTTCTCTACTGTAGTGGTCAATGCGCTGATGCGAACGAACAGGCCCCCAGAAAAGTGAAAAAATGAACGAGGAGAGAAGAAAATAAGAGGGAAGTTCCAGGATAAAAATTGTTTTGTAGGAGACTTCTCACTGTTGAGAACAGCCAGCTGGGCGACTGCATGGTGGGAAGATCGATGCAGCCAAAAAAGCATCTCTATATTGATCCGTACACGCTGTTCGGGAGGGCCAGCTGATTGGAAAACTGAAGCCCATTTTAATGATTAGATTACTGAAAGGACAGGACTTCCGCACAAAAAGCCATAAGTGAGGAAAAGCTTTCCTTTCAGTCTACTGAAACCCCCCCAAAAAAAAAGGCAGACTCGATTTTCCCCCGCGTCGATTATCATCGCAGGTAATCTTTAGCGGGCGGGCGGGAAAAAGGACGGTGACCACTCCCATTTATAAAGCAATTGGAGGGACAAAATTAACGAGTACTGGAACAGCGACTCCTCAATTTACACCACCACGGAACAATCGCCGCATGTGACAGCCATTCGTGCTTTCCTGTTTGGTGTTGCATGGATTAGTAAAAACTTGTGCATCCAAGAAGCCGTAGATCCCGTGAAGGATTTCAAGGTTTAATCTGACACATGCTGCAGAACTCAGCAATTTTGCTTCCCCCATCTCTTCACTACGAAGAGAAAACTCTTGATAACCGGTAAGTACAACAGGAATTTGGATGGTGGGTGCAGGGGATGGGACCAGAGGTACCGGCAACAAAATGGGCTTTACGTTTTGTTTGGACTCGTGAGTACTCGAAGAACGTCTTCCACCATCGTCTTGCTCTGTTGCCGTCAGTCTGCCAGGGAATCGTTTGCATGTGTGAACTTTGAAGATATGCCTGCTTTTATCACATTATATATAAAGTACCTTTACAGGCAATGTTATGTTACCCCCGATTGCAGGATCATTTTTACAGCCCAAGCAAAGGCCTAGGTGAGGCGTAAGAGCCAACACAATGGAGTAAAAGGAAAGAAAGGAAAATAGAGACTCATCACGGTGACTCTGGTCCTTGGATTTGCTACACCTAGTCCTTTACTTCTCTTGGATCACGTGCCTGGATATTCGTGACTAAATGATAAATTATATATCCTCAATATGAATCAGATCTCAATAAAATTGCCCATATTACGTTAGATTTGAACAAGCTTAAATAACAAAATATCAATCATTTCAATATAACAATAGCATTGTTGCAAGGTTTGCTGGTTTAGTGGTAAATTAACAGGTTTAGTGTGAGTTAAAAAAAAAAATTGTCAAAATGATGTGCAAGATTCAAAAATTATAGAATGTCACAATCTAAAAGCTTGGAAAGGTCCCAATTTGAGTTTATTACAACTAACGATTTGCATGTGCTTTAGGAATACAATCTACAACTCATATACGTGTGCTGGGCCGGCCCAGCTCTTCAAGTGCTAAAACCCTTTGCCTTTTGAGTTGGCAAACTCTTAAACCCTAAACCTTTCACCATCTGTCTTTCATTTCTCAACAGCCATGGCGTCCGTGGCAAGGAGAGCCAACCCGCTTCTCACCAGGCTCCCACACTTCCTCACATGGCGGTCTCTCGACTTCCGCACTGTCTGTATGGGTCGCCTAGGCTTCGCCACACAGTCACAGCTCGACCAGAATTCTCCATCCCCTGTCGCGGGAACGAAGGTCCTCGAGACCTTCAGAGAGGAATTCGAGATTGGCTCGCGATTGATAACGCTGGAGACGGGCAAGATCGCCCGCTTCGCCAATGGCGCCGTCGTTCTGGGCATGAATGAGACCAGAGTCTTGTCCACCGTTACAGCTGCTAAAGGCGACGCTGTTCGCGATTTCTTGCCACTCACTGTAAGTGTGGATTTGATCCATATCTAGCTGATTCTGATATAATTACGATCTTCTTGCGGTTTGATTTTGTTGAATGTGCATTTGAGGGGAATATGTTTGAGTATTTCTTTTTGTGTTTCCTGTGGATGTTAATTTTTTCTTCAATTTCTGGAAGTTCTTACTTCTAGAAAATGGAAAGCAAATATTTTGTAAAATGCGTTTGTATTTTCTTTTCCTTCTTCAGCTTTTTGTGGGGTAACTGACAAAGCAAAGTTCAGACTATGTGCATGCTAAACTAGAAATTATTAACATTGTGTTTCTTATCTAAGTGGGTGACAGTGAAAAATGCTTTTGTTTTGACTTCTAGTTCGATTTATTTACAGAAAAGCGGACGAGAAGTGTTTTCTCTTGCTAAAGAAATTTCTTACAGTCTTGCTGATATTTGAGTTGTTTGGAAAGAGTAATCAAAGGCCCGTGATACCTTATTTTTCTTTCTGGTGATATGTTTTTACTTGTTAAGACATCTGTTGCTCTACTATCCCTTGTTTTGGGGTCTTATCGGATTTTTCTTCTCACAAGGTTGATTACCAAGAGAAGCAGTTTGCCCAAGGTGTTATCCCAACCAATTTCATGAGAAGGGAGGGTGCTCCAAAAGAGCGTGAACTTTTATGTGGGCGTATTATTGATCGGCCCATAAGACCACTATTTCCCCCTGGATTCTACCATGAGGTTCAGGTAAATTATTACTATTTTGGTGCCTAAGGAGTGCTTCGCTGGGGTTCTTATTTCTGACTATTTCACTCTGAACATATATGTGATAATATTCCCTACTCATAGGTCATGGCAAGTGTGCTTTCTTCCGATGGAATTGAAGATCCAGGTGTTATGGCAGCTAATGCAACATCAGCTGCTCTTATGTTATCAGATATTCCTTGGGGTGGCCCTATTGGTATGATACGTATAGGAAGGATTTCTGGACAATTTATTGTAAACCCAACCATGGATGAGGTGAGGCTTTGTGCCTTCGATCACAATTGGACAGTTTGCAAACTTCCATAAAATATCAAAGACTTTTAACCGCCTTCTTTTATGCATTAGATTAAGTTCAGCATTCACCTTGCATAGTGTGAAACTGCTTCCAAGTTTTCTTACAACTGTGTAAACAGTAATACTATCAACATGGAAGTCTAGAGTCTGTTTGCATGAATGGGTATCTCTTTCCCATTTTCTTACTTTTGCTTATTGGTTCAATCTGCAGCTTAGCTTAAGTGATCTTAACTTGGTATATGCCTGTACAAGAGAAAAAACCTTAATGATTGATGTACAAGCTCGTGAGATCTCTGAGAAAGATCTAGAAGCTGGTTTGAGACTGGCTCATCCTGAGGTATGTTGTGGAACTTTTAGAAATGTTTTATGTTTTCTTTTTTGGTTAAGTGCTAATTAGAGTCTTGACTTTGAACATTCAGGCAGTGAAATATATTGAACCTCAGATTAGGCTGGCTGCTAAAGCTGGTAAGTGTAAGAAAGAATATAAATTGTCTATGGTATCAGATAGAACACTGGAGAAAGTTAGAAACTTGGCAGAAGCACCTATAGAGGCTGTTTTTACTGATCCTTCCTATGGAAAGGTAGATACTACTTCTTTTGATGATAAAAAGCATTTGATTTGTGAAATTTTTTTCCTGCTCTCTCATCCCATGATATGTGTCTCTGTGTATGAAGGTATGTGATTATAGTGAACAATATTTTTTGAAGACATTTTTTGTTGTGTTATGATTTGAATCCAGTTTGAACGGGGGGAGGCTTTAGAGAATATTACACAAGATGTAAGGAAAACACTCGATGAAGAATGTGATGAGGAAAGCTTGAAAGTATTACCGAAGGCAATAGACACAGTGAGGAAAAAGGTATTCTGTGCCTCTATAACTTGTATGCTTGCTGGAATGCGCTTTGACACCTTTTGTCATTCTTTGCCTCTTAAATACCAACTACTAGATATGCTTGTCTTTTTTTTTTTTCCCTTGCCTTATTCTTAGAAAGTTATAGAATAACAGTTTGAACCAAATGATAGCTATTAAAGAAGCCATTAACGTGTCTGCCTTTTCATGCCAAACTTGATGGTAGAAAGTGTATCCTTAATTTCGTAGTTGATATATATAGTATATCCAAAATCTTTGGAATTGTGAATTCGGTGATAGTGCTGAACCATATAGTACTGCTATCTATGATATGATATTGAGATATGACATTAACATCCATGAGAAACTCGCATGAATTAGGCTATTATATCCTCTAATGGGTGCTGCAGGCTCAGTGTTTCTATTCCTTGGTTATATATCACTTGTACATATTATGTTTATCCTGCTTCAACATCTTTGATGGATTGGGATTCTTGTTGTCAAACAATTATATTAGGTTGTACGAAGAAGGATTATAAATGAAGGATTTAGAGTTGATGGGAGGTGTCTTGACGAAGTGAGGCCTTTGTATTGCGAAGCTGGTAGTTTTCCTGTGTTGCATGGATCATCAATATTTTCTCGTGGGGATACTCAGGTGAGGATGCAAGTCTCCTCATTGCTTTGATGGGTTAAGAATGCAATATCTGATTACTGAAATGGCAAAAAGAAAAACCGAATCTTACTAGTTTGAGTATAAATGAGTTCTACCCTAAGCACAAAAAAACTTTATCTACAGGTTCTTTGTACTGTAACACTTGGAGCACCTGGAGATGCCCAACGCTTGGAGTCCCTTGTTGGTCCACCAACCAAGCGCTTTATGCTTCACTACAGTTTTCCACCATTCTCAATAAATGAAGTTGGTAAACGAGTTGGCCTGAACAGGCGTGAAGTTGGACATGGTAAATTATTTATGCTCTTTTTCTTTATCTTTATCTTCTTCTTTTTTTTTTTTTTTTTTAATACATACACACCCATTGTTGAACCTGGAACTAAGAGGTCCTAGGCCCTACTAGCTTACCACTGAGCTACTAGGTGATCAATAGTTAACACTTATGTTATATGTCGTGAACAATATTTTAACTAATACTAAATCTATTAGATTGATTTTTGTGTTTAGCTTCTGAGGATGCTCTTTTGTGTTTCTCAAGTTTCAACCACTCTTGTTTTTGCAGTTTCTGTTTTAGTTTTGGAAATTTCAACTTGGTAATTTCAGACACCTGCCCTTTGCTATTCCTAGTTCTGTTGATTTAAAATGATGTGGAAGTCATTACTCAGAAGCAAGAAAGTAATCTTGCAGCATGAATAGGATGGAGTTACTTATATACGCAATGTAGTTCAGTTTTTATTGATTTGTGGCATGAACTCACCATTTAACTTCAAAAAGTTAAGAGCCAAACACATTATTGGAGGTGGAATTGACTGGATTTGGTATATGCGTTCTTGCGGGAGTGGCTTTACACACCTCAAGAACTGCTTATGGGAATATTTCTCAGCATTTATAGGTCAAGCATTTCTAGCATGGGCTTGAGTGGAACTGGCCTTTTTGAAGCTAAA
The DNA here is from genome assembly GCA_028551475.1 of Casuarina equisetifolia. NCBI lineage: Eukaryota > Viridiplantae > Streptophyta > Magnoliopsida > Fagales > Casuarinaceae > Casuarina > Casuarina equisetifolia. The sequence goes on from CM052355.1 coordinate 17,656,556, forward strand.
TTCTAGTTTGTCATCTTAGAGGTGCACAAAATGTCACAAACTGATCCATACTAGTTCCTTGGAGATTGGACATTTGTTCTTTTCTGATCTCATTCTGAAGAAAAGAAAGAACTTGAAGCATGCAAATCATAAAGAGATGGTTTAATTGAAGAGGGAAAATTGTTTGACTTCTTAACTGCCCAAAAAGTTTTTCCTGCCAATTAGTGTTTGCACCTTAAAATCATATATACCGTGCTTCAGGAGGCTGATGACACAAAAGGTTAATAGTTGACAATACTTATTAACGCTTCTCCCTATTATTGCGTTTTTGCCCTCTCAGTTTCTAACAAAAAGGGAGTGAAATATTTGGAGAGAACAATTGGGTTTTGGAATATCAATTCCACATAAAAGAAGTTTTCTGCCTTTCCATTTTCCAGCGAGCTATTGTTGTGTTATTTGCTGCTTGACATCTAAATATTTTGTAACTTGGATTCCTTTGACTTCAGTGTTTGTGTATAACGTGAAACACTATTTAACAGCATAAAATGCCTACCTTCTGGTGAGAAAAATGGAGAGCACAAATGTGAGATATAGTTGAAATAAAAATTAATTTCTGCTACTGCTTTTAGGAACTCTTGCTGAGAAAGCTCTGCTGGCTGTATTACCACCCGAAGATGATTTTCCCTATACAGTCCGTGTTAACTCAGAGGTCATGGCCTCAGATGGTTCAACATCTATGGCAACTGTCTGTGGAGGTATTATTCTTTTCTTCCTATCAAACTAATGGCTCTTGCCAATCCATTTTCACTGCAAATGTTTTGTTGTTTGCTAGCTAATTTGGGAGTACATTAATTATTGTAATCTAGATTGGTGTTATAGGCTAGTATCACGTGTCTGTAATTTATGCTTGTTGGTGGATCCTTATAATTACCTTCAACCTTCAATATCAACCACGGTAGAATAGCTTGAGTTTATTCTGGGAATAAATATTCTGCATGGCGTATAAAGCATCCTCTTTTTGTAGGCAGCATGGCATTGATGGATGCTGGCATTCCATTACGTGAACATGTAGCTGGTGTTTCCGTGGGTCTTGTTAGTGAAGTTGATCCGTCAACTGGAACAATTAAGGACTACCGCATATTGACTGATATTTTGGTGAGATTTTTTCTTGGCTTAATTTGTTTTCTCTTCTGCTTGGTGCTAGACCCTGTAAAATTCTTTTTAGTGTGCTGCATTCTTCATTCAAGTGCTGAAGATTTGCTTTCAGAGACCTTCACTTCCTTATCTTTCTACTTATATGTTTTATGGTCTTTTCTCTTGTGAACTCTTTTCAGTTACATGTTTGACTATATGTTTTATTTTGGCTGGATAAATAATTTATTTTTCTTTGTTGACTTTTGAATTTGAAATTTATCTTTTTCACTTTGATTTTTTTTGTCTTACTAATATATTTGTATTTCAAGTATCACTATCACATATAGGTTAGGACTCCAAATTTTTATCAGTGGCCTGTTGTCCAGGTGAATTAAGAGTTCATTATAAATTGGATATCCCAGGGCCTGGAGGATCATCTGGGAGATATGGACTTCAAAATTGCGGGCACACGAAAAGGAGTTACAGCAATTCAATTGGACATAAAACCTGCTGGAATTCCTTTAGATATCATTTGTGAGTGTTTGGAGCCTGCACTTAAAGGTCGTCTTCAAATCCTTGACCACATGGGGCAAGAGATAAGTGCCCCACGTACTCAAGATGATAGGAATTCTCCTCGACTAGGTTGGATTTACACCCAGCTGAGCTTTTGAATTGTGTTTGAGCAGTACACATTACTGTAGTGGTAATTACCTTTTGAGCTTGAGAATTTGCTACCCTCATGCAGCTACCTTGAAATATAGCAATGATACACTGCGTCACTTGATTGGACCTCTGGGAGCTTTAAAGCGAAAGATTGAAGAGCAAACAGGTCTGGCTGCCACTTGAGAATGAGTTAAATAGTATTCTAACGAATTATTGATTCTGTTACTTAAATGCATAGGCCTTGTCAGTTGGGGGTCCTTGTTTTAGTTTGTCTGTACCTCTCTCTTTTCATTCTTGCACATCTCAGTAAGATTGGTGTTGTCTTTTTTTGTACCTTCTTAATGTTTTCACGAAATCCACATACATAAGCAAGGTAGTTTTCTCTGGTAATATTACCATGTTGTTCCTGATTCACATATCAATATCTTCATACTTGCTTCTGAGATGATCCATGCCATTTTATGCTTTTCATGCTATTGTACTTTTCTATCACGTATCCATGTAACAATAACATACTGTCTTCAGAATTAATTTGCGTAGGCCACTGTGTTATTCTTGATTAGTCCCCATTATGTTTGCTTTTGATTTCAGTAAAAGTTGTCCTTTCTTCCTAAACAATTGTCACTTTTCTTCTTTTGATAGTTGCTTTATGATAATTTTTTTCTTTTTCTTTTTAACGGTAATAGCTATCTCAAATATGTGTGGATATATAGTATATCCACCTTATGCTTAAGATGGAAAAACTATCATATTTGGTTCTTACATAATTTAGAAAGATATAATCTAGGCTGCAAATCAGGATTATTCATCAATTAATGTTTGTGTTATCATTGCTTATCCGATAACTATGTTGTATGCCCACCATAAAACAGGTGCACGAATGTCTGTAAGTGATGGAACACTTACCATAGTTGCTAAGAATCAAGCTGTAATGGACAAAGTGTTAGAAAAGGTAATTATTCTTTCAATTGTTCTACTATATTTTAATTCGGATATAGATTTCATTTTATTTTAGTCTTGTTAATTTTATGACACTCCTTCCTCTGGAGGAATAAATGAAGGAAAACAGAAGTAATTCTCCAAAAAAGAGGTTATGCTTCTTAAGTTGATTCCGTCCCTGATATTTTTGGAACCATAACATTCTCTAGAGCTGGCCAATCTTCAAAATAAAACTGGATGGAACTGTACTGGGTCACTCTGTGTGTTGAAGCAATTGGCATCATGCATACTTTTCCATGTGGCTTATGGTTAGCCAGTCAGGATTAAATACATATTTCTGCCCTGTTTTCACTTCCTTGCATTCCATTCTATCCTGCAGGTCGAATTTATTGCTGGTCGTGAGATTGAAATAGGGGGAATCTATAAGGGTGTTGTAAGTTCAGTAAAAGAATATGGTGCGTTTGTGGAGTTTAATGGTGGTCAGCAAGGCCTTCTACACATTTCCGAGTTGTCACATGAGCCGGTATGTATAAGGGGTGGATAAATGCTATTTTAAAGAACTAACTAGTGATCATTTCCACATATCCCCTTTCCAATCCTCTCCTTTTTTTTCTTCTCACGGTTGGTCTGCTGTTCTGTCTATTTTTTCTTCATGGATCAACATATAGTTGCTTGCACCCTTATTGTTTATCAAGTGTTTGCCAATTTAATTTGTTTTGATGGTTTAAATCTCACCATAATGCCCATTCTAGTGGAGTAGACTTGGGATTCTTTAGTTTACTGCCTATCTTGGAAAGAGGAATGTAGGGTTATGAAAATAATTTATGTTCTGGAGAATCATATAAGATAACGAAGGGAAGGGGTGGTTGATGGCAGAAGAGCATTCTGCAAAAAATCAGAATTAGTTGAAAAAGGAAGAAGAGTAAGAGGGGGTAAAGGAGCTAGTCATTTCAATTCAGCTGAACAACCGAAACTCTACCAAGTAAGGCCTACTAGTCCTTGAAGGTGTACATATTTGAGATTTATAACCTCTCCTTAGTCGAGGTTGCCCTCTTCTGCACCTTTCTATAAGCTATTGTTCTTTGTCAAAATATAAAATGACTGTCATAGACTTGGAAATTCTTTCTCAAACCAGATCAGAGCTCCCAACGTAGAAATTATATAGTTTTTTTAAGTTTTATTGCTGGAACCATGAAATATGCTAGGAGATATGGAAATTATATGGGACTCTAGAGATAATCTTCATACTAAATATACCTTGAATTTCAAGATAATATTAGCAAGGACTTGCAAGAGATTCGGTTGAGCCATTTGTAGATAAAAATTCATGTAAGTCTTAACCTGATGACTCAAAGTGAAAATTTGGTTGATCCTTTTTGTTTGTGACATGACCGCTGGTACCATGGAATGTTTTAGGTTGAAAAGTGGTAAGGCAATTAGACAAGTGCTGATGCTTTTAAATGATAAGTTAAGAGGTATCTCTTGAGGCACAAGGTGTGGTGGTGTAAGTTGTTGATGGTCTTTTAGATCAGTGGGGTTGGAGGTTGAGGTCACATGTTCAATATTGTGCCTCAAGAGATGGAAGATTTCATACGTGATGAAGAAGGAGGTCATCGAGGCCACCTGTTGGAAGTACTAATGTTGTGCATGTTAAAGATGCTACGAGGACTGGGTGAGGACAAAATGTTCTTTGGTCAAAGTTCTTATAATGGAAATGATAGCCTTTTTGAATGGGAGATCTTGCCTCTGGTAGAAATAAAATTGTGGAAAAAGGACTTGCAGCTAATCATTGTAATTGGAATATGAGCATTCCAGCATTTCTTATTTGGGAAGGGTATATTTGCTTCTATGTTTTATGTCAGTTTTCAAGGTTCTTTTAGCCTTTAAATATCACGCTCAATTATTTCCATTTGTGAAAAACCATGTTATCTCCTATTGCACCTGGGAGTTTGGCGTTTAAGAGGTCATCAGCATGCACTTGTGATCGTATAATTTTGAAGTTATTACTGTTATTCTTTTTCTATTCAGGTATATTTATGTAGTACTTAATGTTATGACTTCTTTTCTTAATTTCTTCCTTGTTAATTTTAGAACTTTCTTTTGATCAGGTCTCCCGGGTTTCAGATGTGGTATCCATTGGCCAGCAGCTTTCTTTGATGTGCATAGGCCAGGATGTTCGTGGTAACATCAAATTATCCCTTAAAGCAACTTTACCTCTACCTGTGTCCGACTCAAACAATGTGGTTGAAGGATCTGTTCCACCTGTGACAAGAGAGCCTGATATTTGGGCATCAGTTGAGGAAGTCTCTGATGGTCAAGAAAAGCAGAATTCCACATCAGAAGAGTTGTCAGGGGGCAAATATGAAAAAAGTGAGGTAAGACCCTCTACTTCCTCAGTACCTACAATTCTGATTCGTAGTGCTGCAGAGTGTGATGAAGAGGAAAAGTCTGCTGCTTTGAGTCAGAATCGCAAGAGTATTGCTAATTGTGTTGGTTCTTCAAAATCAAGTAGAAAATCAAAAGCGTCCTCAGATCAGGGTGATCCACAATCTTTTGATTCTGGTATCTCTCCAAAGAAGAATGTTAAGAAGTCAAAACGTGTCATGCAAAATGTAGGACAGAAAGAGATCCTCAGAAGTCATGACAACTCCGGTGGACATTCTAGTGAGGTTTTGACTGATAAAGAAGATGAAGTCAAGGATCCTGTAAGTGCGAAAAATCTCAAGATTGGAACAAAAGCTACAGCAACAGTTTATCAAATTCGTAGACATGGGTTGGTCCTTGATTTGGGAGGTGGACTTCGTGCAATGTATCGGTTTGAGGTATGTGTCATCTGTCCTTGCTTTTTTGTAACAGTCTAATCCCTTTGGCTTCATCTGATTTGGCGTCAATATCAAATATAACTATCTTTTTCCCACAGCCTTCTGGCTTGGTTGCAAGAATCTCAGGCCATGTCCAGTTTAAACTTCTGTTGTATTTTAGGGTCGAATACACTTTTAGTTCCCATAATTTGCTGGTGGTTTCAGTTTATGCCTGTGTTCCAGCTTCTTAGTAGTTTTAATTTAGTGCAAATCATAGGGATCCTAAAATAGTTTCATTTTTGCACTTTTAAGGGCCCGTTCCTCCACTCAGCTAATGTGGCTGCTTTTCATGACTCTGAATTGATGCGGTTGATATGTTACTTAAAGAGTTCAAGATTACATGCACGCATGGCTGAACCCGTCTTGGGCAGTTGTCCACATGAGGGCCATGTCAACTACAATTGATAACTTTTTGTGTAGCTTCTACCATGAATTGTAACCATTATAGTGCTACCAACACACACTGCTCTGGCTCCTAGAATCCCCCAGATGCCAGCTTTATATCAAATAACCTTTTTTTTTTTTTTCAGGAAAAAAAGAAAAATAAACCTGAATCAATCCTAAATTTGCAGAGAAACACCACTGAGACTCTGTCTTAACTAGAATATACCAAAACTGAGACATTACAAACCAAGATCTTGTCAAAGGCTGCAAGCTTCAAAAGAATTTCGCTCATGGCCACAGCATGGCAGTTTGTCATTCTGGTACTTTAGGAGTAAGCTAAGCAAGTAACCATATGAAGTCCACGAATGGGGTGAGTTTATTAAAATTCATAGTGAAAACGGGTTTTGCTTAGCATTTGTGACTCCTGCGGTTATGAACTATAAGAACACCATGTTTAACTGTTACCACCTGTTTGTGAAACTGTCTGGACAAAGAAGAAAGCAAAAGACAGTGACCAAATTAGTGTTTAATCCTAAATTATAGGCCAACATCTTCCTCAGTAGCACTGCTTTGCTGCCTGCATAATTTGACCAATCTTTTCTCCTGTCCTTAATTTGTGGGGCCAACAACTTTTCATTAGATGACACATTTCTGTTTGTTCTTTCATTTTCTTTACTGTCACGAATTCCTGCAGCCCATTTTAGCACTGAGAGGCTGGTATTGTAGCTGATTGTAGATCTTAATTTGAATGCTGTAGAATCAGTTGCTTTACAACATTGAGTCACACTACTCTACTGAATCTGGATGTGATTTCCTCCTTTACACTCCCTATATATTCCTATTTATGACAAATGGATTCTTAAGCCATACTTATCATACAGCAATAGTAACAGTTGTGTTTACTTTGTCGAGCCTTTTGTCCGTCTTGATAGATGAGCAATTCACAACTGGCTATGGAGCAACCTGCTAGAGTAATAGGGGGCCTTATTGCGTTGGGGATCATTTTTGGGCTTTGAAATGGCAGTAAAACATGACTGCCAAACAACTGAGAGAAATACCATTTTTCCCCTTGCATTTGGGTCCATGGAATTACCGTCTTTGCTGGAAGTAATGCATATATTAAACAAATGACTCGTTTTGCATGCAGGAGAACGAAAGAAGACATTTTGAGCTTGCTGATGAGTTACAAGTTGTGTGTTCAAGCTTTTCCAGTAAGGGAATTCCGGTAGTGTCTTTGGTGGATGATCAATAGTACTGTTTCTGCAATTCTTTGGTCAGATAGGAACAGCGAGATAACTGCAGGAAAGAAATAGTTGTAGCGGCTGGAAATGTTAGATTTTGGCCAAGAAGGACTAAAACTGGAAGTGCAGCTGGATCAGTCTCGTTTATGGCCATTTGTTGAGAAAGGATGGGCAGGAGTTTGTGACCTGCCTAAGTGATGGTAATTCATGGATGCTGGGGCTCAGTTCAAGAAAGCCTTCGTAACTTCTGCAAGTAGAAAGGGTTAGTATTTTGAGAATTCATAAATAACACAGGATTAGAGAACCTGACCAAAAGCAATCTTAGCAAGATGTTCCAAAGTATTTTTTGTAAATTATACCTTATTGCTATCTAAAATCTGTCAGAAGGGATAATAATATTTTTTTGCGGTAATGGTTCTTGACCAGTTGAAATGATTTTCTTTCTTTGATAATCAGTTGTTGCTACTTCTTGTTGTTTGTTCTTACCGCTTCATTTGATCTTGGGGTGGAATAACTAGGAATAGATCTTATAAACTCACATTTTATATCAAAACTGTAAGGCAGTGAGAGGTGGTGGTTTTCTACACTTAAACTAGGTTTTTAATGAACTCCCTAGTAATGTGAGATAATAATTCAATATCACTTAACATGCTTCACTAATAATGTGGGTTTTGTGCTTGCTTACAGCACATGAAGATACTAAGGTTGACCCTAGATTGTAATATTACATTATAAATCTATATCTAGCTTAAAACTTTAGGTTAATGAGAGGTGATTTTTTTTACATTTAAGTTTAGTGTTTAATGAGCTTTTTAGTAATGTGGGATACTAACTCAATATCACTTAACATGATTTAGTACCATGCAGGTTTTGAGCTTGGTTACAACCTATAGAGATAATAAGGTTAAACCTAGTATGTGATATCATATTATAAATGCATATCTATCATAAAAGGTGCTTTAACTATGTTAAAGAATTCATCATTTTAAGTCTAGTAGTTGAAGAATCTGAAAGGTGTTGGGGGCTTTGGTTGGAACAAATAACTGGACATAGGTAAGGCAAAAGGGTAGGGGCCCTAGCTCAGTGGCGTTCTCTGAGCCAAACCCTAACCGGCCGTCCCACTGGTCATGGGTTCGAACCCCATCCCCCCTCTCCCGGGTGTGTGAGTTTATAATTAAAAAAAAAAAAGGTAAGACAATGATTTGAAACACCTAAAGGAAGAAATTTGACAGGAGTTAAGAAAAGCTCTTTGCCAATTATCATGGATAAGCACTTTATTAGGATTCTTAGTTATGAGATCCTCCTTTTGTTGGTCCAAGTGAAGAAAGGATCAACAAAAAAGGAATGCATGGATGGTTTGAAGGTAGAATCCATAGCTATTGTAGCTATTGATTCAATTGTGGGACTTGTGCACTTTGGTCTAGTGAAAGAAAAACAACAAACTTAAAGGAGGAAGAAAATGAGATGTTTTATTCTGACATAAATATTTTTTCACACAAACTTGGCTTGAGGCAAAAAGGGAAAAGGGGCCTAACAAGAAAAGTTTTAATCTTAAAACTTTAAGTCAAGGAGAGAGAGTGTTTTGTCACATATTGGGTTCTTAGTGGATCCTTTAATGATGTAAAATAATAACTCCATGCCATATTAGGGGACAAATCAGAAGTAGCAAAAGAGACAAGATTCAAGGAGAAATTGAAATCAACATGTATTTGCTTAGACACCCGCCATGCTCAATGGTGCTTCCTTTTCCTAATAGTCACAAGAAGGATTAAATGGTGTTCAAGGTACACTAGAGTCGGGACTTAAACTAGCGATTCTTCACATTGCTAAAACTCCTTTCCCCTCATGCCCCCTTTCTCTTTTCTTAACTTTTCCCTAATTTCCATCATTGGATAGTAGCTTGGAGCCTTACCTACTCCATACAACCACCAAACAACTACTTAAGCCTAAACTACTCTACACTTATAAGGTCTACACCAAAATAACAAAATTGTTAGGCCCATTCCAAAATACAAAACTACTAGTAATAATTTCTCCCCTCTTATGAAAGAAATTTGTCCTCAAGGTCCAAATGAAGATACCTCAACTTTACTCCTCGATTGGTTGGCATGTTGCCTTTGTTACAAGAAGACACTTCTAGGGCACCAATAGCTCTTCTTGATTCTTTCTAATTCTTTTGTAAAGGATGGCTTGTGGGCAAGCTAACACCATTTCTTTCACCTCTACAAATTATAGAAGTTCAACATGAGGTTCTGCATTTCTTTTAAGTACTTTCTTAAGCTTACTCATATAGAATATTGAGTGTATTCAAGATTCTCTAGGTAGCTTTAGTTAGTGTGCAACCTTACCTACTTGTTCATTAATTTCAAATGAGCTATACTACTTGGGAGATAACTTATAGCTTTGGAGTAATCCAAGCGAGAGTTAATGATAAGGTAATAATCCAGGAATACATGCTCTCCCACTACAAACTCCACCTTGAATTTCTCTTATTATGGACCTTTTTCATCATGTTCTTTGTCTTTATCATTCTTTCCTGTAGTTCTTTTAACACATGCTTTATCTCCATGATCTCTCTTTCTTTCTCTCTTTATAGCATCCGCAACAAAACTACTAGGAATATAATCCAAAATATTTAAGGGAGGCTTATCATAAACAATCTTATAAGGTGTTTTACCATATGAATTATGCTCGCTTATGTTATAGCACCACTTTGCCTTAGTTAACTATTTAACCCATTATCGAGGCTGGTCACTAGTGAAACATCTCAAATACATTTTGAAGGACTTATTAACCACCTTAGTTTGTCCATTTGACTATGGGTGATAGGTTGTAGTGTAATTAAGTCTTGTGCCATAAAGATTGAAAAGTTCTTTTCAAAAGGTGTTGGTTTATACCAAATCTCTATCTAAGACTATTCATTGAGGCATATTATATGGCTTGTATATATTTTGAAAGAATGCTTTAGCTACCATCACTATAGTATAAGGATCCTTGAGTGGAATTAAGTGCATCATCTTTAAAAAGTAATCTACCATTACCATGATGCAATTTTTTCTTTTAAAGCTAGGCAACCCATCTACAAAATTTATATTAATATCAATCCAAACATCATATGGCAATAGTAGAGGCTAAAGAAGTCCTACTAGTAATGAATTAGGAATCTTATTCTTATGGCTAATGGCACATTTTTGCATTACTTTTACCATAATTCTTTTATTCCCTTCCAGTGAAACATTGAATGTACTTTCTATAAGGTCTTGCAAACTCCTTATAAGTAGTGGAGTAGATTTGTTCTACTACTGGTTATACTAACTCAGAATTCAATAACAAGAATATTTGACCATTATAGAATAATAGGTCTTTTCTATATTTCCAACCCCCTCTTGCCTTTCCAACCTTTATTGCCTCTACCTTCTCCTTCAATGTAGTATTGGTATACACTCCTCTTTAATTGGTTCCAACCAAAGTGGGATTAGAGTAGAAATAGCTAACAAAATAGTTTCTCTCTTAGTGGTCTCATTCTCCTTGATCTCCAATTTCTTGGACAATGAATTAATAGCCCTATAAGCTCTCCTTGATTTATACTTTATCACAAAATCAAAGCTCATTAGCTTGATAAGCCACCTTTGTTGAATTGGAATAATTATCTTTTGTTCCTATAAATGTTACAAGCTTTTATGATCAATTTTAACCATATATCTCCTCCTTAACAAATAAGAACACCATTTGTTAATTGCTACCACCAATCTATAGGTTCTGTTTCATAAGTGGATAACAAGGAATTTCTTTTCTTTAATGCCCAACTCATGTACGCTATGGGATGCCCTTGTTCTTTCTTTGACCCTTCTTTCTAAATAGGGGTGCCTAGTGTTGGGTTGGTCCAGCCCATATTCGGGGACTTATTATTGGATCTAATTAGGGTAATGTGGCCCTAAGGTTTAAAAGAAAAAATATAGGGTTTTTTCTTTAAGAGAAGAGGTGAGTGGCCGTCAAAAAGAAAAGAGAGAGAGAAAAGAAAAGAGCAGAATTTCACAGGAATTAGAGGCCCTGCGCAGTAGTTGATCAAACATCTGATCAAGGTCGATCCGTGGTCCGATTGAGCTGATTTTTTATCAGCAGGTTCAGGATTGGGTGTTCTTCATTGTGAACGGTTGGATCGTCGTTTGGAGCTCTTGAAGTTAGTAGATTGTGGTCGAAAATCTGGGTGATATTTCTTCAACTTTTCTTGGTTAAGTTGTTGTTTACAACTTGTTCTTCACTATTTATTGGTGATTCTATTGTTGTTGAATCAGTAAATCTTTGTCCTGTTGCTATTGTTAAGGACTTGATTGGGTTGTATCCTAACGATTGATATAGTGGAGATTTGGGTGGACGCCATGATCGGTCTCGTGGTTTTTTATCCTTCACATTGGAGGAGTTTTTCCACGTAGAAATTCTTTTGTGTTGATTGTGATTTGCTTATTTTACTTGTGATTCAAATACATCGTTGGTGTTTTTAGTATTTTCTCATAGGTTCAATCAAAGTGGAAAACTTTATACGTCGTTTTTCCCATCAGAGTGGTATCAAAGCTTAGGTTGTAGTTGTTTTATCTTTGGATTTGATTAAATGATAGAACTAAGCACTAATAGGATGATTAGTTTGAATGGAAGAAACTATCATGTTTGGAAGGGTAAGATGGAAGATTTGCTTTATGTGAAGCGTTGGCACTTACCGGTGTTTAGTGAAACTAGACCAGATAACATGAGTGAGGCCGATTGGACTCTTGAGCATAAAATTGTATGCGGGTTCATTCGACAATTTGTAGATGAGAATGTTTTGAATCACATTAGTAAAGAAACACATGCTCGGACTCTATGGAACAAACTTGAATCTTTGTATGCTCGAAAGACTGGAAATAATAAGATGTATTTGATGAAGCAACTTATTAGCTTGAAATACAAAGATGGGCAATCCATATTTGATCATTTGAATGAGTTTCAGGGAATGTTAGATCAACTTTCAGGCATGAATATGAAGTTTGAAGATGAAGTACAAGGACTTTGGTTACTTGGTACTTTACTAGAATCTTGGGAAACATTTCGTATGTCAGTGAGTAACTCTGCTCTCGATGGAATTGTCACTATGAATTTTGCCAAGACTAGTATTTTGAATGAAGAGATGAGAAGAAAGAGTCAGGGTTCTTTGTCTCATTCTGAAATTTTGGTTGTTGAAAATAGGGGGAGAAGTCATAGTAGAGGTCTGAGAGGTTATAACAAAAGTCGAAGTAAGTTTAGATCATGGCATAAAAATGTAGAGTGCCATCATTGTGGCAAGATGGGTCATATCAAGAAAAATTGCTTCCAGCTGAAAAATGAAAAGAAAAATGGTAAAGGTAGAAATGAGAAGAAGAAAGTTAATGAAAGTGAGGAGAAAAGAAGGACAACAATGATAATGATCGAGTTGCAGCAGCTACTAATGAATTTGTTATTGTGTGCTATGATGATAATGTGAATTTTGCAAGCAATGAGACAAGTTGGGTAATTGATAGTGGTGCTTCTCTTCATATTACTTCCAAGAGGGAGTTCTTTACTTCTTATACTTCTGGAAACTTTGGCACATTGAAGATGGGTAATGATTGCTTGGCTAAAGTTACAGATGTGGGAGATGTATGCTTGGAGACTCGTAATGGATCTAAGTTGCTTCTCAAGAATGTTAGACATGTACCAAAAATTTGCTTGAATTTGATTTTTACCGGACAACTTGATGATAAAGGTTTTTGCAATATCTTCAATAATGGACAATGGAAACTTACTAAGGGTTCATTAGTTATTGCTAGAGGCAAGAATGAGTCTTTTTTGTATTTATTTTAGGCCAAGATTTCCAAGAACATTTGTAATGTAGTGGAAGATGGGAATGCAAGTGCTTTATGGCATAAAAGGTTAAGTCACATGAGTGAGAAGGGCATGAATGTGTTGGCAAAGAAGAACTTGTTATCTGGGATTAAGAGTGCAAAACTTGAGAAGTGTGCACATTGTTTAGCTAGAAAATAGAAAAGAGTTTCATTCTATAGTCACCCTCCTTCAAGAAAATCAGATTTCTTGGAGTTAGTACACTCAAATGTTTGTGACCCAGTTAACCCGAGGACGCTTGGTAGAGCATCCTACTTTGTGACCTTTATTAATGACTACTCAAGAAAGGTTTGGGTTTATGTTTTGATGTCAAAAGATCAAGTGCTAGATATGTTTAAGCAGTTTCAAGTTTCAATAGAACGGCAAACTGGAAAGAAGTTAAAATGCATTCGATCAGATAATGGTGGTGAGTACATAGACCATTTGATGAGTATCGTAGGCAACATGGTATTCGACATCAGAAAACACCTTCAAAAACACCTCAGTTGAATGGTATAGTGGAACGAATGAACATGACATTGGTTGAGAGAGTTAGATACATGATTTCAAATGCTAACTTGCCAAAGACATTTTGGGGTGAGACATTACTTACAGCAGCTTATGTTATCAATCTATCTCTAACTGTTGCTTTAGATGGTGATGTGCTAGATAGAGTTTGGTTTGGCAAGGATGTTTCCTATAACCATCTAAGAGTATTTGGTTGCAAAGTATTTGTTCATATTCCAAAGGATGAGAGGTCTAAGTTAGATGTCAAGACACGAGAATGTATATTTCTTGGTTATGGTTCTGATGAATTTGGCTACAGGTGTTATGATTCAGCTGTGAAGAAAATTGTGAGGAGTCGTGATGTTGTATTTTTTAAGAATCAAAATATGACAGATATTGGCCAGAGTGAGAAGAATATGTCACAAGGCTCTAAGATTGGTATTGATATTGATATAATTCATTCAAATGATTTACAGCGACAGTTGCTAGAACAAGTTGAGAGTGATTCAGCATGATGTTCAGGATCAGGTTCAGAATGACCAACAGGTTGCAGATAATAATGACACTCAGACAGATAATGTTGTTGATGTTTAGCAGAATCCATCTTCAATTCCACCATTGAGGAGGTCTACTAGAGGTCGTCATCCATCCTCTAGATACTCCACTGAGGAGTATGTATTGTTGACTGATGCAGGTGAGCCTGAGAGCTTTGACGAAGCAGCAAAGGATATGGATAAGAAAAAATGGGTCGATGCAATGCAAGATGAGTTGAAATCTTTACATGATAATCAAACATTTGAGTTGGTGACATTGCCTAAGGGCAAGAAAGCTTTGAAGAATTGTTGGATTTATAGATTGAAGCATGATGAAAATTCTTCACAACTTCGATACAAAGCCAGACTAGTTGTTAAAGGTTTCATCAGAAAAAGAAAATTGATTATGATGAGATTTTCTCACCTGTTGTGAAAATGTCCTCAATTTGAGTGGTTTTAGGATTAACTGCTAGTCTTGATCTTGAAATTGAGCAAATGAATGTAAAGACTGCTTTTCTTTATGGTGACCTAAATGAAGAAATTTATATGGAGCAACGAGAGGATTTTAAAGAAAAACGTAAAGAGAACTATGTTTGCAAGCTAAAGAAAAGTTTATATGGCTTAAAACAGGCACCAAGACAATGGTATCAAAAATTTGAATCTTTTATGGGGAAGCAAGCGTATAAGAAGACAAATTCTAATCATTGTGTGTTTGTGCAGAAGTTCTCAAATGATGACTTTATCATTCTACTGCTTTATGTAGATGACATGCTTATAGTTAGTAAGAACGCTGCAAGAGTTAAAAAGTTGAAGCAAGAGTTAAGTAAGTCATTCTCAATGAAAGACTTAGGCTCAGTGAAGCAAATTCTTGGTATGAGAGTCAGTCGTGATAGAAAAGCTAAGAAGTTATGGTTGTCTCAAGAGGAGTACATCAAGAAAGTGCTTCAAAGTTTTTGTATGGATAAAACTAAAGTGGTGAGCACGCCTCTTGTTACACACTTTAAGCTTAGTAAGAAACAATGTCCTGCAGATGAAGAAAACAGAAAAGATATGGAAAGAGTTCCTTATGCTTCGGCTATTGGTTGTTTAATGTATGCAATGATTTGTACAAGGCCAGATATAGCTCATGCAGTTGGAGTAGTTAGTAGATTTACTTCTAATCTTGGAAGAGAACATTGGAATGCAGTGAAGTGGATTCTAAGGTATCTTCGAGGCACTTCTAGTTTGAAACTTTCATTTGGGAGTGATAAGCCTATTCTTGTGGGATATACAGATTCTGACATGGCAGGAGATATTGATAATAGAAGATCTACTTCAGGCTACTTGATTAAGTTTTCAGGGAGAGCTTTGGCATGGCAATCAAGATTACAAAAATGTATTGTTCTATCTACAACAGAAGCAGAATTTATTGCAGCAACAAAAGCATGTAAAGAGTTGCTTTGGATGAAGGAATTCATAAAAGAACTTGGTTTTGTGCAAGAAAGGTATGTGCTATTTTGTGATAGTCAAAGTGCTATACGTTTTGCTAAGAACTCTACTTTTCATCAAAGGTCAAATCATATTGATGTAAGATATCATTGGGAGTGATAAGCCTATTCTTGTGGGATATACAGATTCTGACATGGCAGGAGATATTGATAATAGAAGATCTACTTCAGGCTACTTGATTAAGTTTTTGGGGGGAGCTTTGGCATGGCAATCAAGATTACAAAAATGTATTGTTCTATCTACAACAGAAGCAAAATTTATTGCAGCAACAAAAGCATGTAAAGAGTTGCTTTGGATGAAGGAATTCATAAAAGAACTTGGTTTTGTGCAAGAAAGGTATGTGCTATTTTGTGATAGTCAAAGTGCTATACGTTTTGCTAAGAACTCTACTTTTCATCAAAGGTCAAATCATATTGATGTAAGATATCATTGGATACCATGGAAACCAAAGAGGTTGCACTTGAAAAGGTACATACTAAGGATAATGATTCTGATATGATGACAAAGGCTCTATGGTGAGAAAAGTTTGAGTTTTGTCGGCATGAGGCCGGTTTGGATTGTGCTTGAGAAATGGACATATGGAATCTCCCTCATTTGGGCTGGAGGGGGAGAATTGTTGAGTTGGTCCAGCCCATATTCGGGGACTTATTATTGGATCTAATTAGGGTAATGTGACCCTAAGGTTTAAAAGAAAAAATATAGGATTTTTTTTTAAGAGAAGAGGTGAGTGGCCGATAAAAAGAAAAGAGAGAGAGAAAAGAAAAGAGCATAATTTCGCAGGAATTAGAGGCCCTGCGCAGCAGTTGATCAAACATCTGATCAAGGTTGATCTGTGGTTCGATTGAGCTGATTTTTTGTCAGCAGGTTTGGGATTAGGTGTTCTTCATTGTGAACAGTTGGATCGTCGTTTGGAGCTTTTAAAGTCAGCATATTGTGGTTGAAAATCTGGGTGATATTTCTCAAACTTTTCTTAGTTAAGTTGTTGTTTACAACTTGTTCTTCACTATTTATTGGTGATTCTATTGTTGTTGAATCAATAAATCTTTGTCATGTTGCTGTTGTTAAGGACCTGATTGGGTTGTATCTTAACGATTGATATAGTGGAGATTTGGGTGGACTCCATGATCGGTCCTGTAGTTTTTTATCCTTCACATTGGAGGAGTTTTTCCACGTAGAAATTCTTTTGTGTTAATTGTGATTTGCTTATTTTACTTGTGATTCGAATACATCATTGGTGTTTTTAGTATTTCCTCATAGGTTCAATCAAAGTGAAAAAATTTATACGTCATTTTTCCCATCACCCAGAGTACCTCATCTTGTCATTTCGTCGTTGCTCATTCCCGTTAGGCTGAAGTGTTTGGCCTTTCCTTCTCCGCGCCCGTTCACGCTTCGCTGACCTATCGCGTGGTAAAGAGAAGAGAGTACGAAAGAATAGTAAACAGAGCACACCGCAGAAAGATTCTAAATATGAGAAGTCCCCCTTGGATTCGAGAAGAAGGAAATGAAGAACGGGAACGAAACGAAATGAGGCCTTTCTAGCTCTAGTTTCGGATGAGCTTCTCCCAATTATGTTTTGCAATGTTGTTGACGTTGTTGAAAGCGAATTTTGAAGTAGGCCTCGCTTTTCGGAGCTGCTCCCAGCTCACACTATGGTGGAGGAGGTGCCGTGAAGATCTAGGAGTGCAAGCAGTACGAGCTGAAAGGCTCCCATACTGTTTGGAGGGCAGGGGGCATAGATGCCAAACAAACCTGACCCCTATCTATCGTCGTAGAAGCTGTTCCTAGGAAAGATTATGGTTCTCGGGTATCCAATCAATTAATCCCCCAAACCGGGGAAGCTTAAGCAGAAATGAAAGAGTAGATTAGGCTGAGGGATAAGGGGGGGAGCCACTAAATGGAAGGCTTCGCTCGCTCGCTCTAACGCTCGTTTAGTAGACTGCGAGTGGAGTGCATAAGCCCTTGACGAGATAGGGGCGAGTACTACACGAGCTCGTAAGTCAAGTACGGAACGAGCCTTGTCGTAGAAGCAGAGCGACCTCGTCTTGCTTGCTTCTGGCGAAGCTTCTAGCACTAGATAATAGGCATTCTTGTATGGTAGGAATACTACTTATTAGGCCGACCATTACATAGGAGCGATAGCGAAGCCAAGCCGTATAAAGGCGAGCAGCCCTTATAGCAATAGCAAACGGCCTACTTATAGCCCCATTTTTGCCCTTTATTCGGGGACTTCAACGGGCCTTACAAGCTCATAAGGGCTTGAGGACGTTTGAAGTGTGGATTGAAGTCCACAATCTCAGCATGATGGGAAACGTACGGATAAAGGACAGGTGGCGATCGATGTCCACGCTCCTTTGTCGACTCTTTGTCTCCGGCTGGTTTCACGTGAGAGTGTGACGAACTTAAGCGACACCTCAAAATGGAGGGAGAGAGTCCTTTCCTTTGCTAAGGAGTGCGAGTAAGCCTCTTTTTCATATCGGGGCGAATCACGCCCGTCTGATCTTGTGATTGTCAGAAACATCAACGGCTGGAATCTTTGACGACCAGACGACTGGTGTCTAGTTTACATGAATGGTTCTATGCATGTATGATGGGGCCCGCGTGCACAACATTTAAATGAAAGGGAGGTAGCGGGTGACCGGCTTAGGCTTTCGCGAAAGCACCCGTGGGCGCGCGCTGCTTCCTCAATCGCTGTTCTCGCGCGCGAAGTGCAGCAAGCAATTACGCCTTGCTTTCAAGGTTGCTTTAGTGATATCGTATTCTTCCTCAAGCTTGGAGTGGCTCTTAGCTGGTCGGGTTGCCGGCCCAAAGGGTAAATCCCAATATAGATCAATTGTGAAACATTGACTTGAGGTTTGAATTTTACTTGCATTTCATCATTCCTACCAGATTTTGCTGTCCTTCATGATTTTGTTATTGGTATTAGGGAGGCCCATCGTTTTGCCAATCTGCTACATTTGAAGAAGTTCTATCATAGGTTCAAGAATGGCTGGAATGAAACTTTATTTTGATAATATTAGTTGTGATAGAACAACTCTAATGTCATGTCTAGAAGCATCATATTTTATTACAAATTCTTAATTTTAAAGCCCCAGATAGCACCTCTTTTAACCCTTGGAAAGCCTCTTTTATTCATGAGCCTTATTGAAATTCTTTCTTTTTCTTTTTACCAATTATATCAAGGGTGTTGTCATATACCTATATCTTGTTATAAATTTTGAGTACTATACTATTAAACCAAGAAACCTCTTAAACTTTTCAAATTAGTAGGCTATGACCAACCCATCAAGTCCTAAATCTTTTCCTTGTCCTTTGAGACCCTTGTAGCACTAAGGATACTTAACTTCTTTATGTCCAAAGGTGCACTTACTCCATTTTAAATATAGCTTATGCTCCCTTAGTTCTCAAATATCCTTTGCACTTGTTTCACTTGGGTATCTTAGTCTAGACTGTATATTAGGATATTATCAAAAAATACCAAAATGAATTTCCTTAAAAACTTTCTAAAAGTCATATTTATTAGTGCCTAGAAGGTTAAAGGTATATTAGTTAATTCAAATGGCATCATCAAGAACTCATAATGCCCTTGATGTGTCTAAAGTGATTTTGTGTACATGTCCACCCAAATTCATTCTGACTTGATGATAGCCCAATCTTAAGTTTAACTTGGTAAAATATACAACCCCTCTTAACTCATCAATTAACTTCTCCATTGTTGAAAGAAGGAATGTGTCCTTAATCGCATGTTGGTTTAGTCCTCTATAGTTTACACATAGCCTTTATGCCCCATCTTGCTTATTGATTAATATCATGAGTGAGGAATACGAACTCATACTAGGTTTAATTACTCCTAAATCTAGTAGGTCTTTTACCATCCTTTCTAATTCATTCTTTTGATAATAATGGTACCTATATAGCCTAGATGCTATAGGATTGCTACTTACTTGGACTAGAATCCAATGATCACATTCCCTTATTTGTGGTAACCCAATAGGCTTATCAAATAAGTATTCATATTCTTTTATCAAGTTATCTAAGGATGGTTTTCCCTCATCTCTTTCTTCACTAATTACGTATGTCACACACCTCTCCAATGCCAACAACTGTGACTTTAGGTTCTCCTACATTATTATGTGAATATGTAGAAGGGGTCCCTTTGATTTTTGCTTCACTTCCTTACTTATTTATTGCCCCTTAAGTAACTTGTTCTCCCCTATCTTTAATCTATGTAACACAAGTTCCTTATTGCTCATTTTAAATGATATTTGTAGCTCATCAAAATTTAATGCAACCTTGTATAGTGAATGCATCCATAAAGATCTCAAAATAGCCTTAGGTCCTTTAACTTCAACAAATAGAAATTCATACTTATTCTTAAACCTTGTACAATTATCATGACTCCCTTACAAATTCCTTTACTCTTTATTTTATTCATGTTTACCATCCCGACATTAAATTCTTAATGTATTTTGGAATTATACCCTATTTTCTTGCTAACTTACTAGCTAGAAAATTATAAATGCTATTATAGTCTATTAACAAACAAACAATATTCCTTTTCTCACCTTTTTTTTTCTCATGAATATTTTCGTCCTAAGGATTGTTAATCCATATAAATGGTTAAGAGTGATCTTGAGAGGTATGTCAATAAGCTCCTTAATATCCTTTTAAATGCTTCCCTTATCATCATCAAGCTCATCCTTGTTTGATTGTTTCTTGCCATAAAAAAACAACTTTTTTTACATTTGTGAGTAGGAGTGTGTGTCACATCACATCTAAAGCCTAATTCTTTCAACCTTCTTTCTTTTATATTTTTAAAAGTTAACTTTTTTTCTTTCTCATAGTTCTTTACATCTTCGCTTATCACTTTGTCTTTGGCTTTATATTTTACATATCAAAATGACTTACCCCCACCATATATTCCTTTATCTTTTTCAAATAACTTAGCTAAATTTGTAGCTTTATTTGAAGATGTAGGTTTCCTTGCCTTAACCTCATGCATCAACAATTCTTTTAGTCTTCTTAAGTAGCATCCCTTTTGTTATCAGTTAGTTAAATCCTCATCCTTCACCAACATTTTCAAAAACCCATCCTTATATTCTTCTATGGTTCCAACTTAAAACAAATTTAATAAATCTCTAAAGATTTATTGTTACCTCAAAATGCCATGTTGCTATGCACACCTTATCTTCATTAAGGGTCTAATCATAATAAATAAATAAACTATTAGTTGCCTTTAAAAGTATGTTCATTGTTACAGTAAGCTTCTTCTTCTTCTTCTTCCTTTTTTATTTCTTTTTTTTCTTTTTTCTTTTTTGTTTTCCCAACTTCCCAATCTTGTGACTCATTAAAAGATGATCTAAAAACTAACTTTGAGTCCTTCAGCCCCTTGCTAAATTCATTCTTTGAGTCTTTTAACCTTTTTTTAGAATCAAGCTCCTTTTCATATTCAATTTTCACTTTTTTACTTAACCTAACCTTTTTTTTTTCTTTTCCATTGTCATTTTTAGCATCATCCTCATCAATTTATTGAACTTTTTGTCTAGATCAAAGATTCATTTTTCTAGGCCTACCTAAGAGGTAGTTGAAGATGGATTAACCTGTCTTTGATACCATATTGTTAGGGGATAAATGAAAAGTAGCAAAAAGCATGATTAAGGGAGAAATCAAAACCAACTAGCATTTGCTTGGACTCTTACCGTGCTCAACAATGCTTCCCCTTCCCAATGGTTGCAACAAGGATTAAATCACATTCATAATACATAAGAATTAGGACTTAAACCTAAGATTCTTCACGTGCAACCAAAACTCCTTTCCTTTCATGCTTCCCTTTTTTTGTCTTAACTCCACTATAATTTTCATCATTGGGTCAATAGCTTAAAGCCTTACCCACTTCATATAAGCATCACACAACCACTTAAGCCCAAACTACTTTGCATCCACGAGATTTACACCAAAATACCAAAACTATTGAGCCTATTAGAAAATACAAAACTACATGTAACATACCATTTACATGAATTAGAGGAACATTCAAGTTTTTTATTTATTACTATGAATATATTCTTGGTTATGACATTTTAAACATTCAAGCTCTTTATTTATTATTGTAAATATATTCTTGGTTATGACATCTTCATGTAATTATGAATTTAAGCAATTTATTAATATTTTTTAAGTAGAGGCATGGGCTCTTATGGGAGCCCCCTATGTTTAATTTGCATTAACAACTATTAACTATCTATCATGATATTAAATATTACATTTTAAAAATAGAATGTAGTTTTTTAATTAAATAGATGTCTTATTGGCTAGGTGGTTGTCATATGTTTTGGCATTGACAGAAGAACACTATTCTCAAAAGCTTGTCCATCAATCAAATCTTACATTATATTAGTTTTGAATTCCTAGAAATACCACAAGTTTAATATTCATTTTCTTCTATCTGACATAAAATTTGCTAGTGACTTTCTTTTTCTTTACAAGTACAAAAACAATGTAGAATTACCATTCTTTGAAATTTTTGTAAAGTGAAATATTAAGGACCTAACTTTTTATTAGTTATATTTTAAGTACATATTTCATACTTAGTTAGGAATTAACTAAATTATTTAAGATTTAAGTTATTTAGTTAGACTTAAATAATAAGGCTGATATGGGCATATGATGTTAAAGATGACATCATTATGACATCACTCAGATGTAAGCCTTCAACCTTATTTTATGTTCTCCATATACTTGAGATTAAGGTGAGCAACTAATGAATGAAATATCCAGTTGTTTTGCTTAAACCTTTCATTTTCTCCCATTTCCCATAGAATCATTAGGTTTCTTGGGGCTTATGTTTTCCATGAATCCAAAGCTAACCTAAGATATCCAAAATTTATCCTTGAACTATGCATGCTTTACCTGTCATGGCCAACAATAGCTCATTGCTTTGCCATATTCAATTTTCCATACTAGGACTATAACAAATGGTATTTAAGTAGTTCATCTTGTAGAATGGGCTTGTTGAGGAAATTAATGCAAATCAAAAAGTTTCTTGGCTAGAAAGTTAAAGGAATTAATGTGTAACATTGAGCCCATAAGCCAAAGCTTATTGTAAGCACTTGTGGCTTGCTTGCAAGAACAATGGTAGATTGCACAGAAGGCCATAATGTCACAATTTGGTTATTTCCCTTAGACCATGCAAGTACCAACTAACCTTTCCCACAAGCTTAGAATAGGAACTAAAACAGTCTTTGGCCTTATAGTTACAACTATCCTAAACCTCCTTTTGTTACAAAAGAACTTCCTTGGGTATTTACAACTAAATACAAGCTCAATGCCAAATCACTTGACTATCCATTGACCTAAGTTCTCTTATGTTTTTGTAGTATACTAGACTCGGTGTAGCTTTATGGACTCATGGGTTAAGAATACCCCTTGGGTAGGTTAGCTCTCATATGAATACTTACCTAGGAAGTGTTGAGAGCCTAACTCAGATAAAACTTCTCTTTCTGGCAACTTTTCTCTTTACTTAATGGTCATTGCTCTTTCTAAGGTGACCATTAGGGTCTCAAAGGCTAGTGCCTTAAAGACATTTAACGATTCCATTGCTTCCCAAAGGTCTAGTCTTTTGCGGCTCTCCAAAGTGGGTCTTAACCATACATTTAGCTATTTCAAGCAACACTTAACTATTTTCAAGCAATACTCTTTTGTGCCATGTCTCATCTCCTTAAAGATCTCTCACCTTTACTTTGAATTCCAACATTCAATACCAACTAGTTAGTTGCTAGCAACTTATGGCTTTTTGGCATGTGTGCACCCATGCACCCATATTACTCTCACCTTGCCTTCTGACATCCTTGACTCTTACCCCCTTACATTGTTGCCTTCTAGGTTACTTGCCTAAGAACACACTATAGGCTTATCCCATCATGTATGTATTCATCTTTTATCTCAGCCTTGGTTATATCTTACCATGCACCTTGGCTTTTATGTACTTTGGCATTTTCCTATAGTTATGTGCCTTAGCTCCCATCATCGAGCCTTGACTTTCTTCACTTATAAGTGCATCTCTTGCGCACCATGTCTCATCACATAGTAGCAGCCTTGAGTCTCTTACTCATCCATGATGCCTATTGTACTAGTAATGTTGGTGGATCACACTAAATGTTACAATAACTCCATTGCCATCCTTTAATCAATTAAGGAAGGAAGGTGAACAACCTCGAACCTTCATTGTGAGTAGCTTGATGGCCAATTGATCAAAGAAAAGGAAGCAAAGAGGCTAAAACCTTTTTGCCTTATCTGCATTTTTTGACATAAGCATTGTGGGCATTGGAAGAATAGTAAAGTAAAACCAATTATACATCATGTAGAATAGGCAAAGTAAAGCCAAGATTAGTTCCTCCTAATACAACAAGCTATTAGATGCGACTTGAATTCTTGAAAGAGTTCCTCATGGTTTTTAAGAGTCCATATCCTACATGGATTAGGAAAGAAAAGAGTTCGTGTCCCACAAATATTAGAAAAGAAGAATTGTTTGTACCATACTAGTTAGAGAACCAACCTATGGAAGTTAGAAGGCTTATAAAAAGGATTCTATGTAGTTCTTAGGGAGATATAGGAGAACCTAAGCAATAACACTAATAACCAAGTGTTGGGTTATTTGCAGAGTATTACAAAACTAAGGTTGAGAGAGTTTCTCAATTTTTCTCAACCAGAAGACTACAATTGTAATAGTTGAATCTTTTAGTGGAAAGAAGAGGAAGTATGACATTGTTGGTCAGAACCTTTTAAAATCTCTTGTGTTAGCCTATATGCATGTGCGTGCTTTGATCCTTTGTTGAGGAATTGTGTCAACAAATTCCTAATAAATGGTATCATTGCCCGAGGGAGACTTTAGGCAAGGTGAGGTACAGGTCAAGGCAGATTACACAACATCAACAATTGAGGGAGGATTATGCTTTACATAATTAGCAATTTAGTTGGTCACTTTATTAGGTTAAATCCTTTTTTGGTTATTTCTTAGCACAACTTATGGATTTATCTTTTTTTAAGTAGTGATATGGTAAAAGTAAAAGTATCAGTCACAATGGATGAGATTAAGTATAGTGTTCCTTTGTTTGATGGAAATAATGAATGATTTTAATTTGTGAAAAGTTAGTATACAAGATTTATTAGTACAACAAGGTCTTAATGAGGCTTTGGAAGAGAAAAAGCTAGAAGATATGGAAGCAAAAACAAAGGAAGACCTTAAGTACAATTAGAATGATGATCTTTCCAAAAATCAAGCACAAGATGTTGAATGAAAAGACACCTACAGATTTGTGAAAAAATTTGGAGAGAGTTTAAGCATTGCAATCTCTAGCGAACATCTTAAGATGGAGCTTTATTCTTTAAAGATGGAATAAGGTATAAATCTCTATGATCATGTGAATAATTTTGAAAAAGTAGATGCAAAATTATATCATTTGTTAAGTAGTGAAGAACAAATGAGAGAAAAAGATAAGGCTCTACTTTTATTATTGTCTTTGCCAAAATCATCTAAGTCTTTTGTTCAATCTTTGTTTGGTGGGCAAGATGACATTAATGATGGATGATGTGACCACGTTATTATATGACAATGAGAAATTAATGGGAGAAAATAATGAAGATTGTGAGGCATTAGTGTTGGCAATAAAGAGTTCTTTTTTAGGGAGGACTCTAAAGGGTATAAACAACTTGAAAGACAAGTCTAAGTCAAGATAGAGAAATCCTTATGAAGGCAAAGAATGATATTATTGCAAAAGGAAGGGTCAAATTAAAGGAAATTGTAGGAAAATGTTAGAAGATCTGGCAAACTTTAAGAAGATGAAAGATGAGGACTCAAACTTACATATCTCTGCTACAAATGATTTTGAGATTCTTCCATTGCCTTTAGAAGATGGGAGGTCCATGTAATGAGTGACAAATGGTTGTTGGATTCCCTTGCTAGTGCTCATATATGTAGGGAAGAAGCATGTTTTGATATCTTGAAGAAAGGAGGAGATCTTGGCAACATCATTGTAGGAAACAAAAGGAGATAAAGATTGAAGGTGTTGGCACTGTCAGATTCAAGCTTTATAACGGTGATGTCAAGAGTTTGCAGAATGTAAGGTATGTACCATCTTGTGTCTATAATGTCATAACTGTGGGAAAGTTAGCTACACATAGGTATTCATACACTAGAAGAGGTGATTGGCTTAAGATATTCAAGCAAGGCAAAGTTGTCCTTTAGGGCAAGAAAAGAAAAGGCAAAAACATTTATTTCTTAGATGGTCAAGTTATTTAGAAGAAAAATGAAGACAACATAGCAATGAAATTGATGAAAATTCTATCCAAACACTAGAAGACTAAAGAAGACAAGCATATGAAGTTTTCTGAAGATGTGAAAGTGTTTGAGATTTCTTTGTTAAAGGAGGAATGGTTGGATTCGACTCGAATTCTCAAAAGAGTTCCACATGATTTAATAGTCAATGTCCTACATGGATTGGGAAAGGAAAGAATTCTTGTCCCACAGATATTAAAAGAAAAGAAATATTTGTTTCACATAGGTTAAAGAACCAACTTGTGGGAGGTAGAAGGCTTATAAAAAGAATTTTATATAGTTCTTAGAGAGATATAGGAGAACTTAAGTGGTAATACTAATAACTAAATATTAGGTTATTTATAAAATATTACAAAGCTAAGGTTAAGAGAGTTTCTTAGTTTTTCTTTATCAAAAGATTAAAGTTGTAAGAGTTTAATCTTTTAGTGGAAATAAGAAGGAGTAGGACATTGTTGGTCCAAACCTTTCAAACTCTCGTGTTAGCGTGTGTGTGCGTGTGCATGCTTTGATCCCTTGTTGCGGAATTGTGCCAACAAACTCCTAACACAAGCGTTGGTGTCAGATACAACATTGAGGCAATGAGCGACAAAATGGTCAAGTAGTGATTATTAGCCTGAGAAAGCGACATAGACTCCCACGTGCTACTAATTGCAAAAGGCCACCACTTAATCTATCCAATTGGTCGGCTACTGGAGAGTTCTTCTTCCACCAAGTAAGGCCGTCGAAGCATCACCGATGAGTAGAATTTTTAAAGGAACAAAAATGCCCTTGTGTATTTATTTTGTTGTCATTTATATTTTGCTACTTATTTTAGTTGTAATTAGAAAGTATTTTTGTATTAGGAAATATACATTTTGTAAATCTATACTTTCCAAATATTGAACCTTGAGGATAAGGCTATTTGAAGGAGAAGTGAGTTATTACGGACCCAACTTTTAATTAGTTAGGTTCTAAGTATTTATTTTTAATTAGTTAAGTTCTAATTATTTATTTTTATTTAGTTAGGAATTATTAAATTAGTTAAGATTTAAGTAATTTAGTAAGATTTGAACATAAGACTGATGTGGGCATATGATGTCACATATTATGTTATCATGATGTAAGCCTTCAACCCCATTTTATGTTCTCTCTATATATGAGATGGGCAACTAATGAATGAGATATCTAGTTATTTTGCTTAAACATTTCGTTTCCCCCCTCCCATGGAATCGTTTAGTTTCCTAGGGTTTATGCTTTCCATGAATCTAAATCCAACCCAAGAAATCCAAAATCTGTCCCTAAACTATCCACGCTCGTGCCCACCACGGCCAAGAACAGCTCGCCGCTCCGCCAGATTCAGTTATCCCGTACTAGGACTGTAACATTAAATTACTTTCCATTTAATAATAAATAGAAGTATTGACAAAGTGGCGGTCGTTTCCTTCGCTTCTTTAGTGATACTGGAGCAGCATAGGTTATGTTTTAAGAAAGAGAAAACTGACAGGAGCCAACATGGGGAAGTGGGAAATTATCGGTCATGTTTTAAGTTAGTTGCATGCGTTAGTTTCAGCCACCTCTGTCTGTAACAAAATCCTCATATTTAAGGCCAGAAGTCTAACCATGCTCTAAATATAACAGGAGACAACGAAAGCACAAAAAACAAAAATCAAAAATCAAAAACTCAAACCATTCAGCATAATCTCAGCTGTTCCGCTTTGCTTTCTCTCATGGTGGCTTCTCTTTTGTCCTTCATCTTGCTCCTCCTCTTTTCGGTTAATGTAACGCATGGAGACCCACGACTGGACGTGGTTGCACGCTCATGCAGGACGGGACGCGTACTTAACTCATCACTTTACGTCGATGCCTACTGGCATATGGTAGTTTTGATGGAAGACGAGATGGCCCGCAACAAGTTTGCCTTCAACGAAGCCGGTGAGCGGCCCAATCGACTCTATTTGTTCGCGCAGTGCATGGACGATCTTTCAGGGGAAGAATGTAAAATGTGCTTCGCCCAGCTGAAGTCCGTTTTGCCCAGTTGCTTTCCGGGCACAGGCGGTCGTGTTTATGCTGATGGGTGCTTCATCAGAGCAGAGAATTATAGCTTCTTTGAGGAAGCTGTTGGACCTGATGATTTGAAGGTACTCTAGCCCATTAATTAAAGCATAAAAAAGGATAGAATGGGAGAAGGTATCAGCTGGAAAAATAAGATCTGCGTTTTCTGATTGCGATTACTACATCTGCGAGAAGCGTTAATAGCTTCAACGTTTTCAAGGTTTTAGCTTTTGATTTGACCTTTTGTTTGGGCTTAGAACTTTATTTGGTCAATATGCCTTTTACAGGACATTCTGTCACGGTTCTAACCCAAAAGATTAACATCATGGGTGGAATGGCCAAGCCCACTCATGTGGCCAGTAGTACCTTACCGATTTGGGAGGGTGTACATTGCACAGGCGTGACAATAAGCTGCTATCTGTTCATACAATGAAATGAATTGTGAGCATTCCAGATATTGAGCTTCTGTGGCCAATGGAACATCTTGAAAATTCTTGGCCAATAATTAGCTGAAAGTTGTTGATTCTTTTAGGAGAAGGGTTGGGTTATTTATAGCTTGCTGTTGAGTTTCTCCAGGCTTCCAGCAGCCATTAACCGATTCCTTGGATTGTCTGGAATCTTATATCGGTTCTTAGAATTTCTCGAGGGACTTTAGAGAAAGATATCCACTTGATGTGCGTAAAAAAGAGATCCTTAACTACTTTCCTATTAGTTGGTGTAGAAAATTGGATCTTTTTAATTTTGTTTCCATACTTTTTTATTTTCAACTTAAAGAGTTGGAATTTGTTACATTTATGAATCCCTTATAACAATTCAATAAACTCTCATCTCAGCATTTGTTACATTTTACCCAACACAGATTCATAACTGTTACCTCAGAAAATTCAGATCTTTTAACTTGAAAATGATAATTGAAACTAAAAAGTAGTTTATAATACAATCCCCTAAAACTTGTACTCGGTTTTGAGCATTGATGTGCAAATGAGAAAAATAAGTTTGGCTGAATATAAAAAGTGTTACCCTATAATGGTAGAGTGATGTTAGATGATTGTTGCAGTCCTAGAGGCAGGAGCTTTACGACACTGATAGACTAAAATAACTTAGTATGGATTAGAAACTTGTTATGATCAACTTTTTTTGGGGGGGGGGGTCAAATCAAGGAATAATTTGCTTATTTTTAAGTAGTATTAGTTGGAAGTCAGTGTCTAGATTCAAATAGGTTAGTATAGATAACAAACTGTTGCTGGTCTAACTTGGAGGTCCAGCTTTTTCCCGGATATAAAACTTGTTTTTAAACTAAAAGCCAAGGTTGGGTAAATATTTGCTTCTTAAAAAATTTGTTAGTTGTCTTTATTGTTGTTATGTCTTATCAGCTTTATTATTCATTGCTCATTGTTTAACATGTACGATTTTGGGATTGCGGGGACAGAGATGCAACGACAACTTTGACAGGAGTCTGATATTTAATGATACAACAAGGAATATGGTATATGCACTTGCTAAACAGGCGCCAAATAATAAAGGCTTTGCAGTAAAGTATCAGGATTTGTCTTCGGGTTCGTCGGTCTACGCCATGGCCAATTGCTGGAGGACTATCAACAGAGAGATGTGTTCAGCATGCCTGGCGAATGCAGCCGTGGTTTCCTTGTCTTGTCTACCATCAACAGGAAGCCGTGTGATGAATGCGGGCTGCTTTTTACGCTACTGCGATTATGAATTTTTCAACAGTTACAAAAAGCCCGTCTCCATCTTATCATATATTCTACATACTGTTGCTGTCGTTGCTCTCTTCACTTTCACGATCACCATCGGATTCTATGTTGGTAGAGCTGCTTACAGAAAAAACACTAAGCGGCCAAAACTGGAAAGTAATGCTCAGATTTTATCATCAAATTTTCATTAGCTTTTGATATAGTAGTCTCATCATCAGTTAACTATTTTGTATTCCATCTGAAGGAACAGAGACGGATTTATCAATATCAGACAGAGGCTTGCAGTTCTTGCAGTTCAAGTACTCGACGTTAGAGATGGCAACTGACTGCTTCAGTGAAGCTCGCATGCTTGGCCAAGGGGGTCATGGTGAAGTTTTTAAGGTATACATGTCTTTTACATCTGTCTCTATCTTTTCCTTTCGTAGCGCCGTTTGTAAAGTTTTCATCATGCAACTGAATAGGGAACCTTACCAGATGGTAGAGAAATCGCGATCAAGCGTTTATTTATCAGTGGAAGCTGCCTTACAGAGGAGGTTTACAATGAAATGAATATCATTAGCCGAGGCCAGCACAAGAACTTGGTTCGTTTCCTAGGTTGCTGCTTCACCAACGTTGGTAGCTTCCTTGTCTATGAGTTCCTCGCAAATAGAAGCCTTGACCGTCTCTTATTCGGTAAAAACTTCAACCTCTACTCTTTTCTGAGTAAGAAAGGGAAAGCAGTCATTTTCCATAAAACACAGACCTCTGTAATCTCATACTAATTTGTCCGGGCGATGACTTATGGCAAAACAAAGGTCCTAGGATCTAGTAATTAACTTGACAACAGCATGAACTTAGATAATCTCATACTCGATAGAATGTTCGAGAACCAGTTAGTCATGGCCTCTAAATGATTATGAAACTATCTCACATTCTGTTTGATAACTTTTTGCTGCCATGGAAGGAAGATCCGGAGAAGAAGAAAGAGCTAGATTGGAATAAAAGGCTTGGAATAATCATAGGAACAGCTGAAGGTTTGGAATATCTCCATAAAGACTGTCAAGTGAGGATTGTTCACAGAGACATCAAAGCAAGTAACATTTTGTTGGACTTGAGATATAAACCCAAAATTGCAGATTTTGGCCTAGCAATGTTTTATTCGAGTGACAAAAGCCTTATCAGCACTGATATTGCTGGCACGCTGTGAGGATGCTTATTCCATCTTCATGAATTCGAATTGGATATTTCTTTTGAGTTTTGTTGAACCTTTCACTGTATATACTGACAAAATTTCTCTTGCCAATTGCTTAAAGAGGGTACATAGCACCTGAATATCTTGCTCAGGGAAGACTAACAGAGAAAGTAGATGTCTACAGTTTTGGGGTCCTTGTACTCGAGATCGTCAGCGGTCAGCGAAACAGTGAATTTCAATCTAAAGAAACGTTTGAAACTCTTGTTACTCATGTAGACTCTCACAACCTTGCTTTACTCGTAACTTTAAGTTCATTTCTTATTTAGATAACTGTTACCCAGTTGAAATTCCCTAATACCATGTTTCTTCATTTAGTGAGAAGATTACAATTATGTTGCTAGTTTTAATTGCTGTTTGTTTGAACACAGGCGTGGAAGAACTTCCAATCAAATACGGTATCGAAGATTATCGATGTTGGCATGCAGATCGTGGACGTTGAGGAGCTAAAAAGAGTTGTTCAGGTGGGTTTGCTGTGCACTCAAGAATCGCCTTCTCTACGTCCTACCATGACGACGGTAACGCAAATGCTTAAAGAAAAGGATGCCTATTTGCCGT
Source organism: Casuarina equisetifolia (assembly GCA_028551475.1). Lineage (NCBI taxonomy): Eukaryota > Viridiplantae > Streptophyta > Magnoliopsida > Fagales > Casuarinaceae > Casuarina > Casuarina equisetifolia. The sequence continues at coordinate 17,688,015 of CM052355.1, forward strand.
TGCCATCCAAACCTCCGTTCACGGAAGAGAGTCTCGGAGTATCTCCGTCATTCGAGTCTTCCCGTCCACAAACTTCTTGTTTATCTGATTTATGTACATTCCATAGCTTTCGAAAAAGTGAAGCTGAATGATTCCTTTCCCATTTTCATTGCGTTTCTCTCCCCTTCATCATTATTCTTATAGGAATTTTCACGTAATTCCTCAACAAATGATTAAGCACAAAGACTCACACACCATTGAAACGTGGCTCATAATTTGCAAGTTTAAAACTTAATGGTATTCTCCCTTGGTGTGCAACGTGCAACTACCGTTAAATCCACTTACCCCTCCTACTATTTTCAAGCGACATGTGAGGAGTTTGTTTCTCAATCACTAACACCTCTAGCTATCATCGAGGGGGAGTTGCTACACGTGGAGGATTTGTTTTATTTTGAAACCAAAAGATATGCCAAGAAAGAGTGATCATTGTGAGGCATAAGAAAACCAAGAGAAAAAGTAGAGAGAGTGAGTGAGAGAGAAATACCAAGCGAGAAACTTTCGAACAGATTTGTGCAATTTTGAATGCAAATTGTAGTGCAATTTTTAGTACAATGTAGATTGGTATGTTGAACAACGAAGAAGAGAAGAAAATTTGTAAGCCATTTTTGTTTAACTCTTGCGTACTTCTTTATAACCTTGAAGGAGTGTTTGAAGAGTGTGTTGGGTGGAGAATTCCTAGGAGAAAATTTTTGTATTGTTGATTACAAGTAATAAAGGAAATCTTTCCCAGCTTTACCCTTGGATGTATGCAATTATTGTTTGAACCACATAAATTTATATGTGTTTTCTTGGGTGATTTTATATTTGTTATTTAATTTCCTATTCAACCAACATCTAAAATAATATCTTAAACTTGGAGAAAAGTCTATTAAGATAGTTAATTTGGACTTAATTAGAACATAATATTAACATTCTTGTTGTGCATTACACACAAGTTTGTTGTTTTACACAACACACATATGAACACAAGAGATTTTTATGAAGGTTTGAACCAATAATGTTTTATGCATGTTTCTCTTCATGAATATTTCAATTATTAAAACTTCAATCTTTTGAACGAGAAAGATTAAAAAATCTCACAACTTTAATTTTGAAATACTCTTGAAGAAACTTAATACCTAGTTATTAGTATTACCAAAGCTTTGATTCTACACATCACTATGGACTACTTAAAATCCCTTTTTGTAATAGGCCATCCTAGCCATGTTAACCTCCATGACAAATTAATGTTTATTAAGGTAAAATGGCGTGGGGATAGAGGTAGATTTGTAGAGTGAATTGGGAAAGTTTCCAATGGTTAGTTGTTTGTAAGGGATTTGTGTCATGAGTAGGACTATTCAAAAAGATAGCTAGGTAATAATATAGGTGTTAAATAAGATAGGGCAAATTAGTCTTTTTGCATAGGAAGGGAACATGTGGAAGGGGAGGAAGCTACAGTGTAGTTGGCATCTGGAGAATTCTACAGCCAAGTTATTGTTCCAACGAGTCTGAATTATGGTCTATTTTGGAACATTTTCTTGTTATTTTGCTTATAGTGTGGATTTTGGAACTTATGTTGAGGTGTATTAAGACTTTTGATGATTTTTAACTATTATGCTATTGGATTTTTAGTAGAAATCCCAATTATCTCTCTGTTGGTTTCTTTGTTCTTTACAAGTGGTATCAAGAGCACCAATTGTGTGTGGTGCAATCATGATGAAGATGCAATCTCAAGTTATGGCTAATTTGGAAGCTTGTTTGTTGGTTTTGGAGGAGAAGATGGAAAAGGTTAAGACCCAAAATTATGACTCTACTTCTCATTTGAAGGCTTTCACTGATGGTTTGGCAAAAGTCTTAGCTACTTTGGAAGAAATGAAGGCTTCTAAAGGTTCTTCTTCTTAAGTTTCGACAATAAAAATGGGCAATCTGAGTGTGAGGGCTGCTTTTTCGTCAGTCTCTGAACCCCTTATGGCATGCATGATCCAACAATCGGCATTTGACCCAAATGCATCAATCCTCATCAAGGACCTTATTGCAGAAAAATAGTTGCACACCTATATGGGTTTCTGACCACGGATTGGCTCTTGGACCCATCCCTTTTTTGGCATAACTACCACATTTGGGGTCAACAGCAGGTTTTTGTTCTACCACATGCTTCTATTAGGCTATGATGTTTATGCTTATTCAATGGGTTGGAAGCAAAATTATTTGTCGTTGGTGGCAGCCAACCACCCTAGCCTATGGAGAAACAACCATGACCCCCAAAAATCATGTTGGGAGTCACCTCTTGCCATCAAATCAAATAAAAAACACTCATAGCCACCCAAATCTAAAAGGCCAAACTGGGTGTCATAAACGACGCTCTAAAGGCTGCCAACATCATAACAATTTTTATGGTGACAACAATGGGGTCTCGAAGGCACCTAATTTGCATTCTTAGTTTCCTAAAATGGATTTTCCTAAGTTTGATGGTGCTAAACCAAGGAATGGTTAGATAAGAATAATACATTCTTTCAATATAAGAATATGGATGACAATTTTAAGGTTAAGTTTAGATTAATGTATATGGAAGGTAAGGTTGCTAGGTGGTATTAATATTATTGGAGAAAGCATGAGAAAATAAGTTGGGATCGATTTCAGGTTAATGTTTGTTGACATTTTCCTATTAATGAGACTAATAGTGGAGTTGCAAATTTTTATCAACTGAAGTAATTGGAAATAATGACCAAGTATAATGAAAAGTTTGAAGAGTTAAAGGTTGTTATAAGTTTCTAGAATATGGGTATAACTAAGAATTTCTTTTTCTCTATTATATACAAGGTTTTAGACTAGAATTGCAATCTTAATTGTTCCTACTATGGCACTGGGACTTAAAGGAGGCTTACCACACAACCTTGGCTTAAGAGCAGTAGTTAGAGGAACAAGCTAATCACTCACGTGGCCCTCGTCAGTAGCATGGTTCCGAACTAGTGGTACACTTTAGTGCCACCATGACCAATTTTCCTACAATAGTTATAAGTAGTGGGTCCAAAACTCCATCTAATAAACCATTTACTGAAAATTTCTCACAATGGCTTGTTAAGCATATTAGTGATATACAAATGCAAGAGAGGAAGGACAAAGGCCTATGTTACTATTGCGATGAAAAATGGGTTTCTGAGCACCGATGTAAAAGTAAACAATTGTATTGGATTAAAGAGGTAGAGGATAAGGTGGAGATAGTTCCTAAAGATCATAGTGAGCCTACCAAACATGTTTTGAAAAGGGAGGAGGAAGGAGCACTCTCAACGTTTGTAATTTCAAGTGGGGGTTCGACAACTATTTTTAAGATAGAGGTTGACAACTCAGATATTGTGCTTATTATTTTGTTAGATACTAGATTCTTCCATAATTTTATGAATTCAAAGGTTTTTGAATAAGTTGGATGTTTAATTAAGAAAGTTACTCCTTTTACTATTAAGGAGGCTAGTGGGTCTAATCTAATGGGCAATCAATGATGTCACAATTTTTCTTGGTGTATTTAAGGGTATGAGTTTAGAACAAATGTTTAGTTATTATCATTGGGAGATTGTGATATGGTCCTTAGTAGTTAGTGGGTATACTTAATCAACCCTATAGAGTTGGACGTATTGGGAAACATGTTAACAATGCATGTTGAAGGAATAAAGGTGGCCTTATGTTGGTTAGACAAAATGGAATGGTCATTGTTGATTATAAGTCTTGCTAGTTTGTGTAAATGAAAATTGCCCTTTCTTTATTCCCTTATTATAAAGCCAAACGAAGAAGCCATGCCACTAGCTAGCATTTTGGTAGAATTCATGAATGTTTTTTAAACCCTTACTAAGTTGCCTCCTTAATGAATGTTTGATCACCACATTCCTTTACGACCAAGAAGTAAGCTTGTTAATTCACAATCCCATTGTTATTCATTTATGCAAAAAAAAATAAAAGATAAAAAGGATGAAAGAGGAAATGTTGGAAGCTAGAATCATTCGTCATAACATTAGTCCTTTTGCTTCACCCTTGTTACAAGTTAGGAAGTAGGATGGGTCATGGCACTTTTGTGTGGATTATCAAGCATCAAATGAGCTTATAATCAAGGATAAATTCCTTATTCCAACCATTGATGAGCTGTTAGATGAACTATATGAAGCAACATGATTTTCTAAGTTGGATTTAATGTTTTGTATTAGTAGTAGAGTAGACAAGTTGGCTCAGCGAGTACAAGCCAAACTTTTGTATGTTAGATTAGCAATATGGGCCGATAGATTAAACTAGCAAGTATGAGTCTAACCCACCTAGTTTTCCTGTGTTAGGTCTTCCAGTTAGGTGATCCCTATTGTAACTTTCCTTTTATGTCCCTTGTATTCAAAGGTTCTAAATCATAATAATTTTCTTTATTGTGGGAAGCATTATTAATGTTATAACGACTCTAATATTTAATAAGACTATTGTTATGATTCATATTTATGATTGTAACATTAGTCTTAATATTACTATCTATGATTATGAAGTACAAGTGTCCTAGTTCGATGAACCTAATTCAACATTATATCCTTGAAGGAAGGTAACACCTATATAAAGGGAACCTTTCAACTCCTTTTCTCATACAATTCATCTAAATCCATCCTATTTTCTACACTTCTATTATTCTTTAACTCTTTTTGCTTTCTCTTCAAAGTTTTCTCTTTTTAGAGTGATTCTGATTAAAGGCTAATTCAGTTTATTGAAAAAACCTAAATGCTGAATGGATTTAACTCCAAGTCTATTACATTAAGGTTTGGTTATCATTAGGTGAAGATGCACTCAAAGGATATTTACAAGACAGTTTTTAGAACTCATCAAGGTCATTATAAATTCTTAGTTATGCCTTTTGGATTGACTAACGCCCAAGTAAACTTTTAAGCCCTTACGAATTCTACATTCCAAAAATATTTATGCAAGTTTGTTTTGATATTCTTTAATGACATATTAGTATACAACTTTGATCTAGAAAGCCATTGCAGTCATCTCTACCTAATACTGCACTTGTTAAGAGAACATTAGTTGTTTGCTAAGCATAGTAAATGTGCTTTTGCTAAAAAACTGATGGAGTATTTGGGGCATATTACTTCCATAAAAGGCATAGAAGCAAACCCTTAGAAAGTGGAGAGTATATTGACTTGGCCATAATCCACATCAATTAAAGAGTTATAGGGGTTTCTTGGATTGATAGGATATTACAAAAGGTTTGTTGAAAATTATAGGCAGATTACTTGACCTTTAACCTAATTATTAAGAAAATGTGGATTTCGATGAACCGAGGAAGCTCATAAAGCCTTTCAAGAGTTGACACAAACAATGAGTTTGACATCGGTATTAGCTCCACTAAACTTTGATAAGCCATTTGTAGTAAAGACTGATGCATGTTATAGAAGTATAGGACTAGTATTAATGTAGGAAGGCCTATTGCTTATTTAAATAGAGCCTTGTCACAAAAACATTTGGGGTTGTCTACATATGAGAAGGAAGCCATTGTAGCCATCTCTGCCTAGTACTCCACTTGTTAAAAGAACATCAGTTGTTTGTTACGCATAGTAAATATGCCTTTGCTCAATGACAAGTAAAGTATTTAGGGCATATTATTTCTATAAAAGGCATAGAAGCAAACCCTTAAAAAGTAGAAAGTATATTAACTTGGCCATAACCCACATTAATTAAAGAGTTACGGGAGTTTCTTGGATTAATAGTATATTATAGGAGGTTCATTAAGAATTACAGGTAAATCACTCAACCTTTAATGCAATTTTTAAGAAAAGGTAGATTCCAATGGACTGAGAAAGCTTAAAAAGCCTTTCAAGTGTTAAAGCATACAATCAGTTCAAAATTGGTATTAGGTCCACCAAACTTTGATAAGTCATTTGTGGTAAAGACCAATGCCTGTTATTGAGGTATAAGAGCAATGTTGATGTAGGAAGGGAGGTCTATTGTCTAATTAAGTAGAGCCTTATCACAAAAACATTTGGAGTTGTCTAAATATGATAAGGAACTCTTGGTCATCGTGTTAGTAGTTCAGAAATTGAGGTCTTATCTGCTTAGTAATTGTTTCATTATAAGGAGTAATCATTCTAGCTTGAAACACTTACTAAAACAACATGTTTCTACACCAGCATAACATAAGTAACTCACTAAGCTCCTGGGCTTTGATTATGAAATCCAGTATCATTAAGGAAGTGGAAATAGGGTAGCATATACACTTTCTAGATCTCCATTAAAAGCTAAACAAGTAGAGCTTCATCATGTTTCTGCCTTACAACCTCGTTAAGTTCAAGAGTTAATTTAGAGTTATCAGGGGATGAACAATTACAACCCATTTTAAAAAGCTTTGTTATGGATCCAAATAGTTAACCCTAGTATGCTCTTAGCAATGATGCGTTGAGATATAATGATAGGATAGTAGTGGGGAAATAAGAGTCCTTAAGGGAACAAGTTGTCAAGCTTTTGCATGATTCTAGGGTAAGAGGACATTTATGAATCTCTGGCATGCTTAAACACATTCAACAACAATTTTATTTGCCAACAATGAAGTAGATGGTAACTAATTGTGTTTCTAAATGTGACGTTTGTTAGAGATATAAGTCTAAAAGAATGCCATACTCAATATTGTTGTAGCCATTGCTAATTCCTAAACAAGCGTGGTTAGAGATTATCATGAATTTTCTTAAAGGATTACCAAGAAGTGAGGATAAAGATACCATTTTGGTCATGGTGGATCATTTCATCAAATATGTTCATTTTATAGGATGAGTCACCTTTTTTCTACTTCTCAAGTGGCTACCCTTTTTATGGATGAAGGAAACTACATGGTATTCCTTCCATGATTGTGAACAACAGATATGTTTTTTTTATTAGCAAATTCTAAGAAAATTTATTTAGAATTTTAGGAGTTAAGCTCCATCGTAGCACAACTTACCATCCTTAGACTAATGGCCAAACAAAAAGGGTCAATCAATGTTTGGAGCAAGGTGTTCTAGTGGAGAAAAGCCAAAACAATGGCATTCTTGGCTGGCATTAGCATAATGGTGGTATAATACTAATTATCACTCTTCTTTACATATGACTCTTTTTGAAGCTTTGTATAGGTATAAAATAAGTTAACCCCCTTATTATAATTTTGGGCATGCTTAGGATAATTTTGTTAGGAATTTTTTATAGAAGCATGTTCAAAAGATGTAATTGATCCAGTCTCATCCCTAAGGAAGTTAGGCTTAAATGGAAGATTATGCCAATAAGAAAAGAACATATCATGAGTTTGAAATTAGCAATCCAATATATTTGAAGTTAACCTTTCCATTAATATTCTTTATTCTAGAGAAGAGATTATAAGTTGTCCCCTCACTACTATGGTCTTTTTATGATCACCCAAAGAGTTAGGAAAGTAGCATATAAGTTAGCTTTGCCTCCTAAAGCTACAATTCACCCTATTTTTCGTGTGTTACAGTTGAAGAAGGCTATTGGTAGAAAATGTAAGATGTATCTAGGAGTTCCATTGATCGATAGGGAAGGCAATTTGCTAATGGAGCCAATCAAGGTGTTGGACCATTGCATCATTAGGAAAGGAGATGGACCAAGTGTAGATCCATTGATTTAGTGGTCAAAGCATCCAAAATGCAATCCTACTTGGGAAGATGTGGAATGCATCTAGAGAAAATTTTTAACATTTACATTTAATCCTTAAGGACAAGGATTTGTTGGAGGGGTAGGTATTTTCATGAGTAAGGCTATTCAAAAAGGTAGCTAGGTAATAATATCGGGTATCAAAATAAGACGTCAAATAAAAGAGGGCAAATTGATCATTTTGCACATGAGGGTAACACACAAAAAATGAGGAAGCTATAATGTACCTAGCATCTGGAAAATTCTACAACCAAGTTATTGTTCCAACAAGTTTGAATTATGGTATATTTTTGGAATTTTTTCTTGTTATTTTGCTTGTATTATGGATTTTGAAACTTATGTTAAGGTGTATTGAGACTTTTGGTCATTTTCAGCTATTATACTATCAGTTTTTTTTTGTAGAAATCATAGTTATCTTTATGTTGGTTTCTTTGTTCTTTACAATTTTTTTTGTTGTTTTTCCAACCAAAGTTGTATAACTAAGCCTTCTCTACAAATGTAAAATCATCAAATAAATTTGAATTGAATCTTTTGGGTTTCAAGAATTTGTTCATGATTTATTTTTCTTTCCTTCCTTTACTTGTCTCCTCCACAAGTAAGAAAAGCTCCTCCCACAAGTGGAAGGAGAAGTTTATGCCTTTCAGCCTCCAAGACCAATTACATGGTCTATTTCTCAAGTTCATTCTAGTGTGGAATTAAAGTCATTAGACATGGTTAAAAAATGCTAGAGCACTAAGGAGGACACAATCCAAAGGATGGTGAGAGAAATGAGAAAGAGATGTGCCAAATACAACATATGGTGGTTGGTCTTAATGAGACATGTGGATGGGTTAAGGTGCATGGACTCTTAAAAGGAGGTTTTTGGATGGAAGAAGCAATGGAAGTTGAAATTTTATCTTAAGGAGCAATTTTAGGAGCAAAGGCTCTACTAGGTTGGACTTCCTAAAGTATGAAATTGGCGCTAATGCAACAAAATGGGTCTATAAGGCTAATCAATACTTTGGTTGTAATTAAACTCCTAGAGAGGATAAAATCCATTTTGCTCACTGAAACTTTAATTAAGATGCTCTAATTAGTTAAATTTGCTAAAGGATGAATTTTCAGGTAATTCTTTGACTCGGATTGTTCTAACTTGTGAATTGACGAATAGATATGAGCCCTTTATTTATCAAAACAGTTTTAGTGAACTAACCAAACTTAAGCAAGAAGGAACGGTTGAAGACTATCAAGTAAAGTTTTCCAGGTTGCCTGTGCAAATTGGCATATTATGCCCCTCCCAATCAGACTAATCACATTTATGAGTGGGTTTAAGGAAGTGATTCACATAAACGTCAACTACAAGCCTAGAGTAATGGGGGATTAGGTGTAACCTATCGAAGTTGTAGACACCCAACTTATTTCAACTTTGAGACTTGCAATGCCTACGCAGAAACTATCATTGGCCAAACTTGTGGATCACCAAAATCATGATTTATGCTTTAATTGTGATGAATGAGTTATACCAGAACATCACTATAAGAAGGTTTTTTTTTTTTTACTAAAAGCACTAGATCCATATAAGAGTGACCCAGATTGAAGTTGGGGTGTGGTCCTCGCTAAGATGGAAGAGGCTCTAGAAATTTCCATAAATGCATTTTACAGAATCCTAATTCCTCATAGTAGAAAAGTGGACAGAGAATGCAGAGAAAAGTAAGTGCATATTAGATTTCTTATTGACATTAGTAATTTGATAACTTCATAAGTTCTGCCATGGTAGAGAAGTTGGAATAAAAGTTGTTCCTAAGGAAGGCTTAAAAGTTACAATTGCAAATGATCAGTGAATTAAGAGCCTGAGTGTTTGCAAATAGTTGGTGGTAATACTTCTAGATGTGATTTTCTCCACAAATTTCTTTGTCTTGGATATGGCAAGTACATGAGCAGTTTTGGGGATGGCTTGGTTGTTATCCTTAATTATTATAACTTCATTTTTTGAATGAAAAAATTAAAAAACTTAGTATTACTCAAGCTTTGCTACTCATTACTATGGACTACTTGAAGACCATTTTATTAGCCTTCCAACTCACATAACTTGTCTTTTTAACCCATGTGAGAAATAGACAATTCCCTTCTCATTCCATGTGGCACAAATTTGGGTAGTCCTAAACACTTTACATGAGATATATATGTTTGTAGCTCTTTGCAAGATAGGATGTAGAATATCTAAAGGTTGTACTTTTATTTTAATGCTCTCCAAATCTAGTATACTCTAGGGCTATAATACAAACATGCAAGTCTCGAAGGAAAAACATTTAACTCAAGGAAAGATGTCAACTAAAATATGATTTAATTGGCAGTTCATGTGCTTGAGATCAAAAGATCTTAAGTTTGATGCCTAATAATTCCATATCTCCGTTTACAAAAAATTAGAAAAAGATGGATTTGAGAGACAGGATTTGAATATATTAAGGAAAACATTCCCGAAATCTGAAAATCGTGCAAACAGGAGGAATTGATAATACTGTTGTAAGAAATGTGGAAGATATCACTTTGTCTTTTGGCAGGTTGATCAATGAAAATTGGAGACTATTAACGAAGTTACTCCACAAGCTGTAATATGCCTGCAATTGTGACCAAACTTGCTCGAACTCGTAGATTTTAGGTGAACAATATGGTGGGGGCCTGCCTTCCGCCGTCGGCTCACATGTGAACGTGCTAGGCTTTTTACTAGCCGATGTTTCTGAATTTCGCACTTCAATTTCGGTACTCTTCTGATCTCGCTGTATCTGCATTCTGAGTTGGTATACGCCTTTGTGTAAACATTCCTAGTGATCGTCATCCGGACGCGACGCAATGAAGAACTCAACCCAAAAAAATATTATTGATTTGACTTTCTAAAGGTAAAAAGTAGGTGATATCATGATGAAATGTGTGACGAATGTCAATCATGGCCACCAAAAATGTATAAACGTTAAAAATAGGAAAGAAGAAATGCCGTGTTTAAAGATTTCACCCTTGGTGTTCAGCACTGTCCTTTGAACAAATTGGACAAATTTCCACTTTCCTACCGGACCCGCGCAAAAGGACACGGACAAGCCTTTCACATTATCCGACTCCTCTTATCAGAAATTAAAGATAAAAAAAATAAAAATAAAAATAGAAAAAGAAACCTAGAACTAGGCTGAAGTATGCTTAGTCATTGGGTGGTTCTCTTCTAAATAAGTGATTTGGGTACTGATAACATCATCACAGATCTCCTAACGATCTTCTCTTCTTCTAGACAATGGACTATCCATAGAAGTTAATACAAGTCCAAAAGAACGCCTTATCGAACATCAGGCATCTAGCTGTGACCGTCTTTGGTGGACCTAAAGGGGATTGTGGTGCGTTTCCCCATCAGAGTGCATATCCTTCATTTCACAGAAAAAGATGGTGCTCCTCTTGAACGACAGATCGGGGGAAAAGTAAAAGGGGAAAAGCGGTACGGGAACGGTTTGTCAAACGTGGTTGCTAGGTGCATTTACACCTCGAACCAACCTGTTGAACAAAAAGGTGAAGAACTACACGTGGAACGTACGTGACTGGCAAACAGACATTGGAGTCGGACAAGTGGGTCACGTCAAGATGGTGGCCGGGAACCAACCGGACGTTAACCGGGTATTAAATTGTGTACCACTTGGACGGTGGGAGTCTTCCCTCACCTACATCGAGCCCTGGGCCGAGACTCGCTGTGCAATCCTACCAAACCCAAAAGTTGCTCAAAACTGTAATTCGAGCAGCTACATTTGCCTTTTGAGTTGAAGTTGATCAGGACAATCGCCTCCTATTAAGTTGGAGACGTCCATCTAGAAGAAGAAGAAGATCCAAGGTCGCTTTTTGGTTTTTTAGCAACTAATGTAATAATATTACTTATCTCGAGCTTTAATTCTTGCTTATTGTGTTTTACTTCTAAACTAAGCATCGCGTTATTCAACGTAATCACATACCTTTTTGAAATCTGGGCTTCAGGGGTCTGGTGGGCATTGATTAAGTCGGTAGAATTTTGATTTAAGCCGCTTTTGGCTTCAAACTACGTGCCGACTACCACCGGGGCACTCCACAAAAACAGGAACTGTAAATAGTGTAGGGAACAAGAAACGTGGAAAAGAACAAGAGGAACAAGAAAAAAAGAAGCAACAAAGCCATGTCGCTTTTTTATTTGAGCTTACCGGTTTCTCTCTGTCCTTAGCTTAGCTTTTTTCTGTTCTGCAGATTGCAGAGCTTCATCTTCATGATACCCACAATGAATTTCATGCAATTTCCAACTCCAAACTGTAAAATTGCATCATGCTTCGCTTTCTTCTTCATCAATCTCTTCTCGTCGTTCTCTCCCTCAATCTCCGATCCACGTACATCTCAGTCAGGCCTTTACTGTGGAACCTTCAAAAACCCACCATCCGCTAACTTCATCCCCACCTTTGTAAAAGAAATGGAGAGCCTATCCCAGCTTGTAAGCGACAAACACTGGGGTACCCACTTTGTCAACTCCACACCACCCATTTATGGCCTAGCTCAGTGTTTCAGAGACCTTTCCCACCTTGACTGCCTCCTTTGCTACGCTGCAAGCCGCACTAAGCTCCCTCGCTGCCTCCCTTCAATCTCAGCTCGCATTTACCTTGATGGTTGCTTCCTGCGCTACGACAACTACAGCTTCTACCGAGAAGCTGTTAGTCCTTCGATGGACACTGTCAACTGTAGCTCCAAAAGTGGTGTGGTCGTCGATAGAATTGAGAAGGCTGAGTTGATCAAGACCGTTGGTCTCGTGATTGAAAATGTGACGAGAACTGCTGTGATAAACGGAGGGTTTGGATTGGCGGAAGTGAAGGGAGTGTATGCCATGGCGCAGTGTTGGAAGTCCGTAGGGCGTGATGGCTGCAGAAAGTGCCTGGAGAAGGCCGGGAAGGCTGTGAAAGGTTGCACGCCGAGCAGGGATGCGAGAGGCCTGAATGTCGGATGCTATCTGAGGTATTCCACCGAGAAGTTTTACAGTGGCAAGGGAGACGCAGAGGATGGTAGTCACGGTAAGCACCTTCCTTTTCGTAGGAACTGGGTGATTTTTTATTAGAGTTTCAAAGTTCATTTTCTCTCTCTGTTTCTAGGACTCTTTGCCATAACCTTTCTGTTTGTCTGATCAGAATTCAAGGGAAAGCGATGGGAAGACAATATTTTGAATCTGGTTGTTTTAGGTTTTTTGGTTTCTGTTGATTTTATGACCAACCTGGCACGAATGGTTATGTCAGGCTTGCTTGGGATTTTGATTTCTAGTGCCTTAAAGTGGTAGTTGGCAAAAGAAGTAAGATCCGAACATTTTGTTCCATTCTTTCCCATCAATTTCTCAGCAACCAAACAGAAATTTTCTACATATATATATCCATTATTCGTAATGTATGGGCTACTCCTTTGTCCCATTAAGGCAGTTGCATGTTGGAGTAAAATTCACCATTCGTCAATAGGTGGCTTTCGGTATTCTCTGTTTTTATCATTAATTATTTCATGAACCCCTTCGATTTATTTCATTTTCTGGGATACACGGTGCTCTTTGTTCTTCTCAAACCATGTTGATAATTTTGTCTGCTAATTGATTTACTTATATGTTTGATGTTGTCCAGGGTCTTCCCCAACAGGAATTATCGTAGCCATTGCTCTGTCGGCAGCGGCCTTCATAGTGCTTTTTCTGTCTGCCGTCTTTGCGGGCTATACAAGATTATCAAGGATCAAAAAAGGTACAATTCATGATTTACACGAAAGCGATAGTAGCTTCGATTGCAGTAAAATAGCTTTGTTAATTATTAACCGGGCATTAACGTTCTCTACAATCTTCCTTGCAACTCAGAGCGCCAGAATCTGGGTCAAATTTCAAGTGGGATTCAAAGATTTGGTTTGAGTTTCAAGTACGAAACTCTTGAGAAGGCGACAAACTACTTCAGTCCATCGAGGAAAATAGGCCAAGGAGGAGCTGGTTCTGTGTACAAGGGAACTCTTCGAAATGGGAAAACTGTTGCCGTTAAGAGGTTGATTTTCAATACCAGGCAATGGGTAGATGAATTTTTCAACGAAGTAAATTTAATCGCTGGCATTCAACACAAGAATCTTGTGCAGCTCTTGGGATGTAGCATTGAAGGGCCTGAAAGCCTCCTGGTTTATGAGTATGTACCAAACAGGAGCCTCGATCAATTCATTTTTGGTACTTCTTCCTTCCCTCTTTATGTTCTACACGAATTCTCTTTGTTAATCCTGAAATTGGCATCCCAGGCTGAAAAAAGTTATATAACATAGTAGAACGTGAACATGTTCGTCACACTGTCTGAATTCTAAATTGAAGCAACTCGCAAGTGTTTGGCATATGTATTTGAAAATAAAAACAAACAAGCAGAGGAATGAAGGGGGGAAAAGAGCAAAACAGCAATTTCAATTTGGTGATGATCCCTTTCTCCTTTGCAGACAAGAGCAAAGTTCGGACTCTAAACTGGAAGCAGCGATTTAATATCATCCTTGGAACAGCTGAAGGGCTTGCATATCTTCATGAAGGTACAAAAGTAAGAATAATTCACAGGGACATAAAAAGCAGCAACGTTCTTCTTGATGAGAATCTAAATCCAAAAATTGCTGACTTCGGCCTTGCTCGCTGCTTTGCTGCTGATGAAAGTCACCTTAGTACTGGAATTGCCGGAACTCTGTAAGTGAAGGGCTTTACTTTTAGCATAATTCAGTAGTACAATTGCAGATCCACAGCATATACGTAATATCTAACGGTATCCCTTCATGTCTTGTTGGCATCTTATTGAAGATGTACTCCCCCCATTCAAATCTTCCTTTTATTGCACCTGGATAATTCGTTGCATTTTCACTGGAGTATATCTCTGCAAACACGGGGATAATGGAGAGGATAGAAGTACTACGGAATTATTTTAACCTATTAGAACTGCTACTCATTACTCCAATTTTTTAGAGATTTCGTTGCTGCTTGAAGGAAAATAGAAAGAAATCGGTATCAAGAATACTTCATCAAATGCTCTTTTACATTGTCATTGAGATTACCTGTTATATGATGGAACAGGGGATACATGGCTCCAGAGTATCTTGTTCGAGGACAACTGACAGAGAAAGCAGATGTTTTCAGTTTCGGTGTGCTAGTTTTTGAGATTGTCAGTGGAAGGAGGAACAATGCCTTCGTTGAGGACTCTGGTTCTCTTATGCAAACAGTAAGACCTGAATCTGTCCTACACCGTACAATGGCAGACAAGAAGATTCTAGCTTTTGAGCTCCCTGCTTATGTGGGTATTTTTCATTTTATCTCAGGTATGGCAACTCTATAGAACGAATAGACTGGCCGAGGCGGTTGACCCTTGCCTAAGACAACAATTTCCTGAGAAAGAGGTATCGGATGTGCTTCAAATCGGGCTGTTGTGTACACAGGCATCAGCTGCTCTGAGACCATCCATGAAGGACGTAGTTCAGCTGTTAACTAAAGGAGATAGTGAGATCCCTATGCCACAGCAGCCTCCTTTTCTGAGTAGTGCCAATATGCTGGAATCATCGAGCTCCACTAAGTCTTGTAGCGTAAACAGCTTAGGGTCACACCTCGCAAAGAAGACGGAAGTATCCTACACCTCCACAGAGTCCTCTAGCAAGGACAGTTCAAATGGGCTAGCAAGAACCTAAGGATTCTTGTAGCAGCTCATTCAGAATAATTTCTTGTGGCAAACGATGTAAGAATAACGATGTCGAATTCTTACGTTCGAATCTACGGGACCCTTACAGCAGAGCGACACTTTCTCAAGCCTCAAGGCTACGCCAACCAGGGAACTGCTTGAACGCACAGGGGCCTTTCTGAAACAGATTCAAAAAGACATTATAGGCTTCTGCTAGTTGGAATTCATTAGCACAGATACAGCAACGAATAGGTATTTCATTTTCCTTTAAACAATTTTGTATTCAGGGAGGAAGTTGTAGAGGTTTGGCAATAGGGTAGACGGCAGGCTTTTCTTTTGTTCCCGCCTTCCTCAGTGCGTATATACTGTATGCCCTGCTGGGTTGTTTCTATGAATTAAACTGGACTCATGTTCCCTTTTTTTGCTTTTGTGTCAATCTTCCCATCGAGTCAAACAGGAACTATCATTATCACTTCGTTATGAATAGATTTGACGCTCCCGTGGGGGCATCTTCGCAAATGAATTATCCAGACTGAGGTAGGTGGTTGTGAGTAATGACGGATGTACAGCAGCGCTGCTCCCCTGGCACGAATTAGCATAGGATAGCAACAAACTGCCGCATAGTCATGCATGAGGACCCCAGTCGTACAGAATACCAACCTCATAATTAGCTAGAATTTATGCATTACTTGGGACCATTGCCATACTGTCCCTGTCAATCATGGAGCAGGGACCATTACCCTCTCTGGCCAAAACTTATCTAGGCCTCACTTCTGAACTGTCAAAAGACATGAAAAATCAAGAACAGATGATAGATGACTCCAACCTCATATCAAGTGGGTAAAATGATTGAACCCCTCCTTTGCATAGCTTTTGATGAAAAGTGAAAAAAACCCTTGCAACTTATGATCAGGAACATTCAGTGGAGCAAACCCTTTCCCGTGCAGGAATTAATTAAACGGAAAAAAAAATGGAAGGAGAGAGAACCATGGGACAAAGCTAAGTTCGGCTCCATGAATATCCAAGAGAGTCATGAACCACACGATAACACAACTGAAGCAAACATCCCTGCATCAGTGGGCAGTGCCAGCAGACAACCAACAAATTTTGAACCAGAGTGAAACTCACCCATTTCATGCTTCAGTCACATTTCATAGGATCCATTACCCAAAATCCAAGTGACCTTTAACTTAGCAGCAACACTTGAAAGCACAAAAAACAAAGCTCCGAAATGAAACTAACTGGTCTGGCTCTAAGGAGTAAAAACATAAAAAAGAAAAAAGAAAGGAAATGACACCAGAAGATACACGGACATTAGTCAAGACAACACAACTTGGCAGTTACTCATCTTCCACAACAACGCTGATTTCACCCCTATCAAGCAGCTCATAAAATTCCATGGTCCTCCTCTGGTTATTCCAATGATGCCTTTTCCAAAGGTATCCTACCGCAAGGCCAAGACTTATCCCATAGAATATCTCTTTAATTATACTGGGTCCGCGGTAGGCAGCATGAAGTATGTTTGGAGCAGCCATGTCTAGCTTGCGAATAAACTAAAAGTCAAACATGAAAATTTTAGTAACAGTACAGGCATAAGAGAGCCCTTGCTACAACGAAATAAACAACTAATCAGGGGGCTAAAGCTGCACAACATGAAGAAGTGTCTAAACATTTCGCTGGTGAAATTTAAACCTATAACAAGATACTTAAAAGCTTAGTATGATAATCCTTCTTAAAACAGAGCAAATTCTCATTTGCATAAAGGATTTACTTAACCATTTTATTTTATTTTTTTCGAGTAAGAATTATGCTAAATTTTGAGAACTTTTCGGAGTATATCACAGAACTAATGGGTATGGAGAACTTAATTTTTTTATCTTCCAGACATTTAACACTACATTAAGTCCAGATTAAGACTCAGCTCATCCAAGCCTTAAATTCCAACTTCAGAGTGAGTTAATCTAACAATTCTACATCATCCCATTATAACAAACTTTACAACTCTTTTATTTTAAGTTCAAGCCGCTAACATTCCCTCACACTAATATGTTAGCATTTTATAGTTCAAACAAACCAGAACCCAGCACCTAAGGCAAATTGAATCTCGTACACAAGAGCTCAAATTTTGTTAACTTGCATGACAACCAAAACTTAACACTATCCGACTTTCAAGTTCAAATGTCAAACAGTTTCATTAAGAAACTCAGAAATCTATGTTCGTCACAAGACTAAGTATAATAGCCCAATTTATCTTCCTCAGATACAGTTATTCATTTCTCGGAGGCTTGAGATATACCATCCGAAACCACCCCCATTTTTCTTCTTAAAACTTTTTCTTCCTTTCAAACATCAACTAAACGGAGCTTAAGATTGAGCACCTAAAACATACATTTCTAGTTTCAGCATCTATAGCAATCAAAGAAACATCATCGCATTGCCAAATGTAATTAGAATGAGGACAATTTGAGAGACAACGTACCTCTGAATAGGAATGAAAAGCGAGAGAGTCTGGAGAGAGTTCAGGAGAAGGCCAGAGCAAAAAAGGCGGAAATTTTAGCAAAAGGCAAAGTCGGTTTATTCTTGGAGTGAATACGCATCCAGTTTACGTGGAGGTGGTCTTATGTTGACATGTAATGTGGCAAATAGAAGGTTGGTGACTTGAACTTGGGTTGATTTACGTGCATGGAATTATAGAAGTTTTGCCCACAGATCAGAGAGAGCCCATCAAGTAATGTCAGAGTTGTAGCCCAAATCTCTGAAGCCCAAGCAGAGCCCTGGGGTTGGTTTAGACGGAGCAAACCCGAAATTCATGACGTACCATTCCACAATTCTTATATTAGTATGGAGTGATGTTGTTTGGGCACCACATCATATTTTAATTGTCGATCATTGATGACGATTAGGGATCTCAGTCTTTGATTGGTTTAGAAGGCCGATTTGTACGGTGGCGCAGACGTTGTTATGGTGTCAACTCATCTACTTTGATCATGGAGTAGACTATGACATCGACAAGGGTACCACCCGAATACGGAATTTAACTCCCGTCCGAGGCTCGGATAATCTCAATCTGAACATTTATAGGGAGAAGAGCATTTATACTAGAGGGACCCCTACAAGCATCCTAAGATTTTAGTCTAAAAATCATGGACATTATAGTTCCAGATTGTGGTTGCTATTGACTGAAGTTGTTAGTGAGGAATATTGGCTTCGGAAATCGCAAAACGTCTGAACACTAGTTTGTTAACATCTGATGCAGCTTAATCAATGAATCAAGTTTAGAAGACCATGGGACTATCCTTACTAGTTTCCTGGCGAAAGGGGAATCAAAGAAATGAGAAGACACTCTTGCACTCGAGAATTGAAGCTGATTCCCCGGTTACGCTAGCTGTTTCCAACAGGCAGCACTGTCTTCTGGATAAATTTGGAGAACTCTGGTTTCTTTTAATTTCTCTCGAAGAGCATTGCTGCTTCCTGCTACTTTTGATGGAGCTCTCGGGTTCCCCAGACTGTTTGTTGTTCCTGAATACAGAAATATCAGATGATAGCTTTTCAAAAGATGATAGATCATAGCTGGGGGCTGAAACTCCCGGAGGAAGATTGACGAACCCGTACGTGCTAGAGAAGCTTCCAGAAAATAAATTGTGTTTGACCACTGTTGTTCCCTCAGAAACACATGAATCTCCTTCCGCATCTTTGGATTCCACGTCTAAAACGATTATAGCATCTGTCAGGACTTTATCCGAATTCATCTCATCCACTATTTCAGAAGAAGCCAAACCGAACCCAGCCTGACTCTTCGAGCAGCGTTCCTTCGTCCAGAAGAGAGGCCCAGAATCAATGGTCTTCAATTTATTGATCACGGGGAAATTCTTGGATTTCTTTCGTATATGATCAAATATCGATTCCTCAGTTGAAGTCTTGAATATGCTCTCTTTAGATTCTGGAGGAAACCCACTTTCGATCGTGGCATCCAAGCTTCTGGTTGCAACGAAGTGCTGTGTGTCAGGACTAAGGATATGACACTGGGGAATCGTACATTTGGTATTATCATATCCAATATATCCTGCGTCTTCGGGCTCGGAAGATATATTAACCACACCCGGTCCTGTAATCTTGTCCCTCTCCATCGGATTGACCACGCTTGGTCGTATAATCTTGTTTCTGTCTATCTCCTCCAGAACTTCTACTTCCCCATGGAGTTCAAGCTGCTTCTCCCGATCGCGCTTCCTTGTGAGAATCAAGGGCTCTGATGATGAGACACAGGCAGTCCTCGGTGCCGTCAAGAGAGGAAAATTCTTAGCTTTTTCACGTATGTGATCAAATACGGTTTGCTTAGTGATGACTTTGCATTCATCTTCCTTAACTTCAACATCAAGCTCGGCTGCAGCCATTTGAGGTAGAACTGGTGAGTGAAAGGGACGAAAGAACTGACCCTAAAAAATGTCTAGGACTATACTTCAAGCGGTACCTTCTTCCAGCTCTTCGTCTATAAGGTTGAAGCTGGGCCTGGAATGAAAAAACGAGCTGATCTATTAAAAACCTAATTTTCAGACCCCGGCAAACAGATTTAAAAGTAGATGACAACATACTCACATGGTGCAATTTGTCTTTACAGAGTTGGCTGAACTGTGAATCTGCTTGACTGGATGTCGAGATGCAGTTTCGTAGTCACCTATAATCTCTACTACCTCAGGTCGAGCAGAAGAGGAAGCCTGCTTATTGCTTTGTTTAGATTTCATGCTGAATTTGCTCTCTTTCATCAAAAGAAGTTTCCGGCGGAGATCAATGCCAACTAAATGAATAATGATGCAAAACAACTACATTTAGTCCTAACTCACCGATATAAAAATCGCAAAAACTTAAGAGAGAGATATCATGGCAGGAATTCTACTGTATTCTTCAGAAATAAGATCGGCCTTGATTGTCAGCTTTCCTTGATGAGGATTTGATAGGAGAATTGTCGCACTGTAGGGGCTGCAAAAGAAATTCAACCACCTCAGACATTGGTACTTGACTGAACTCTCTCCTGTAGAAAGGGAAGGGCAATTCTGCCACCCACCTAGAACCCAGAGCATTCTTTTTTTTAAATATATAAACAGTAGCTTTCTTCATGTTTATTCAACATTACTGACACTCGTTATTCTTCTTATCGTTTAAAATATTTAAAGAGTGATATTTGCTATCAATATTGTACTTGCCGTTAGTAACTAGCTTAGAACATTTAAAACCCTTGCTTAAAGAAGAGGAAAATAACTTCAGGTCAAGTATTACTTTTTAAAGCCTCCATCTCTCAAACCCCGGATCCACGTAAAAAGAATAAATTAAAAATATCAAATTCAGTGGTTTCGTGCATGATTGATGCAGTATGGATATGGTTCAGCCTGTCACTGAGCTATCAACCAAAGGAGGGAACCACGAGTTTACGTCTTGAGTACCTGGAGAACTCCTCCATTCTGCAGCAACGATACGTACACAGTCAAAATATTATATATGACTCAGGCCCAACAGGTGGTACATAGAAATGAGCACAATACCAAGAGATCACCAGTGAAAACGACCATATCTGTACAGGCAATCAAGAAGTTTTCCAACCAAAAGAAGCAGCTGAATGTGTAACGCTAGATGTTGGTTTGGCAGAAACCTAGTGCGGTACTATGCTTCCAGCACTCCGTACTAAAATACCAAAAGTAAAGAACATAAAAAAGAATCACTGTCACCTTATTTTCTCATGGAAGAGAATCAAGTTATCCTCTTCTGAGCCCACAATCTGCAGAAATCAATTTCAACAATAGCACATAATTTGTTATAGTACAATTGACAATTCCTGAACAAGGTTTAGGAAAATCGCCAAATAAGATTCCAGATATCATACCATATCAGCATAATGTCGTTTTATCGATTGTACTGATTGTGAAAGCCTCGTCAATGTCACTACCAGCTTGGACTGTCCTTGCCTTTGGCACTCAATCTCCTCTATCTGCACCTCAACTTTTGGAGGTAGTGAAAGTAGAGAATCCTTTATATGGTTTCCAAATGGGTATTTTCGACCAGTGACTATCTCTATTCTCCTTGGATCAGCTTCAGCTAGTGTCTCAAAAGAGTTTATTCCCATTGAATGTAGAGCCTGAAAATAACATCGGAAATGAGGGTGCAGGAGGAAGATTTTTAACTAAGCAAGATTGTGAAGTTAGATGCCATCAGATAAGTTGAAGAACATAGAGAAAACCTTGGCAGTCACCATCCCAATTCCAGGTAATTGTTTCAGCAAGTATGGACTGTCATCCCAGAGTTTTTGATGTAATGATTTGGCTAGAAGTGTTGAATTCAAGACTCCTTTATAATTCTTCTTGTAAATGAAGTACTCTTTCATACACTTAGCAATTCTACAACCATTTGAGCAGATAGAATTCATGTCCTGTGACACACAGACCAAATTTCTTGTTTCATATATAATCCATTGGCAATACCTAAATACAACACAATTATTGTAAATTATGAGCAGATGAAACCTGGGTCAAGGATAAATCATGAATTGAAGGATCACCGGTCAAACAATCATTTGCCAAAACAAATATTTTCTCCTCTCTACTTTGAATTCTTCTTTTCCGTTTCCCTTTATCACCAAGGATGTGAAAGCGAAGCCGTCCATCTTTATCAGTGTTTATGTCATTTAGAAATTTCTTTTCGTTGCGCCTGAGCTGTATCCCTTCATATTCCAGTGAATAACCATATCATTCCTTCAGTGGACTTTTCAAGCATCAGAGGACACATAAGCACTAAATTTAGATACATACAAGCAATTTCCTCAGCACGACATATTATATGAAGTGCATCTTCCAAACTGCAATTTTCAGGGGTCTGCATAATGTGTTTCATCGTGTTGAACTTCAAATAGTACTTTGTCATCAGTTTTCCAGGCTCTAAAGTCAACAAAAAAAAATGGAGAAAGTATTATGAGCTGCGATTTGCAGGATCCGCATAGTGTATTTCCTGAGATTATCATTCAAAAACAGAAAAAGGATCTGTATTATGAGTATAATGATACTGATACCTAGCGGCTTCAACAGGAAACCATCTTCATCAGTCCAGATCATTTGATGTTGTGATAACTCATTAACTTTTTGAACACAAATCTCTGATAAAAAACAATGCTGATAAGCAATGGAGGGAGAAACACCAGTTATATGAGTGGATAATGACTGCACCTTGCATATGTCTCTCATTGTAGTCACTTGAAGTCCCTTTTCTAAATGAATAATTTTCGGGATTCTGCTTTTGCATCAAAAGTTTCAGAAGAATAATTGGATAAACAAGGGTATCTAGATGAGCTTATGAAAGGGATCTACAGAAGCACATGCCTTTTTCATTCTGACATATAAATATGAGCACTTCATCCATTCAATTGCCCTCGTAATATCAGAGACAGTGAGTTGAACTATCTCTGCAGTTAAATGCTCCGTCACACACGAAAGCAACCTGAAGTAAGAAGAAAATAAGACCACCTGATCAGAGACGCGAATTCTTGCAGAATATTCCACCAAGGCCCAGGCCAAAATTATGAAGGAAATTATGAAGCTTAATGGATACACATACTGTGATTCCACCATTTCACATCCATTCAAGAGATTCTCATACAAATGGACCTGATATCATGCAAAGAACCATGAAAGGACACTTCAATATCAACCAGGATTGATGCAATGACTATGAAGAAACATATTAACTAATTACTGTTCAGAAACAAGCCCTAGGCAGAGAGGTAGGGAGAAAGGTTCGTCCTACAGTTTCTCTTCTTGTCATGATTATGACCATGCCTGTATCATCAAATGGTGGCCGGCCTGCCCTCCCACACATCTGCATGCCAAGACAACTGACTAAATTCAAATCATATATTTCAGTTAGCAATAACTCCAATGTACACAGACATGCATATAGGAAGGACCAAAGATCTCTTTATATTTCTTTCTTTCTTTCTTTCTTTTTTTCTCCTCTCTTGGGCCAAATACAGTTAATATAAGGATGAAATAACTGTGTTCTAGTAGAACAGGATGTCTTCTTATTGGGAATATGCACTTTTTCTTCTGCTAGAATCAACAAGAATCCCACATTAGCAGAAATATGCCTTAATAATAACCTCGATGTCTCACCAGATATTGAACCAAAAATTTCCACTTGACTGTTGAAAGTTTTCTGGGTTATATTGACCTTAGAACTTGAACCATAACATAATGGCTAACAGATTGCCATATATTTTTAAGTTCATCATCATGCGGCTGCTTATAAAAGAATTTCCACTCAGGTGCCATCTTTTGGCTTCATTTCCTTTGACAAACGACATTAATGAATAAACAAGTAACAGAACGACTAGTGCACAAGAGTGAAGGAGTTACACTAATATAATATGAATTTTAATACTCTCCATTTTTTCCAAGGGACAGACACCGAGCAATCTTTAATTGAGAGATTCAAGTGGCAAGTGTCACACCTGTAGTATAGTGGATCTGTCATATTCCATGTAAAGACCCTTTTCCTTGTTGCTGGAAAAAATAAAAGATTTGGCTAGTTAAACGTGAAGAAAGTATTTGTAACTTATTACCAGCTTAATCTTCATGATAGTTCAACATACAAATGCTGTGTTGATTTAATTACTACTGTATGTGCTGGTAGGTTGATCCCATGTGCAAGAGTATTTGTAGTGCAAAGGATTTGAACATCGCCCTTGAGAAAAAGACTTTCAATGAGATTACGATCCTTCATGCAAAGCCCACCATTGTGATAACCAACTGCAAAAATGAAATTTATTGAATCAAAGAGCCGTTGAGAAAAATTGGACGAAACAACTCCAAATGATTAATAAACTAATTACTCCTAGCCTAAAGACTATTCTACAGCAGCGTAAGTTTGTTCTTTACCACCATAAACGATATAGGATTGCATTTGTTTGTCACTGCATGATAGTGATGCTTCCCTTAGTCTTTCTTGCTGTTCTTTGCTTTTGATGAATGGATTTGTATGACCAAAGGTCATAACAGTCTGAGTAAGGCACTGTGCTGCTTCTTGTGCTCCTTTTCTTGTTGAGCAAAATACCAGAGCAGATTTTCCCCTTGAATAATGCATAAGAATATCTGCAAATCACTTCTAAGATCTTTACAATTTCATGATTCTTTTGTTACACTATGCTAAAATCACAGGAGCTAATGGAAACAAAGTAAAATATTTTCTGTCATAACTAGTGCAATGGTCTCTACTTACCAAAAATATAGTTTTGAAGGCGCTGTAACAGAGCAAATACAAACCATCATAAGATGAGAGGTGGCTCAAACTATGAGACCTGATAGAAATATGTGCTTAATGTAATTTATCACTTTGGCCAGTAAAATACCTACCTTTTCAAATAGAAAGTCATTTTTAGCTGGCGCATAGCCTGCAAGAGAGATGGTTGTGAAAACATTGAAAACAATGAGAACTTCAACATGAGTAACTAAATCATGCTCTGTCACCTTATTGATATGTGCCATATCATAAATGTGATGATTTTAGGCGAATACTTACTGCTCCAGTAGATTGTATGCCAGTTAATTGTGGCTTGCAAGAGTAATGGACTGGGTGATAAAACATAGAATACAAACTGTATATACATACCAAAAACTTTTGTAGTCAACTTTACAGGACGCATTTCTTCCCCAAACCTGTCGACCATTGGAAAGTTATAAATGAGGTAAACTGCACGGTGCCACTGAAGCGATAAAAGTTCCCTCATTACTAACAGCCAAGGTACCTTTTAATTCCTCGGACAGGAACCAAAAGCCACTCCGCTGCAATAGATTATATGCAGTGTCTGAATTGTTAAATGCATAACCAATTGTAATTTCTTGAACATAATAATGAAACATGTCAAGCATTTTACTCTTTAATTAATATCAACAGAGACAGCAGAATTTACCAAGGTCTTCTATATTTGGGATTGTGGCAGACACAGCAACAAATCGGACGTGAGCAAGAGGACTTGACCTCATCTCAGGGTTGCGAGAAAGCATTTTTATTCTGCTAACTATTGCCTCCAAAGTGGCTCCACGTGGGTCATTCAACAGGTGGACTTCATCAATAAGTAGAAGTGCTATGTCACCAAAAAAGCTCAAGCCACCATCTTTTATGCGATACCGAGTCACAGCATCAAATTTCTACTTAAAAGGCACAAGAAATCCTCATAGTCATCACCCTATGGTATCACTCCACAAACCAGAATGGTAGAAAATTGCAAACTATGTTACCAAATACTTGAAACATACAGATCCATATGCTTATTCTTAATAAAGATACAAACAAATGGGCATGGAAATGTATATCTGTAGAGAGAAGGAACTGCTAGGGCAAGGCAGTGCTTGTGCATAAATGGGGTTGCATGCCTACGCAAAATGGATTGGCACACTCACCTCAGGAGTGGTTACAACGATATCAGCTTCCTGTATATTCCTCATCTTGTAGAATTCATTATCACTGGTCAACTCCAAGCAGTTTATTCCCCAGAGCCCAAACTTCTCATTCCATTCTCGTAGCTTCTCTTGTACTAATGCCTTGGATGGGGCTATGTAAATCTTCATGGTACATAGGCAAATGAATGAAAATTGCTACTGAGTTGAAGTATATACAACATCAAGGTTAATCTAACGCAATGCATCAAATAGGTCTCCTCTTATTAATTGCAGCCATCAAATTCTAAGTAGGGAATTTTATCCGAACAAAGTTCATGAGATAAAGGGGTCTTTGATCTTCTTAAAAGCACACATCTAGAAAAGTTAAAGAATGTTGACTGTAGTGCTGCTAAACCAGAAGCTTACTGTTTTGAGGGTTCCCTTTAAATGGGTGAACCTCCCCTCTTCAGATATGAACTTCGTGAGAAGCCTCAAAATGCAAAGTTCAAAGAGCGCTGTTTTACCACTTCCAGTGGGAGCCGAAACAACCATGTTTGCATCGGAGTGAAAACAAACAGGGAAGCACTCACTCTGCAGGGAGTTAAAGTACCTGCATGTGTAAGAAGCAAAATTGTATTACTACCGTATATATGAAAAGTGAAAAGGCAACCACTTTGAGACACAGATATCATCTTCTGCACTATGCTGGAGATAAGCAAATTTTATAGCATTTACAAAGGAAAAAATAGAAATTCTTTTACTGCCTTTGGCCCCGTGACTTCTAATGATTACTGGTTTATTGACAAAAAAAAAATCGAATTTAACAAAATATTTAAGCTGGAAGAATAGCCTACCCGCAAATTTATGTGTCTTCCGAGTGTTAAATATGTACCTGAAATTAAAAGCTGAACGGAAATGTGCAGGCAAATCTAACAGGGATTTCAGCGTATATGAATGCATACTCCCACTCGTTTCCTGACAGACTAGGAAAAAAGAAAAAAAAAAAGAAAAAAAAAGAAGTGAATATCAGATATACACTATCAACCAACATGGATATCAGGATCTACCCTGTGAAGCAACATGTATCACGGATAACAAAGTCAATACCCTAGGAAGTCATCATGAAACACAGAGGAACGATTTGGATATCTTAAGGGATCAAAATTTTCTTTAAACATGAAAACAATTGATAGGCTTCGGGAACTTATCCACATTCAAGTAGTTTAATCATTGCAACTATCCCAAAAGTATCAACAGAAAGCATGTCAAAAGAATTATTTTTCATAAAACCAATAATTTTAAGGATTTATGAACAACACTTGGAAACTGAATTCTATCTAATGATTAGTCCTGTAACATTTTTTTATGACAAACTTGACTTTTCCTCTATTATATACCACATAAGCAGGCCCTAAGTTTCAGGACAGAGTGCTTGCCGTAGAACCTATGGAAACAATATGTCAACCTGCGGCAAACGTAGTTAGGCGTAGAAGAAAGATAATTCGTGTGTTCAACAAGCTAAAACTCCGTAGGGATTAAAGACGGAAAGCGACAAAGTAAAACTATGATCATTATCATAAATCATTTCTCTAATCTGCTAATTTTGAGCATACAACCAGACTCGTATCTAAGCGAGAAACATCGTGTTAGATGATACATCATTTGGAAACAAGCAACAAGTTCTTCCCGTCTATGCAACATGTCGCAATCCAATTCATCATGTGCAACGTATCTTTAATTTAATGGTTCAACACTATTTGTTCAATGATTGGTTAGATTAAATCTGAGTTCTTAAAATTCTCCGATTCTGTCTTTTTTCTTTTTTGGTTGGAAACCTCCAGCGTCCTCCCAAACACTCAAATTAATCCACAGCTGAATCATACTTGCTTCGAATTTCAAAATTCAGATGAATTCCTTCGAGAAACCTTCTTCTCCATCGAATTTTGAAACTCTCCAATTACAACATGAAGGATTCTGGACTCTCAAAATCTACACTCCACAGTGAACAACTACTAGATAGTAAGCCAATCCGAGCTCAATTTCTCAAGAAAACGAAAAATTAGATCAGCTTTTATGACACGGCGGTAAACTGAAGTATTCGAGGAGAAAATCGAAATCACTGCTTGTTCAACTCAAAAACAACCAGAAAGAAATGGTTACGCATCCATGTTCGTGTGCGTCTGTGTGTTCGCGTGTGTGTGTGTGTGAGAGAGAGAGAGAGAGACACACAGAGAGAGACAGAGGGAGAGCTGCGAGAGCGAGAGGTGTAACCTGTTGGCCCGCACTTGAAAGCTCTTTCAGTGAAATCGAGCTTAGAGAATTGAATGGAGCCACATATATATGGCCGGAGTTAGGTCTCATGGCGGGAGAGTTGGAACGGGATTTCATAACGAACCACGCGAACGTTTGTTACGGGATTTAGTTAAATTTCCTTCTGAACCCTTGAACTTGCATAGAATGTCGATTTCGCCATCGAGCTCAGTTATTTGCATTGGTAGCGTTTCTTTCATTGCAGTAAACATGCTTTTTTTGACCATCAAATACTGTTTTTCTTTACATATCTTATATCAGCCCTCTCTCCTTTTATGTTATTTGTTATGAGCGTGATCACATCTTCAATGATTCATTTTGAAGCCTCATTTTGTTTAATAAGAAGAACGTCTTTAACCCCTGTAAGATCATTGCTTTTTCAAATTCCAATACGAGAATGCTCATCTTTCATGGGTATCATAACCGAATAATGGAATATATTTTACCTCTATTCTTCATCCCTTCGATGCCTGTTTCTCTTTCAGCTGTTTTGCTTACCAAATGACAACAGTTCGACCACAAATGAAAACGACAGCTATTTCCTTCCTAAAGGAAAACATAGCTTTTGTCCTTTACAGTGACTTTTCATAAACATGACCTATCTCTTTGTTCTGAAATAAAAGATGGTGCCTCGATATGCGTCGTTTTTGGCAACACTCGATACATTATGTCAGCCTTGTAAGTCAATGAGATCTCAGAACAGGCTAAGATCCCTTTTAGGCACTCGATGCACCTCCCAAACATATTTGTATGAGGAGAATCTCATATTCAAAAGTTTGTGAAGTATCTTGTAAATCTCCGATCTCCAATAATTGGAGAGAATCTATCCCTTAAACACTTCATCTGGATGCTTTTGGTCCCATCGTTGTGCCCTGTACTAAACAAGCATCACACTTTTGTCAACCTCCAACGTCCTTCATTTGGCAGAACAGCTTGGGCAATATAGGAGGGAAATGTCAGACTTCAACTCTTATTTTCTGAAAAAAAAAAAAAAAATTGACTTCATCAGCATGCTATATTGCTTCCAGGCATCCCATCCGTAACTGCCTACACCAGGCTGCAGTTTATGTATTGCAATTCACCAAAGCGGCAGAATGCATATTCTTCAGAACCAGCCCCTGCTTTGCATCTTTCTGAAAGAGGTCAACTTGCAAAATGGACTTCTTGTGGACCAGCATTTCAGATCTTAATAGTTCTAAAATTCCATGAACTTCAGCTGATTGAGAGTGACTTCCATCTTCTGAGTAAAAAGAATGAACTTGATTATTCAGCTCAACCCCGCTAACCCAGCTACAGCCACTCCTCTTCTTCAAACCCTTCTCCCCCATCAACTTCCGTGTACTCATGACATCTGCCCATCTACCAGCTGACGCGTTATATATTTCACAACAATACATAACCGACAGAGTTCTAGTTTCAGGCTGAAATGGTATGCTTTTTATAAATTCTTCAGCTTTGGAGAGTCGTCCTGATCGAGACAGCGTATCCATCATACAGGTGCGATGTATTCCCTTTGGCTTTATGCCATATTCTGTTTCCATGGCATAGAAATATGAAGTGCACTAAACCAGAGTGAGAACAAGCAAAAATAATCGAAGAAAGCATGAGATCGTGGGGAGCAACGGTTGAGGTTCTTTCCATTTCTTCAAACAGAATAATGGATTCCTCCGCAAAACCATTTTCCAAGCCCTTGAATCATCACGGTCCAAGAGATTTCATTTTTTTCGGGCATTCTGTAGAAGACCTCATGGAGCTTTGAATATCCCCAGATTTGACATACATATTAGTAAGGGCAGTACCCACAAAAATGTCGTGATGAATTCCGACTTTAATGGTTATCCCATGGAGGATCTGGCCTTCATATAATGAGGCTGTGCTCGCACAAGCACAAAGCAGAGTTGCAAAGGTGGACCTATCAGGGATCTCTTCTGACAATAGCATCTCGTTGAATGCTTGAAACACCTTACCAAATTGTTTATTTTCTGTGTAACCCAACATCATGGTGTTCCATGAGACATTATTTCGGACAGGCATGTTGTCAAACAACACTTCAGCATCTTCCATCTGTCCATTCAGACAATGCCCACCAATCATAGAATTCCACGAAGCTACGCTCTTCTCTGAATTGGAGTCAAAAAGAGAACGCCCGTCCCTAGTTTTTCCGCATTTACAGTAGAAGTCAATTAGAGAAGTACTGACAAAAACATATTCCACGATCCCAATTTTGAGAGCAAGCCCATGGATGTTCATCCCTGCTCGTAAGTTCTTTAGGCAGGCCAATGCACTAAGAACAGTAGGGAAACAAGAGATGTTTGCTTTGTACCCCTGTCGAACCATCTGATAGAAGAGTTTCAATGCTTCTTTAGGATAACCACTCTGGCTGTACCTTGCAATCATTGCGCTCCAAGAAACCTCATTTCTTACCGGCATCTCATTAAAAACTCGTCGTGCCTCTCCCAAGTCCCCTATCTCAACATACATGTCTAGGATTGCTGTCCAAGAAACAACATCTCGTTTTACCATCCCATCAAATACTCTGCGAGCCAAAACAACTTCACCCATCCGCAAGGTTAACGTAATTAAAGAATTAGAAACCGATAAATTGTGTTCAAAGCCATCTTTGATAATCAACCCCACAACAACCATTCCCAAACAAAATTTGCCTGAACCTGTACAAGCTCTAATAACAGAAGTAAATGTAACGTCATTGGGCTTGACCCCGGATTGACGCATCTTCAGGAAAAGCTTCAGAGCTTCAACATCAAACCCATTTTGCACAAAACCACTAATGGCCGCAGTCCAAGAAATCACATTCTGAAACGGGTTCCTCTCAAAGTACCCCAACGACTCTTCCACCCTTCCGTATTTCATAAAACCCGATATTAGTGCTGTCCATGAGACTTCGTTTCTCTCAGGCATTTGTTCAAATAACCGGCGAGCTCCGTCAAGATTTCCCCACTTGACGTTTGCACTAATCAAGCAATTATGCACCACAAGATCAAACCTATCAAACTCCTTCACAATCTCATGAGCTTCCCTAAATCTTGCGCAGTTAAGGTACATCGTTAGAAGTTTTACGGCTATAAATCGTTCTGAGGAAATACCCATCTTGATCAAATGCCCATGCATGGCAGTTCCTTCGGAGACCACGCCCCGGTCGATGACATTCTTCAGCAGACAAAAACATGATTCTACGTAAGCCCCTAAACTTTTTCTTGGATTAATAGCCAACACGCCTTCAATGGCACTTTTCATGCCGAGGGAGACAATTAACAGAAGATTTTCTTAGGAAGAAGTTGTCCGGATTCCAGTTCTCATTAGTGCACGTATCACCTTAATATTATGAGGGTAGAGAGCAAACAAGCCTTGGAGGCGCGTTTCACGCTGTGGGACTTATCAACTCGGGATTGTCATCTTTAGAAGTGGTTTCTACTCTAGTTTTCTTTTACGGTTGATCTAAAAACAATGATATATTAACAAGAGCTAGGAACTAAAACGGCCAAAGGAGTCGATAAAGTAAAGGTTGTTGGGACTCTTACTCAAGGACTTGGACAATACATGTGGAAAGTGGGGTCCTTTGGGGTGCCGTTGCTCAAAGCCACGTCTCGGACAACCTTTCTGAATCAAAAACACTTGCATTTTTCATTTTTGTTCAATTTGTGGAAAATATTGAACGCTACAAATACGAAGTTAGCCTTTCTTTAACAATAGCATCCGGCCTAGCAGTTGGAATTCATCCCAATCCAAAAGTTGGAGTACGATCCAATGGCCTTATATGTAGTGATTCCTTTTTTTCTTTTTTTTTCAGAGATACCTTTCGAGGATGTTATCCAACCACTTAATAAATTTTATGTACTCCTAATTATGTACAAAAAGAGAAAATTATAGAATTATTATAAACTTTATTAAAGAGAAGATATATGTAAATTTATAACACATATCACAAGTATCTTCATTTTTTATATAAGACTATATTATTTGATACTCTCTTGTAATTTAAGGTTTTTTTTCTTTGTATAAAGGAAGGATTAATACGTGTTTAGGATTGATTTGAAACAAACGAGGAAATATATGCCCTATACTACGTAGAAGTTCAAATTCACGGCTTCCAAAATATCTTATTGGAAAAAGGAGTCACACGAGTGCCTACCGAGACGTGAGCTTTGTTGTCATTTCAGGAGAACATCCTGATTCCTCTGTCATTTCTCACAAAATCATTGTCTCTGGTACTTTATTATTATATAGGGGAGGTAAGAGCCCCGCTTGATATTCTGAACGAATTTTGCTTCTCGTTCAACGAGGTATCGAGCTTACCTGCTTCAACAGCTTGATCGACCACTGTCCCCGTTGTGAACTCTCATCTTTGATCTCTCCGATGGACGCTCAACCGATGAAAGCTCAGCCCTTCGCTTTACCAGTCGATCCTGAGGACCAAAAGGCGACTGAATTCCGGCCCTTCTCAATTGCCCCACCTCACATGCGAGCCTTCCACCTTGCTTGGCTTTCTCTCTTTTCATGCTTCTTCTCCACCTTCTCCATCCCTCCTCTACTCCCCATCATCCGCGACGACCTCAACCTCACCGACAGCGATATCGGCAAAGCCGGCATAGCGTCCTTCGTCGGCTCGATTCTCTCTCGCCTCCTCATGGGGCCCGTATGTGACCTCGTGGGCCCTCGAGTCGCGTCTGCCACTGTCTCTCTACTTACTGCACCTGTTGTACTCTCTACGTCTCTAATCTCGTCGCCGACCTCGTTCATCCTTGTTCGCTTTCTCATAGGCTTCTCGCTGGCGAACTTCGTTGCCAACCAGTTCTGGATGAGCTCCATGTTCTCTGGCTCCGTTGTTGGGCTCGCTAACGGTGTAGCAGCCGGTTGGGCGAACGTGGGCGCAGGCGTCACCCAGTTGGTCATGCCGCTCATTTACTCGCTCATCATGTCCTTCAACGTACCGTCTTTCACCGCTTGGCGTGCAGCGTTTATAGTCCCCGCGACGTTCCAAGCACTGACAGCTATAATGGTCTTGGTTTATGGCCAAGACCTACCTTCCGGGAATTATAGACGTTCCCACACGACTCCGAAAGAGAACTTCCTAGAAATTCTCTTCAACGGGCTTAAGAACTACAGAGGGTGGATTTTGGCTTTGGCATACGGGTACAGTTTCGGGGTGGAGTTGACAACTGATAATGTTATAGCACAGTACTTCTATGATAGGTTTGATTTGAATCTCGGGTTGGCCGGGACTATAGCTGCGAGCTTCGGAATGGCGAATATTTTTTCACGGCCAACTGGAGGGGTGCTCTCTGACGAGCTGGGGAAGAGGTTTGGAATTAGAGGGAGGCTTTGGGGGTTGTGGGTGGTGCAGACAGCGGCTGGATTGCTCTGTGTGTTGCTCGGACGGCTCAACTCGTTGTTGGGTTCCATACTTGTGATGTGTGTCTTCTCAGTGTTTGTTCAAGCCGCCGCCGGCCTCACCTTCGGCATTGTTCCGTTTGTTTCCAGAAGGTAAGTTTGCTTTTTACCATTACTAAATGGAGAAAATAAATCCCTGCCGTTATTATTTTTCCGGCTAAACATAGAGTGAATGCATCAAAGAGTTTTACAAATTATAATCCTTAGTCTCCAGATGGATTCAACTTGAGTAAGAGATAATCACTGGTTCAAATGGTACGCCTGCACAAGCAGATGCCGACAGTAAGTCATCGCTTTCTGGGTCCCTCTTCGACATTACATCGATAACCCAACCCATCAGCTTTTTCTTTGTTTGTCAATGTTTGATTCAAGCAAAGAAGTTTGTCCTATACAAATAAGTTCCAAAGTGTGTGTCACCGGTTAAAAACCATTGTAGTTTTACCCTTTCCGACTGTTAGCTTCAGGCCACAGAATCAAACTAAAGGGTTGCTAAAACAACGTGTGGTTTTGCAGGTCTTTAGGTGTTATTTCAGGGATGACAGGAAGTGGCGGGACCGTGGGGGCAGTGGTCACGCAGTTCTTGTTGTTTTCCGGCTCTGAATACTCTAAGCAAACAAGCATATCTCTTATGGGTCTTATGATGGTCGTCTGTACCCTCCCGATCACTTTCATCTACTTTCCTCAAGGGGGCGGCATGTTTTGTAAAGCCGGTGAAGATTATCGCCTGCTCGGTAAAGGTCCAAATATGGGCGAGTTACAGGAGTCCAAAAACTGAAGCAGGGTGATTCGTTGTTTCATTGCAGCATATTTAGTGGAAGGAAAAGGAATCATTGTAAGACCGAGCGAGAAATGGGGTTAGGAATAGTGGTTATGGCAATGGAATATCAACACCTAAGTTAGCGCTCCAAATCGATAAATAAACAGTTTGTTCCAATCTTATTGCAGTTTTGCGTTTCCTTTTCACTTTTTGTTTGATTTTATTATTATTTGTTGAAAGCTTTTCTGCTAAGCAACCTAACAATTTAGTCCTGCAGATGTTGAATCTCAATAGAGTCATGTTAAGTCTTATCATATTTGTCTCATTCGTGTTTTGCGCAAATCGCTTTCCGACTTCATACTTGTCTTGTGTGTCTTCTGCGATACGCTTTCTGGGTTCATTGTAATTGTAACTAGGAATAGAAAAGATGTGAACTGCTAAAGTTGATCTCAATTATTAGTGTGAGACATATCCCAAGTGAGATGTGTACAGGGGGGAGACACGTTTGATGTTTGATGCTCACTAATGATGAATCTTGAACTACGGGTCTACAGCAAAATTCAAAGCCTTCTGTAGAGAGGAAAATGCTCCCTCAAAGAAAGAAATTAACAAAAAGCAACAAGATGTTCTAGAAACTGATGCAAAGGCAGTAATTGGTCCAGACTTCAAGCAAATAAATGGATGTTTCCAATCATGGACACAGTATTACCACTTTTTTCACATCGTTCGCCAGAAGTTGCTTATAAGCCATTTGCTTTTTCCACCAATATATTTTCTTTAAATTAGTTTTACAAGAAATCCAACATATACGTATATTTTAAACCATTTTACATATGAAGGCAAAGGAAACAAGAAACATGGCTTTCCGAAAGCTAAGCATAATCACATCTGCGGAAAAGCAGCCAAATTAAATCACAGTTAAATCAGCTTCCTTGGTTGTTTTCCCACTAATGCTTCAAAGCCCCACTTCCAATCGAAAACGCACCCTGACCAAATCGTGTTGGTAAAGGCCACCAACCCCCTAGAATTCCAACCAAAGTGAACTTTTCTTCTTTCAGTTCGACGCTGGCGACGCAGAAAAGCTTATAGTCTTGGACTTCAACTCTTTTGGCATATAATGGCTGCAAACCAAGGATCAGCAGTTTTCACAAGTGGGTAAAAGCAACATGACCAAGAAGTAGATTCAAGACAAAGCAAGACTTAATGGGCGTATGCATAACATTTCCCTACCATAGAAACTGGGGATACTTGCTGACATCTCTAAGATACGTATAGCACCAAGAACTAAAAGAAATATAGTGGGACGAGATGGACACATACCTTTACTCTGTAAAAGTGAGGCTCTTGGCGCATTGACTGATGACATAACTGCAACATTCAAGGTTTGAGGTCACAGCATGATGATGAATAGCATGAACAGTCTTTTTTCTTTTTAATATTTTGTTACATATATTTGATGCATGTATAACCACATAAACAGAGTTGATCCTGAGTATCAACCCGGATAGCTCAATAAGAGGAGATGTTAACGTCTATCTGCTACCTCACTCAACAAAGCATGCTTCTTATTAAAAATCAACGCAGCTCCCACGATTGTTTAAGGCCATCTGGCTGCTACAAGTATCAATAACTATCTTAGTCACTAAGATAGTCATAATGCTATTGGTGGTTATGATAAAAATCATATGATAGGATCCATAAATAAGAGTATATCAATGATTATAAAAAGTATGTACCCTATGAAATAACCATGTCTTGGTTGAACGTTAAGTGTCATGTTATACTTAAAATAAAAAAATAACAAATTATGTTATCATATCCACATTTCTTCGCCACACTTAAGTCAAAAACCAAGTGGTGCTATGGCTCCGAATAATACTAGATTGGGCATGCCATGATGGACTAGACTTTGAAAGACACTTTTTAAACTTCCTCTTCAGTCGTAATCAATAAATGCAGAAGCGTAAAATGGATGCACACTTACTCGATCAACAAAAACATACACGGAGAGAGGACTAGGATTTGTGCTTAGTAGTAATATAGCAATTTTAATTGCAATTAGTGCAAGAGGGTGATCCCAGTTTGTCAACACAGTAAGAAACAAGCAAACAGGTAGCCACAATTTCCTTGCCAACATCCAGAGGGCCTTTGTATCATCTTCCTCATCTGAAGCATCCAAAAACTCGCAATCTTCAAGCAAATTCTCATGACCTGCATTATTATGAATTTGAAATTCAGCAAATGGAAGTTACCTACAGGCACAAAAAACGAAGACGCAGCGACTTTAAAATGGTGCATAAACACCAATAACTATAGTACCAGCTGAAATTTCAGCTTACCCTCAAACGAATAAGCGACATGAGGCCAAGTGCTTTTTGATCCAATCACAGCAGACACACAAAATATGCTCCCAAATGTAAGTACACTCCCTGAAAGAATTCCATTGCAGTAACCATATTCCAATTAGAGCAGGTTCACAAGAACGTACGTTTCAATTCTCAATAACATTTGATAAAGCAAAGCAGAAGTCCAGACAGCCACCACTGAGAAAACGTACAAGAATTCTTCGAGATATAGCATCTATACCATTAGCTTAGATAGATGGTATGTGATAACAAGTACAACACATCTCAGAGGTAAAATTATTCACCTGAAAAGAGCGTCTTTTCGAATGTGTTAAGCTCTAAAATTTCCCAATTGATTGAATCGATCTACTCAAACAAAGAGATACAAGTTCTAATATCCAGGCTCTAACGCAAACATTATCAGAACACATGATGGAAACTATATCATCCCAGAAGTTACGTTTCATTGTCGGATTCTAAACATGGCAAGTTCAACAACGTGAAATTCAAATTAGGGACACACACATTTTCAAGTTTGGATTCAAAGGTATCCCCCCTTATTCTAAGTCTTCAAATTGAAACCCGACATCAAGAGCCACAAAGTTTTGCATTGACATAGTAATTGATAATTGGAGTGACTTACCAGAAAAACGGGAATACTTATTTTCCGCAATCAAGCCACGCTGTACTGTTGAGGCACGGCTGCGAAAAGCAAGTTCGATGCCTTTAATCAACTTCTTCAAGGGTTGGAACTCGGCAGAAACTGCGAGCAAGTAATAGCGGATTGATAAGGTAACTATTTGGTAGTAAAATCAACAGCGGGGTAGAGAGACTTACAGGATTTTCTAGAATGAGAGAGTGGAGAACACGATGAGGTTATTACAGGAAGAGATTGTGTAATTGGACGGAGAAATTTGTAAGCGCTAGCCATTTTCAGATTACCATTCCTGGTTTGCGTAGAGGCCTCCTCAAGAAAAGGTTCCGGAGGATCTTCGGGACCCTCCAAGAGAATCTACCCATAAGACCCAGAGCTCAAATTAACGAGCATAATGGATTTACCTTTAATAGAAAAACATTGGAACCGTCGTCGTTTAGCTTTCCCTAAATCCCTTTTGAATGTTAGCAGACACGTACCAGTAAGAAATTTACTTGATTGACCCTCCAACGGCGTCGTTCAGGTCTTATGGTTTGTTCAAGTGGGCCCGCGCAGTTTTGTCAGCCAAGAAGGAAAGGGGCAAAAATCGTTGAGAAAATATCTCGCCCTTGAAAGATAAATGGAATTATCCATGACAGGTTTTGAGAACTCAAACATTTGGCAACTCAGAGAAGCCAAAAGATCACTGAAGAATTATGTCAGTCTTCGCTGCCACAGCTGGCCTGAGTTCAGCATCAGTAGCTACCCAAGTGCATGGCCTTTTGGACACCAAGAAGCCCACATCAAGGTGGTCTAGCTTTCTTAGAACAATCCTGGATTTATTTAGATTGTGTCTCTTCTCTCTTTGAAGTAGCTTCTTAGTTCTTTGGTTCCTGGGCTCTGTTTGGGAATCACTAACATGACTGTCCTTTCAAAGGAGGAAGCAGAGATGCACTCTGATCAGATGTTACGACAACAGAGGGCCAGGTGGAAGAGCAAGAGCAGCAAGGAATTACTATGAGTTGCTTGGAGTTTCTGTCGATTCAAGTGCCAAGGAAATCAAAGAAGCATACAGGAAGTTACAGAAGAAGTATCACCCAGATATTGCGGGCCAAAAGGTCAGAGAACCATAGTACATAGTGGAGTACTTCCATTTCCCTTTGGGAGAATTGTAATTTCTTTTCAAGAGCCTTCTTAGAAATTAAAGTGCTAATTTCAAGGGTGTTAAATCTTTATTTAGGGTCACGAGCATACTCTAATGCTGAATGAGGCCTATAAGGTGCTAATGAAAGATGATCTAAGGAGAGAGTATGATGCTACCGTTTGTCAGATGAGAGTTCCATATGGGAGAAACTACTCTAGCTCAGGCTACAGCTCATGGAAAGGACCCTTGAGACCCCAAGCTTTGTTTGTGGATGAAAATGCGTGCATAGGTCATTTCCCTACGTAAAATTCTGCTATGTTTTTGTATCAAAATTGTCAAATCACGGATCTTTTCTATATTTCTTTACATTGTAACACACACATGTACATACCAAGGCATTTATCTACTCGTGCGGCCGGTCTGTTGACAGGTTGCAGGGAATGTGTACACCAAGCAAGCAACACATTCGAAATGGACGAAGCTCTCGGGTGTGCAAGAGTTAAGGTTCAATATGGAGATGATGACAAAAAAATCGAGGTAGAGAACCTAACAGATATCATTATTCAAGTACTGAAATAATGGTCCCGGCATCACTTTGTGTAAACGACCTAGAAATGAAACGCACAGGTATCAGTTGATTCATGCCCTGTGAATTGCATTCACTGGGTTGATAGAGAAGAGTTGGCAGTACTAGAGTTCCTAATTCAACCTCAGCCTAAAGAAGGGTATGGTGTATTTGGAGGAGGTTGGGAAAGACCAGCAAATGTATTTATGGCAGCCAAGTCCTTTACCAAGCAACTGAAACGGAAGCCTGACACTCTAAGAAATGGGGGTAACTTTTATCTCATCAATATGTTATGGGCTAGAACTCATTACAACAACAGAGTACAAATGATTTGTTATATGATGCATTTTACTGTGCTCTCAAGTTTCTGATTTCTAATTGCAGCACAAGCAACTTCTGAAGAAGAAACACCTGCTCAAGCCGAGGCCCGAGCCAACGCCATTAAGAAAATAAAGATGGAGAGGTTTTCAAGACTTTGGAATTGGATGAAAGAAAATTTTGGATCAAACAATACTCAACAGTGAGTAAGACATGCAAAGATAGGAACAAGTAATTTGATCATACGATCTCTTGAAAAAATTGCTGAGAGTATCTCCATTGTAAATAATAGATATAGACACTAATTAGGGTAAGATGCACCACAAGAAAGTGGGAAAAGCTGAAATGATTACAACTTCTGTCTATCTGCTAATACAACCATGCCTATCTTTCTAGAAATATATCTTCGATCACAATTACAATATAATTGCCATTGCAGCTTGATAAAGGCTAGATACCAAAACCTCATCAACATTAGTTCCATCCAGATAAACTCTAGCAAAAAATTCATACTTGCACCACATTCGACGAGGATACATTTAACATTAAAGCTACAGCATCCAACTAGCCATGTTAAGCAATTTGCGGTGGCGTCACACACCATTAAAGCATTTTTGTCCAATAGGCCTCACGGGTGTGTTGCAAGCTCACAAAATGCAAAATGACCAGATGTCATTAATCTTGAGGAACAGAGTGATGTAGACTGAACACAAACATGTTGGGGTTCTTTCTTTGTTTGACTCCCAATAGCAACAACCCTGATTTACTCTTGAATAGTTGTACATCCTTTTCAATCACAGCCAGAACACAATTGCGGGGATTCTTTGTGTATCTAATTACCAGATGCTGAAATAGCTCCCTTCCGCAAACAAGCCTTCATACCATCATTTCTGCAAATTCTAGAATTAATAGAGCTTACATTTGCCTGTACCAGCGCAAACTGCACACTCTTCTGTATCTCCTGCTACATGGCTCAAGCAGTGTTCAATCCTGTCATTCACAACATCCTGCGATAAAGAGAAATCAGGAAAATTTAGAATGACAGTCTGCTGCATCTATTGAAGTACAACTAACAAAAACTATTAAAGCGGAGGTTCATCTCCAGCGCCACAAATAGGTGCCAGTTCAGTTATAGAATTTACAAGAATTAATCATGTATATTTGCAAGACACACTTTTTTATGAGTGATTAAAAAAGGCAATCAACACAAAGGATGTAGCCCAATCCTCACACCGAGACAAACAGAATTCTGGCAAAGCCTAAGAGAATTGGTTATGATGTTGTGCCTATAGAAGGAACAGAAAGAAACTTTATACCACAAGTAGGTGATGAAGACCAAGGGGTGCAGTTACGAGATATGACACGTTGGGGTGTTCTTTTGCTGCTTCAGCTGTCAAGGAAGGAATATCCTGTAAAATAAGAAAAAGGATGAGGTAATAAATCAGGTTTCCTAAATCTATCTTGGATAATATATAAAAGTCAAGTAATCAATTCCATAGTAAATCCATAAACACGCTATCAAAACCAAACTTAGATACCTTGTGCCAATGTCGTCCAGGTAAGAGAAAAAATGGGCTCACGATCACACGAATTGCACCTTGCTTAACACAAGAACCAAAGGCATCTTTTATAGATGGTTCTGCCAACTCCTACTCATATTAAAGATATTGGAATAAATGAGAAACAG
Source organism: Casuarina equisetifolia (assembly GCA_028551475.1). Classification (NCBI taxonomy): domain Eukaryota; kingdom Viridiplantae; phylum Streptophyta; class Magnoliopsida; order Fagales; family Casuarinaceae; genus Casuarina; species Casuarina equisetifolia. The sequence continues at coordinate 17,728,937 of CM052355.1, forward strand.
GCCTTAAGACATAGAGCAAGGTGCAAAGTAAGAAAGCACTCTATTCAACCCAAAAGTCAAGAGTCAAGCAATATTGCTACATGCACTACACCTTATAGAAATGTTGAGATAGTTCTTATCAACCAGCTTTAAGACGATATGAAAACTACCTTATCTGGAAATTAAAATAGAAATACTGAAAAGTTTGCTGAAGGTTAAATAAAACAGAACCATTTAAGTTTTCTCCGATTACTTTTACACCACTAAGCTACACATATTTGTATGCCTAGCTCACAAACACCAGATGGCAATCACTGAAAATACTGGCAAACTCAGTCATAATACAAAAATAAACTTCAGCTCCAAAACTCAGCCGAAACTTAAAATGGTTCTGTTTTACTTAACCTCCAGCAAGTAGAACCAAGGATGGGGATAACATCAACGGCTCACACTTTTCACAGGCTACTCTACTTTAGGAAGAGAGTGACACAGAAAGTCTAGAAATCTCCCACAAGGCTCATATTTGGTACACAAACTACCTAACGTGTGGAGAAAAGTCCTGTAGACTGGGAAAAATAATAATAAATAATAAAAATTTCTTTTAAACTTGATGTGCATGCATTTTTCCCTATCTTGTGTTCTGCAAGAAAAAATGGAGTCCTAAAGAATGAGCCTTCCAAGAGTGAAGAAAACAGAAACAAAAAGCAAAAAGATCATTTAAATGTACTGCACACAACATAAGTGCTGGAAGTGGTTGCCGCGGCAACTTTTGAGTAATCTGCAAAATGAGGATCCAAAAAATGCCGCCTCATCTAAACAGATACAAATCGTTCATAAACAACTCTTCCATAATCCAGATTTGGATGAAGTAGCAGTAACCAAAATAATTGTGACAAGTAAGCAGATATGAATTTTGAACTGGTAGATTCAAGCAGAAGAAGACTAGGTAATGTGATTGTAAGAGATTAGCGTAAAACATGCTAATGAAAAAATTAAGTGTAGCTGGAAAGTTGCTTTAGAATTGCAAGTAAGAAAAGCCGAGCAAAAGCATTTGAAGTAAAAAAAGAAAGCAAAACAAAAGCATTTGAAGTGAAAAACAAACAAAACAAAAGCTCCTCCGCAACTACTCTTCTCAAATAAAGTAAGCTTGTTATTTTCACAAAAATAAAACAGGATTCAGAGTTTTGCTTTCATTTCCTCTCTGAAAAATTGAATAGATAAATACCATATGAGCAGGCTCTACAATTGGGTATCCGGTTCTCTCTCTAAACATGTCCACGAACTCATCTGAAAATTCACAGAAGGAAGCATAACGAGTACATCACCAACAAAATAAGTTAAGCCTGCATTCATTGTTTCTAAGATGAACAATCCAGTGAATTGGACTTCTTCTGAAAACAAAAACTTGAAAAATGAAGTACCAAAGCTTTACTGTAATAGCCAAAAACTAAAACTAGTAGCTAAGGAACCCAAGTTTGGAGCTCACTTAGCATAAGATTCGATTCCTTGCGCCTTGAACCATGGTCCACGATGATCACACCATCCCTCTCACCGACCCCATTTGAGTTTCGTCTAAACCCACCATTTCCATTGCTCAAACACATCCTTCTCAACAAATATTTGCTTTTCAAGGGACCCCTTGGCAAATCTAGGAACTGGGATCGTGTCCAGGTAACGGGGGTTCTGTTTGCTTCGCACAACGAGGACCTTCCACTGCGTCAAGGCCGCGAAAGTTCATGCCCAAGCAAATGGTTTACGAAGGTAGGAAAAAATAGGAATGAGATGTTAAAAGGAGAAACAAACAGAAATTATAAAAGATTTTTAGTACCTCTTTACGGTAAACTGAGTAGGGATGGACAAGGAATCCATTGAAGAAATCTCAGAGATACCAGAAGATTATGTGCTTCGTTGATCCCTCTTCTCTGGCGGGCTTTTTGCCTGGGGTTCTCTAGCAAATTTTGTCGAAGGTGCGGTTGGGCGCGGCGCCAAAGTCGTTAGGGCCTTCCGGCAACACGCGTCCCTTCGGCCACGGCACGGACGTACGTACGTGCGCACGGCGAAGGCAGAGCTTCCGAAGGATTGGGATCAGTTGAACGGCGCCGTTGAGACGCACTTCTAAAAACGTCAGCGTCCAATCAGCGAAAACTGAGAATCCGCCTTTCTCCGAGGCATCGAGGATTAGGGCCCGCAGAAACGGCACCGTTCAATCAACCCTCATAATCACTGAAGTGGCCAAAAGTGATTATCCACTCTTCTTAACGTTAATTGGTTTTGGAAAAAGCAAACCTCTAATGCACAAGACATATTATCTTTGATTTTTCAAGAGTTAGCAAACAATATTCGTATTTAGTTACATAAACTAGTGATTAAAATAAAGTTTAATTTCTAAAATCCCACAAGAGGAAATACTTTATCTTTCTCGTTAAAATAAGATATTCCTTCTCAATTATAAATTAAATGTGTGATGTGTTAAAATTTACGGCTTGAGTACAACTTTTTTAATTTTTTTTTTCTAACTCATATACTTAAACTCATACATCTAATGTTGAATCTAAAACTAAAACATCTCATGCTCTACTAACTTGAATTAATATGTGATCTATTGTTGAATTTTTACTATAATTACAAGATTGTATTCATCATTTTCATTTTCAGTAACATAACCCGCTATAGAATGGCCATAATTGCCCAATTTGAAGGCCTCTACTCGGGTTCCAACAGGAAAGGTCTTAATTATTGCTTCTAATCCTCGTGTTCTTGCGAAAATCATTATTAAAACAACTACCGACACCCAATCATGGCCTTAATAGTCAACGAATGAAGCCAGGCCGAATACATTTTCCCGGGAGGAATCTTGCAATGTTTTGAAGTTGTTAAAAAATTCCACTTTGTTCGACAAAACTTAGCTTTCATAGTATCCACTTGATAACACTTTTTAACTCTCTTCGGTCAGCTATTATTAGTAGGTAATTTGCTTGCTTTTTAAAACACCGCACTTGTTTTAATATATGGCGTTGCTTAAGATGCAACGTCTGAAACGCAATCATGATTGGAGTCTAACGACTTCGTTCGGTAGTTCCTCTGTTACTCTCCTTGTCTCTCCCACCGCCAACAATACGGGCATAATTGCCAATGGCCCCTTGGCTCCTTAAAAACCGTTCTTTTAGATTTAAGCCCTCGTATATCATAAACTAAAGGGAGAATTTGCTCCCCTGCCTCACACGCAACCACCAAGAAGTACTGATTACTTTACGACACCCAACCGAAACAAGGAGGGATAAAAAAATAAAAATACAAAAAGGGTAACGAATCTCAATTTAGAAGCGAAGCCAATTCGGGCGGACTCAGTTGTGACTCTCTTAGTCATCACACTCTTCTCTCGAGTCTCCTTCGTTTCTACTTGCATTCTCTCTCGAATCCTCCCGCAACCGAACTCCCACGGGAATCACCAACGCCTGTCATTTCACGGGCTTCTCGCTCGCTGAGGCTCTGATCGTTTCCAGTGCCTGGAATTGAATCTCCGAATTTCGCAGTTTACGCAGAAGATGGATCTTGGACTGGCATACGATGATTGAGAGAGCTTTTTGAAGCACGCGATTAAGCGAAAGCCGGAGGAGCTAAATGAAGAGAAAAGTTTCGCAGCAGAGGCCTTGGTGTTTTAAATGGAGGAGGAAGCTTTTCGCTGCCGTATTGCTGGGGCTTTGTTTCGGAACTACGGTACTGATGATGCAGAGTCAGTACAGTCGCATCATGACGATGGTGCAGAGGCCGAAGATCGCGTTCTTGTTCATCGCGCGGAATCGGCTTCCCCTTGACATGGTTTGGGACGCATTTTTTAAGGTATATTTTTCTTTCATCAAAGTGGAGATTATTTACAATGTATAAGGATTCATGGTCTTCTTTTCCTTATTGCTACTTATGGCAATGGGTTGGTCGAATATAATTTCCATATTGATTCGTTTGGCGTTTGTTTTTCTATGATTGATCTAGCCACCGGGTTATTTAATTGTCTATTATTTTTGTGATTAACCATTTCCACTTACTACTTCTTTTCTTCGAAAATATAGCACCATAATACAGTGATTGATTGTGCAAGTGATATTACTAGACCATGTAATATGGCCGTTAGTGATCAATCATATAGAAACTCTTACATGTCACATTATGAGGTATAAATTGTTTTGCATGTGTACTGAAAAAGTAATTGTCTTATTTTGCAGGGAGGGGAGAATAAATTTTCCATTTTTGTTCACTCAAGGCCTGGGTTTCTGCTGAACAAGGCAACGACAAGATCAATCTATTTTTTAAATCGCCAAGTTAATAATAGCATACAGGTTCTCATTTCTCCCATGGATTCTTTTGCAGATGCCACTGGCAAGTTAGTTAGATAACATGTGATCCTTCTGTCATCAAGTGATTAGCAATCACAATATAAGAGGGACGAAAGATTTCTATGAGAACTTAAAGAAATCTCTACCATGTTTCTTTCCATCATTGGCCCTACTTCGTGTTCTAAATGCTTGATATGAGAGGGACGAAGTATTTTTGTAGGTCATTTCGTTTTTTGGTTGCTTTTTTACACCGCTGTGATTGCAAGTGTGCGCCTGTTCTCCAGTGACAATATACATCATGTATCTAAGACGGTAGACTCAGTGTACCCCGGAGATCTTCTGTATATCAAATGGTCTTGTTTGCTTGTGTGTGCATATGAACACGTGTTTTTTGAGCGAGTGTGCTCATAATTAGGTGTTGAATTGCAATGCAGATATCTTTTGTAGTAATTCTATTGCATAGCCCATCAAGTTGGCTTAAGTTCTCATAAAACCTAAAGTAGTGCCAAAAATAATATTGATTGCTTTGTGGCTCAGATGTGTGAATTTGTCTAATGTACTTTATGTGTCAACTTGGCTTTGCTTGCAATGGATAGTTGTGTTCAAATATAGGTTTCTTATTTGGTATTTTATTGTCATGATTCCATTCAATTCAGTTGTTCTATACCAGGTAGATTGGGGTGAAGCGAGTATGATTGAGGCAGAGCGCATATTGCTTAAGCATGCACTTAGGGATCCTTTTAATGACCGCTTTGTGTTTCTCTCAGACAGGTGATTATTGGTCTTGATACTTGTTGCTTGTTATATGCTGTGACATATGACTGTCATGGAGTTGCAAGCTTCTAACAGTTATTATTAAGATTTTTAATAATAGTTCCACATTAATTGGTTTAGAGATATTTATCCAGTTCATGGATTGCCTTCTCTTGGTTATTGCACTGTAATAGATGGTTGTTTTTTGTAATTTTAATGTCTAATAACGTTTTAGCTACTTGATCTCATCTCAGCTGTATACCTCTATACAACTTCAGCTACATATATGACTACATCATGTCCACATCACATAGTTTTGTAGACAGGTGAGTGTAGTCAATTCCTTGAACAAATCTATGGATCTCCCATCTTTCTCTTCACATAAATTCTTGGATGGAGAATCCATACCATCTCCTTTATTTTGGTCTTGGATGTAGGAATGGTTCCATATAACATATGTTTAGTGCCTTTTCTGGGCTCATTTTGCATTGATCACTCTTACTAATAATTTTTGACAACTAATGCTGGAGCAGCTTTGCCGATAAAAAAGAGGGCCGCTACAACCCAAAAATGGCTCCTGTTATTCCAGTTCATAACTGGAGGAAAGGATCTCAAGTACGAATCAATTCATTGTATTTATTGCTTCCTGAAGCTCTGTGTAAAACCTCAATTAGAATAAAAATGATGCTTGATATTTTCGAGAAGACAGTCGGTTGTTGTCTGACTCTTGTCTTTGCTTTTTCTTCTTGTAGTGGGTTGTCCTGACTAGAAAGCATGCAGAGGTTGTTGTGGAGGATAAAACTGTCTTTAGCATGTTTCAACGGCATTGCAAGGCAAGCTATCTTCTCTTTTTTCGTATGAGCATATCAGTAAGAAGAGAACACAGCATTTTTTGTGAGTTGAATAATTTTGAGGGGCTTAAAGTTCTCTACATACATCTGTCCTTATTTTTTATGCTGAAGGGTGGAAAATTTTTATCCTTTGAAAAATTGGTATGTTTCCTTATGTTCGTTTTGAAAAATGAAGTTTTGTGAAACTCACTTGGGTGTTTGAAGTTGAATATTTTGGGCTTTGAGAATGAAACCATGCTGTTTATGGCTCTGTTGTTATCTTTTATTTTTTGTTGTACTATGAACATTTCTATTTAAGGCTCACAAGTATAGGATTTGTTTCATAACATTATGAAAGTTCTCATTTTGTTAAGTTTCCTTGCTTTAGAAAATGTAATTTTATATTTCCTGTTTTCCTTATTTATGCAGAGAAGGTCACTGCCTGAGTTTTGGCGGGATCATCCCCTTGTAAGTACTTTGAATTTGTGCTTGTAAAGGTCTTAAGTAGCTTTTATTTATCTACTTATCTCTAGAAACACCATATGATGGCATCATCATCTTTTCCCAATAGCGGATGATGGCCTTTATCAGCTTTCTGACAAAGCAACTTGGCACAAAACTATTCTGGTATACGAAATTTGTTTGTCTGCTTGCTGCGTTCTAATTTATCCCGAAAATCTGGTCCTGAGTTCACTACTAGTTTAATCACTAAGATTGTGACGGTTTTAAGTTTATTTAATTAAACTCAATCTGATGCAGCCTGCTGATGCATCCAAGGAGCACAATTGTATACCAGATGAGCATTATGTTCAGACACTACTAGCTGTAAGATAAATTCTGACCTTCTATCTTGAATAACATTCGAGTCTTCTATTAAGAGTTGCAATACTTTCTAACAGTAAACTCTGATAAGAGACGTTTATAAGCAAGATAACACCCTTAAAGACTCTTTATTTTAGAAGATATATTTTCATAGTTTTTGAGCTCTGTTATTTTCCCGTTTGGCTTTAAGTTTTCATTGTATCTGAATCTTCTAGAGTATTTTTATTACAAGATATAAGTGCCTACTCTACCAGGTTTTAAGAAGGTGGTTGAGTTCTAGTTCCTCTTGTGGCGCCATTAGTTTGCTGCCTCGATGTATTCATATTTGCTTTCTGGACCACCTACCTTACTTCTGTTTAGACCGGACATCTTTCAGCAGTGCTTGTCTCATATTGAATTCGTATCTTCATCACCAAGTGATAGAAAAAAAACATGTAATTATACTTATTTGGTGCCACCAGATACAGCAACCTCTAAAGACACTGATATTTTAGTTCATCTTACTAAAGACACACTGATATTTTACCTCATTGATACAAATTCAAGTATAATACACTTCTAATTTTAGTACATTTTAGGTCAGATAAGATGTTGAAATATAACTGGTAATAGTAACCCTGCTGCATTGCATCTTACCATGTGATCCTTTTTTGTTTTGTTCCTTCTATTGCCATTACTAGAGAGCTTGCTGACCATGACCTTATTCTTAAAGCATTATCTGAATAAAACATTTGCATATTTCTTAAAGACTGTATCTATCTATCTATCTATTTACCTACCCACCCACTATTAAGGTCAATATGTTTGAATCCTCTCATGCGCTAATAAGCCCTCCATGGCTACAATGCATGAGAATTTGATTAAAGAAAATAATTTCCCATTTACAATTTCTTCCTAAGACCTTTATCTTACAAAATTCAGCAAGAAGGCCTTGAAGGAGAAATTACACGAAGATCGCTGACACATAGCTCATGGGATCTCTCATCCTCCCATGACCAACAACGTCGTGGATGGCATCCTGTGACTTACAAGTTTTCAGATGCTACACCCAAACTTATCCAATCTATAAAGGTATTGTTTCTGTTCTGTCTTTGTAAGCAATTCTTTGTGCAATGTTAAATTCTTTCAAGTTGTGTTATGAATCAAATGAAAATATCTTTTAAGGCAATCTATTGTTAAGAAAGCTTACTCTACCAAGGCCTCTGTACTGCAAGATTATATTTTTGGTTGATCACAAGCATCACGGTCTCCAAAATGAGGAGATTTCTCTTTGGATGCTTCACATAGGAGATCAGATTCTTCATAGATTGATTTCTTATCAATTTTTATGTGGGGAGGGGGGAGGAGATGGGGGGAAGTGTGTTTCTTAAAGAAGGGGGTGGTTTCCATTGTTTCAGAATTCAGAAACTTGCCTTCTTAGCTTTCGGAGTTGAGAAAAACCTAGCCTTTTTACCGTGGTGTTCCATGGATAGTTAAGTTTTACAGTGAATATTGGAGCTAGGTTTTGTATGACAACTTCCCGCTTTCTGGCACTTACATTTATAGGGATGAGAATGCAGTTAACCATGTATTCCAGTAAAATTCAAGTTTATTATCAGCTTGAAAGATTGTACTAGAACGTATTAGAAGGAAAAATTGTTATGCTGTTGACAGTGGCGTCTGAATTGTCTCTTTTGATGAAACGGGGAATAGGAGGCATTGTAAGATATTTGATGACTTTTGCAGGACATAGATAATATCTACTACGAGACTGAATACCGAAGAGAATGGTGCTCTAGCAAGGACAAACCATCCCAATGCTTCCTTTTTGCTAGAAAATTCACTCGGCCTGCTGCTTTCCGGCTTCTAAATATGGTAGGTGTCGTTTCTTCACGTGCACTACTTTAGTGAATTCCTGGGAATACATTGCACTTTGTTGTCTCCATTGGTGTTAACTTCCATTGTTTCAGAAGTCCTCATCCATACTTAATTGACGCATTTGACTTTTTTTGTTGAACAGTCTCTGCTGGGACCTTTCAACGAAGGAAGGAAGTCCTCTGTATGGTGAAGTAGATACCTCTTGTAAGTTTAATATAGCTAAAACATATCATGAGTCTTAGCCCAAAAGAAAAGAGCAACGTAATCTGGATCTAAAAATAAGGGAGAGAGCTGTAAATTGTAGAGGAAAATGAAACTTCAAATAAAAGTCAAAACTAGAAGGAAATAAAACCAAAATAAAAGTCATAATTATGGTGTGTATAGTTCTTTTAGAAAGAGAGAGAAGACGAAAAAGAGAGGCTATTGTTCATATTAGGTTAATGATATTTTACACGTTGGAAGAGCACCCGGCATAATTATGTGGAATCGTAAAAGGTGGATGCAAAATATTGCCATCGAATAACGCTTTTCTTTTTGAGTAAAATGTCTTTATTCCTGAGGAATGTTTGTTTTTCTTCGTTGCTTGTGTTGACGGACCTCATACCCCTTGTTCCCGTGTCTGTGTCGTCCGTTATACTTGGTTGAACCTGCGACAAGGTGAAGCTTAGGTGTTGGGTCCAACAAGGTCTTCAATGGGTTTGTCGGACGAACTCCAACCTGCTTACTCGTGACCTGAAGTCTGTGTTGTCGCCATGGACTGGATCAGGCCGACATGTTTTAACAAACCGCATATGGGCCTTTTAGCAAATTTTATCGCCCTTTATCTAATCTATGCGTAATGTGGAGTTGGCACCATCTACGAGCCCCTACCTTCCTTTACAGTAATATGGATTGTCCTTTGTCGAACCCAATTCTGGCTTCTCGTGTTAGAGCCGTAGTAGCTAAGCAAAGCAAGGCCAATTGGTTAAGCGGGGTACTGAAACTCGCCTCCGAAGCCTGAAATCTTTGATGTTTTTTTCTTCTGCAGCTCCCATGTGATTGGAGGCCTTGGGTCACCCCTCTTCGCTCCGGTTCTTGTTTGACTCGCCCATCAAAGATCCAATTTCCCAATAAGCGTATTCTCGAGATCCTCTTTTTTAAAGTGTAAAAGTGAGCAAAATCTTAGCTTTAAAAAAGAAAACAAATGGAAAAAAGTATATCTCGTGATACCACGTGCCAGTGTCGACTCTGACGCGCGTTAAACACATACGTCATGACCCTTTTTGTTATTAGAGGAAACACCGCGACTAGACAGCCAAAGACGTTGTCCATGCGTACCTGTGGGACCGCTGGGGGTTTGAGTAATTTAAGAATTGGTCGGTTAGCGGAAGTCACAGGCCGGGATCTATTGCAGATTTTGTCTCGATTTGTTGACTAGAAAGAGGCTGCAACCCACCATAAAGTCTAGTGGTTTCGGGGTAGTTTTACCCGTTCATTAAAATAAGTTCCAACGTTCCGTAGGACCCGTCAATTAAGGGACTCTAGAAACCCGGAAAGTCACACGTAATCTAAGAAGTTAATGACCGACCTCTTTCGTGCAGCCACCGGCACAACCTTATCTATGTTTGAGCACCAGTGGCGCAACATGGGATGGCCATGTGCTCCGCGGTTTCCAACCAGACAGGAAATTGCTTCTCATGGATGTTCTGACTCCATCTTCCTTTGAAGAGGAGCCCCTGTGTCGACGCCCACTCCCGGGGTCTTGAGTTTTAAGAGCGAGATCGAAATGCACGCTCCTAAGCAATGGGTTAACATAGTTTTTAGTGAAAAAATCTCACTGAGATTCCGGTATATTCGCAGCAATGTCCCTATTTGTCAAACTAAAAGATTTGATAGGATTTTGATTTGAACACAAAATCGTGTCAGGAGATTAGATAATATCCATTTTAAACGTTAAATTTGATATTTTGCTGCAAATACTTCCACCAATCACTCGATTGATTGCTCAGAAGAGTGATCTCCAGTTTTCCTACAAGCGCGTCATTCTAACTAAATAAACTAGCAGCCCACCTAAACCCAACTTAAGCAGTTGAGCTGTTATGGAAGTTGGAGCCACCGTTTTTCCCCATTTTAATCACCGTGTTCGATTTCTTGCCTGAGAAGTATCCACGTGTCTCGTTCTCCGCTATCCCGCGTACCACCCTTCTTAATATTTTTATTCAAAAAGCACAAGTCTTTACAGGGGGCGGTGGATGGGTGCCTCAGAGGCGTCCACGTTGAAAAGGTCGGCGCTCACCGACGAAGAGGGAGCGAATTCTCTGTACAACTTGGCATAGTGAAGCACGCACCAAAAATGTCCACTTGGCGTAGTGTCAGTGGCTACTGAATGGAATACGCACACGCTTTGAAAAAGAACATCATTCTCTATGTTCTTTTAACAAACTTCCAGGTTGCTTTGCCGTTGGGGACCAAACCAAACCTTACCCATGGTAGTGTGGAAAACTTGCACATTCTCTTTCTTCCAGCGTCTGCCACGTTCCCCCGACGGCCACTTGGCAAGTTGGTTGAATTTAGATGCGTGTAAAACAAGCAGGTTTTTCTTCCCTTTTCCGCACATAATTCTCGGCCACTTCTTTGCGGAATATTCACTTTTTCCAAAGGAAAAGAGAAAATTCCTTTATTTCCTTTATTCCATTATGCTATCTGGTCTAGCTTCCTTGATTGGTGCGAAATTGAAGTATGTCCTACGTTAATAATATTACACATGGGTATATTGCACTCTTATATATGGTTTTAATATGTTAAATCCACAATTTAAGTTATTTACATATTATGCTCTTTAAATACGTAAGTATTTTTAAAAAGTGAATGAATCTTCTAACACCCTTCAAAAGAAATGCAACGACAAGAACAAAAGGAATATTTTGATTGAGGTGTCTCTAAGATTGGGATAGAAAGTAATGGAGAAACGTAGCAGAGAAGGTATGGTATATGGGGATTGAGATAAGTGTCCAAATGCCAGAAAGAATGCAGCGAAAAGGTGAAACTTCCCGAGTTTCAAGCGCAAGAAGAATTATACGCCGAAAAGAAAGTGAAGAATATTTTGGAAGCGTTGGTAGGATGTTGACATGGGATGCTATACTTACGTGTCCCTCCCGTCTACAAGCTCTGATCTTTATGTGGTGATATCCTCGATAGGTACTCTGTCTCCTTGAAATCGAGAGGATATCTGCTTATGATCACTCGAAGATTTATGAAGGTGATTATTGCGATTGATGATGTGAACAAATCAAGTTTTAAAATAGAAAGACTGTCGGACTTAGCCAAATCATTCCTTTAAATGGGTGTACTTATTAGTAAAGTTAACAAAAACAGCCACAAAACATTTTAAAGCTTTGAAATTTTATTTAACATGGCTGAAAATTTCCTATAAGAATAAGATAAAGAGTAACACTCCCGAATCACCTATATTAGTGTGTAATCTTACCATTTTGGGTGTTGTTTTGGCCAAAAAGCTTAGGCCCTATACATGCTCTGTAACCTGCAAGCTATCCGATCATAGCCCATTGAAATATAAGAATCATGAAAATCATATGGGATAGAGAAGGCTCGAGAAAGACGAAGAGAAAGTTAAACTTCTTTAAAGATTCCATTATGAAACCGACTAAAGAGAATAAGGAAAAAAAATAAATAAGAAAACACTTGCCCTTCCAATATATTTCCATTTTGGTCTACTTTTCCGGTCCGTGACCATCAAATTTCCTTGACAACGAAAGGCCGTGAATTGAATGTAATTGATTGGATGAAATGACATGTGTAAGAGATTACGAAATTGCTTGCTCTTCGAGGTTTCTTTTCAACTTGTAATTACCAATTATTTCTAGTTATTTCACGATTCACAAACTCTCCATAAACTAACTATGTCCATGGTCCATTGAAAATTTTGTTTTTAAGGAAAACAATACTTTAAAAATTTGTTACAATTAGGCTAATTTATGGTACTTGTATTTCCTAAACTTATTGACTGCCTTAGAATCCTTTCACATTTGGTTAAACCTTGATTTAGTGCCTCGATGTCCCATCTGTCTGCTTTCATCACCAAAGCCACTAACGGCTCCCCTCTGTCTACTTTCAATCATAAAAGCATAGACTAATTGCTGCAAAGGAATGGATAATCCAAAATGACATAGAAACTTTTAGGTAGGTGTGGCCCATTAAAGTATTTCACAAGTACTGACCATAAAAAACTCCCCGACCTCCCCTGCTACCCAAAAGTAAAAGAACAAATAAATAATTGAAAGTAAACCGATAAGAATATCATATTAGGTGGGTACTGTTCCTAGCCCACTTTCGCCTCACCTTCCTCCAAGCTTTGCTTCGCCTATAAATCGACACTTCCCATTTCCGTTGAGGCGTAGAAAGTGAAAGATTTGATATAACACAGAATCAAGCGAGAGCTTCCTCTTCAAGATCACGAAGAATCTTCTCCAATATACTCTCTCATTTGCTGTAAATTCAATCCTTTCTTTTTTGTCCTATATATACCATCCATTGGCACTCTGCCTTTCACCAGAAAACACCATTTCCGTGTTCGAATTCTCTCTTAGCAGTTCTTTCGTTGTCTTCCTCTGTTTCATATTCACCAGTTTCTTCTTAGTGCATCGATGGCTCCCAGTTTGAGCAAAGCTGGTTCCGATATTAATGCACTCGTTGATGGCTGTGGCCAGTCTCCAATCACGTTGGAGGGTTCAAATTTCTTGGCCAATGGTCATGTCATCCTCTCTGATGTCCCTGATAACATCGTATATACCCCATCACCGTATACGTCGATCGATAAGTCCATCACCACCGCCGGATGCTTTGTGGGCTTCAATGCCGCCAAGTCCAGTAGCCGCCACGTCGTGCCCATCGGCAAGCTGAGAGACATCAGGTTCATGAGCATATTCAGGTTCAAGGTCTGGTGGACCACTCACTGGGTTGGTTCCAATGGCCGAGACCTGGAGCAGGAGACCCAGATGGTGATTCTTGAAAACTCGCTCTCTGGTCGCCCCTATGTGCTCCTCCTCCCTCTTCTTGAAGGCCCTTTCCGAGCCTCGATCCAACCCGGTCAAGAGGACAACGTTGATCTTTGTGTCGAGAGCGGTTCGTCGGAGGTGACCGAAGCTTCTTTCCGGAGTATCATGTACGTGCATGCCGGGGAGGATCCATTCAGTTTGGTCAAGGAGGCCATGAAGGTAATCAGGGTTCACTTGGGCACTTTCAAGCTGTTGGAAGAGAAAACCCCTCCTGGTATAGTCGACAAGTTCGGTTGGTGCACCTGGGATGCGTTCTATCTGTCGGTGCACCCTCAAGGTGTGTTAGAAGGTGTGAGAGGGCTTGTTGAAGGGGGGTGCCCTCCAGGTCTGGTTTTGCTCGATGATGGGTGGCAGTCCATTGGCCATGACCGGGACCCAATCACCCAAGAAGGCATGAACCAAACCATTGCCGGTGAGCAAATGCCCTGCAGGCTCTTGAAGTTCCAAGAGAACTACAAGTTTAGGGACTACATCAGCCCCAAAGATTCAGCCATTGATGCCCCGAACAAGGGCATGAGTGCCTTTATTAGGGACCTGAAGGAGGAGTTCAAGACCGTCGACTATGTGTATGTGTGGCACGCACTGTGTGGTTACTGGGGGGGTGTGAGGCCCAATGTGCCTGGATTGCCTCCATCGGTGGTTGTGAAGCCCGAGCTGTCACCGGGGTCGAAGATGACCATGGAGGATCTTGCGGTGGACAAGATCGTTGCCACCGGCGTGGGGCTGGTCCCACCGGAGTTCGTTGATCAGATGTACGAGGGGCTACATTCACACTTGGAGGCCGTGGGGATCGATGGGGTCAAGGTGGACGTTATCCATGTAAGTCCCAACCGACATCTTTTGTTCTTGTTAAATTGGAATTTGATAGTGATTGGAAACGCGAAATTTAGATGATACGGCTGTCGAAAAGTCCGACGGTTTCAATGTTTGTCGCCCAAAAGATTTCATGTTGTGGGGCCACTGGATTCAGTCCCTTGACTTGTCAAAGAAAGGGATCTGAGTTACTTTGGACAACATATGGTCGGCACGTTATCCTTACTATATATGATTACTGTTTCTTTTTAACAATTCGCGTAACATTGTACCTACCATGAAATTAACTCTTGACTCGCCATGTGGATAACGTTATTTATTTATTTTTTTAATGATAATTTCTACAGATACTGGAGATGCTATGCGAGAAGTATGGCGGTAGAGTGGAGCTAGCAAAAGCATATTACAAGGCCCTCACTGCTTCTGTGAGGAAGCACTTCAATGGCAACGGAGTTATTGCCAGCATGGAGCACTGCAATGATTTCATGTTCCTTGGAACGGAGGCCATATGCCTTGGCCGTGTGGGTATGTATTTGCAGTCTCCTTAAACATTCTTATCATGCCCATCATTTGGAAAGGAGATTAATTACCTTTTTAGTAATTACTTATTGCAACCATTTTATTTGGCTTAAACCAAGCATGGAAGGTTCCTGTAAAGGATAAGCTACTTTAGGGGTTGAAATCTTTCCATGTAACTTGTTTGAATTTGATGATTTTGACAATTTAGATTAATTTATTTTGATTGTTAAAACTTTAAAGTTTCTCTCATCATGTCAATTCCCCTCACCGTAGGTTACTAAATTGCAACTAACTCATGACTGAGTCGAGATTTGGTGACCATTTTCAAATCTGTCATTGCTTCCTGTGACAAAGCATAGCATCCAAAGATAAATCTTCAGAATCAGTCTCAACTAATATTCAAATCGTACATTTTTTGAACAGGGGATGACTTCTGGTGCACCGATCCATCTGGTGATCCAAATGGCACATTTTGGCTCCAGGGTTGTCACATGGTGCACTGTGCCTACAATAGCTTGTGGATGGGCAACTTCATACACCCAGATTGGGACATGTTCCAGTCTACTCACCCTTGTGCTGCCTTCCATGCTGCATCCCGGGCTATTTCCGGTGGTCCCATTTATGTAAGTGACACAGTTGGGAAGCACAACTTTGAGTTGCTGAAGACCCTGGTGTTGCCTGATGGGTCCCTTTTACGCTGCCAGTACTATGCACTTCCAACCAGAGATTGTCTCTTTGAGGACCCTCTGCATGATGGGAAGACTATGCTGAAAATCTGGAACCTGAACAAGGTGAGCCTTGTTGCAAAATATATATATATATATATATAAATGATTACTTCCTGCTTTTGGGCCTGGGTGCTTATTCTTATACTCTTTTTGTTGTTTTCCTTTACAACAGTGCACCGGAGTTCTCGGGGCTTTCAACTGCCAAGGAGGCGGATGGTCTCGCGAGACTAGGCGCAACCAATGTGCCTCCCAGTGTTCCCACGTTGTGACCTCTCAAGCCAGCCCAAGAGACATCGAGTGGAACAGTGGGCAGAATCCAATCTCCATCGAGGGGGTCCAAGTTTTTGCCTTGTATTTTTACCAGGCTAAGAAGGTGGTCCTTTCCAAGCCATCTGATAACGTGGAGGTATCACTGGAGCCATTCAATTTTGAGCTCATAACTGTTTCCCCAGTGACCCTCTTGGCTGGAACAGTAGTTCACTTTGCACCTATTGGCCTGGTGAACATGCTCAACACCGGCGGTGCCATTCAGTCCTTGGCCTTCGATGAGGAGGAGAAGTCAGTTCAAATTGAAGTGAGAGGCACTGGGGAAATGAGGGTGTTCGCATCACAGAAACCCATAGCCTGCAAGATTGTCGATAAGGTTGTGCCATTTCAGTACGAGGATTGTATGGTTGTTATTCAAGTACCATGGCCTGATTCTTCCAAGTCATCCTTAGTAGAGTACTACTTTTGAGGAGGATAATTAGGGGCTGTTTGTTTATTACCCTCGCCCCATAAGATATTGATGGTTTCATGTCTTATTTTCTCTACTTTTTCCTTACCGAGTCAAAAGTAACTTACTTTCTCCCCAAGATAGGGGAGGCTGTCAAGTGAAATTAAGAAATATAAAGTTACATTTGCTATCAATTTTCCAGTTCTTAAGATTTTGGAAAGTCATTTATTCCAAGCTACCTTTTTAACACTTATATTCACCTAACTCTTAACATCCTATTAGAGTTACTCTCTCCATTAATTTTTAACTTATTATAAAGGAGTATAATTCTATTTAACCTAGTTACAATATCTCTTCAGAAGAAATTTAATTTTGAATTTAGCCTTTTATAACCATCAATATATTGCTCACAGACTTTGATTTAGTGTTAAAAATCAAGTATATAAGGATATGAATAGAAGTCTTAAAATTTTTTCAAATTTTAGCATTATTCACAACTTAAACAATATTATCATGTATAAATCTTTTGATTCAATAATTAAGGTACATGAGAAATGGTATCAAAGTTAATTCATATCATAAGTAGAATTACCACAAGGATAACTTGGTGACTAAAATGTCATAGGCCAAGAGTTGTCTAAACACTTGGGGCCAAAATAGGTTGTTAAGGCATCAACTGTAGAGCATAGTAGTTTGTTACTAGTTTATGAGAGTTGTGACAAGTTTGAGCTTATAAGAGTCTAAATTAAGATGATATTCAAATAAAATATATTGAAATTAACCATCAAACTTAAGTCTTTTGGCTGTGGTTGAGGGACGTGACACTCTTTTTCAGCATGCTTGTTCTTCTAAGCAAACTTCTGACTCTTTTTTATTTTATTTTTTATTTTATAAAAAATATGAACCATTTCCAAAACTTCATTTTGATTTAAACAACGGTCAGCTCAAGTACAAGAGCTACTTAACCAACCAATGGAAGTGACCAATATCATTCACGTCAAAACATGGGCTGACGGCAAAATAAATAGTAGAGTATCGATAACATCTCTCTCTTTTGTTATTTCAATCGAAGGTTAAAAAGGGGGGAAACTGCGCTTCTCACTATGAGAACACACTTGCTAACAGCTTCACGGTCATTCACAAATCACCTCTTCGGCCTCTGAACGAAGGGCGAGTTCGTCGAATCCTTCTCCGTGACGCCCATAGAGAACTTGGTGATGAGGGCTCCAGTGACCGTGAACCCGACCAGAAACGGCCAGTTCCGACTCCACTCCCGCTTGAAGAAGGGGGGCCATGGATCAAACTTCGGCATATTCTCCCTTACTCGATACTCTCTCGACTCTCTGCGGAATATACCCTTTATGACAACACGCAACATTTGGCTTCAGTTTTAAATTTAACGCAGAAACTATCGCCGTGTTCTGCTTGGGCTTGGGCACTTAAAAGGAATCGAAGTGCTGCTCGGCCTTCTTTTGAATAACAAGATGTAACTTGGGCTACTTAAGCTTGGTTTTTCCTTCTTGAGTCTCCTTGGTGTCTTTGTGTGATGTTGCTCAAGACTACTACTTTTCATATATTGTGTTCATTGTGATGGTCTTCTTGCACTCTGCGTGAAGCTCTATTTCCGTGTCAATTTCCAGCGACACTCAATATATTCATCAATACGTTTACATCTGTTAAAGGAACAATCTCACCACATCAATCAAGTAAGATTCTCAAATTCTCTATCAATCAAATTAAAATCTTTCAAAGAAACCTCGGCCACCAACTACCAGATCCACAAAGATGACAACAAGTTAAATTCAAATCAAGTCAATAATTTTTAAGTTTAAAATTATCCTTATATTTCTGAAAATTTCAAATGTCTTTCTAATTTGTATTAATCTCTTATCATTTATGTTTTTTATTTTTCTTTTTTAAGTTAGAGATATTATTCATCTTATATATAGGGATTAGTATTGTATATATTGATCATTGAATTTCAAATACCATTTCACACATTATGTCTATAGATTTTACTTCGGTTTAAGAATTTCTCTACAAGATTTAATTATTTTGTAAAACTTATTCTTTTAACTACATCAAAAATGCAAATGTAGATTTCATGAAAACAGCCTCTCCCGATTAAATGGAAAAAGATTATATGTCGTGATACCACTTGCCAGTGGTGGTTCTAACGCGCGTTAAACACACGCGCTATGATCCTTTTTACTTTTAGAGGAAACATAAAAATATTTGGTTTAGAATGATTTAGCTGATAAAAAAGACGAGGAGACTTCTTAATGTAAGTTCGAAAACAAACAAGAACTTCAAACCGTTTATGCTCTTAAATTCATGCATTAATTTGTTCAATTACAAAGAGTTACTTTTATGGTTACGGAGCCAAAAGAGAGAGTTACAGGAAACTCCTAAATAGAGAAAAGAACACAAAAAATAGAGTTACATGAGACTTCTAGAAAGAGAAAAGAAACAAACAAATAAAAAAAAATCTTGTGAAATAAGTCCCAGCTTTTAATAGAACTTTCTACACATTCAATTGTTCTTTACATATTTGGCCTTTCGGCTGAGTCGTTGCCCTTTTCTTGTTGAGTTGGATGTCTTCTATTTGGCTCTCAGAGAGCCAAAATGTTTGTACAAAGCATGGGAACCTGTGGGACCACCGAGGTTCGTGTAAGATAAGAATTGATTAGTTAATGTAGGTCACAGGCGGAGAGCGATTTCGAATTTTGTCTCGATTTGTTTGACTAGAAAGAGGATGCAACCCACCATAAAGTCCAGTTTTTTTTTTTTTTTAAAAATAGGGATAGTACTCTAATAAATTTTATTAATAATTGTTT
Source organism: Casuarina equisetifolia (assembly GCA_028551475.1). Taxonomy (NCBI): domain Eukaryota; kingdom Viridiplantae; phylum Streptophyta; class Magnoliopsida; order Fagales; family Casuarinaceae; genus Casuarina; species Casuarina equisetifolia. The sequence continues at coordinate 17,748,175 of CM052355.1, forward strand.
AGACATGACTTTGTTGATGTGGTTGCCATGTATGACAACCCCGACAAGCTTATGTAGAAGCTTAAAGAACCTTACAATGTGCCCTCCTCTTAGTTGTAGCTATTAAAGTCCTTTTCACACACGACTAAAATAGAGGCAGTGCTTGTAGTTAAGATTTTGTATCTATATAGGTTTTCATTGTATTTTTTCTTTATTTGGGATTAGTTTCTCCCATGAAATCTTTGTAAAATGGTTTACTTGTTAATGAAATATATAAGTTTTATCCATCTTTCAAAGTTATCTTCTACATTTTGACATGGTATTCGTGCCCAAGTCATGAGAAGTCTTTGTTTTCAATTCTAAAATAGCACTCCACACCTGCTGGTTCTTTCGATCCAAAAATCTCTTCTGCATTCCATTATTGAAGGTTTTTTTTGGCTTTTCTTAGTTTTCTCTACTTTTTTTTGTGTTCTTTTGGCCTTTTCTGGCATCAAATTATGCTTCTCTAAGCTTTCTTTGTTTTCTTTGACAATCGTAGAAACTCTTTTTGCTTGTCTCCAATGACCCTACTTTAACATGACGTCATTTTTGCATTTGGTGTTCGTGTAGTAATATGCATGATGTTGTTTTCTTTCATAGTCACACAACAAACGATGCTCTCCTCCTCACACGACGTCATTTCTTGCCACTTAGTGCGAATGATGTCATCTAAGATCTCTCATATGATGTTGTTTTTCTATTTCGTGCAAACAACATTGTTTAAGCTCAACCCTTATTAATGGTTGACAACCATTCCATTTGCTCTAATAGCTAATTGAGCAAATCTATTATGTATATACCACTACACCATATCAGTGTTAGGAAAGCCATTCCTTTATAGACAATTGGGCCTGAGTAGAACTTGATTTCATCGATTTGCTACATTTTCCCATTAGAGACATAAATTCGATCTCCCTAGTAATGATGAAGTTGATGGGAAGCCCTAATTATACAGTTTAGTATGAAACCATGACCATCAGCTTTTCAATCAAGAACAAACTCATTTTTGTTGATGGGTCATACCCGACAGAAGTCGAGTCAACTTTTCTGCCACTTAGGAGCATTTCAACTTTTTTTTGTCAAGGTCGAATTCTCAATTCCATCTTCAAAGAGCTTCATGACATGTTAATTTACACCCTTGACATCGCTAAGATGTGGGTGAAGCTTCGTACTTGTTACCACCAAGTTGACTTGTCTTGAGTCTATGAGATAATCACTGAGTTGTGGCACATCCAATAAGGGGGTAAGTCAATTACCACCTATTTTGGTTGTCTCTAACAACTTTACAAGGAATATGGGTCCATAATAAAGCTAGTCTCACTGAAAATGTCCACACTTTTGCTGTGGAGGGAATATCAAGAAACCCTACGATTTTATTAGCTATTAAACAACTTGTATTACTTTTATTTAAACATACAAAAGTGGATTTTCCTTATGCAACCCTTTTTGGATGTCATGAAGGCCTATTCCATATGTTCAATAAGGTTGAGTATCATCGGAGCATGGCAGGAAAGACAAGTGGAGATTTGGTGTTTGTTATGAAAAAATCTTCATATGACATAACAAACTCAGTTACTCGCTCAAGAGTTATTATGGCAGGGAGAACTATTGGACAACTTCCATGAAGTTAGCGCCTTTTAGAAATGACACATCGTTTACACTTAAAGCAACACAAAATGACAAGTCGTTTAAGGGTCCACCAATTAAAAAATGTGAAATATGTGGGGAAAAAGACCACTTACTACTGCATCACTAGTGCACAATGTGATTATTGCAAGAATTATGGGCATGAGCGCATGAAATTGAATTATTTTCCTCTCAAGCATAAGAATTACAAGGAGGAAGAAAATGCCAATTTGGTAAATGATGATTTTGATCACATTTTGATCACAAAGATGGATTATCAATGGTTCGTAAAGTTCCTCAAGGACAATGCTTAGGATAGTCATGCTTACTTAACCTAAGGTATACCTAATTTCCTCAATAAATCTTGGATAATTGATTTAGGAGGAAGTGATCATATTACTGCTAATTTAATTACCTAGATTCAATTGTATCATGTGTATCTAGATTTAGGAAAGTTAAATTTCATAATGGTGATAGTGCATTGGTTACTTACATTGGAAATACTCATGTATCAAAGCATCTCAAATTGAACATTGTCTTATATTCTCATAATTTCAAGTTCAATTTGATATCTACATCTAAGTTTTGCTTGGAAAATAATTTTTGAATCATAATCTATATCCATTTTTGTGTATTTTAAGACCTTTTAACAAGTGATGTCAAAAGATTAGGTAGAATGAGGAATGAGCTCTATTATTTTATTGTATTACCTATTAGGAAAGATATAATAGTGTTTGTTGACCTTAGTATATATCTTGTAAACTCGTTTTCGGCATGTAATGATTCTAATTTTAAACTTTGGTATTGCAGGTTGGGGCATATGTTTTATGCAAAATTTAAATTTATAAAAAGAACTTCCTTTTCAAAATGCCTTACTTTATGAGCATTGCACTATTTGTCCACTTATAAAACAAACTCTTAATCCTTTTCCTACATGTGATCATATAACACAACGATTATTTGACATGATATATGTTGATGTTTGGGGACCATATTAGATATCCAATCATGATGGATTACAATACTTTCTCACTATTGTAGATAATTTTTCACGAGGGACATGGATGTTCCTCATAAAGGTCAAAAGTGAGATTATTCAAAAACTAGAAGAATTTCTTAATTTAGTAAGTAATCAATTTAACACTAAAATCAAACGTATTATAACTGACAATGCCTTGATTTCTTCAATTAAAATACAAAATAACTTTTTTCATCCTTGAAAATTACACATGAAAGCTTTTGTGTTCATACTTTCCAATAAAATGGTATTGTAGAATGCAAACACTGTCATATTTTAGATGTTGCATGGGTATCAAAATTTTAGGGTCTATTCCCACCAAATTTGAGGAAGAATGCATCCTTATAGTGACATATCTCTTTAATAGGATGTCATCTTTTGTTTTGAATAAAATTACACCCTATTAGAAATTATTTGATAAATCACCAAAAATTTTTTATCTCAAGTTTTTCATATGTCTTTACTATGCTACCATAATTAGGCATATAGACAATTTTGCTCCACAAGCAACACTTTGTATATTCATGGAATACATATCAAGTTAGAAGGGATATAAACTTTATAATCTTAAAAATCATTGTTTATTTGTTAGTAGGGATGTAAAATTCTATGAGGATACATTCCCTTTCTCACATTTGGAGCCTAGGTCACATTTCAAGCCTAGGTCACATTTCATTCTACAGGTCCCATTGAGTATTCATCTCACAAAGGTTTCAGAAATATATAACCCTCTAACACTAATTGGTGAATGTTCTGCCTCATTGCTCACTACTGATGAGTACATTTTTGCTCAATCTGAGCAATTTGTTACACCATCATCAAACTATACACTCATACCTTTATCACCTTAGTTGATTCATATGAAATCTTTTCTAATGATGATGAGTAAGAAATACCCTTGCCATTAGATGACCTACTAATTCCTCTAACCACTATAGTCTTGAGACATTCTAATAGAGTAACTTAACTACCACTTTGGTTGAATGATTATGTTTGTTCCACCATTAATTCTCTTAAAAGCAAATCGTCTAAATATTTTTTTCAGCTTTCCATCTCATATGATCACCTTTTGGCTATCATCCATTACTTCATTGCATCCATCTTAATAGAAACCAAACCAACCTATCACCATGAGACTATTTGTGATCCTAGATAGCAAGATGTTGTGATATAAAAGATCAAAGCATTTGAGGCAAATAACATTTAAACATTATGGAACTAACACCCAAGAGAAAGGCTATCAAATGCAAGTAGATTAATAAGATAAAGTATAATGTGGATGGAATAGTGGAAAGGTATAATGCCTAACTAGTGGCAAAGGGATTCAGTCAAAAGAAATGGATAAATTATCATGAAATTTTTGCATAGGTTTTCAAGCACATTACAATAAGGTACACACTTTCGTTAACAACTTAGAATTAGTGGGATATTTACCAAATGAATGTTAATAATGCATTATTACAAAGGGATCTACATGCGACACTCACCTAGTGATCTAAATGAGACTAATGGGAAGGCATGCAAGTTGAAAAGGTTTATATATAGACTTAAATAGGCTATGAGACAATGGTATGATAAGTTTATTAAAGCACTCCTAGTAGTTAATTATCAAGATTTTATGCATGATACGTCACTCTTCATTAAAAAAAAGAGGTAATCTAATTGTTATTCTAATAATTTATGTTTACAATATCTTCATTACTAGTAGTGACATTGATGGCATTAAAGAGTTGGAAAACACATTTACACTTTTCCTTCCACATCAAAGACTCGAGAGACCTCAACTTTTTTCTTGGAGTTGAGGTCTTGAGAGATAAAAAAATGATCCATTTGAGTTAACAAAAATACATCCTTGAGTTAATAGATGAGATGGGACTTAAGGGAGCCAAACCGGTGGACAATCCCATAGACACCAACTTATCATTGACCATGACTAAGCATGATTAGGGAGCCCACATTTCATGGAAAAATGATCCTCTATTGATAGACTCCATCAAGTATTAGTAGCTTATAGAGAAATTGAACTACCTTAGCATCACACGACTTAACATATCTTATACAACTCACAGTTTAGTAAAGTTCATGCACAAGTTAAAAAAATCTCATTGGAAAACAACTATTAAATTGGTCAGATATCTAAAGAGTTGCTCGGTACATGTTTACTCATTCTTTCTTCAAGGAGTTATCAAATGCAAGCTTATTATTACGCTAACTATGCCATATATAAGGTTAGAAGAAAGTCATTGATGAGTTTTTGCATAATGCTTAGGGATGCTTTAATTTCTTGGAAAAGAAAAAAACAAGGGTAGTATTTAGATCATCTATTGAAGTAAAATATTGAGAAATAACAGTGACCTCTTGTTAGATCCTTTGGTTACTAGGTCTCATTGGAGACATGGAAGTTAATGTCTCTTGCCTAGTGACATTTTGTTATGGTAACAAGGCCGCTGTGGAGCTCACAACTAATCCATGGTTCATCAATGCACTAAGCACATAGATGTCACTTCATTTGGAAGAAGATATGGCAATGTATCATGAAGACTAATCATGTTGGCATGAAGGATCAACCAGTTGACATATTAACCAAAGCTTTGTGAGTTAGTTAATAAGCATAATCATCTCCTTTTCAAGCTAGGTATTGTTAATACATATCAATCACCAACTTAAATGGCCCTTTTTCAAACATGACCTTGCTAATGTGGCTATCACATAAGGCAACCCTAAAAAGCTTTTGTTGAAGCTCAAAGAACCCTATTACACACCCCTCCTCTTAACCATAACAACTAAAGTCCTCTGCATACACAACTAAGACAGGAGTTGTGCTTGTAGTTAAGACCTTGTATTTGTATAGGTTTTCATTGTATGTTTTATTTATTTGGCATCAATTTCTTCTATGAAATCTTTGTAAAATGTTTTACTTATTAATGAAAAATACAATTTTTATCCATCGTTCAGAGTTACCTTTTACATTTTGACAATAATAAGAAGGTTGAAAATAATAATCACATCTCAAATAAGCATAAGGATAAGGTACTAGGGGTTTCATAGGAGATAAACCATTCATTAATATAAGTTCCAACAACATGGAGAACCTGTCAATTAAAGGGCTTTAAAAAATCTAGTATGCTTAGAGAGTCACATGCAATCTAAGTTCATAAGCAATCACTTTCTTGCACTCCTCTACATATGGGTGATTAGCACTTTTGCTCTAAGCATATCATCCCGCTAGAAGAATTAGCAACCCAGATAAACCTAAACCCAATTGTTCTTCCCATGTAAACCTATGTCTTTACCGAGGTGGTGAATGAGTGGCTCAAAGGCATCCATGTGAAAATGGTCAGTGCTTATGGTTGAAGAGGGGTGAATTCCCTGTATAACTTGGCAAAATCTTTACTAAATGGAAGACATATACGCCTTGAATAAGGAAATTAATTTTTGTGTTCTTTTTAACAAATTAGCAAGCTAATTTGCCATTGGGCCTAAATCAAAGCTCTACCATTCGTAGTGTAGAAAACTTAGCACTTTCTCTTTTGTTTTAGTGTTTGCCACATCCCATGATAACCACTTTGCAAGTTGGTTGAGAGTTTAGATGCATGTACAACAAAACTAGTTTTTCTTCACAATTTCACAAGGTGTTTATGTTGGAAAAATGTATATTTTGTTGTGACAAACTTTTGGTTGCATATAATATTTGTATAAATATTTTTCTTATATTTATGTGCAATATTGAACATTAAGGAACTAAAAGGTGTGTAAATTATAATATCAATAAATGATATTATAAAGTAACCATATTCCTATATTCATTTATAAAGCAACTTCATATATACTTAAAAAGAATATTTTGATTAATGAGGTAATGGTTGCTTTTCTTAAGAAAAATGATGTTGGGTTTATTGTATTTGTAAAGCACTTAAAGCTTACTTAAAGCCCACATGAAACAGGCTTTAAAGCCCTCATGAAGCAAGTCACTTGATGCTTGAAGCTTACTTAAAGCCCACACAAAGCAAGTTGATCAAGTCTCAGCCTAATTAAGTGATATCCGTCTAATGAAGAAGTCTAAATAAGAGTCATTTAGTCCAAGCTCGACATTTATAAACAGCACCATTCAACTAATTAAGAGGCTGCTTAATTTAGACGCTTAATTAAGACCAATAAGCCCTAGCCCCACTTTGTTCTTCGCATGGGTTTTGTCCCTTTTTCTCTTAAAGTTGCAATTCTCTAATGGGAAGTTTTGAGAAAACACTGATTTGTCAAAATGATTAACTAAAAGCAAGATTTGAAGACTCTACTATTGATTGATGAAAATCCTTTCACTCTCTAATAGGAAGATTATTGCAATGATGTCAGTTTTGACAAAAAAACCCTAAAATGCTTCGGTTATTTGGATTTCATATAAAAGCCTTTCTTGACGATTTGTTAAGAGCTTTTTTGATCACATATTTGAGAAATTGGAAGAAGCATTGAGGATTCATTCACTTACTACCATCTTACTTTGCTTTGGTAATATTACCCAATTTGAGGTAACAATCATTGATATTCTCTGAAGATAATTTCTTTATGATCTATCATATTTGTATTTGCTTATTTACATGCTAGTTGATTAATACACATCATATGCACATAAATAAAGTTGTAAATCCAAAATGTTAACTTGACAATATTTGGGGGTTTCGTGATTAGAGCTTGGATTAACATTGAATATCTTCAATTAGCTCTTTGGTAAGTATTATTCCTCTTAAATCATATATCTTTGAGGAATTGTTATTGTATTAAGGTTGAGTCAACTTTTTTGTAATTAGTGACTTGTGTAACTCCTTGAGAAGGAGTTGGAAGTGTAAAGAGGGTTTTCTCCAACTTTGTTTGTAAAAAGGAATTTAACTGGTTGTGTTAGAGGAAGAAAAAGGTTGAAGTAGGTGAAAAGGGTTAAACTACTGTGAAAAAATTGTTGTTCTCTTTTTTTGTCTATGCTTGCTTTGCACTTGTTCGTTTATCTATTTTTCGGTCATATTTGATATCTAATTGTTGGATTTAATTAGGTAATTGTTCCATTGTCTTTTATAAAATCAATTCAACCTTCCCTTCTTGGTTGGTCATTATACCTTACAGTTTGTGCATGTGAAGAATATTTTGGAATCGGTTGGTAATATGGGTGGTAATTTGGGATATTTTGGGTATATTTTGGGTGCATGTGTTATAATATTAAAAAAGACTTTTTTTGGTTAAAAAATAAAGACCTAAATCAACAATCTGCTTGTCTATGAACCCAATATTAATGTCTAATCTTACCATTTTGGATGTTTTCCTTCACTATTATTTTGGACAAAAAGCTTAGACCCTATACGTGATCTGTTACCTACGCGCTGTTTGATCATACACCTAGATTGGGACATGTTCCAGTTTCACCCTGGTGCTGCTTTCCATGCTCCTTCTCGGGCTATTTCTGGTGGTCCCATTTATGTAAGTGACACATTTGGGAAGCACAACTTTAAGTTGCTGAAGAGCTGGTGTTTTCTAATGGGTCCATTTGACGCTGCCAACACTATGCCTTTCCAACCAGAGACTGTCTCTTTAAGGACCCTCTTCATTATGGGGAAGACAATGCTAAAAATCTGGAACCTGAACAAGGTGTGTCTTGTTCCTGCCAAAAAAAAAAAAAAAAGATTTATAGAACTCATGGTTACTCCTTGCTTTTGAGCTTGGGTCCTTGTTTTTATTATCTTGTATTTACCTCTCCAACAGTACACTGGAGTTCTTGGGGCTTTCAACTGCAAAGGAGGCGAATGGTGTGGCGAAATTAGATGCTACCAACGTTCCATCCGGTGTTCCCACGTTATGACATCTCAAGCCAACCCAAGAGACATCGAGTGGAACAGCGGGCAGAATCCAATCTCCATTAAAGGGGTCCAAGATTTTACCTTGTATTGTTACCAGGCTAAGAAGCTAGTCCTCTCCAAGCCATCTGAAAATGTTGAGATATCTCTGGAGCCATTCAATTTCGAGCTCATAACTGTTTCCCAGTGACCCTCTTGGCTGGAACAGCAGTTCACTTTGCACCTATTGGCCTGGTGAACATGCTCAACACTGGTGATGCTATTCAGTCCTTGGCCTTCGATGAGGAAGGGAAGTCAGTTCAAATTGAAGTGAGAGGCACTGGGGAAATGAGGGTGCTCGCATCACAGAAACCCATAGCCTGCAAGATTGACGATAAGGTTGTGCCATTTCAGTACGAGAGCTGCATGGTTATTCAAGTTTCATGGCCCGTTTCTTCCAAGTCATCCGTGGTAGAGTACTACTCCTGAGGAGGATAATTAGGGGCTGTTTGTTTATTACTCTTGCCCCTCTGGGATATTGAGGGCTCCAAGTCTAATTTTCTTTTCTTTTTTCCTTAAGGAGTTAAAAGTAATTTACTTTCTTCCTGAGACTGGAAAAGGCTGCCAAGTGAAGTTAAGAAATATAAAGTTATATTTACTATCAATTTTTTTATCTCTTTAAGATTTTGAAAGGTAATTTGGTCTAAGTCACCTTTATCCCACTCTAACAATTTATTAGAGTCATTATTATAATTAATTTCTAATTAATTTCAAGAGAAAATTATTCATTTCAATCCCGTTATAATTTTTTTTCCAAAAAATATAAATTCGAAACAAACTTTTAATTACTATCAATATGCACTTCATAGACTTTTATTTATTGTAAAAAATCTAATTCAAGATGATATAAACAAAAGTTCCAAAATTTTCTCAAATTCTAGCGCTGTTCACAACCTGAATAATATCACCGTAAATCTCAAAAAATAACGCTATTCATGTTTTAGTAAGTTTTTTTCTACAACCGGGTACCAAAAGCCGCAATTATGAACGTTTTGGGCCGAGATTGTTAAGCTCAGTCCACCGATCAATTTACTAGACGCAACACACAGGCAATGACTGCTTTAGTAATAATTCTTTTACAAAAAAAATTCACCTTGTGTTGAATTTAAATTAAAAAGTTTCAATTCCTGTTAATTTACTACTAAATTATTAGGTGATAATTTTATTCTTTTTCTCATAGTTATCCTGTTATTAAATATGCATTCGACATTGTCATTTGTAACATTACGCACAAGGGGAAAAGTGCGAGAAATTAACATGATGTGGTGGAATGTCGGAGACGAGAGAAATATGGAAGAAACGTGTAGATGGCGTCATAATGTCAACACCAGCACGGTTCTGAAAAAGAAAATAAAAGAAAAGTCGAATATCTGCATCGAAGGATGAAAACCATATAAAAAACAAAGGCGGTCTTCATCGTCCGGCTGTCCTGTGAATTCCCTCTCCCAACGAAGAAAGAAGAGCACCGAAACTGTTTCGATTTTGCTAGGCGGTGTGGGAACCGATGAATACGATCCCTTATATGGACAAGCAGATAATGGATCTGTCGCAGGGATCGGCTGCGACGCAGAGCAAGGACTTCATCGACCTCATGAATCATCCGGAGGAGGAGCAAGAACAGGAGCTCGACCTTCACAGCCAAGCGCATAAAATTGCTGGTCTCGGCAATAATGGGGGTGATCAGGAGGAGATCGTCCCCAGCTACGATTTCCAGCCGATTCGCCCCCTCTATCAGCTCTCCAATTTCGATTCTACTCCCAATCCCACGGCTCGGTCTTGGAGCTCTGGTTCCGATTCCAAGCCCAACGCCGCCACCAACAACACCAATCCTATTAGAGTAATCCTCTCTCTCTCTCTTTCTCTGATTTAGGGTTTTTATATGTTTTTCAGGTGTATTTCTTTATTCGTTGATTTCCTGTGTGAATGTGAATGTTGGTTGTGGAGTAGTTTCTGTTTTCTAATAATTTTGAGGAATGAATTTGTGGTACTACCGATTCTTATTCCTGCAATGCTTGATACCGGGCTCAGAGTTCTCTTCTATGATTTGCTTATTATGATATACATATGCTTCGTAATATGTGCACTGTAATTTTTTGGTTTTATCTAAATGATGATTTGGTTGATAGGATAGGTTCTGAAAGTTGCACATATCGAATAGTGCACCATATATTTGATGGCCTATGATGCATGTGACATATTTTACAGGGTTAGCGTTGATCAATTATGTACACGGTGACCTTAAGCGTAGTCCCAAAAATGCACGAATAATCTGATGAGAAATCAAAATGGGTTAGTTCGAAAATAAATATGAAAATTTATGAAAGTCAGATGAGTTCTTATACATTCGACCATCTCTCCCCATCCAACACCTCACCTGCTTCATACGAAAAGTGCATAAACATTGATATGCACTCATGATTAATCCACAGTTCAGAGCATTGATATGTTCCATACAGAGCACTACTGCCAATTAAGCTCTTTGCTCCGTGGATTAATATACTGGCGCCAAAGTTAGTTTTGGTACCCTGGTTGAGCTCTTGCCTTGCCATCTCTTTTGATATTTTAAACGTTGGTCTTGAGACAATACCAATAGCATCGGTGGTTATTTTTCTTTTCTTCCCCTCTTCTTCTTTTGTTTTTGGATGCATTCAGTTTTCTCCTTTTCTTTGGGCAAACATGATTATTTTCCTATGTCGGACTTCTTTCTTTCTGATGTGTTATGGATAGGTTGTAGAGAGTGTAATTATTCTGTTATTTGGAGGGGAGGTATTGATGGTAGACTCTTTTATGTATTTCTGAGTTTTCTGTTCATGTATATTTAATCAGTGTTCCATTTACTATGCAGAATTATGGTTCTTTGGACTCCGTTGAACCTGCAAAAGTCATTCTAGAGAAGGATCGGAATGTCTCTGAAGCCACAATTGTGGCTGAGATTGATCGAACAATGAAGAAACACATTGATGGTTTGCTGCATGCATTGGAAAGTGTTAGTGCACGGCTAACTCAGCTGGAAAGCAGAACTCGCAACCTTGAGAATTCTGTGGATGATTTGAAGGTATCTGTTGGAAATAATCATGGAAGCACCGATGGAAAAATGAGGCACTTGGAGAATATTCTTAGAGAGGTATCTTCTTTATTGAAACTCCGTTTTAGTGCTTTGTGACAGATGAGTGCATTTGGTACTTGGATTAACTTTATGAACTTGATGGATGTTGTAAGCTTCTGCTACAATCATGCTCATGAAATAAGATGATGACCAATGTTTTGATTATGGAATGCAATTTTTGAAGTGGTGATATCATTGGGAAGTCATCTTTCGGAGTTACGCTGATTATTTTACTCAGTGAAGCTCAGTAGGTCCAAAATTAATAGGGTTAGTTGTGATTGTTGTTAAATGTTCAATAGTTTCCAATAAACTTATTCAACATGACTTGCACTCGTAAATGCCATATTGCGTGCATTGTATATGTATCCATGTTTGTGGCATATATATAAATACATATGCCAATACATAGATGCTATTCATGTTGTTTGCTGTTTTGTGTGATGCGGGCGAACTCTTCCTTCCAATCTTTCTTTTGGTGATCTCTAAGAATTTTTTGGTTAAATGATGATCTCTGGAACTCTTTTAGCCTAACTTCAACTTCTTCCCTTGAGGCCCCAAAACTTGGTACAGCAGCTTAACTAGTCAAGTTAGTTATTGTTAACCTACTAATCCTCAAAAATGGTGCTTCACTCTTACTTCAGATGTCCGTGATCTTTTGAGATACTTTTAGTTCAATTGTGCCCTCAAAACTACTAATACCAATTGTTTTTACTGAGAATCCAAAACCCAGTGCAGGAAGTAAGTAAATTTTTTTAAGGGGACTTAGGCTTCCATATGATATTTTACCAAATCAATGTGATTAGTGTATTCACTTTCTTTTTTTTTTTTTTTAGGGGGGCCTGGTAAGAATTTGGGTGATTTGCCTTGAAATTGTAGACTACTATGCCGGTTAACTTTTTTTGCCGCTGCTTTATTGATCATTCTATTCTTTGCAATTGATGTTTGTTTTTTTTTTTCTTTTCAATAAATTGTGATATTGTTATTGATAGTATAAGTTGATGTAAAAATCAAACCTGTTGAGAGAATACATGGGTAGGGGATAGACCTAACCCTTTATGATATCACCTCAACTAGTGGGTTATAAAATAAGTATATATTGAAAATCTTTCATGACATGAGTCACTTAAAATAAAATACCAAGGCAAAATGAATGAGTATCCTTTATTCATGAGGCCTGTAATGTTGAAGACCCAATTGATCTTCCCATGCTATTTTCCTGCAATTACTTGGGAGAGAGCCCACTGTTGTCATTATTTGTTGCATGTTAACTGAATGACCAAAATTGGTTAAACTATGTGCTAGAAAATTGGCGTCACAAAAGATATGTGATATCTTGACTTGCAATGTTAAGAATCTCGAACATTGTCTAAGTTCATATTTTAAATTCCAAGGGACTGCAATTGATGTTTGTCGAATTACATACAGGTGCAATCAGGGGTTCACGCTTTGAAGGATAAGCAATTAATATTTGACTCTCAGCTGGACCTTGCAAAGGTACAAGTATCCAAGGTAGACCATCAACCAGAACCCCAGAACAGTGTGCAAGTGGATTCTGTGCAGCAGGCTGCATCTGCTCCTCAGCAGTCCCCCCAACTGCTTCCTCCTGTTAATATTCCTCAGTCACTCCCTCCACTTCCTCCCCCTAATGGTCCTCCCCAACCCCATCAGAATCTTCTCCCTTCAGTTCAACTTCCCCCTTCAGTTCATCTTCCCCCTCAACTCCTACAGAATCAGGTCCCTTCTATTCCCCAGCGGGAGCCTTACTTTCCACCGCCTGGTCAAACTCCAGAAGTCCCAAGTCAGCAATACCAGTCGTCTCTAAGCCAACAGCAGCATCCTCGTCCTGCAGCACCGCCACATCAACCATTTCAACAGGCCTCTCAACCACAGTTCTCGCAGCCACCAGCCCTGCCGCCTCAACAGCACCCATCTCTTGCATCTGCTAATCCCACTCAACTCCAGACTCCAATAGGCCACCATGCTGAGGAGACACCCTATGCTTCTCAAAATTACCCGCCAAGCCTTCGCCAGCCACCATCTCAGCCACCCAGTGGACCCCCTCCCCCACAACAGTTTTATGGGGCACCTTCTCACTTGTATGAGCCACCGTCCAGCAGATCGAGTTCTGGTTTCCCTTCTGGATATGCCCCACCGTCGGGGCCCAGTGAACCATTCCATTATGGTGGATCTCCTCAGTATGGCAGTACTTCCGCAGTGAAACCACAACTCTCTTCTGCTATGGCCCTGGGTGGTGGAAGTGGTTACCCACAGCTTCCAACTGCTCGGGTGCTACCACAGGCTTTGCCAACTGCTTCCGGGGTTGGCGGTGGTGGTTCAGGCTCCCCGGGAACAGGGAACAGGGTTCCTATTGATGATGTGGTTGACAAAGTGACCAGTATGGGATTCCCGAGAGACCACGTGAGAGCAACAGTTCGAAAACTGACAGAAAATGGCCAGTCGGTTGACCTCAATATTGTGCTGGACAAGTTGATGAATGAGGGTGAAGTCCAGCCCCCAAGAGGTTGGTTTGGTCGGTAGTTGGGTGATTATTTTTCTTATTTGTTTCATCTTGTTTACTCTGGTGTGCGAGCCCATGTCTTAAATTCCATTTGTGTATACTGACAATAATTGAAAGATGATTAATGAGTTTTTTTTTCTTTCTTTCTTTTAACGTGTAAACTTCTGTCGCTTATAAGGTAACGCCGCATAAAGCCTCAACCCCGTCTTCCCGGTATTGACTCTTCTTCTTTTTCCCACCTTACCCCTAATATGTGATTAGGTCATTCAACCTTCTCTAGTGAGTCTATATGGCTACCACCGCAATTGAAAAAATTGATTTTGAACTTGTTTCTGAGCTATCAGTTGTTTCAAATTTGTAGAGACAATAGTTACAAATCAAATCAAATCTTTTGGGGAAGGCTAGGTAATTTGGTCGAGATGTTGACGACAAAATGAAAGGAAAAGGCTGCTTTGGTTTAAGCGTGTAAAATCAGGCATGGTAGCCTCAGCCACGCCTTTTTTGACTCCATGCATTGCATGAGAAATGATCTGCGAAATGTAAATAGATGATCACAAGGCAACTTCTACAATGATGAATTGCAGTCTAGCAATTTCAATTATCAAGGTTGTATGAAGTTGGAATGCATTGAGATTTGGTAAGAGAAAACGACTATTAAGAAGATACCAGCGCGCAGAAAATCATAATTATTTTATATTCCCTTTAACCCAAGTTCTAGGATGCCATTTGGATATTTTCAAATTGCTTTCGAAAAATAATTCTAGGGAGACACTATCAAATTGACCTTTGATATTGTCTTGTCGAAGGATTAATTTCAATATTTTTTAAACTATTAGCTTCTTCTAATAATAATAATAATAAAAAGTCAAATTGAGTTGTTTAGAGGCACGAAAGAACATTGATATGATCATTCTCCTCGTTAAAGACTTACGGTCCATAAAGTTTTTTAACTGTAAGTATGCTTTGTTATCTTCTTATTCACGATCTTTGATGATTCTTTTAATTTGTCCCAAAAATGTTTACTAATTAGAACTATAAATGCATTAACTCTTTGTGTTACTTATATAAGAAAAATAAATGAACACAAAATGAAATTAATTATGTAATATTTATCTTATTATGTCAAATTTGAAAATTCAAGACTATGCATTATATGGTCCATGAACTGTTAGATTGAGAATCATTGATAACATGGGTTCGAGTCTCCTCTCCTTCTCAGTGCCTGTGTTAAAAAAAAAAATTGAGAACACGAGAATGAAAGCATACAAGGTTTAACAAAATAAAAATACTATTTTTGAGCAACGGTTATCACCTCCTCTGTTTATATGGAAAGGACACTTTCCAATTTAGAAATTCTTCAGGGGCACAAATACGATTTAGGACAATCAGGCTGGGTTCTTACGGAAGAATGGCAGGTCGTGTTTTAGAGAAATCCCTTGGGGGCAGAAACATAATTTTGGAATATAGTTTTCGTCCACACTTGATTTTATTTGTTCCTTTTTTGGTAGACCATCGTCTCTCTTCCTCAAACATTCCTGTTCGCTGTTCACAGCTTGAAACCCCAAACCCCCCTTAACCCAAACAATCCACTAGCAAAACCCTAATCTTCGCACAACGAGCTTCCCTTAATCCTCCCGCGATTATACTGTGGCCTCGATCCTGCCCATCTCTCTTCTGTTGCTATTCTGTCTGCCAGAAATACCCTCCCACGGTCGCCCCTTCATTTTGCTCTGCGTCATTTATTGAGTAGAATCAATTTGTAATCAGGCGAAGCTGGGGGAGGCATTGGCGTCGCGTTTATTCAGAATATTCCGTAAGAATTATACGCCTGCTTCATTGATTTTTTTTTTCTTTTTACTATTATTTCTCTTCGTTTCTAAACCTAGATTACTTTGTTTGTTGCAATCTAGGAGCCCTTTGATTCATTATATTCCTTAATCTTTACGCAACATTTGATAGTATCTGTTGGAGGGTCCTTCAGGAATTCAAATTGATACTGTATGAGAGTTCTGGTTAGTGTTTTTGATTTGGGTCCGACTTGTTTTCGTTGAGAAAAATTTGTCTATTTTTCATCAAAAGGATTCCTTGACCGAAATGTGGTTTTCAGTGGCTCGGTGAACAATATTGAATGTTTTACGGTTAAGATGATAAAGTGAGAAATTTACTTTTCAACAACTAGAGAAAGAACTATAATAGCGTAATTTCTGCTTGGCATCTGTAGGAGAATTAATTTTGGTTGTCTAGTTCTTTCTCTGCATATGTCAACACTAACATTGCCTAGCCACTGATGCACTTTTAGATTTAAGTCGGACACTTACTCTTCAAGGACATTGTCACCTGAATGGTTTTCATTTTCAAAATATAATCTTGCTCATCCTAAACCATGCAATTGTATGAGCACCCCGGTAATCTCCTATGTTAGGTTGTGTTTAAATTGTGGAAGTTTGTCTCTACTCCAATTATAAATTAAAGTTTAGTTCTGTCAATGTCAACATGACAAGAGAGGAACTTTGTAGAGCTGAAAAGCCTCAGTCTGTACTTTCCATGAACGTTATCTGAAAATTTCTATCACCTTTTAGAATTGTCATTATACATTACATATTGACAGAAGTCAGGAGCGTCAGAATTGTTGTGTCACTTAGTATTTAGGATAAAAGATGAAAAAAATGAAAAAATAAAAAATAAAACATCTGGGCCTATACCTAATTGACTTGGGCTCAGGGTAACTGATGATTGGGCTAGGGAATCGGCTGTAGGTGCTTATTTGGGTGTCCTTTCTTGATGAGCTTCAAAACAAAAATCCGTTTGATTAGTTTTATGTTTCAGTCAGTAATTATTAAGCCTTAAGAAAGGTTCTTAATGTGCATAAGTTCTCTAAGTGAGAAATGATCATAGTTCATTGATGCTATATGGTGATGAAGTAGATAGTATAATGCTCTACTGCAGCATTGTTAAACAATTCTGGTAATCTGTTCTGGTGTTTTCTGTCGGTCATTGGGTAATGCATGGATTGGCCTTGTAATTGATTAAAAACTAACCGCTTGAGGTTTGAAGCATTCAGTTTCCAAGGCACAAAGTCAAGATGATGTCCCTTAGGTCGCTTTTTGAGTGGATCTCCATGCAAGTCTTTGTTGATTTCATTTTTTGGCTACAATTATTACGTCTTATGAGTTGCAACCCTCTGTTTCTTTACTGTAAATGTTTTTGCTTATATGAGTCTCTTCTCTTTTTGAAGATATGATATCCCTTATCCATCAAGAAATTATTAGTGGTGATAAACAGATACTCGCAATTAGAGGACATGATTTCCAGTCTACATAGGTAACAGATGCAAGAAAAATGATATCACATCCCGTATTTGCCTATCAAGTTGATGAAAATGAGCACATTAAATTTGACGCTTGGTCACCCAAAATACTATTAGTCTGCTGTTGGGCTTCTCTTTATAAGGAGATTCAATGGGGTACGCGATGAACCATTTTACTTCAATTAACTAGCAGGAAAACCAGCATCCTATACTTCCCTTG
Organism: Casuarina equisetifolia; assembly: GCA_028551475.1. Taxonomy (NCBI): domain Eukaryota; kingdom Viridiplantae; phylum Streptophyta; class Magnoliopsida; order Fagales; family Casuarinaceae; genus Casuarina; species Casuarina equisetifolia. The sequence goes on from CM052355.1 coordinate 17,765,861, forward strand.
TCAAACTATTCCAAAAGTTTTTAAGTGAGGAGCTTTGCCTCAAATGGCTCGTACTGTGACAATGTATGGGAAATGTGGCAGTTTCAAATCCTGTTGTATATGTCTAAGTTAGCACCTAATGAACGGACAATTACACAAACATTTTAAGGTTGTTTCCATAATCATGTTTCTGTCAACCAAATGTGCCACATCAAAGAAAAATGACTGATGTATGTGGCCAGAGGTCATTTTATAACTATATTTCACAAGTATGTGTAAGAAGTCATACTCATGCAAATATGAACAAATGTGCAACTAAGAGGGAACAAGTGAATAAGATCATGGTCTCTGTTTGTTTATGGATTTTTTCACGGTTGCTTCTAGGACTTTCTACAATTTTGACGTAGTGCGGAGACACCAGGAGTATTGCTATTTTTGCATGCATCATTAGTTTTAGTTTTGTTGCCTCAGATATTTGATAATTTACTGGAACATTGATATGTTCTTATGAATTCTTTTGAGTTCTATTGGATTAATATTTTCAAGTTTGATCTTTATAACTATTTGTCTCTCCTGTTGTTATTTTTTTAATGGCAACATATATGCTATTATTATAGTGCACTTGGGTTGAAGTAAATAGGATATGATCACAGCTAATGTCTAATTTTTCTTGGCTTAAATCTGTTTCCATGTTCCTAGGTTCTTTGCAATTGCTAGAACTGAGCCAGGCAATTGAAGTCATTTGATTGCTGAATCTAGTGAGAATTGGAACTCTGAATTTCATAAGTAATATTGTGGATATTGCAAGTGGATTTAATGGAGCTGAAAGCTTCATCCCCAAAGCCAGCAGGTCTTTCTCCTCCTGATTCTGTCAGTGATCCTGAGGAGAAGGAAGTCAGTGATGATGATGATGATGATCGAAACCATAAGCATCGTAGGCGAGAGACACGTTCTCAATCTTTGGAAAGAGATGCTCTGGAACGTGTGATAACAAGGCCGTATAGGAAACACAACAAACCTTTTGAAAATGGGCATCCATTCAGGGAAAATGAATCTCAAGCAAGTGAGAAAGACTTGTCTTCAAAATTTGAAAGAAGACGCCTTGGCTTAACATCACTCCCTCGGTCCCCTCTGGATTTAAATCAGAGATTTCGGGGAAACCAAACATTTTCTGGAGCTGGTCCTGGGAGGGGACGTGGCAGGGATTCTGGTACTTGGAACCAACGTGATTCTAGGTTCGGCTCAGTTGATATTGCATCTCAAATGGTTCAGCAGGGGTCCATTCCTCCAAACCTGTATAATGGTATTGGGTTGCCAAATGTTTCAAATGCACAGAGTGGATCCTGGAATGCTTTTGGATTAATTGCAGGACTACCAAGTGGTGGTCTTGATACACTTCATTCCATTGGTTTGCAAGGACCACTAGGACCACCCATCAATTCTTCAATGAATATGGGGATTCCTCGGCAGCGATGTAGAGATTTTGAGGAGCGTGGATTTTGTCTAAGAGGGGACATGTGCCCTATGGAGCATGGTGTCAATCGGATTGTTATTGAAGATGTTCAGGTATGTATATTTTTTGTCCTGTTGCCGAATTACAAGATATCAACAATGATTTAGTGGCTATGTAGAATGCTTCACATATTTGGAAATTACAGACAATTGGCATTTCATTGTGATTAGGACTAAGGGCCAGCCACTTAAACTAGTCCAAATCAATCTTTGACCTCTGTCAGAAGCAAATCAACCTTCTATCTCTACAGATTGGCTTAAAACTATCTCAGTGACATTTGATTCTGAGTGGTTGTCCCCAAGACCTGCTTAGTAATTGGTCAGAGCAACTCTTAGTCTTCTGTACTGAGATATAGGATCCCGTTGTTTCCTTTTTCTTATCATGTGAATTCTGTTTAACTTCATATTGGCTTGGCAGTCATAACCTTTCTAATGAACTGGCTGGAAATGTCACAGACCTCACCCGAAAAGTCTTCTTGCTGATTTTGGTTTCATTGGTCTAATTATTGTATGATTCCAACAAAATCGCTAGTGATGACACAGACCACACACAAATAGACCTTTTTCTATTTCTGGTTGCACTGACTCATTATTGTCTGCTTCTAGCAAACTTGTCAGGGTTGACATAGACCACATACAAACAGACCTCTTGCTGTTTCTGGTTGTGTTGATCTCATAATTGCATTGACTGTTGGACTCTGGTTATTAGGCGCTAAAAATCTAACCTGTTGGAGAAGCCCCTGTTTGGTGGGCTATATCACTGTTCACTTTTGTTACTTGAGGAGCTATGAGATAAGCAAGAGCAACTCTGGTCTCTCCGTCTATGTACTTCCAACTTCCTGGCTGTTTTGTGGGCAATACCAAGCCATCAATGATACTTGTTACATTTTAGACCAAGTCTTTCTTGCTTGATTGTGTACTTAATTTATTAGAAGTAATTAGTTGTCTATCGTTGCAGAGTCTTTCACAGTTTAACCTTCCTGTTTCACTACCGAGCGTGCATCTATTGGGAACACCCGCTGGACCGGGACCAGTATCATCAGTTAGTGCTTCTTCAGCTACTTTGGTGAATAGCAAAGGACTGCATGGCAAAAGTAGCAAGCCAGGGATGGCTGATGATTCTTTGGGCTTGAATGGTGCATTTTCTGGTTCTGGTTGTGTGGGTGGAACTGATTTATATGATCCTGATCAACCCCTGTGGAATAATAATTGTCCTGAAACGTCAAATGCCCTTCTCACCTTACAATCAGCCAATGATGAGACCCATTCCATTTTGAATGATGATCCATCTGATAGGCATAATGGCAGGTTATGTGACAACGTTGATAATGCTGTTGGTTCACAGGGTACCAGCTCGTCTGTTTGGGGCAGAATTGGGACGTCAAAGAATATGGGAAATTCCTCTGATTGTCTTGAGAATGAAGCTAAAGAAGAAAAAGGGGCCTTAGCCTGTGTTCAAGGTACTTTGCGTCAAGGAAAGAGGATTGTTGCAGAGGATGTTGGCCTAAAAGCAATGGACTCATCTTCCAAGATGCTGGGTGATAGTACACGTACCAACAGGAAGCCTTCTCAAAAGGCACTACGGACTTTATTTGTCAATGGCATTCCGCTGAAAAGCAATAAAAGGGAGGCTCTTCTTTCTCATTTTCAGAAATTTGGAGATGTGATCGATATTTACATACCAAATAACAGTGAACGAGCTTTTGTCCAGTTCTCAAAAAGGGAAGAGGCAGAAGCTGCTCTCAGGGCACCTGATGCTGTAATGGGGAACCGCTTTATCAAGCTGTGGTGGGCTAATCGTGATAGCATTCCAGATGATGGAATAAGCAGTAGCAGTGGGGCAGGTGTAACCCCACGTGGTCCAGCGGCCATTAAAGTTCCACTTCACACCTCAGCTGCTAGCATAGGAAAAGACATTAATCAATCTGCTACTCCAAAGAGCAGCATTTTCCCTGTTTCTGATGCTTCTCTACCTGTCACTGAAAACCCTAAGAGTGCGGTCTCAGACAGTCCTAAGGCTCCACCTCCTTTACAAAAGAAGCTAGAGAGTTTAGAGCTGTTGAAAGAAGAACTTCGCAAAAAACAGGAATTGCTGGACCAGAAGCGAAATGACTTTCGGCGTCAGTTACAGAAACTTGAAAAACAAGTAAAGTCAAATGTCTTTTTGAAATTTCCTCTCATATGTTCTATTAGTTTATAGTTTGGATGTTGGGCCCACTAAGTTTTGGCCTGCAATGAACCAAGTAGCTGGCAATATAAGTACTGGGATGGTAGCAGGTATCCTGAATATAAAAAGCCAGATGTGTATATTCACTTTTACTTTGTTACACCAGGGATGGTTTTCGGTCCTCTTTCTTCCTAGACAGTCATAGAATAGTTCATATTAGCTGCATCTTTTATTTGACAACATAAAGATAGTTGAGCTATGGATTAAATCAAAGTGATAAGCTACCTTATGTTCTTTTTTCCCACACTAATACCATTATGAGGTTGAAAAACTATTATGTACGTATTCCTCAAAAAGTTTTATTTTGTCCATCAGCTATCTCAAATTTTGACTTTTGGCAGGCTTCAGGACTCAAGGGTGAGGTAACAGTTGAACAAGCTGCTAAGAAACCTAAGGTGGAAACAGTGGCCGAAAGCACTAAAGCTGCTATCCTGAGGTCTTCCTCTGATCTAGGTTCTGTGGCATTTCCACATGCTGAGATGGTGGAGGATAGGAACAAATCAATGGACAATGTTTCATCACAAAGTCCTAAAACGAGTACGACTGTGGTACTGCAGGAACCTATGAGCTCAAAGCAGCCGATTCGTCAATCAGCATCAGTGGGGGCACCTTTTCCAATGAACAGATACAAATTAGACAACCGTCCCACTGCATTTAGAATTATTCCACCTCTACCACCTGGACTTGCTAACGTAAGTCTCTTGATTGCATTTGTGTGCATCCATGATATATATATATATATATATGTATTTACGAGAGTAAATCATTCTACTAGGGTTTGTGGTCGAATTTATGTTTATAAATTAGAAGATGACTTCATATGACAGAGTTAGAATGCATACTTGTGTGGTGCTTTATGTCTGAGGTTTTCTTTTCCTGTGCTTATAATTACTCATGTGCGCAACTAATGAATAATCTAGGCGATGAACCCATTACATTAAAAAATGATGATAAGGCGCCCTTATATTTAACGTTTTCAGATGTGAAGGCACAAGACAAGGCCATAAGGGCCACCTTTTAGGATTACATATAGAGTTGCAAAAAATCCATAACTAATTGTGTGGCATTTCTGAGAGGAAACAGCTGTTTATGAATTTTTGATTAGTAATTACTGGTCATTGTTTTATTTAAAGTAATTACAAAACAGTCGGTGACCAATCGGTGAGGATATTAAATGAATAATAAAGTTAATATTTCTCTGTATAGTTTGAATTTTTTACATAAATAGTGACGTAAAATGTCTTTTTTAATGTTAATTTTGTCAGCATGAAGTTGAATTCTTCTATAATGTTTTTTTCACACTTTAATGCGTCATATGTTGCTATTATTTTGATAAAACAGAGATAGTTGGTCAGACAGGGGTAGGAAACCCCCGTACCCTCATCTTGAGCTTAAAATAAGGGTGAGTTTGGCTACAGTGGCATGTACCCATATGCCATTAAAACTAATTTCGCCTTATCTTTGTTATCTGGTTATTCTTTTAGAATTCTTTCGCCAGATATCTCAGAACTGAGATATGACATATGCGATAGGAGTAAATACTAGTTATTTTCAGTGTTCTTCCCTTGCCTTTTAAGTGTTTTGGGATCAGTTTTGTCGTGATATTTTTTGATTAAATTGATGAAAGGTAAGCTGATGTGTTTGTTTTATCTTCTAGATTGCTGTCTTGAAGGAACACTTTTCATCATTTGGTGATCTTTCTAACGTGGAGCTAGAAGGTTCGGAAGCTAGAGAATCAGAGGGATTGAAAAACTGCTCAGCTTGTGTAGTTTACACCACACGTTGGTCGGCTGAGAGAGCATTTGCTAATGGAAAATGCTGGCAAGGCCACAATCTGAAGTTTATGTGGCTGACATCTAATAATTCTAGGAGTGACCCCGGTGGCAGTGAAAATACTCCAACTCATGAGGGGAATTTAGAAACTGATGCTCAGGCGGCAGAAAAATTAGAATGTATGGTTTCAGAGGAAGTTTCAGCATCAGAAAATGGAGATTCCCAAAATCCAGTAAGAGAAAGTGGTGTTGAGAATATGGAAGCGGGTGAAGCTTCGGAGTCTGGTGCAAGCCCAAACTCTGGGGAGCAAAAGTCACCTAAAGGCGATGTTGAGGATGCGTCAGTCTGATTTGTACAGTGAGGTAATATGCTAAATCATTAGTCTGTAATTTTCAGGAACATTGCTTTACCAATTTGTTTCCAATGTTTTCTACTGTATGCATGGGGGATGTGTAAAAAGGGAATTTCCTGATTTTTGACTGCCACCTGAGATACTGGTTGGTATAGTTGAGAGGTTAATCATGTTGTTTTCAGCTAGAAGATGTCTAGGACCAAAGGACTGAAGTCCAAAAACTCTTTTGAAAATTAATCAAATATCTACATAAAAGATTTTGGGATTCATTCCCATTTTCTTTGTTAAAATGTTGTGCTTGGTTGATACGGATGTTATTTAGTTCATTGACATATTTCCTCCGATTTCTGTCGAAGTGAACGCCCTCATCCCTCTTCAGTGATCATGTTACGGCTTTGTAGCATGAGGGCGTGATCAACCATATTCTGTTCTTCCCACGTATAGGCGCTGGAAACTGCACCAATTAGGGCCCTTTCCTTTGACAAAAATAGTCATAGGATTTAATTCTTTGAACTAAACCAAATTGCTAACTATTTTCCTTACCTCCTTTTAACTTTTCCTTTGAGGGGTGAATCCTTGAATCATACTGTCAATTTTTACTTCCCACCAAATATTGGGCAAATCACTCCAAATCCAGTGTAGAAATTTCGGATGATAATTCTCGTAATATGTTGGAAAAAAACAAAAGAACCTTCAGCAGTTAATAAGTTATCAACCTTACTCTAATCCCGTTTTTCTACAGTTAATATGGTTGGACGACCAAAATAGATTTGCACACGGAGTTTGGTTTTCTACTCGGAGATTGTACTACAATGCATGGGTGAAGGATTCAAGTCTCCCGAACTTTCTTACGCACATTTACCAAAACAAAATAGGATAAGCAAAGACAGGTTTTTGGGGTTCGTACTATGCAGCAACCGTGATCAAAGAGCGTGGCTACAACTCTTAACCGAAGTTTTGGCAACTGGGAAGACTTCATCTGAAGAGATTGATGCATTTGATCACGATGGTTGAGGATGAGCAAGATCACTGACAGGAAAGGGTCCGAGTGCTAGTGTTCATTGATGGCTATGGGGTTTAGAGTGCATATTCATCTTGAGTGGGTCGGTGGTAAGTGGGTTTCTGAAGGGTCTCTTGATGCCGTCCTTTGTCAGTGCCAAACTACTTCTTGTGAGGCAAGAAAAATTCAAAACGGATTTACAGGAAAGCTATCGTCAATCAAGAAAGGGAAATTTCTATACCAAAGTTACCGACTCGGTAAATGCCTCAGTTCGTTTTGCGCTTCATGCAAGGTGGAAGAGCTGAATAAATTTCTGCTCCAGCATGTACAACTACGTTAGTATCATTTTGTTCTTAGAACATGATTTTAAAATAGATAAAAAGAAAAGTTGAACTGTTATGTCAATTATTATATGGTTCTCAGCTACTGGTCAGGCTCCTTCCACTTGGACACGGAAAGCAAGATTGAACATCCATACCCGGTAGGATCTATTGGCAATGTACAGAATAAAGAAAATTACTTGCAAAGGACGGCCTTTCGATCTTCAGTGTCTCCCTATGTTTATTATTGTCAACTTGCAGCGATACATGTGATATTTGGTGGCTGTTGCAACCAAATAATTACTGGACAAGGCAAGTTTTCGCAAATAATTGTACTATTCACCTGTTGAACTTACAAAAGAATTTATTTAGATGCCAAAGAACATGTAGAAGTAAGATTTATACAGACTAAACTAATCTAAATTTCTACCACCAAGGCACAGCCAGAGTGTCAATATTGGTATAATGTTCTCTCAATTTAGTCCTGCAGTCCTTGAAGTCATCACTGTTGATAAAATCTAAATTTAAATTAGCCCCAGGGTGCTGGGGCTCTAGTTGGGATAATTTTGGGCAGTAATTTGGTACAGAACAAAATTTAAAACGGCAGTGTTTTATTGTGTTCCACACTTACACTCCACTACAGCAAAGGGAGAAACCCACCTTTGCCATTTAACGCCCAAGTGCCAATGCTTCAACTTGCCATCAAGTAACACCGATAAATTGAACCCATGTGTGTGATCCATTACATAGTCACAAAGCCGCTCCAAAATTGGGAACTTTCTAGAGAGGGTTGCCACTGTTGCCTGCCTTTATCTGCCGTGTTTTTTAGCTGAATGCCCTTGGTTTACCCCCACCCACCACACAGTATAAAGACCATTGGAGAATCACAACCACAGATTCATAACAAGATGATGTGGATACTCCCAAAAGAAGATAGAAGGCTATGAGACACACAAGTTTACCAAAAGATGGGCTATTGCATTTCATACATAGACTTCAAAAGGCTCAACCTTACATACCAAAAAGTTGAGCTCAGTACATGATCTGTATTGCCCTACATCATAGCAGCTAAGTATCTCTAATTGAGTTGCATAGCAACTGGCGGCAGATTGTTTGGCGGTGGGGTAGGTCCTCCTTGCGGTTTCTTCTCAATGGATTGATCACTGCCTTCTACAGTATGAAAGGTTGTCATGGTGGCTTTTGATTCTCCGTCTGCGATGTGAGCTGGTCAGTAGATTGATCGCTACCTTCTCAAGTATAAAAGGTTGTCAGGGTGGCTTGTGATTCTCCGTCTGCGATATGAGCAGGTCAGTAGATTGATCGCTACCTTCTACAGCGTAGAAGGTTGCCAGGGTGGTTTGTGATTCTCCCTCCACAATGTAAGCAGGGCCGGTGGAAGGACCAGTAGATATCCAGCATGAATCTCCGTCATTAATGGTCCAGGAGTCGTGTCCCTTTCTTTTACCAAATTTGTAGTGGCTGTCATCATGCCGCATCGAAACCTGCTGAATGCTGAGTTGCAAGTAGGTGAAGCAGTAACAATGCTGAGGTAGCTGGCTCTGCGTGCTGGGTTGACCGTATCTGTGTGAGAATGCAGAGCATGCAGAACACGTAGAGCATGCCCTGTCTGAGTTGCGCCCAGAGTGGTTCCATTTACACTCCTCTGCACCCCCACGGCGGGCTCAAAACAGATTGCTTCCCCTGACTTTCACATACGTAATACTTCCGCTGATCATCTATCCAAAGAAAACAAGGCAGTCTCCCATGGAGCTCTCATTCCTGCATGCATTCCACATCAAGCTTCTTCTGGCCCATTATTGTAGCTTTCCACAATCCATGGATCACAAACTTGCATGTTAGGCTATTTGGTGCAAATCCCACCTTTTGCATCCTATCCTGGAAGTCCATCAAAGCAGCCACATCAGCATTCTCAGCAAGGACTTTGACAAGTGCGTTGTAACTTCCGCTATCCAAAATTTGAAATTCCTCAGCAAATAAGCGCAATACTGATTCTGCTTTATAAATATACCTTTCCTTGCAGTATCCATTTGTTAATGCGCTGCATATTGCCGGATCAGGTGGCACACCAGACTTAATCATTCCTTCCATTAAAGATTCACCATCCATACTTCTGTTTATTTTACACAAGCAGCCTATAAGAGCCCTGTATGTAACAAGATTAGGCTTTATACTTTCAGTTTCCATCTTGACTTTCAAAACTAAAGCCTCTGCCGCATAATCACATTTGCAAAGTGACTCAATCAGTTCATTGTAAACATCGATACGAGGCAAATAACCATGCTGACAGATTCTTTCCAGAAGACTTTTAGCTGCAAATGGCCGATTTTCCTGACACAAACTGACTATTAGATAATCATAAATGTCATGAGAAATTGGAACTTGAAGCCTCTCAAGCTCTGTAACCAAATTCAAAGCTGAAAGCAACTTGCCCTCTTTTCCATATGTTTCCATGATTATCCCGCAAGTGAACCTATCTGGGCAAACCCCATTCCCTATCATTTCGTACAACAATGACCTAGACTCTTGCATCTTTCCCTCCTTGCAATAACCACAAATAAGAGTATTATACAACACAGTGTCTGCAGTTATCCCCCTATGAATCATTCGATGAAAAAGCTGATGAGCCTCCCTAACCTTTCCTTCTTTACAAAGGCCATTCATCAAGGTAGTATATGTAAATAAATCTGGCAACACAGCCCTCCTATACATAATCTTGTACAGATAAAATGCATCCTCAAGCCTTCCTTTTCTACAATAGCTATTAATTAATGTATTGTAAGTCACCACATCGGGGTCAAACCCTTCTTCTTCCATCTTCTCCAAGAATTCATTCACCTTATCCACATCTTCATCCTTGCACAAAAGATGAGTCAATATGTTAAATGTATGAGCATTCGGATGTATCCCAAGTCTCTCCATCTCGTCATATACTTCCCAACACTGAGCAACGCAACTTAGCTTCACCAACCCGTTCAAAAGCCAATTACAAGTAATTACAGTGGGGACAAAACCGACTTCCACAGTCCGCCTAAAAGTCCTAAAACCTTGTCGAATTAAATTGGCTTTAACATAAGCCTTGATAAGCATATCAAAGACAACTGGATCCCAATTGCAATCTTCGCTATACAAAACCAAACTTTCAAAGACATCACCATTCTGAGCAATATCCTTATCCATTTCTATTAATTCAGACAACAATTTCATGGCTTGCGAAAAATTTCTAGACCAAGTCAATATATGGATGATGAGACAGTAATTCTCGGTAGTGGGTCGAAGACACAAATCATTTTTAACCCATTGGAAAAACGTGAGAGCAGAAATGCAATCAGATTGGCACCTCAACAAAACTCTAGAAATTTCATTGGCACCGAGACGAGGAAGAATCTCTCTAATGTCATTTTGAAGAAGAGCAAGATGGGACCCTTCTTGTTTGAGGTTTGAGCAAATGAGATTGACTAAGTTGTTGGGGTTCTTGGTTTGTGGGAGAAGATTGTAAAGTGGATTTGAGATTGTTTTGGATTCTGAGTCTGGTATGGTTAGTAGAAGCGAAGAAGAAGAAGAAGAAGCAGAGGAGGAAGAGAAAGTTGATCGGAAAACAAAATTAGTGTTTGCATGAGGCACAGGGTTGGTTAATACAATGAGGATTCGGGTTACAGTCGGACGCATCAGTGGCTATGAAGGTCGAAAACACAGAGGGAGAAAGTGAGAGAGAGCGTACCGGGCTCCAGGTTCGGGACACAGGATTGCGCTCTGGGAAAACTCGGGTAAATGCTTATTAATGTTTGGCGTTACAAAAAAGAATAGTTCCTTTCAAAAAATTTAGTCGGGGTGATTCTTCTAATTAGGCTAACGTGACAATGAAATATAAGATCATTCTTTTTTTTTTTTTTTTTGGGTCCTTTCACCATCAACAGTGAGTCTTGACAAGAATTGTACAATATATATATTAAAATATGACCTAAATTTTTTTTAATATAAATTTTTCATCCTTTGACTTGTTTTACACACTAATTTGAAGTTCATCAACCTAAGTTCTTATACTCTCTTAAAAAATTTAAACTTAATCAAAAACTAGTTCAAGAATTAAAAAAATATTTCGTATCTTTTTTATGTAACATTTTCATTTTAGGAACGCAACTTCTTTCACATACTTGGTCCTCGAATTTATCCAAAATTTCTGCTCAAAGTTTATTATTGCTCATCTTTTATTCTCTGGGCAGTTATCTCTGTTAAACAAGCACATATAAAGGGCACGACTCTGTTAGTTCAAGAAAGTGAAGAAGAATCTAAGTTAACACAATCTGGTTTACAAGTCACATAAAAAATGGTCATCTGGCCATCCCGGCGCTGCATCTACAGTCAGCTCGTCAGCTCAACAAACCAGCGAATCCAGAAAGTACCTTTATTAGGATTAGCGACTCAGTTTGTAGGAATTCTCTTGTAACAGGTTGCCTATAAATCGGTATGTGGGTCATTGTACATTCAAGTTTATTGAATATACGAAGCTTCACCAAAAACCTTCAACACTCTGCACTCTGTTTTCACTCAGGTTTTTCTCTATCTTCCCAGGAAGATGATACATGAGTTGAGATAAAAACAGTTGACAACCAGCAGCTTTGTTCGATTAAAATTTTGTGGTTTTCGTTCGCAAATGGTTTAACTTCTAATGAAGTACTGTCTTAAAAGAAGAGGAAGCAGATGACTAGGCCATCCTTACCCACTATATATATACAAGATCTATTCGCAATAATTTATCAAAGTTTACAAAATGTACGTTATTTCTAAACATTTACATGTAAATTTAGCAGGCCGTAAATTGAACATGTCAAAGAGAAAACCACAAATTGCCTTCATATTCTGGTTTGAAGCACATCCTAAATCCACATTTTCGGAGTGAAGGAGCTCCTCAAGTGCTGATGAGCATGTTCGCAAGCTTCAACTGTTTCTCTAGAGGCAAGTGGTCTTTTGAACAAAGACAAGTACGATGCAGAACACGCAACAGAAGAACGAGCACATCATTCTCGCTTTCATCAATAGGTTGTATGCCAGTTGAGTCACTGAGTGCTCCAAGTGAAACCCAGTTGTAAATGCGTTCCATGGATGCCCAGAGATTAGAAACAATGGGTCCTGCAACAACTTCCCAACTAGGGTCTGACAAAAGAGAAGTGAGGGTAACTGGTAGATCACTCAACACAGTAAGTCGGTCAACGATCAAAAGAGGCATGTATTTGCAGCAGCTACCACATAGCAGACCAAGAAACTGCAGCGCCTGGAGGACACACAACTTTAGTGAAAAACAAGGGAGCAAGCCGACAGTACAAAGTTCTCAACTAATATTTCATCTAGTCTCCAGCTAGAACAAGCCACCGCACTGTCCAGAAGGGCATGCAAAGTTAAGCTATAAGGGAAATCTAAAATACACATGCTCTTCACTAAAATACCTTTGAGACAGTAGGTTTATTTGGGAGGGGGAAAAAGAGAGAGAGACAAGAACCGTACGACAACTAACAGGCCAAAAGTGTACTGTCAGCAGCATATGACCTTGAGATGCATAAAATCTAATATCGCAAGCTTCACCTACAATATTCAAGGGAGGCCTTATCCATCGTCAACATGATTTCCTGTTTCTCGTTCATGAACTTTTCCAGTTTTAGGTCAAGCATGGTATTTTTGTCTTCCACTCCCGCTTAGATGCAAGATCGGTCCACATCAATGTTTATAATGGCCCTAATATAACTTATATTGTAATTCCACATCAGAGGGATTTGATGCCTAGTGCCTACCGTGGAAGGATAACTTGATATACAGCTTATTTCCACCGCATTGACAACCCACTGTCTTTTGACACTTCCCTCTGCTTGTTGTAGAGCCGCTACAACTTCAATGAGCACATCCCAGACACCTGAAAATATAAGAGCAGATATATCAGCAACTTTAGACACTTTCAAGTATGTACCAGCACCATAATGCAATTTTCAATCTATTCAGAATCGAGGCACCATTCACAAATTTCTAGTTTCCACCGGCTTCTTCATATCTACCCAGACATTATATTGGTTATCACTGTGTATAGAAACTAACCAAGAGATTTAGAGTTCAATATATAAGCTTTGAGTCTTCCCAGCTCAGTCAATGGGAGGGTACCCATCCGAACTAGCTTGGCTTTGGCTTGAACCTTTTTAACCACTTCAATAAACTGACCATCTCCTTTGACTAGGTCATCTTGCGAAACCTGTGAGGTGCAACTGTCAGTTGAAGATATTGAGCATATGACAGAGTAAAGTGCTCAAAAAGCTTCACACACATACAAAGTCATATGAACTAATGTAAATCAATCACAATTCACATATGAATAGATTGAATCACGAGGGAAACAGCTCCAGTTTGTCTGCACCAACACAACAGCTGGATGCACAACATTCCTTTAAAGAGCGTAACCAGTAAAGAACACTGCCAATAATCTAATATCAAGATCAGATTATCTACAGAACAGCAAGATGAAACAAGAAATTTCTTAAGGGGACAGATATACCTGCAGAAAACCCAACAACCAACCCCGCTGAGCCTTTCCTAAGCATCTGACAGCCTCAGACCACTCCTCCACAGGACTCAAATGCTCCACTTCCATAACAGCGGCAAAACCCAGTACTGGCAACAAGGAAAACAGCACCTCCATGCACCTTTCAATGTGGGATGTGTAGTCTACAGAGTCAAGAGAAGCTTCATCCAGGCACTGATAAAGACCCTTCCAGCATGAAATCCGCAACCCTGAGGTAGCTGAAGATAAGTACAGAGTGACATCACTGAACAGTTTCTCGAGCCTGGAACCTGAGAACACTTTTATCAGGTCTGCCAGATGAACGAGCAGACATGATTGCAAATTCAGATCAAGCGTCCTAAACCTGGACAGGACAGAGAGCTCATCAAGGAAAGTTAAGAGCGGATCAAATTGCTTTGCATGAGCTAACGAAAACTGCAAACATTCCTCCCTGAGGATTCCTTTCTTGAGAGCTGAATCTGGCAGTAATAACTCAGCAACTTGAGTCTCGTATCTCATGCAGCGTCTAATAATTGCACCCCAATCCAAGACTGGCAACCTAGGAGCACGTGAAAGGCACCTTAACACGGTAACTACACTGCCAACATGTACAACAGTACCTGTCTGAACTTAAGACGGTCAAGAAATTAGTTTTCCGGCCAGCAATCTTTTTTGGGCACTCAATTTTCTGTGTATGTAAGTGTGCGTGTGGATGTGAGAGAGAGCGAGAGAGAGAGAGAGAACCAAGGATTGGCTCCCACCCCATATTAACATGTAGAACACAGTGTCATGAAGGTGATCATAAGTATTTTCTTGGATTACAAACATAATTCTCACTTGTAACTAAAACAACATAATACTGCAAAACTGTAATCAAGTGATAGCTCAATCCTCTTACAAGACTCATTTCTTTCATGCAAGTAGATATGCAACAGAAGTGAACTTGGCAACCTATTATATAAAATAATAGGAAGAACGATAATAATAATTCTAATAGAAGAAAATTATAGATTTCGCATCAATATACAATCACTCATAACTTCAAACCTACCACCCACCAACAGGAGTATATAAAAATGATATCAGCAGTGAGAAGAAATGGCAGTATTGACAAGCATACTGTAAAGCACACATATATCTTTGTCTTTCAAGGAACCACTTGAGAAGACAATGAAGCTTTAGGGTAGCACCAATTCATCGTGAACTGCAGAATCATAGCTAAGACCTACCTCAGAAACACTCAGATGCATTAACCAAAGACACAGCCTCATAACTACACTGTCCTCAGAAAAACTTTGAGAGACAGATGTTGAACCGGCTGCATTATTCTTGATACTATTGCCGATGTTCTGAGGTTCATTAGACCACAAATGATGGCGAAGAAATGAAACTGCCCATGCTGCATACTGTTGAAGCTGACGGTCATCAGAATTCTGGGCTACAAGAAATATCTCTTGCATCAGTGATGTCAAATTTGGCTCAATAACAGGGCTTGAAAGAAGAGGACCCCTGAGATAACGAGTTTCCTGTCACCAAATGAAAGAATATTTATTGGTACACATTACCGAATAGAAAAAGGATATCAGAGAACTATCGTGGTAAGAACAGCAAAAACTACCTTTTGCTGATAACCATTTGGCATTGTTAGT
Organism: Casuarina equisetifolia; assembly: GCA_028551475.1. Classification (NCBI taxonomy): domain Eukaryota; kingdom Viridiplantae; phylum Streptophyta; class Magnoliopsida; order Fagales; family Casuarinaceae; genus Casuarina; species Casuarina equisetifolia. The sequence continues at coordinate 17,781,232 of CM052355.1, forward strand.
GGATGTACGCGAGCCAAAATCCCAGCACCTGCTCCCATAGCATTAACAACTCCAAGCAACCCACCAAAATGAACGGGAGGAGGATAAGGATTGGAATAACATTTTCTAAATAATTCTAGTAAATCCTTGACAAATTCAAGTTCAATAGAATGCACTCCTTCATTCAAAATACAGGCAAGGAGGCTTCCAGATCCAATGCATGATGCCATCAACAAATTTAGATGAAAACTTCCAGATCTTTTAACCGAAACTAACTCAGCAATGAGCTCCCTATAGCCATTCATTAGATGATCTAGTTCATCATCATCCATCAGTTCTACTCTCTGACAGAAAGACACTACAATTGGAAGTGCAAGACAGGATCCCACGGCCAATATAATCTGAGGACCTTCACTGCAAGAACTATAAGAATGAACTTGAGTGTTCATATGGGGAATCCATGATCTAACCAAGCCTTTTACCTTGATCACAGCATCATGTGCCCCAGCTCTGTATAATGCACCGACAGAGCTTGCCAAACCAAGAACAAGTCCAGAAACACCCCAGATATCTTCCTCCAAGTCATTGCAGTTCTCACTGGACAGGCCAGCAGCTCTACTATAATCAAGATCATACTTGTCTGATGGGAAATATGTAGAAAGACTCTCTAAGATATCAGATGAAGACTGAGAGAAGGCACATAACGTGAGAGATAAGGCCCTTAGTATCATTCCTAGTAACTCCGATTCCTGCACCTCTTTGGTTTCTTTGTCCAAGTCAGAGTTACCAGGAGTTTCAACCCTGGAAAGAAGATCTTGGCATGCAAAACCCAAGCCGACACCACAAGCTCCTTTGACAAGGATGTTTCTGGTACTACCCAAAACCTGAAACCAGAGCAGTATCAGACAGCAAGACTCCAGATCATTCAGCAAACTAATTAAAAACATATTGAGCAAAGACAGAACTCTTGGTACCACTAAAATATCAGTGCCTCTGCTTCTATTTGAGTTAGCATAGGAGTTAGATGCCTAAGCTATCCAAGAACATATCAAAGAAGTAACAACTAAATTCTTAGTTTCTACAAGTTCCAAAGAAGAAAATTTGATAGGGAAGAAAAGAAAAAACTATACCAGCAGGCATAAAAGTTTGGCTACAGATCAAACATCACTGACTTAGGAGCTGGAAGTGATGAGGTTTGGTGAAATCTAAGGCACCTACTTGTAATCTCAGAAATTACATTTCAAACCCTTAAGTATTTTTAAATGACAGAATACACCAAAAACTTACACGCCATCATCAATTAAATACCTATGTAAGAAAACTATACCCACATCCGAAGTAAACTGTGGATGGGAATTCAAGAAGAGGTTCCACTTCTTAAGATTGAAGGCAATGGCTAAGCATATAATTAAAACAATACTTTGAGACAAGATGGAAATGACACCAGACAATACATGTGACATATTTTCAAAGGTTATAACTACTTCTTCATATTAAGCAATTTTATATGATGATAAAGTATTTTACTCCACAAAAGGCACCAAGCTGAATTGCTGCTTCCTTATAACTTGACTGGTCTTAGCCAACAATGTCAAGAAATGAAAAATTATTTGGTTACGCATAGAGTTTTGAGAAATACCATGCGCAATTAAATTATATTTCTTTAAAAAAAAAAAAAAAAAAAGAACTGTTCACACCTCAACAAGTCCACTGACGATCTGAAATTTCTGCTTACGATCAGTTAGATGAAGGCAGCTTGAGATCAATCCAAGAGAAATTGCAGCTGACCATTGGCGGTGTTCATGTTCATGTTGGAACAACCAATTTAGCAGAAACTCCGAAGCAGTTGATTTAACACCATGGGGAGATGAAGGCAAGACCTGATAGGAGTGACATTATTGATTAAGAAATCCATTACAAAAATGTCGAGTGCAAAAAGATACTTAATAGCATCACGTGAGGCAGCAGGGTTCTTGGTCTGCCGAATTGATCCAAAATTTTAAATTTTAACGAGGCAACAATCACATTTTCTCAAAGTATCTATCGTGCCTTACTACCAAAGTTTACGTATTGCATCTTATGATTTCATGGAATTTACAATGAATTTATTTTGTGACGGTTCTTTTGTCTCCATACATTTCCTTTGACGGTTGAGTGAAAATATGCATAGCAGTCAGATAATGAAATCTAGAAAAAGATACACAATCATGTAAAGTCCTTACCGAACAAAGTGCACCAATGGCTAAAGCAATATTTTCAGAAGATCTGGGAATTGCTTCTTCAGCCAGTCGCATCATACTCTGCATGGTAAAATCAGTAAAAAATTAATAATAGCTTGCATATCATGTTTGGCAGTAAATCACTCTAAAGTTAGAATATATAGATACTAATCATGAAGCAGCACCATGAAAGACAAAGGAACAGTCAACCTTAAGAATATCATTAGCAGCTTTAGAAGATTTATCCAAGACAACATGAGGTGATTTGGCATCAAAATACAAGGTATCAGCTCTTATCCAACGTCTAACAAAGGGTTTCCATGACTGCAGCGAAAGGAGTGCTAGAGAAACATTTCTGGATAGCTGAAGAGATGCTGCGATTTCCAGCATTGCATTCTCATACCCAGCATGTGGATCTTCTAATCCCTGGACAACAAGAAATGTTAAGAGTTTATCCCCAATAAAAGGATATCATTTATTGTGATTTGCTTACTCTTGCTGCCCCTCGGTTGTCCACTTGTTTAGGAGTGAAGGAAAGGCATAACAGAGCTGCACCAGGTAATTCTCTGAAATTACTTCTGTCCCCTGCAAATGCAAAGTTCAAAAGATCAGAAAAAAATAGGGTAAGGGAGGGGATTCTATGCTGTTAAAATGCATAAGAAGAAATCACCAACATAAAAACCTTTTTTGAGTTACCAGCAACTCTGCTAAATCCCAAAATCTTTTGTAACATATGACTTAACTCGTCCACCTCTGTTATTTTTCCTTTTTATTACAAAAGCACAAGCATTATTTATTGTGAGGGCACTTTTAATGGACTAGTAAGTCCATGTTACCTGAAGAGAAGATAACCTGAGGAAATACATCCAGCAGCTTCTCAATCTTACTTACAGCAACCTTTTTCTCCTTGACCAATCTTCGCCGAGTGCTGAAGCATATCAACAAAAGTTTATAAGTATGTCCCAAGCGTATGAAGCAGTTAAAAATTAGAAGGAAACCTGTGGCTTACATGTGCTCATATTTTATGATCTTGACTAGAAATTCTTCCATGGCCTTGAGCACACTAGGGTTGGTCTCAGAAAAGAGCAAGTCTGTGGTTCTTTTCTTGAAATCAGGAATATAATTATAAATATATGATACCTGGGAAAATTTTATAATGTGAGACGACTACATCAAAAAGAAAGTAAATTCAAATGCAGAGAAAGCAGGCATTATCAGCAGAGAGAGAGAAAAACTAATCATTTGATAAGATTCACGTATTAAGTGCAAAAGATGATCAGAACTGGCTGAAGTTGAATGTAACCATTTGCAAAATTACCTCGTAATGGATCAAGGACTCAAAAGCAGAGGTCCTTGCCTTTGCCCATTGTAATCCATGATCATGTTCACTAAAGGTACCAATGCCCCATAAAATCAGCAAAACATTTGATGAAGCTTCTGAGTATGCTTCAGCATCCATTGCACCCCACCTTAGCAGAAGGCAAATGCTGCCAGTAAAAAAAAATAAATTAAAACGCACTAAAATTACACTGCATTTGAAGAAATGATAACAAAATTTCTTAAGAAATATCAGAAACTTTAACCATTTGGCCCACAAATGACATAGACAGCAAAGTTAATATAAAGTAGAAGCAACTCTGCCATTCAAATTAATGTACAAAGAGAGCATATTGTTGCAGAAAATGAATGTATAATAGAAAGGGCAAACGAAATCACTATTTTAGCAAGGGCTCAGGGAGACAATTTGTCTAAAATTACGTGGACATTTGGAAATGACATCAAAATCAATACATGAAAAACCTTCTATTTTATTTTTTATGTGCCAGGTTAGACATCGAATATTGTTGATGCTGGTTGTTGGTGCCTAAAGGTAGCAAAGGGCAAGGCAATCCCTTCATTAGTTGAATACAACATGGGTCCTAATTTCCAAAAAATTTCCCCAGCATTAATTGAGGGTCAGAGCCAGCCAAATGAACCCATAATCCAAACCAAAGACCACAAGCAGGGACATACTTACCTATGCGCAAGAATTGGGTCAGCAGAGTAATCTAGCATGTCCTTCGAAATGACCTCCCAGGCTGTATAAAAATCTGGACAGACACAATTCAATTCCTTTCAGAAACCTATTCATTTGTGAAAGAAGGAAATTGAAATCTATATTAAAAATTATAGCTGAAAAATTCCATAAAATAGATCAATAAATTTAAGCATTCAAAGAAGTACAAATGGATTCTTAAACCCTGATATCCTGTGTCTCAGATACATTTTTCTTTCCATATTGGAGCATCACTTCGCATTGCCAACAAAAATTAGAGTTTCAGAAACACTAGGAGTAGAAAATACAAACTGAATTGCAAATCATTAAAAAGCGTGAATTGGCACCTATATAGATATAAGGATATTCTCAATAAGAATTAAGTAAACTGAAAGAGAACATATAGCCAACCTCAGTGTAAGACACTAAAGAGATGATAGAGAGAATGCTTATCTGAACCCAACCAAGGTTTTATTATTCACCAAACTGCTGGAGACGACTTTACAACCAATCCAGATAGTTTCAAGATTATCATCCAAGGTTTCAAACAAACAGTTAAACATTGAAGTGACCATAGATAGGACAACCATAGCTACGCATTGATAACATCTTTATAGCCAATTAAACCTTTTAAGTGTGAAAATAATCACTAGGTGCAATAAAAGCAGCATTGAACCAACTTATACATAAATTTCGTTATTGGATCCTTAGTTCACCCATGAAAATGCCTTGCTTGATGGGGAGTAAATAGCAGTCAGAGGTCATAGGATCTCCTGGCAGTTTTTGATTGCATGGAGTCTATCTTCAGAGTCTAGATCACTGTGAGGTGCTTAATGCTTTAATAACAGCATATACATGTGTGTGCACATATCTAACCAAAACACTGAAATTTAATGGCACACAAGATATTATTCAAGTTAAAAGGTTATTCTAAGTCAGACCTATCTTTTATAGTAGAAAACAGACAAAAATAAATGATGGATCTTATGTATATCTCGACCTGTCACTATAAATCAGAGGAAGATCAAATACCATTCACGACATCAGCAGTGGTTGCTGAAGGAAAGGTAAGGTTTTCAAAGATTCAGCAGATATGTTCAAAAAATTAAAAAAGACAAATTTCATAGTCCAGGGTACGGTCTAGAAAATAAATGGGAAACAGAAAAAAGAATTTAACTTCATGGAACAATTAAGATTACCAATCACATCAGCTTCACAAAGGTGGGCAAGACTTTGGAAACCAAGAGCTTGAATCATGGGATCCCGGCTCTCAATACAAGCCTATGGATCCAAAGATGAAAAGAATTGATTTATAACTACAAGAATAGACCAAGCAAAAACAGACCAAATCTGAAAACACATACCGAAACAGACATGATAAGATCCACACCCCTATCAGGGTTTCTTCTACAAACATCCCGTATGGAAGCAGCGATACTGACACAAATATTTCTCTCAGATATAAATTCGACAAACCTTTTTGGAAGTAGCATGCCCTAAATATTCAGAAGTAAAACATAATTAGAAGTTAAACGCAAGAACAGAGAAAATGGCAATTGGTTTTGATATGAATCTAAAAGAACAGTTCATCTCTATTGTCATAAAAAGATGCTACTATACTTTGATGCATTATGATTTGGCACAGAAACCAATATCTATATTACTAATATTGTTTATCACAGTGCCCCGTGCAATCCTCAGATTATCTACATCTTGTTTCACCCTCTACTTTCAAATTCTTGTAGTATTAATTAAACAATTAAATTCACCATTTCCTATTAGATTAATTTTTCCAAATAATTGAAAGTTTAATAAAATATTATAAAACAACTAATGGTTTCAAATCTTAATTTTTCAGTTTATCTCCATCTTCCATTGAATATTTCATATATAAGGCTACATTTTTAAACAGATTTGAACTCACATTTTAAAAGAAGTAGAATAAAATCATAATTTCTTATTAGCTTAATTTTAGGAGTAATTGGTGATTTATAAATCAACAAAAGCTATATGCCATCAGCATATATGAAAACAAGCACAACAAGTTCTTACTTGCAGACTTCCAAAGGCACGGTCATTGTTCTCCCAGGTTTGACAAAGCAAACGAGTGGCTGTAGCATATAATGTTCTGAATATGAAACAAAAACTAGTAAGATACACTTAAAAAAACTAAGCGGCCTATGCAATTGGACATGTTATATTCATATAATAACAAACAACTTAAGTGGCACCAAACCCCACTGGAATTTCACATGAGACCAAGACCTAGATGACAAGCCCACTAGATATTGCGGAAAATCATCAGTTGAGAAACCAGATACAGCAAAATAGAAGCTTTAATATATTGAGAGGCATGGGGATGGTTCAAGGTTCCATTTTGTTTGAAAGAACAGCACAAGATATTGAGATTATAATATTGTGAATAAACCACTATGAATAGTAACGTGAGAATGTAAGAGACATGCACTAAATCCAATCAATGGAAGCTCTCCAGGAGCCAAATAACCTCTCAAGCAAGGAAGCTTCGAACTCACAAGTTAATATATTATGAGAAGTTGATCAAATCATATAATGTGCCTATAGAGTCTGTTTTGCTCCTCAAATGCCCAGGATGGTATATATAATAATGCTGGAAAACCTCAACAGACATATCTCAGGACAATGAGGTATTTGCAGATCATAGCCCCATGTTTACTGCTGCATTCATTTCATTTTTCAAATTAAGATATATAGCCATCCGTGCAAAAAAGCTATATTAAACATTCTTCAAAGTACTTTGGGCTAGTGCAAAATAATGAACAAAAAGCATGATAACATTTCACTCTCAAGTCATGGCCTCTGTTCAGCTAAATGTGAATCAAGTGATCATTGATATTAAATTCTGATAGAAACAAAATAAATATCATATCTGTTAATGGATATCATCCATATTAAAGAAAAAAACAGTCCAAAAGTAGGTTGTCCCAAGGTCAGGCCACAATTAAGGATCTTCAGAGCACATACGGCTTCGCATCCTTGTGAAGCATTGGCAGGATAGTTTGAACTACAAGTGGAATCATCACAGAATGTGAGGCAACTGATGGAAGCATTCCCAAAATCTTTAGCTGCAAAAGCAGTTAAGAAGGGAAGATAAAGATAATCATTATAAATGAGAGAATCAAAAAGAAAAGCTAATCCATCCTGAATTAAAAAAAAAAGAGAAATGAGGGGAAAAAAAACCAGCATAGTTAAGGAAAACTAACCAACATACTATGGCTTATAACATCATTCCTGGTGAATATATTACTGTAAAATAAAATTGCTAACAATAACGGAACTCCCAATTTAGCATCCATAACGCCAATAGCAGCCAAAGAATCTAGAGCCGCACTCCCTTGTGACTGATGCATCACCAAGACACCAGCAACAGCACTGAGCAACAAGGGCATTTCTACGAGGCAAGTAGTGGAACAAGGTCACCATGACGCAAAAGAACCTTCACCCTTAAAGAAATTACGCAAACCATAACTCCCAATTACTACAAGCAAAGGAACGAAATCAACTACCAGTTACAAACAATTCTTGAGACCGAGAGAGAGGTAGGGAAGTTTTTTGTCTGTCAACGATCCATAAAGAGTACTGTCTTAGTTGAGATGTCCAAGTTCTTGGTAAATTAAGCATTTCTTTTCCATCAGCTTCACAACTAGAAGCAAAATTTAAAAAGAAGAAACTGGATACTGAATACTGATCCTGAAAAACAGAACAAGATTAAATTGTATAGTGCTGACACAGTTAGTTATCCACATCAATCTGTTCCTAAAATTTGAGCATCCTCACCCTACATATGATTATTTGAAAAGCAATTGTAGTGATTGTTGGGCTGAGCCAAGTTACATAATAAATTCAGGACAGAAATCATCAATCAGAAAAAGAGATCGTGTTTAGCACTTATAAAGTATTCTGTTCAACATTCTGCTTAACACTAAAATAGGTAATCACAACATCAAAGAAAACATCATTTCAAACAATGAGAAGATTCAGATAGAGATGACTAGAACAAAATAAAATAAAAAAAGGAAAACCTGAAACCATAAATGTTGCAAAAGCCTGAAAACTATATATCCAGGTGTACTCAAAGAAGGAAACACCCTTTTCATCGCCTGTTCCTTCTTTGGTGCCGCAGACACTTTTACCAAGAGCTTTTCCAATGTAACAAGCAAATCAGTGGCTGCCCCTTTGATTGACTTAGAAGGAGAAGACATAAGACTAATGATAGGGAATACAAATAAAAGCTCTTCACTTAGAACAGATGCAGTCCTGCCAATATCATACTCTGCAAGAGATACAATAACATAAACAAAGAACATGAAAAAGTAAGAATCACTAACGAATTAAAACAAACTGAGGAACACAATCAGAATAACATGCAAGATGAACGGTGAGAACAGCTGTTATTAAAAATAAAAATTGAGTAAAGCAAGCATAAATAACAACTTAAGATGAGACAGTTAATGTTAACAAGAAATAGATAAATAGGCTCATAATAGACTGCTGATCAAGTGGATTTTTTGGTGCCCAAAACATAAAAAGATTAAGCAACTACACAAACATTCTTGAGGAATATCATGACTTCAAGTTTACAAAAACCAACAAACTTAAAACTAAGAAACTATAGTTTAAAATGCGTCAGGTACAACATTGATATCAATTATAAGAATAATTATGAACTCGTCAGTTTCACATACCATTTTCACATTTCCACTCTAAGAGGAAGTGAAAAAACTTCAGTATAGAAAATTGTTCATGTTCAAGCTCAGACTGAAGGAGAAGCACAAACAAGGATAGCACACTTGATGATAACACAGGCACAAATTGCAGCCCAAGATCTTTCTGGACAAACATTAAGCGCTTCACCAATTCAACTATGGGCTCCTTCCCACCAGAGTGCCTCTGGTGACATATGGATAAAGAAAGAACAGTCTCTAACAGTTCCACCCCACACAGTTGTGCTTCATTCATCAGCTGCTAAAATGGAGATACACAACGAAAAAATGAGTCGTTAAGATGGAAACAGGGTAGTGCAGCATCTGAATATATACTATGCATTCAGCCAGCAGAGTGGACCCACCGCAAGCAAGAAATAAATCTTTCACAACTACAAAAGTATACTGAAGTAAAGCTATAAGAACATACCAATTCTCTTCCAGCCAAATTTCTCAACAACACAATATAAGTGTCCACCATACATTCCACAACATATGTAAAGTTGCTAAATTCCTGAGAATTATCAAGAAAAGGGAATCTAATTAGCACAGAACTGCATGAAAACAATGAACTCTTTACCTATACAAACTCCCTTAACAGAAGCAAGTGAAGCCAACATGGATAGTACTCTGCCTTATGAGTATGCTTACTTCTGAATTTCTGCATGGAAGATAATTGATGCATTCAATTAGGAGCTTAAAAACTGGCATTGCCTCATCAGGGAACAAGCAAGAAAGAGATGCCATTGATGATATTAAATGCCTTGCAAACGAAGAGGATGATGATTCTGAAAAGGGTATCCTCAAAATCGAATAATTCAAAAAGGGCCTTAAGAATTCGCAAGCCTCCACCATTCCCAACTGCCTATTCTGAGTTATGAACAGTAATACTTGCTGCATGAGCTCGGACTGAACCTCGGGTCGAGATGAGAGAATCTGCCACCAATTTTAAACAAAGCTTGAAGGTTCAAATTTCTACAATAAGTTAGCTGCACTGGAATCACTATTCGTAGATTATGCTGATGGAAAATCTCGTGCCAAACGCGTGACATTTTACTTTAAATATAAAGATGTCTTCTGATACCACGTAAAACAGTAGTTACAAAAGCTTAAATTGATAGAAAAATGGTTCATGTGATTACTTAACCAATATCACTCTAGCATTATTCAAAGCTTCCAAAAACTAAGACATGCTCTTAAAAAGACCATTCATTTCTGGTACCTTGACAAACGGGTGGGCCTCCGTGGAACCAATTCTCCACGGGCCATTGTGCTTCTGAAACTCAAACCGAATCAGAACGCCCAGCGCCTTAACGAAAAGGTCGACGAATTTCGGGTCGGATCCTTCGAGGGCGGACTGGAGCTCTAGCAACCCGCGAGACGTGTCCATTTGAGAGTCGGTGACGAGGCGGCATAGCTCGCGAACCGATTGGTCCACAACGGCAGGGGAAGGCGATTGGAGGCACTGAGAGATGGCCTCTCGTCCGGGTTCCGATTCGGAGTCTAGAGACTTCGGGGCGGAGCGGAGCTTCGAGAAGATGGAGATTACCGCGAACTTTTGGAGCGAAGGTTGAGGCACTCGGATCCTTTCGAGTAAAGAAGCGTACGAGTCCATAGAGAGAGAGAGAGGGGAGAGAGGAGAGAGAGAGTCAGAAAGAGTGGAGTGTCAGTAGTGCAAAGGAAAACAAGACGGGGACGATGGCGGTTAGCAGAGAGTCAAATTTTGATATCGGAAATATTAATACCTGCAATAGTTGTCAACCAACAAGACATCTAATGTTCAAATTATTAGTTAGTTATTTAGGCTAATAAAAGTTACTTTCGTAATATTATCTAAATATTAAAAACTTAGTAATTAAAATATGTTCAATTTTGTTGAGTCTCTCTATCCATATAGATGCTCAAATGTTTCTCTTAAAAATCATAATTTTGTGTAATCTTTTTTTTTTCTTATGAATTTGATTTCAAAAAGGAGCAAAATTAACATACGTAGAGTCAAAGTTTGATGTATTTAACATAAACAAAATACTCATAAGTTGATATTTGAATCATCATCTCTTTATTTTTTGTTACTAAGTATTCATAAAGAATTATACTTACACTTTAAGGTAGATTATTTTTTTAACATACAATTCAAATTTGGGATGACAATAAGTAAAATACTTGATACTTTGGGTGACAAATAAAATTAACTAAAATCATGTGCCTATTTGCCTGTAATTAATTAATTCTAGTTCTTGTTTTTTATGTTATTTTATTTTTGGTGAGGGACGCGGCCGCCCCAGGCCTTAGAATGGCCCCGACCCAAATCCAAATAAAACTCAGCAATGTAGCGCTGTGAGCCCTTTATAAGGAGTCGGTCAGGACCGGAGGAAGAAAGAAAGAAACATAAGAAAGACTTGGTTCCTCGCGCGCGCGCACTGTCTGACTCTGCCTCTGAATCGATTCATCAAACGGGAGGATGTCGCTGACGGAGCTCGACGACGATATGGTGCTCAGCATGGCAATTGGAGCAGTTTTCTCGGACTTCGTAAGCTTCTCTTCCCCCTTCAATCTCCCTATCCTTTCTCTATTAATCAGTCTTATGTTTTACTTGTATGATTAATTTTCTGCTACCACGGCACACCTAAACTATTAAATATGTCACTTTGTAGTGGGTGAATTGAGAATTTTTGTAGTGAAAAACCCTTTTACTTTCTTTTAGTTGCAAGCTGTAGTGTTGAGTTACTGTGACAATTTTCAGGTTGGGAAGATAAATTCGCTTGATTTCCATCGGAAGGAAGATTTACTGGTTACAGCCAGTGGGGACGATTCGATCCGATTCTATGACATTGCCAATGCTAAGTGAGTTCACTCTTATGGGATTATAGCAAATAGTATGTGTTACATGTGTACTGTCAATATAGCAAAAAGGGGGTTCTTTTTTTCTCTCGGGAGAGGAGTTGGGGGGGGGGGGGGGGGGGTGTGGTATTAAAATTGGAGTAGATTGCTTTCATTTGAAGTGTCAGTTATTGTTGGACTTAAACTTGGATGCTAAACTGCGTTTGTACTTAAGTAATGTGTATAGATAAAGCTTTATCGTTTGGTTTCACGCCAATGAGATTTCAAATTTTGGGTATTGCCATCCAAGAAGGTTAGCTTCCGTGAAAATGGTTGGAATGCCATCCCAGAAGGGTTCTCTTTTGCATGTGAACCACCCGCTCTTTCCCATAACCGATGAAAGTTTACAGATTACACACTTAAATTTTAGGTTTGAATATCCGGTAATATTGGAACTTAAAGGGGTACACTCTTTTATTTTGTAACTTCCTTTTACTTTGGGATAGTTCAGAAAAGGAAGTACACGATCGATTGTTGATTCGGGGGCTATGTTTTAATCTTTTGAAGTAAGATCAGACGAATCACTGAACAACTTTTCTGCGGTTGTTGTTTTTTTTTTCCTCTTATTTTATCTTCTTTTTTTTTCTCTTGACATTTGTTATAAACTGCAGGTTGCTGAAGACAACATATCACAAGAAGCATGGTGCTGACCGTATATGCTTTACTCACCACCCTACCTCTCTAATATGCTCTTCAAGATACAATTTGGAATCCACTGGGGGTGAGTTTCCGATTGTAAAGTAGATGGTTTGAAGTGTACGTCCAGTTTTTCTATGTGAGAAATAATGCCTTTTTTTTTTTGGTTTAACTTTCCAGAATCACTGCGGTATCTATCAATGTATGATAATAGGTGCCTTCGCTACTTCAAAGGGCATAAAGACAGGTAAGGATTTCATGACTTAATGGAAATTTATTAAGAAATGGGAAAGTGTAACTTCTTATCCATTTATTAAAAAAATATGCTTGTTATCTTACCTTTGAATGAAGCAGTAGAATCCTTACATTTTGGGGAAAGCAGTTTAAATGAAGAAAAAACCAATACCAGATCCAAGCATGCAAGAAGACCTCTTTATTTTTTTGAAGTGTGTTTGATGCATGTCAAACGCTTCCTTGCTTTCCTCTTTATGTGGCAAATTGTTTTGCTTGCCATCACATGATGGATATGCACGATTTGGACGTAAAGCTATCAAGGGTGGCAATTCTTTCCCTCTTTTTCTTTAAAGGCCATGATACTAATTTTCTCAAATCTGTTGCTGTAGGATCGTTTCCCTATGCATGTCTCCAATTAATGATAGCTTCATGTCTGGTTCTCTCGATCATAGCGTCAGAATATGGGATCTTCGTGTAAATGCTTGCCAGGTTAGTTTCTGTTTTCCTTTTTCTTTTTTAACAATTCAAATGAAAATTGAGGGGAGTATCGAGGTGGGTTTGAGAAGCTTGAGGTGTGCATAACTAATCAAATGAAGATATGTCTCTAGCCCCCAACCCCCACACACAAAAGAGAGGAAAAAATGGTTGCACTAATCAGTGGACAGTTTTAAATGAAAAAAAGGACGTGATTATGATTTTATGCTTACCCTTATAGTTTTCAGGGAATTCTTCGGTTGCGTGGTAGACCTACAGTGGCATATGACCAACAAGGCCTAGTCTTTGCTGTGGCAATGGAAGGGGGTGCTATTAAATTGTTTGATTCACGTTCCTATGACAAGGTCCTTACACATATTGCTATTGTTCTAGTTTGCATTGTCCAATTGTACATCAAATTCATCATTGATGTTCTAAATGCAGGGTCCCTTTGACACCTTTTTAGTTGGTGGAGATACAGCTGAGGTCTGTGATATCAAATTTAGCAATGACGGAAAATCAATGTTATTGACAACCTCAAACAATAACATTTATGTTCTTGATGCATATGGAGGAGAGAAGGTAGCGCTTCTTTGTAATGTTGATTATATTTAAGTTCATGAATAATATGTCTTGGAGCTTTGGGAGTGTATGTGCATATAAAGCCTGTGAACTCTCTCATAGGCTGATTGAAAGTGGACCTACTGATTTTGTTGTCTGCTTGGGCACGTTTAATTTATATGTTTATAGTAACTTGTCTATGCTTCACTCGTGCAGCGGTGTGGGTTCAGTTTAGAACCATCTCCAACAGCAAATATAGAGGCTACTTTTACCCCAGATGGTCAGTACGTGGTCTCAGGTACTTAATTATGCTATTTACAATTAAGTAACATGTAGAATCTAGAGCATGTTAAGATATTTCCTTCACTCCTCTTCCCAATTGACCTGGCAATGTCAGCTATTAGGAGAAACAAATAAACAGTAGAACTAGCCATATCTTTGGGACATTTTGAACTATAAATCGTTGTTTCATTTTCAAATGCAAGAGAATACTGATTGTTAGATTTATCAGTGAAGTTTCCACAAACTCAGAGTCAATATTGGATTATATTACCACGTATCTGTATTCCTGGTTTATGTTTTGTTTCGTTTCCTATAGGAGTTGCTAACTATTGTTCTGTGAACTATGAATATTAACCATCCTTGACAATCACGTGCCCTTCCCAAACCGACCTCAACCACAAGTAATATTGGTCTTGTAGGTTTGTGTGTGATGGTTTCTGTTTTGCTCCAGTTTTTGTACTAAGTAGCCCACATCATTCCCCAATACTTTGTAACCCATCTTTCTGAGAACATTAGATTTTGAACCTTGAGAAGTGATCAATGACTTGATTATTTTTTCAAAAAAGATTTATTTTTTATTTTGTTTGGGACATCACAACTCAGCAAACTTTTTCTCTTTGTTTTAAGGTTCTGGAGATGGAACCCTGCATGCCTGGAGCATCAACACGAGAAATGAGGTATCACTCTGTTCTTTTCTTAATGAATTATTGGTGCCTGGCAAGGCATGAAGATGGATCTTGATCTTTTGGATTCCACCTATTTAGTTTTTGAAGCTGTCAACAACTAGGATTAATGGTCCTCCGAAAGTAATTGGTTTAGGATACTTGCCTTTAGATAGAATGATGGATCTGAGTGCATTCTCTTGTGATCATTAGAAATATTTATATTGGAATCCCAGCGAGAACACAAAACCATTTGTGATATGTTGTGAAGTCAAGCTCTCTTTATCGCTTCATCGTGTCAAAGTTTGGAACTGGACCACTCGATCTATAGCATGTTTCTGAAGGGGCTTTGGTCGTTTTGATTGCATTATAGTGTTAGATAGTTTGCCCTCCCAAAGACCAGAGGCTAACCAGTGTTTTTGACTTTGTAGGTGGCATGCTGGAACAGCCACATCGGTGTTGCGTCTTGCTTAAAGTGGGCTCCTCGAAGGGCCATGTTCGTCGCTGCATCAACTGTTCTAACGTTTTGGATACCAGACACTTCGAAGTCTAACCCTGAGCCTGGTTCACTGGACGCTGAAGCTACAAATCAATCGGAACACACGTCTCACTGAGCTCACATTTTTCCACGCTTGCTTAAATCAACTTTCTGGGACTATAATGGATTGGTTTAATTTAATGCAGCCTGTCTCGGTCTTGGTCAATCCTTCTCCCTGTATATTGTCGGAAATTTGTAAGCTCAGAACCCTGTTGATCGGAAATGTTAGTGAAGTATGTGAATTAAGTTGATTAACAACTTTCATGCCGATTTAGATCAAAGGAATCGCAGTGTATGGTTGTTCCTAGAAAATTGAGACAAATCCACGGTCTTCTTGTGTTTATACTCGAAACCGGTTGATTCCCTTTTATTTTTGGTTATTTAAGTTTCATGAATAACTTGAGTGACACATTAATGAGATTCCCGGAGAAACAACACCAGTTATTTTCTGCTTTTTTCTTTTTATATTATTGGCAGGCTGGTGATTTGCGCTGTCGAGTGACCCAGGTCCTGTAAAGAGAGGCTGAAAACAGACGGATTCTTTTAGACATTGAGAAAGAACATCAACAGAATAAGCAGCACATTTGAACCCAATAATGGAGATCATAACTCACAAAACTAAATTCCGATGTACCTTCAAACACTGCTAAGTATTACAAGAACACAAAACATGGGACCTATAAAACCAACATGAACACTCATAAAAGGAACCCTTCAGAGGTCAATCCCTTCAATTCCATCTTCCGTCCCACCCTCGCCGCTCTTTAGGTCGTTCCCTATGCCTTTTCATGTCTCCTTCCCTCGTGGGCCCTGGTCTGGATCTCTTGGCCGACATCCTTGGTCTTCTGCCCCACATAAGCTGCCACGTCCTGCATGCGCCTCTTTGCCTGGTCCATCTCCTGCGGCAGGGACTGCGTCGCTCGCCGGAGGTAATTGAGGACCCATGAGAGCGATGACAGCCCCGTCAATCCTAAAGCTCCTGAGCTTAAAAAGCCGGTAACAGCAAGGCCGACCATGATGGCGGCCGGGACAAGAACCGGACTGAAGATGATAAAGAGTGGGGTGGTCACAGCAAGCCCAACGAGACTGCCAACAAGTGTCAAACCAGCAAGTGCAAGTAGGGTGCCGCCAACAGGGAGGCCCGCAAGGACTGCTACGACTTTGCCCGCTGATGGACCACCTCTTTGGGACTTGGCACCACCGTCATACTGGCCGCGTTGTGGGTGAACTTGGAGCTGCTGTGGACGGTCAGCCATTGGAAACGGTTAAATCTTTTGGATGAGCGAGTGAGAGAACAAGTAAAGGAGTGTACAGGGCTTTTGGAGAGCAAAGAAGCAAGGGAGATAGAAGAAAGAGGGGGGCTGGCAGTGTTATATAAGCAGGGTGGAGCGGCAAGTCTTGACACGTACATGTGAGATGGTGAGTAGGCGCTTTGCATGAGAAACAAGTTTCAGGTTGGCTTTTGGGAAGATAACCGAATAATCGAAAAAAGGGTTAGGAGGAGCTGGCCTTTTTTGCCATGAGGTGTTTGCCACATTTTCGCATCCTCTCCTGCGAGATTACTGTCTGCTGCCTAATGCAATGCAAATCGAACAAGTCGTAAGTGGGCTTGGTCCCTCGCTGGAGAAGTGCTTGCGCATGGTGCGGCGCTGTTTACTGGGTCTAAAAACGATAAAATGGCTTCTTCCATCTTCGGGTTAAACTTGGAGGCCTCGTGGGTTCTTGCCCGTTGCTCATGGATTCCTTGTTTGGATACGTTATTTTGTTTTGATTTGTGAACTTCTGGTTTGGCTCATTGGGCTTAAAAGATTTGACAGAGTTCCAAACCCACCCACCGAAGGTGACAAAAATCTTTTGACCAAAGCCCAGATCCAACAGCCTAGTTGATGTTTTTTATGGGGTGTATGGCACATAATCAAAAATTTAAAGTGCCGTAAAGCTTACCAGAACGCCTATGAAATTTGCGCAGCACCGAGAGAAAGAGCATCTTTTAATGTTTCTGTGAAGAAATACATGAATACTTACTTTTTCAACAAGTTCTTCTCAAGTGAATTATGAACGGACGACCCATGATCCTAGCAAATGATGGAATATCCGCCCATCAACGGACGACTCATGATCCTTTAAGTAAGAAACGAAAACAATAATATTTACTATAAGGGACAAGGAATTAAACCATATGCTTGATTAATGAATCAATTGGGCTTCCTTTCTATGGTTTTGTATTTGCATTATTCTAATTAATTTCATTTACATTGTTACAACTTAAGAGTAATGATCCGTTACTAACCAATAATAAGGCCCTAGGCTCAGAGGGAGGTGAGAATGGGCTATAATGTGGGTTAACCAAAATGTACCACCAAAAACATTAAATCAGAAATATAGTGAAACATTATGATTTAAAAATAATAATTCATAGCTAGCTAATAAGTCTAGCTTTTGGTAAAATGGTTGCGAATTGTTAAACCATTTTACGTATTTGGCAAAGATTAAAAAATGTCATTGAAGGAAATATTTCCGGACAAAGATGAGCTGTCAAGATTTAGAAGTGGGGTCGGTAATGGATGGATCAGGCTTCGAAAGTGTTTAGGCGCGGCAAACCTATCGCTGGTCTGTACTTGGTCATGGGTTTAGCCGTCGATTCAAATTGATCCGAGCTGTCAGAGGATCATGCAAACGGCAAGGGTTGGTAGCTCAAATCCATGAGATTGAGTCGTTCCTGGATTAAACCTCTGGATTGACGCCCTTTTGTCGACCCCTTGTCCTAGCAATTACCGAATATCTTGGTGATTGCGAAGTTGGATTAAAACGAAAGCTAGATTCGAAGAGATCTAAAGCTGTCCTAGCTCAGACCAAGAGAGAAAAATAAGGAAGAAAGCAAGGAATCGTATCCTTAGGAGAAAGACAGTAAAAAAGCTCATCATTTCAAAAGCGTGTCATATTGAAATTAAATAATATAAATCACATGAGTTTCGTAACAAGGTCGTGTATTAAACAAACCGAAGAAGCGGGGTTAATTGTACAAATTTATATAAACTTTAGTTTTTTGGAAGAGAATATTTTTTTTTCTTGAATAATTAATTACAATATTATTGCATTTTTTAAATAGATTTGTTACTATTTTAATCGCCTTTGGGTTTCTAAATTTAGAGATTGCAACAAGGCCTGGTTGAATTTGAAGCTCCCGTGAACCTCTAAACCCGGCCGTTGTCGACCACAATA
The DNA here is from genome assembly GCA_028551475.1 of Casuarina equisetifolia. NCBI lineage: Eukaryota > Viridiplantae > Streptophyta > Magnoliopsida > Fagales > Casuarinaceae > Casuarina > Casuarina equisetifolia. The sequence goes on from CM052355.1 coordinate 17,799,696, forward strand.
GAGGCCAGGGATGACGTAGACCGCATGCACTCATGCAGATGAACAGTGAGGCTTGACTTGGCAAAGTGGATTCGGCTGATCGAGACTGGATCACGTGGGCATGTGCGAAAGCCCCCTTGGCTCGAGCATGTCTTTTCAATCAATCGGCTTAGATTGCAACTTTTGCTATCGATTGCACGTCCTGGTGTTGGACCCTTTGGGTCAGTTCGATCCCTTGGGCGGTTGTGGGTGGCCCATGTATTGGAAAGAGAGGTGGAGGTGACCTCGGACCCATGTCTCGGATTAAGACATTCCAAAATGCTCAATTCTGTTACCGGTAGGCTTATGCAGTGCGCGTGCTGGCTGTTGCATGAGAAAGAGAAACACCAAGCATCTTTGTCAATTTCTATCCCACTTCTCCTCCATCTTTTAACATCTTTTTCTCTTGCTGTAGCTAGTGGGAACACCAAAACATTCCTCGGATAATCTTCATCTAAAAAGAAGAGCAATAAGCTTGTTTGCTCTAAATAAGAACTTAAAACTTTTACAAGCTGGTTGATTTATGGATTCATTCCTTGCATTCAACTTTTTTTTACAGTGTAGACAGTTTAAAGGTCCTTTAAGTCTCAGCACATCGACAGCCTAGTCAGATGATTGATTAAAGCTTGTTTAACTATGCTATTTTCTTCAAGAATTAGTCAAATATGCTTGTTTTATTCCTATTTAGCTTGTCCATAAAGAGAGGCGAGGATGGCGACGTGCTAAGTTTCCCCTCAATTTCGTGACTACTTTTGAAAAACTTGATGGAACAGAAAAAGCATTATTCATGGTCAGGGACCAGTTTGACTTGGACAGGCCTGAATTCTTTAACCTCTCTGCTCTCTAATTTAAACCATAGAACTTGGGAGATGTGCTAAAGTTTAGTGACCTTCGGCTCGTTTAATCATTTATTTGGTTGCAAAGAAGGTTATTACCCTTAAGTTGTAAAGAAAAAGGGTAGAAGAAAATAAAGGTTCATCATCCAAGTATGATCCGCATCGAGGACTTTTTCTACTTTTTTATCTTGTTAGTTCAACCCTCCTCACATGGGAGCACAATCCCTGGTATGGATCCTAAGGGGATAGGCATCTGTGTAACTTGCTGCTTTAGCGGAGGAACTTGAACTTCACACATCCATATATAGTTTATTATGCGTTTTTAAAGGAAGGTTATCTTGGAAAGTCAACAAACTTGCAGTGACACTTTTTCTTTGTCATTGAATGTTATCATATGCTGAATAGAAGCAAGCCCTCATTAAGGAGCTGGGAGATTGATGTGTCAAAAGCAGTAAGAATCTCAAACCAATTTCTGCTCGTTCACACTTAGGCCGTAGCATTCAAGCTGACCAAAAAGGGGAATCCATTAGTTGGATTAGATGTGGGTTTTCTTTTCTCTTTTTATTGTGATTTGATAAGCCATTTGCATTACAGCTGGTTAAGTTCTAACTGGAGCATAAACGTCTAGTCTCAATTCTCGCAAGCATTAGTGGATTGACCAGCATACTTTGCATCAGCTTCCTCTGTGCCAAGCAAATGTCTGGATACATGGCAGGGAAGTTGATGCTTCAAGAGGTGGATACCAAATTGTCCTGTCTGGCGTGATTTTCTTTCAAACTGTTAAATATACCTAATGGTTAACTTAAAAGTTAACTCATTAGTCAAGGGAATACTTTTTACAGTTAAACATTACTTAAGAATTGTATTTTTTTTTTATGCGGGAACTTCAATTCTTAATATTCTCTTGTGTATCAAGTATATATTAAGCTTAAGATTAAATAAGGTAAAAAAAAAAATACACTTTCATACAAATAAAGCATACTTAAAGAATTTAAAGTTAAATGAGAGTTAAACAGATTAACTTGACTATTATATCATATTAGAAGATCCCAAATCTAAACTAAAAACTAGTTCACAAGTTGAGAAGAAATTTTTTACATTTACACATTACTCATTACATCAAAGAATAGTTCACCCGATTTGTGGATAGGCATGTCAAAATCAGGACACCTCATTATATGGCGACAAAACACTCGGCGGATTCTGCACTGCTGAGTGGCATGGACCGTTGAACTGGAGGTTTATTAAGTTCGCGAGGAGGGCTTAAAACTGAACGAGACCCTCAATGAGCTGGAGGTTTATTAAGTTATAGGTCGATGAAAAGGATGACCTGGGGTACCTCTTGAATAGTTTCATTGATTAACAAAAGAGCCAATGTCATCCTTCTGACACCAATCGCCAGCTATAATTGAGCTAAAGAAAGAGTTGGAATATATCAGGGAAGAACGTCATGATCCTTTCTCAACAAAGGGCAGCCTCCCTGCCTTTCTTATAAGACACGCAAACAGAAAGAGAAGTACCAATGTCCATTCTCCCAGAACATACTCAAATAATGCATCAAGGATAGAGTGCAAGATTGGGCTAAGCTTAAACCCACCTCCTCAAAATCTTCACTTAGAAATATTTCCATATTCTACAGCAGAATCTTATTGAGCATATTTAACTTGATAACTATTCAATTAAGAAAGCTTGGGTAGCATCCAGTGATACCACCATATTCTATTGAGCGGATCTTCTAACATAGATATAGCCCAGGCTACACCATGATACACAATCCCCCTTCCAATACTCCAAGAGGACCCATATGGTAAAAACTTAAAATATATCTTCGAAAACTAGTGGACCTAAGAATGATACAAATAATCTTACATATTTCCTTCCCCTCCTCTCTCCTGGCTATCCTCATAAGGCTCATTATTCCATGGCGAAGAATAGTATACACCAGAACCTTGACTAAAAGAACCTCCTTCTTGACCCATTCTTCTTCCAAACTGGGACGTTGATGTGGACATATCATTGCAAGCGTACCGCATCAAGTCAGCATTTGTGGCCTCCAATTCCTTCTGGAGCCGAAGGACATGCCTTTGGAGGACTGAGATGGCACCAACACAGCCATATACTGGATCTTTTATGCGAGCCTCGGCTTCATAGGCCAGAGAGTTGACAGCATCCTCTCTCTGATGGGGAAGGACTTCGTTGAGGAGCTTACTGACATTGCTCGCGCCAAATATCTTGTGAACATTGGCAAACTTTTGTGGCTCTTCAGGTGGAAAATATGGCGCAAAGATGCAATCTGGCATGCATTTTCGCCTTAAGAACTTGCAGGCAGCACAGGGAGAATTAGAGTAGCTGGAAGAGGCCATTTATCTTCACTGCATCAGAAATTAATCACCCATCAAATCATGAGCACTTTACTGCAAATTTATCGGGAATTGGAATCATAAATTCTCCTTTTCCTATATGTAGTTTCCTTATGGGGACCAACATTTTCTCCCTTCAACTAGGCCGTTTAGTGGAGCTGGACAAAGGTTGAATTAGGGTTAGCAAGATTTGCTTAAGTATACCTGCTAGAGATATTTGCTGCAGTCCTGGTTTCAAATATTTGTTCTTTTTTCGCCAGCCAGGCAGTCTTTCTTGAGGATAAGAGTTACATAGTGAATATTACATCTTAGATGCCAAGAGACAGAACATCCGACAAATTACAAAAGAAAAGGAATACGACAGATGAAGATAGAGATGGTCTCCTGTGATAGGATTCTCCTGAATTTAGAAATAGTTCCAAAATCAATCAATAGTTTTGTCTTTTGAAATGCTTTCTCTCTCCCTGCCGCTCGCCTCCCCAGCCACAACCACAAAATTGAATTCCTCGATTTCATGGCAATCACTTAGACTACCAACCACATATTAGTGTCCTTCTTCTGCTGCTTCTTCTTCTTCTTCTTCTTCTTCTTCTTCTTCTTCCTCTTTTTTCTTCCCTCTCTCTCTCTCTCTCTTTTCCCGTTCTCACGTCTCACTAGTGTAATTTCAAACTTTATGTTTTTAGTGAAGTACAGGGATTATACCTACAAATTCCATACCCATAACCCTAGATCAACTTCTATAAGCTGAAAATTCAAGCATCATTTTTATTCGAAAAGAAAGGAGAGTTTGCAGTTGAAAATACAAGAAACAAAGATGCTACACCTTGTACTTACCCTTTTATGCCAACTTTTCTTTGATCAGAAAGAGTATTAAAACCTTTTTCCCTCCGAGCAAGCTCCGTCAAGATCTACTATCTGATAGTCCCAAGGAAAAAGAAGTGACAGCCATTTAGACATGAACCAAAATTCATAGCAATTTACAATTCGATGAGTGTTCTAAAAGAAAGGAAACCCTAGTTGTAGGTCGGGGGGAGAGAGAGAGAGAGAGAGAGAGAGAGAGAGAGAGAGAGAGTGAGGGAGAGAGAGAAAGAGAGAGTTGCAAATACAGTGATAAAAGGCAAGAATGGTAAGAGAAAGGGGAGGCAAAGAGCATTTTCAGTGGGAAGGAACGGAAAGCAAAAGACAAGGGTAATATGTGGGCTACCAAAAAAAAAATGAAAGGATGACTACGACATTGCCATTATAATAACTTCAAACACTGTTCAATACCTTGACAACTTAGGATGCAGCTTCCTCCTGTCACTAGTTTAGACTCCCGTTATCATATGTACGAATCTCCTTGAGTCCTACAATTTTGACCTGTATATCGAAGTCTTCTATTGAAAATGAAAACAACTCTTTCCCCTTAAAAAACGAACATCTACGGAAAATTTCGTTTGTTGGGAAACCTGACAGGATATCTAGTGCTAGAAACCCTACCTAGTAGGACAAACGTGTGCAGGCATGGAGCATGCTAACTCTAAAGATGCATCAATATGCATATGACATCTGGATATTACTCACAAACAACGAAGAAAAGAAACTGAGAAGCAACTCCTATTAACCAAGATAGTTACCATACGCCCCTACCGTATGCATGCAGCATGAAATCGTCGTTCTCTGCAGCAGTAGGAATAAGAAATCAAATAAACCTGGTCATGGAGACCGCCCAAGGAGAATAACAATCATGGTTTTGATCTTTCAACTTTTTCTGTGGCACACGCTAATGGGTTCTCTTTCTTCCTCTCTCTCAGTGACACGCTTGGGGGACTCTTATATTTAAAGATGCGGCAGGGTGCACAACCAACCTCTGAAATGTTTGGTACTATTGGCTTCAATAATTGAGTGAAAAGTATCCGCCCTAGGCTTGAACGGTTCGCTATTAGCCTCCATTATTGTATTCAGTAATCAATGCGTACGTAGGGAATCATCAGTTGTTGTAAGTGCAGTTACAGAAACTTGGCTGAAGGTACCAATTAAGTCTCCAATGGCCTTACCCGATTTTTCACCTCTCTTCTGGGTTTTAGTCTTTGGCCGTACCCAGTTCTGACAAAGCCGGACAAATTATGTGTTTTGGTCAATTAATGCCAAGAACCTGTGATCTGGAGAATAATGCTGATGAGTCACAATCTTGGTTGCAGATTGAATTCTTACAAAATTGAAACAGGAACGCTGATGCACCAACGGTGCTTCTTTGCAGCACACTTGCCAGCAACGTCAATTGCAGTTTATTGTAAAGAAAGTATGGAATTGTCGAATATCATAGATGTCACATAAGCCTACACATGAATTGGCACTTTCTTGCAAGTATATTTATACACGTATGTGTATGTCACTGTGCATACGCTTCGCCATCTCCTTTTGATCTTTCAGAAAGCCAAAAAGGCGCGAGATTACTTAAATAAAGGAGAACTTTTAAAGGTTGGGCGGTGGGTATCCTACAACCTTTTTCTTTTTCCTAAACGGGTTCTCAATCGATGGTTAGGTAGAACGCTTTCAAACTTTTACATTTTAGAATTCAGTCCCATTTTTCAAATCACAACATCTCTCAATCTTTCGTTGTTTATTTGTCGGTTGATAAAGCACAAAGTATTTAGTTAAGACCATGTGTCTTTATTCATGATTGGAGAATAGTGGTAATGAGCATATAATGATGATTATTCTTAAGATCTCCTCATTAAGGTACACGAATCTACTTCTTTAGCCTTATTATTTTTGGATCAGTATCTGAATTTATGTATATGCTAATATGCGTCCTCAAACTTTCATTGTCCTATACTAGCACTCATATGGAAACTAAGACCAAATAATTTATAGGAACCTGGCTTTTCCTCTCGACTAATGATTGTTTGATACTATCACAGCCTTTCGGCACCCAGAAATACAAGTGGAGAGATGGGGATGAGCACTTGGAGAAACCATTATATAACTGAAGTCCACGTCGTTTTGGCCAAGTGCAACTCTACTTTCTGCTCGCCTACCAGGATTCTTTGCACGATAAAAGGGTCCGATTGCTACTGATCATAGAAAAGAGCTGCAGGGGATGTATCTAAAGAATTTTATCCAACCAAATAAATCATGGCGAATGCAGCCCACCTTAATGATTGGTGAGGCAATCATTATTTGGTAGCAGACATATTTATATATCACGCTCGATTCCATAAATGGTTTGAGGCAAACCAATGTCGGGGAGACAACAAAGATCCACATCCACCCTTTCTTCTCTAAGGTAACATGGGTGAGAACCACAATTACTGACCACTGCAGGAAGTTTCTTTTCTTCACCTAACATTTAAGAAGCCAGGGGTGTTTTAAGTGCTTCACTCGGTCTTGCTTGTCTCACGTGATTGATGAATAGCATCTATGCCCATTTTCATAGGCTCTATATCTGAAACACAGCGCTACTTAGAGGTAACGAAGTCAAACTTTTTAGCGCACGTATTGTTTCTACGCAGATCGTCTCTCCCTTCACTTCAATAGATCTTCCACGGGAATATCTGCTTCATTGCCACGCTTAAGTGAGCTTATAACCCAAGCGTGATTCCATGACTTCCAGGCTTGTAGCGGTCGAATTTGTTCAATTTCTCCCTTGCGATCTCTAACCAAGTTAGTGTCTACCTCATCGTTCTTGACATCTTAAATATAGCGTGCATCTTTTCGTTTTCAGAAGATCAGACTTGCTAAGTCATATGAAAACAACTTCCCGCAGTATTTGAGGTTAATGGTTAGCACGTTATCTTTGTCATAGAATCCCCTTCTCAAATGTGGTTATGTTGTTCATGGTCAGCAGTTTCTGTTAGTGTTAATCGACCAAAAAGATATTTTTTGGGTTGTATCCACTAAGAGTATAAAGATTCCGGCATTTCGTTTCTATATATATCTTGACATTCTCCTTCTTTCTATTCACATAAGGAATAGCCTCTAAAACAACAGGGGTATAAATGACATGATTGAGGTTGAACTTACCCGAGTAAACAGGTAAAGTTTAGTCACTTTGCCAAAGGGGAAAGTACTGAAATACAAAGTCACTACAAGATATGAACACAAGTCCACAGAACGTTAGTCGCCGAGTAAAATTTCACGTAAAAATGCATAAACGGATGTCATCATTTTTTTTTTTTCTAGTTGTAATTTTTTCTAGCTTAACTACTTAGGAAGAGTCAAAACTTCTTATGAATCTTTCAGTCAATTTCTCCCCCATCTTGTCGATGGAAATTCGATTCACAGAGTCAGCACTTAACTTGAGTTTCACACTCTTCCACTCTAGTAAGCTACCTTGTAATTGGTCCAGTGGTTTCATATTTCGTCGCTCAGCGACTTCTACTTGTCGCTTCACTTCATTTCTGAACGCCTTTGATTCCTCTAGCTTCTTCTTGAGCCCCCACAAAGCTTGGTTTTCAGATTACACTCGCGGTTTGCTGATCAGCCATGCAATTTTGATGACGAAATGAAGGGACTGATGGCTGTTTCTAGGCGAAATTTGCACAAGAACTTTTGATAAAATCTTCTGGTGAAAGAGCGAAAGAGTCCTTGAGTGAAGACAAGAGGTTATCATGAATAGAATGAAAAGAGATTAAAAAATGTTTGGAAGTGAAGCTGTGGTAGATGTTTATGCTTAAAAGGAAATAACTCCAAAAACGTCTTAAAAGTGGACTCCACATTACTATGCAAGTATTTGATTTCATAGAATCAATAGCTTGAGCAATCAACCTTCATCGTTCCATCGAAAGATGGAACCTAATAAATGTTGCTTCATTTTCTTAGTGCCTAGGCAGCAATTAGTAGTTGGTTGTCAAGCTTTACATTAATGTACAGTTGTAAAAGTGGCGAATGGTTGAATGAAAACCCATAATCTAAAGGGTTTTTGTTAAAGTAGTAGAACCCAAGTTTTTATATTCCAAACTTATTTCATGGACTTACAAATAACATGATTCCTTTAAAAATTTGGATCCAAATCAAATAATTGCTCCACTTAAATATTATGTGGAGACCATAGACCTTTTGTGTACGTAATGATCATACATTAAATATATAATTTTTTACAATAAAGCTTAAATAAAAAAAAGTATTCTAACTCTTAAACTAGTTTTTGATTAAGTCTTTGGACCTTCAAACATAATATAAGAACTTAGGTTTAATATACCATGTTTGAGCTATAAGACATATATATAATGAAATTTTCACATTAAATCTACAATCCCTTATGGTGTTCAAAACTCAAATTGAAGACATAATAATTACAAAAATAATAAAATAATGAAAATATATTTAGGAACAATATAATTATAAAATATTAAGAATCTGCAATACAAAAATAAGTCTCTCTACCTCAATTTATAACAAAAATTACAAGTTCAAAAAGTATTATTTTCGTGTTTTTCTTCGACAAACATTCCATTTGCTAACTAACTCATATGGACCATTGTTTGGCGCCTCTTATATTTTCAATTCTTGGCACCAGGTAGTAGTTAAAGTCTTACCTTACCTCTGATGATTAGTTCAACCAAAAAAAAAAAAAAAGCCTCGGCCTTCCAGAACTTCATGTCAGGATCCAAACTTGTATACGAAAAGGACAAACAAAAGCTTTGAGGTTAGCTTGCAAATTAAGAGAAATGGAATATGGGTAACTGTGACGACTGCAAATAATACTGCCATAACCTCACCAAGGATGGACTCGTTAGCTTTGATAACGTCGCCTACAAATATGTAGACTCGTCTTGATTTTGTTCTGCCAAGGTCATTTAAACCGTAAATAGTGAGGCTCTTGTTGTTCTTACTTTTTTGCCATTGTTTTATGGAAAATATGCAGTAACAAATGGCAATAAAGAAAACAATGAAAATTATGCAGAATAATTTTGAGAATTAAAGTAAAATATAATTGTGGAAAAAATTTCTTTAGAAATTTATTGAGCAAGTGAATACTTATTTTTCATATATGGAGATCGACATGTTAATAATTTTTTTTAGAAAAAAAAAAAAGAAATAGAAGTTTCGATGTGGCCTTTCCAATGCATAATTATTATCAAAGATCAGATAGTCACGTGATCATCTTTAAGAAGACCCAAACGAGGTGTTGCTCGTCAAGAGTCCATCGACATGTCGTATAGGAATCAAAATGCAAAACTACACGCTATGATGCGTGTTCTTTGACAATTCTTTTGCATTATTTGACAGAAAGTAAAAGGGAAGCAATGGTGAACTTGGAAAAATTTCTATATATTATTGTTTGAAGAAAGAAGGTTACAATATGGTCTACTTATAGTACAAGTAATGGACCAAGAATACGAGAATAATTAGAATTTAATGCACAAATCATTTCCCTATACAAAGAGATCTATATATATATATATATATATATTAATCAGATAATACACGTGATATTCTTGTAACAAAAACAATCTCAAAGAACCTTGGTTTCGTTTGATAATAAATACAAATTACTTGAAAATCTATTAGATACATAAGACATACTTATTTATTTACTTTCAATGACTTTAGCCACATTTTAAAGAAGTTTACTTAATATATCTTGATATTTTAAAGTTTGTAATATAATTCAACGGATCAGAAATCCACTTCCGGGCGGATCGTCTGGACCAAAAGCAATTCCGAGGCGTGGCGCTAAATGTTTCGTACTTCCACAGTGCTGCACAGAACACAACGGCAACGGCTGGTTGGCTCAGTTTGAACGCCACCGAAAAACGGTTAGAAATCTCGTCAAAGAAACAGCTCTGGAGCTCTAGCGTTTTCACTTGTAATCACGAAATCTCTCTTCAAAATTCTGCCTGTACTAAATTCAGCTCAAGGTAACTGATTGGAGTCTCGCTTAGTACATACATTAAATTGTTGGTTTTGATGATCAATACGGAGCCTAAATAAGGCAAAGGTTGAGTTGTCGTTTTTAATGAATAAAGTACTGTAGTGAAATCATCCATGGCTGGATTGGAGGAGCTAAGGAAAAAGCTTGTGCCTCTGTTTGATGCCGAAAAGGGCTTCTCGGCCGGGTCCACTTCGGACCCTTGCGATGATTCTTATACGGTAATCCTTTTTCAGTTGGATTAGAAAATTGAGAGTCGAATTCGTTTTTTAGTAATGAATTGTTGGTTTTTGTGAAGCTGTCGGACGGTGGGACTGTGAATTTGTTGAGTAGATCGTATGGAGTGTACAATATCAACGAGCTAGGGTTGCAAAAGTGCACGTCTTCGCCGTCGGTGGGGGAGGCGGACCAGAGCGAAAGGACGTACCTTTGCGCCTCACATGAGATGAGGATATTTGGGACAATTGGGAGCGGAGCGAGCAGTGTTGTACAGAGAGCTATTCATATTCCCAGTCATAGGATCTTAGCTCTGAAGAAGATCAATATTTTTGAGAAGGTATATTGCTGGCCATGTCTTGATTTTTTATTGACTCTAGATTCTCATGCCCTAAGATAAAGAAAATAGCTCAATTGGTTTACTTGTTTAATCACCACACCAAGTGGTCTGCAGATCTTATTTCCTACTATTTAACTTTGTCATTTGTTGGAACTGATTTTTCTGCCGTAACGAAGATGCTTGTGAACTGTAAATTAAGAATGTGATCATAATCGGCTTATTCTTTTGTGATTTGAACAAGGTCCTGAGGGGTACATTTTCATGTTCCGCGCATTTGCTTACTGTGTTGGGTATGAAACGGCAGCAGGACCTATGGGTTAAGAATTAATAAACATTTTCTTGGTTCTAGAGTCAGTTTATTAGCCTCAACGACTATAGATCATTGCCCTTCTAAATGATCTTACAAATGTGCAAATGCATTCTGTGGGACAAAATTCAAATTCTTGATATATATACCCATGTCTAAAATTTCAGCATGATGAAATTTTGGTAAAATGTAGCATTGGCTTGTAATATTGTCTTACATCAGTAGTCTTTTGTGCATCTTAGGAGAAAAGGCAGCAGCTTCTCACTGAGATACGGACACTTTGTGAAGCACCTTGTTATCAGGGTCTTGTTGAATTTCATGGGGCCTTTTATACGCCAGACTCTGGGCAAATAAGCATAGCTCTGGAGTACATGGATGGAGGGTCACTGGCAGATATCTTACGATTGCAGAAAAGAGTACCTGAACCAGTCCTTTCATCTATGTTTCAAAAGCTCCTGCATGTAAGAATTTCTTTAAGTTTCAGCTGGGTTTTCCTTATGAGCCTAATCAGAACTCATGCTTTCTACTTTATTAACATTTGGTTTTCCATGCTGTTAGGGGTTAAGCTACTTGCACGGAGTTAGACATTTAGTTCACAGAGACATAAAGCCAGCAAATTTGCTTGTGAACCTGAAAGGGGAGCCAAAAATAACAGATTTTGGTATTAGTGCTGGCTTAGAGAACTCAATGGCAATGGTTAGTGATACCTTGTATGTCAATCTAAGCAACAAAAGTGCCCATTTTGTCATTATGTGTTACTTTCTTGTTAGTGCATGATAACTGAATTGAGATCAGGTTCTTACTATCTAGTTACAGTTAGACGTTGGTATCAAGTTGCTCATTGTTAATCACTTAACTCTGAATGTAATTTACCAGTGTGCTACTTTTGTTGGAACTGTCACATACATGTCACCTGAGCGAATTCGAAATGAGAGTTATTCTTATCCGGCTGATATTTGGAGCCTTGGTCTTGCCCTCTTCGAATGTGGCACTGGGGAATTTCCGTATTCAGCTAGTGAAGGACCTGTCAATCTTATGTTACAGGTGACATGCCGATGCTTTTCAAAGTTATGTGTCCCCTTGTTTTATTTTACATATCTCAAAAGATGGCTGCAAAGCACTTGTTTCCAAGTAGGCTTATATCTAAAACTTCCGTGCTGATATGTTTACAAGGGTTCAGTATGACCGTAGTTTTAACTCCTTGGCAGGGATGTAAAATCAGAAAAATATTAGTGAAAGATTGCAGCTGTTTCATGTCAGTTATATCCGACATAACAAATGTAATATTTTGGCAGTATAATACTCTAAACGATCTCAGAATTTTGGATTCATGCTCCCTGTCATTTTATGGATAAATTGAGTTCCCATGCTTTTTATTGTGTTTTATGTGATATTAGTTCTGTCACTAAAAGTTCTCAATTTGGCAGATCTTGGATGATCCATCACCTTCACCATCAAAAAGCAACTTTTCACTGGATTTCTGCTCATTCATTGATGCATGCTTGCAGAAGGATCCGGAAGCTAGGCCAACAGCAGAGCAGGTGAGTGAAAAATGGCAGAAGTTAGCTGCAACTGGAGCTTGCTAAAGGCTGTGCAAAATACTGGTGAAGTGTAGTTCTGGGTTTCCATGATAATTTATATGTGTTAAAGAAGATTCTGGTATCATTGATTTCGAGAGAAAAAAATATAAATAGTGATAAATATTTAGCTCAAAGATTTACTTAACAAAGCTTTTGTGTATTTTCAAAGTTATTCCCCGAGACGGTTTTATGCTTCTTTGCCTTGGACCATGGATCTACTTGTATAGACCTTTAGTTTTTACATCGTATTACAGATTTCCACTCCACCTGTTTAAATTATGCCTCATTTTCCATTATTTTACAAAGAAATAACTCAGAAAATCTCCATGTCTTTTTTATCCTTCTCCAATGTGTCATTGGAAAAAAAACGTAGCTTTTCATGTCAATATAGTAGGTCAATTCAACTTGAGGTGCTTAATTAAACAAAGAGACATAATGGCTTCTCAACGCTCAAGAATTTTTACTTTCTAATTGCAGCTACTTTCACATCCATTTATTACAAAGTATGAACATTCTGGAGTAGATTTAGCAGAATTTGTCCAAAGCGTTTTTGATCCCACACAAAGAATGAAGGACTTGGCAGATGTGAGTATAGAGAACTTCCAATTTCAATGCTACATATAAATCTTTGTGCCTGGTACGTGATAGATCAGAGTGTTACATGTGAATCAGACTACTAGGCTGATACATATGTACTTGCTGACAACAAAATTTCTATATATCAAGCTTCTCTGAATTGTCTTCCAACTTGCATCCGTACCATGAATTAGTTTTAGTTTTGACTTGATTGGTATCTTAGAGCCTACACCTTATTGACTGGTCCTATTAAGGAATTGAATTCATCTAAGTTAAAAAGTTACCAAATTAGATGATACATCATAGTCCACTAGTTGCATAGAAGATTTCTTTCATCACTTACTTCCTATTGTCTTACCACTCTTTACCGTGACATAAGTTCGTTCTTGCCTTATTGACCTCCTTTTGAATTTTTAGGTATTTGGGGTTTGGACCAATAAGATCTTTTGATCTGGTTGTAGACCTTGACGAGATGATATGGCACATTCGAACCTTACCTTGTTGAATAGCATGACTTTTGGCGTACACTATAAATAGCAATGCTTTTTTTAATAAAGATATGTCCACTTTAATCCACTTGCATAGAGGCTTGAATCAACAATTGTATCTGGAGACAGTTGCTCATGCTTATGCAATGTGGATATTGATTCACATTATCTGTTCCTGACCAGATGCTGACAATACATTACTACCTACTCTTTGATGGACCTGATGAACACTGGCAACATATAAGGACCTTATATAAAGAAGGTTCAACTTTCAGGTGCTGAACTATGCAGCAAGATTTTTTGCTTTTTTTCTTTTTCTCTTTTTTTCAAGCAAAAGTTTCTAGTTCTGGAAGTGGAGGGCTAAAATTCTTCTAACACTGTTGGTCCATACAAACGTCTTTTAAAAGGAGGCTCATACATCTTTGAACTAAATACTAATAGAATCTTTACTTTCCAGCATAAGTAATTCCCTCTGTTTTGCTTGAAAAATAATATCAAGGAATGTTAATTGTAACAGGAAATTAACAGTAAAGAAACTTTGTATTATGAATAGAATTGTCTAGCAGCTAACTCAGAATGCTCTTTGTGGGAAGAAGTTGGGAAAGGGGCTATTCCAAACACAACAGTGGTATTCTATGAAAAGTCAGTGAACTTCAAAATGTGAAACTGAGCTTTTCATTGTCTTTTACATCCCACTATTCCCTTTTTCATATTGAATTTGTAATGCTTTTCATGCCGAATAATATGAGCTTCTATTCTTATAGTTTCTCGGGAAAACATTCTGTTGGTCCAAATGATACCTTCTCAAGTCTGTCAAGTATCCGAAATACATTAGCTGGCGACTGGCCCCCTGAAAAACTTGTTCATGTTGTGGAAAAACTTCAGTGCCGCGCTCATGGCCAAGATGGACTTGCCATTAGGGTATCAGGATCTTTCATTGTTGGGAATCAATTCCTTATTTGTGGAGATGGCATACAAGTAGAGGGCTTGCCAAATTTTAAAGATCTGTCGATTGATTTACCTAGCAAGCGAATGGGAACATTCCACGAGCAGTTTATCATGGAACCCAGCAATTGCATTGGTTGTTACTTCATATCTAAGCAGGAGCTATATATTACGCAGTAGAGAATCTAACAGCAAGGATTCCCCCCTCAGGTCAGTAAATTCAACAATTATTTGAAGTTTAAGACTGTCTGAAAGTTTTTCTTCAATTCTGTAGTCGTTACAAATTCAGAATTTATTTTGACCATGAAAGTTATCTTCTTGTCAAGAAAACTCTCGTCAGCAACTAATAAAGTATTTTTTAAAAAACCGATTCAGGATGTGGTCTGAATCATATAGATCTGCCAGTGAGAAAATGCATTCTCTCCGCCCTGATATTGATTTGCCTGAGATTGCGGCGAGGGGGCTGTTTTAGAGCAGATGAGTAATCTTTACACTTTTAACTATTCCCTCTATATTTCAACATAAAACTTTTTTTTTTATGTAAAATGTTGTGGCTTAAGACATTTTCTAGAGTGTGAAATCATTAGTAGCCAACAATGAAACTTGGCTTGAGAGGAGGATGAAGTCATTTTTCATCTCAAGCGTATATGATTTTACAACACATACCAACCAATATGTTCCCTAGCAACACATAGGGATTTAACCTTGGAGATAATATTGATGATCACATTTTATGTTTTCTCTTAGCCTTTTAGATCCTAAAATACATCTCAAATTATAAAGAGAAAAAAAAAATCACACTGCACCTATCAACTACAAGATCTCATAGAGGCTACTGACTCACCTTAAAACTATAAACCAATCTCGATCTCCAGAAAAATTAAATGTATCATTAACCATATACCTTCATTCTTCTTTGCCGACGATGGAGCCTTCACGTTGCCTGGTCCATCACGTTAACAGTACTATTTAATTCTCACGCATCATTTGATGCATGGATTCCAATCCATTAAAGAGACTGGAATGGGAAATAGCTATCTCCTTTTGTACTGTTCTTCCATTTATAATAATAATAAATAAATAAATAAAAAACAAAGACTGTCCTAACAACTTCTATTAATAATTCAAGGATGAATTTAAAAATTAATCTCTGATGAAGTTACAAGATATGGAACATTACATCTTATCCATTCATACATAATCCTATACAAAGAAGAAGAAAATACAAAAAAAACATCATCAAAGACTAGCACAATCGCATAGTCCTTTACAAAAACCTCATGGACTAGAAATATTACAAAAATAAAAAGACTAAGTAGGATCATAATCAAACACCTTCAAAGGTCTATAATGCTCCAAACTAGGTTGTCTTCCATCCTTCTCTTCAAAATGTCGATGCAAGATCCCATCAATAAAAATTGGATATTCATTCTCACGCAAGAACCAAGCTTCTCAAAAAACCATAACATTCATTCAAATTGTAAAAGTCTAAATAGCATAAGAATTGCAATAGTTCAATACACAATAATTACAACAATCCCCGACCAAAATCTAACACAATAGGAACGGAAACTCCTCAAGGGAGGACCTAAATCCTAACATAAGAAAGATGATTATAAAAATTTTCCCAAATCAATTTTGCCCTTTCACAGTACATTGCCAAGCAATGGCGTTAAGCCGCAAAACAATTATCACACAACATAAACAAAGTTGGCATGTAACAGCATATTATGAAAATTCAATTGCCATCATGCTGTAGAAACACATTTAAAACTTAAAATCTTATCTTCACAATGCATTTCCTTAGTTGTCAAAAATTCACAGCATGGTATCAAGTTGAGATTAATTTCACCGTTCTTTGCAGAATATAGATTAAAAGATGTAGTCAAATTCCAAGTGGCTAGACAATATCTAACAGCTGGATAGCCTTGGCTGCTACCATGGTGCATTCACAATATCAAATAGGGAGCTCTTTGTTTCTAGAGCATCAATGCCAAACTCACCATTGTAGCTATGAAAAAGAAATCCTCTACATGAAAATTTCCTTCGTATGAATGAACTACATACATTTACACAAATGCCCCAAAAATTCTAGGTATTCTATAATCGGATTGACGGTCTTCATTTTCATTCATATTTTTGTCCAATCCGAAACTCACTTGAATCCTGAAGAAAAAGTTGATGGCATCCAACATAGATGCAAAGCAATCAGCCAGTCTCCCGAATTACATTTTTCCAATAAACCCTGCAAAGGTAAAAGCCAACGTTATAAATTTTTTCCCTTAGCAGAGTTTACTGTCCCATATTGAAAAAATCCACACAAAGATTAGCTTACTTTATAATCGGAAAAGTGATGGATCTGCTTCTCAGTACCAAGCCACTGACTCAGGAACGAAATTGACCTCACGCACTTCAGTATAACGGCCTTTATACGAGTATGGTAAAAATTATCCCACTGGAATTTGTGCATCGAATCATGAGGCCGCTAGAAAGTAATCTCGGATTGTTCTTTTCACCGAGGAAGGAGGGTTCAACACAGAAGACGGGCTCTTCAATATAGCTTCAGGCGTTTTCTCTAAGGTTTCATCCCACTCAGAACTTAAGATAAACCTTTTCTTCTGGCCCTCAGGAGTACTAATTTTGGGCATGGATACCCCCGCGGATGAACCAATTTGGTCTAATGCTTCATTGGAGGGAAGCAAATTGTCCGGGCCTTTTGTAAAAGAACTTGGTTCCCCAACCATAAGCTGGTTACATTCTGCACTTGGGATTGCCATTATTCTCCTTCGCATCGAAGATGGGGACCTTGTGCTCGAGCAACAAATGCTCCGAGCGTTCCAAAAGCGGACCTAAGAAACAAAGATGTGCGGGGGTGACACAGAATTCTAATTAGTAGAAAAACCTACTATAGGTTAATGACTATCATTCTGCATTTAATTTACTTATACGTATGCTTACTGTGAAATCATCTGAGGAAGTTGCTATCTTCCCAACCTCAAAAGGACACCTGCAACAGAAATTTGAAAACTTACTTTTGGCCGGTTACACTCAAGCCAGCAGCATTAGGTTTTAAATGTTACCAATCTACTGCCGTAACTTCTCCGTCATGGCTTTTCAATGTGACGGGATCCTTGTGCGGCTTGTTTACCTGGTTGGACCAATCTAATTAATTAATTGAAATTCCAATCAAATTCAAGAAACTCTGGATAAATATGAAATCTCACCTGCCAAATATAAGCATTTCCATCACTGGAACCACTGATTATCTGAGTTGCATCAGGACTGAGTGTTGACTGCAGTTGCAGAGTCATTTGAATATATGTAAATGGATAGCATATTAACTCAAGATGGGCGAAGGGGCTTCGAAGAGCAATGCTCACCTTTACATAAAATGATTCTATCCGGCATCCAGTGAAAGATTGCAGAGGCCCTTTTTCAAGCTGAAGTAAATTGTACAAGTATATTCTGGAAGAAAGAAGAATATAGCATGTAAGACATCAATATTTCTTACTAATACTCTTACAATGTCAATGGTTCCAAGCAATGGTCTGTTCTTTGAGATGGGTATGGCAGCCTTTGGTCATGGGATTACTTCACATTGCGCATTGTGAAGTATTCTCATGCTCATAATTTTCTTTGAAAAGCGTTTAGCCCAGTTTGAGAGGATATAGATGACAATCTGAAGGGTAGAATACCTATTGTCCATGCATGAGGCTGAAAGAAATACGCCATTCAAATCTTGGGATAAACTAGATATACCATGCAATCTTCTTCCCTGGAATTAGATCAAAGAATCAGCAACCATCAGCTATATCAATATGTCAAACTACCCCAAAGCCACACCAGACTATTGGTTCAAGGATCATTGGAGGAAGACATATTTTATCTTCCGCTACATCTGAATTTCCAACTACTTCAACAATACCTTGAACAACAGTTTGAACATCGAAATACTAAACTTGGCACTGATAGAGTTTACTCTTGTGGACAAGGCTGAATAATTTGAAACTTGATCTCGTCGCCTATTTCATGTAAGTAATTGCGTGATAGATTTGCGGTAAACGTAAAACTACCTTTTCAGTTGACTGTGAATGAGGACATGTCTGCGTTACTGCACTTTTCAGATTCCTGGTATCCCAGAACTTCAAAATGCTGCAACCAGTCAACCACAAGCAAAACCAAACCATAACCTCAAACCATCAGTCTCGTATAACTTCTTATCAGGGAATTGAACAAAGAATGGCATCTACCCTTGCAAATGCTACACATACCTATCCACTGCTCCGGCAGTAGCAATGGAAATCTCATCTCTCAGGTAAAGAACCGATGTAATGCTCATCGAAGCTGCCTGAAGGAGTTTTAAAAAATCAATAGAGAAAAAAAGAAAAAATCCAGAAGAGAAAAAGAGTGAGCAATAAACCTTGCCCCGCCTAATGCGTTTTGCTTGAGGGGAAAGATGTGCTCCTTTGACAACAGCAGTTGGACTGTGTGAAGTAATTAGATTATATATCAGAAAAAATCCAACTAGAAGAGGAAAAATCGAATTGCATTTACTGAATGGAAAGTAAATCTGGAAAGTGCTTTTGGACCACAAACATAAGCTGCTTGATCGGATCAAAGAAGCGTGAAACTATAACTTACCCCAAGCAAAGCTCCCCATGCCCCCTTTTGGAACTAGAATTGCATCTCAAGTCCCAAAGAGCAAAAGATCCATCTCTAGAACCAGAGACAATGATATCTGAGAGTGAAAGAAAATAGTTGTTTGGTGAGTATTTACCACTTCAATCAATAGCGGGAAAGCGAGGCAAGTATATTATACCCTTATGGAGATGAAATTAAAAAAATACCGGTATTTGTTGGATGAGAATACATAGACTTCACACTTCCTGTATGCCTCGTCAGCACTCCAATACATTTCATTTCCTGGACATCCCATACCTTCATCTTTTGAAAGGCCAAAGAACATAATTAGATGAGAAACTGAATATTCATGCTAGTTTGACATTAATTTTATCACAATCTTTCCTATGGAAGCAAATTCCTGAACTTTAGTATTTGCAAATCTTTTGAAGTCTTAACTCAATTGTGTTAGCTATATTTTACAATTTTGCTAGATGAGTGGTCAGGCAGAGGAATAGGATGCCCTCGACACCCACCAAGATTGTCTGAACCATACTCAGAGCTTGATTCAGCAAAAATTTTGTTTTTTGAATGTTAAACCTAAGTTCCAATACAAAAACTTGGCGTTGATCTATGAGTTTAAATCATGTACCCGTAAGTGCCCATTAAGTAACCATCAAGCGCAGTTACGTTAGACGTCATTTAAGCATGTTGTCGATTTCACAGACTGGTAATAATAGTAACCCTATGCTAAACAATTGAAATTTCATTCATCATAACAAGCATACAAAATTCAAGGAAGAAAGCTACTACAAAGATTATAACTTACAGTTTGGTCACCAGAAGCCGTCAAAATTCGAGTGTCTTCCTGCAGTAAGTATTCGAATTATGAAATCCATATTATGGTATTCCAAATTTCTAACTCAATTCTAATCTATAAACCACAGCACAGACAAAAAGCCTTTATAATTGAGCCCTAACTCCTCTGCATGAGCTAAAATCGACAGTCACTAACCACCCAAAACCCCCACTTCCCCTCCCAGCAAATAGTTGAAAAGGTTTGGATTCTTGATGGTACGGAAGATGGATATGTATAAATGGTAATAAGCGAAACTCGATTGCAGCACGACTAATAGAAAAGCAACCAACTGAGCTCAACTGCAAGAAAATCGAATCAAAACTTCGCTCCGAAGAGACCAACTTGGGAAATCACGAAGGAATTCAGCAATTACCTTAACCCAACATATATCGAACACAGCATTATAATGTGCAACCCAGTCGCAAACTCTGGCTTTCTCTGCGAACCAGTGATGAACGATGCACAACAAAACTAATAATTTAGTTACACAATGCAAATTTACATTTCTAACAAAAGCGACAATGATAATGGCAACAACAATAATAGAAACTTTCACAGCGATCAAACCCGTAAAAGTTACTCAGACCTGCGTTTTCTCGGTGGGATAATGAGGATCGGAACTTGTGACGAGCATCGAACAAGCTCACGTATCCGTCCTCGTCGGATACGGCCAGAATGTGCGAGTTCTTGCTAGTCTGCAAAATTGTAAAAATTTAAACCTTGGGAAGAAAAAAATAATAAAACGCTTGCGAATATGCTTACTCTGTAGGTAGAAATTGAGGATAGCATCAAATTAATCAACCAAAACATTAAAGAAAGGAATACAAAAGAGTAAATCAAT
Source organism: Casuarina equisetifolia (assembly GCA_028551475.1). Classification (NCBI taxonomy): domain Eukaryota; kingdom Viridiplantae; phylum Streptophyta; class Magnoliopsida; order Fagales; family Casuarinaceae; genus Casuarina; species Casuarina equisetifolia. The sequence goes on from CM052355.1 coordinate 17,820,538, forward strand.
CAACTACCTTGCAGAATGAGATGGCCAACGGGGGCGTTTCTTGGCTGCAGTGCTCTACAGCCACCGCTCCGATTTCGGCGATATCAGATGCAGCTTCACCAATATAGGCTCGTTTTCGCACTGAAAAAAGACCATATTCCAAGGTTGAGATAGTTATTTACATGCAGATACATACGTAGCGAGAGAGAGAGAGAGAGAGGGGGGGGTGAGGGAGGAGGGAGAGGAAACCTCGAAATCCACTGAGCTCTCTGGATCTGATGTTGTGGAAGAAGGATTGATGATTCGAGCTCTCCATTGCAGTTACTCTGTAGCTACGCAGAGGGAAGGGAGGGTGGGCGCGGGAAGAAGTTAAGAATTAGCATTTGTGAGATAATTTTATTGTTTCGGACTACAGCGCTAGAACTGGCGCGATGACCTGCTGGCGGGAACTTAATTTTCAATCTTGGCGGACGCGGGCTTCTTGTACTTTTTTTTTATTTAGCTGGCTAGTCTCGATAGGGTAGTTATAGCGGCGTGGTTAAGTTCTTCCGCCCAAATGCTCGTGTAAGAAAAGTTTCTATAGCCCTATATGAGGATAGTCTGATTAAATAAAATTTGTTAGGGTACCATTACTGTTCTATAATATAATATAAATATAAATATAAATATAATATAAATATAACATGTGAATACAATAAAAGTAAACTATTAGCATAATAAAATCACGAATTATTGTATGAATTGTGTGAGGATAACATTGATAAAATAGGTGGGTAAAAAATGATAAGGAAAAATTATGTGAAAGAAAAATAGAGAAATAGGATGAATCAAAACACTTAATTAGCTCTATTTTATTGCTTCTACACAATTTTTCAAGATTCACAACTTAATTTATAACAAAAGGGAGCCGTTGTTTTTGCAAGTCAAACTATCACCAACATTACTGAACTACTTCCTTCTAGTTATATGCTGGACAGTAGTCGGCCCCATCTAGTTCTTCTACTAAGCTTCAACATTCTAACAAGTTAAGGTGGCATGCACTACTTACAATATATCCTCTGAGAGCATAATGGCAACCTATGCTTTTATCCTAATTGAGCTTCTCCACTAGGATTTTATAGCCTTTATCTTAATTTTCCATAGATCCCAACAAATAAGCTATTTCTTGACTATGTGTTCATGTGAAGGAGAAAGTAACTGTGCAACCCAAGAAAATCTAAGAGATATTTTCTTAGTTGCCAAACACTACACAAGACAAAAGAATTGCTCAATAAAGAAGCTTTGGTATATTTCTTGATGATCTGAAACATGTACAAAGGTCGAAATTTATACTAGTTATCCTAGAACCAAAAACGGAAAAACAATCTACAATGAATAAGCCATTGAATGAAAAATTAATTTATAGATATATGACTTTTCCTAATAACATCAATTTGTTTTCAATTTGTTTTCAATTAGATATGATTCTTTGATGGGATCTCGAAATTGTATTTATTTACAATGGCTAGCATTAAATCCATTTTATTTATTTCCATTGAGACTAGTCAATGGTAGGTAATGATGTAGGTTGGAGACAAAGAAGAAAGGAATTTTATCATTCATCTTAATTTTTAAAAGCATTTTGAATCTTGCTTTCTATGATTGATTCTATAGGATTGCATGATCTCCAAAAGCATTGAAGGGATCCCTTGAGATCAAGTAGTAATAATAGGTGGATACGTGATAAGGGTTGAAGGAAGAAATGAAACAATGTTTTTATTCTTTAAAGCTAACATATTGTTTTATAAAGCATGGCTTGGTAGTGCTAATGTGGCTAATGTTGACAAGGCATGCTGATGTGGTAGTTAGATTTTTTTTTTTTGTCTAAGAAAGGTCTAAGGGATATAGGTTTCTCCATATTGAATATTGTTTGCTTGTAGGGAACTTTTCTTCTAAAAAATTCCTGAAAGTTAATGTCAACGATTTGCATTGGATGGAGTTATTCAAGTGACAACTTTTGTGGACTTTAGTTACTTTATTCTAGAAGACAAAGCATGACTTGCTCCCCTATTCTCCACATCTTCACAACATGAGCAACATTCATTTCATCATTTATTTTGTCGAAGTTAGAGTTAGAATTTCTAATAGGGAAGAAAGTAATGAAGAGTTAAAAGTCCACCTCAAACTTGACTAGGTTAAGCATGTTAACTTACTTTGTGAGCTCATGTAATGTAAACTTATGTTAATGAACATAGATTAATTCTTCTATAAATGTATATCGATGTAAACAATATTTGTTTAGTTGAATAAGACAAATCTTGCCTTTAAATGTAAGTATAGTGCTAGTTAGTATGGGCCATAGTGCACTTTATAAAACTATGATGTGAGTATAGTGCTAGTTAAGACTATTTTGTGCACTATCTCCCTCTAGCTTGTTATATGTGCATTGAAACATGTACTTATTGAAATTAAGCTCGTAATGATCATTTCACCAAGATTAACAATTTTCTCTATTTAATGAAATATTATGCACATTTTATGTGTTTGTTCGTTAGATAAATATCTTTTTGCATAAACTCTCCTCTTTACCACTGAACATTTTTGTTATTGATTTTAAAGTGAATCTCTTACTTCTCATTGGCTAGCAAAATGAAAGTAAGGAAGGGCAATATCTTAGCCAAAGATCTTACGAAATGCAACACATAATCATGTACATAAATCTCATTATAATTTTATATATATAACTCATTTTTAATTTATGATTGATGTTTAGATTCTAGATTAAAGCCTCATTTAAGGTGATTTATTTTCTAACAAAGCAGAGTTTGTTCCTCAACTCCATAAATATTTCTTTTAGCAATGGGTTAGCAAATAAATTGGCTAATTGATTTATTGGTGGTATGCAAATTAAAATGATTGTTCTTTAGGCAACCTTCTCACATGCAAAGTGGTAATCCACTTTGAGTGTTTGGATCAATTATGAAAAATTGGTTTTATGGAACAAAAAACTTCTAACATGTTATCACAAAATATTTGGATGGGTGAGTAATATTCAAAGTTAAAATGTCTCAAAATATTTAAGATCCACATGGCTTTACTAATACTTGTTGTGAATACCTTTTATTTAACTTCTATGAAAAACCTTGTAATGGTAGGTTGCTTATTTGAACACTAGGACAATTTTGCAGAGGTAGACCCTTGGGTGTAGGAGCTCTTTGCCTAATTAGAGTCCATATAACCATATAAGTTCAAGTTGCTTCTTTTGTAAATTCATAGATCAATCTCCTTAGCAATTTTAACGTACTATAGTATTCTCTTGACATAACTTGTTTATGGAAAAGTATATATTTAGACATGCTAGCATCATATATGCAACACCCTTAGCAAACTTTTGAACAAAGTTTGCTAACCGTTCAAGAGTTTGCTAACCAAACTAGTCATTCCCATTTGATAGAGGTGTTAACTTTATTGCCATAGGAGTTTAGAAAGGTTAGCCATAACTCATCTTATATTCTTTGAAATTCTTTGGAGGACTTTAGTGGCATATTACTTATGAGAAAAAGGATTTCTCCTTCATCATATGGTACTTAGATAGCAAAAAAGAAATGTAATTTCCTAAGGTCCTTTACTGGAAAGGTAGAAGAAAGTTAAATAACAAATAAGTTAAGATGATGCATGAAATTACTTTTTAGTATTAAATTATCAAGGAGTTGAATGACGAGAAGAAAAATTCAAAATCCACCAATAAGGCATATAGTATACAATTTGTTGAACCATGCCCTCAATGATTATTTAAGACCATAGAAGGCTCTTTTTAAAAGGCAAATATGTTGGGTGTCATAACTCCTTGAAGCCAAGGGTTGGTCCATAAAGATAGGTTTGCTTGGAAATCCATGAAAGAATCCATTATCCCTATCTTCACTTAGAAATCCATGAAGGAAACCATCATCCATGTTGTACTATTGTTGTAAGAGTTAATATGATGTAAATGGTTGTTGGCCGTACCATCAAACTATATGTATCTAAATAATTGACATTGCACTGCTTGATAAAACCCATTAGCCACCAACCTAGCCTTTAGCTAATCTAATGTACCACTTAAGGTGAGCTTGGGCTTTAAACCCATTTAATCCCAATGACATTCACTATTGGGTGCCATGGCATAAAAATTCACATTGAGTTTCTAATCAATGCATCTATCTCATTCATCATGGCCTTACACCACCTTGGATGTTCTAAAGCACATGTAGCTAATGTTAGAATTGATGGAATTAAGTGAAAGGATATATTATGGGTTGGATTTCTTAATTCTAACCTAACTTTTAGTAGTCATTTTGTGAATATATAAATTTTTCGAAGTTGGAAGTAATTTTGAAGAATTGGAATTTTATGATAGTGGTATTTCTTTTTTTATGTTTTCCTCAATAATAATTGTTGTAAATAGAAGATATGATTTCATTGTATTTCCTAGTTAAAATGGGTTTATTGATGGCACTTGCTTATAAAAAAATGTGGTGAAATAAGAATCCTTCCAAGAAATAAGAGAAAACCTATAGTTAATTACATTGTAGGAGCATATCCAGCCTAATTTGAATTAGAAAACCTATAAAGATTTAAGTTTCTCCTAAATTGATTTCTCAAATTGTTTTTAACTAAGAGTTCTAGGTGTGTCAAAGTTAATATTGTAATGCACAAAGTAAGCTTCTAAACAACATGGGTTGTCCAAAAGGATTACTACTAGTTGGTATTTGAGAAAAGTTTGTCACCATAGGAGTTGGTAAGGGCCAAAGTATCTCATCTTTATACTATTATTGTAATAGGAATATTCCTTCGTCGCCATGTGTTACAGAGACTCCTAATAGGAGATGTATGTGACCAAGATCTTTCATAGGAAAAACTATTAATTATTGAGTTGCAAAATTATGCATATAATGTGGAGAATCACCTATGAGAATCAAGTCATCTACATAAACCAATAGCCACATTTGCACATCCCTATGTTGGGATATGAAGAATAATGGACTGAAAGTGAGCACATAAAACTAAGATCTAATAGAAAATTAGAGATATGGTTGCACTAGGCTTGAGGGGACTACTTTAGTATGTATAGTGCTTTATTGAATGAAATGACAAAATTATGACATGGTAGATCTTCAAAGCCAAGTCATTGCTCCATAAAAATCGAGTCTAATAGATACCCATGTAAAAGGTATTGTCTACACAATACTAATGAAGCTCCCAACCATGCATGGTTGCAAGAGTTAGGATGCTAAGAACTATAACAAGTTTAAATCATTTTAAGCCAAAAGGAAGGGTGAAGAAAATGAAGCAAGAAAAGAGTAAAGAGCTCCAAGTGTGTTCTCCATTCCTTTAAATAATGAGTCCTTTTCCCTTCATAAGTATTGTTATATGAGTCAATTTGAGTTTGTAAATTTAAGAGATTGCATTTCTCTTAAGTATCTTTTGTTGTATTCCATTGTACCCTTAGTCGGTTGTATATAAGGAAGGGTTTTGTTCTCCATTAGAAGCTGTTTTTTAGTGTCCAATTTTCTACCCACCTAGTGTTCAATGTTTTTCCTCAACAACCTTACCTCCTCATTTTCCCAATTTTTTTCCATATCTTTGTTTCTCTTCCATCCCATATCCAAATCCAACAAGAAACACATCTTATGTTAAGTGCGAAAAATAAAATGTATGAGCTTATAAAAGGAAGTCCACCATTTCCTTATAGATTGGTTTTTAAGGATTGTGAACCATCCAATCTATAAAACTAACAATGGTATTAGAGCCCAAACAATATTGGGTCAAATAATTAATAATACTAAAAGTACGATGATAAAAAGGACTAAGATTAAAGGGTTAGGAACATAAAAATTAAGATTAGCATGGCTTAAGCTTGATGTGTGATATAAGAGTGTTAAAAACACTCCAATGATAAAAAAAAAAAAAAGGCTAAGATTAAAGGGTTAGGAACACAAAAATTAAAATTAGCATGGCTTAAGCCTAATGTATGACATGTGTCCTACATTAGGCAAAAAAGACAAAATGTATGAGTTTATAAAAGGAAGCTCACCATATCCTTAAGACTAGTTTTTAAGGATTGTGAGATCCTCCAAACTATAAAATTAATAGTGGCATCGTAGCCCACTTGAGATTAGGCTAAACTAGTAACTAAGAATAAAAAGCCCAATGATAAATGGTTAAGACTAAAAGGTTAGGAACACTAAATTAAAGATTAACCTAGCTTAGGCCTAATATGTGAGGGAAAAAGTGTTGAAAAGATATCACACATTGGGCAAGAAAGATAAAATGTATGAGTTTATAAAAAGAAGCTCACCACATCCTTATAGACCGATTTTTAAGGATTATGGGACTTTTTGGTCTATAAAACTAATAGTAGTATTAGAGCCTAAATGATACTGGGCCTAACTAATAATACTAAAAGTCCAATGACAAAAAAAGGTTAAAACTAAAAGGTCAAGAACATAAAAACTAAGATTAGCCTAACTTAAGTCCTATGTGTGACAAACGGGAATATTAGAAATACATCCCACATTAGACAAAAAACATAAAATATATAAGCTTATTTTTATTAAACTCAACATTTGTACTGATTATTAATTTTTGGACACCTATTTAATAGATAAATTGTAATAAATGTTATGTGCATATACCTAAGAAAAAAGAAGTAAGCTAGATGATAAAATTGAAAAAAACATTCTTAGACCACAATGATCAATCAAATGGATATCAAATTTATACCTTAAAAACAAAGAAATTAATAATCAATAGAGATGTTAAGTTTGATAAAAATGCAAGTTGGAATTAAGAAGAAGAAAAAGATGAAAAGAAAAATGTTATAAATCTAATAACTCCAGTAGATCAAGCATGATTGAGATAGTTCTTGGTAAGTCCAAACTATTATGGCCAAACTCATTGGAAAGAGAAAAAGTTGGTAAACTCTAGAACAATGGAGAAAAAGCCAAAAGAAGAAAAGTTAAAAAAATCTATGTAAGTTAGTTAAAGTTAGTTGGCTATTATGTTTATAAATAAGTCCCTCATGCTTTCATGTATGTATGTAACATCCTATTTTTAGAAAATATAGCCTCAAAAGAGGCTCTTTTACATGATTTAAACATAAATCATGGAGAAAATCATGGGTTTCATATAAAGCTGAAAATAAGTTCTAGAAACACATTGTATTTTTCCATGCTTTTCAAGCTTCAACGTAGGAACTTAGACTAGATCTTCCCCTTTATTCTCTCCTTGAACTAGCTTAATGAGGTAGCCAAAAAATTGTTGCTTAAATAATGGAAAATGGCGAGAACGAGACTATGCAATGAAGGCTTTCTCTTGTGTACAGTAATAGGAAAGAGAATGTTGTGGTTGTATTTTTCTTACTCTTGTGTGAAGTGGTTGACTTTGTGTTTTATGCAAGAAAGAGCCCTAAAGAGTTACTGTGTGCAAATGAGGGGCATTTTGCACATCTAGATGCATAACAAAATGATAGTCACCGTTATCTTTATAATTCTTCCTACAACAAAGTTTAGTACATATAAATGGAGAGCTAAAGGGGAAACCTAACCTATAAATGTGTTCATACAAATAATCTCACTCATCAAAGTCTATAAGATGGATAAAGGCCCACACTAGCCAGTACCATAGATGTAATAAAGGTAATATGTGTAAAATGTGTATAGAATTAAAATAGGCCAATAAAACAACATTGCCTTACCATGGTTGGGAATATTAGTTTATACATCATTGATATAAGTCCATACTGTTGGTTTTTATACCTTAACAAGAAGGGGGGTTGAATTGTTATATTGGCAATTTAGAAAAATAACTTAAAAAAATTTGTTATATTAACAAATTTATATAAATAATTATAGTATAACACAATCAGAATTCAAAACCTCAATACGCTTCTTTCAAGTCAACGAAGATAGTATCACAATTTAGCACTTCAAATATTCTTATAAATTCAAAGACTAGTAATAAGACAACATGTGTTATAAGAAGATTGGTGCAATAATAAGCAAAGAGATTCACACCAAATTTACCACGGTGGTTTGGCACTCACACCTTGAGTCCTATGTCCACCCTCTTCTCCTTCAATCAAACCGATTGAAGTCTCCTTTACTCAACTAAGTTAGGAGAACACGTTCTCCCTAACTTAAACAATTCATTTTCAAGGAATCTCTTTTACAAGATTATACAATATGATCAAAAGATCATTAATTAATTACAAACCCCAAATAGTATGACAAATAATGGGATTTTGTAATCAATAGGAGCTAATATGATGTAGATATAAAAGTTCTCAACTCCTATCACGAAAACCTTAAATTGAAATAAATTAGGGTTTCGGGTTCTTCTCAATGCTTATGTGCAATAATTGTATTTTAATGAAACCAACATATAAACATAGTTATACAAGGTTGAATCGATGATATGAACAAACAGATAAGTATTTAATCACAATATCATCATAGCCTTGAATATCACCGATTGTCATAAAGATTGCAAGATCAAGAAATGAGCTCAATAATTGAATCTTTCTCAATAAAAGCTTCAGAATCTTGTCAGTTTTTCTAACCCATTTTCATAGAACAACTTCTCTTAAATAGAAAAATTAGGGCTAGGGTTTCGAACGCATCAAACCTCAATCATGAGCTATCTTCCCGTTGGAACAATAGATTAGCCTTCAAATCTTCCTTCTACAGCTCAAATCAGACCATTCTGACACTGGTCTCATCAGAAATCCTCCTGTAGAGGATTCGGTCAGCAGCGGTGTTGTTCTTCTCTTTCTCTCACTCTCTCTCATATCAGCATCTCTTCGACACTCTTCTGCTTAGGGCATCAAGTAGATAAGTAAGGGTATGTTAATGAAACGGTGAGTTTCATTAATAGCATCAGCCTGAAACGATGAGTTTCACCATTAACACCCGTGAGCTGATTTGGATTGGGAGCAAGCCTGACAACATGAGCTAATATGGACCAAGAGCAAGCCTAATAATGCCAGCTAATATGGACCAAGAGCTTAAGAGGTCTGAGTACAACAGACGTGAGAACTCAATATCCAATTCGAGAATATTAACTAGGCTAGGAACACAGTATATAGCCCTAGAACATTATGTTAATCCGAGAATAGTATAATACATGTCCTTGATAGAAAGATTTATTCCAACAAGCAAGGCCATATATTTTAACTTCATCAAAACATAAGCAAGCATCATTTTCTTAACCACAATGTATGTCATATTCAATTTCAATTTAATAAACATTATACTCAAGACATTTTAACTAATGCAACTTAGATAAATACCTTCTCAAATGTCACTATATAGTAACATTATATTAAGGAATGTAGGAACCCAGTTACTTTATAATATCATTAATTGATATTATAATTTGTATACCTTTTACTTCTTATAATTTTCTTTTGCACTTATGGAAAACATATTTTATCAAATATCTTCAAAAATATATTTTGTCACACACAAAACCCTTATTTTCAAACACATACTACATGAACTTATACAATGAGCTAACACCTATTGTAAACACATCCAAATAAAAAATACAATAGTGATATCAAAGCCGTCTTAACTGGGCCAACTATTAATGACAAAGCCCAATAATAAAAAGGTTAAGACTAAAGGGCTAGGAAAACTAAATTAAAACTAGCCTGACCTAGCCCATTGTGGGAAAGGGAGAATATTGGAAATACACTCCCAAATTAGGCAAGAAAGACAAAAAATATGGACATATAAGTGGGACATGTTTCCAACACTTCCTTGTCATACATTACGCTTAAACAATGTTAATTTTAGTTTTTATATTTTTGACTTAGGCTTTAATGTTATTGGTTATTTAGCTCAATATCATTTATCCTTGGATATCATTGTTAGTTTTATAGATTTAAGGGCTCAACAATTCTTAAAAATCGGTCTTAAGGATGTGGAGAGTTTCTCCTTATATACTTATTCTTTTTGTCTTTTTTGCCCAATGTAGGAGTGCATTTTCAACGCCCTTTCCCTCACACATTGGGCATGAGCCAAATTATTTAATAGATACCTAACCTAATTATATTAACCTCATTAAGCTTTTTATTATTAGTTTTGGCCCAAATCTTAATGGGATCCAATACCACGGTTGGATTTTAGTATTGAAGGCCCCACCATCCTTGAAAACAATTTGTAAGGATATGGTGAGCTTTCTCTTATAAATTCTTACATTTTCTCTGTCTTGCCCAATGCAAGACGTGTTTTTAATACTTACCCTGTCACACATTGAGTTTGAGCCTGTCTAATCTTAGTTTTTGTGTTTCTAACCTTTAGTCTTAGTCATTTTATCATTGGAGTCTGACCCTTTAGTCTTAGTTCTTTTATCATTGGGTTTTAGTGTTATTAGTTATTTGGTCTCCAATGATAAAATGACTAAGACTAAAGGGTCATAAACACAAAAACAAATATTAGCCTGGCTCAAGCCTAATATGTGACAAGAAGAGTGTTGGAAGCATGTCCTACATCAGGCAAGAAAGAGAAAATGTATGAGCTTAAAAGAAACTCATCACATCCTTATAAGTAAGTTTTTAAGGATAGTGTAGCCTTTTAACAAAAAATCTAACATTGATATCAAAGCCCACTTGAGACTGGGCCAACTACTAATGGTAAAACCCAATAATAAAGTGTTAAGATTAAAAAGGTTAGAAACACAAAAACTAAGATTAGCTTGGTTCACATATTGATTTGTAAGGATTATAAGGCCTTCCAATCTATTAAAGTAACAAATAAACTTCCTCTTATAAGCTCAATGTGAGATGTATTTCCAACACTCTCCCAATCACACATATGATATAGTCATGTCCATTGTTCCATCCAAGGCCCAAGCTAATGAAAAGACCTAAGTCTTGTTGGTTCCTATGTCAAAGACTTAGGGCCACAATGTCTTTTATTGGGCCCAAGCCCAAATAGGAGAAGCTTGACAAGTGTCTGAAGTAGTTGGTAGCAATTACAACTAATTTCTCAATTGTTTATTGGTTGCAATTATGTCTAGAGTAATTGGTAGCATTCAAAACTAGTTTTCCAACTACTTGTTGGCCACAATTATGTTTATCTTAATATTTTGTAAGTTCCCAATTGTTTTGCATACCACATGTATAATTGTTTGTTGCTTTAGATTTTTATAAAATAATGCCTATGAGCTCATTTGTAATAAGAACCTTTGGTAGATGAATGAAAGATTTTGTTCAAATTAGTCTTGTCTTCTTTATTTGAATCTCAAGTCTTTATTTCATGCACCTTTAAATTTCAACCTTTACTTTCTTGCCATTTACATTTTTGTTCTTTTATTTATAGCCTTTACATTCAACAACTTATTTTTCTTGTCTGTTACATTTTTTGCACTTTAAATTTCTAAAATTTCTTTTCTTATCTTGTACCAATCTCTTATAAACCCTAGCTCACTTTATTGCCCATCACGAATCACATTAACATCGGGCTTCAATCATGTTAATTTTAGTCTTTTGTGTTCTTAACCCTTTAGTCTTAGCATTTTTTATCATTGGGCTTTTATTGTTATTAGTTATTTGGCCTAATATTGTTTAGGCTTTGATACTATTGTCAATTTTACAAATTAGAGGGCTCCACAATCCCTTAAAAACTAATATGTAAGGATGTGATAATGTTGGTTTTTGATGCAAAGAAAATTGGATAACAAAGTTAGCTAATCTTAATTTATAGTATATCCTTTGAATGCAAAATGGTGACTCGTGCTTTTAACTACTACATTAGTAATCTATAGTCTCTATCTTCAATGTCTATGGATTCCAACAAATGCCATTACTTTACTGTGTATTCACATGAAGGAGACATTAGGCTTATGTAGGTGATTTGTATTGATTGGAGTTGTCAAGGTAGTAACTTGTGTTGACTTGACTTACTTTCTCAATTCTATAAGACAAAGCATGGCCCACATCACTTGTCCTCAAATGTCTTCACAATGCAAGCAACATCCATTTCCTCATTTGATTATGCAAATAGCCAGAGTTAGATTTTCTAATGGGAGAGGTGGTTATGAGGCATTGATATTAACAATCATAAATACTCAATGATGGTTTGTGTCTTTGATAAGTAATCAAAAGATAATTGAGCTTTGATATAATACCCTTTGCTTTTGATTGGTCTTTACCCAATATCATTATCAATTGATATTGTTATTTAATATTTAGATTTAATATTAAAAAAAATAACTACATCAAGGGCTATCCAAGGACTAACACAGTTTCTATCTTGCAAATATAATTAGTAGAATTGAACAATCTTGAAACCATTTTCCTTCTTGATATTCTAAAAACATCATAATTTTTTTGTTAAGTTGTGCAATCTTATATTAAACAATTTTGCACTTCTAATAGCCAAAATCAGTTGTTTCCATTAAGACATATTGGTAATTTTGAAAAAGAAATATTGTAGAATTAAAAATATTACTGTTTCATAAACCATTATTTTAAAGTACTTTGATTTTTTCAATGGCTTATTTGTGACATAGTAAGAAAAAGTAAGGTTAGTATCAATGAGTTTTATCATATAAATAATTGATATATGAAACAATCTTAAATTTAACTTTTCTACCCATTATTTCAAAAAATTAAGGAAATCCCTAAGTACCGAAACGATTACTTTGACAACGAAATACAAAAAAGAACCAAACAATACACTTCAAATTACCAAACTGCGATCTATGAAGGAAATATTCAGGATTATCACCATGCGGACTTTACATAAATCGGTTTCATATACGGACCAAACGGACCCCAGCCCACATCACTACTCAACCCGACTCGCCGTGGATGGGCCATCACAAAGCCCGCACATAGACCTTGTATCAGCTGCTCTAACTATAGCTCCGCTTAAACCCTGACCTCTTGGAAACTGTCTCTGTCCCTGGCCGCCGTCCCCCTCTCGCACCTCTCTCTCCGTGCGCTTCAGCTTGAGTCTCTCTAACCATGCCGAAGCACTATAGGCCTCCGGTAAGCTCTTATTCTGCACGGCGGTGTTTTTCCTCCTACCTGAGGCTGCTATGCAGATCAAAGTCTCATTATTATCTGCTAGCTGTATTTTCTCATTCTTTCCCGCTCAAAATTCCCCTCGTATATTCCAGGGAAAGAAAAAGGAAGGAAACGCTGCTAAGTATGTCACCAGGTCGCAGGCAGTCAAGCATCTTCAAGTTAATCTTCCTGTTTTCAGGTCTCTCTTAGACCCAGTTTTCATATTTTGTTTATTGAGCTTAGGACTATCACCATTGATGTCTAGAAATTTGTTTGTAGTTTCGCGTTAGAATTCCTTCGTTCGGCGACTGTAATCACGAAGTGGTTACAATGGTAGCATGTACCTTTGTACAGTTTCTGGTAGCACGGAAGCTATCATTTATGTGTTTAGGCTTTGCTTTTATGATATTCCGAGTGATACTTAATCAAGTGAAAATGGCAGGTGGAGAATGTTAATCTGAATTAAGCTTTTATTTTGATTGAACTAGCATAGCCTCTTTTTGAGTTTTGGGGTCCTTTCGGCGGTTACAGTATAGGAGCGATTTCAATTAGGTTAAAATTCTATGTAAATTCCTGGTTATTGGTACCGGCGCATGCCATCACTGGTTATTGGTAAAATTATGCTAGAGGGTCGTTTTGCTTGATTGGAAGAAGGTGTTTTCTCAGACCATGAACTCATTAGTTTTATGTTTTGTGAATCACAGGAAATTATCCATTCTCAAGGGTGTATTTCCCCGGGAGCCAAAGAAGAAGGTGAAAGGAAACCATCACACTTATTATCATGTAAAGGATATTGCATTCCTGCAGCATGAACCTTTGCTTGAGATATTTAGAGACATAAGGGCATATGAGAAGAAAATCAAGAAAGCTGAGTCAAAGAAGAACCCAGATCTTGCTGAACGTTTGCGAACCCGGATACCAACCTATAAGCTAGACAGAATCATCCGGGAGAGGTTTGTTAACTCCTTCCATTTGCTTTGAGAAATACGATTCTAGGTTGCTTCCTGCTGATGGAAAATAACTAGGATTTGCTGTCATAATGATTGGGCTATAGGTATCCGAAATTCATTGATGCACTTCGAGATTTGGACGACTGTCTCACAATGGTGCACCTCTTTGCTGCATTACCTGCAGTGGAGAGGGAAAAAATTGCCGTGAAGCGTGTTCATAATTGCCGAAGGTAGATTCTTTGCATCTGCGTCCCCCTTCTCCGATCTTTATTCTAGTGTTCAACCAGTGATTTCCCTTCGTGGGCTGATCACATTATGAATGCTTATCTCTGGCAAATCGTGGTTTATTTGCTAGGTTGAGTCATGAATGGCAAGCATACATCTCACGCACTCATAAATTACAAAAAGTCTTCATATCTGTGAAAGGAATATATTATCAGGTAAGCTCTCCATATATGTTGAGGACACAAATCAAGTCTCTTTTTCCACTGTTCATTATTGCTGTAACCTTTTCTTGCCCAACATTCAGATACTCGCATTGTTTATGGTCTTTTACATATTTGTGCTGTTTTCCTGTGAAGGCTGAGGTTGAAGGTCAAAAGATTACATGGTTGACCCCTCATGCACTGCAGCAAGTTTTGCCTGGTTCTGAAGTTGACTTCAATGTCATGCTAACTTTCCTAGAAGTTTACGAGGTTAGTTTTTTGATGGGTGTTTTTCTTTAATTTGTTATTTTTGTTTTCCATACCATAGTTATGCAGTTATAAGGAAAACAAGAGTTCATATTTTTGCCCCTGGCAAAAAAATTACAAAAAAAAAAAAAGATGGAAAAGGTTTTTCATATCACCTGTCCGAACAAAATGAAAGCATTACAATATAAAACTTTTATGAATAAGGAAGCAATAACATTTTTAATTGCTTTGTATGCTTAGTTTTTTTTTCCTTAAATAGAAACAGGAAGATGTCCTCTAAATAAGGAGAAAAAAAACAAAAGTGGTTAAAGTTGGGGGGAAGCTAACAGAAATTTTAAGAAACAGAACATTTCTAAGTGTACAGCTTGATCATAGCACCTTTCTTCTCATTCTTCTAATGTTCTTTATATACTTTTGGTGCAGACTCTCCTTGCCTTCATAAATTATCACCTTTATAATTCTATAAACGTGAAGTATCCACCCATTCTTGATAGTCGCTTGGAAGCTTTAGCATCAGGTATACTTTTAATTGTTAGCAAGAATGTAATTTCCAAGTTCTATTCAAAGATTTAGCACCTTGAAGCTAAGCATGAAATTTTGCATTTTATAGATTTGGTAAGCAGCTCATGCTTTGGGCTGTTAATTGTGTTAATGGGTTTTAATGTGTTTGTATTTTCTAAATTTTGTAGATCTTTATGCATTGTCAAGATACTTAGATGCGAGCTCTCGAACTTCTGTGGTGGATCCCGGAGCTTTTAGTGCATCTGGATCTGAGCAAATTGAGACCCAACAAAAGGGTACGCGAACTGATGAGTCTGAACTGCGGCTAGCTCAGCTTCAACATCAGCTTCCTTCTAATGAGCCTGGTGCACTGATGCGCCTTGTTGAAGATGTTGCTGATGAGGATGAAGAGGATGAAGATACAAGGGAGTGTAAAAAACTCTTTAAGAATCTGAAGTTCTTCTTGAGTCGTGAGGTGAGATTAACTTGTCAGCACTGAACCTAGTGAGGTCTAAATGAGGATTTAGTCTTTCTGGGCACCAGTATGGCATGATTGTTTTCCTTTTTTGTTTTAGTGGGTGGGCCAAGGAGGCTTGCCATTATGACAACAGGATTAAATGATTTAAAACAAGGAGAATTTTTTCCCAAAATATGAAACATGTAAATTCAAACAAAAAGTTTGACCAAAAAAAAATTACAAAAACTGGCCAGCTGAGATGAACAAGTTTCCTAGGTAGAGTATCAATTTCTCTAAAACTTGTCGAGTAGTTTACTTGCTCTTTAACAAGAAAATTAGCTTTTGAGCTGAAAAATAGTTGGCTTAGCCAAATGTTTTGAAGTGTCATTTGTTTCTAGTCTATTGTCTAATCCTTGTGATGGCATTCAAAATTCCATTTGAAATCTTTGCACTGGTCTTTATAGCTTCAGAAGCTGAAACCATTTGTTATAATATATGAGATTTTATGCTAGTCACTTTGAGTGCCTTCTTGTTTACTTGAGATATTTTCTTCTCCAAACTCTATTTGGGGATATATGATAGAAATTCTGGTTTGTATTGTTGAGTTAGCCCTTTGATAATTAAGTATCGGAGCCTATGGCTTACTCCTGCCTTTGTGCTTCTTGACATTAGAAGCTCAAGGCTAATTGTGATTTCTTTTCAGATTTAGTGTATTATGTTGGTTATTGATACAATTTGCTTATCCTGTTCTGATTTTCACCTGTACTACCAAACAAGCGCATGTTGCTCACTCTTGGTCTTGTGAACTTGTAATTTTGGTATTTTTTCAAGCCTTGAGTCCTTGGAATTTTACTTTTGTTGTACAATTATGCATATGCTATACTCATGAATACATACATATATGCAGTCTATACACACATTTGTTTCGGGGTGAAAATATTTGAAACATAGTATCACATACCAATCTATCTCCTTCCCTTAATTTTAGAGTACATGTAACTAAAAGCATTTTGAATAGAGAAAGACTCTTCAAAGGGGATTCATCTTCACTTCAACTTGAATTGCTCCAGGGCTCTTATTCGGTTTAATAAGGCAAGAGAGAGAGGAAAAACATATGGACATTGATTGCTCTATCCCCAATGTCACTAAATATTAAAATGAAGAACCGAATACAACACATAGCACATTAGATCATTTATAATGTTGCCTATACTTGAATAGTCACTGCTCTTTAGTTCTTGTAAATAAATGCAATGTTCTTCCACTGCAAACATTTGTTGATTTCCATCAAATATAACCTCCAATTTTACATGTTTATCATGTCATAAGCGGAAACGAGCATGTGAGCTTTAGATTTAAGTCAATTGAGAAGAAACCTTAGCAGTGTAAGGATAGTGCAGTTGATCATATAGTTTCAGAGGTTGATTGCTTAAATATGAATTTAGGAGCAGAAAAAACAACTGATCTTATAGCTTGAGGTGGGAAAATGAAATTCACTTTATTGTCATCTGCTTTTTTCATTTGGTTTAGTCTTAGTATATTCAGATTAGTGTCTGAAAGTTCACTTCAACATTGAAGAACATTCATGCATCTGATTCCAGATCATAATAGTGATTTGTTTTTTGGGAACTAGGTTGTACATACTTCTTCTTGCTTTAACGTACCACTACTACATTTATTCTGCTGTTCTTTATCTGAGATCATTATTCTCTCTTTTTATGAGTGAAATTTGCCATTTTCAGGCTCCAAGAGAGTCCTTGCTTTTTATTATTCCTGCTTTTGGCGGAATTGTTTCCTGGGAAGGAGAAGGGGCTCCATTTAAGGAAACTGATCAGAGCATTACTCATCAGGTTGGCCATTAAGCACAGGATAATTGAGATGCCTCGTTAAAATATCACATCTATGGAATTTGTTGAAATATGTTTGGCAATGATAATTCTGGCTTTTACTTCTTAAATGTGCAGATTGTTGATCGACCAACCCAAGGTCATATATTCCTCTCCAGAGAATATGTTCAACCGCAGTGGGTTTATGATTGTGTTAATGCACGTATGATTTTGCCAACTGACAATTACATGGTCGGAAGGTAATTTTTTCTTTTTTTCTTTTTGATTTCTTTGAATGCGTCCATAATCTTAATTAAACTTTGATAACCTTTAGCCTTTGTGTTAGTTGTAGTTCTCGTTGCATGTGCTTGTCCAGAGAAGTTGTGCGCACAAAATCATCTCTCTTGAGAAAAAAGGTTTTTTGTTGCGTGTATATATTTGCTAGCATCAACCACAGGATAGTGTATCTTAAGGATTTATACACTTTTATTGTCACTTTAATGGTGGAAGCTGCTGTCTGCTGTCTAATTTGTAATAAAAATATGATGCATAAATTATTTGATACTTGTCAACAGGGTTCCTCCACCACACTTGTCACCTTTTGTTGATAATGAAGCTGAAGGTTACATTCCTGAGTATGCAGAGACCATTAAACGGTTGAAGGCTGCTGCTAGAAATGAAGTCCTCCCTTTACCAGGTGCAGGCACAGAAGATTTAGAAGATCCACAAAAATTATTGGTTGAAGGCATTATCGATCGAGCAGAAGCTAATGAAGCAGCAGAGAGAAAGCGCAAGGTTGGCGCTTGAATGTGTCCATGCTATTTATTGTTTTTATTTTCATGGGAAGTTCAGTAACCACATCCCTGATGATTTGGACAAAATTTGGATTGAATGCAGATGCTTAGTGAGCAGAAGCGGTATCTTGATGAACTGAAAAAGGAGGTTGATGGGGTGCAGTATTCTTCAGCTGCCTTAGATAATAAGCAGGGCTCTTCTAAAGAGACAGATGTTGGGGAATCTGAGCCAGACTTGCAACAAATTGTCCAGGATCAGGCAAACCTGTCAAAGGTTGTGATGTCACGTAATAAGAGGAAGCTTTATGAAGCCATGGAGGTAATTTATCATTTCTGCTATTTTCATCCTTTTTCAACAAAAAAGGGAGTGCTTTTGAAGTTAGAATGTCTTGTACAATTATTTAATAGTTTTAGAGATTGTTCTTCATTTGCTCAATGCACATTGTGTGGGATTTAATGTCATTGGAACTCTATAAAAGAAATGTTATATTGGTAACGGTTTCTTTGTATGGTGCTGAGCTACTGGCTCTTCGTAGTTGAACTGGAACCAAGCCTTTTTGTTGTTTGCTTATCATGCTCTGCTTTGATTGCTTCTTTGTTTTTCTGCTGATATAATTTTGGTGGATGGGTTACTACTACATTCTTTTTGATCTCCCAGGTGATAGTTTATTATTTTCAGTCTGATGTTTGATTAGTGGCGTATTTTATTATTGGAAAATTCGCTTTTACATCTGTAATCTTACGCGTCCTATCTTCCTGTTTAAATAATGTTTCCTTCTGTGGTGTGACTAAATTTTTGCTTGTTTCTCTTCTGATTCAGATTGGCAAAAAACGCAAGCAGGGTCAAGTGGATCTTCTCAAGGAACGGAAGAGAAAAATTGAGGCAGCCCAGGACACCAAAAAGAGTTGATGTGCCCTGGAATTTACTTCTCTTGAAATTTTTGCTGATGTATTTCTAGTCACACCAGGCTGGAAAGCCGTTAATTTACTTAAGGCTGTTTAAGCTTGATTATCGTGCATATTGAATTCAACATTGCCAATCGAGGTTGAGATTGGCTAAAATTTTGGTAAATATGTAAGCTTATCTTTCAATTTCTCTTGTTACTTTGCTCGCTAAAATCAAATTATAGTTTCTCATCCCCCCTACTTGTTGCGTCCTTAAGATTTTCATGTTGAGTTTGATTTCTAGTTCGGATGATCCTAATTTCAGGCTTGGCAAGGGGTGTTAAGTGGCCATCTAACAGAATAATAACAAAGAAAGATATTTGTTTCTTTACTAACAATTGATTTTCGGGTAGTAGTACCACTTGAAGGGTTTTAAGACATCGTGTTAAAGTAAGTTGCGTTTGTAGGTTGGAGGGGAATTGTTGTACTTGTCATGGGGGGTGACGTGATTAACCACCTCTAACTGTAGGTGATGTTGTCGTGAATAGGATAAGTTACCTATTGCGTGTGGGATCATCTTTCTATAGGACGTTTTTTACCTCCTTGCTTACAGAAACTATTCGAACGTTTTAAGCAACATATCCACTGTTGTAATCTTCGTGGTCTGCGCTTCTCTTGTTACTATGGACTCGTGCAAAGGGTCGTCGGGAAGGGGACGCTGGTGTCACCCAAGCCAAGGTTTGGTTTTTCATTTTACTGCCTATGATCGGACCGATTTGAAACCGTAGTATTACACTCCATAAAAAGAAGCAACAGGACTGGACCCTTGCATGTGAGTTCCTTCTGCTAAAAACAACGCAACTGTGGGAGTTTTACCAAGTACCTTTTCTTTCTATTAAATTTTTGCACCCCCTCTTTTTTTTTTCTTTTCATTTTGGCATGTGATTAAGAGTTAAAGACGATATAGCAGGCATTTACGCCCAGAGTAAAGGATAACTGTAGAAATTCCGAACCCGAACGCAAGAAGCCCATTCATATGTGCATCTTTGCCCACAAGCCCAAACAGAGGGAAAGGAAAAGATCGGTGTATCTGGACGCTCTCGTTTACAAAAAGGGGAATTTAACAAAAACCCGGTTCAGCTTCAAACAGAGAACGCATTCTAGATTTTCAAATCCAGTAGTTGGCGCTGCGTAAAGAGCATTCTGACGCCTTCACTTTCGCTGTTCTTTCACTGCTTAAACGAGTACGCTCCAGACCACCTCCACTTTTTAGCATTGTTTGCTGCAGATGGCAGGTTAGTTAGTATAACAGCACTTAGATGAATCTTGCTCATCGGTGTTCACGGCTTCCTCTCCTTGTGAGTGCCAATCATGAACCATATGACGCTGTGACGTGCGTCATGTTGTGAGATGCAGTACTGTTTTCTTTCTATGTCCTTTTCTTTCATTTCCTTGTGAATCCTTAAACGCGTTACAGATTCGCGATGCATTCCCTGAGTATCTTGTTGTTGTTCTGGTTTCGTATGGATTGATGCTTTACTCTTGTTAGCGTAATGTCCAAATTTATTTGATCACTTGGTCTTCTCAACTTTTTTGCTTGACTCGTAACCTTGACATCAACAAAGGAGTGCTTTCTTTCCTTTCGAGCCATTCCTTTGGTCGGTTCTTGTTCCTCTTGGTTGTTTATTGAGAATCTGTGGTTACCTCTCAGGATAAGATGTCGATTTCCATCAGATCTTAACTTTGATGTACTAAATCTTTTACAATTGTGGCTTATGATTCAAGACCTGTTTATGGATTTTTGTCTGGGCAGAATATATTTTACAATCTGGACATTAAGTATATACCATTATTTGATTGTTCGATTGACTCTGTACAAGTAATGAATCCGAACTTATTCACGCTGCACAAATACACACCACACTCAAACCTCTGCATCGTTATCAAAACATCAAACTAAAAACAAGCCATTGTACATGAACTGTTTCTCCGTTCGGCTTATTGCAGCCATTGGAATCATCTGCATTCTTGTTTCATTTGGGTGATGATGTCTTTGGTTGGGAAGACTTACCAGTAATGGCCTTCTTCACCCTGGAAATAGAGTGCTTGACCTTTGATCCAACACCAGACAGGATGTTATGAGACTTCTTGTGCGCAACCTTAACGTCAATATCTTTAGAGACTTCTACCATAACTGGAGCGTCAGAGCCCAGGTCAGTCCTTTTGTGTTCATCTCCTTCCTCTTCATCTGTTTTTGCTTCACTAAATTGAGTGGTTTCTGCACCTTTATCTTGGATGTCTGTTTGTTCTCTATCCTTGGTCAAGTCTTTGGTCGCTTGCCAATTTTCTTTCATGGATCTCTGCATGAGGTCAGATAGTGAGAACTTAGCTGACTCCACTGACGTAGACTCCTCAGTTATTGTTTCAACTGAATCACTCGTTTTCTTTTCTCCTTGACTTACAACTTCTCTTTCTTCTGCATCGATTTCTGTAGCTTTCCTTGGTCTTTTGTATTCTGCTTCAACTTTTTGGAAGGCTGCGTCAATTGGGTGCTGTGGTACTGGTGGAAAATCTTCATGGCCGAACGGAAGTATTGTCTGCCTCTTCTCACAGGGATCTGCATCTTCTGAAATCTCTGCTTTCGATGCTGCATAAGATGTCACCCCTAGCTGCTGAGTGTTCTGAGTGATTTCATTGGCTTTTGAAGATCTAGTAGTCCCTCCTTCCGGTGATATCTCTACCTCCGCTTCCTGGATATAAGATAGATAAAAAAAGCTTCTCATTTGATATTTTCCATGTGACTAACTTCTTCGTTTGATGATTAGGCTCCACTCAGATCTTGAAATGATTAATGGAATGGTCAGGCCATTTATGAAAACTGAATAATGGCTTCTGTTGTCCACGTTCCAAGCATATTTTGTTATTTCCAAGGTCAAATGGTGGTTTAAGTTATTTCCTTGTGGTTGCTTACAAATCTCGAACTTTTTCAGAATATGGAAGTAATTTATTGGCTATAAGGCCCCTCATTTTTTCCTGGAGGAGAAAAGAATAAGAGAAACGGGGGCAAACTGATCTGGAGAGGACAAACCCATGTTGTTCTCTTCTATAATTGCTTAATTATGGTCAGCATCTTCAAGGAGGAAAAAAAAGTTAAAAAGGTCTTGTCAAATATCATTTCCTTGGTACATTTTATAAAACGGTCAGCAGCAGCTCTTGATGACCATTTTGTTTAGAGTAAAAACATGTCTAAGTCACTGTAGCTGTGTGTCATTTGTACTATTTTTTGTGGGGAAAAAAAAGTTAAAATGCTCTTGTCAAATATGATTTCCTTGGCACATTTTATAAAACAATCAGCAGCTGCTCTTGATGACCATTTTGTTTAGAGTAAAAACATGTCTAAGTCATTGTAGCTTTGTGTCATTTGTACTATTTTAGTGGAGATACCATATGGAAAGCTAAAGCCATGATATTGGAACCCATTTTGTTCTTTAACTTCTTAACATTCTATTTGAAGTTTATGATTTGGTATCAAGGAAGGAGAGAAGAGTTGTGATCTAACCTTTTCTCGTGGAGTTATGACTTCTGTTTTCCCTATTATGAGATTCGTTTTACCCTCCTGATTTTCAGGTTCCAGTTTAGTTGCTGGCTCCTCAACATTCTTTTCCTCTGCTTCAGCTGGATAGCTTTCAGAGGCGTTGTCATTCTCAGCAGTTCTATCTTTAGCTGCAATCTTCTCTTCAATTCTCTCGCTTGCACTGCTCTCCTCAACTATTTCTGACAACTGTATAAAAGGTCCAAGCTTCAGGTTTGAGTTTCAAAAGAAGCGGGAAAAGATTGTGGGGGTAAAAAAAAGGTTAACTGTATACCCTGAAATCTTCTTCCTGGTCCACATTTGTTGTGCCTTTAAGCATCTTGTTTGTCTCATCTGTTGTCTTCGATTCAACTCCTTCATGGATGTCTACAACTTTTTCTTCGCCATGCAAAGCTGATTTAGAGTCCTTGGAAACGATCTTTTCCTCCACGACCTGTTTTTTTCCCACACAGATAAAGTTTCAGAAAGTAAGAAGAAATTGAAGGGAGAATAAAAGCAAAAGGGGAAAAAAGCCCTATAGCTATATAATAGAAACTATGATATGATTCTCTGACCCCCTCAATAGGAACATCATTCTTTGATGTTTGATATGCTTCAACCGTTTCCTTGCTTTGACTCTCTTCAGTGCTCGGACCAGCTATTTCTGCATGAAGATGCTTTTCACTGATATCTTCTGAGATGGTGAGTACTTCATGACTCTGGCCTTGTGGCTCGTGATCAGATGCCTTTTCATTTATCTCAAAGTTGAGATTGGAAGCTTCCTCATTTGCTCTTGTTAGTTCCGTGGTTACCTCACTTCCTGATGAAGAATCTTTATCTTTGATCTCTTCTCTTTCTCGAGGATCTAGATTTAAGGCTTGAACCACGGTGTTGCTTTCTTCCTTTTGTACTTGATCCAAGTCGTCCCTCTTTATGGCCTTAGCAGTTTCACACCCATCTTTTGGGACCTCGAGCTCCCTGACCTCTTTCTTTTTCAAGCATGTCCCTTCTATTGCCCTGTCAGCAGAAGAATCGTCAATATTCTCAGAACCTTGTGCTTCAATTTCCTTCATGTTCTGTTTTTGCATTCTCTCTTCTGTGGTCATTGTTCCTTGCTCCTGTTCCCTGGAAGGAATGGATGACGAGAGAATTTGAAGTTGCTCAGTTGACATCCCTGCTTGGAGTGTCTGATCAGCAATTGCTCTGCCTTCGACAACTACTTCAACTCCTGTAGCTTCAGGTTTACACAATGATTCTGAAGTTTCTTTGATTTCTTCAACATCAGTTGCATCCAGCTTCTCCGCTTTTAAGCTTTGCCCAGTTTCATCAGTTTCTCTGACACTCTGGTGTGTGGACTCAGAAACTGCATCAGAAGTGGTTTTGGTTTCCTCAGCTTCATAAGCATCTGGAATCTCCAGAGTTTCTTTCTCTGTGTTTCCATCAATTGTGTTTTGAAGTTGAGATGGCAAAATGGAGGGAGTTTTTTCAGACGTCATGCTAAGAACTTCTTCCGCAAGTGGACTGGAGTCAACTACAGTTGTTTCTAGACTTCTCTCATGTGAGATAGTATCCTTTGTTGACATGTCATGCAGCTGAGCTTCCCATGAGCTTGATTCTGTAGTTACTAGTTCCTCAGTTGCATTTTCAGTTTTGTCAAAACCATTATCCACTTCCACTCTTATTTCTTCTTTAGTATCTTTGAACAATTCTTCAGCTACTATGGTTGAGTCATCCACAAGCTTCATTGTACATCCATCATGTACCTTTTCTTCTGAGCTGATGAGTACTTCGTGACTGTGAACATCCAACAAATGGTCAAAAGGTTTTTCACTAATCTCAAAGCTAGGATTCAGGGGTTCCTCAATTGGTGTTGTTAGTACTGCAGTTTTCTTAATTTCTGACGAAGCAGTGCTGCATTTTGTCTCTTCATTTTCCTCAGTCTCTACTTTTTCAGCAACATCTGGCATGCAACATTCCTCCTTAGATACTGAATTTGAACTGTCCATCTGTATATTCTTTGGGATCTCAATCCCCAATTGGGAGACTTCAAGTTCCCAGGGCTCCTCTTCTTCCAAGCATGTCTCTTCTGTTGCCTTTGTTGCTGAAGAATTGTTGATATTCTTTTCATTTACCATCTCTACTTCCTTTGTGCTTTCTCCTTCTGCCTTCTGGAATGCTGTTGTAGTTTCATGCTCCCGTTCTCTGGGAAGCGACATTGAATCAGTTTTCTCAACATATTTTTGATCCATGTTTGAGAGTTGAGACACCAAGCTAGAAGAAGTTTTCTCCGGTTTGCTGCCAATTTCTTCAGCTTGCAAACGAGGACCAGTTTCAATTTTTTCTGAAGTCTCAGTTGAGCCAGTACCCTTCGCAGGTTTGTCATCCATCTGGACTTCCTCCAAGATTGACTCTGCCGCTACTGCAATTCTTTTGCCATTCTTCTCATGAAAATCACGCACTTCCACTTTGATCTCCTCTTTAATCCTTTCTTCTGAATCTTCAGCTTCCGTCACAGGGACATCTGTATGCTTAAGACTACCTTCATCTTGTGTTTTTTCTTCTTCTGGTGCTTTTGTTCCGGGTGCCCCAGCTTCTCTTGTTGGAACTTCTTTTGCACCTCCATTGAGTGTCTGGTCACTGGAATCCGTTGGCTTAAGATACTCAGTGAATTTTGAGCGAGAATCTTTCACCTGTTTTTCAAATAATATAAACTTAATGTACAATGGAAGAAGAAGAAGCAGGGTGTAAGATGCTTATAACATGTAGTCTCTCTAATAATTTAATTCACCTTCTCAAGTATTTCATCTCCAGCATACACTGTTTGTATTTCCTTAAAGTCACTCTGTCCATGCTCATCCTTTTCTTTGCTGCTTCCACTCCCATCAACTTTCTCAACTCCCTCATGCACCTGTTCAATAGTTTTAATATAAAAATATATGATTTTGGGAAATCACTTGTGGAAAAGAAAAGTATGGACATGTATGAGTTGATCTCCTGACCTCTTCACTAGTGGTGACACTGGTACTGGTCACTTTTGGATACCGTGATACATCAGTCTGATCTTCAGCCTCCAACTGGACCTGCATTGCTGTTTTTCTTTCTGTATCATGTTGCAGTTCTCTTGTAGTTTGTTGTTCATCAGATTCAGAACTCAAGTTCTGAACATCATTGCTGTTCTCTTCCGTTTTGCTAGTTTGAGGAAACGTTTCATCACTTTGATCTTTGGTGACTGAATTGGATACTGCATCAAGCTTTTGGCCGAGATCAGCTGATGCAAGGTTCTGTTCTTGATCATTTGAGTTTTCCCTGTTATCAGGGCTGTTGACTTTCTCGTAGTTTTCTGGTTCAGTTTCTTTCAAACCTTCTTCACTTACAAATGTTAGAGATGCAGAGTTGGGGTCATTAACAACGTGTACTTCTTGCCTCAAGGTTTCTTCTTTAATCTCTTCCTCAGACGGCTCTGAGACATTTGCTGTAGTCAGAGCACTGAAGTCCCGATTTGGCTCTACATAGTCCTTTAAGGTCCTTGATTTCGTTTCTTCTGTCAAATCTATTCTCCCAAGTTTTTGTATGAACTTCAAATTTGTATCTGTGATCTGTTAAACAAATAAATTTTAATTAACAATTTAATTAGACATCAGACAGATGATTTTGAGAAGCATGCGGATTTTATGTACAAAGCTAACCTCTTCTTTTGACTTCATTGAATCACTGTCATTTTCCTTTAAGCTTTCTGTTACCTCTCCAATTGATGAAGAGAGGTCTTCATTAGTCGGGTTCTCTGGGTTCAGCTTGTTTGGATTCGCACTTGAAGCTGCTGTCTCTGATCCCTCAGGTTCCTATTGAAAAAAAGGAGGGGAAAAGCAGAGATTAAAGTTTTGATACACATCAAAGAACGCACAGACAAAGTCAAAGCTTAGATTTCTATCCAAGTCCAAACTGATCTACTTTTGAGTTTTCTTTATTGTCAGTATCTTTGACCTCGGTGTTTTCTGGTCCTGCTTCCTTCAAGCCTTCTTCACTCACAGATGTTATGGCTGCAGATTCAGAGTCATTAATTATTTTTTCTTGCCTCAAGTTCTCTTCTGTAATCTCTTCCTCTGATGCCTTGGGCACATCCGCTGTAATCAAAGCATTGAAGTCCTTATTTGTGTTTACAGAGTCCAGTAAAATCCTTGATTCCGTTTCCTCTGTCAAATCTATCGTCGCAACTTCTTGTGTGCACTCCATATTTGTGTCTTTGACCTGTTAAACAAGTAAAAATACTGAATCACCAACTGAAATTGCACACAAAACAAAATATTTTAGGAACCATTTAGATTTGTGTACACGGCTAACCTCTTCTTTTATGTTAGTACCATCACTTTTGTCTTCTTTTAAGCTTTCTTTTGCTGTTACTTCTCCAATTGACGAAGAGAGGTCTTCAGTAGCTGGTTTCTCCGGGTTCAGCTTCTCTGGATTTGCACTTGAGGCTGCTGTTTCTAATCCCTCACATTCCTTTTAAAAATGTAAAAAGAGAGGGAAATAAGGTCTGGTAATCACTAAAGAATATACACATGAAGTCATTTTTGAAGCATAAAATTTGTATCCAAGTCCAACCTGATCTTCTTTGGAGATTTCTTTATTATCAACACTTTCAACTTGCACTTTATTTTCTTGTCCAGCTTCTTTCAGGTCTGCTTCTTCACTGAAAAAAGTAGATGTCCTGTCAGAATTACTAATTACTTTTTCTTCGTGCCTTAAGGTTTCTTCGTTAATCTCCTTTCCTGCAGCTTCCTTTTCTTTTTTATCATCCACAGTTTTTCTTTCTCTCTTTTCTGTTTCTGAAGTATCTTCAATGTTTTGAAAGATTTTTTCCTCTCTCACACTGGTCTTATTGTTTGTCTCTTCACTAGAAGATTCTGCCTCCATTCCTTCCTCTTTCTGGGCCTGTTCCAAATCTTCTTGGCCTTCCACTGTTACCTTTGTACTCTTTTCTGCAGGCTCAGCAAGCCTGTTATTGTCATCATTTCCTTCAGCCATTTCTATTGGACATATGATCTCATCTCTTTTTTCTATTTTTTCTTCCACTGGAATCAGGCTTCCATCTTCTCCATGCAGAACTTCATCTTCTTTCGCCGGTGGAGTACTAAGATTCTTTTCAGGGCTTTCAATTTCATGATCTGCCTCACATAAAATGCCTTCTTCTGCTGCATCTTCAGTGTCCTCTTCACCTTTTGCTGTTGCCTTTGCATTGTTTTCTTCCGTCCCATCTCGTCCAGCAGAATCTTCTTTGTGTTCAGCCACTACGGCAGGAGATGTGTCCTCACCTTTTCCTTGGGGGTCTACCTCAATTCCTTCCTGTTTCTGGGCCTGTTCCAAATCTTCTTGGTCTTCCACTGTTACCTTTGCAATCTTTTCTGCAGGCTCGGCAAGCCTGTTATTGTCATCATTTCCTTCAGCTATTTCTAATGGATTTATGATCTCATCTCTTCTTTTTATAATTTTTTCCACTGGAATCAGGCTTCCATCTTCTCCATGCAGACCTTCAACTTCTTTCGCCAGTGGAGTACTAAGATTCTTTTCAGGGCTTTCAATTTCATGATCTTCCTCACATGCAATGCTTTCTCCTGCTGCATCGTCAGTATCTTCTTCACCTTTTGCTGTTGCCTTCGCATTGTTTTCTTCCGTCCCATCTCGTCCAGCAGAATCTTCTTTGTGTTCCGCCACTACGGCAGGAGATGTGTCCTCACCTTTTCCTTGGGGGTCTGCCTCCATTCCTTCCTCTTTCCGGGCCTGTTCCAAATCTTCTTGTTCTTCCACTGTTACCTTTGCACTCTTTTCTGCAGGCTCGTCAAGCCTGTTATTGTCATCATTTCCTTCAGCCATTTCTAATGGACTTATGATCTCATCTCTTCTTTTCTATTTTTCTTCCACTGGAATCAGGCTTCCATCTTCTCCATAAAGACCTTCGTCTTCTTTCGCCGGTGGGGTACTAAGATTCTTTTCAGGGCTTTCAATTTCATGATCTGCGTCACATGCAATGCCTTCTCCTGCAGCATCTCCAGTATCTTCTTCACCTTTTGCTGTTGCCTTCGCATTGTTTTCTTCCGTCCCATCTCGTCCAGCAGAATCTTCTTTGTGTTCAGCCACAACGGCAGGAGATGTGTCCTCACCTTTTCCTCGGGGGTCTCCCTCCATTCCTTCCTCTTTCCGGGCTTGTTCCGAATCTTCTTGTTCTTCCACTGTTACCTTTGCACTCTTTTCTGCAGGCTCGGCAAGCCTGTTATTGTCATCATTTCCTTCAGCTATTTCTAATGGACCTATGAGCTCATCTCTTCTTTCTTTTTTTTCTTCCCCTGGAATCAGGCTTCCATCTTCTCCATGCAGACCTTCAACTTCTTTCGCCAGTGGAGTACTAAGATTCTTTTCAGTGCTTTCAATTTCATGATCTGCCTCACATGCAATGCTTTCTCCTGCTGCATCTTCAGTATCTTCTTCACCTTTTGCTGTTGCCTTCGCATTGTTTTCTTCCGTCCCATCTCGTCCAGCAGAATCTTCTTTGTGTTCCGCCACTACGGCAGGAGATGTGTCCTCACCTTTTCCTTGGGGGTCTGCCTCCATTCCTTCCTCTTTCCGGGCCTGTTCCAAATCTTCTTGTTCTTCCACTGTTACCTTTGCACTCTTTTCTGCAGGCTCGGCAAGCCTGTTATTGTCATCATTTCCTTCAGCCATTTCTAATGGACCTATGATCTCATCTCTTTTCTCTATTTTTTCTTCCACTGGAATCAGGCTTCCATCTTCTCCATGCAGACCTTCAACTTCTTTCGCCAGTGGAGTACTAAGATTCTTTTCAGGGCTTTCAATTTCATGATCTTCCTCACATGCAATGCTTTCTCCTGCTGCATCGTCAGTATCTTCTTCACCTTCTGCTGTTGCCTTTGCATTGTTTTCTTCCGTCCCATCTCGTCCAGCAGAATCTTCTTTGTGTTCAGCCACTACGGCAGGAGATGTGTCCTCACCTTTTCCTTGGGGGTCTGCCTCCATTCCTTCCTCTTTCCGCGCCTGTTCCAAATCTTCTTGTTCTTCCACTGTTACCTTTGCACTCTTTTCTGCAGGCTCGGCAAGCCTGTTATTGTCATCATTTCCTTCAGCCATTTCTAATGGACCTATGAGCTCATCTCTTCTTTCTATTTTTTCTTCCACTGGAATCAAGCTTCCACCTTCTCCATGCACACCTTCGTCTTCTTTCGCTAGTGGAGTACTAAGACTCTTTTCAGGGCTTTCAATTTCATGATCTGCCTCACATGCAATGCTTTCTCCTGCTGCATCTTCAGTATCTTCTTCACCTTTTGCTGTTGCCTTCGCATTGTTTTCTTCCGTCCCATCTCGTCCAGCAGAATCTTCTTTGTGTTCCGCCACTACGGCAGGAGATGTGTCCTCACCTTTTCCTTGGGGGTCTGCCTCCATTCCTTCCTCTTTCCGGGCCTGTTCCAAATCTTCTTGTTCTTCCACTGTTACCTTTGCACTCTTTTCTGCACGCTCGGCAAGCCTGTTATTGTCATCATTTCCTTCAGCCATTTCTAATGGACCTATGATCTCATCTCTTTTCTCTATTTTTTCTTCCACTGGAATAAAGCTTCCACCTTCTCCATGCACACCTTCGTCTTCTTTCGCCAGTGGGGTACTAAGATTCTTTTCAGGGCTTTCAATTTCATGATCTGCCTCACATGCAATGCTTTCTCCTGCTGCATCTTCAGTATCTTCTTCACCTTTTGCTGTTGCCTTCGCATTGTTTTCTTCCGTCCCATCTCGTCCACCAGAATCTTCTTTGTGTTCCGCCACTACGGCAGGAGATGTGTCCTCACCTTTTCCTGGGGGGTCTGCCTCCATTCCTTCCTCTTTCCGGGCCTGTTCCAAATCTTCTTGGTTTTCCACTGTTACCTTTGCAATCTTTTCTGCAGGCTCGGCAAGCCTGTTATTGTCATCATTTCCTTCAGCCATTTCTAATGGACCTATGAGCTCATCTCTTCTTTCTATTTTTTCTTCCACTGGAATCAAGCTTCCACCTTCTCCATGCACACCTTCGTCTTCTTTCGCCAGTGGAGTACTAAGATTCTTTTCAGGGCTTTCAATTTCATGATCTGCCTCACATGCAATGCTTTCTTCTGCTGTATCTTCAGTATCTTCTTCACCTTTTGCTGTTGCCTTTGCATTGTTTTCTTCCGTCCCATCTCGTCCAGCAGTATCTTCTTTGTGTTCAGCCACTACGGCAGGAGATGTATCCTCACCTTTTCCTTGGGGGTCTGCCTCCATTCCTTCCTCTTTCCGGGCCTGTTCCAAATCTTCTTGTTCTTCCACTGTTACCTTTTCACTCTTTTCTGCAGGCTCGGCAAGCCTGTTATTGTCATCTTTTCCTTCAGCTATTTCTAATGGACTTATGATCTCATCTCTTCTTTCTAGTTTTTCTTCCATTGGAATCAGGCTTCCATCTTCTTCATGCAGACCTTCAACTTCTTTCGCCAGTGGAGTACCAAGATTCCTTTCAGGGCTTTCAATTTCATGATCTGCCTCACATGCAATGCTTTCTCCTGCTGCATCGTCAGTATCTTCTTCTCCTTCTGCTGTTGCCTTTGCATTGTTTTCTTCCGTCCCATCTCGTCCAGCAGAATCTTCTTTGTGTTCAGCCACTACTGCAGGAGATGTGTCCTCACCTTTTCCTTGGGGGTCTGCCTTCATTCCTTCCTCTTTCCGCGCCTGTTCCAAATCTTGTTGTTCTTCCACTGTTACCTTTGCAATCTTTTCTGCAGGCTCGGCAAGCCTGTTATTGTCATCATTTCCTTCAGCCATTTCTAATGGACCTATGATCTCATCTCTTTTTTCTATTTTTTCTTCCACTGGAATCAAGCTTCCACCTTCTCCATGCACACCTTCGTCTTCTTTCGCCAGTGGAGTACTAAGATTCTTTTCAGGGCTTTCAATTTCATGATCTGCCTCACATGCAATGCCTTCTCCTGCAGCATCTTCAGTATCTTCTTCACCTTTTGCTGTTGCCTTCGCATAGTTTTCTTCCGTCCCATCTCGTCCAGCAGAATCTTCTTTGTGTTCCGCCACTACGGCAGGAGATGTGTCCTCACCTTTTCCTCGGGGGTCTGCCTCCATTCCTTCCTCTTTCTGGGCCTGTTCCAAATCTTCTTGTTCTTCCACTGTTACCTTTTCACTCTTTTCTGCAGGCTCGGCAAGCCTCTTGTTGTCATCATTTCCTTCAGCTATTTCTAATGGACTTATGATCTCATCTCTTCTTTCTATTTTTTCTTCCACTGGAATCAGGCTTCCATCTTCTCCATGCAGACCTTCATCTTCTTTCACCAGTAGAGTATTAGGATTCTTTTCAGGGCTTTCAATTAAAGGTTCTGCCTCACATGCAATGCTTTCTCCTGCAGCATCTTCAGTATCTTCTTCACCTTTTGCTGTTGCCTTTGCATTGTTTTCTTCCGTCCCATCTCGTCCAGCAGAATCTTCTTTGTGTTCAGCCACTACGGCAGGAGATATGTCCTCACCTTTTCCTTGGGGGTTTGCCTCCATTCCTTCCTCTTTCCGGGCCTGTTCCAAATCTTCTTGGCCCTCCACTGTGACCTTTGCATTCTTTTCTGCAGGCTCGGCAAGCCTGTTCTTGTCATCATCTCCTTCAGCTATTTCTATTTGACATATGATCTCATCTCTTTTTTCTATTTTTTCTTCCACTGGAATCAGCCTTCCATCTTCTCCATGCTGGCCTTCGTCTTCTTTTGCCGGTTGAGTACTAAGATTCTTTTCAGGGCTTTCAATTTCATGATCTACCTTACATGCAATGCCTTCTCCTGCAGCATCTTCAGTATCTTCTTCACCTTTTGCTGTTGCCTTTGCATTGTTTTCTTCCGTCCCATCTCGTCCAGCTGAATCTTCTTTGTGTTCAGCCACTATGGCAGGAGACGTGGCCTCACCTTTTCCTTGGGGGTCTGCCTCAATTCCTTCCTCTTTCTGGGCCTGTTCGAAATTTTCATGGCCTTCCACTGTTACCTTTGCACCCTTTTCTGCAGGCTCGGCAAGCCTTTTATTGTCATCATTTCCTTCAGCTATTTCTAATGGATTCATGATCTCATCTCTTTTTTCTATTTTTTCTTCCACTGGAGTCAAGCTTCCATCTTCTGCATGCAGACCTTGATCTTCTTTCGCCAGTGGAGTACTAAGATTCTTTTCAGGGCTTTCAATTTCATGATCTGCCTCACATGCAATGCCTTCTCCTCCTGCATCTCCAGTATCTTCTTCACCTTTTTCTGTTGCCTTTGCATTGTTTTCTTCAAGCCCATCACGTCCGGCCGAATCTTCTTTGTGGTCAGCTACTTCGACAGGAGATGTGTCCTCACCTTTTCCTTGGGTGTCTGCCTCCATTCCTTCCTGTTTCTGGGCCTGTTCCAATTCTTCTTGGCCCTCCACTGTTACCTTTGCACTCTTTTTTGCAGGCTCGGCAAGCCTGTTATTGTACTCATTTCCTTCAGCTATTTCTAATGGATATATGTTCTCATCTCTTCTTTCTATTTTTTCTTCCTCTGTAATCAGGCTTACATCTTCTCCATGCAGACCTTCATCTTCTTTCGCCAGTGGAGTACTAAGATTCTTTTCAGGACTTTCAATTTCATGATCTGCCTCACATGCAATGCCTTCTCCTGCAGCATCTCCAGTATCTTCTTCACCTTTTGCTGTTGCCTTTGCATTGTTTTCTTTCGTCCCATCTCGTCCAGCAGAATCTTCTTTGTGTTCCGCCACTACGGCAGGAGATGTGTCCTCACGTTGTCCTTGGGGGTCTGCCTCCATTCCTTCCTCCTTCTGGGCCTGTTCCAAGTCTTCTTGGCCTTCCACTGTTACCTTTTCACTCTTTTCTGCAGGCTCGGCAAGCCTGTTATTGTCATCGTTTCCTTCAGATATTTCTGATGGACATATGATCTGATCTCTTTTTTCTATTTTTTCTTCCACTGAAAGTAGGCTTTCATCTTCTCCACGAAGACCTTCATCTTCTTTCACCAGTGGAGTATTCGGATTCTTTTCAGGGCTTTCAATTAAAGGTTCTGCCTCACATGCAATGCCTTCTCCTGCAGCATCTTCAGTATCTTCTTCACCTTTTGCTGTTGCCTTTGCATTGTTTTCTTCCGTCCCATCTCGTCCAGCAGAACCTTTCTTGTGTTCATCCACTACGGCAGGAGATATGTCCTCTCCTTTTCCTTGGCGGTCTTTCTCTTTGTTCACCAATGAATCGTCAAGAATCTCTTCAGGCCGTTTGTCTTCCTGATTTCTCCCTTTCTCAGGGTTCTCTTCTGGATCTTGTTTCTTCAAGAGCTGTTCTGAGTCTTCTTCACTCTGTGGTGTGACCATTACAGCGTTCTCCATAACCTCAACTTGTCTATTATTGTTGTCAATGTTTTCAGCTACTCTGACAGGTAATGTGTCCTCATTAGTGGCTGTTGGAGCCAGATTGTTATCTTCTTCCTCTATACTCTCCTCTTGTTTCACCAACAGGATATCAAGATTCTTTTCAGGACTTTCCACATTGTGATTTGTCAAACCTACAATGTTCTGTCTTGGTGCATCTATTTGTCGTACCTCTTCTGAATCTTCTCCACCCTCTTGTGTTACTTTTGTATTGTTCTCTGTAGTCTCAGCTGCTCTTTCGATGTTTCTATCGTCCTCAGCCTCTTCAAGGCAAGATGTATCCTCATCTCTCTTCTCTTTTGCGGGTTCTGTTGTTGGCTTCTTACATTCTTTCTGGAGGCCTTCGTCTTGTTTCATCAGTGGAGAATTGGGACAGTCTTCGGGGCTTCCTGCCCCACAAATTGTCTCACCTGCAATTCCCTCTCTTGGTTCATCTTTTGGTGGAGCATGTACTAAAATTTCTTCAACTTCTGGTGCTGCTTTTGCACTGTTCTCTGTTACCTCAGCTAGGCTAGGATTCTCAGTCTTGTACCCACCCTCTTTGGTGGAAGTTGTGTCCACATCTTTATTCACCGTTGAAGCTTCTGGCAAAGCCAGGTTCTCAGTGTCTTCCTGCAAACCTTCCCCTTGCTTCATACTGTCTGTAACTTCTGCAGAGCTTTCAACTTCATGATTTCTCTCCCCTGGTTTATTGTTCTTTAAGACATGGTCCGAATCCTCTTCAGCTTCTGGTATTACCTTTGCATTGTTTTCTGTGCTTCCAGCTGGCCTCTTATTTTCATCATTGTCTTCAGCTAAATTGATGGAAAATATCTCCCGATCTCTGCTTTCTGTTGAAGCTTCAGTTGATTCCAGGGCCTCACGTTCTCCTTGCAGACCTTCCTTTTGTTTCACCAATGAAGGGTGGAAAGCATTTTCTGGGCTTTCAACTGTAATGCTCTCGCCCAATTCATTTATCTGCAGCCCCTGCTCTGAATCTTCCTGATATTGTGGTGTTACCTTTGCACTTACTTTTATAGCCTCAGCTATTCGGTCATTGTCACTGTTGCCAGGGCACTGGTCTTCATGCATTTTCTCATCTGTAAGGCTCTCACTTGTCATGGCAGTCTGCAGCTCCTCACTCAATTTTGGTTTAAGACATGTAACATTGGCTGCTTCAATCTTTTCTTTATCAACATCCCCAGTGGCTTGTGTTTTATGTCCATCATGCGCCTGTTTTATCCACATGAAAACAAATTGAGAAAATATGGAGAAAATAGTATTTATATAGTGACACAGACCCACTAATTAAAAGTTCTAAGTTCCGGTCAAACCTCTTCCTTTGCTACATTCTTGCTTTCATCTCCCCCACTAAACTCTGATGCTGTTTCCTTTTGACTTTCCTTCTGTATCTTAGAAGACTCATCTCTAGTATTTACAGTACTGTGGGCTTTAGTTGTGTCATCTTCAGGTAAATCTTCTTCTATGTTGTTGCCTGCATTAGATGTTTGAGGTCATCATTTCCAGTTCTAGCTCTCCCTTTCTCCACATTAATACATCTCCGACAGCACCAACCCTTGGCCCACCACTGGCGCGCGCCCCCCCCTTCCAAAAAAAAAAAAAAGCAAAACAAAAGCCCCCCACACACATTGGGTGTTGAATACATATATGTTTCCTTTGGCCAGATATTTGACTTTGTTAGCTGTTATAATGGTTATCTTGAGTGTTGATGAGGCAGTGAACTTTCAAGAGCGTTATATTTCCATTCTTCTTATAACTAGTTATTTTCACTTAAACAGTTTCTTACCTGGTTTTGTATCACATCAACATGGAGACAAACTTTTGACTGCTTATAAGCAGGTGCATTTGCTTACCGATGCCATTCTTTCTTCCATCAATGGTGAAAGAAGATGTGTTTACTTACATAATTTAGGTCCGAGCTGTCCTGCTTAGGACTTGTTATGAACTTACTTTGTTGATTAACGTTATAATATAGCCAAAATTTTAAGGGTGATAAGCATGAGCATGTATCATCTCAAAAAAATAATAATAATAAAATAGTGAGCATGCTTAATTGAAATAATCTTCAACTCAGTTGACTTTGAAAGAGGATAATTCTGCACGCTTATCAGAGTATGGTTCCCATCCCTGCTGCTGAAGCTTCAAGGATTATAAAATTCTTTTGTTAAGTCTCAACGTTATAACAGGATAGAACTTCTTTAGGGATCAAATCCCCTAGATTAGTGTCTCCTTAGGGTCCATTACGACTCTACTGAGATCATATGTGCTGCAGCCAAAAATCGTGATCCACTTAATTTATTTAACCTTTAAAAGTTGTTCTAATTACTAGTATGTGCATGAATCATGTAAAAGCAAACAACGGATGTCAGTTTTTGAAACGACTCACTTTCTGTTGTGATGGTATGTATCTCCATTCCCATGGCTTCTTCCCTATTTGTCGCCTCCAGTATGTTTGCTTCGGCATGTTTGAATTCTAACTTGTCTCTTGAGTCCAGTCCATAAACTTTCTCAAGTTCTTTGATATCAGTTGTTTTTGCAATCATTTCCACTCTTACTGTCCCTTCTGTACTTGTGTGCTCTGATATTTTGCACTCCGCGCTTTGGTCTGCTTCAGATGCACTTGCAACTTGTCTTTTCTCATGTTCACAGATTCCATCTGGTCTTTGAATTTTATCTCCAAGTTCAAAGTCAGATACTGCATCAGTTCTTTTTCCTTCCACTTGTGTTTCTTCGACTACCGAATGTCTAAAATGTGGGTTGTTGGCATTGTTGTTTGGTGTTTCAGCTTCTGCACTTTCAGTGTTCTCATTTAAATGAACCTGCGAGAGATTCTGCAGCCAAATAGAACATCGGAGAAATCTTAACCATTTATGGTGTGATGATCTTTCCTTCAGTGAAATGAAAACAAAATACCAAAAAAGAGTACTTGAGATATCATTCCGATCAAACAAATAGCCAAACTTCTAATTGAAAAGAAAAAAAGAAAATTGGCAAATCTAACCTTTTGCTCAGGAATTTCAGGTCCATTGATATCACAAGTAGCAGTTGGTTGGTCATCCATCCCTTTCTCCTTGGAGCTATCATCTGGGTTTTCAAATTCGAAATTTTCTGCTGAAACTGCCGTTTCAATCTCCTCAGAAATTACATTTAATGGTCTTTCAGGCTTCTCCTTTTCTGGTTCACTTTGCTGCAATAAGCTAAGCTCAGGGCCTCCTTCATGTTCCATGGATGCCAGTTTTCTTTGCTCTATGGCTTCAGTAAGCTCTATTCTTGGGATGTTATCTTCAGTCACTACAGCTGTAAGTTCTTCGTTGTCTCTAATCCCCCCTGCGGAGGCCTCTGCTCTATCCAGGTCCTCCCCTTTTCCCTGCATCCCTTCCTCAGATGCCATGGACGGAGCTTTGAGCTTTTTGTCATAATTTTCAACACCTTTGCTGCCTTCCCTTGCAGAGCCATAAGCTTGGGGAATTTCCTCATAGCAATCAGTTTTTTTTATAACTTCTTTTGTACTATCCATGACAAAGTTTTCCTCCAAAATTTTAGGATCTAGTTGGGATATGTCATAATCGTCCACTTTCTGTAAACGCGTCTCTTCTGCTATGAAGGGTGCACCTGAGTTGTTATTGCTTTGAGCATCATCTTCAATTGGAGTCACATATTTCTCTTGCCCCTTTAAGTCAGTCGTATCTTGGTTTTTCTCTTTGCATTCTGTGCTGGAGGCCTCTTTAGTCATCCCTTCTAATGTTGACCCGTCTTCTTGTGAGCTTGCCATGTATTTTCCTTTGGGGGCAGATGACCCCTCAAGCTGGTCAGCAATGCCATCTTCAATATCTAAGGCTGCTTCTTCACCATTCTTATTCTCTGGACTTTCTGCTGCGCTGGGAAAGGAAGCATCTTCAATGCTGTCGCCAATGTTATCTTCTCTGTCTTTATTTCCCATCTCTTCACTTGGTGAAGTTGCTTCAGAATCCTTTTCCTCAGCAGATGCAATCAAGTAGTCCTCAGTTTCCTTGTTATCTACTACTTTCAATTTTGTTTCTCCAAGTTTTTCTTGAACTGGTATGGTGTCAGTAGTAGAGGATCTATTTATGGTTTCGGGGCTGAGACATGGATCAGTCAATGTCTTAACATTGTTTAAGTTTTTGACTGTCGAAACAGAGTCATCGACTGAATCTTTGTCATGTTGGCCCACATCCGCCTCTACTGTGCTTATAACTTGTTTGCTTGTCTCCATGTAACTACTTTTGTTCACCTTTGTCTCCCCGTCCTCGTCTTTCTGTGCATCCTCCGTCCCTTTTCCAATGCTTTGCGTGATTTCTTTAAAGGAAGCCTGTTGATTTGAGATTACTTCTACATTTTGGCCAATGACGCCCTCATCAATCAAACTCCTGTGTCCTCCAACATCAAGTTCTTCAGTAGTTGCCATCTCTGAACTGGTTCCTATAATGTCTACTGCATCATGGTAGTTTTTACCCTTTATTACCCTTTTGTTGTCTCTTTTGTGACTTCTTTTGTCTCACTTCCTGTCTCTTCTACAGCATGAAATGTTTTCCTTTCTGGAGCTTCTTTTCATCCTCCGTTATCACGTTTTCTGCTTGACTTGGTCGTTCATGAGCCTGACAATTTTCTTCTACTGTCAATTTAGGGGCAGATCATATCATATATCTCATGCAATATATACTATCATATTTAGTATCACATCCTCCTTTTTCCCTTCTCCACTTGTTCTTGAAATATTATTTTCTATGGTTGTTTTTGGTCTAGCTTAATGGAAATAACTATGCAACCCTTATGTTTTTAAGTCGCTTAGCCAACTAACTTAGTGGTGAGTTAGTAGGGACTCCAACCGTAAGATCTGGAGTTCGATGCCCTATGTGCATAAATTGAATGCATGCATTGTAATATTAAAAAAAAAAAAAGAGGAAAAAATAATAGTAATAACTATGTCCTAGCATGTTGACTGTGCCTCGTGCATTTGGCATTAGTCAATCACTTCAATCACATATGACATCAAAAGAACTTATTCTAAAATTTATGCAGGTCAGTATAAAAGACATCTATGTGTGCAAAGGAATGTGCTGTGAGACACACGAATATTAACCGTTGGTTGTGCCTCTAAATTAAATTGATGGTATCATATTTAGCTGTTGGAGTTAGTAGCACTACATGGACTTGTCACTAGAACATACTTCTATGTTTGAATTTATTTTATGGAAATTTTATTTGTAGGAAATCTGTGTTGTATTTGGTTCTCTTTTACCAAAGCCAATTATGGTAATGTTTGTGATGAGACTAAGTTACACTAAAAATCATGCTGAAAAGGGGCACTTCTATTTGACTTCAGCTTACCTCTAGGGAGAGGTTTTTGCATGAGACATTTTGGTTCTGATTGCAATGAGATGATTTAAACTGCACCAAACACAACAAATCCGGGTCTTGCACTGCTAATAACATTCCTACATTTTTGTTTGGATCTTGTAGACTAGATGATTATAACTTATGCACATACGTAATAGGTATTTATGTCGTTTTACTCTTCAGAGCACCTGTGACAAGTTACTTTCTACTATGCTATATTTTCTTCCTATGGTAATGTAATTAGCTATCTTAACCAACTTCGTTGCTTTCTTGGTGTAGTTTATATATTCCATTTTTGCTTACCTATATTGCATTGAACTTGACTTTTCTAATTCACAGAATCTAAATCAGTTACTGTCAACTCATTTTAAATGTTCGGGTTATGTTTCATTGACTATCTAAGATGAATTGGAATTCAGGGTAAGTAATCTTTCTTTCTTTCTCCTTGGCAAATGTAAAGTATCCCCACTATATTTGGTAGACATTAGTTTCTTGGCTTCCCTGGAAGAAATCAAAATTTATCCGCATTTTGTCTGCAAGTGTTGTTGGTTTTGTTTCTTTAAGAACTTATGCATTATTTTTCTGCTATTTGTCCATAATATAGCTTTATATATTATTGTTGTGCGGTTGCAGTTAGAATTTCTTTTTGTGTACGCATGTGCAAGAGTTCTCTTAGATAAGGCCAGAATAGACATCTTGAGATATCATATTGAGTTCTGGATAGGGCTTTTCAACCAAATTAAATGAATTGTGCCATTTAATATGATTAAGGGTGACTTAAGAAATTACATGATGCGAGCCCTTTCCTATCAAATTTACCTTTTTGTCTTTCTGTTTCAAGAGGGAGACAACATTTTGTGGACATTGCCATGGTCTTGAAAACTTAGGATTGGTAAATACATATCAAATTCTTATCCTCTACAATGTCTTCCTAATTTTACTTTGAAATAAACAAGTAAAAATCGACACAAACATAGATGTTGACCGGATGTTCAGTTAAACAGAAAAGAAAGATGCTAATTGGTGGTAAAGAGAAATTGAAAAGGCTGTTGCATCTTCTAATGATTCTTATGCTGATGAAGATGGATGCTGATTGTAATATTGACACACTTCAAAAGAGTAAATGAATGGGCGAAAACTTTACCTGAATATTGAACGAGCATCTAGTTTATCAAATTCTATTCTTAGCAAAAGAAAAGAGAAAACAAATTTATCTTAACAATCTGTTTGTGCGTAAGCTATGGAAATTCAGAAAGTTGACATCTTTTTATCAAGTAGAACCTAACCTTGTAAACTTCTATCACAAAAATGATGTTTCCTACAGGTCTCGTATAATTTCAGTGACCTTCAGGATTACAATAGGCCAGTCTTTACAAATTGTAAACTTAGTATACACGCATACATAAGCCTCTTTTACTTACCCAAAAAGGAAGAAAGATATCCAAGCTTATCTTACAGATAAACAGCAAATGCAAAGCACTAAACAAGTGACAAGTAAAGAGTTAACGTTGGGAACCATACCAGAAGAAACAGGTTCTTGTATGAGTTTCAGCTGCGTTCTGCATGCTGGGGATACTTGAATCCAGGGTGACAGAGCTTGGAAAATTTTTGTGGTACGCAAACTGCAAAAGCTAGCTTAACTTCTCTGTGCTGCAATCTGAAGAGTATTTGTACTTTCGAGATGAAATTCTGGGCGCAAGCTTATCGTCTGAAAATGTCGTTTTGAGTTGAAAACTTGAGTGGTGTACCATCAAGTCTGTAGATCGTCAGATACATGAATTAATCTCTTGATGTTTGTATTGACAAAAGTAGGCAAGAACTGACAAGAGGCCACTGATGTGCTGATACATTGCTGAGTTGGCCGCAAATGCAATGGTCCTACTAATTGATCCGTCACATGCCCAAGCAAACTAATATACCTTTAGTGAGACAACACGTTCAATTAGGACAATTAACCTCTACTAGAAACTTTTATGATGTTTCCACGCTCATAGAAAGAAGCACCCAACTGCAGTATTCTTTTTGTCCTGTAGGATTTAGCTCCTTCCCTGGATACAATTTGTAGGTGATATTTCCCCTGGAGAGCTTTTTAACAGTTCAAGAATGTTTCCTTGTCTTAACGGTAGATGACTGTCCTACCCTACGAGTCGTTACTAAAGGACCCCAGTCATAACAATGCCTTGGACTGCCTACAGTAGAATTATCTTGATGTCCTAGTACGCGACCTATGAATTAAAGTCAGATTCATGTTGGTTCTTTCTGTGACATATTTCTTAACTGAATAATGAAGTCTAACTTGCAAAAACGAAAGCTTGCTCTTTAGGTTTGTCCAAAAGACACCAGCTCAATAGTAGCTCTTAACACATTGTCGATGATGTGACCTTTCTATAGTCACATTTTGATTTCATTGTATAGCCTGTATACGGTTGATATATATCTGATGTAAATCTTCAACTTTGTGGAAGATTACATTTTGAAAATGTTCAAAAGCAATGAATTATTTGAAGAAACTTTGAAAAAGCAAATGGTTCTAATTGGTTTGTTTGCAATCAAGGCTTTAAACTATATCTCCTCGTGATAACCATGGAATAATGATACTTAAGACTCATCTAAGCACAATGTGGTGGAATCTTTGTACCACAATCTATTATTTTGTTTTTCAGGTCAGAATTAGCCACCATAAATGGTCCCACCTTAATGTGTCCCATGAATCCATCTAACTATATACTAGCTTCTAATGAGAATATTAGTTGTGATGAACAGTTTTGCTGGAGGAAAAAAAAAAAGTGAGAATATTGGTTGTGCAACAACTGTGTATGAGGCCTTTACTCTACATTAGGATAACTGCTTGAACCTCACCATACTGCCCTCATTAAAATCTGGTAGTCCCTCTAATGTGAAAGGTACCAGAGATAATTAGTTCTTGGTCTGCAGAAAGATTTGCTAAATTGCTTTGTTAACCTCAACCTTTTTGACAGATAATGGAACCGCGTTTAATGTGCTAGCACTGAGAAGGAAATGAAAAAGCACATGCATGAGGTTCAGAAGCCAATTATTCAGCACTGACACTGGGATGGTGGCCTTAGCAGGGCCAAGGTGGCTCATCAATAAGGTATTAGCCAAATTATTGGTCTCGATGATCATTCAGGCCTGGCGTAAGACTAAAATCTTGAACGTCCATGAAGAATAATCACTAACATCCAAAACCTGGTTTTCTTCTGCATTATAAGTATGCTGTGTATAGTAAGTACTATATCGTGATTTGGTATTATGTAAGCACATCTGTAAAGGGGCATAACATACAAAAAATGGATCCCAATTGGACCGTCCAATCAAAAAATTATTGGCTGCCTTCGCCGCCCTTACGTTGATGAACAGAGAGTTCTGCAAGTTGGTCCTGCTTTTTGATCAAAAAGCTTATTTTGAATTAAAGTTCAACCGCTTTTGAGAATTTACACTATATTATTTTGTCAGAACATGGATGCAATCGAGTATTTTTTCTGTTTCCACCGGAAAAGATGGTATTTTTTGTTTTTCTTTGTTGAATGGTTGCGTGGAGTATCTTTTTATGGGAGTTAAACTTGGGGGAGGGGCGGAGGAGAAACTTTATCGTCTGATTTATATCTACTGTGCATACCTTTAAATCTGTTAGAAGTTTTCACCTGAATAGACCACTGTTCAAAAACTTTTGCCAGAGCTGGGAATGGGGAGAGGGGGCAAATCAAGTATGCAACACATTGTCCAAGACCCACATGGCTTTAGTCCAATTTTGTGGAATTGAAATCTGCATTCTTTGGACAGTAAATCAACCCCAGGCATCCAAGGTGCTGAAAATTGTGCTAAAATCAGGTTTGTCATTTTCTCGAGAAGTGCCTAGATTCTGTCATTTTCCTAAAAGCGTGACCACGTAGGTGCCAAGCTATTGTCACCCGTCTAATGAGGACTCTGCTTTCGGTACATCGGGCGGCTGGAGACTAACAAATGGTTTGGTCCCAACGCACTACGCTTGTTCCGCCCCCAAAAAGTTGATCTGGATGTTGCAGAAAGCCACGTGTTTCGGACCCCACTTGATAAGAACTCCCGTTTCCAGTCCGTATACGTTTCTAGCATTACCATGACGGAGGGTCATGATTCCCTCTAGACTGCTAAACGTATGGTGGGCTATCGTCATCAGCACCGTCCAAGAAACGTGGGTGGCCCAAACTCTCCCCTCCATTAATAGACCACTGATCCAATAATTCCAAGTGGCGATCCCTATTATCTACGTGTCACCAAGTCATCTTTGATTTCATACTCTCATCCCATTGGTGGCCAGGACTGCGCAGCCGCCCTTTGACCCCACCACCGTCATTGTGGGCCCGCCATATGTTTTGGACAAAATATAATAGTAGAGGGTGTTCTCCTTTGCATTCACAAAATACAGCTTCCTCTTCTAATACTGTGTAATCCTATAGTTTCACCGCCCGTATTCTTATGCGGACGTCGCAAGAATTGAATTAGTGCAGGTTCCATGGTCTTGGCAACCTGGGAGCCGAATCTAGTCGCCCACCTATTCACGAGTCGTTGGACCAGGTTCAGCAAGCATGGTGGGGGCTTCTTATGATCCTTCAAACATCTTCATGCTTGGAATCTACTGCAAGAGAGGCCCAGTTATCAGTCAAACCATTATCCTGTTCGTCCGTCCTGAGTTTGACTTCAGCCCAACCATATAAATTACCCCGAGCTAACTTCTTTGTTCAAATTTTGTCAAAATTTTTTACTGTCGAACATGAAACAAATAACAAATGTAATGCTTTTAGTTGTTCACTCTTTTGCAGCTCGAGGAATTAATATAATTAGCTAAATTTTATTTAACACAACATCAATAACTTTGAACTATCAATTTTATTTAAAAAGCTACATAGAATGATCATAGAATTAGAATCTACATCATGGTGGCCTTGAACTTATGGAGACCAGTTGGTAATAATATTTAAATAAAATGATCTTTAATTAACCATAAGTTTCAAGACTTTTTATATATAGTCTTAAACCATAACAAAATGTATTAGAGTTAAACTCATGTCCTGATTTCAAATTATTAACAATGTGACTTGTAGAAAAAAGGGTATTGTGGAAGTTGGGTAATAGCCTGAAGTGGAGTTGCTGTAGTAGGGTAGATGGGTTGCTAGAGGCATTGGCTTAAAATTGTGATGGTTGTTATGATCGCAAGATTGGAATAT
The DNA here is from genome assembly GCA_028551475.1 of Casuarina equisetifolia. Taxonomy (NCBI): domain Eukaryota; kingdom Viridiplantae; phylum Streptophyta; class Magnoliopsida; order Fagales; family Casuarinaceae; genus Casuarina; species Casuarina equisetifolia. The sequence continues at coordinate 17,865,251 of CM052355.1, forward strand.
GGATTATGATGGTTTTTAGGCTTATGGGAGCCTAGGTTAGTAATGATATTCAAATGAAAAAAATATTTAATTAATCATCAACTCTATGACGGACATAATAGTTTTAAATCATTACATTACAATTGTTTTCAAAAATAAAAATTGTATCATAAAGGTTTTGCACATTTGCTATTTCTACCTTAATCAATATTTATCTAAACGTATGTTAATTATGAATAGAACATGAATAAAATCACCTTATTCTTCTTGTAAGATTAGGTTATATGCTCTTTTGCCAATTTTGTATTTGTTAAGTTTGTATTTTATATAACCCTGCCTACTTTATATTAACTTATTTAGTTCATTACTCTAAAGTTTTATTTTATCACTGTTTTTCTTTTTCTTTAAAAGGAAACCTTGATATGAGTTTTGATATGCAGCCGATTATGACGCTCACGTACGGAATAAAGATTATAGGTGTTCCAATATTTATACAAAGCCTTTGCAACCCCCATGTCAAGGATGATAATCGAACTTTCATTTTCTTAGTAAAAGGGCAATCCTTCTTTAAAAGGCTACAAAATTGACTTTCATAATGGTGTTATCAGGCGTTCGCCATTTTCATTTTTCATAGGTTGTGAATGAGCAAGTCGTGCTCCTTGTAACTCACTCTTCGCGGATCAAGTGATGAGTGTAAAAATATTGAGGAAAGAAAAAGGAAGAAAGAGAAAGAGAAAGATGAAAATAAAAGAAAAAAAAATATGTAGAAGTTCTCATCGTATGGTTCTTACTCAGTGAAAGCTATACATAAGCCGCATATATAAAGAAATAAAACAGGCCAAATAAGGAAATTATGAAACTACAATCGAATCAAGAAACAAATTTATGAGACTTAGTACAATAAAGAAATGAGCTTGTGAAGCCTATTGCAATTTGGAAAGAGAATTATCAATTTAAACCTTACACGAATTTGCTATTTTTGTTTTCTTAATTTTCAAACGAGAACAAAATCCCTTTGGTGGAATGATATCATCTTACTTGGACAATCCTCAACAATAAGGTCATTGTAAGTAGCTTATGAAATATGATCAAGGATAGGATAATGTGAGCTTTGACTGTGAATAATAATTATTATTAAGTGACATTTTATTATTTAATTTTTAAATAATTGAATTTTGCTTTGTTTTTGTCATTTAAAACAAATTGATGAAAGAAGGAGGTAATATAAAGACAGTAGTATTATGATTATTATCTTTCTCTAATGAAAGATTAAACAAAATAATAGTAATAATAACTTTTTTTTTTTTTCCAAACGACGCGTGACACAGAAGCCCACTCGGCGGAAAGCTCACCAGTTCAGCCGAGAGGCACATGGCGGCAGGCAAAACGACGCCACTTCCCATTTGAGCCCCTGGCTGACCGACTGGGGCAGCTCCGTTCCCCAAAAAATAATATCCATGTCAAACAAAAGGGCACGATGGGAAACACGAAAAAAACTTAGAAAAGGCGGGAAAAAGAGCCGTTGCGAAGCAAATCAGCTAAAGTTTTGGCGCCAAAAACCTAAGTTTCACACGGTTTCGTCTGGCTGCCCGTAGAACTTCGGGCAGGCAGGCCTTTCTTTTTTGTGTATTATAGTATTCGAATTGCGTTGGAGAGCATAGCTTTTTAGCAAATTGTTATTGGCTCACGGGTCTGCCTCTCTCCTTCACAATCTGAATCAAATATATTAGCAATTTACTCTCTTACAAACTCCTGCTTATAATTTTCCCGCAAAATCTCTCTCTTTGGTTCTTTCTCTTCCACTCTCTCTCTCTCTCTCTCTCTCTCTAGCTTCCCCAAAGAATAGCCTCGCCAAATAAAGACCCTTTTCTCTTATTCCTCCTCTACCTCTCTTTCCAATCCGATTCTCTATACTGGTTTTTCTCTTTAGCTTGGCTCGGTTTGTTCTGATTCTCAGACAGAATACCCATCTTTTCTTCAATCTGATTCTCCTAGTATCCCCTTTCGCTTGGTTTGTTTGTTCTTATTCTCCGATCAAAATCCCGTCTTTCTCTTCACTTTCATCTGCTCTATACCCTGCTTTGTTTAGGGCGGTTTTGATCAAAGGAAAAGCAATTTCCGTCGGGGCTGCTTCAATTTTTCATTTCAAAAGCTTTACCTTTTTTTATTTTGGAGATGGGAGTGTCCAAGAAGCTGCAAGTGGATGGCGGCCTAGTACGGCCTTCCTTGAAGCCGATAAGCACGAAATCCAGAGGGAAAGAGAACCAAGACGACGACGAAGGTGCATGTTCAACAACCCCGACAGCAAAAGAAGCAAGAATACCAGAAAGATTGCCTTGCCCACCAGCCCCAAGGAAGCGCCGGCCTGCTTCAAGATGTCATTTCGATGGAGCTAGGGAGTTTTTCACTCCCCCTGATTTGGAGACGGTTTTCAAGTTCCATGTCGAGAAAGCAAACTGAGAGTTAAGTTAGTCAATCCAAAAAAAACGAAGCAAGAAAAAAATTAGAGTCGAGGGTAGCTGGCAATTAGAATTAAGCTTAGGGGTTTTGTTGTGCTCTTTTTTTTTTTTTCTCTTTTGTTTTTATATTTATCTCTTCTCTGTTGTGGTTGGTGGAGGGAGGCTGATGTATAAAGAAGATATGATATTTAGCAAATGGTTTCTAGTTTTGGATCATGTTTTGGTAATGAGAAGTTCATGATTTTCAAGCTTCTTGCTTTCGCTGGTGATTCCTTCTTTGTGGTGGAATCACGTTTGTATGATTTCTGTCACTGTTCACTATGTGCTGCTGTATGGGTCTCTCCATCTCAGTTCACTACGTACTGCTATATGGTTTCTCTATCTCTGTTCACTATGCTATGTTGTTTATGGCCTAAACAACTGTCGCGAATGACGGGAGGGCTTGAGTTACTTGCACTCTTGGGATCTCTCTACTCCTCATTTCATGTTTGCGGACACCTGAAATTTTGCAAGGCTGATATTCAGTACCCAAGTTGTTTTTCATTTTCTCTTGGTGCTTCTGGGGAAGAAGGATTACTTGCCTCGTTTCATGCCTTCCATATCACTGTTCACCATGCGTGGTGGGTTTTGTAAACATGGCTGACACAAAAACGGATGGATCTTTCAGAGATACGCACTCTCGGATCCCTCTGTCTTCTCTTTACTAGCTTTGCATGGATTTTTGAAATTTTCAAAGGTTGAGAAAGTTTTGCTATTGCATCTCTGCTGCAGTACACATTATGCATCAAGACTCTCGCTCATAAATGCTTTCTTCCTCTCATCAGATATATCTCTCTTCCCACAGCAGTGATTCTCAGATATGTTTTCAGCTATTTCCGCATCACTTCTGATTTCCTGTTTCCTCCGTTGCTCACGCCATTACCATTTACTTCTTTCATACAGAACACACGTGTGGTATGTGCATAATAGTCCATTTTTACGAGTAAATACGAAGCTAAATAGCCAAAAGTTGCCCAAACGCATGTAAAAGTAAATCTTTTTCACGGCTGAGATGCTGCACGGATGCCTCCATAATTGATTGACCATGACAAATACCTCACAAGTCATCACAGTCGAGGCCAAGTACCTTTTTATGCTCTGCCACACTCTTTAATTTCCTTCTATGCCCCACCTCACCTGGAACTCTATGCAAAGCCAAGTTCCTCGTAATGCTTCTCTGATAATAAAAAGACAAACGAATATGAGGTGATGAATTAGCATCCTAGGTGGGGTTGATGGTTTGATTGGTTGTTTGGTACATCTTTCAAATTAAAATGCTCAAGCCCATGATGACAGAGACGCTTTCCTGAATTCGGTCTTTGATACGGCACATTGATGCTTCTGCGGATAAGACTTTAGTCATGTTTATCACATAACAAACTTCCAGTTGTTTATTTTTAGAGTTGACAGGATAGGTTAAGCAGGATCAAGGGATATGCTTAAAAGTAAAGTGGGAAGTAAAACCTCATCTGAGGTTCTCTTTGCATTAAACAATAGATATAGGGATCAGGGACCCTTTGAGGAAACATACAGTAAAGTTGTACTAACAATTGGATTCTTACTTTGTCAGATTGTGGTCGTTTTGGATTTACATTAGCATGGGGGTCACTGTAATGGTGTAGTTGGACGCCACCTGAGGCAGGCTGTTCGTATTTTCTGGTAATTACTTCTTCAACAGAAAATCTTTACCCTCACGCTTGTTTCCTCTGGGGGAGCAGCAGATTTTGCAAGCAAATATTCATGCCGCTCAACAGTGTTAAAGATTTTGAATGAAGCTAAACCTAATTGGATGACACTAGGTTGAAAAGGAAACTCTGCTTTTGTAACCAAATCCTAATTAAATAACAGGTCACAATTATCTATACTTGCAAATTGTATCAGATTCTGCAGTCATTATCCACTTATAAACTTGCTGCCCCTTATCCCTGAATTCCTGCCTCTCAACTGTGCAATGACTCTTATTTTATTAATTGGTCCTTTTGTGACAGCAAGAAGTCACAAGCCGTGTCAGTTTTTTATTGGGAGATTGACAAAATCGAATAGGGAGGATATTCATTGTTAAGAAAAAACAGTAGATCAGCAGCAGGTGGTAGCCTTGTTTGGCTTTATAGCTAGACCTTGTCGCAGTTGCCAGGCTAAGTCCGGATGATGTTGTGTTCTCTCGTGACAATACAATTTGTAAGCAAATTCAATGCCAAAGCAAGCAATCCTTCCTTTGTGATATAGCGTCGATGAAATGCACTTTGTTTTTCACTAAACTATCCAGGTGAATGACTTCTGCTTGTCGTCTTCGAATCCTCTAAACAAGTCCTTAAATCTTTCACCTTGATTTGTTAGTAGCAGGGGCCGCCCAAAACACAAAAGAAAAAACATCCAATTTGAGGAAGACAAAATCATACCTACTTTTCTTTGTTCAAATGGATTAACTAAATGTTCTTGGGGTATGTTCCGGATCTGAAGTATTAAATATGCAAATTATCAATGAATTAGCCTCCTTACACCACGAACAGTCAACTTCACAGACAAAAGATATTTCCAGACATACAAGGATACCGAGGGTTTCTACATAACAAATTCTTTGAGCAAAAGCAAGGCATTAGTGTTGCCTAAGCATGTGTTTATTGTTCCTAACCATGTGGGTTATTATTCGCAGCCGGATCATAAGCCTAAGCTTGAGGCAGCTGCCAATGGGACCACTGTTTTTTTTTTTTGTTTTTTTGCATCCCAATTATCTAGCAAATATAAACAAGCATTGTTCAATTCAGGTGGTCATAATTCCAACAGAAGCATTAAATAAATATGAGCACTAGAAGAGACAAAGATTCTTATTGGCTTCGTAGGCTGGAGAAATACAGTACATACCCATGTGAAATCTCAAAAAAAAAAGAAAAAGAAAGCACATGGAAGTCAGTGAAATACGAAGCAGTAGATTATTAGAGGAGTATAAATAAAGAAGTGAAGAAAGCAAATACAGTGGATGAGAGAGAGCAGGGAGGGAAAGGGAAGGAGAGCCATGATTAGGGGGAAAGAGAAGGAGTATAATAATAGTAGATTTTTTTAGGCAAAAGAGAAGGGAATCCGATGTATGAAAGAAAGGAGTCTAGACATGTACACATGGGGCTGCAAGGGAATCCTAAGAAGACGAGAGATTGTAACTTCTTCTTTGGAATAATGGCGTTGAAAAATGGGTACTTTATTTTCTCCACACACACACATAAACACACGCACATTCGATACAAATCAATCATCGACTTTCGTACCCTTTTTTTGGTCGTCCAAGCTGACTTTAGTTTAACGCGGTTTCGGCCTCCTCCCCCAGCCCTAGAACCCCAGAACGCCAGTCCTAGCCCACCCCACTTTGCGGGTCGCGGTGTGGGGGTGGGGGGCTGCTGCCCGAGCTGCCCGGGTTTTTTGGCGGGAATTGAAACCCTCAGTCTAGAAATTTGGTTTGGCGCCAAATAAGAAATTGTAGACCGCGAAAAGCGGGCTTTGACGGCTAAGCTTATCTCTTCGTTATTCCAAAGCAGGCATGTCAGCATTTTCATCTTTTACGCGTGGAAATTATCAAATTGCTACCGCGTGTTGAATCTGGACCGTTGAAAGTATACGGAAGTGGGCACCCACGTGATGGGTTTTCGAGGGACAGGACATTCTAGGTTTATCCGAGGCCGTCGAATTTAATTGACCTTTTCATTTCGTTTTCGCCAGTAATTGAAGGACGTAGTCGTTCTGATGCCTTTAATCTCTCTCTCTCTCTCTCTCATTTCGTTTATATTTGACAAATACACAAAAGTCACGAGGATGAGATTTAGTGTTACGCAGCTGTTAGAGATCAGAGTTCCATAACAAAGAATAAAAAGCTTGTTATTAAGCTAGATGAAAAAAAAAATTCTTTTAATCTTGAACTAATTTTTAATTTAGATTTTACATCTTTTAATAAAAGCCTTAGGAGAAGGAAATACTTTTAGAAAAAAAAAAATAAAATGATGCTGTTAGGTAAGCGTTGCAGCAGTCAATTAAAAAAGGCAACTCAAGATAACGTGTACGTCTCAATGATTGAATCTATTTCCTTGTTCCAAAGCCTGATTTTGGTCAAGTGATTCATGAACAAGCACCAAGAATTGTCTCTTCACGTCAATGCTGGGAACATTCTGAGTTAGCCACTATTAAAATCAACTAGGAACTTTCTTGATGACGAATATTTCAGAATCTACCCATATCCTAACTCTTCTAAAACTTTAAATTCAGAAAAATAATTTTATCCAATAAAATACTTAATTTTGATAGTAATTTTAAAGCTAAGACTATTTTTTGGTTGTTCCTATTAGGAAACATCCGGAGGGGAAACCATGACCCATGACAACGGGGCAGGCTCGAGCAATGGACCGAAGGAAGAATAATTCCTTAGCTTCCTTAAAAGCCCAATTTATTATTGAGCTTAGAGATATTGATGAGCTGGGGAAACAAGATCATGTCCACAGTCAATTTTTTGCAGTGAAAATGGGAGGACAGCCTTCCATTTGAAGGTCATGGACCCTCCACATTTGGAAGATGCCACCACCTCACTTGCTAATGGGCCTGTTACAATCAGACACCCAAACGTGAAGAAAAGGACACCCTGATGGATTTGGCAATGCACAAGTAAAGCGCATGAACGGTGACCACAATAATTTTTTTAAATAAAAGAAGCAAAATAAGATAGTGTATGTGTACCAGAAATGAAGCTTTCTTAATAGGAGACAAAATATTGGAAAACGTGGATGAGTTAGTTCACGGCTCCTCTATGATGGGAACCGCTGAACTACACCTCTTAAGGCTTCGTCATTGACAGTGCCAAGCACTAATAAATACTAGAAAGGAAACCCAGGTAGTATTTTAATCCAGTCCGAAGCTTAAGACTTAAAAAAAGCGAGCAATCAGTGAGTTCGTGAACAAGCTCACGGATCTTAATGAATCCAGAAAGCCTTTGAGAAGTCCAAAAGCCTATGGGTTTAAACTCTCAACCTCCATCAGCTCTATTTCTACTTTCTAAGACCATCTTACAGCGATTATAAATGGTTACAGACTAGTCTCGTAACAACAGACAAGCCCCCTTTTGTTTCAACTCATTGACATAAGCTTGGAAGTATTTAGGTATTGATACCAAAAAGCAGTGCATTAGAGGGAAGTAGATGTGAAATGATTGACGAGTTCTTGAAATTATCAATACAGGAGATGACTACTCAATCGCCATATAAACTCTTGGCTTTCCTGGTTTTTATCTTCTTCTGGTGAAAGGGTTTCAGAGAGGGAGGGACTGATATACAGATTATCATCCGTATAATATAGGATCCTGTTCCACTTGGAACTGATAATTATAATCATAAAAAGAGAAGCTTTTGTCTTGTATGCATGCAAACCCAGAAACGCTGCTTAAATGAAATCAAATGTCCCAAAACTTTATCCATTCGGCACTATAGTATTCAAAAATTAATAACAGAAGGATGGAAACGCAAAGGTCAACCATTAACGAAGGGGAGAGTAGAGATCCAGGGAGATGGGACTGCCAATAACTGCAAAAGTTCAAGCAACCAGAAAGCATGTGACTGTTACAACCATCAAACAAAAATCTCTGGGCCAAGTATTCATTCCCATGATCTCGGGATGTAAAGCAAAAAGTTCTCCAAAAAGATGGTAGATGTGTGCCAATTGCGTGAATTGTTGCTCACTTTAAATTCCATACCCAGCAACTATTCAAGGATTTCTGGTTTCATTGTCCCAATAAGTTCAAATTAAGTACTGGACCTTCGATACAGATGGAGGAGTGCCAAATAGAAAGTGTACTATCTGTATTAAAGGGCAATTCTTATTGCACTTGCAGACCCAAGTTCTGAATTTTTTTCATTGTTGAGCAGAACTGTTCGGAGACTATGTATACATCCGACTCAGGCACACCCAGTCCACCATATATTCTTGTGATTCAAGAATGCATCCACTATCTTGTAATCTCTGAGATTTGAAAGCAACCATTCACTTAACCACTACTCTGCAAAACATCTATAAGCATTAGCACCTACCACGGACCACAATGAAATTGGATTAATGAACTGCATTCATGTCCCTCGAGTCCTTGCTAGAAAAGACATCTACCAACCGACATTTCAGTTACAGGTATAAAGACTATACAAGCTGAATTGGGTCAAATTGGTGTATCACTCCAGCTTGGCTTGTATTCAATGTTCATTTCTAGTAGGTGCAAGTTATCAGCACAAATTTATTATGCGAAAAAATAGGGTATCAATCATCCATAAATTGAACATATTTTGCACCTCAAGCACTGATCAGCGGAATACTCGGACAATAACTTAATGAATGAAACTTCGAAAAATGTATTAGTAGCATGAATATTAATGAAAAGATATAGCTGCCAGAGTGCTAACACGACAAGGAAGAACTACTCGAGCATCCACAAACGCCCAAAGCTTATTAACGGATTGTAATCTATCAACATATGCATTTACATAATTATTCGAGCGAGAAGTTGCTGTTTGTGTTCCAGGACATTAGCAACAGGAATTCAGAAAAACACTTGAGGCAAATGGTTGAGTATTTACCTGTTTCGATTGAAACTTATATTAACCAAACAAAAAAAAAAAAAAGCTGCTCTTCAGCAGCCAATGATACAACTAAACAATAACCTCAATGAACTTGTTCGATGCCCATGTCCTTGCAACATCCGAAAGCTTGCTTTCCTCAACCTGCACCTGTCTTAAGTAAGGCGAATTCAGAACAAATAACTCCACCGCCTCAGCCTCAATCCGGCAACAGTTCATGATATCTACATTTTCCAAACGCTTGCAACGCTTGAGCATTGAGAACAGGGCCGCATTGGAAAGCCCTACACACCCTCTCAACCTCAAATCAATAAGACCATTACACGAAGCTAGCATCGAAATAAATTCCTTATCATGTAACATTTCATTGTAGGACAAGTCCAGTTTTCTCAATTTCCTCAAATTCTGCCCCAGCGAGGCAAGCAACCCCTGTTCTCGTTCCACAACATCACAATTTATCAGCGCCAATTCTTCGAGTTCAGAACTCCTGGCAGTCCCAAGAGCCTTAAGGCCTTCACCAGTTACAAGACAACAGCTTTGAAGCCTAATACTCGAGAGACCCCGGAAACTCACCGCAACGGCCGAGAGGTGATCGTTATTAAGGTCAAGAGGCAAACGAAGATCAAGTTTTTGCAAATTGCACCTGCACTGGCTAATGAACCTCAGCAGACCCTCTCTACTTCCGCCGTCATAAACCAGTAGAGAACTTAGAGAATTGCAATTCTCCGCCAATTTCAATAGTACCACATCAACTACAGTCCTACATTTCCGGAGCTCCACCTCTTCAAGGCCCTGTAAGCACCTAGCAAAAGACGAAAAATGCCCTCCATCCCCAATACCTTCACAGCTCCGTAGCAGCAATTTCTTAAGCTTTCTGCAGCTCCGCCATAGCCAACTCAACGCCCAATCATGTGCTCGAATTCCCGATAAACAAAGACTCTCCAAGCCCAGTTCTGCATCAAAATCCTCATTTTTCCACAACCCACATTCCTTAGCCAACTCAATTTCTTGCTCAAGTCCTTCCCCAGTGCAGACAAAGACTGATAATTCTCTTAAAGCAGGAAAATTCACAAGCCAACAGAAAAAGACAGGCCTTGAGAGATTAATACAGAGAGAGGTGAGGTGGGTACAGGTTGAAGAGAGAGAATTCAGAGAGGAAAGAGAGATAGGGCCGACCAGGAACCTCAAAGTATGAAGCTTGGTACAAAAGGTACGGATTTTGAGGAACAGGTGGTCCGAGAAAGTGGTGGCTGTGGGGGAGTCAGAGGAGGGGACAAGGGAGAGGGAGAGAAGAGAAGGGTAGTGGGAGAGGAGAGAAGACAAGGCAGGGATTGTTGAATTGAGGGGACTAAGGCGAATAGATAGGGAGGTCTTGGAGGTCCGGAAGAGGTGGAGCCAGCGTTTGGAGACCAAGGAGACTGAAAGAGATGAAGCGGGTGATGGTGGAAGCCTTTGGAAGATTTCCTCGAGGAGTTCATCACACAGCATGTTGTCCATCCCCTCTCTATTCTCGCTGCTAGACTCCCGGAGCTTCCTTCTTGTTCCTTGCTGTGCTTCGCTAAAGTTTGGAGAACATTCCCAATGTTTTTGGTTTTTGGTGGAACCAGAGAGAGAGACAATGGGAGTTTTATTAGGTGGGTATGAGAGAGAAGGCGGAGGGGTTGACGTATAGCCACTTTGCTTAAATCGCTGCCTAGAGTTCGTGTTGTTCACGTTCTTGCTTGAATGAAGCAATGCAGCTTATGTTTAGCTCAGAAGGGGTTATTCCTCTTAAAAGCTAAGAAGCCAAGCAAGTAGTACCTTGTTTTCTGATATGCCCTTTTCACTTGTAGCTCTCGTATTGAGAAGATTAGAGTATCTGCAAATCATTAGTTTCATAATTACAACTTAATATTTGATCACATCAATCCCTTGATTTCAACCGTGGGATCTGTTTCCGAGCTTCAACTTTTCGGCGCTTTTAAATCACGCGCCTTAGAAATGGGTGGGACTAATTAATCCAGCTGCATCCACACCCACCCCGGCTTCCTCCGTGGATAACCCTCTTATCCCCCCATAGTGCACAATAAGGAAAATAACGCGACAAGCAGTTAGAGAGGAATCAAGGTTCTGCAGCCACTAAAAACGGCTTATTCCTGAATCTTCCAATGGCAAAAATAGCTGTTCCCAGTAAATCGTTAAATTCTACCATTCCATTTTGGACAGTTCCATTGTGATACAAATGGCACCTGTTTCTGCTTTGGTCTTCCGGACGAGAGGTTTTTCTGAATAGTAATTCTTATCTATCACCTACCCGAAACTCTATTTTTCTCTACAAGCTGAGCCGCTCTATCTTTACCAACCGTAACTCTGGATTTGTCGGTTGTGCTCTGTTTTCTGAAGAAGTGTCATCAAAAGGGATGTCTTTTGTATTCTCTGTTGGGTTTTGCGTGGATGGTGACCCTTTGAATATGTCCTTCAAAACTACCACTATAGGGTTGTTTAATGAATTAAAAGGAATTTCTATTCGATTATACGAAAAGAAGGAAAGTTTATAACAATAAGATATGTTATAACATAATAGTTTCATATTAAAAATTCTGGGAGCATCTACTTTTGGCTATTCCCTGCTCTCTCTGAGTGGGTGAGGAATATAGGCCTTCTATTTTCTAAGAAGTCATTTAAAATCATCAATGCCGAAAAGATGGGGAGCATAATCGCAACCAAATAAAGCGTCCAGTCCTTATCTATCTATGTGCTCCATTAATTTACAGACGCAAACGCATTTTCCATCAATCCTACCTATCAAAAAGGGCATCTTGCCTTAAATTAATCCCATCTCGCAACAGAAAAACAATCACTGCCAGAGTGAGGGAGAGGTCCCATCTACTTCCCATAGTAGAGTACCCATCTTAACGTGTCCTACGATGTCATACCGTCCAATACACTCCGGGCGGGATCCATTCTAGAGATCTATATTGGGCTGGGCTTTTTGACGGCTGGCGTGACTGGGACTCCATGAAAATTGCTTAGCCCAGTTACTGTGGACGTAAGATTTTGTAGCGCCCGCAGATAATGAGGCACGACTCAAGGCCGAGCCTAGAGATGGTTGGACAACTAAGTGCTGTCATGTTCAGATTGCAGGCCTCTCAGTAGATCTGATAATCGAAGCAAGCTAATCGGAAAATCAGGTTCCAATTAACCATTCCAGTCGTCCGATCAGTCATCTCCCTTATTCATTCAGTGAGTACATATTAACCGGCTCCAGATCTTGACTTGCAATCCAAACAGCCCGTGCTTCAGGAGAGTCCCCTTCGCCGCGTTATACAAAACTGCTTCCAGACTAAAAGATAATGAACTAACTCACTAGGACCTACTAATCAAGAACCAGCCTCCAACAACATAATGCAATTCAGTAAAGAAGGGAAGGAGATGGAAATATATCTTAATTCAATCTTCTAATGTGCGTGTCAAATCAATCAATGATACAAAGGGTAAAACTCATACAGGCATGTCAACAAGGATGAAACAAAATATGGATGCACAATGCCCAGCATGGCAGGTGAACCATACCTATATAGAGGTAAGTTGCACTGCTCCATGCCCAAATGGACTCCAACCAATTCCAGAAGTCACCAACAGTAACACCACCAAAACCTTCAAGTACAACTTTCAACACAAAAAATGCGGCTGCTGGAAACCCAATAAACCCCAATGCCAGATTACAGGCCACCCTAGAAAAATTCCAGAGTCTTCTACTTTTCACATCAAGCTTCAGAGGTTGAGCCATCAAACACATTGGAACCAATATTAAAGCTCCAATTTCGGCTGTAGCAAAGTTAATCACTGACATGAGGCACAAACCAATAAAAGTAGTTGAGATGGTTACTGATTTCAAGAGAGTCCAATCTCTGTTTTGAGACTGAGATACATTGACGGAGGAAAATGGAAAGCCCGAAATCAAGTACAGGAATAGGAGGCTGAAGATGGAAAGCAAAAGCCAAACAACAAAGCTGATTGCTGGAGTGCAACTAGGTATTTTACATACAAAATATGGGAGTAATGAGACAACAGCACCCCACAAGTGAACTACAAAAACCTTTTTTGATGCATTAACCCAGTTGCAGGATTTGAGAGTGATGCCAAGTTTGTCACTATCGCTGGCTGGAGGAGTAGATTTGTTTTTTTCATGACTAGGATCCAACTTATAAGCATCAATGTAGAGAGAAGCTGCAACCATTGGAAGTGGCACAACAAGGAGTGCAAAAGCGATCATATAGACTCCAACTGACACAAACTTACTAGGTGATGTTAAAAGGTAAAGAAAGAATGACTGGTGAAACTTCTCAAGGAGGTTGTTTACTGATCGTATAACTCCTTCAATTAACCTGCATCAACCGAACAAAAAACCTTCAGCCAAAATGGCACAACAATAATGAGTCTTTTGATTAAACATGGATAACTAAGGAGAGATTTCACCAAATAATAGTACTTAAGCATTGGTAGAGTATTTAAAACCAGAGGAAACTCTAGAAGTAAGAAAAATGAAAGGTTTAAAAATTACGCAAAGAATTGCTACATGCTTGGAGTTAAACCTTTCGATTATTTCAGTGGTTGCAAAAAATAATGTACTTGCCCTAGCAATTCAATACTGGATTGAATTTGAGTATGACAGAACTTCCATTCTAAATAGACTGAACACTATGAGTAAGAAGTAAGACTCAACCTCACTAACACAGTTTCTATCATTTCATACTTAGGTTGGGGTTCCTTCCTGCATTTAAGGCAAGATGTCTTCTTAAAAAGCCAAGTTGTCCATACATATTCTAACGAGGTAACCAAAACTAGCAACAGAGAAACTGTGTTCAAGAGCAATAAACAAACAGCCTGACATGTACACAACTATTAATGGAATCTTAAAATCCAATACCACCCCCAAAAAGAAGAAAGGAAAACAAAAAATATTGTAATTTAAGAAGTATTCAACCCAAGCCTACAAAGCCTCCTCCTGCTAGAGTCTAGTTATCAAAAATGCAGTCCTAGAAATGGCAAGCTACTTATCCAAGTCCAGTGGCTACATGTTGAGTGAATCGTAAACACAAATTATAAATGTTGCTCAAGTACAATGTATCTGAGTACTGACCGGCCACCTCGCAGAAGGAAGTCATGTCGCCTGACTTTGTTATTTGAAGAAACTCCTGGAGATATTTCCAGAGTAATTGAATCCACCTGGTAATCACGAAAAGCACCATGGGGACCTGTGGGAATACCCAAAGCCTAATAGATGGAAAACGTGCAAGTAAGAAAATGACCTTAGGGATCAGAGATAAGTGAACACATAAACCCTTTAACCTTTCTACTCATTCAATTTTAAACAATAACTACCAATAGTTTCCACTATTCTCCCTAAAAAAGTAGAAAATGCATTGAATAAAGTGACAGTCGATGGAGTAACATACCTGGTAATACAATGAACTTGCAAGCGTAGCAGTGCCCTCAACATAGTCTGCTGTAGGGATACCAAACTTCCACTGTGGGTTTAACATTCTAGCTACATGTCCAAGTGACTCAAGTAATTCACCCAAAATCTTCAGCCATTTGTTATTGAGTAAAGACCACATTTTCTCTACCTTTATCCGCAAACCCTGCCTATGAACTGCTAAATAGTTTACAATATTGATAAGGTCGAGATTTGGCATCTGCCCGTTGGATGCCTCAGCATAAATGCCAAGACTGTCCTCAAATTGTTCACTTCTATCTGAAACCTTAATTACTAGGGCTGCAGCCATAGTCCCAGCACGTCTAAAACCATCATATATCTTTCTCTCTGTGATAGGTTTCTCCTTCAGTTCACTAAGAAAGTCGCTTCCATGACATATTTCAGCATCAGGAGCTTCTAACCCACTAAATACAGGCATGTGATAATCTCTTAGCCAAGCATCAACTGCAGCATATTCTCCGTATTTTGAATCTGCAACAAGCCATATAATGTCCTTGGCTAGCCAAGTAACTCGGCTTAGCAAGGAAAACACCGAGTATGTGATGCCCAAAGATAAGATCTCACCTGGACCAATCTTTGCAGAATTGTAAGGTGTTACCAAGACAATAGCTTCTTTCCCATCACCACGTGGTGCTCTTATTATTCCAACCGTGTTGAGACCATGTGATGAACAGCTAACATTCTCTTTGATCATCCCAGGTTCAGGGTAAGAAAAAAAGCGCAGAGGATGAAAGTGGTACGATCTAGGGTAGAACTTGTGATAACTAGCTTCTGCACCCAAGTCAGACATATATTCTGCTATCAATCTTTGACTTTCTCTGCAATCATATACAGACAAGGTAAGTATTGAAAGGAATCGCTACCAGGGTAGAGATTGGATTGCATGAGAGGGGTTTAAAGTTATGAATTTATGATATTGATTTAGGATAAAACATCAAACAATAAGTGCAAAAACAAAGAAGATGCGGATAAAAAATGCAAACTTCATCTCCTCTATGGTATGGCGAGTGTACAGCTATTACAGTAAAACAAAGAGAAATGGGATTATTCAAGTTAAGCATAGATTCCAATACTACACAAATGGCATGTTTCATAAGCAAACAAAAGAAATAACAAATGAAAAGAACACCTTAGATCTGCTGATCACATTGGCAGACCAATGATGTTGGACTTTAAGGCTTAAGTGTGATAGAATCCCATGTGAAGTAGAAATACAAACTTAATTGGTCAGCTGAAAAATTGAACTCAATCCCATAGGCTTAAGCTTTTAGATTAAAATGGTATATCAGTGCGTCGCTTTTGAGTCTCCCTTAGTCGTTATCTTTCTAACAATTGAACTAATCACGGTCCTACTCGATTTTCTTAAGTGTTCTTACAGGTCCATACTCAAGCGAAGCTCAATCCTCTCCAATCCAACTTTGAGTTGAGCATGCTCCGAATCTTATTACCTAGTTCGGCAAGATCTTCTCCACACGCTTTGTCAAAGTGTCTAAATAATATAACCCGCCAACGTCAAACCCTCCTCACCATTGGTGTAATTTTAACATGATGAATGCATGTTCAAAGTAATCGCAATATCAACATATAAAGAAAAAGGTTAAAGCTACAATGTGAAGTAAGGGCGTACATGCCACTGCCCACAATATCCCAATCCAAGCTGGTCAAATCCTTCAGCAATCTATTTGCTTCCGATATTTCCTCATCAGAGAGCATCGGATTCGCAGAACCTATGAAAAGGAAAATGAAATAATTTATTAAGTTAGTCCATTTGAAAGGAAAAAAGAAAAGAAAAAAGAGAAGTAAATAAAAGAAAAGAAAAGAAAAGAGAAAAAAATGACCAGGCATGAGGGCATTCTCTGAAATATAAGTGTTCTTGGCGAGAACTGGCAGGAGCAGAAGAGTCAAAACCCCTGCTGTGCAGCAAACCACGCTGAAACGAACAAATAGTGAAGGCTATCGATTTACTTCGACGATACTCCATGAACGAATCAAATTAGGGAGAAATGATCGAGACGGATACCTGAAAAGGAGGCTATGGGAGATAAGGAAGATCCCGAGGCGCACGATTGGGCGTGGCTTCGGCTTGGAGCCCTCGTCCGCAGCCATGACTGGACTGGAAGGCTCGCCAGTGGAGCTTGGGTGATTTGAAGTTGAAGACGCTGAATAATCGCACGGAAATGACTGAACTAACCATGGGCCTGTTATAAACATATACATGGGCCGGGCGTGCAAGTTACAGTGCCACGTCACATTCATGGTGCGGACCAACAGGTTGACGCTGTGTAGTCAGGCGACCGTCGTTAACCTCCATTGCCACCTGCCGATCAAGTTTCTCTATCAGAGTTTCAGGACCACAAGCTAAAATTTAATTCACACCCAAAGTCCCGGAACGACTCTCCCTGCTTCTCTAATCTACATTTTGATGGCCATCTCCCTCTCCAACCTTCCCTCTCTCACCACACGTTTCTTCCCAATCAGAAAGCATCTGCCAATTCCCGTCACCTTCCGAAACCCTGAACCAAAATGTCATCGTTTTAAAACCCGCACCTCGGTCTTCCGGGACCCAAAGAATTGGGTCCGTTCTGGCCGTTCGGTTTTGCCTGGTGGAAGTTGGTGGAGTCTAAGAGAGAGCTACAATGTAGATAATAAGGCAGCGAAGCCAATAACTGTACTTCTGGCTCTCAGCCGAATGTGGGAATTGATTGCCGGTGATAGATGGGCAGTGTTTGTTGCGTTTGGCGCCCTAGTCATCGCTGCGGTGCGTGTGCTCAGTAACTACTGTATCTTTCATCTGGTTTCAATTATAAAGTATGTAACAACTGCGGGTACGACTAGACCCTATGTAGGCTTAGTACACACCCGCGATGAGATTTAACACATGCTTGGGTGATGTCCTCGTAAGGAATCCCTATTTCCTTGTGCCAGACGTTCTCTACATTGCTACACGAGCATAATATGTCCTTGTAGTTGGAGACAATTGAGGATAGAAATTTAAGGGGACTTGACAGTGTCCCAAGTCAAGACGCAATGAAGAAAGTATTATTGGTATGGAAAATTCATTTTCGAAGTAGTACCATTTGGAGATGATTGCTTTCATCATTCACCTTTTTAGATTTTAGATGTTACAAGCTTTGAGCCGCGATGCTCTAAAATTGAATGTTGGCTACTTTGAGCAATAATTGGTCTGCGTCCATCTCTATTTGAATGTTGGCTACTTTGAGCAATAGTTTGTCTGAGTCCATCTCTAACATGTGTTTCTCTTCTACAGCTTTCAGAGATATCGATACCTAGTGTGTTAGCAGCTTCTATCTTTTCTGCACAGAGGGGTGAGACCATGGTGTTCTCTAGGAACTCTCAGTTCTTACTTATGCTATGTCTCACGTCGGGTGTATGCAGGTTAGTTCACGTATATTCAAAATCCTGTTAACATCAATAAAGGATAGAGAGCACATGATTTTTCAATCAGGTTTATCTGTGAGTTCTTGTCCTGTTTCTCAACTTCTTGCTACTTATTTTGATGAAATGACAGTGTAATGTAATTTAGAGGCATCTTAACAATTTGGGCCGCTTTCAAGTTGCAGTCCATTATCAAATCATCATGTCCATAAGTATTTTTGTAAACTGATTGCAACTATGTCTAAAATCATGCTACTTCCTTGGGCATATTTGATGTCATGTACAATTTAATTGTTTTTGATGGAGTTGATATTAAAATATCTTATGTGGAAAGTATAGGAATTTGAAATCATAGGATATTGGGGTGCTTGGTTGTTGACTGTTCATTGGAATTTCAGTGGCCTGCGAAGTGGCTGTTTTGGGATTGCTAATACAATCTTGGTAAGTCAATTGATCTTAGTTCTTTCTCCAAGAACATTCTTCTTTTTTTCTTTTTCTCCCCTTTTCTATTGCCAATGAGTGCTGTGGTATGGTGTGGTAGGCTTATGATCTTCTAAGGTCTTTCCAGGCATTTCCTTTTGTTTTACCCGGGAGCAGTTTTTTAAATTTCCCATTTGTTTGTTAAATGCTTGCAATTATTGATGTCTTATGAATTCTGCTGATATCAATTTATTTATTCTTTTGTGTGATTTCCAAGCAAGAAGTTGGCTGTCTTCTTTACACTATTGTTGCGTAGATTCTACTTGTAGCCTTTTCAAGTATATTGAATATACATCACATAATGCTTCACATGTCATATTGCAGGTTAGGCGCCTCAGGGAAACTCTATATTCATCTATTCTTTTTCAGGTATGAATTGTGATATATAAGTTGCCACGAGCATCTCTCAAGCAATCTATGTTAGTAGACCTCTTTGTTTTATCTACTTTCATTCAATTTAGTACTCCGTTGGTGTTGTTTTTGATGTAGGATATATCCTTTTTCGACAGAGAAGGAGTTGGTGATTTGACGAGCAGGCTTGGGGCTGATTGTCAGAAACTGTCTGATGTTATTGGGAATCATGTTCATCTGATATTACGAAATGCTGTGCAGGTTGTGGTCTTCACTGAATCTTTTGTGCCCTTCATTGTGCCTTAAGTATTGCAGTCAAATTTATGGTAAATTTTATGTTTAGGGGACAGGTGCATTGATCAATCTGCTGACTTTATCTTGGCCTCTTGCATTATCAACTTTGGTGATATGCTTTGCTCTATCTGCAATCTTTCTGTTTTATGGCCAGTATGCATCTATACCTTCTCTAAACTTCATAGGCCTAGCACATTAATTTTAATAATGTGATTTGTATTTACACAAGATCTGTTATTGGAAAGTGATTTATTGTCTTTTTTTTTTTTTTTTGGCATATTTAAGTTGTGCTGATCCTGTATTATCTCCTATCATGCTTCTCTCCATACTTATTCTTTGCTACAATTATCCTCCACAATGTAGAAGAAGGGAAATTAATACTTGTATGATTCTTCCCACGCGTATAAAGTTGTGGCAATAAGTTTTTAAGTGCTAACCATTTATAAAGGTTTTGAATTTTTGACTGCTTCCTCTTAATTCGCTGCAGTTAGGGGTAAACATTAGGTTTTGGTCATTGCATCTCATTTCCTGTGGTGTTGATTCTTGCTGTCATCTGACAAAATTCTCTATTTAAAAATATTTTTTTGAAAATTTTTTGCTACTTTGAATATTTCTTATTGATATCCTCTTTCCTTTTAAGACTTTATGATTTATGATTATAAGCAAAAAAGGTGTTGGATGTTATGACTTTAATGTATAGCTCCCCTCAGATTTAGGCATTAGGCATCCGAAATAGAGAGATGCAAATTCTTTGTTAGAACATCTTCTATAATGTGGAGAATCTAGGTGATTCTAGATTACTGCCTTTATAAGGATGTTGCGTAGAATAAACTCAAGTGTCTATTGGTTCCTGTTCACTGATGTTTTTTACTCTCTGCTTTTAAAGTGTTTTTTACCAGCCTCTTAATTGTTTGAGTGCATCATTGAAACCTTCTCTGGTTAACAGGTATCAAAAGAGAGCTGCAAAGTTAATCCAAGAGTTCACTGCTGGTGCCAATGAAGTATAGGCTGAAAACTGTTCTATGTTGCTTCTGGAGTTTGACGCTTGAATGCTTTCTAGTACCCTCACCTATCTTCTTTTTGTGTGTAGCTTGCACAAGAAACACTTTCTTTGATGAAAACTATTCAGGTTTATGGAACTAAAAGGAAAGAACTTCGAAGGTAGTAATTCCTACTATTACTTTTCTGTTCAGCATACTATTCTCATTATTTTATCATCGGTGTGCTTGCCTTACTAGTAATTCACAATGTTAGACAACCAAAGCACCATCTTTATTTTTATGCATCTGCATGATTGTATTAAGTGATCGATCCTGTGTGATGTTAGGTACAAACAATGGCTGGACTGGTTAGCCTTTATAAATGTTCGAGAAAGCATGGCTTATGGACTGTGGAATATGAGTTTCAATACCTTATATCGTTCAACACAGGTTTGGCCTGGCTTTACTGATAAGAATCCATTAGCTTTGGTTTCAAAGTGCTAGTTTTCTCCAAAAATCAATATGGTTCAGGTTTCAAGCTTAGGTAGTTAGTGTAGTGATGCAAAAGATACCACTAAGGGGTGTGTCACACTGAAAGGGCAGGCTATTGTGGTATAGCTAAGACTATGCTATATAGTCTTACAACTTTCCTAGATATATTTTAATTTCTTGTACATGATCGATGACAGATGATTGAAAAAAGTTTCTTTAGTTCACATCTTTTTGGTAAATAAAAAGATAGAAAGAAAGCGGGATTCACTAATTAATTGCTGATACGTTAAAAAAAAGATTGAAGCTTATTGCTGTTTCCAATCAAATTGGATGGTAATAACTTTTGAAGAGAAAAATAAAGTAATTGATAAAGAAAGTGGGTAGAACCCTAGCACAAGGGAAGTATTATAAGAAAAAAGGCTGTCCAAGATACTTACCATTTATAATGAACATCCCTGATCAAAAGCAAATGCTTCTGTTTTTATTATGATAGTTGCAATTTCGATGAAGATTTGTAACTTGCATTCCACGTTATTGACAAACTACATACAGGTCATTGCACTGCTGCTAGGAGGGATGTCAATTACGTGTGGTCATGTATCACCTGAACAACTTACCAAGTATATTTTGTACTGTGAGTGGTTAATTTATGCCATCTGGAGGCTCATGGATAGTTTAACTTCATTACTACAGTCTGTTGGGGCTAGTGAAAAGGTCTTCCAGTTAATAGATCTCTTGCCTAGTGACCAATTTCTTTCCAAAGGCAAGTACTCTATGTCATTGTAAATTTTCTTTTGGTTATTGAGCCTTAATCATGATATATGTTCTTTAGGGTCCTCGTCTGACATGCTGAGGAAACAAAGGTCCATAACTTTATAGCTAGTATCACTAATGAACAAAATGGATTTCTTCTTGTGATTCTTTTGCTGAATATGCTAATGCTACCTGCCTTTGCTTCTCATTAGTGCTTGCCTTGTCATTGAATAAAGTGAATCCTGACGCATTTAGTTTTGGAATATGCCAAAATCTTGTGAATTTGGTTATCTCTCAGTTTAGCTTGATGATTTGCTTTGGATCACTTCAGTATTTGTTTCTTAATTTGTGGGAATCCCTTCAAGAAGTCCATAACTTTTTCGTAATGGTGTGTTCCACACTTTCTATAGGGGTGAGGTTGCAGAGGGTAATTGGACATATTCAGTTTGTGAATGTATCATTTCACTATCCTTCAAGGTCCATGGTATGTCTTTTCTAGGTTAAGTAGATTTTAACTCATCTTCCTGTATGTGTTACAAATGTCAGACTGGAAAAAGTGAAAAACTGTGTATTCTTTACGACTGTAAGGGATTCACTAGTTAGTGATGATGGAACAGGTGCCCATTCTAGAAGACATAAACATCTCTGTTCAAGCTAATGAAGTTGTTGCAATTGTAAGAAGCTCCTTTGTATATGTAATACCATACCTCATATTTCTGGTGCAAAGGTTTTAACGGTTGTTTGTGGTCCAAAATTGTCGTAGGTTGGACCAAGTGGTAGTGGAAAAAGCACAATTGTTAATCTTTTGCTTCGTCTTTATGAGCCAAGTAATGGTCAGGTAAGCCCAATATACTCTGGCAAGTAACTTTAGGGCATATCCAGAACAAACGGACAATTTTAGAATACATAAGATCATTTAATTGGTCATTAATCCTTCACTCAAAATTGATAGTTATGACCTTGAAAGCCTTTTGGACCACCCAAAAATATGATCGATTCTTCTACTTCTTGATTGCCTTTTGGAATGGAAATATAGTTTCGTATGATAGGGATAGGCCTGTATAACAATGCCTTAAGACTTTAGAGTGTGATAGATTTGTCTATAACTTAGATCTGGTGGTTTTATCCTCTTTTTTTACTTTGGATCCTTTGTCGTTTTAAACTCGATGTGTATGTTCTATTGGGTAAAAGCAACAGAACACTCATAAAATAACTTTTGAGTGTCAAATCTGGCAATGAGCTGCTTTGTAACTGTTGACTGGAATCTAGCAACAACCTGCTTTTATCTTTGGATAGTGTCCAGGGTGCAATTCTGCTAGTACTAGTAAATTATTGGATCTTATATGAAAGGTGCCCCTGAATTGCAGATACTTGTTGATGGTTTCCCTCTAAGAGAGCTGGATATCAGGTGGCTGAGAGAAAAAGTTGGATTTGTTGGACAGGTCATATTCCAAAACGTAGACTCATACTGAAGATTTTTGTTAAACAATAATCTAAAAATATTTGTCCTAGGCAGGAACCCCATTTCTTTCGAATGGATATTAAGTCAAACATAAGATATGGTTGCACCAGACACGTTGAACAGGAAGATATAGAATGGGCTGCAAAGCTGGCCTATGCGCATGAATTCATCTCGTCTTTTCCTGATGGTTATGATACTCTTGTTGATGATAATTTACTAAGCGGGGGACAGAAGCAGCGCATTGCCATTGCCAGGGCCATTCTTAGATACCCTGATATTCTTATCCTTGATGAAGCCACCAGTGCTCTAGATACTGAAAGTGAACACAATTTTCGGGCAAGTACTTTACAGTTTCCATGTCCCTAGTTTCTTTTTAGCGAAAAAGTAAAAGAAAAAAGATAAGAAAAGTTATGCTTGCTCACCGTCATTGTTCTCTTTTAGGGCGCTCTTCATGCATTGAGAAATGATATCAGAGGAGCAAGAACTGTCATTATAATAGCACATCGGTGATTTTCAGTGTTCTATTTTTTATTTTTGATCTAGTTCTCGAAGCTTTACTGTGAGGAAATGTACATTATGATGACTGATATTTTACAGGCTCTCAACCATTAAAGCTGCTGATAGAATCATAGTTCTGGATGGTGGTCGAGTCATTGAGGTTAGTCCTTCTATTTGGGTATTCAAGATAACCGTGCAATTGTCATTATTTAGGCCGATGATCATGTAGATTTGAAGATTTTCTCAAATATCAAATATCCTCTGCCATTTTACATTTTTTAGGGTTGAATCTTTAGCTCATAGGTTGATTCTGGACTGGACCAAGGCCATGGCCATCGTTGCCCGTGAATTACCACTAGCACTGATATGGCATTGCTAAGTGAATCTGGGGCCTCATCTTATGGATCACTTTGTAATGTCCACCATGCAAACGATGGGCGTGATAAGAGCAACGTTGCTAGTTAGTTCCTTATAATTACGTGGATTTATACATGTGCAGATGGGTGACCACTCGGAGCTCCTTCAGAAGGGTGGATTTTATGCACGGTTATTTCAAATTCAAGCGGCTTCTTTAGCTTGATTTCACGTCTTTTTTCTTTTCAACAAAAAATATGTTTCAGTTCTTTATGTTGACCCAGGTTCGATGGCTTCCTTCGTTCTTGGTATGTTCATCCTTGCAAACCACAGATTATTTCACGGGCGTGTTATTGCATAAAACATAGTATCTTTTTTTTTTTTTTTAGTTGCGTCCATCATTTTCCTCTTCCATCGCTTCAAAACAGCAGTTGTACTCTGCTATTTCAGGCTTTGACCGATCTGCATTTTCCTATAATAACTTTTGTGCTTCGATTTCCAGGTGATGCTCAACAAAACCAATCCTGTCTTGAGAAAGGGAAGTCGTGTCAGCAACCAAGACACGTTTCACTAGAATGGCTCTGCATGCCTCCTCAGACACGTCGCGGCAGCATTCCACGCGTGTCACCCCTTGGACACACTACTTAAAGGGTTTCCAGCATGAATTAGGCAACCAAGTTTGTGAAAGTGAAAGCTATGGAACCCAAGAACGAAAAAGCCGTGGACCTCCAAGAGAACAAGGTAGCCAAGGAAGATGTCCATGAGCCTGAAGATGTCGACCACACTGGTCAAGGGGAGGATCGAGGGCAGAGAAATGATGTGAAGCTAGCGGAAGAAAATAAAGAGCCTCCTAGAGGCCTTCCACACCAAAAAGTTCCTCAGCCTTTCGTGGATTTCTCCAGCGAAGCCCTCGAGCATCTCGGATGACTTCCCCTTTCATTTTCCTTTGTGTGCGTGGATGTTGGATGTAAAAGAAATATCGGACCACTTTGTTAATATTTTTTCTTGAATAACAAACCATTTCGCCTATTATTCTCTGTTCTGAAAACTAAAGATGATGCTTACCGAGGCTTCATGGCGGATGGGACCACAGCTCTAATTCCATCAGATCATGTAATTTAAATTTGGACCACGTGGCGTTTTCTTTTATTTATCTTTTAAATGGCAATCAATAAATAAGACGGCAACCGTCTGAGCAACGATCAAAAGCAATTCTATCGAACATATTATATTATGTTTAAAAATATAATATCCTCAAAGGTTTTCCAACTTTCAAAAAGTGGTCACCTCCACGTGTCGGAAAAATCAGAGACACCTGGAACCTCGCGGGAGCCTTCGATCTCCGCCAAGTGTGGAGGAACAAACTAATCTGAAGCCACTGTCCAACTCAGCGCCAATCCCCCGTCGCTTCGTCTTCAACTACCTGGCTCCACTGTTCTCTCCTGTCCAAAACCCAAAACCCAAAACCCCGGTGCTAGGGTTCCATTTTTCCTTTCAAATTCAGAAGCTCTGCTTCATTAGTGGTATACATCATCAACATTTCCTGTCTTTAAGCTCAGCTATTCACTAGGCTACTGCTATGCCTACTTGGTGGCGTGCTTAATGTGCTGGAAGATGTTGCGCTTTGCTCCCCTGCTTTGTCCTCTTCTTCTTCTCCTACTTTTGGACTCTTCGACGTCGTACACAGCGTCTGGTCCGCACATCGCCGATGTTAACATACTCTTGCCTCCCAGAATGACTCATCCCGTGGAGTATAGACTTCAAGGAAGTGACGGTTGCTTCAAATGGTAGGCACACACTCCGTGTGTGTGTGTGTGTGTGTGTGTGTGTGTGTTTTAATGCGTTGAGCTTGTGTTTGTTAAACGTGATTCGCCTTGATAAACCTGGGAGTTCTGTTTAACTGCCAAGATTAATGTGGGAAAAGGAAAAGAGCTAAAAAAAAAAAAATTGAAATCATAAATAGTACGACTTAAGAATCCACTGAACTGAGCTCAATCCAAGTTTTCTCGTTGGTTTATCTTCATATAGAAACTGTCGTGTTGAATAAATCTCAATCTTCGTCTCTTTCGTTCTCTGCCAATGTCCATTTTCTTTGATAATTATAGCCTTCAATCACTTTTTTACCTCTTTTTTTGTTCTGTAATTTCTTATATAGGTCATGGGATCATCACGATATTCTATCGGTGCAACCCGAGTATAATTCGAGTGTTCGCTGCTCGACCAGCGCGCGGCTGAGGTCGATAGCTCCTTACAGTGGTCGAAAGGAGACTGCGGTTTATGCTATTGATGTTAACACTGGGATCGTAATTCGTTGCAAAGTTTTCATCGATAACTTCTCCCGGATTCAGATATTTCATAACTCAATCAAGCTTGACTTAGACGGGCTTGCTACCCTTCGTGTCCGAGCCTTTGATAGTGAAGGTACTTTGGGAAGTAATTATTTGATTTAGTACTTTAATATTAGATATACGGCGGCAGGACTTTTCTTTTTAAATTTTTTTAAATTTTTAAATTTTTAGACCAAGAGGGTGACGCCGAGATCTTTTGAAGGATTTTTAACTTTTTGGTGTATTTTTTATGTTTCTTGAATATAATGTGGTCTTGTTCTTAGATTTAATTTGGTCCTCCTGTTTTGCAGAAAATGTGTTCTCCTCATTAGTGGGCTTACAGTTTATGTGGCACCTGATGCCTGAAATTGATGGGTTGCCTCATCACCTCGTCCATGTTCCTCTGAAGGATTCTCCTCTAAGTGACTGTGGCGGACTGTGTGGTGACTTAGATATCCAAATAAAACTGGAGGGTAGTGTACGTCTGCTGCTACTAAATGTGAATGGCCTTTTGTTTTCTTATACTTCAATATTGAAAACTTACTACTTCTTTTTGATATCTGCTGCCAGGGCGTATTTTCAGATTCATTTGTTGTAAAAGGTGTCGAAATTGGCCAGGAGATTGTTGCTGTGCATTTGCTTGAGCGGGGAATGAAGCACATGGCTGACAGGATTACTCTAACTGTAGCAGAAGCCATGTCACTTGATCCTCCCTCACCTGTTTTTGTCCTGATTGGTGCTACTATTCAATATAGCCTTAAAGTGATCCGTGAGAATAGTCCTCAAGGTTCCCTTTTTAGACGCTTATAATCCTTCCTTAAGAGAACATTATGTATCCATGTCAATATGCTGTCAATTCTTTGTGGCTCTGCCTCTCATAAGTACAGGCCATATGATTTGAAGCTTGTTTCTTTTGGGAGTATTAGCTCTTGATTTTATTGATTGTGGATGTTGGATACTGATATAAGGGCAAAATAACAGGCACGCTTTAACTATTGAAGTTCCAAAAGTTACTTTAGCACGTAGGTGGTGCAGATTTAGGAAGCTGTTGAGTTTGTTTAAAAAATTCCTCAAGCTCAGCTTCTTTTCATTCCTACAGTTTCTTGATCTGTTACATTTTTGGACTAGTTGAAATTTTTTCCTCGCCTTCTTTCTTCTCTCTGTTTTCTTTTTATTTATTCTTTTTTGGAGGAGGGGGTTAGGGGGAGGGGGGAATGGGGAAGGTGGGGGAATGAAGGGGGAAATGATGTAGTTTTGAGGTAGCGTTATATGCTCTATAGTGTTTTCAACACGTTGAGAAAACTAAGGTGTTTCATATTTGAAATATGCAGCTATAATTTTAGTATAGAGGGACAACTGATAAGCAAGTCTTTGAAACTTGTTGCTATAAATTTTGAACTCTGATTAGTACTAGCTACTAGTCTCTGTTTAATTGGCTTATCATGTTATGGGATCTCCTTATTGCAACATTTGTATTTTGCCAAATGGGTACCAGTTGTTATGCTATGAAGTGTACTGCAAATTCTTTCTGATAGGTTGATCAAGTTTTCTCTCTCTCCCGCCTCTACAGGAACGATTAGTTGATTTCTGAGCATCTTAATAGGAACTGCCAAAACTGTCTGGAAATTGTCTTGAGTGTGCAGTTGCCACTCTAATAGCAAGCTAATGAGGGATTGCATCATTTTCCCTTGTTTTCCCTGAAAGTTTGATATTCCCTTGATTGAAGACCTATAAGCAGATTGGGAGTCAGCTATTCAGTTTTTTGAGTGGGACTCTGTATTCAGTAGTTTTGGCATTGTAGTTGTTTGGAGGCTTTGACTAAAAGCTGTGCAAATTTAATTGGATTGGTCATTGAGCTACCTATCCATATGTGATTAGTTGTGCTGCATTGATTTTTAAAGGCTGTACTGCTGCTTTCTCTCTGTAGAATTACATGGAGTGACTTCACAATTCTCTATTATCAGCATATTTTCAATGGCCTTACCACCATTTTCTGGAATTCAGTGATCAAGTTACCATCTCCACACCATAGATGGTCTGTTTCAAACTCTTCAGTTGCTCAAGTGGACTCCATGATGGGATTAACGAATGCACTAGGCTTAGGGGTAACAGCTGTTGTGGTAGAAGATACAAGGGTTGCTGGACACAAACAAGTTTCATCACTCAATGTTGTCATTCCAGATGCCTTCCGTTTATACATAGCTCCATTTTCTACTTCCGGTGATCCTGTAGGAGCAGAAGTAATTCCACCTATGGTACGCTGGTATGTTGTTTCAGGGCGTCAGTATCTTATTCAAATGAAGGTTTTCTCACAAGGACCTGGTGCGCAGGAAATCTACATTACAAAGGTAAGTCATGCATCTTCTAGTTTACCCCTTCAATGTCATGTATGAAATTCACAATATACATACATAGCTTGTCTGATTTTCCCTTTATGATATCTATTTTAATTGGCCTTCCAAATTTTAGATGATACTAGAACATTTATATGCTTCTTTCTGGTCTATTTCTATGTAGCATACCTATCAAAGAACTATTTGTAAGGGGCTTGCAGAATCCGTTGAATCAATTATCAAGTCTATTTAGTTTTGAAAGCTTAGATTTATTTTGTTCATGGGTTGCAGAAAAACAAAAAATCTATGCCAAATAAGAAGTTCTAATCTCTCTTTTGAGCCATGCTGGTGTATGGCAAAAAGCTAAGGTATTCATCGTTGTAATCTAGAAGACTAGAGAGATAGCATGTATTCATTTGTTATCTACAGGATATTTTCCCCTCTAAATGGTACCATCTGTGAATAAGAATTATTTAGTCAATGGAAAGTCACCGCCTCCAAATTATACATTAAGAATTCAATGCAACAGATGAAGACAAATGCTTGACCTTGCTATAGGACAATCAATTTCATAGTCCTTTATGTTTCTTTATACTATGTTCTTTTTGTTCCTAATCTTTATTTATTCTATTCTTTTAGGTCTTTACACTTTCACATTTCATATTGTTTTCTTTAGTGTTCTTCAGTTTTAGGTGCTGAAATATTGTAAGTGCATTTTCCACTCTCTTTTTTGATTTACTTAATTTTACTATTTGATTTTGCATTTTTTTCCTCATATCTTTGGATAGCATGTGGGTTACCTGTATTCTTTTTTTGACTTTCATCAAAATGCACTCACTTTGTTCTGATATATTTCTTGATTTTTTGTAATTTTCTTGTCTGTCTGCCCCTTAGAAGTTCTTTCCATGAATTGCAGAGTGACGATGTTAAGTTGTATGATAACCAGTCCGAGTACTGGAGAACTTCCATGGTGTCGGATGATATTGCAGTCAAACATGGCTGGGGAATTTACAGAATCCTAAAAGCAACTTCACAGGGGCTTGGGAAGCTGATGGCATCTTTGACATATTTTAGCGGGCATCACCAAGAAAAAGAGGTGCTACCTTGTATAAGTTCATTATTTAAGCATTTTTCTTTTCTTAATTTTTCTCAATCTTCTTTTTTTATTTGTCTGTTGAGTTTGGTTTTGCTCCTTTTTGATCTTTTGAATTCTGGAGGGGGTGCCTGGTTCTTCTTAAGTAAGGTTTTGCTGGTCTTTGCTGGTCATTTTCTTTTTCAGGTTCTGGAGGTTGTGCAGGAGGTCACGGTTTGTGATAAAGTTAAGTTTAGTCTGGACCAAAGAAATGGTATAGCACAAAACATTCTCCTTCCCTGGGCGCCTGCTGCTTATCAGGAGGTGCAGCTGAAGGCTACTGGAGGTTGGAAGTCTCTTCTGTCTCCTGAGTTTCTGTGAAGTACTTAACCATTGTTGATCTGCTCTGACTTCTGTGAGATTGTGCAGGTTGTGCGAAGACTTCTAGTGACTATAAATGGTTGTCCTCAGATGCAGCTACCGTATTGGTTTCTGCTTCAGGGGTTGTCCAGGCCAAGAAGCCTGGTAAAGCTACTGTGAAAGTGCTATCGGTTTATGATGTGTTAAACTATGATGAGGTAATGCTAACACAGTGGGCACAGGATCTTCTTCCTGATGAGTTTCTTTCGTATACCAGTTTTTCTTTTGGATATAACTGAAATTTCATATGCATGCAATATTATTCTAATCTTGTTCCTGATGAATTTTTGGGTACACAGGTTTTAGCTGTACATATACTTTGAAATTCTATATACATGTTATAATTAATTAATATAGAGTCCAGGACAGGATGTTGGATCTCAAAGTGTACTTTAGTATATTTCTTGAAACTTTCAAGATTGTGCTGTCACTAAGATATTTTTACTATCATACTCTCTCTTAATGTAAAAAAGCAATGTATGGTACAGGAAGGAAAGTTACTGTGTCTTCCTTCTTACCTTTACTATGAGCACTGTTCTTTCGATTCTAGTAACATGAGGATGGGCATCACGGCAGCTTTGTTTGACTTCCATTTTCCAAGTATTTCAAAATTGTTTTTACTCTTCGACAAGATTTACTATGTATTCAAATTATTTTGATTTATGGTTCATATCCAAAACCTTAAATGGGGTGCCAAATGGTTGTTTGATCTCAGTGCAAAAGGAAAAAAGTGTCTACACTTGAGCTTGAATCAAGTTTTGAGAAGGATGTTTGCACTTGGTTTGATGGAAATAAGCCAAGTTTGAGCTTGGCTTGTTTGATTAAAGAAAGTGAGCTTGAGCTTGATTGTAATCTTTTTTCTTTTTTGGCTGGACAAATTAACGTTATTTATTCCATTGAACTGTTTAGCCATTTTTGTATATTAACATTATTGACATTAAGTTACACCTAGTAAGGTAAATGTTAGTTTGTATATACATTTGTCTAGCAACATGTATATATGAGTATACATTGGCATATTTTAGCATGTGTATATGCGGAGGTATGTGTTAAACGTAGTAGTGCATGAGACATTTTATTGTGCAACTTTCAGTATGTTATACACAAGTGTATCTTAACATGGCACCATCTTGTAATTATAATATGTACATATGTTTTTATGTTAGCCAATATGCATAGACTAACTTTTTCTGATGTTAGTTGATCTGTCGATATTTGCTTACTGAGTTCAATATTTTAGTTGATATGTGTATGTGTGTGCTTTATGAATAAGTTTTAAGCTAGTTTGATGAATGAAGTCAAGTTTGTACGGGCATTGTTCACAAGTTTAAGCTGAGTCTAGTTGAATTCATGTGAATTTGGAGAATTCAAGTAAGAACTATGTTTGAACTTGATTTATTTATTATATGAACCAAGCTCAAGCTCCAACTTGTTTATGAATAATTCAATTCATTTATGATCCTAACTAGAATGAAATAGGTAATACTTGAGTGACTGTTTTTGGTATTAAAGAAATAGCTTTCAAAAGGTTTAAGTGTGTGGTCTTACCATCCATCTTTTTCTTATCAAAGGAGGATGTCTCATTTAAGCTTTATCTATTGGTGTGAGCTTTTTATTTATTTATTCATTTATTAACCTGATATCAGGAGAATTCTTTATTTCCTCTATATCTGCTTGTTCTCTTTTTTATTTGAGTATTTACATGTTAATAGGTGAAACGTTAAGAATTATTACCTCTTTGCATCTATGATTTGATATCGGTAATTTTGCTTGGGCATTAGAATTGACCAATTCCTATTATTACCTCTCTTTCTGACGTTGGATGATTTATTTTTATTTTTTACAATCTTCATGTAGTATACATGATAATTTGATGAGAAAGCATTTTAAAGCCCGGCAATGGTGGCTTTTAACCTCTTGAGCAGAGATCCTTGTGGCATTACATCATTAACAAGTCCATGGATGCTACATCACTTCTTCCACCACCCCTGCCCAAAAGAAAAAGAAAAAAGAAAGAAAGAAAGAAAGAAAGAAAGAGAGAGAGAGAGAGAGAGAGAAAGAAAAATCCAAAAGAACAGAGAAGAAAAGAAAAATGAAATTCGTGAGGATGTTGGTGAGATCATTCTATAAGTAATGGGGCATTCCTTGTGAGGATTTATTAGACTTTGCCTTCCTTTGTGCTTGCTGTGCTGAAAAATGCTTAGTAAATCTTGTTTGCTGGTGTGCTAGCACAAGGGACATTTGTTAAACTCTGGTGTTCCTTTGTGCCTCTTGCTGTTTCTGTAGAGAGATTTAACATGTTGGTTTTTGGCTGTGTTACTCCCTTCCTCTTTTTTGTTAGCACTTTCTTGTATTGATGATGTTAATTAATTTCTGATAGGTGGTGATTGAAGTTTCCATCCCATCATCTATGGTTATGATTCATAGCTTCCCTGTAGAGACTGTTGTGGAATCACATCTTCAAGCTGCCGTGACAATGAAAGCACCGAATGGTGATGTTGTATGCTCAAAGTATCTGAATTTTCCTTTCTTGTTGCTGGTTTAACTCTTTGATTTGTCAACTGCAGGTTCTTATTTCTATAGATGTGATGCTTTTAGCTCCTTCATTAAGTGGAAAGCTGGACACGAGTCATTTATTATGGTCAATGCGACAGGAGAGAAACCTTTCTTGGGCATGCTGGAAAATTTTGGTCATGTTACATCTCTAAGTGGTCCTCCATGCTCTTGGACCTATGTATATGCTTCTGGTCCTGGTCGAACTATGTTGCATGCAACTCTCTCGACAGATTTTCATCATGCTGATAACACTTTCCATGGATCTATTGTCTTAAAGGCATCTTTACGTATTGCGGCCTATCCACCACTTATTGCTTGTCAGGCAGGGGATGGAAGCCTATTCGGTGGTTATTGGTTTGATTTGGCTCAAGCAGAAGCCAGTAATCAATTGAAAAATTTGGACAAGTTCTATATTGTTCCTGGGACAAATTTAGATATTGTGCTTCTTGGTGGACCTGAAAAATGGGAAGGTGTGGACTTCATTGAGACAGTGGAAACTTTGGGCGAAGGGCATGATCACGTTCAAAATGGAGATCTTGTGCATCTGATATCTGGCAAGGACAGGAGCGTGTACAGAGTTTCAAGTGAAACACAGGGAAACTTTGTAAGCTTCTGCGTTCTTTCCTTGCTTTATGTCTAATATGTTTGTGTCTCTCTGTCTTTCTCTCAGAGGCAGGATATGTTGTCTCATCCATTTTTTCTTTTTATCTTTGAATAACACAGAAACTCATTTTCAAACGTGGTAATTTGGTTGGGGATGACCATCCTCTGCCAGCAATAGCTGAAGTTTTATCATTACTGTCAAGTAGCCATCCTTCTTCAATTGCACTGATAGCGGATGAACCAGGTACACATTATTTCCTTCTATCAAAGTTGCTTGTGCTGATTCAACTTTAATATTCCACGAAGTTAACATTGTACATTTTTTGGTGAATTGATGCCAATGTTTAAGTAAATGAGCGTGGTGTCATAAGGACTGCTGTTCAAGCTGACCGCAATCCTGAGCGAATTCAAGCCACCCCTATTACTGTGGCAAATGGACGCACAATTAGGATAGCTGCAGTTGGTGTTAGTAGCTCTGGAGAAGCTTTTGCAAATTCATCTTCTCTTTGTTTGAGATGGGAACTAAGCAGTTGTGATGGGCTAGCTCACTGGGATGACACTTCTGATTCAGATACATCCAAATGCAGTTGGGAGAGGTTTTTGGTCTTGCAAAATGAACCAGGACTGGTACTGCATAAACTTTGATATGTTCTTCAACATTTTGTCTTCTCATTTAATGATGTCTGTTTGCTGTCCACCAACAATTTCCGTTTAAGATTGAACCCTCAGAGGTTGTGGCCACATATATCCAGTTTTTTATGGTTCTTGGGGTAAAGCATTTGTTTTCCTGTTTCAATTTCTGAAATCTTGTAAGTATCACGAAGTGCACCAAATTTTCTATGATTTTAAAATTATGACACTTAATATGGAAAACTATGTCTGTGCTTCAAAATGAAAGCTCTTAAAGGCAAATGATTTGCTTCATAGGATGATGATGGCATGGTGGTACAACAATGACAGCTATTTGGCATTTTTTGTTTAGAGTATATTCTTGTCAGAGTTCGGAGTGCTTCCAAGTCCATTGCTACTCTTTTAGTGCTAGTTATCTGATTATTTAATTTCTGCCATCATATTAGTGGGGTTATATTATCTGTAAATGCTATCGGATCTAAGTTGTGATTTAGTCTGCCCAGATATCCTTTGAAATCTAGATTACAGTTTCTTGTTATGCTTGAAGACTGCAAACACAATTTTGGTGTTTTCCATGTTATGACGTGTAAATTGTAATATGGGTGCTAGCTGAGATGTTAAATACTTTGCATTTCAGTGCATAGTTCGTGCTACTGTTGTTGGTTTCCTTGGTAGTGTGACTGATCGTTATTCTGCTCAACTGCCAGAAAGATCAGAGAATGTTCTTACAGATGCAATACAGTTACAGGTGTGAAGTTTTCTATTTTTTCCCCTCTTCTGAATAGGAAGCTTGTGAATTTTCTTTTCCTATTTTAATTTCATAAGATTCACAATAAAGTTTGTTGTCCCCGTTCTTAATTCTTTCTGTTGAGTATTCTAGTAGGTTTGCTGGTCTAATATTGTCGCCCAAAGTTTGGTTCTCACCTTTGGACTTGTTCTAATATGCAGCTTGTTTCTACTATTAGTGTCAAACCAGAGTTCAGCTTGGTATTTTGCAATCCTGATGCGAAGGTAGACTCTAATCCTGGTACTCTTTATTAATATCTTAGCCTTTTTCAATAGAATTGCATTCCTTTTCACCTGTTTGAACTACCATAGGTTAAGGTCTGGAGAGCTGCATTTTTACCTTAGTATTATCACCATGTCCTGTTACCAGTAAGTTCCTTAGTTCTTTCCAGTGTACTTAACAAAAATCTTGGTAACATCTTGTTGGTCTCTGTTTTTCTGGTGTCCTCTTGATAAAAGTTTATGCTTGTGCAAATTACTGCTTTTCATAAGCTTCTTGAGTTTTCAAAGACCGGATGGAAATATGTTTACATTTCATGGAAAATAAAATGAATGAGGAGGAACACTCTGCTTCGTACTTGTGGAGCAACCTCAAATCATTTGTTCCATCATGTGAATAAGAGCAAGAGGTGGTTCTGCTTAACTTAAACTATTTCCATAATTATCAGTTTGTGAGTATTCCCCACTTTTTACATCATCAGTAGCATAACCTTTGAACCAGAGGTTTCTATCCAATGCTGTTATGTATTTTGCAAAACATGTTTGTGTAAGAGAATATAATTCTTCTTATCCTATAACTGCTAAGATGATGCAATTATCTACTTTATTACAGTTAAATTTGTCAATTATTGGTGGAAGCTGTTTTTTGGAAGCTGCTGTGAATGATTCTCGGGTAGTAGAAGTTGTTCCAGCCCCACCGGGCTTAAAATGCTTACAATTGATGCTGTCTCCAAAAGCATTGGGGAATGCACTTGTGACAGTTCATGATATTGGACTTTCTCCCCCGATTTCAGCTTCTGCGGTGGTAATTCTTTTTTTGTCTGTTCTCTCTGCATTATATTCCTGCTAATGGGAACTTCTCAATTGGTGTCCATTTTTTAGAACTAATTCTTGCCTCCCCCAGGAGGACTGATTTTTCAATCTTATTTCTAGTGTTGATTTAATGGAAGTGCAGAATCTTGTGCCAATCTTTTTCCCTTTGAGATCAGTTCTTCCATAGAAAAATCAATTTGGGAGTTTGTTTGAGGTGTTGGAAAGAGATAATCCCAACCTAATTCAGCATAAGCATTATTAAGTTATTAATATATTTTATTTTGGGTAGACTAGGACTCTCGACCTTGGGTTGTCTCTGTTAATTTATTTACTAAACTATCTAGTGTTTTCTGAATTCTGAAGCTGTGGGCCACTACTTTTTCTTTTACCCCTTTCTGTTATTGTTTATATTGGCAATGTTAGCTTTCAATCTCCATGTTCAAACACCTGGTCTAGTTATGTGGTTTCTCATATATGTTTACATGTTTTGCAGGTCCAAGTTGCAGATATAGACTGGATTAAGATCATCTCACCTGAGGAGATAAGCCTTATGGTTCGTTTTTCCTGTTGATATGCTTTTCTTGTAAGTCAGCATTACTTACAAGTAATCTTGATACTTTCAGGAAGGAAGCTCACAAACTATGAACGTAATTGCTGGGATAAATGATGGAAGTGCTTTTGACCCTTCTCAGGTTCAAATGTCATTTTTTTGGTCTCTTCGTGGGAGCTATGTATTTCATTTTCGTTCTACTCTACACACTCTAAAACTGAAAAGTTGCAATGATTTGCTTGTGGAAAACAGATTTTTTTTTTTTTTAAGGATACTATTGACTTTGATCCTTTCCATGCTCAAAAAGGTTTTGCTTGTGAGTCATGTTTCTCTTTATCTGTTCTAGATACTAACCTCAAGTGATTGGGAACTTGTGATGCAGTATGCTTACATGAATATTCGTGTGCATATTGAGGATCCTATTGTTGAGCTTATAGATGTTGATGATACGCCAAGTGATCATGATCAATATGTGAAAATGAATGCAGCAAATTTTAAAATTTTGGGTACACATCTTGGGATTACAACTCTTTATGTAAGTTCAATACCTTAAATTAATACTTAATTCAGATTTTTCTGTCAAGACTTTGGTCTATGTGATTTTGAATATTATACTTGATAACAGGTGAGTGCTTCACAGCAATCTGGAGATGAAATTTTGAGCGAACCAATAAAGATAGAAGTTTATGCACCACCGAGAATTCACCCTTATGATATTTTCCTGGCACCAGGTGCATCTTATGTGGTATGTTTGGTTGCTTATTCTTTGCTCGTATTGCATTTGAGTTTTTCTTGGAAGTGGAAATATAAATAGACTCAGCAGTTATGACTGCTTTATTGTCATTCTGCCTTCTCCAATAAAGTTGGAAGTCCTTTATTAACCTTCATGATCCACATATGTACGTAGGCAACATTTCTCTTTTCTATATACTTGTGTGTCTTGTTTGCGTGCCTTGCAGTTTATATGTTTCTGATTGTCTTGATAACCTTCTATTTTATTTGCTTAGATTACTGTTGAAGGAGGTCCAACTATCGCCTTAAATGTTGAGTATGCTAGTATGGATGATGGGATTGCAACAATCCAGAGAGGCTCAGGACGATTAACTGCGAATTCACCTGGGAATACTGTAAGCTATGATAATCAGTCAATACCTTCATTCTGTTAACTATTTATTTTCTTTTTCCTGCTTTTATGCTTTGACTAAGTAAAACTGGCATTTATTACTTTGCTAGATTTCAAAGTTTCATTAAGTTGTGAGACAATTCATTTTTATGGAGAAACATATTGTATAATTTTCTGTCTACTGCATATTCAGCATGTGGATCTGGTTTCTCATAAATGGATGCGTTTCTAGGATATTCTGAGGCCAGATGAACACGTTGTGAAAATTATAACTGAAATGAATGTGGGTCAGTTCTGGTCCTCCTGAAACCCTTTTGTCATTGGCTCTGTCAAATAAAGACTCGTCCTACTAAACATATTCATATTTTTTTTTTCCTTTGAGTTGCTTAAGCATATTTACATCTTTACTGCGGATGTAATGCATTCCTCTAATCCAGTACATCTCTTTCTATCATCAGACTGTTCTTGCCACATTTTTGGCTGAAGGAAATATTGTAATTTGTCAAGCTTATGGCAGCGTCAAAATAGGAATTCCTTCTGGAATGATTTTGAATGTACAAAGTGAACAGCTTGCTGTTGGCCATGACATGCCGATATATCCTGTGTTTGCTGAGGTAAGAATTGAAAACCAGTAATTGATTGACCGTCTTCTATAAGAAGGCTGATTGGCCTCTGTGTGTTTACCAGGGAGATTTGTTTTCATTTTATGAGCTCTGCAAAAATTATCAGTGGACTACAGAAGATGAAAAGGTCAGAAAAGTTCTGCTTTAACTATTCATTGTGAACTTTGCTCATCCCTTAGTTTTCCGCTTATCAGGGATATTGCGTATACATCTTTTGGGTGTAATGACCATGTATGCTTTTTTCTGCACTTGTTTAGGTGTTGGGTTTCCACATGTTAGAGGATTTACATGGTGAGAAATATAAATCTTCCCTTGCCAGTTCAGAAAAAGTTCAATTCAGTAGCTACTTGGATGAGCAAGAGCTTGGTTTTATCAAGGTTTTGCATGGAAGGTAAGTTAAAGTCATTACAACAACTGATATGTGCCTCTTTGTTGTACGTCATGGTTATGCTGAAAATGCTTGCATTTAACTGACAAAGTAATTACTGACTATATACGTTTTTATTTCCTTTCAGGTTAAGTTTTAGGATAACTGTTGATTTTTCATGGCATTTAAGTAGCGGTCCTAAATTCGTATATTGTCTCCACAATATATGTCGTATTTCTCATATTGAGTTTTATTTGTTGTTGGATAGTTCAAGTTTACAAATGAAGAAGAATTTAAGCTATTAATTGAATCTTATTGAAAGCTGTTTTCTCACTCCCTTCATGGCTTCATTGCTGAAACAGGGCCTTACAATTCTTTTTAGTTGAATGGTTCTGATTAACTTCTCAGGCACTTATTTTATCTTTTATTTATTATTCTTTGAGTAAATATGTCCTGTAGAATGATTCGACACAATTTTTGCTATCCTTTGTAATGTTTATTTTCAGTAGGCACTCCCATAAATATTACTTATGACGGACGTGTAATTTGAGCTTTCTACAATGTAATGAGCTTATGATTGTTTGTGTTTCTAATACCTTCGTCTCAGTCTCTAATGGTGTGGGCTGCCTGTACTTTTTGTTATTTTTAATCAAGAAATCTTAATTAGCTAAGACTTTTCAGTATGATTCCATTCCAGATCTGCTGGCAGGACGAATGTGAATGTCACTTTCTCATGTGATTTTATATCTCCTGATTCTAACTTTGAGTCAAGGTCCTATAGTGCATCTGTGTCATTATTGGTGGTGCCTGATCTCCCTCTTTCCGCTGGAGTTCCCATAACTTGGGTCCTTCCTCCCCATTATACTACAACAAATCTGTTGCCTTCATATTCTGAATCACATGGCATTTGGGATGGTCAGAGTCGGAAAGGAACTATTGCATATTCTTTGTTAAGGCATTGTGGTGAAAAGGAGGCTCTGCAGAAAGATTCAATTTCTATTCATGGAGCTAGGATAAAGACAACAGATAGCAATGACCTTGCTTGCATTCAGGCAAAAGATCGCACAACAGGAAGAACTGAGATTGCAACTTGTGTACGGGTTGCTGAGGTATGAATTTTGAGTTGCGTTAAGTGGATTATCTGTGCTGGATGCTGGCAAACTATATTTTCAAAATGCTTCTGCAGATCTATATTGTTGATAGCTAATTTGCTAAAAGGCTCCTCTTGTAGAAGAGGGTAATGGAAATATATACCATGGTTCTGGTGAGAGTGTGGGGGTCACTGTTTTTGTACCAAGGGTTTGATTAGTCCAACGCCTATGTTGAGGATTCCCCACATTCTCGAAGAAGTCCCACATTGCTCTGAAGAGAAAGCCTGAAAATAGATCTTTAGTCCCACATGGCTTAGGAAAACCTGTCAAGTTGGAAGGCCTAAAAAGGGCTTTTTAAGTTGTGTATTTTGAAGTAGAATCAAAAGTTTGTGTAACACTAATAACCAAATGTTGGGTTATCTGACCGGTGTTACAAACTTAAGGTTGAGAAGGTTTTACAGTTTTTCTTCTGTTCAAAAGACTAGAAGTGTAAAGTTTTGGTTAATTAGTGGAAAATTAATCCAGTAAATATGGGTAAGCTATGGAGGTCAAACCACGTAAAATTGTAGTTTTTGGGTATGTCTGTGTTTGAGCTCAATTCTACTGTTGTGAGGAATTGTGCGAAATCCTAACACATCCCTCATAGAACATTGGACTGAGACTGCACTTGCATTGCATTGTTAGATGTAGGCAAGCTTAGAAGTTCCTTAATAGTTTGATGTAAGTTGAAGTGCATATGTAATTTAATTTTGACATAAACAGATAGCCGCTTTCTGGTTTATGCTTTTCAATCATTAATGATTTTGTTTCTTGTGAGATCATAAGGAAAGCCATTGACGTGTATTAGCTATGCTTGCTACTATCACTTAAGGTGGTGCATGCATCTTGTGTTCTTACTATTTGTTGCCGATATAATGACTTTGTAGCTTTTAACACATATATATGATGTATACGGTTGCTTCTTATGTATTTTCTTCATCACACTCTCATTGACATTTGATTCTACATTGGTCCACTTGATCATAATTTTAAATCTCACAATAGGCTGATGTCTCTGTATTTTCACCAGGTGGCTCAAATAAGGATCACAAATAAGGAGTTCCCTTTTCATGTAATCAGTCTTGCCGTTGGTGCTGATCTTGAACTTGCACCAAGTTATTATGATGCTCTAGGTAGTAAAGTCTCAGTAATATTAAACATCAATTTGGCAATTATATCTTTTGGGTTTAATTAAGTTCTCATCTGTCTACTTGGGATTTTGCTATCAACCAGGAATTCCTTTCTATGAAGCTTATCATGGAATTATCTTTTCTGCTGAAACAAACTATCAAGACATTGTTTCCATAGACAAAAGCCATTATGAAGATGGAAATATTCACCTGAAGGTATGATTTATTAAGTAACTTTTGAGTTTCAGTAGTCCAGGCTGCATAGATCAAGCTATTGGAGAGGAGGTGCATTAGACCATTTCCATTTTATTTTCTTTCTTATTCACATCCAGATGAGCAAGCAACAGTACATATCTCAGTAACTGAATATTCCTGGCCATTTTATTTAAACGTTACCCACTTTTACTAATATTTTTTGAAGGC
Source organism: Casuarina equisetifolia (assembly GCA_028551475.1). Taxonomy (NCBI): domain Eukaryota; kingdom Viridiplantae; phylum Streptophyta; class Magnoliopsida; order Fagales; family Casuarinaceae; genus Casuarina; species Casuarina equisetifolia. Next base: position 17,905,965 of record CM052355.1, read on the forward strand.
AATACGGCATGGTAGAGCTCTTGTGCGAGTATCAATGAGCGGTTCACCATTGAAGTCAGACTATATGCTGGTATATACTAACTTTTTCTTAACAACCCATAAATGTCTATGCTGAAGAAATTAATTGCAGTCCAGCACTAAATCATCCATTTTTCTTTCCCAATGCTACATAACTGAGCTCTGCAGAAAAAACTGCACAAAAAGGCTGCTTTTATTTATTTATTTATTTTTCCAATCAAGCCAAAATATGGCGTTAATGCTAAAGAAAGGAGTTAGTTTTTATTCCCCAACGCTCAAGCATGTTTACATTAATGATTCATAGTTGTTTTACATCATAAATGGAATATCTATTACTCTACTATATCTAATTTTCTCTTTTCACTTTTTTATCTTTTACTCTATCAAAAGAGATATCACGATTAGATGACCCATCTGTAGTTTGTTTGAGACTACGACCACTATCTAGGGCTCTAATGTACTCAGCTGCACTTTAACAGCTACGGCTTGTCTTATTCTTTTAGATACCGAACCCAGCTTCAGTTATTTTTATTTTTATAATGCATATTTGTTTGAGAATCCAACCTAAAGGTTCAGTATAATTTACCTCACCTTATTGAGCTTGATTAAGCTGGATTGAGAAATAGAAATTCTTCTTCAGCAAGCTAGCAGGTTAAGTGTAATTTACATCACCTTATAGAGCTTGATTAAGCTGGGTTGAGAAATAAAATCGAAATTCTTGTTAGCAAGCTAGTTAGTTATGCTTTTGCTATAAACCTTTCCCAGTGTACTATGTAATTTTTATTCTACTTTATTGATCAGATTCTTACCATGAACTTGCAGAAGCATCTACTCACTTTTATATATATAGGATAGTGAATGACTATTGCATGTACTAAGCATAAGTTGAGCTGGAAATTACACGATGACCAAAAGATTAAAAATCAACCCAGATCTGAGCTTTGCGAATAAGTCTGGAGCTGAGTTAATGAGCTTTATTCGAGTTTATTTGGGAGCCTGAACACTATTATTTGATCATCCTGGTCTTGAACAGCATGAGGTTTAGCCCGTTTGCCATCTATTATAGTGTCTAGGCCAGTCATCTGGTGTGCCAATTGTTGGTTTCTAGTCAATCTTCATAGCAATTCCCTGATTGATGTCTGAAATAAACCTTGGTAACCAACTATTGGTTCTCATGATAACACAGAAAAGTGAACCCTATAAGCATTTTACTTTCTTTTTTCCTTCTTTGATTCCTGTTCTTGTTTTCCAGTAGTCCTGTCTGGAGTTTAAGATTAGTTTACTATTAATCATCAGATTTCAGTCGGTGCTTACATACAACCTCAAACCCCAGTCCTGCACAAAGGAGGTTATCTCAACTTCAGCTTAGAAGGTGGATCTAAACTCACTTCTTTTTATATCTTTCATGACTAATTTAATAGTTATTCTATCGTCTTGCAGGTCTGTTGTCAGATTAGTAACATTTGGTGTCTGTGTGGCATCTATAACTTTGTCATTTATAACTGTTAGCGTCTTCTTTTTGCATGAAAGTGTTAATTGCATTCTTTTGCAAGCACTTCACAGCTATAAATGATAATATCTTCTCTTTATATGAAAATTACTCTGAACTGTAACTGTTTGGAACAAATTATAATTTTGGGTTCAAGTTCTATGGGAACCTTCAGAAACCCCTAGGTCTATTGTACAAAACCATGTATAAGCACATACACACAAGAGGAATGGGAAGTCCATTATAGGATAAACATGTATTAACTTTCTAAATTCCTTATGAAATCTGCCTGAGTTTCCTCTACATCTTTTCATCAGACCCTGTTTTGTGCTACAGATATTACCAGATGTTCTCGAATTGATATAGGAATATGCTTGTAGGTTCGTTGTAAAGAAAATATATCTGTCCCAAATGCATGCGCAGCTCAATGGGTGGAGTACTTATGTCTTAGGGTGGCTAGTGCATAAAATAAATACCGATTCTTAGTGTAGCTTTTGTTATCAAGCATAATGAAATTTTAGAATTTCTTGTATAATCTTTTTTCTCATATACAATTTTTTTTTACCGCAAGTCTTTCCAGTTCTCTTATCAGTTTTCATGTTTCCATGGATTTACTTCTGAGTATAAAGTGATATTTCCTTCTAGGATTTTTTTTTCTCTCTTTTCCTTGCAGTTAATTTTGCATTATTTTATTTAATATGGTAGGTTTAAATGATGAAGTTTCTGGCCAGTGGTTTACTGGTAATGCAAGTGTGATATCTGTGGATATGCAGTCTGGAATAGCCGAAGCACTGGGGGAAGGTTCGACCCAAGGTAATGGATAAATTCCTTAGACTCTGTTGCAGTTTGTGGTCCCAACAAATCTAGTATGAGATGTCTCCTCTTAATGCTTCTGAATTCCTCCAAACATGATGTTAGCCCTCTTTACAGCGGGAACTTGTTACCTGTGAACAGTTATTTTCAAGGGTTCAAATTTGGAGCTGCAAACTATGGTTACAGTGCTGACGGGCATTATTATTTCTGTGGGTGCTCCAAAAACGACTCTTACAAATGTTCCTTTCCCCACAAAAGGATATAACTTCTCCGTGAAGTTCAGGTTTGTTTAACTAGAAGTTTTGGATAATTACACGTGCTTTGACATGGGAATAGGGTATATGGGTGTCTTAGTAGATCCTAATGACGAGCACATGAATATATAGATATGCAGACATTTTTTGTGTGCATGGATGGACGTGTGTGTGCAGGTGGTATGTAGATTTGTCTTCTGAGAGTTTCTGTTACCTGCAGAAGAAAAATGCTTAGTGAAACACTAGGAAAATAAAAATATTTTCCTGGAAAAGAATTAGAAATGCCTAATTCTCCTCATTTAGTAGATAAGTAAAGGGCTTTTACAAGTAGCAGAATGCATGTGGGATACTGGAGGATTTAAGTGTTGTCTCCTCATGCTAATTCCAATAGGAGACGAGATCATGCTAGTCATTTTTCGTAAATAAGGCAATCCTGTGCCAACAGAGATGAAATATAAAAAGTTTTTCAGTGGTGGTTTTTTTAAACCATGGTTGATGTGGTGCAAGGCTACTTCCTGCTTTTCTGTTTAACACAGCTCAAAAAGAAATTTAAAGTGCTTGAGAAGACAAATGTAAAGATATGTCTAGGTAACAAACCATTTTCAGAATTGTATTTTTCAGGACCTAAAAGCAATTATGACAACGTGTCACATATACTTCAATGTAAAATATCATAATTTGCAATTAATTTGTGAACCTAAGGTCACTAGACTACATTGCATGGATACCAGTTGGCTATATCACCCAACTCAGTGAGCATTACCATGGTGATTCCTGATGAAATTGATACTAGCGTGTGGATATACTTGCAAACTAGTGCATTGCTTGGATTCGTTTAACAACATTGCATTGATGAGTTTGGCTCAATACTCGAACATTTTTTTGTTTTGTGGTTCTTGATGTGCGTATTTGGAGCTGCTTTTGGGATATGTGTTTGTTATCTTCATGCTTAGGACTCCACCTTTCAACTTGTTCGTCATCACTGATAGAATATGTAGGGTTGATTAATCTTCATTTTACTGGCGTTCTTTTGGAGTGGGTGTGCATATATGTGATGGCACTCTGCTAATGCCCTTCGCTTTTCCTCTTTTGACTTCAAAAGTGACGTACATGACAAGAGGTTTGGCGCAACTGGAAGCAGGGATGAAGTCTTATATGACTGTATTGTTGACCCTTCTTTTGTTGGGTATATTTTGTGTTCTCTTGTGTTTTTCGCTGCAAATCTACTGTATAATTCTCAACTGCTGATCTCTGTTTCTCTCTGGGTTTTGAAGGTATGCAAAGCCATGGATGGATCTTGACATGGGTAACTCATTTTGCCTTTTCTTCCCTTACTCGCCAGAGCATTTGGTATACTCTATACCCAAGTCAAAAGATATGAGACCATATATATCTGTGTCCATAAATGCTTCATTGAGAGAAGCTAGTTACGTCTCTGGATCTGCATCTGCTCTTTTTGTTGGCGGGTTTTCAGTTTTGCAGTTGGGCAAGGTACTGATATAGTGATCTCTTGCAGCTTAAATCTTGTTTTCTTTGGGAAGAATAAAAACTGAGACTGGAACCTTAATTCAGCGCCCATCACTTTAGGGGTCTGTTGCCCTATCCCGACTAGCTTTATGACTATCTAGCCTCTATAGGATTGGCTAGCAGTCTGCATGTTTATGGGCTAGATTATTTAAAGTCCATGAGCAAGTTTTTGAGTTGTCTAGCTTATAAACTCTGTACAGGTTGTCAGCAGGCTGTGTGTTTATGGACGAGATTATTTTTAAGTTCATTAGCAAGTTATTTGAGTTTTCTTGGGCCCAAATTTTGCATGCTTTACCCAATGGCTTGTGATCTGAAAAACTAATCTATGGAGTAAGGCCCTCTAACTGGGTTAAATACAATTAAACAACTCAAATTTAAAAGTGTATGATGTTGCTATTTTCTTAATGTTTCAGAATTTGATGCAGTTGAATCTGACACCAGACTCTAACAAGACAACCATAACTATCTTGGGAAATACAGGTATAATCGCAGACATTTGGCCCTGTGTGTGTGAGGGTGCTGGGTTGTATGTTTACTTTGTTCTTCCTAACTTGGTGTTGCCGTAGCTGTAAATTTATTCAAGGAATTTAATGTTCTCTTCTTTGGTATTAGAATTTAGGGGAGTTTCCTTGCTTGCCATCTTCAGTTTGAGGCCAATTGTTGTCAATGCCAGTGCTGGGTCGTATTTCTAGTGAGATTTTGCACCATTCACACTATTTCTTCAACGAAATCTACTATCTATATCTTACATATGCACTTGTATTTCGGTGACTTATAAATTGGAATTCATGAATGTTCGTGTTCTTTTCAATTAACAGTGTATAGTTTTTACTTTACTTTGTTAAGTTTGGCAACACATCTTTTCAAAGATGTTCATCTTTGGGTCTTGTTTCTCATTCTTCATCACTCCGGCCGTTCATCTTTGGGTTTGGTTTCTCATTCTTCATCACTCCGGTGCCTTCTCCCTCTCCTGTCCCCGCCTTCCCTGCTCTCTCTTAGAAAGGGAAAGAAAACTGTGATTGTTCCATGCAGCACTGAGTTCATTGGTTATTGTCTTGTTTTAGATGTCGAAATCTACTGGCAGAAGCAGGACCTGATGACGATCAGCCCTATCTACAGAGAAGAATCTGGGATTGGGGGGCATGCACAGTATGAGGTGAGGACTAGCTTTGTTGGATGTGATTGCTTCATGATTTAAGTTAATTTAGCAATTATTTACTGATAATCAAAAAAGTAAACTAAATATTTTATACATTTCTGTTAATTTCAGTTCTTTGGAATAACTTGGAATTAAACATCATATTAGAGAATAGTTTATAAATTTGAAGTACACATTTATAAAATTACCTCGTATATTAATTGAATAATTGAGACTCACTTATAATGAAGAATTTGAGTTATACATAAACAGAGTTATTAAGTTACTAAATTTGTCATACTTCTAAAGTTGCAATTTGAGTAGTTATTGGTTGTTTCAAGTTGAATCTTACCGGAGGTGTTTGACTGTCTTGAACATAAAACCTTCATTTGGAAGTGCGTTCTGTTAAAAAAGAAAAAGAAAAAGAAAAAGAATCTATTTTTGCTGTAAAAGAAAATAAAGAAAACGGAGTTTGAAGTAGATTGTAGTGGCAGCTATCGTCAACCTCAAAAGTTTAAACCTTTAGGAAGTGCATCAACAATCTCAAAGATAAGATCTCAGTACCAACTCTAATAGGTTGCCCTGACCAATAACACTGGAGCAAATGAGGGCCTTTGACATGTAGAACCTTGACAAAAACATTCCAAAACTGAAATTTAAAGTTATTTGAAGAAAAAAAAAATTGAAACTCAAAACAAATTGTGGTTCCCATGATTCAAGCTTTATTTGTGAATCAAACAACGCTTTGATACACTGTAAATTACCTTTAATCCCAAGAGTTTAAACTATTAGGAAATGGGTCAACTAATCTCTCAAATGTTAATTGAAAATATATGGTATCATTTCCTGAACTCCTAACACTCGCATTGATTTGCAGCCAACTAGTTGTGAAGCAAATAATAATACTTAGTGCACTGTTTCATTTCTAAAGCTGTTTAGAACATTACAAATGACATACTCTAGACTGATCATCTCTCTTTTCCATTTCATCAGATCAAAGTGCTAAAAGACAAGAGATTCAAAGATAAAATCATCATCACACTCCCAGCCAATGGTGAGCCTTTTTTAGTCCTGAATCCAAATACAATTTGCTTCATTTCAGCAAAACAGCGTATCTCTGAGGAGGACAGGGGGAGGTTGTATTTCTTGTGGAATCAAAGTTTCATATGTATTATTTCCGTTTTACAGAGCAGAGAGTGGACATAGACGTTGAATACGATCCCAAAAAGCAAGAAGCATCAGGAACTACAGTAAATAAAACCGTCTGGGCAAGTGTAGTTGGCTGTTTTTCGCTGTTGGTGTTGACAGCGGCCATCTTCATGTGTTTCCTGGAAAGGCCTACCAGACCCCAACCATCCCCTGCTGCTGCTACTCCAGGCACCCCAGCACCCGCGACCCCCGATCGTAGAAGCTCTGCTATTTTGAACGAACAGTCTCCGCAAACACCCAAGCCCTTCGTCGACTACGTGCGAAGAACAATAGATGAAACTCCATACTATAGGCGACAGGGGAGGAGGTTTAATGTACAGAACACATTATAGCCTTCTGGCATGCCAGGGAGTCGCGGAGAAGAACGTACGTTGGTGTAACCCATAAAATTTTTTGTTGTATTATTTATACAATGGGTTGGCTATCAAATGATCTGCTTCTTATATTTTTGATATTTTTGCATCACTTCTCTCTCTTTCTTAGATTTTCTTGGAAGCTTATGCTGCAGTAGTCAAAATCTATGGTGATATCTGCTAATGAGGAATGGATTTTGACATTTTTCTGAACTCTTCATCTATTCATAACGTTGGCCAAGCCTCTCTCTACCAAGTCCATCTCTACTGAGTCCATCTTTAGAAGAAATTACTTATTTAGTTAATGGAATTTATAGTTGTCAAACCGGTTATAAAATATCAAGAAGATTTTCAAGTTTCTTAAGGTAATGTACGAGCCCGAGATAATCCATTGTGTAGTTGTTTGACAAAAAAGATTTTTAGTAGAAATTATATATAATTATTCGCAAATTAAAATATAAATGAGTTGTCTTGTCGTGATGCCCATGTGAGTTTATATTAGAATGCAATAACATTTTTCACACGGAATTTTCTCGCCATTTTTCACGAACAGAAAACTGGGAAATAGGAATTTGAGGCTTAACATTGAAATTGGGCTGCCTATCTGCAGCCCAATAACATTTTTACGAACTGCTTTTCGTGTCAAGAAAAAAGATCTTCTATTTTTCTGGCTTTCGTTCTCCTTCTCCAATCAACCGCTCAGAAAGATCGACCAGGCAACAGAGAATGGCAATGGTGTCGTGGAACTCAGCCATTCATTCAGAGGTACTTCCCTTCATCTGTTATCCTTCTTACATCTGTTTGAACACTGGTTATTAGTTTTATATTTTTCTTTTTTCTCTGTTTTCTGAAAGCAGAGACCGGTCCTTCAAGTTTCCTGCAGAAAGAAAGAGAGAAGCCGCGACAACATCCATCCCTACAAGGTCATCGAAATTACGCCTCCGCCCAAGAGCCTTGGCATTCGTTGCTTCCCTTCCGTACGCACCTTTTCTTCTAGTTTTATTTTGTTGCTGGTTTAGATTCCTTATCCACTCCGTAATCATAGCGGCACCTTGTTTTGTCAAATGCAATGTAAATACATTGTACCTGTTGGCTAGGCTGGATAGAGTGATGCTAGAGAAGTCCGGTACGTGTGGTGCAAACAAAGGTAGTGTGACAGCAAAGTAATACTCAGAACATCCCTCAAAACTTAAGGTGAGAGCTTAAAACCAACTTGGGTTTGAAGTCAGCTCGCGGTGGTAAATTGGGGCATAGAAATAGGTGAGGAAAGAGACCAAAGAAATGAAAACATTAGGAGTTTGTCTAATGGGTTAATCCTTATTGGATGTCTTATAAGTAGGCAGTATCTTATAAACTCATCACAATTCATGGCTATGCACGAAGGATAGCAACTAACCTATGTATCAAGTGAAGTCAGATCTAAGGCTCCAGGCATAGGGCGTGACCCTCTTGTCATGTCTACGTATGTATGCACCCGCTTGGAGGAGGGGAGTTATAATCATTTGTCTTACCATAAAGTAATCGAGAAATTGGGGGGAGAAAAGGAAAGAAAGAAGAGAAGACAAGTACTAGTAATCGGTAAAATATATTAGACTGACAGCTAATGTATATTTAGAGCATGATATCATAGTTATACAATAGCATTAATAAGATGGGCACAATAAAAGTGAGTAAACTAAGAGGCCCAGCATTATTGGGACCAGAGTTAAATTACATTAATGAAACAAAGAAGTGGGACTTATCATTATTGCAAGAAAATTGGGTCAGAAGAAAATTATTGCATGCCACTGATTGATAAAGAAGCATTGTTGCTCAAGCATGGTCCATGAAATATCTCCTCATTTCCATGGCCGGGGATTGGGGCCATCACAGAGACAGGGATCGCGAAATAATTGGAAGGTGCATGTATGTTGGATTAGGATAGAGAAAATTCCTGGACATTATTGTCTGCGTATTGGGAAATAGTTTGAGAAATATGTGCATTGGGGTCAATAAGATATGTAGATTCTCTCTTTCGGCCTAAATGTTTTAATGCCAACATGTTCAGGTGCCATTCTACACAAATTCAGAGGGCACAATACTATCAGTTAGACTTTTCCTTCAAATTTTATGCGCAACCAAATAATAAATAGGATGGTTGTCTGTCATGTCATCAATGTCTTATTGATTCATTCAATGTCTGATCGATTCATTCATGGAACTGTAGGCCCAACATAAGTTGTGGAACTTAGACACTGCTAGACAAAATGTTGCAATCATGGTATGTATGTTTAATCGTGTATTTCTATTGCACCTTCTTGGTTGCAGAACCTGCATTGTGGAGAGAGTGTAACAATAGAGGGCCAAACCTACACCATTTCAGCTGTAACTCATCGGTACCAGCTTCGCAAGGGCAAGTATGAACCAAGCGAGAAGAGGCTTGACGTTTTGTCCACTGGGAGATACATCTTGAATTTGTATTTAGAAAGTTTACTAGAACAATCTTGATGTCTACTTTCTGAATGAGTTCCCATTTATCTGTAATAGGCCTCGAGTCAGCAGACTGTACGGGAACTTCTGTAGGTGTATCAAAATGCTTTAGTTGTTTCATCTTTATGTGAGAAATTACTATTCCTTTTCCACACTGATATTGATGAAAATTTCAGTAATCTCTAATTGACTAAACTGTAATAGTTGTTTACTTCTATGTTGGTAACGAAGTCACATATTAAAGAGATGCAATTTTGAGGTACATTTTGAATAGAAAACTATTATTTTAGTTCATGAGTTATAGTTTGAATTGAGTTTAAAACCTTGTATACTATTATATTTTAGGTTAATTGAGTTCTTTCATCCATGTTACCTTTTACTTGTTACTAATATTAAGACAGATCTTTTAGCATATTAAGGGTATTGAAAACTATAGTCACATATCAAAAAGATATAATCTTGAAGTAAAATTTAAATGAAAAAATTGTCCTCTCATTTAGTTTAAACTTTTGAATTTTTTGATATAATCTACGTGGTCCACGTTTTTTAAAATTTATTTAGAGCTGTCTTAAGTCTCCTATCTACCGCCCCACAACCCTTCTTCTCGCTTAACCTTTTCTTTTTTGGATTTCAAACTTCTGACTTGGCTGTATCCGAACTCATTCTACACTTGGAAATGCCATAATCTATAGTTCCTGCAACTTTAAAAGATGCACATCCTACACTCATTCCGCTAAGTTGTAGCTCCACACAGGATATGTCACCGCAGTTGACAGAGAAGGCAAATCCCATTTCCGAAGTGTGGATACTCAGAATGTTACATCTCCAAAGTGGTTAAATCCCTCTCTTAATATCTAATTCGAAGGAGCAGTTTTACTTCCCAAAACATCTGATTCACACCTCACATAATGTATTGTCCATGCCGAAGTCATTATGCATTTCGGGCTTCGTTCAAAGCTGCTGCACTTGATCCCAGAAGAGCCATGAAGTCAGTGCCCGGCGAGATCCCAATCACACAGCCGTAGCTGGAGAAAATGATGGCATTCATTGCATTCTGAAAATGATTGATGAAACATGACTAGTTGATCGGTGACGCTTGTCAGCACAGGCTGGGACATCCTGATCTCAGCTCCTCTAAAGCATACAGGACTCAAGTTTGTAAAGCCAAAAAATATGGACAAGTCGATGCGCCACTGCCTGGGGTCCCCTCCCCCTCTTTACCTCCCCTTAAAGCTGTAATACCTTTTTATTGCTTGTGATGTTGGGCTTTATGTCCCCGTCGTTTTCAAATATTTTTCGTTGATCTCTTAACATTAAGTCAAAAAGGCCTTAGCCTTAGTATCATAAATTAATTATTCCTTCATATTTTGTGAAACAAACCTCACTATGGAATTAGGGAAACTCTTGACTTAATAGTATTTTTTAAGATAAACCCTAATTGATAGTCCTGTCGATCATGGGTTCAAGTTCCTTCCTTTCTTTCAGTGCATGAGTTATAAAAGAAAAAAAACTATGGAACTAGCAAACTTAAATATATTAACTTGATTAGTTTAATTATTTTTAGAATGTAATATTTTACCATGCTTTTGATTCAATGTCATGGACAACATAATTTAAGACAATGCATCTAATCAATCCGCATAGTTTGAATGTCATATTTATCTTTAATGTAAATTATAACAAACTTAAACATAGAGTAAAAAACCTTAACCTTAGTAGAGTAAATTAATTACTCGTTTAGTTTTTGGAAACAAAAAAAGCTTTAGCGGGAAAAGTAGTGGTTATGGCGGGCACATGATGAGCCCCGGGGAGCGCATCATTTATGTGCTCACAATCATGAGGACTAAACCTACCGTACCCCTTTCTGTCCGCCCTCCGCGGCATCCATGAAGTTGCAGTCCAGCCCCACATGTCCGGATGCCTCGGAGGAGAAACATAAACGTTGATATGGGCACTTCGACATTATAAGCAGTGGACCCCACTGTCTCTGTCTTCCTAGATGGTTGTTAAGCTCGCTCATGGCGTAGCCTAGCATCGTACGCCGAACATTACAGCCGTCCACGTGGTTCTGGTCAGGTTCACGTGCGCGCATGTGACACTTGCCTGGTTCCCGCGGACGACGTTAATGTTGTTGGCGCCGCGACTTAACGCCCATGTGATTATACTATTTAATCTAATTATCATTAATTTCCATCGGAGTTCTCCATTAAGCCAGCGCAAAAAAATAATCCAATCCGCCGTGAATTTGGTCGCTTCAGCCGATGAATAGAGTGCATCAAAGCATGACAGAGAGAGAAACAAGACCCCCACGCGCACGTTGACGGTGTTTTTTGTTTTGTTAAGGACGATAAATCTTGACTAATTAATTATACGTATAATCAGGCCAAAATACCATACGGCTACAAAGGCTCTGCCCGTTGCACATTGCAAAGAGAGGTGTCATTATGTTGTTATCCAAAGACATTGGATTTGACCAGTGTGGGAAAGGAACAAGCGAGCAGGACCTGACACTGGCAGTAGAGAGAAGCATTTAACAAATAAGAAGAAAGAAAGCCACCAAGGAGACAAAAGTTGCGTTAATATCTTAACTTTCCCTTTTTGGCTCCCTTCTCTGCTTTGGTTTTGCTGTCATTTTTCCTGTCGAAACTTGTCTTGTGTTGAAGAAGAAAGGGCAATTGCCGTTGTTACAGAGCATCACCGTTGTTGTTTGGATGAACGGAAGGATTGATGGGGTGTACTGTCTAGATGTATCCAGGGAAAAGGACCTGTAGAACAGATAAAAGTATGTTTTAAGATAAGCTAGGAGAAAGAGGAAAAAAAAATAAAAATAAAAATAAAAATATAGCCCCCGTTCTAGGGATATTCCATTTATGCTCTCGCATGGGCATCACCAGTAAATCTCATTGAAAACTGGGGTGGGGGCGGAGCGGGGCGCCCAATGAATCAAAGGAGACACTCAATGTCCATGAAAAACTAGGAACAAGAGAGTAGAGCAAAGCAAAGAGGCTTCGAGGGAGGGGGAGATCCAAAGATAGACGCCTTTTTTACTTTTATTTTAATTATCTCGGCTTTGCTGTGCTTGTGAAGTTGGCTTTGGTTAACCCCATAGTCTAAGTCTCTCGCAAAACCCCATCCAGCAAGGCGACGGAAAATAACAGAAAAAACTATTGCCAGAAAATTATTGTTCTGGTTGTGGTGATTACTATTGTTTCATCTCTCTCTCTCTCTCTCTCTCTCTCTATCTCCCTCTCTCTCTCTCTCTCTATCTTTATTGTTTCGATCGGATCTGAAGCACTTCTTCAGAGGAACAGAAAGATACCCTCCACTATCCACCAAAAGTTATTTCACTTTCTTTGCTGGGTTGTGGGTTCTCTCTTACTGTTCCAACTGTCATGAAGGATTACTTGCCCTGCATTGTACTCTCTCTTCTCTGATCAAAGGTACACCCTTTATGTCTTTCTATTCTTGTTCTTCTATGTGAGTTCCTTGCTTTGAAGCTTGTCTTAGTTGCTTGAGGGAGAGTCACCTTAGTGGTATTTTGCTGTGAACGAATGGTGGCCTTGGTTTTCTTGGGTGCCAAATATGAGACATGGAGCTTGATTGTTTTATCAAATTCTAGTTTTTTTCTTTCACTGCATTTTCTCGGCAACCAAAAGGGGCATTTAGGTCATCGGGAAGCTTCTTGATGGGACGTTGGAGTGTCAAAGCAATGTAAATTTCTTGGGTATTCATGTGGCTATTGACTTTGTTAGAGTTTGCATACTTCGTGTATAAATTACGGTGAATATCTTGATTCACGGGGCAGGTATGGGCATCTTGCTTTTTCTCAGTTCAGCTATAGGTTTCTTGTTTTCTCCGCAATCTTTGGGATTTCTTTAGTGGAATGGAATTTTCGTGTCAAGGTCTATGTCAATTGTGTATTTGTTTGAATTTGAATGCCTGGTCATTCAATTTCACGTCTTTGTTTCTAGCACACTATCTTGTAAATTTAGAAAGCCATTTAAGTTGGAAGATTTCTTAATTAATGACTCTGATATAACTGCATAAGAGGGGGAGCATATCGGTTATCATTTCAACAGCTACATCTCACCAAATCTTTATGCTTTGTGTAGATTTTGGTGTGACACAGTCTGTGTCAATTTGTTGAATGGAGTTACCTACTGATGGAGTCAATTCTTTGTCAAAGACTCAGAATCTGGCAATAGGCAAGAACCTTCCAAGATCTGGGACTCCTCGCTCCTCTCGCCCTGTATCTCCAAAACAAACTAGAGATGAAGTGGCTTCTTCCACTTCCTACGCCACTGCTCATAGTCATCATCACATGAAGACTCATCATTCAAATGGTTACGTGATTAATCAAAAGCCTTCTTACAAGACAGCCCATGGTAACGTGCAGCATGAAGAGTTGCCCACCACGGTGAAACACTTATACAACTCAGGTAAGGGGAAATCTGAATATGTAGGTCCCAGTAATGTTCTTAGTAAAGCAGTTGAAACGTCTCATGAGGAGAAGGTTTCCACCTTGAAAAAATCTTATGTCAAGAATCCCATTGCTGATTCCAAGAATTATTATTCTGGGGGCGCACTAGAATCTGAAAATTCTGTTTTAGGCCCATTTAATGGAGGTTCTACACAAGCGAGCAGCCATATAACATTTCAATCAGCAGTGACAGTGTGTCCAAGCCCTCAGAACAGTCTCTATGCTGCTACTTTATATTCAGAAGCCAAACAAAGTTTTACAAATACGGAAGTTAGTGAATGTACAAGCAGTGTTGACAAGTATGGTGAAAGTGTCGAAGTTACCAATTCTTGTGACTTTGTTGAAAGCAGGAAGACCAGCATCTACAGAGGCAGCACTGGCAGTGATATTAGTGATGAGAGCAGCTCCAGTAGTTTAAGCAGTGCCATGTACAAGCCCCACAAGGCCAATGATAGAAGATGGGAAGCCGTTCAAGCTGTTCGATCTCGTGATGGGATGTTGGAGATGAAAAATTTTAGATTGTTGAGGAGATTAGGATGTGGAGACATAGGCAGCGTTCATCTAGCAGAGTTGACTGGCACTAAAACTTATTTTGCTATGAAGGTGATGGATAAATCAGCTCTGGCAAGTCGCAAGAAGCTTCCAAGAGCTCAGACAGAAAGAGAGATACTGCAATCTTTGGATCACCCCTTCCTCCCAACATTGTATACACATTTTGAGACTGAGCAGTTCTCTTGCTTGGTTATGGAGTTTTGTCCTGGTGGAGACCTACATGCACTCAGACAAAGACAACCTGGGAAGTATTTTCCTGAGCATGCTGCCAGGTTAGGAACTATTTTCTCCTCCTTTTCCTTTCATTTTTGCTTTAGTGACTGAAAATTGCATTTGTGCTGATGCAAACTGTCAACAATCAAATGCTTTACCATTACAACTTGAGCATCATACAAAAAGATTGGTTCGCTTGCTTAAGATTATGGAAGGAAATTCGTGAGTCCAATTCCAGCTAAAACTGTCTTTCAAAACTGTCTCTGGAAGGTCTTCTTTTTCATGTTATTGTTTTTGTTTTGCATCATACAAATTATCAAAATGGACTATGACCAAGTCATCGGTGATGTAAAAACACTCATTCACATAGTTTGACTGTGGTACTTTGTCATCATCTTCGCTGTAAAAACCTTGGTGAGAGTGAGACTTTTGGCTTTAGAGCTGCAAACTCGAACTTTCTAATGATTGTGTCTGGTGCATTACGTGAAGTGCTGCTAGTAGTAGATCCTACATATTTGCCCTTTTTTTATTTTGGCTGGAGTTTTTTGATGATTAACTATTCCCTTTGCCATTGCCATTCTT
This sequence comes from Casuarina equisetifolia, assembly GCA_028551475.1. Taxonomy (NCBI): domain Eukaryota; kingdom Viridiplantae; phylum Streptophyta; class Magnoliopsida; order Fagales; family Casuarinaceae; genus Casuarina; species Casuarina equisetifolia. The sequence goes on from CM052355.1 coordinate 17,921,062, forward strand.
GTTGATATCTCTAGGCATACCACCCTGATGAATTAAAGCTGCAAAGAGCTCCCACCAGGAACAAATCCATGGGGGGTGCCCCCCAAAAATTTGGAGAAAATTAAAAATCTTTCAAGGATTCATATAAATTTAACTAAATGGTTTGTGGTTTTTTGCTGATTTTACTAATGGTGCCCCTTCCCAGAAAAATTTTAGTCTAATCTGATTCCCCAAAAAACAAAATTCCTGTCTTTGCCCCTGGTTCCACCTGCATGAAGTTGATGCCGCATGTTATTTTTTAACTACTTCAACCTTCTTTATTATCTTTATTGAAAGCCTGTAGTCCTTCACTTCATGCGATTTTGGCACTCATAAAAGTTTCTTATTTTGCTCTTAAGTTTTTAATTCTTGACTGCCAAAGTTTTTGAATTAACTCAAGTCTGCATTTCCTTTGGAAACGTGAGCATTATGAAGGTTGGCTTGTCCTTAATGTGGTTGATGTGTAAGTTGCGTCCGTTGTTGCTTCTGTGATTATCTGATTATCAGTATGTTTCACAAGTATTAACATATTAAGCCTAAATTGTCATTCCAAAGCTATAAAAGTTCAGTATCGTTTGTACATCATTCACTTTTCTTTTCTTTTTTCTTTTTTTTTGTGTGGGGGTGTTTGTGTTTTGGGTCTGTGTGGGGGGAAGAGGGGGGGGGGGGTTGTTGAAGAGTTAGAAGTACTTGTCGTAGGATTTTCTTTCTTCCAGTTAGATCCAGATCCTTTTTATATATAACGTTAGTGTTGACCAAATATGACTTATGAACTACAAGGAAGTTGCAGTTTTATATGTAGAATATACAGTTAGAGAAAAAAAAATCCGGTAAACTTGATTGTAGTTTCAAGCAATTAATATCTGCCATTACCCTGCAGGTTTTATGTGGCTGAAGTTCTTCTTGCTCTGGAGTATTTGCATATGCTTGGTATCATTTACAGGGACCTTAAACCCGAAAATGTATTGGTGAGGGAAGATGGACACATAATGCTTTCGGATTTTGACCTCTCTCTAAGATGTGCTGTCTGTCCAACTCTGGTAAAATCCTCAAACTCAAGCTTAGAAACCAAAAGCTCTGGATACTGTGCTCAACCTGCATGCATAGAGCCATCTTGCATCATACAGCCAGATTGCATCCAACCCGCATGTTTTGCACCAGGCTTCTTATCGAGGAAAAGCAAGAAGGAAAAAAAGAACAAACCAAAGAATGACATTTCTCATCAAGTGACCCCTCTCCCCGAGCTCATAGCTGAACCAACAAATGCTCGATCAATGTCTTTTGTTGGTACACACGAGTACCTGGCACCTGAAATCATTAAAGGTGAAGGCCATGGCAGTGCTGTAGATTGGTGGACCTACGGGATATTTCTTTATGAGCTTTTATTTGGTAAAACTCCATTTAAGGGAGCAGAGAACCGGGCCACTCTATTTAATGTGGTTGGCCAACCATTGAGATTTCCAGAGTCACCGACCGTGAGCTTTGCTGCTAGGGACTTGATCAGGGGTCTACTTGTAAAAGAGCCACAACATCGTCTTGCCTATAGGCGTGGTGCTACAGAAGTTAAACAGCATCCCTTCTTTCAAAGTGTAAATTGGGCTCTTATTCGGTGTACGAATCCGCCAGAGGTACCAAAACCAGTTGTGATGGACTTCCCCCCTAGAACCAATGTGCCAAAAGCACCTGCAACTGAGGTGCCTGGTGTCGATGTGAAGCCTTCAGGTAATTATTTAGAAATTGATTTCTTTTGATTCTTGTATTCATTTTCTTTGAACCAGCTGTCATCTCCTCGTTTGTATTGTGCCTCGATGGTTTCTTTCCATTGCAAAAGGGTACAAATCTGTAATTCCTTTCATGGGCAGTTGTAACTTCACCTTGGTGCTAGGCACATGATAAACATCAGTGAGGAAAAGCAAATGCATTTAAAGGAATGAAATTGCCCAACTTCTTTTCCTACGGTTGTCGCTTCTGTTGAAATATAGTTTTCGAGATCGAGGAACACCTACTTTGCAAGTGTGATTTTCCATTTAAATCGAAAATCTAGCACTGGAAGTTTGTACCTCCTTCTCTTTAACAAATCTGTACTATGGGTAGTCTGGACGTTAGTGGTTCAAGGAAACCCCATTAAATTCTGCAAATAGTTACCCTTCTGGTGCAAGTCAGGAAGACAGCTGAAAATTTTATTGGCTGGTTAAGTGGGTGTCAAGGTGAGATGATTGTTACGTGCATCATTTGGGAGCACATAACAGGCCTTTTATGGGGTTGATACACACTCATTTGGGACGGCTTGTGAGAGATTAACGGAAGATTTTGCATCATTAAAGGGACACAAAGACCTTTCGTATCATCAAAGGGATACAACACCTTAGTTTTCATAAGGGAAAACAAGACTTATGATTCCAGGTTTACAAAAGCTGCCCTCTACCTTCACACGGTTAGCTCTTATAAGAGCCTCCTCGTCCTTCTACAGCAACACAACGTCAACAAGAATGATTAGCTCTTAACCCGTTACAGACGTAACTTGCTTTTCCCCATATCCTGTTACAACCATCTCAAGCCTAGGACCTAAGCCTAGTAAGGAAAACCCATTACAGACGCAACATGCTTTTCCCCCGTACCCTATTACAATCGTCTCAGGCCTAGGTTCTAAGCCTAGTGAAGAAGAAAAATCCATCTTAATTCTTTTACATAACAATGATCTTGGGAAGAAAGGTCGAAGAGCTGGAGCAGGGGCTAACCTTTAGTCTTGGTTAAATAAGTCCCGACATAGGCTGTTGCATGTTCATGCACTGCGGTGAGCAAAATGCAGGGTTTCAAGGTTCAGTCCGTAGTTGATTACTTACTGTCACAGATGCGAAAGTCCTTCGAATCACGTCTATTGAAGACTTGGTGAGGGTGACCACGAGGTCCTCTTGAGTTGTTGCCTCAGGTACGTGCAGATTTTGTTAGGTTCCTTAACTGTAAGTCCACCAAGGCCCACTTAGAATTCCAATTCGTAAGTCCTCGCGTCAGCAATCAACATCTGCAAGACACTCCACGGCACAAAGTGCCACTTTCCCACCAATGGTAGCTTTTGCGTCGCGTTACAGCCACTGCCTCTTGCATTCCTTTTTATTATTATTATTTGAAAAATTCAGCTGAACCGTTTACTGATAAAACAGGTTGAGAAGTCATTAGACCTGTTTTTGGAGGATACAAGGCAGGGCATTGAACCTAGCCCTTATTAAATATCACCCAAATTGGTGGGTGTATAAAAATTACATTGATGAATAATTGTGACCTGAAACACTAAAATGGACAAATAAGAAATTAAAGATTATTAAAGAATGTGTAAGTTCTTGTATTCAAGGGGGCTTGTTATACTCAAGACCTAATTGATCTTTTCATGTGATTTTTTCACAATTACCTAGGAGTGAACCCAAGACTGTTAAAATTTGTAAACTTGTAACTGAATGACCAAAATTCGCTAATCCATCTACTAGAAAATTTGCCTCACGATATACATGTGAGACTTTGACATTTGATGAAAGAAAACTTGAGCACTGTCAAATTTCATTATGAATTCCACAGAGCTGAAAATTCCTTTGTAATGCTATGAACCATAAATTGTAAGTCTACCTCTACCTCTAAAATAATAGTACCTTTTTGAGAACATATGTTAAGGCCATAAAGTAATGCTAACACCTTTGCTCGAGCACTATTTCCTTGTCCTAAATTAACAATTGTAAGTAATTATGACACTTCCTCTCCAATCATGCACCACTTCTCCTTTGTACATGCTTCAACTTTAAAGAACCTTAAGAAGGACATGACTAGCGTACCATACAACCTTTGCGAACATGCAACATTACAATGAGAATATTTGTGGCTTGAATTCTTATGCAATCTTTCAAATAAGGGAAAGAACAACTTGAGAATGAAGCCATTAGAGGGACAAGTTTCTATAAGTACTTCCTTAACCAAAATTGGTAAGAAATACCCTTTATTCGAGTATGCTACATTATTTCTTGCCAACTAGATATGCCATAAAATCATACATCGAACTAGTGCTAACAACATTCCTCCTTGTGTAGATATACTTGATTCTTGAAACCAATCCTCTACTAGGTGCAAAATTGTTTCTCTTTGTACTAAAGTCTACAATAGATTACAAAAATGATTCCACGTACTAGTAACTAACTTCCCTTGACAAAAGAGGTGATCAATGGTCTCACATTGTGATGAAGAACAACAATAGCATTGGGATGCAAGCGAGAAGCCACACTCTTGAACTTTATTATCCATAGGAAACCATGATACATCATCCTCCACATAAAGAAACCACTCTTGCATTCTTCCCCTTTTGTGAGGGAGCAAAACTTTGATGTTTTGCAACCAATTGGGCCAAAGTTGAACCTTCATTTATATTAAAGATTATGAATAAATAACTTGTTTCTAGATTTTTGATGTGAGATTTAACACACACAATGAACATAGAAAACACATTTTCTATGAGTATTTTTAGATAAGTAAAAGGTGAAAGATAGAACTTAAGATCTCAATTAACTTTTTAGCACAACCCATGAGAGTATTAAGGAAAAATTTAGATCTTAATATTGTGTTATAAGGTTTAAAGTCAAATTAATAAGTTGAAGGGACATTTTTATATTTAAATGATTGTTAATGATTATACTTTCTTAATATAAGACTTTTGTCTTTATCCACCTTTTCAACATAACTCATTATAATCAACATAACTTGCAAGTTTTGTGTATAAAAGGTGTTTTCTTGAAATCAGACTTTGGTTCATGTTAGAAATTTTTTTTTTATTTAAATCATCTTATAAGAAAAAAGATATATTCTTCATTTTAAAAAGAAATTCTTAAATAAAATTTAGATAATATAAAACAACTTACATTATATTTAGCCAACTTATCAAGTTTAGTACTTCTATTATTCAACCATTATATAAAATGTTCATTTGACACGTGATTATTACATAATTTGTAATTGAATTTACGTTTGTTTCTTGTTGATCATTCCTCTTTGTATAACTCAGTATGTATGTGGAATTTTTTATTTATTTATTTATTTTATTTCTTTCGCTATAACTTCTAAGTAAACCAAGCAACATTTGTGGGGTCATGCCAAAGTTATGTATTTATTTTACAATATTCAGTTGTCCATTTATAATGAGAATAACTTATATTGCTTGATAATTTGCTTCCCAATCTACTGTATTCTAGAATTGTTATCATTATTTTTATATTTGTTTGCATTGATCTTCTATCTTTAGTTGAAGGATTGACTTGAATCATGACAACCAAATGAGCAGACCCCCCGAAAAAAGAAAATATCGTAACGGTTCACCGTTAGGGGCACTTTCACGCGCTGAGATCTCTACGCTCCTGTCAACTGGGCTTGGTTACGTAGGACCTCCACTTTTCTTGCTCGACAGATCACAATCAGAGTCTGGAAGGCGGGAGAGATGCAATTGAGTACAGCGCAAAAAGAGAGATCTCGTGGGGCCTCATCCGAATATGCGACACATTGTGTGAACGAGATCATCTTGGGAATCAAAGCAAGTGCCTCTTTGTCTTGTACCTTGAATGAAGAAGGCAAGTAGCGGATGTGGCCTGAAAGTAACACTCCATAAACCTCCATAAGCATAATTCCATAGACACTTCTGAACGATACAAAATCGTTGTCCATTTGTGTGGTAATTTTCACTGTGGCTTGAAATAAGTGCTTAATTTCATGGATTAGCTCAAAAGAAAAATAAACAATAAAATTCATTTTAAGATGTGATAGAAGAGTCATGTTAAGAAACACATTAAAAATATTATTTATATAATAATATATTCTACTAACTTTTAAATTAATTTTTAAGTTGATACGATTATCTTAATATAATATTAAAATTCTTTAGTGTAATATTGAAGTTAAGATTCTCTTGATATCTTTATAGATTTTTATTGATTTGAGTTCATATATTGTCTATATAATGTGATACTATAATAATTTGATAATTTGATAATTTAAAATTTAAATTTTAGATTTTAGAATTTAGAAATTGTGTTAAGATATGACTAATAAGTTTCATATTATCAAAGAATATATGAAAAAGTCTTTTCATAAATTATCTTCAAGGATCGGAGGAAAAAATAAATATTATTTTTTTAAAAGACAAAACTATACGCAAACTATATAATTCCTCATCATCAGACTTCTGATTTAGGCGTCCGTCACTGTCCAGTTAAAAGGTCAAACGGCGTTTCAGCCACATCGACAAATTTGTACAGAGACAAAACATATAGGTAAAGCAAATAAAAATTTTATATGTAAGAAATTAGAGATTTTATGAACCTCCTAAAGGGTCTGTAGTTGATTCAGAAAGTATATCGCTTATATATAAAGGACATTAAAAACGGATTCTGTTTCATGGATTGGCGGAAGTCTCCCCAGGAGGCATGATGCAGTCGTGTTCTACACTCGCCGAACCCCGCGACCACACCATATTTCCCTCTCATCTCCACCAGCGCGTGTTGTACATTCTCTCCCCGCGCTTCTGTCTTGTTACCCAAGCAGCCATCACCATCCGAACCCAGAGCTTACCCTTAATGCAATCACAAACGTCAGTGGCACCCAGAGCTTACCCTTAATGCGCGTTGCACGCACGTCTCGTTTTCTCATCTCCGCTGCGACCTTCAACACTGCATTTCTTTCATACCCGCTCTCTCGCGCTCGAATCCGAGCTCTGATCCTAGCTTCTACCATGGCCTCTGAGAACCTCTCAACCGTCGCCAACGGCCATAAGGAGGAAGACGATGACGAGAAATACGGGTTCCGGCGGCCGGAGATGTACAAGGAGAACCTTGCTGGCACTGTCGGCGCCTACGACCGCCACATGTTCCTCTGCTACAAGAGCCCCGAGGCGTGGCCCTCGCGTGTTGAGGGCGCCGAGTCTGATCCGCTTCCTAAGCTCCTCTTCTCGGCGCTCAAGGCTCGCAAGGATGACATGGCTCTCAAGGTAAGCTATATTGTTCGAGGGAGTCAGTAAATCACAGCAGTAATTATGATTTTTTTAGGAGTAATTATGATCTTTTCTAGGATTTTAACTACTAATTGAGCTGTGAAACAAAGGATTAATTGGTTGACGAGGGGAGTCATTGGGATTTGCTGCGGGTTTTGATAGATTCAAATTTTGATCTGTGCTGGACATAGGTCAACTGTTGTGGTGCTTATATGACTTTCTATTCTTTAGAACTCGGTTTATAATGTGAAAGCCTGATTGATCGGTTAATATAACGTAATTGTACTTTTTCGCTGGGAGTTTTGAGATTGGGATTTGGTGAGAGTTTCGTTGACTCAGTTGTTTGGTTTTTGGAAATCGCAGACGAACCTGACAATATGCGAGGGAGGCGAGGGGACAAACTTCTCTGACGGAGAAGTATTGATTTTCCCGGAAATGGTCAAGTACAGGTAAATCGCGGGGTTTAGATCGAATCCTTCTTGTTTTCTTCTTGCTTATTTTCCTTCAAATGACAGATACAGTTAAGTTGTTTTTACTATGTTTTATTTGGAGAGTTTAGTTTTATTTGATTGAGATTATGCAGTTTTTGTTGCAAATGATTGGATAAAGTTACGTTAGGAAGGACACGGTTTTGTTTGTTGAAATTTTGGTAGGGTTAATAACATAAGATTGTTACTAATTTTCAGAGAAGAGATTGGATACTTGATATGAGGACGAGTTGTTGCAGTTTGACATATGATTAAACTATAGCTTTACCATGGATTTCTGTACTTTTTTCATAGTGGAATGAGATATGTCCTTAAAGCATAGCAAGTATTGTTTGGTTAAACATATATTCCGCAACTGCATTTTTGTGGTAATTAAGAAATTTCTTTGATGGTGTAAAATCACTGGATTCTGTGATTGCATATCTTTTGGAAGCTTTAATTTTGTGGAGATTATGCTTTTCCTTTTCCCGTTAGATATGTTTCAGTACTGCTGAAGTGAAGGGTTTCATTTAACTTTTTTTGAGCCTGAGGTTCTATTTTCACTGATGAAGGGGTTTGAAGGACTCAGAAGCGGATGGCTTTGTTGAGGATGTTCTTGTTAATGGTAAACCATGGGCTTCTGGAGAGCCGGAGATGTTGACTGGTGCACATGTTTTTGTGTGTTCTCATGGTAGTCGTGATCGGAGATGTGGTGTTTGTGGTCCTGTTCTTATCGAAAAGCTCAAAGAGGAGATTGAATCACGTGGATTGAAAGATCAGGTGTTTGTTAGCCCATGCTCACATGTTGGGGGCCACAAGTACGCAGGGAATGTTATTATCTACAGGTCAAGGACCTGATGGGAACATTATGGGTCATTGGTAAGGTCCAAGCCATAGCTACTTGTTATTCTGCAAACTAAAAAGATGTTTGAGATAAGTTTCTTGGGTAGTTTCAAACAGTTGTCATTAAAAATGGCAGGTATGGTTATGTCACTCCTGATGATGTTCCTGCATTGCTTGATCAGCATATTGGAAAGGGAGAGATCATAGAGCATCTTTGGAGGTTTGTTCTTTCTTGCTCTGTTAGTCGCTCTCTCTCTCTCTCTCACTCTCAATATATATATATATATATATATATATACATAGATTTATTAATTTCATAACCTTTGTCAGCCTATTCCATGACAACTGGTGCGCTTATTTATTACACTGGCATTAAAATTTAGTTTTCATCTTATTTGAATTGTGTTGCATACTGTGTTTTAAACAGTTGAATTATCTGGAAGAGAGCATCAATAACCCAGTTAATCTGTCAGATGCAAGCCTGTGAGATACTGGATTCAGTGACATGTCTATCTATTTAAATCTTATTTTTTGTCTTCAATTGGGTTAACTTGAAATGCTTGGTTAGATACCTGAATCCAACTTTTGTGACAGTCCCTTTATGAAGGTGAATATTCAGAATCTAGTTCTAAATACTGGACTGATCTTTCTCTCTTTGATGACCCGCCATTGATTTTGGCTCTGTAACGTATTTCCCTTCCCAACTCTCTAGCTCAGATTTTGCACTTCACCTGTGAAGGAGGCTTAGCAGACTTTTTATTACTGTCAAACACTTGATATTTTTTTTTTCAAACCTTCCATCACGTGGATGTACATTTCCAGTATGAGCCTTTCCACTCTAAGTCGAAAGTTCTACATTCAAAGATAATGTTTGCTTAGAAATCTAGTATTGGTGTTATCTGGATAATTGTGATATAGTATTTACCAGAAAAAAATAACATATGGAATAACCTACTTCTTATCATATATGACATTTAGAAATTTATTTCTATGCCAGATCACCGTAGCTGATAAATAACTGATATAGATGGTGTGATCTAGTTTGATTTAATCTCCGTCATTCACCTGAGAATCAGGGTCTTTTGTTCTCGGTCTAAACTTAACATTAGCCGCGATGGTAGTTTTCTTGCTTGTACTTTTTCGCTCTTGATATGAACTACCCTGTCTATCTCTTTTAGCTGCCAATTGATTATTATTTTTTAATCTTGGGCATTAACCTGAACTTTAGATGAAACACAAAAGTAACAAGAATTATTTGCAGAGGGCAAATGGGGGCAGCTGCTGAGGAAGTTGGCAAGGAGGGTGAGCAGAAGATTCCTAATGGGGATGTGGAGAAAAACAAGACGAAGCCCGGAGAAAATGACACTCAGAATACTAACGACAATGTGGCTGGCTGTTGCCAGACTGGTACTGGGTTGACTTGCTGCAGAGACGGAGGTTTGGAGCAGAGTGTTAGTGAAGACCAGAAGCTGAAAGAAAGCATTTCAGTGAATGAAAAGAAGGAGCTGGGCAAACTTTCAAACTGGATTGGATCATGGGAGCAAAGTGATGTTCTTGCAGTCGCTGCTGTGGTTGGAGCAGTTGCAACTGTTGCTGTGGCCTATAGCTTTTATAGGAGGTCTGGGTGACATGCTCCATTACCACGCGTTTGAGTTTGTTTGTGCCTCTGAACCCTTGTTTTTTGTAGAGGGATGTGATAGCATCTATAGAATAATCCTCTGAACAACGTATGTTCCATCGAGGGAAAGATTATAGGTATCTGTATCTGCTTAGCAGGTGTACTGAACTACTGAAGTTTAGCAAGTTTACGATGAAAATTTGTTTTCCCTTGTTGATTCTGCCCAAATGAAATCGTTGTTTTGTTATTTTTTGTGACTGGGCTTTTTTGATACTGGATTTTGTGATTGGTTGGCTGCTTAATGTTTCTGCATAGTGCACAAAAATTGAGAAGATGCTTAGGCTTGCGTCAATATGGTTTTACGTACTGTGACATTGTATGTTTCGTGTTGATATTGTATTGTGCGTTGAATTCATTAGATAGAAAATAATCCTTCTGGGGACATAATCTTGTGCACAGTGTTTTACAATTATGAAGGGATGAATCCTGGCACTTAATCGTAGGGATCAGCATTTTCATGCTGTGGGGTCAACAACATGGTGATGGATCGATTTGCATAGGCCTTTCCATAATTGGTCTAGACATGCTCGTAAGTAATTTTGCTGTGCATGGTTTCTGATGAAAGCCACGGCTACATATTTGGGTTTACTCTATTGTGCAACTTCATGTTGGACGGCACCAGTACTTCAGAACCAAAGACATGGGGTCTAAAGAAAAGTTAGTGAGAGGAATACAGATGAGTCTTCAAAATTAGCAGAACAATCCTGAACTAATCCTATATACACATCAAATATCCTTTGCCAAGATGATGAATTTTTCCGACTAAACCAATCACGTGGACACCGTCACTCATACCTGATTTCTATAGAAGGAGAAAATAGAAAACATATAATGTCACGTACTAAGCTTTGCAATCATTTCCTCCACCAGCCTCAATGTCGTGCCCTCCACGTTCTCTCCAGCATCAATCTCTTGCATAATCTGCTCTATCAGCTCATTTTTAGATTGTCTCTTTCTTGAGCCATAACTTTGGCATTCCCTCAAAAGCAGTAACAGTTCTCTTGCCATATTTCTAGCCCTCCATGTCCCATCTACGCTCAACTGAAGTAGCCCCGGCATCACCCCTTCCATTAAGATGATTCCTCTGTATCTTTCTCTCCAGCTCCGGCATATGAGGAGGAGAATTCCCACCGCGTGCTCTTTGCATTGCAGGGATCCATCCTCAATGGTCTCAACCAATGCACGAATAGCACCACCTGTGTTAGCAGTCTCACAAAGTGCATTCTCTGAGAAGGAAACAATGTTCTCTAGCAGCCCCATCGCCTTTTCAACCAACTCGGATGATTTTTCCGAGTGGTGGATTAGTTGAAACAAGATAGATAACACACCAGAAGAGACAATTGAAGGAATGACCTCGTTGCAGGTTGAGAGATTGTGAAGTGTGGCTATTGCATCGAGCTTGGCTTGCGTACTAATGTAACTCATATTGTTATTATTATCACTTGCAGAGTCCTCACTAAGAAATTCCATTAAGACTTGGATAGCTCCACGAGACTCGATTGCTGGCTTGTTTGCGGTGCAAGAGGAGAGGATCAACATTGCCGCTACTGTGAGCCCAATCAGCGTCTCATTTTGGCATTGAAGGAGGCTTAGCAAGACAGGCACAGCCCCAGATCTCATGATGCGGATCTTGTTTCTGCAAAATTGGTGAGCATTAATTTAGAATTTCCCGAAGAACACTATGGAAAAACTTCATCGAACGGTTTCGCAATATACAAGGTGAATGAATTCTCCAACGCGTGTTACACATCAATGTCGGTTCAGAATCATGGTGGTTTTTGAGGCTGCCATCGAATGGCAGCCGTTGTACAGTAACAGCATTTTATTGGAAAATGTTTTTCCTTTTTAAGAAAGAATTCCGACCCAGACTCGATTGCAAGCGATTTCAACTTTTAAACATGAATGAGTGATAATTATATCTACATACATGGTTTTGAAAATTGAGGCCACCGTTGAAAATTCTACCGTTTTAAATTTTGAATAGACTAACCGTTCACTGCCGAAGGCAAGACTGAGCAGAGCCAACAGAGCTGCTTCAGTGGCCTCGTAATCTTGAGACTGAAGCATCAAGATCAAAGGCCCGATGACACCTCTTTCAGTCAACTTGTGCCTCTGCTTGCTGTTAAGTTTACTGAGGTCTCTAGCCGCTTGAACCTGCGCTTCTCTCTCACCATTAAAGAGATCTTCTATCACCAGTTCCTCCATCAAAGCAGTCTCTGTCTCTCTCTTTCTCGGGGTCCTCCCAAGTTTCTCCAACTAGTTTCCCTCGGTGGTGCTTATGTTGGAATTGGGACTGGTTGCTTGAAGATGTAATCTATGGCTTTTGTGCGTATGAAAATCCATTGTTTCAGTTAGAAGCAACTTCCCATTCTTTGGTCAGCTTTTTTGTGAATGTCTGACTTGGAAATACAACAACGTTTGCTAAGAATGATTCTTTAACTTTCCTTTTATAGAAGCAAGCGCCTTAAGCTTTATGGCAGGTTGTTCAATATGTGGGGGGTTTTCTGGGGATATTCGGTTTTTAAGCAGCTTTATATGAATTTTTATCCGTTGGGATCCTAATGGAGTTCCCGAAATTGACTCGTCAACATAAGTATGCGAAACCATAGGGTACATACTAATTGGCCTGTGTTTTATGTATATAAACTACTCATCATTATGGAGTTCTCTTTTTCTTGTCTCTCGGGCTTTTCAGGAGTTTAAAGAGTGATGTTTTTTAATGTTTTACTAAGTTTGTTACCGCTAACCCTACATCATTGGACAGCAGAAGTTGCGGTTTTGGGACCTTTCAAGCACTCAAAAAGATTAACTGGTAAACCTTTGGGTTTTCCAACATAAATGGATCTCACCCTACTGGCAAATAAAATCCTACAAAAATCCATCAAGAGCAAAAAATGCAAAATATCTTTGTAGTCTCTAGTTTATAAATATATTAGCAATCACGAAAAACAATTCAACTCAAATACAACCTTTCTTTTGCATGCATGACGATAGCAAGAAAGTGATTCCAAACTTACATTTTTCAGTGACATTTAGCTGAAATGTCTCCATTTACATTCCATTAAGAGCTTGAGACGACCAATGCTGGCAAGAAGTTGTCACCAGCAATGGTTATCCCCTAAATCTTGGAGTGGAAGGATCTGATATCATACATGAGATCGGTATCTATGGTGGAACTTATGTGGGGTTCCTTTTAGGTTCATGTGCACTGATAATCATGCTTTTCAGCGGCTAAACGACGAAGAAGATTCAAGCGCAAGAAAGTACATGGGTTCTTAAAGAAATACTGTCCATAACAGTGTTAACAGTCATCCCTTGTAACGTGGCCGAGATTGCTGGTTCTGTCAAGTCGGCTTGTTTCTCGTGATCCAAGATTGCTGGTTCTGTCATGTAACATTAGTCGGCTTGTTTCTCGTGATCCAAAGCCAACAAAATCACACGAAAATCTGACGGATGGATAACGTATCTCTCATTTTCTTTCCCAAAGTACATGATTTTGTAGTAATAAATTTCGTGGAACATCCTTCGCAGTTTTCGTTTGTTCTCTCGGCCAAAAAACTGTTAATAATTATATATATATATAGGTACGTAAAATCATGGGACCCTAAAAGGAATCTCTCTACTTTGCCTTTGCCGCTATGCGGTGGCACTTTGTTTACGGAAATGCTTCCCAGACTCTCATGATGTTTCCTATTGGTGGGTGATTTGGATGCTCCACATCTTTTCCTTTTCCATTTTGCGCCTCCTTGTTTGCTTCGGAAAACAAAAGTTTTTGTTCCACACCTGTTTTTTTTCGTTGTCTTTTCCTTTTTGGGATCTGATATTTGATTATTATCCGAATTGGTCGAGAGATCTTATTAGACCGTTCCACTTTAAAAGAGGAGTGATTAGAAAACCACCCTTGTTCATCGTTCATATCTACGATATTTTGTTAGCTTTTATTACTGTTTTGCGTTAGTCTGAAGGGAGTGCTTTGATGACTGGTGTGGCTATATTGTATGTCGGGGATGCAATGTTGCGACCGCTGTGTATGTACATTGAGTAACAAAATATCGTAGGTATGAACGATGACTGAAGACAAAGTTTATCCCCTTTGTTTCTGATGCAAATCGAAAGGGCAGAAAGTTAGGGAAGCGGGAAATTTTCTACGTATTGCTTGCTTTCTTACAGAAAATGCACAAGGATTGTCCTATTTATAATGTAAGATTGCAGTCCGACTATAATCAGGAAAATATACAAAATATTTTTCTGTTGTGTACAAACTAATTTTCCAATTAACTTAATTCTAACAATGAACAAATCATGCCATATGATAAGTACAATTTTTTTTTTCTCCTCTCTCTCTCTCTCTGAGAAATAACTTATGTAATGCCCATATTTGGGGTTCGTGCAACAGTGATCACGATTCTATTGCCCCCACCTTCTTCCTTGGCCAAAATTAGGGCCAGATTGGTCTCTGCCTAGTTGTTGCCGCAGTGGCTTTGGCGGTTGGCCACCACACCTTGTGGAAAACCCTCTACGAGTGTCAGAGAACCTCCCACACTCGTTTTTGCCTTTGATCTCCGGCATGAAGAAGCCCCTTCCACCCCGATCTGACTCCCAGACCCGGTGTTTGTTCATGCCCCAATCTGGTCCACTCGACATCACTTTGACTGACCACCTAGGTGGAACTTCCTCTCCTTTTGGCGGACAACCTAGTCGGCTGAACTCTTGGTCGTTCAAAGGAAAATGGGTCCCATTAGTTATTTGTCATGATCAAGGTAAGGCCATGACTAGCTTTGCTCTTGCTCACTAAATGCCCACTTACGATTGCACGCCCCTCGCCCGGCCAGAAAGGGGTCAAACCATGCCCCTCTGGCGTCTGCCCCGACGCTGGCCAGTCCCCGGTGGCCTTTCGATCTCTGATTCTAGTCTTGCCCTTCCTGACCATTCGCGCATTGGTTCATGGAAAAATAATGGTTTTGTTTTTTTGTGGTTTCTATCTTATCTACAATGGTCATGAATCCATTGGGTTTCTTGGCCATCACTTGCACCCCTAGTATTCGCTAGCAATCACTCGAAGCTTGGTTGTTCCAGTGTCACTTGTTTTCCTCCGTTTGGTTTGGGTTGGATCTTCGTAACGTCATCCTTTGCCTATGAAGGTTGCCTTGTTGCACCTCCTAATTCCTCCAATTTTGCTGGGACGTGATCAACTCTATACGTGATAATGGAGTTGGAAGATTTCACGACTTTCAGGTTCCCGGTGGTTTCTATCGTTAGTTCCTCCAACTTCTTCTTTAAGGTATAGAAAAGAGCTTCCCGATCTCATGCTTTTTTTTGTCCATCTTCATCATGGTGACTTGCCCTTCCAGCTCTAGATTGATGCTTCAGCATTGAATCCTTTCTTTGGCATTAACTTGAAACTTTGTTTAGAATCAATCTGATACCTCTGATCTTTAATTTGCTTTCTTTTTTAACTTAGTGAAACAATAGAGACATTGTTTTTCTGCCTTTTCAAACATTTTCCTCAAAACCTCATGATCACCATAAAGATTACTCTCAATTACTTCATTTGAAGGGATTGGTTTCTCATTCATCTTCTTATTAACTTAATAGAGAATTATTTATTCATCACTAGGTTCAAATACAAATCTAAGGGGTAATCTCATGGATGTACCACCCTACATATTCATTTAACACAATTTTCTTCTTTCAAGTTGACAATTAGAGAACTTGGAAAGAGTGAAATATACTCTTAAGCCTTAATTTCAAGTCAACACTTGTGAGGATGGTTATTGATTGCAAACTATATTCTAGATCTTTTAAGAGTTGTTCTTCAAAATCAATAAGAACTCATGAAGTTTAAAGTTTGAAATTAAGGAAAACTATTCCTTTTAGGTGAAGTAATTAAGTGCTTTATTGTGATCATGAGATATTGAGAAAAATGTTTGAAGAAGTAGAAAAACAATGTTTTTATTTTTTTCATTAACTTGGAGAAGAAAGTAAACAGTAGATCAAGGCTCAAGAGAGGCATAGTATGTGAAAATTGAAGAGCCTAAAATGATAAGCTCATCTATTTTAGTGAGAAGGAAAGATACTAAATAGGTTCTAAATGAAGCTTCAAGTTCATGCTAAAGAAAAGGTTCAATGCCTTACCTTCAAAGCTCTTAGATGCATTTAAGGGAGGATACATATTTGGCATAGCCACCATTCTCTTAAATTGCTCCAAAGTCAATCTTGGGTTTGAGACTTTTGGTTGCGTACCAATGGGCAGCATTGTAGATGCAGACTTGCCACCAAATTGGGCTTGTTATCCATGTTATTCATTATGTTACCCTACTACAAATTGTGCACTAGAGTACATTGCATTGACACTGTCAAGTATAGACTTTTGGAGTTGCCTTATACTAAATCTTCCTTTACCAAAAAATTGGCCAAAATATCCTTATGATTTTTGCCCAAAATTCTATCTAATAATATCCCAAAAAAACCCTTAAAAAAAAGCACCGATTAGGCCAAATAAACATGCTTGAAATTTTATCTAGTGTGTGCACCTTATGTGCTACACATGAAATATTGTGTCCTCCCTTAGATGCTTCTTGGAGCTTTATAGGTACGGCATTGAACTATTTCTTTGGCATGAATTTGAAGCTTTATTTATGTTAAGTCCCAAAACAATATAAGAGGGGGTGAGGGGTGAATTATGTTTCTGAAAAATCTTTTTCTCTTTTCTTTTAAACTATATGAATCAATATGTTTTTCTATAGACTAAATCAATCCAATTAGCAATCAAATAATGCACATAAAACACAATCACACATAGACAAATTTTTGGAACGTGATTTGTCCCAAGCCACTTTGGCACTTACTCCATCCCACCCTTGTAACCTACTAGAGTTACTCTCCAATCAAATTATACAATTGATTACAAGGGATAACTAATTTCTTAATCTTAGTTACAAAGTCTCTTCCAAGAATTTAAATATCAACCTAAGCTTCAAACAATGATATGAAATAAAATTCAAAAGCTTAAATTTGTGCTAGGAAAATTAGATATGGGCAAAAGCTCCAATTTCATATTCCAAACCCTAGCACAATTTGCTTGCACAAGATAGATTTATAACACATTATCAAGCAAAATATAATGACCAATAATCATAGATTTTGTACAAAAGAGAACAATAAATAAGCTTTTTATGATTTCTTGAATGCATGAGCAAACCTTGAGCAAGAGAGAGGATTTTGAAATTCAGAGAGTAATTAGGTTGAAGAAATCTCCTCTTTCCTTTTTCTCTTTCTTCTTATATATCATGATTTGATCCAAAAGAGAGTTTCAATGGGAAGAAATTCAAGTGAGTCTTCAATGGGAAGAAATATGAGATTTTTAACAAGCCCTAGTGTGCTAATTGCTTTCCCCCAAATTGATGAGATAGAATTTAGATAGGTCTTTTAGGGTTGCGTCTATTTTGTTTTGAGAAGAGATCATTGCCTAGTGTGGACAAGGTTGTGTAGTATTGAGTTGAAATTCCTTTAATTCAAACGGCACCATGTTGGTTTGAGAGAGATATTGCCATGCTTCAAGTTCTAGATTCTTCACATGTTTAAGCCTCCAAAATCATGCATTTGTGTAGGACACATGAAAAGAAAAAACTTATTGTTTTACACTTTCTCTCTCTCCCACATGAACTCAAGACTTGTTAAGTAATTGCTACAAGATGAAAATTATGTAGACACTGCAATCCTTTCTTTACTTTTATACATAGGCTTCTTTCCCCATCTTGTGAAATCACGTCTTTGGAACCTATGTGATCTTCACCTTATGAGCTTTAGCTTACTTCCACAAGTGCAAGCATGTGTAGATGAAAGCCTAATAAAAAAACTAATATTAGTATATTTTTATCTCAAAATGTTCATGTATATTTACATATTTATTTATATCATTAAAATGATATTCCAAAATAATATTTCAAAAATTTAGAAATAATTTGGTACTTTCCTCTTTGCTAAAACATATGAGCTTATAATTTTGAGCTCTCTAAGTTCCACATTCTATGTCTCTCTTGATCTTTGATCCATTATTTTTTTCCCCTCCAACTTAGTGAAAAAATAAAGACACTGCTTTCTTGTTTCTTTAAACATTTTCCTTAATATCTCATGAGCATCTAAAGGTCACACTCAATCACTTTATATGAAGGAATTGGTTTCCTATTCATCTTGTTATTAAGATAATGTAGAATTATTTGTTTATCAAAAGGTTCAAATAAAAATCTAAAGGGAACCCCTTAGATGCACCACTTTCCATATTAATCTAGCACAATTTTCTTCTTCATCAAAGAACTTGGAAAGATGAAAAATACTCTTAAGCTTGAATTTCAACTCCACACTTGTGAGGATGGTTCTAGATTGCAAACTATGTGAAGTTTGAAATTTGAAATTAAGGGACCTTTTAGATAAAGTGATAGAGTAAGACCATTATAATGATAATGAGCTATTGTGGAAAAGGTTTGAAGAAGTAGGAAAGTAGTGTTTATTTTTTTCACTAAATTGGAGAAGAAAGCAAATAGTGACTCAAGGATCAATAGAGGCATTGAATGTGGAACTTGAAGAGCCCAGAATGATAAGTCCATATGCTTTGGCAAAAAGAAAAGGTAGCAAATAAGTTTTAAATGAAGTTTCAAGTTCAAGCCAAAGAATAGGCTTAATGCATACTTGCAAAGCTCCTAGAAGCATTCGAGGGAGAATACAAATTTAGTGTAGCCAACATCCTTTTAAGTTGCTCCAAAGTCAATCTTGGGTTTGAGATTCCTAGTTGTGGGCCCATGGGCTGCATCATAGAACTAACAAAGAAATTCTCTTTTTCCAAACAAATTGGTCAAAATATCCATGAAAAATTGCACTGATTAGGCCAAAAACAAAAACAACCTACTTAAAATTGTATCCAGTGTGTGCACCTCATGTGTTGCCTAGTACATGCACGTGCTCCTACACATGCAAGAGAAAGAAACGTGTTGGTCACACTCTAGATGAGTTAGGATGTTAAACTGGTCAATAAATTGGGTTAAATTGGGTCGAATTTGGGCTGGACTAAGTCATTTTAGGTTAGGTCTAGGTTGAATCTGGTGATAGACCCTTTTGTCCATTGACGACTGTTCTTCATTGTCTTTCGCCATTCCCCAACACTTTTTGACAAACAAAGTACCACTAAGCAACAAATTTCGTCACCATAAATTTATAGAGCACATATTCACTTCACAAGACTAACAAACAATGGATAAAAGAAGGATTTTTCTATTTGGCCTTTCAGGTTATGCGTAACCTAAAACTCTTTCACTATCTCTCCAATTAAATCCAGCACTTTTGGGCCACATAGAGATAAAAAATCACACTAAGTCAGATGAAAAGGAATCTGAATCAAAAGTGAAAATTGGAATCGAAAGCAACAAACATAGATTTGATGGAACTGTCAAAATTGATGAAATCACCTCCCTAACTTTGAACAGATCCAACAAACCTCTTTCCTAAACTCCAATGGAACTAGTAGCAACCCACAGAAAGAATTAAAGAAAACATTTGAGAGAAACAACGAGAAACATGATTGAATCTACTCTGGTATTATGATGAAATTTATATATGATAGATTGAAAATGCTTGATTGACAGCAACCAAAGCACTAGTAACAAAGATTGATGTCAAAACCCTTAGATTTGATGGCTAATTAAGGATTAATTTATTTAAAGATCTTTACCAACTAGGGTCCCCAACGCTGGAGTTTAAGCCCAAACCTTCCACAATCTTGGTTCCTAGTCTTAATGGTAGTCTTTAATCTACTTGTTATAATTCAAGTTCTAATCAATCACACAAATTCATAAACACATTATATTATTAAAGATTAATGCAATACGAACACAACCACTACAATCAAAGAGAAATTAGATCACTACTTCATCATTTCCTAGTTGCACTATAAGACAATGATAACTAAATTAGTGACTACCATTAGGACTAGGAAAGATATAGGAAAAGGATTGGTATTTTTTAGATTTTTGGATGCTTCCTCCTAACGTCTAAGCCATTTATTTGGGCTTTCTTATTGAGTTACATGGGTTGGGCCGATCGTAACATTGGGGACTGAGGAGCCACCATTAGGTTTTTGTCAATTCTCCTTGGGGGAGGACATACACCAAAGGAACGTAGGCGACGGTGAGAGTAGCTGCTCTTTACGTAGTGTGGATGACCGCCGGAAGATCTCTAGCAAAAAGTTTTTGTCATAACAAAATAACCCTTTTCGTTTTGCGTTTCTTTTGTTAGCTATTGGTATTTATTTTTATTTTTATTTTGTATGATGAGTCCTTTTGTTATTAGGAAAACGACCTTGGGGACAAGGTCTCTAGGAGGGAGGAGTGTTGTGTGCTAGTCATGACTAAGCAAAAGAACGGGACCATGGGTATTAGATATGGATTAACCTAATAAGGAGGTTGGACTAGGTTTATTTTAATTTATAATTTTTTTTGTTGTTTTGTGAGTGAACAAGAAATAAACAAAATTTAAAAGAACACCAAGAATTGTTCAACTAGTTTATCTAGTTCAACTCAATGCACTTGGACCTATGGCTATCCCTCCTTACCAATAGTAAGAGAGACCTATTACTCAAATATGAGAATTACACTCTTAGATCTAATATAATACACTTCAAGGTTCACAAGCCATATACAATCCACAACAAGTCACACAGCTATACAACAACATTTTAGCCCACGTAAGGCCTTGCAAACTTCACACAACCACACTTTGCTTTTTAAACTTATCACACTAGGCCACACACAGCCTTCGACAAGTCACACAACAATACAACAACGATTTAGCCCACTCAATCCTTTTGAATGTCAGCAAATCACACGGATTGTTGTAATACATATATCAAGGTAAATAATCACTGGAGTGCACAGTTAACACAATTGCGTCAATCTTTGCTCACTTTGCACGGTAATCCAAACAAATCAAGGCAATAAATTTTTCTCAATTTTTTTTTTTGCAGTATGATTACTCTTACAAAATTCTTTCGTGATATGTCATGATTAGGATCACATGTAAGATATCAAATACAAACTATTCATTAGCATGTATATGATAATTGATAACTGAACAATTTATCAACTTTCACAATGGAGATTATGTCATTCAAATATATCAGCACATATACACAAATTATGATCACAATCAACAATACTTAGAACTTTCCCTTTACAACCAAACACACTCTCAAATAGTAAAGAGTTTCTAATAAGAGAGATATTACCCAAAAATTTTTGTTTAGCAGTGATAAATATAGGTTTTTACAATTTGCTCAAGATAACACAATGCACTGCTTTTCTTTTTTCTCACATAATTTGTAAGACAACACAAACGCTAGCTATCAATTTATAGACTGTAGCAATCTGGATAATTCTTTATAGAAAATAATAACAAATTTGGATTAAATCTCAGTAAAAATAGTAAAGGGACTGAGAGAATAAGGTCTCCAATAATTCCAAGATCCTTAAGCAATACTAGAAAAACTACTAATCACTACTAAAGTCTTCTTAAGGAATGACTTGCTAATTAAAGCCAATTGCATTAAGAGCTAATTAATCTCTAATTGCTAAAGATACTAACTTGGCCCCTAGCTCCCTTTTTATAGAGCCTCCTTGTCTATCTTTTCAGTCTTTCTGTAATTCTACTTCTATAATCTAATCCTTTTGCATCTTATTTTCTATCTTCTAGAAGCTCTATCCAATTTCTATCTCAGTAGAATCTTATCTATACGTGGGTCATGATATAGACCTATAGGGCAAATGAAACCTTATTGTTGGACCATAAAAATCATGAGATTTTCATTTGAAGTAAATTTGGACACAAGAGAAGATCAACAAACTTAGGAGTAAGGAAGGAGGAAGTTGGTGTCGGCGAAGTGTAAAGCACAAATAAAACAAACGCAGTCGTAGTTCCCTTTTTTTTACCCCCGTGAGTTCTCATTTCGCTAGATGAAACTGAGAGCTTCATTTTCTTAGTGGTTTCCTTTATTATTTTCCTCTATCTTATACACTCATCAAAATATGCCTTTTTTGCAATCATACAACAAAGTACAATTTTTTTTACTTACCACCAATATGTAGATTTGATAGACAATGAATCACAAGTTTTTCCTATCCTGGCCTAGATAAATATGCAACAGATATATGGCCATACAATAAATATGTGATTGATGATTTGCAATAAATATTCCACTAATCAATTTGAATTTTGAAAATCATTTTAATTAACATAGTTGACGTTGGCACATAGTTAATATTTTAAATGCACACGGTGCATTTTTGAAGTTCAAACAATTTCTATTTGAAAAAGCTTATTTATGTAGACAATAAATTTCAGCTTTTCAACTTCTCAGCTTATATCCATATGCATAAATATATGAAAACTAATATGAAACTAATTTCTACAAATCAATTTAAAGTTCGTTCTACTTTGCATTGAAAGTTATTTTCAATTTGAATTCGTAGAAAAACTTTTAATTTTTTTAAAAATTAAAATAGTTTATGGAGTGTGGAACAAGATAGATAATAAATAATATTTTCAACACCAAAATATATTTAACATCTATGAGGTTTTCAGGCAATAGACATGATAAATAAAGAGACTGCATAATGAATATGGAAAGTAGATCAATGGAGCGTTCTCAAAATATGAAAAGCAAACCAAGGGGAGTGTTCTTTGAATATGGAGAGCAAACCAAGAGAAGCATTGTCGAAAAGCATGGTAATTCCGGAGAGCACATGATAATCCCTTGTAATAGTCATGTTATATGGCAAACATAGCAAGGATAATTTACTATTTATTGCGTTTAAGCTAATATGGAAGGAATCTCGAGGGAGATGCTGAAATAGGATAACTTCAGCAAAACAAGGGCTCACAACTTGTAAGGAAAGAAGTGTGAATGGACAGTAGGTGGATAAGCCGTAATTAAAACCTGCCTCCATTATATTAAGGGGATCATATAATGTAAAATACAGTGAATCAAAACACTTTAAACTCTTTTTTTGTTCTCTGACTCCGAATATTCGAAACTATCCCTAAAGTTATGTGCAAACAAGCACGTAACAGACAGGGTCTCACGTCCTTTCTGGGATGCAATAAAAGATGATAGAAATCTGATACACCTGATTAAATTTCAGTCTCTATTTTCGTGTTACTTTTATACGAACTTGTAGCACTCGCCTATAAATTAGTGTGGAGTCAATATGAGAAATGGCCATCCAAAATACATTAATTTAGTCCTTCAAGAAGTCTTCTAATCCTACGTTGATGAATCTCTCATATTCTCTCAAGGTTCGAATTCCCCATTTTTGCTTCATCCCTTCGGCTTCTGCTTGTTTTCTGTTCCTCATATTTGTTTTGATCATTTGCTATATTACAATTTCTATTTCACGTCACTAGATGTGTCTTATCATTATTCTCAAACTAATGAATCAAAGTATATTATAATTTAAGTGCAGTTTCTTTTTTGCCGTCAAACAAGGGCAACATAGCCACCTCACATTGCGAAGCAGCAACAAGTTTCAGATCTCGGTATCACTTGATGTTTTCTAAAAAAGAGAAATTTATGTAATATCTTCGAACATCACTTGATATTGTAACCCCACCAGAAGATATCCAATGTCCATTAACAAAGTCCACACATTTTTTATCTGAACAATTATTTTAGACCTTGTGCCGAGAACTGGACTACACATTAGCTAATCATTCTATTTATACATATTACATATATCACTTCACGCCCTATTTTTTGGGTGTGAAGGGTGTCAAATTAGATATTAACGTTCTCTTTAAAAGGATGAGGAGAAATTTCTTATACATTGCAAGACCTCACAAATACGTGTATTTGTAAACCCATGCACTTGAGTTTTTCTTTATATAAATTCTAAATAAACAAGAATTCTTAGGTTTTAGCTAATAATTTAGAAACATTTTGTTAGAAAGTTTATTTTAATCAAAAGTTGACTCAAAAGTAGGAAGATCTTCCATTCATATTTAATGGATTTTCAAGTAATATTTAGGTAATGAGAGATTTTGTCAAATTGTTCTTAACATGTCCCCTAACTCCAAGCTTGAGAAAATATGTCCTACAAAGATCTTCATTCATGAGTGAAGATGTGCCCCACTTAAACTTGAACTTTGATGCTGTATTAGAAAGATCATTATTATCCAAATGTTAACTTAAAAATAGAAAGATCTTTTCTCCCTATGTAAAGGCCTCTCAAATAAAATTTAGATAAAGTAAAACTTTATCATACCATTCTTAACATATATGTCCATCAGTTAGTTGAATTAATTCCTCAAAACATAACCTACAATTGTAGGTTTTTTTATTTCATTCCAAAGACCTTTTTGCTTTGGTTCTACACCCCTATCCTGAAATAATTAATTGAGTTCGTATAGGCATTTTGGATGCTGCTATTGAAATAGCCTTTCTAGCTAAGTTTTCTGCTACCCCGCCCATTTCATAAAGTATTCTACCCGGTTTAACGATAGCTACCCAATATTCGGGCGAGCCTTTCCCTGAACCCATACGCGTTTCTGCGGGTCTTACTGTAACCGGTTTGTCTGGAAATATACGTACCCAGATTTTTCTGCCGCGGCGCACATTTCGTGTCATTGCCCGTCGCCCTGCTTCTATTTGTCTAGATGTGATTCAACTAACAAGAGGATCAATTTATAAGTTACTTACTATTCTAAAAGCATAAATTTATCAAAATAATTATCTATATTACCCTTATATATGACCAACAACAAATTCATTTGCATCACACGTAAACTTGCGCTGAAGACAATAAATCTGAAGTAGATAGAAGGCTAAAACAAACAAACAATTATAAATTGAACAACCACAAAATAATACCAAAACTTTGTAGCTGCTGACAACCAACAAGATCAACACCAAAAGACCCGAATTGACAACTACAGCTCACATCCATGACTCCTCATCCTACATGGGCATATTCAAGATCACCTTTGTGAATGAAGTCTCTTCATCAAATATCTCTTTTGGTGACCTTAACCTTCAGACCATATTTCATGTGGAGTATAATAGAGAGGCATGGTGAAACGGTACAACCTTCAAAAACTCAAACATGATAACGCAAAAGGATGGAGGTTGCAGCCATTTTCATTTAAGTAAAACTCATATCCTTACCTAAACAAGCCACGGGACCAACATTAAATGTTGTGAATTTGTAAGATGGCACGTCCGTCTCTCTACTTTCCATCCTTCCCATTGCGTATAGTGAGTAAAACAATTTTATTCTTGGGCTAATATGATGTCCAGTAGGAAGAATATCAGAATGAGCTGCATATTTATTTTGGAAAGGTAAAGGTGGCAAAAGCCATAAGGATTCACATAGGGTTCCGTGGAGATAAACCAACTTATCGAGCTCCATATTGCACTTGATCTTGTTTCTAACCACCAAATTCTCTTTGATCTTTTCTAGAATCTTAGTTTCCACTAACGAATGTGTTGCAACGAGCCAAAGAAACTAGGTGAGGCTAGCACTTACTATATCCCTGCCTAACAACATGAGATTAAATGTTATGTCCTTTTAAAACTTGCTTGATTTTGTGATATCATCCATTTCTTCTTTAATTGTCTTTGTATAAGCCATCAGTAAGTTGACGTTTGTTTTATTTGATTTTGGCCCGATCTTGGCCTAGTTCTTCAATCTTGGATGAGATGCATTTGTACAAAAATTGGTCAATAACTATTTGAGCTTCATTTACCTTTTTCTTTTCTTCGATTTGAAACCATCTTTGCAACTTCCAAATCCTTGCTAGCATGATTTGGTGGCAAAACATGTTCTCCTCTATTTGTTTGAAGGCCTTTTCATGCGCAGCATTCAGAAATTGTCATGTGCTAACCTGAAGCCAAGTCCCCCTTCCATTTTTTATGTGGCAAATAAAGCCCCCCTTAACATGGGTAGTGCTTAGTCCTTCTAGCTGGCTTATTAGGAGATAACTCCAATCTCCCTTATAGCCACCAGGCAATAGTAGTATCATATAGGTGCATATGAACGCATGCATAGTTTTCTGACTTGATGCATGCATCAAACTTTTAGATCCTTCACAGATGCATTGAGTGCATTGGCTTGATTTTGGTTGATTTAGCATGGTGGTCAATAAGTGATGATGGGGGTTAAAGGACAAATCTAGGCCATACGAAGTCTTAATAGGGTGGCTAAATGCATGGGAAAGGAACTATGTTTGTAGCGCATGTTTTGATAGCCCTATACTTTGGACTTTGCATAAAATGCCACCTTTAGGCTGTTTCCTAGCATAGAGAAAACTACTATAACATTGTTTCCATAGAACGCTAAAGTTCCTTCATCTCTAATCTTTTTTTGTCTTTTTTAAATTGTTACAATAGGTAAGAAAAAATGATTCTCACCCTTGATCTCCCACGATCAACCTATCCATAGACTGGCTACTTGGTCCATATTGGTAATACATACCAAATTGGCATCAAAGCTAGACTCGATGATGGCTAATCTAGTGTATGAAAAGTTGGCTGCTGACATAGAGCAAAGGTTCTAAGAGGTGATGGATGTCATGCAATGTATAATGTCAAATGTTAACCAAAAATTGATAGTTTAAAGGTAAAAGAAATTGAAGTCGGAGAACTCAACGGAACCTTAGGGTTGTTAGAAATTGCAAAGAAAGGAAGAATGGTAGATGGATAAAAAAACCTAATTTGTACACGATGTTTATAATTAAAGGATCAGTGGAAACCTAAGAAGGAAATTACAACTAATTACAATCAATTACAAACAAATTTGGCAAGAATCATTGATAATTTTGGATTCTTGATGGCTAGGGTTTTGCAAATTCATCATGGACGAATTGGGTCGCATCTCGTGTGACAATGGGTCTTAGGTTGTCTTGCGGGTTGTTGTTAGGTTAAGACGGCTGGCGTGGTGTTGACATGGCATGCGTGTGTGTTGCATATGCTAGAGAAGTGGACATACTCTTTTACTTTAACATGCCCTCACAAGTTGAAGGGGCAAAATGAATCTAAAGCTTAGAGCAAAAAGTGTGAAAGTGGGCAGAAGAGAGACCTTTAATGAAGATCTCAGCTAGTTGATCCATAGTAGAGATGAATTAAAAGTAGAGTTGACCACGAGCAAGATGTTCTTGAACAAAGTGAAGTTAATCTCAATGTGCTTTGTGCGAGCATAAAAGACCAGATTTGCTGTTAGGTAGAAAGCTGATAAGTTATCACACTGAAGAGTCGGAGGGTGAGGAGGAAGAGCTCGGAGATCCTGAAAGAGATATTCAATCCATATGAGTTTCGTAGTAATGTTAGTAAGGGACTTGTATTTAGCTTGAGTATTGGAATGAGCAACTGTCCTCTGCTTGCAGGAACTTTAGGAGATGAGATTGCTACTGAGGAAGGTACAAAAACCTCTGATGGGGCATTGGTCATCACGATCACTAGCCCAACTAGCATAAAAGAAGGCATGAAGAACAATGGACAGGTTGCAAGTAAGGAAGACCAAAGTGAGGGGTAATGGCCAAATAGTGAAGGATTCTTTTAATAGTTTGCCAATGAATGGTGGTGCAACGGTGAAGGACCTAGCAGGCAGTGTTGACCGTATAGGTGATGTTCGGCTAAGTGAGGGTGAGATACTACAAGGCATTGATGATGATGCAGTAGAGATTGAAGTCCTCTAAAGGGTCACCATTCTAGAGGGAGAACGGCTCATCAGTTGTGTAGGGAGTCGAGATAGCTTTAGCATCAATCATCTTGGTGCAGACCAGAATATCCTAAGTGAACTTACCATGATGAAGGAGGAGACCGCTAAGGGTAGGTTGAACTTTAACACCAAGGAAATAATGAAGGGGCCTAAGATCCTTAAGAGCAAATTTAGTCTAGAGAACTTGAAGAAGATGAGAGAAAGGCACTTAGGGAGAGCTACTAAGGATAATATCATCCATATAGACAAGTAAGACTAGGATGTACTAAAGGGTATGGAAAATGAGTAGAGATGTGTTAGTAGTAGAAATGATGATGCCAAGTGAGGTGAGGAACATGCTGAGCCGGTGATGTTAGGTTTTATGGCTTCACAAGAAGGGGGGGTTGAATTGTTAATCTAACAATATGATACTTTTGTTTGACATAAAAAATTTAATCTAATTAATATAACAATTGATGAATTAATAAGCAGCAAACAAATAGAGTTATTCAAATTAGTAAAGAGCAAGAGAGTCAAGACCCAATTTACCACTATGGTTCGGCACTCAATCCTTGAGTCCTACATCCACCTTCTTCTCCTTCAATCCAACCGATTGAAGTCTCCTTTACCCAACTAGATTAGGAGAACACGTTCTCCCTAATCTAAATAATCCCTTCTCAAAGGAATTCTCAAGTCTGAATACAAATTATGATCAAAAGATCATGTACAATAGAAAATCCCTAAATAATATGTTAGTTTAAGGGATATTGCTAATCAGTGGAGCTATTTAAGTATATATAACAAGTTGCAAAGCTCCTATCACGAAATCCTCAATTTGAGTAAATTAGGGTTTTAGATTTTCCTCAATATTTATGTGCAATGAATATTTTTAAATGTAATCATCACATAAATAATGTTATACAAGCTAGAATCAATTGTATAATCGAAGATTAAGTCAAATAATCGAATATCACCGAACCCTTGTGAGTCACCGAGAGATGAACGAACTTGAATCAAATAATAAGTGAGCTTAAGAGATTTTCTTCACAAAGAGAACACTTCAAATAGATCATCAAATCTCTATCTTCACTCATACATCTCCTTTAAATTAAAAACTTGTTTGATTTTGTGATATAGCCCATTTCTTCTCCAACTGTCTTTATATAAGTCGTAAGTTAAAGTTTGCTTTATTTGATTCCTGGGCTGTCTTGGGCCAGTTCTTCAATCCTGGATGAGATGCATTCGTACAAAAATTGGTCAATAGCTTTTCGAGCTTCCCTTAGCTTCTTCTCGTCTCCGATTTGAAGCCATCTTTGCAACTTCCAGATCCCTGCTGGCATGATTTGGCGGCGAAACATGCTCTCCGCTATCCGATTAAAGGCCTTTTCATACGCAACGTTCGGGAATTCAATTGAGAGGCATTTGGCATCCAAACCTAAGACCATCGAGCAAGTGTCATCGAAAGTGAACTTCTGAAAAACATCTTGTAAATCTACCTCGCTTGCTAGACTATCGACGCGATCAAAAACTGGAATCAGGCCGTTTTCCACCTTTTCCTGCACAACTTTCATTGAGAAAAACTCAAATGTGTTGTTCTTTATCAATGAATGAATTAGCTTCCTCTGGCATTTCCACGCTTCAGAATCAGCAGTGAAAATCCCATCTCCCCATGGCTCAAAAATCTCATGGAACTCGGGCCCTTTCTCATAGTTGGAAAAATTTCTGCTCATGATGTGGTGGATGTTCATTGGGTCAATGGTGGCCTCGAAGTCCATATTAGTGAACCAAGGGCCTTTAAACGAGAAAGTACCCCCATTTTCACGGAGAACTTGTGTTCCGAACTCATGGATTTTCGATGCATTTCGAATAAGCGCCGGAAGCATCCCGACAATTGGCCAATTTACGACTAGAGATTTGCTGTTCCAGCTCCTACGCCAAAGAACAAAGAAGCACAAAAATGCTGCGAGTATCGGTACGTACTCAAGCATGGCCACCGGAGCTGGATGGAGTAGTGTGTTTTTCTGAGGATTGTGCCTGTTATTCTAGATTCAGATCTGCTCTTATTTTCGTAGGACTTCTCTTCAGCAAGTAGCTCTTTAGTAGGGCTCGCTGTGCAATAGCTTGAGGGGTCCATGCTGATGCCGCCAAAAGAATTAGTTAGTTAGGAAAAGTAGTTGCACGAGGTTATCAATAGTGACTAATCTTTCTCCATACGTGCGATCCCCAAGGTGGATGACTTTTGTGGGCATGTGCGGAACGTGCGTATTTGCTGTGGGGCGTATGTGATGGATCGACGTTGAAGGGGATGTGAAAATATAATTGCGGGAGTGTCGGAACAATACATAACAAAATGAACCTCATATCGCTCTTTAGAAGGGATGGCTGGGCAATGGCTTGAGGGGTCCATGCTGATGCCGCCAAAAATCTTAGTTGGGAAATGTAGTTGCACGAGTTTGTCAAGTGACTAATCTCTTTCCATACTTACGGCCCCTGGACGACTTTTGTGCATATGTACTATATGCTATAGGCGTATGTGATGGATCGATGTTGACGATAATGTTAAAATATAGTTGGGGGGAGTTTATCACTAGGAACTACTCTCTTGGCTATGGTGTGATGGATCGATGCTAATGATGATAAGAAAATGTAGTTGCAGGAGTTTGTCAGTGGAGCAGAGACAACGCTCTTAAGTGACAATCATGTTTAACTAAATTATAAGGTACAACAGTATACATCCATCTTCAATCACGACTCCATTCAAGGGAGAGTGTGAGTCCATTTATTTATTGCTGGAAAGTTGAGAGGAAGATGAATTGTGAGAAATTATTTTCTAATAGATTGTTGAAAATTTAGCATAAGAACTAGTTTGAATAAGATTTATTATTTTATAATTTATTATGTTGAACACTTAAAAAATTACATTTTCCAATGTAATTTCAATATATTTTATATGATTGGTAATCAAAGCAAACAAAATGCTTAAGAGAAAACTAGAAAAAGCACTATGTTTTGGCTTTTATTCTTTCCGTTCACACATACTTATAGTGTTCAACTAATTAATTACATGTTTTTTATAAGAAAATAAAATAATAGCCGGTAACATGATCTTCATGCATTAGCGTGTGGAAGCAAAGTAGAGCAATGCATTTATCCTTTCAGCTGGTGAGATTGTTAGAGAGCACCCAAAGCTACAAGGGTTGGTGAAGCTTGGTGACCGGATACGTGCCAAATTCAAGTCCGAGTCTAGTGCAAGAAGAGGGCTCAATCTATGAGTCCATATATATGTACTTTTTAACATTAAATAGTAGTTCCATGCACAAAAGGTTGGTATATGGAACGTTCCTACTCACAGGAATGCTCACTGTCCATCAGATTTGCATGGGAGTTTGAAACACTTAGAATTTTCTGGGTTTTATTTGGATTAATAAAGTCATAATTATGAAATTTTGATCTCATTAAAAGGAGATTCAAACCTCTGATCTCATTCCAGGAAACAAACACCTCCACACTTCGGATTTTCTAGGTTTCATTTGGATATACAAAGCCATAATTTCAAAATTTCAGTCTCGTTAGAGAGAGACTCAAACTTCTAGTCTCATTCAAGGGAGATACACACCTGCACAAATCTCATTTGAAGGAGATCAAATTTTCGAGAGCAAAAACCCCGAAGTCTGCAGAAATGAGCCACGTCAATTTCGTTTTTCGCTGTCCTTAAATACATGCGGAGAATATTCTGGACATAGTTTCGAAGCGCCGCCATTTAGACGTTAGCTTCTATAGATCATCAAAATCGGCCCAACTACTATCTTAACAGCTCACACAACTGTGTAAAAAGAAGGCCACAACCAACACAAAATAGGCCGAAAACAAACTAAGCCCTTATTAAATGATGCGTTACGGTATAATTATCTAATATCGAAATAATGACAACTGCATATTTGCTTACAAATATATTTTTAACACCTCCCTAAGCCGTTATTTATACATTACAAAAATATCGTGCTTACATTATTTCCTCAAATCCCAAATATTGGAATTTTATTGGGGCAAGCAAAAGAATGGAAAAGATAAAAAGTAAGATCCACTAGAAATAATCTGAGACAACGGCTCATGAAAGGGAATCATAATTGAAGTCTCCATGGAGTAAAGAATGGTAACTTGGGCATATTGGCTCATTCTCAACTATGAATTTAACTAGATTGCAGAAGTATTTTTGAGTTATATTAAGTTATGCACAATCACTAACATCCAGTTAATGGTAGCTACTTATTAACCATTTTTTCCAAGTAAAATTTATAAAAATTGTACTAATTTATACAAGATAAGATTAGGAACATCCCTCCTCGAGTGAGACTAATTACAGTTACGTTAGAACAAATAAAATATCTTTAAATTTCTAAATATATTAAATATACAAATTTTTAATTTTTTGAAATTTTTTCTACTTACTAAAATCTATTTCTTAAGCCTTTTTTATAGCTTCAAAAGTAATGTATTCAAAACTAACAATATTTATAAGGATCTTATTAATTCTCTTATTCTAAATATATGAACAAAAAAGAGATATAATTTAACAATATATGTCTGAAATCTTTTCCTTTAGTATGGTTAATGAGCTAGTTGCCCCTTCCATATAAGGATAAGGAGGATAATATCATGTTAAGGAAAATCTATAGGTGCAACTAGATTGTCATTCAAAAATATCATGCTAAGAAGAGGTGGTCTTAAGATTTATCAAAAGTACTATATAAGCAACATCTTTAATTTATAGAATCTCTAAGAAAATGGAGTCTATCTATTATGACTAGTTGATTTAAGATTGCTAGCTATATTACCATGTATTGTCAAGAGAATGCTTATGTAAACCATATTTTCATGTGAATTGACTCTAAGCTTTTGGAAAATGACAATTTTCCATATGGAGTTGATTGAAAATCCTCCATTTATAAGAGCCTTTCACATAAACTTATTTTCTCTCATATCATTACCCATAAATGTGGAATTGGTATTAATTATGAGATTAGTCCATTAACATCTTATATTGGTAGCCAAGTGCCATTCTTCATCTACAACCTTCACTTTCTTAAAATCTAGCAATAAAGATCATTTGTTCTCCAATTTGATTAGTAATAGGTCATTTAAGAAGCAAAAACTCATCTAATAGAAATACTAATATTTCATTTCCTATTATTTATATCATTTTCCTAAAAATATAGGTCAAACCTTCTCTAGGTCCATATGCTATTTTCTAACTGTCCAAGGCTTCAACAACATTGGCTTTTGATAAGTTATGAGTTTGTTCATGATATATATTTAAAAGCTAATAAGTTCACTTAATGAGTTGTTTGTGCTATTTTGTCACAATCCTTGCCTTTTCAAATGCCAACTCTTGTGCAATTTTATTTTCAAAAACCTAATTTTAAGTAACTTTAACACTATACATCTTAACTTTCAGTTCAACCACAAGAAACTTTCCATCACTTAATTCATTTGTTGTGGTATCTTGTTAGGAATGATAAACTTGTAAATAATATCTTTCAAATATAGAAATTATATTTTTAATTATAGGAACTATATCTCCACATATAAGATTCTCAACACTTACAAAACATGCAAACAAATTAACCTACTGTAATTAGAGAACTATCTAATGTCATGGTTTGTTCGGGACTATCAAATCCAAGGATACCGATTTCGTCATATGGTCAGTCACGGATGGCTACTAGAATTTTTGAATGCCTAGTATCAGTTTATTTTGCCCTATCTTTATATTTTTAAGTACAAAGTACCCGAAGGAGGCGAAGATAAAAAAAAGTCAAAAAAGGTTTATGATGAAGTGGCATGTAAAAGATAGTTCTTATTGGAACTAAAGGCTTTGCCAAAATGCAATATGAATAAATAAATAAATAATGTACGTATTGACATCGATCAGGTGACAATGCATTCAGTTGTTTTACATGTATATAAATTTAGTAACACACCTCCTAAATGTGAAAGTATTCTGTTTTGGTTTGGACCAAGGTGAGGTTTTGGGAGCAAGAGATGTGGCAACTTAAGAGCTTGCATGACCAATATGGAAAAGTGGATCAATGGAGAGTTCTCAAAATATGGAAAGCAAACTAAGAGGAGTGTTCTTGAAATAAAAGCATGGCAATTTTGGAGAACACATCACTATTTTAGATGAGAACGTTAATTCCTTGCAATAAGTATATTATATGGCAAGGGATAATTTTATTATTTATTGCATTTAAGCTAATAAAGAAGCAATCTCTACGGTAATAGCTCGAATAGAATAGTTTTAGCAAATAAAAGGCTAACAACTTTCAAGTAAAGTAATGTAAATAGACGATAGGCAGATGTGTTACTAAAACTTGCTTCCATTATATAAAGTGGACCAAAGAATGTAATAGGCAATGAATGAAGTGAAACCCTCTGAACTCTTTTCTTGTTCTTTCATAAAATAAGGAAGTTTTGATTTCATGATATCCAAAACCATGATAATCATCAAATCCCACCATCTTCTATGCCTAACAAAGTTATGCAAAAACAAATATTTAACAAAGTTATTCTCTTTAGATGAACTATCAAGTATGACATTTATGGTGATCATGAGATATTGAGGAAAAGGTTTGAAGAAGTACGAAAGTAGTGTCTCTATTTTTGAGCTAAGTTGGAGAAGAAAGTGAATAGTAAATCAAGGGTCAAGAAAGGCACTGGATGTGGAATTTGGAGAGGCCAAAATGATAAGGCCATTTGTTTTGGAGAAGAGGAAAGCTAGAAAATTATTTCTAAATGAATTTTTAAGTTCATGCAAAAGAAATGGCTTCATGCATACCTACAAAGCTCCTAGAAGCATTTAAAGAGGTATACATATTTAGCAGCCAACATCATCTTAAGCTACGCCAAGTCAATCTTGGGCTTGATACTCCTAGTTGTGGGCCCATGCGCTATATGATAGAACCAACAAAAAAATTCTTCTTTTATTAAACAAAGTGGTCAAAATATCCATAAAAGACTGCACCAATCAAGCCATGAAAATTTGCTTGAAATTCCAGCCAGTGCGTGCACCTCTCGTGTTGCACAGTACACGCATGTGCTCCAACGCATCTGCAAGACAAGACCGTGGTGGTCACACATATTTAGCATTTTGTATTGAGTAGAGGCTATGCGTAACCCGCAACTCTGCGACCATCTCTCTAACTAAATCCAGCACTTTCCGGCTACACAAAAATAAAAAAATCACATTAAGTAAGACGACAAGAAACCTGAATCGAAAGTGAAAATCAAAATCAATTCCAAAAAGAAAGCAACAAACATAGATTTGGATTGAACTGCCGAAATTGACGAAAGTGCCTACCAAATTTCGAATAGATCTAAGAAATCTCTTCCTTAATCTCTAACGAAACTAGTAGGAATTGACAGAAAGAATCGAAGAAAAAATTTTAGGGAAACAACAAGAAGTGGGATTCAACCTACTCCGATATTATGATAAAATTTATATATGAAAGACTGGAAATGCTAGATTGATTGCAATCAAAGTACTAGCACAAAGATTAAATGCATAGATTGATACCAAAAACCCTAGATTTGATTGCTAATCAATGATTAATTCATTTGAATTTCATTATCAACTTGGGTCTCCAATGTTGGAGTTTAAGCCCAAGCCCTCCATAATCTTGGTTCCAATTCTACAATCACTATCCACCTTTGTTTCACGGCCAACGCTCATGGTGGCTTGTCTTCCCAAATATGGATAATTAATTCCACAAGTCATCTCCTATGGGATTCAAGTATGAAACTTGGGATTAGCTTTAATACTATTTGTTATGTTCGGAGTTCCAATCAGTTACACAAATTTACAAACACACCATATTATTAAGATTAATCCAACATGAACACAACTACTATAATCAAAGAGAAATTAGACTACTTAATTATTCCCTACTTGCACTACAAGACAATGATAACTAGATTAATGACTACCACTAGGACTAAGAAAATTATAGGAAAGGGATTGCTGTTTTTTGGATTTCTAGATGCCTTCTCCTAATGCAAAGTCTTCCTTCTATTCCTTCCAACTTGCTACCCTTGGTTATTTATTTAGGTTTTCTTATTGAGTCGCGTGAATTGGGCTAGTAATAGTATCGGGGACCCAGAGCCACAATCAAGCTTTGGGTCAATCCTCTTGGTGGGGACAATCACCAAAGGAAGGGAGGCGATGGTGAGAGCAATTGCCTTTTTCCCACCGTGGACGTTCGCCGAAAGATTTTTAGCAAACAATTTTTGACATACCAGTATAACCCTTTTTTGTTTTTGGTTTCCTTATTTAGCTATTAGAATTTATTTTTATTTTGAGATTAATTAATAGCCACCCCACGTTGCAAAGCAGCAGCAAGTTTCAGATATTTGCATCAATTAATGTTTCCTAAAAAGGGAGCGAAATTTGTGTAATATCTTCCAACACGACGTGATATTAACCCCACCAGAAGATATTCAATGTCCATTAATAGGGTCCACACATCTTTTTATCCAAACAATTATTATAGACCTTGTGCCGAGAACTGAACCACACATTAGCTAGCGAGTCTATTTATACATGTTACCTATATCATTTCACATGCTATTTTTTGGGTTTGAAGGGGTCAAATTAGAAATTAACATTCTCTTCTAAAGGATGAGGAAAAATTTCATGTACATCGCAAGACCTTACCAATACTAATGTATTTATAAAACCTATGCATTTGAATTTTTCTTCATGTAAATTCTAAATGAACCAAAATTCTTAGATTTTAACTAATACTTTAGAAAAAAAGCTTCTTAATCAAAAGTCAATTCAAGAATTAAAAGATCTCTTTCATAATTAAAGGACTTTCAAGTAATACTTAAGTAAAGAGAGATTTTCTCAAGTTGTTCTTCACTTGCTCCATCAGTTTAAGCTTGAGAAAATACTTTTTATAGAGATCTTCATTCATAAACAAAGATGTGCAACACTTAAACTTGAACTTTAATTCTATTTGAGAAAGATCAATACTACCCACATGTTGGCTTCTCACATAATAAGTAGGTAAAGTAAAATTTTATCATATCATTCTTAACATATATGTCCATCCTTGGTTGACTCAATTCCTCAAAACATAAACTAACAAGAGGATTGATTACAAAGTTACTTAAACATTATAAGGAGCATAAATTTATCAAAGCACTTCTCTATATTATCCTTACTTATGACACCGACAAATTTGTTTGTATCACATGTAAACTTGAACTGAAGACAACAAATCAAAAGTAGCCAAAAGGCTAAAACAAACAAACAATTACAAATTCAACAGTCACAAGATAATAAGAAAAGGTAGTAGCTGTTGACAACCAACAATATCAACACCAAAAGACCGGGATTGACAACTAGAACTCGCATCCATGACTCCTCATCCTACATGGATACATTCAAGATCACCTTTATGAAGGAACTCTCTTCATCAAATATCTCTTCTGGAGAACCTAACCTTCAAACCATGTTTCATATGAAGTATAATAGAGAGGCTTGGCAAAACGGTATGACCCTCAACAACTTGAACACGATAACGCCAAAGGATGGAGGCTGCAACCATTTTCATTTGAGTAAAACTGATATCCTTACCTAAACAAGTCCTGGGACCAGCGTTAAGTGCTGTGAATTTGTAAGATGGCACGTGCACGATCCTTCCTCGCCCCGAAATCCATCTCTCTGGCTTGAAGTCTAAGCAATCACTGCCCCATATGCTTTCCATCCTTCCGATGGAGTATAGGAGGTAAAATATTTCGTTCTTGGCCTAATATGATGTCCAGTAGGAAGAACATCAGATTCAACGGCATATTTATTTTGGAAAGGTACAGGTGGGAAAAGCCGCAAGGACTCGCATAGGGCTGCGTGGAGATAAACTAACTTATCGAGCTCCATATCCAACTTAATCTTGTTTTCAACCACCAAATTCTCTTTGATCTCTTCTAGAATCTTGGCTTCCACTAACGGATGTGTTGCAACAAGCCATAGAAACCAGGTGAGGCCAGCACTTATGGTATCCCTTCCTGCCTTCATGAGATTAAATGCTGTGTCCCTTAAAAACTTGTTTGATTTTGTGATATCACCCATTTCTTCTCCAGCTGTCTTTATATAAGCCGTCAGTAAGTTGAAGTTTGCTTTATCTGATTCCTGGGCTTTGTCTTGGGCCAGTTCTTCAATCCTGGATGAGATGCATTCGTACAAAAATTGGTCAACAGCTTTTCGAGCTTCCGTTAGCTTCTTCTCGTGTCCAATTTGAAGCCATCTTTGCAACTTCTAAATCCTTGCTGGCATGATTTGGCGGCGAAACATGCTCTCCGCTATCCGATTAAAGGCCTTTTCATACGCAACGTTCGTGAATTCAATTGAGAGGCATTTGGCATCAAAACCTAAAACCATCAAGCAAATGTTATCGAAAGTGAACCGCTGAAAAACATCTTGTAAATCTACCTCGATTCCTAGACTTGAGACGCGCTCAAAAACTGGAATGAGGCTCTTTTCACCTTTT
The DNA here is from genome assembly GCA_028551475.1 of Casuarina equisetifolia. Classification (NCBI taxonomy): domain Eukaryota; kingdom Viridiplantae; phylum Streptophyta; class Magnoliopsida; order Fagales; family Casuarinaceae; genus Casuarina; species Casuarina equisetifolia. The sequence continues at coordinate 17,959,362 of CM052355.1, forward strand.
CCTTCGCAACTTTCATTAAGAACAACTCAAAAATGTTGTTCTTTATCAACGAATGAATTAGCTTCCTCTGGCGATTCCATGATTCAGAATCAGCATTGAAAATCCCATCTCCCAATGGCTCAAAACTCTCGTGGAACTCGGGCCCTTTCTCCTAGTTGAGAAAGTTTCTGCTCATGATGTGGTGGATGTTCATGGGGTCAATGGTGATCTCGAAGTCCATATTAGTGAACCAAGGGCCTTTAAACGAGAAAGTGCCCCCATATTCAAGGAGAACTTGTGTTCCGAACTCATGGATATTCGATGCATTTCGAATAAGCGCCGGAAGCATCCCCACAATCGGCCAATTTAGGACTAGAGATTTGCTGTTCCAGCTCCTACGCCAAAGAACAAAGAAGCACAAAATTGCTACAAGTATCGGTACGTACTCAAGCATGGCCACTGGAACTGGATGGAGTTGTGTGTTTTTCTTCTAGGTCCAGATCTGCTCTTTATCTTCGTAGGACTTCTCTTCAGCAAGCAGCTCTTTAGTAGGGCTTGCTGTGCAATAGCTTGAGGGGTCCATGCTGATGCCGCCAAAAGAATTAGTTATTAAGGAAAGTAGTTGCGCGAGGTTATCAATAGTGACTAATCTCACTCCATATGTACGGTCCCCATGCTTTTTGTGGCTTGTATGCGTTCCCCAAGGTGGATGACTATAATTGCGGGAGTATGGAACAATAAATAACAAAATGAACCTCATATCGCTGTTTAGAAGGGATGGATGGGCAATGGCTTGAGGGGTCCATGCTGATGCCGCCAAAAATATTAGTTGGGAAATGTAGTTGCACGAGTTTGTCATAGTGGCCAATCTCTTTCCATCCATATGTGATGGATCGATGTTGACAATAATACTAAAAATAGTTGGGGGGAGTTTATCACTAGGAACTACTCTCTTGGCTATGGTGTGATGGATCGATGTTAATGACGATAAGATAAGGTGGTTACAGGAGTTTATCGGTAGAGTAGAGACCACGCTCTTAAGTGACAATCAATGTTTAAACAAATTATAAGGTACAATAAAGTGCATCCATCTTCTATCAAGACTTCATTCAAAATAGAGTATGAGTCCATTTACTTAGTGCTGGATAGTTCAGGGAGAAGATGAATTATGAGAAATTAGTTTCTAATAGAATATTGAAAATTTAATATAAGAACTAGTATAAATATGATTTATTATTTTATAATTTATTATGTTGAACACTTAAAAAATTACATCTTCTAGTGTAAAATCTCTAAAGATTTTTTATGTGATTGGTGATCGAAGCAAACTAAAGGCTTAAGAGAAAACTAAAAAGAGCACTATGTTTTGGCTTTTATTCTTTACGTTCACACATACTTATAGTGTTCAACTAATTAATTACATGCTTTTTTGTAAGAAAATAAAATAATAGTCGGTAACATGATCTTCATGCATTGGCGTGTGGAAGAAAAATAGAGCGATGCATTTATCCTTTCAGCTGTGAGATTGTTGGAGAGCACCCAAAGCTACAAGGGTTGGTGAAGCTTGGTGACTAAATACGTACCAAATTCAAATCCGAGTCGAGTGCAAGAAGAGGGCTCAATCTATGAGTCCATATACATATAATAGTTCCATGTATAAAGATTGGTATATGGAACGTTCCTACTCACAGGAATGCTCACTGGCCATCAGATTTGCATGGGAGTTTGAAACACGTTGAATTTTCTGGGTTTTATTTGGATTAATAAAGTCATAATTGCTAAAATTTGATCTCATTAAAGGGAGATTCAAACCTCTGATCTCATTTCAGGAAAACACACCTCCATGATCTTGTTTTAGGAAGAACAAACTTTTAAGAGCAAAAGCCCCAAATTCTCCAAAAATGAGCCACACGCCATTTTCATTTGCATGGGAGAGTGAAACACTTTGGATTTTCTGGGTTTTATTTAGATTTAAAAAGCTATATTTGCAAAAATTCGGTCTCGTTAGAGAGACTCAAACTTCTAGTCTCATTCAAAACAAATACACACCTTCACAATCTCATTGGAAAGAAATCAAACTTCCAAGAGCAAAAGTCCCAAAATCTCCAGAAATGAGCCACATCATTTTCATTTTTCGTCTTTCCTAGATACATGCGGAGAAGATTCTGGACATAGTTTCCAACCGCCTTCGTCAATAGCTTCGGTAGATCCAGCTATTATATTAATATCGGCCCAACTACTACCTCAACATCCTACACAACTGTATAAAAAGAAGCCCACAACCAATACAAAATAGGCCGAAAACAAACTAAGCCCCTATTAAATGATTCGTTACGGTATAATTATCTAATATCCAAATAATGACAACTGCATATTTGCTTACGAATATATTTTTAAGACCTTCCTAAGCCGTTATTTATACATTACAAAAATATCATGCTTACATTATTTCCTTTGCTCCCAAATATTGGAATTTCTTTGGGGCAAGCAAAAGAAGAGAGAAGATAAAAACTAAGATCCACTAGAAATGATATGAGACAACGGTTCATGAAATGGAATCATAATTGAAGCCTTTGAGGAGTAGGCAATGGTAACTTGGGCATATTGGCTCATTCTCAACTATGAATTTAACTAGATTGCAGTTGTATTTTTGAGTTATATTAAGTTATGCACAGCCACTAACATCCAATTAATGACAACTACTTATTAACCTTTTTCCGAGTAAAATTTATAAAAATAGCAGTAATTTATACAAAAGAAGATTAGGAACATTCCCCTATAGTGAGACTAATTACAATTACATCATAACAAATAAAATATCTTCAAATTTCTATATGTATATTAAATATACAAATTTTTAGTTTTTTTTGGAGAATTTTTTCCACTTACTAAAATCTATTTCTTAAGTCTTTTTTATAGCTTCAAAAGTAAAGTATTCAAAACTAACAATATTTCTAAGGATCTTATGATTTCTCTCATTCCAGATTTGTGAACAAAAAAAGAGATATAATTTAAGAAGATATGTCTACGAGCTTTTCCTTTCGTATGGTTAATGAGCTAATTGTCCATTCCATGTAAGGATAAGGAGGATACTATCATGTTAAGGAAAATCTCCAGGTGCAACTAGATTGTCATTCAGAAATATCATGCTAAGAAAAAGTTGTCTTAAGATTTATCTAAAGTATTATATAAGCAACATCTTTAATTTATAGAATCTCTAAGAAAATGGAGTCTATCTATTATGACTAGTTGATTTAAGATTGCTAGCTATATTACCATGTATTGTCAAGAGAATGCATATGTAAACCATATTTTCATGTGAATTGACTCTAAGCTTTTGGAAAATGACAATTTTCCATATGGAGTTGATTGAAAATCCTCCATTTATAAGAGCCTTTCACATAAACTTATTTTCTCTCATATCATTACCCATAAATGTGGAATTGGTATTAATTATGAGATTAGTCCATTAACATCTTATATTGGTAGCCAAGTGCCACTCTTCATCTACAACCTTCACTTTCTTAAAATCTAACAATAAAGATCATTTGTTCTCCAATTTGATTAGTAATATGTCGTTTAAGAAGCAAAATCTCATCTAACAGAAATACTAGTATTTCATTTCCTATTACTTATATCATTTTCCTAAAAATATAGGCCACACCTTACTTTAGGTCCATGTGTTATTTTCCAACTATCCAAGGCTCCAACAACATTGGCTTTTGATAAGTTATGAGTTTGTTCATGATATAGATTTAAAAGCTAATAAGTTCACTTAATGAGTTGCCTGTGCTATTTTGTCACAATCCTTGCCTTTTCAAATGCTAAATCCTTTGCAATTTTATTTTCAAAAACCTAATTTTAAGTAACTTTAACATTATACATCTTAACTTTCAACTCAACCACAAGAAACTTTCCATTACTTAATTCATTTGTTGTGGTATCTTGTTAGGAATGATAAACTTGTAAATGATATCTTTCAAATATAAAAATTGTATTTTTAATTATAGGAACTATGTCTCCACATATAAGATTCTCAACACTTACAAACATGCAAACAAATTAACCTACAGTAATTAGAGAACTACCTAATGTCATGGTTTGTTCAAGACTATCAAAGCCAAGGAGACTAATTTCGTCATACTAGTTCTATTATTTTTCCCTATCTTTATATTTTTAAGTACAAGTACCCAAAGGAGGTGAGGATAAAAAAAAAATAGTCTGAAAAGGTTTATGATGAAATGGCATGTGAAACACAGTTCTTATTGGAACTAAAAGATTTGCCGAAATGCAATATGAATAAAATAAAAAAATGTACGTATTGACATGGATCATGTGACAATGCATTAAGTTGTTTTACATATATATAAATTTAGTAACACACATCCTAAATGTGAAAGTATTGTGTTTTGGTTTGGACCCAGTTGAGGTTTTGGAGCAAGAGATGTGACAACTCAAGAGATTGCATGAGCAATATGGAAAGTGGATCAATGGAGAGTTCTCAAAATATGAAAAGCAAACTAAGGGAGTGTTCTTGAAATAAAAACATAGCAATTTTGAAAAACACATGACTATTTTAGATGAGAACATTAATTCCTTGCAATATGCGTATTATATGGCAAGGGATAATTTTATTATTTATTGCATTTAAGCTAATAAAGAAGCGATCTCTACGGTAATAGCTCGAATAGAATAGTTTTAGCAAATAAAAGGCTAACAACTTGCAAGTAAAGTAATGTAAATAGATGATAGGCAGATGTGTAATTGAAACTTGCTTCCATTATATAAAGTGGATCAAAGAATGTAATAGGCAATGAATGAAATTAAACCCTCTGAACTTTTTTCTTGTTCTCTCAGAAAATAAGGAATTTTTTATTTCAAGATATCCAAAACCATGATAAATCATCAAATCCCACCATCTTCTATGCCTAACAAAGTTATGCCAAAAAAAAAAAAAATGTAACAAAGTCATTCATTTCAAATGAAGTGATCCAGTGTGACATTTGTGGTGATCATGAGATATTGAGGAAAAGGTTTAAAGAGGTAGAAAAGTAGTGTCTCTATTTTAAAATTAAGTTGCAAAAGAAAGTGAATAGTAAATCAAGGATCAAGAGGCATTGGATGTGGAATTTGGAGAGGCCAAAATGATAAGGCCATTTGTTTTGGAGAAGAGGAAAGCTAGAAAATTATTTCTAAATGAAGTTTTAAGCTCATGCCAAAGAAATGGCTTAATGCGTACGTACAAAGCTCCTATAAGCATTTAAGGAGGGATACGTATGCAGTAGCCAACATCATCTTCAGCTACACCAAGTCAATGTTGGGCTTGATACTCCTAGTTGTGGGCCATGTGCCATATGATAAACCCAACAAAAAATTCTTCTTTTATTAAACAATTTTTTTTCTTATACATGGATGTCAAACCTCAAATTTTATAGTTGGGATTCTCACTAACTCACCACCGAGTTAGCTAGCTAGCTAAGCTTTTTTTTTTTTTTAATTTGCAATTTATACATTAAATTCTTTATCATAACTAATAGTTATGGTAGACAAAGTAACTCCTAGCCGTCGTATCACCGTTCAAGTTTTCAAAGTGGGGATCATACGGTTTCAAAATATAATGTGCCACGATTTAACAAATGCCTCAATAGAAGAGTGGACATAACCTACAGATATGTTAGATGGAATAGAAGAGTGGATATAGCCACTAATGGAAAAAGATCCTATAAAGCAAGGGCCAATGAATCGTAAAGTTCTATGGCAAACGCAACCGACATGCTTTCGCTACCTTTGCCTTGGGAGGGTAACAGATGCTAGAAAACAAGTCCAAGCTTTTATGAATGAACTTAGCAGCCCATAAATGATTATGGATGTTACTCTAAAGAGAAACATCGGGTAGGTAATCCTGCGGGTTCCTCCCAATAGTATCTCTCAGCAGTTTCTCCTGCTCACAAAGATTTGATGGGGGGACATCATATACAACCATGTAAAGCTCGGCAAGTGGAGGTTTCTCGACTTTTTCTGCAACTTGAATTGCATCTAAAACCTGGTCCTTGACATTTCACTAAACAAACTGGTAAAAATATTCATGAAAGACTGCACCAATAAAGCCAGAAAAATTTGCTTGAAATTCTATCCAGTGTTTGCACTTCTCATGTTGCACAGTACGCGCATGTGCTCCTACGCATCTGCACGACACGAGCGTGCTGGTCACACACTAGATGAGTTAGCACTTTAAACTTATGCACAAAACTCTTCAATGAACTATGTTAAATCGGGTTGAATCTAGGGCTGGAACGAGTCTTTACGGGTCAGATCTAGGTTGAATAGGGCGACAAACCCTTTTGCTGTTGACAACTATTCTTCACCCTCTTCTGTCATTCCATGAAAATTTTCAACAACCACAGTACCACTAAACAATAGATCTCACCACAAAAAAAAAAAAAAAAAAAATCAAAAAATCACATTAAGCAAGACGAGAAGAAATCTGAATCGAAAGTGAAAATCAAAATCAATTCCAAAAAGAAAGCAACAAACATGGATTTGGATGGAACTGCCGAAATTGACGAAAGTGCCTACCAAATTTCGAATAGATCCAAGAAATCTCTTCCTTAATCTCTAACGAAACTAGTAGCAGCAATTCATAGAAAGAATCGAAGAAAAAATTTCAGAGAAACAAGAAGAAGTAGGATTCAACCTACTCCGATATTATGATAAAATTTATATATGAAAGACCGAAAATGCTAGATTGATTGCAACGAAAGTACTAGCACAAAGATTAAATGCATAGATTAATGCCAAAAACCCTAGTTGATTGCTAATCAAGGAACAATTCATTTAAATACCATTATCAACTTGAGTCCTCAATGTTGAAATTTAAGCCCAAGCCCTCCACAGTCTTGGTTTCAATTCTATAATCACTATAGTCCACCTTTGTTTCACGGCCAACGCTCATGGTGGCTTTTCTTCCCAAATATGGATAATTAATTCTACAAGTCATACCCCACGGGGTCCGAGTATGAAATTTGGGATTGGCTTTCATACTATTTATTATGATCGGAGTTCCAATCAGTCACACAAATTTACAAACACATCATATTATTAAGATTAATCCAACATGAACACAACTACTATAATCAAAGAGAAGTTAGACCACTACTTAATTATTCCCTACTTGCACTACAAGACAATGATAACTAGATTAATGACTACCACTAAGACTAAAAAAGCTATAGAAAAGGTATTGCTGTTTTTTGGATTTCTAGATGCCTTCTCCTAATGCAAAGTCCTCCTTCTATTGCCTTCCAACTCGCTACCCTTGGTTATTTACTTAGGCTTTCTTACTGAGTCACGTGAATTAATAGCATCGGGGACCCAAGAGCCACTATCAAGCTTTGGGTCAATCCTTTTATTGGGGACAATCACCAAAGGAAGGGAGGCGACGGTGAGTGCAAACGCTTTTTTCCCACCGTGGACGATCGCCGAAAGATCTTTAGCAAACAATTTTTGTCATACCAATAGAACCCTTTTTTGTTTTCGGTTTCCCTTTTTTAGCTATTAGAATTTCTTTTTATTTTTGGATTAGTTAATAGCCACCTCACGTTGCATAGCATCAGCAAGTTTCAGATCTTTGTATCAATTGATGTTTCCTAGAAAAGGGAGCGAAATTTGTATAATATCTTCCAACATCACGTGATGTTGTAACCCCACTTGAAGGTATTCAATGTCCATTAACAAGGTCCACACATCTTTTTATCCAAACAATTATTTTAGTCCTTGTGTCGAGAACTGGACCACACATTAGCTGGCTAGTCTATTTATACATATTACTTATATCACTTCACATGCTATTTTTTGGGTTTGAAGGGTGTCAAATTAGATATTAACATTCTCTTTCAACGGATAAGGTCAAATTTCATGTACATCACAAGACCTTACAAATACTAAAGTATTTATAAAGCCTATGCAGTTGAATTTTTTTCATATAAATTCAAAATAAACCAGAATTCTTATATTTTAATTAATACTTTAGAAACATTTTCTTAAAAAGCTTTCTTAATCAAAAGTTGACTCAAGAGTTATAAGATCTTTCTTTTATATTTAAAAGATTTTCAAATAATATTTAAGTAATGAGAGATTTTGTCAAATCCTTCTTCACATGCCCTATTAGTTTAAGCTTAGGAAAATATTTCCTATAGGGTTTTTTTAATGAAGATGTACAACACTTAAACTTGAACTTTAATTCTATCTATGTAAGATCAATACTACCCACATGTTGGCTTCTCACATAATAAGTAGGTAAAATAAAACTTTATCATACCATTCTTAATATACATGTCCATCGTTGGTTGACTCAATTCCTCAAAACATAAACTAACAAGAGGATTGATTTACAAAGTTACTTAATATTCTAAGGAGTGAAAATTTATCAAAATACTTCTCTATATTATCCTTACTTATGACCACCGACAAATTTATTTATATCACATGTAAACTTGAACTGAAGACAAGAATCAAAAGTAGCCTAAAGGCTAAGACAAACAAACAATTACATTTTCAACAATCACAAGATAATAAGAAAAGGTAGTAGCTGCTGACAACCAACAAGAGCAATACCAAAAGACGACTACAACTCACATCCATGACTCCTCATCCTACATGGGCACATTCAAGATCGCCTTTGTGAATAAAGTTTCTTCATCAAATATCTCTTCTAGTTACCCTGACCTTCAGACCATCTTTCATATGAAGTATAATAGAGAGGCTTGGCGAAACTGTATGACCCTTAACAACTTGAACATGATAACGCCGAAGGATGGAGGCTGCAACCATTTTCATTTGAGTAAAACTGATATCCTTACCTACACAAGTCCTGGGACCAGCGTTAAATGCTGTGAATTTGTAAGATGGCACGTGCATAATCCTTCCTCTCTCCGAAATCCATCTCTCCGGCTTGAAGTCTAAGCAATCACTGCCCCATATGCTTTCCATCCATCCCATCGCGTATAGGGAGTAAAATAGTTTCGTTCTTGGCCTGATATTATGTCCAGTAGGAAGAACATCGGATTGAACTGCATACTTATTTTGGAAAGGTACAGGTGGGAAAAGCCCCAAGGACTCGCATAGGGCTGCATGGAGATAAACTGACTTATCGAGCTCCATATCCCACTTAATCTTGTTTTCAACCACCAAATTCTCTTTAATCTCTTCTAGAATCTTAGCTTCCACTAATGGATGTGTTGCAACAAGCCATAGAAACCAGGTGAGGCCAGCAATTATGGTATCCCTTCCTGCCACATGAGATTAAATGCTGTGTCCCTTAAAAACTTGTTTGATTTTGTGATATCACCCATTTCTTCTCCAACTGTCTTTATATAAGCCGTCAGTAAGTTGAAATTTGCTTTATCTGATTCCTGGGCTGTCTTGGGCCAGTTCCTCAATCCTGGATGAGATGCATTCGTACAAAAATTGGTCAACAACTTTTAGAGCTTCCGTTAGCTTCTTCTCGTGTCCGATTTGAAGCCATCTTTGCAACTTCCAGATCCCTGCTGGCATGATTTGGCGGCGAAACATGCTCTCCGCTATCCGATTAAAGGCCTTTTCATACGCAACGTTCGGGAATTCAATTGAGAGGCATTTGGCATCGAAACCTAGAACCATCAAGCAAATGTTATCGAAAGTGAACCGCTGAAAAACATCTTGTAAATCTACCTCGATTCCTAGACTTGAGACGCCATCAAAAACTGGAATGAGGCCCTTTTCCACCTTTTCCTTCACAACTTTCATTAGGAACAACTCAAAGGTGTTGTTCTTTATCAATAAATGAATTAGCCTCCTCTGGCATTTCCACGATTCAGAATCAGCATTGAAAATCCCATCTCCCATTGGCTCAAAACTCTCGTGGAACTCAGGCCCTTTCTCGTAGTTGGAGAAGTTTCTGCTCATGATGTGGTGGATGTTCTTTGGGTCAATGGTGGCCTCGAAGTCCATATTAGTGAACCAAGGGCCTTTAAACGAGAAAGTACCCCCATATTGAAGGAGAACTTCTGTCCGAACTCATGGATTTTCGATGCATTTCGAATAAGCGCCCGCAGGATCCCGACAATTGGCCAATTTACGACTAGAGATTTGCTGTTCCAGCTCCTACGCCAAAGAACGAAGAAGCACAAAAATGCTACGAGTATCGGTACGTACTCAAGCATGGCCACTGGAGCTGGATGGAGTAGTGTGTTTTTCTGAGGATTGTGCCAAATTCTTCTAGATTCAGATCTGCTCTTGTCTTCGTGGGACTTCTCTACAGCAATAGCTCTTTAGTAGGGCTCGCTGTGCAATAGCTTTAGGGGTCCATGCTGATGCCGCCAAAGGACTTGGTTAGGAAAAGTAGTTGCGCGAGGTTATCAATAGTAACTAATCTCTCTCCATATCTGCGGTCCTCATGCTTTTTGTGGCATGTATACAGTCCCCAAGGTGGATGACTTTTGTGGGCATGTGCGGAACGTGCGTGTAGTGTATGGTGTAGTGTATGGTGTAGTGTATGGACTACTCTCTTGGCTATGGTGTAGTGTATCGCTAGGGGACTACTCTCTTGGCTGTGGTGTGATGGATCGATGTTAACGATGATAAGAAAATGTAGTTGCAGGAGTTTATCAGTAGAGGCAACTCTCTTGAGTGGCAATCATGTTTAACCAAATTATAAGGTACAACAGTATGCATCTATCTTCAATCAAGACTCCATTCAAAATAGAGTATGAGTCCACTTATTTACTGCTGGAAAGTTAAGGAAGAAGATAAATTATGAGAAATTATTTTCTAATAGCATGTTGAAAATTTAACATAAGAACTAGTTTGAATATGATTTATTATTTTATAATTTATTATGTTGAACATTTAAAAAATTACATTTTCTAACGTAATTTTAATATATTTTATATGATTGGTAATCGTAGCAAACAAAATGCTTAAGAGAAAACTAGAAAGAGCACTATATTTTGGCTTTTATTCTTTCCGTTCACACATACTTATAGTGTTCAACTAATTAATTACATGTTTTTAAAAGAAAATAAAATAATAGCCTGTAACACGATCTTCGTGCATTGGCGTGTGGAAGCAAAGTAGAGCGATGCATTTATCGTTTCAGCTGGTGTTGGAGAGCACCCAAAGCTACAAGGGTTGGTGAAGCTTGGTGACTGGATACGTGCCAAATTCAAATCCGAGTCTAGTGCAAGAAGAGGGCTCAATCTATGAGTCCATATATATGTACTTTTTAGCATTAAATAGTAGTTCCATGCACAAAAGGTTGGTATATGGAACGTTCCTACTCACAGGAATGCTCACTGTCCATCGGATTTGCATGGGAGTTTCAAAACACTTAAGAATTTTCTGGGTTTCATTTGGATTAATAAAGTCATAATTATAAAATTTTGATCTCATTAAAAGGAGATTCAAACCTCTGATCTCATTCCAGAGAAACAAACACCTCCACAAGCTCGTTTGAGGGAGAACAAACTTTTAAGAGCAAAAGCCCAAATTCTCCAGAAATGAGCCACGTCAATTTCATTTTTCGCTGTCCCTAAATACATGCGAGAATATTCAGGACATAGTTTCGAAGCGCCGCCATTTAGTCGATAGCTTCTCTAGATCCAACTATTACATCAAAATCGGCCCAACTACTACCTTAGCAGCTCACAAAACTGTATAAAAAGAAGCCCACAACCAACACAAAATAGGCCTAAAACATACTAAGCCCCTATTAAATGATTCGTTACGGTATAATTATCTAATATCCAAATAATGGCAACTGCATATTTGCTTACGAATAAATTTTTAACACCTCCCGAAGCCGTTATTTATACATTACAAAATGATCATGCTTATATTATTTCCTCTACTCCCAAATATTGGAATTTCATTGGGGGCAAGCAAAAGAAGGGAAAAGATAAGAAGTAAGATACACTAGAAATAAGCTGGGATAACAGCTCATGAAAGGGAATCATAATTGAACTCACCATGGAGAAACAATGGTAACTTGGGCATATTGGCTCATTCTCAACTATGAATTTAACTAGATTGCAGAAGTATTTTTTAGTTATATTAAGTTATGCACAATCACTAACATCCAATTAATGGTAGCTACTTATTAACCATTTTTTCCAAGTAAAATTTATAAAAAATAGTAGTAATTTATGTAAGATAAGATTACGAACATTCCCTCATAGTGAGACTAATTACAATACTACATCAAAACAAATATAATATCTTCAAATTCTAAATACATTAAATATACAAAAATTTTAGTTGTTTGGAATTTTTTCCACTTACTAAAATCTATTTCTTAAGTCTTTTTTTATAGCTTCAAAAGTAATGTATTCAAAACTAACAATATTTCTAAGGATCTTATTAATTCTCTCATTCCAAATAGGTGAACAAAAAAGAGATATAATTTAAGAATATATGTCTTAAAGCTTTTCCTTTAGTATGGTTAATGAGGTAGATGTCCCTTCTAGGTAAGGATATGGAGGATAATACCATGTTAAGGAAAATCTCTAGGTGCAACTAGATTGTCATTGAGAAATATCATGCTAAGAAGAGGTGGTCTTAAGATTTATCTAAAGTATTATATAAGCAGCATCTTTAATTTGTAGAATCTCTAGGAAAATGGAGCCTATATACTATGACTAGTTGATTTAAGATTGCCAACTATATTACCATTTATTGTCAAGAGAATGCACACTTAAACCATATTTTCATGTGAATTGACTCTAAGCTTTTGGAAAATGACAATTTTCCATATGGAGTTGATTGAAAATCTTCCATTTATAAGAGCCTTTGACGTAAACTTATTCTTTCTCATATCATTACCCATAAATGTGGAATTGGTATTAATTATGAGATTAGTCCATTAACATCTTATATTGGTAGGCAAGTGTCATTCTTCATTTTTTGCTGCAACCTTCACTTTCCTTCACTTTCTTAAAATTCTAGCAATAAAGATCATTTGTTCTCCAATTTGATTAGTAATAGGTCATTTAAGAAGCAAAAACTCATTTAACAGAAATACTAATATTTCATTTCCTATTACTTATATCATTTTCCTAAAAATATAGGTCAAACCTTACTCTAGGTCCATGTGTTATTTTCCAATTGTCCAAGGCTTCAAGAACATTGGCTTTTGATAAGTTATGAGTTTGTTCATGATATATATATTCAAAAGCTAATAAGTTCACTTAATGAGTTGTTTGTGCTATTTTGTCACAATCCTTTCTTTTTCAAATGCCAACTCCTTTGCAATTTTACTTTTAAAAACCTAATTTTAAGTAACTTTAATACTATACATCTTAACTTTCAGCTCAACCACAAGAAACTTTCCATCACTTAATTCATTTGTTGTGGTCTCTTGTTAGGAATGATAAACTTGTAAATGACATCTTTCAAATATAGAAATTATATTTTTAATTATAGTAACTATGTCTCCACATATAAGATTCTCAACACTTACAAAACATGCAAACAAATTAACCTGTAGTAATTAGAGAACTGTCTAATGTCATGGTTTGTTCGGGACTATCAAAGCCAAGGATACCGATTTCATCATATTGGTTAGTCACAGATGGCTACTAGAATTTTTGAATGCCTAGTATCAATTTATTTTGCCCTATCTTTATATTTTTAAGTACAAAGTACCCGAAGGAGGTGAAGATCAAAAAATAGTCAAAAAAAGGTTTATGATGAAATGGCATGTAAAAGACAACTCTTATTGGAACTAAAGGCTTTGCTGAAATGCAATATGAATAAATAAATAAATAATGTACGTATTGACATGGATCAGGTGACAATGCGTTCAGTTGTTTTACATGTATATAAATTTAGTAACACACATCTTAAATGTGAAAGTATTTTGTTTTGGTTTGGACCAAGGTGAGGTTTTGGAGCAAGAAATATGGTAACTTAAGAGATTGCATGACCAATATGGAAAAGTGGATCAATGGAGAGTTCTCAAAATATGGAAAGCAAACTAAAGGGAGCATTCTTGAAATAAAAGCATGACAATTTTGGAGAACACTTCACTATTTTAGATGAGAACATTCATTCCTTGTAATAAGTATATTATATGGCAAGGGATAATTTTATTATTTATTGTGTTTAAGCTAATAAAGAAGCAATCTCTACGTTAATAGCTGGAATAGAATAGTTTTAGCAAATAAAAGTTAACCAACTTGCAAGTAAAGTAATGTGTAATTGAAACTTGCCTCCATTATAGAAAGTGGACCAAAGAATGGAATAGGCAATGAATGAAATGAAACCCTTTGAACTCTTTTCTTGTTCTCCCATAAAATAAGAAAGTTTTGATTTCATGATATCCAAAACCATGATAAATCATCAAATCCCACCATCTTCTATGCCTAACAAAGTTATGCAAAAACAAATATCTAACAAAGTTATTCCCTTTAGATGAAGTGATCAAGTGTGACATTTATGGTGATCATGAGATATTAAGGAAAAGATTTGAAGAAGTAAGAAAGTAGTGTCTCTATTTTTGAACTAAGTTGTAGAAGAAAGTGAATAGTAAATCAAGGGTCAAGAAAGGCACTGGATGTGGAATTTAGAGAGGCCAAAATGATAAGGCCATTTGTTTTGAGAAGAGGAAAGCTATAAAATTATTTCTAAATGAATTTTTAAGTTCATGCCAAACAAATGGTTTCATTCATACCTATAAAGCTCCTAGAAGCATTTAACGAGTGATACATATTTAGCAGTCAACATCATCTTAAGCTACGCCAAGTCAATCTTGGGCTTGACACTCTTAGTTGTGGGCCCATGCGCTCTATGATAGACCCAACAAAAAAAAATTCCTCTTTTATTAAACAAATTGGTCAAAATATCCATAAGAGATTGCACCAATCAAGCCAGAAAATTTTGCTTGAAATTCTATCCAGTGTGTACACCTCTCGTATTGCACAGTACACGCATGTGCTCCTACGCATCTGCAAGACGAGCGTGGTGGTCACACACTAGATGAGTTAGCACTTTAAACTTATGCACAAAACTCTTTAATGAACAATATTAAATCGGGTTGAATCAAGGGCTGGAACGAGTCTTTACGGGTCAGATCTAGGTTGAATAGGGCGACAAACCCTTTTGCTGTTGACAACTATTCTTCACCCTCTCTGTCATTCCATGAAATTTTCAACAACCACAGTACCACTAAACAATAGATCTCACCACAAAAAAAAATCAAAAAATCACATTAAGCAAGACGAGAAGAAATCTGAATCGAAAGTGAAAATCAAAATCAATTCCAAAAAGAAAGCAACAAACATAGATTTGGATGGAACTGCCGAAATTGACGAAAGTGCCTACCAAATTTCGAATTAATCCAAGAAATCGCATCCTTAAACTCTAACGAAACTAGTAGCAATTAGATTGATTGCAACCAAAGTACTAGCACAAAGATTGAATGCATAGATTGATGCCAAAAACCCTAGATTTGATTGCCAATCAAGGATCAATTCATTTGAATACCACTATCAACTTGAGTTACCAATGTTGGAGTTTAGGCCCAAGCGCTCCACAATCTTGGTTCCAATTCTACAATCACTATAGTCAACCTTTGTTTCACGGCTAACGCTCATGGTGGCTTGTCTTCCCAAATATGGAGAATTAATTCCACAAATCATACCCCATGGGGATCGAGTATGAAACTTGGGATTGGCTTTCATATTATTTATTATGATTAGAGTTCCAATTGTCACACAAATTTACAAACACACCATTTTATTAAGATTAATCCAATATGAACACAACTACTATAATCAAAAGAAATTAGACCACTAAATTATTCCCTACTTGCACTACAAGACAATGATAACTAGAATAATGACTACCACTAGGACTAAGAAAGTTATAGGAAAGGGATTGCTGTTTTTTGGATGTCTAGATGCCTTCTCCTAATGCAAAGTCCTTCTATTCCTTCCAACTTGCTACCCTTGGTTATTTATTTAGGCTTTCTTATTGAGTCGTGTGAATTGGACTGGTAATAGTATCGGGGACCCAGAGCCACTATCAAGCTTTGGGTCAATGCTCTTGGTGGGGACAATCACCAAAGGAAGGGAGGCGATGGTGAGAGCAATCGCTTTTTTCCCACCGTGGACGATCGCCGAAAGATTTTTAGCAAACAATTTTTGTCATACCAGTATAACCCTTTTTTGTTTTCGGTTTCCTTATTTAGCTATTAGAATTTATTTTTATTTTGAGATTAATTAATGGCCACCCCACGTTGCAAAGAAGCAGCAAGTTTCAGATCTTTGCATCAATTAATGTTTCCTTAAAAGGGAGTGAAATTTGTGTAATATCTTCCAACATCACGTGATATTAACCACACCAGAAGATATTCAATGTCCATTAACAAGGTCCACACATCTTTTTAACCAAACAATTATTATAGACCTTGTGCCGAGACCTGGACCACACATTAGCTAGCGAGTCTATTTATACATGTTACCTATATCATTTCACATGCTCTTTTTTGGGTTTGAAAGGGGTCAAATTAGAAATTAACATTCTCTTTTAAAGGATGAGGAAAAGTTTCATGTACATCACAAGACCTTACAAATACTAATGCATTTATAAAAGCTATGCATTTGAATTTTTCTTCATATAAATTCTAAATGAACCAAAATTCTTGGATTTTAACTAATATTTTAGAAACATTTTGTTAGAAAGCTTTCTTAATCAAAAGTCAATTCAAGAATTAAAAAACCTCTTTCATATTTAAAGGACTTTCAAGTAATATTTAAGTAACAAGAGATTTTTTCAAATCATTCTTTACATGCTCCATCAGTTTAAGCTTGGGAAAATACTTTTTATAGAGATCTTGATTCATAACCGAAGATGTGCAGCAGTTAAACTTGAACTTTAATTCTATCTTAGAAAGATCAATACTACCCAGATGTTGGCTTCTCAAATAATAAGTAAAGTAAAATTTTATTAGATCATTCTTAACATATATGTCCTTGATTGGTTGACTCAATTCCTCAAAACATAAACTAACAAGAGGATTGATTTACAAAGTTACTTAAACATTATAAGGAGCATAAATTTATCAAAACACTTCTCTATATTATCCTTACTTATGACCACCACAAATTTATTTGTATCACATGTAAACTTGAACTGAAGACAACAAATCAAAAGTAGCCAAAAGCCTAAAACAAACAAACAATTACAAAATCAACAGTCACAAGATAATACGAAAAGGTAGTAGCTGCTGACAACCAACAATATCAACACCAAAAGACCGGGATTGACAACTAGAACTCGCATCCATGACTATTCATCCTACATGGGCACATTCAAGATCACCTTTATGAAGGAACCCTCTTCATCAAATATCTCTTCTGGAGAACCTAACCTTCAAACCATGTTTCATATGAAGTATAATAGAGAGGCTTGGCAAAACGGTATGACCCTCAACAACTTGAACACGATAACGCCAAAGGATGGAGGCTGCAACCATTTTCATTTGAGTAAAACTGATATCCTTACCTAAACAAGTCCTGGGACCAGCGTTAAATGCTGTGAATTTGTAAGATGGCACGTGCACGATCCTTCCTCGCTCCGAAATCCATCTCTCTGGCTTGAAGTCTAAGCAATCACTGCCCCATATGCTTTCCATCCTTCCCATGGAGTATAGGAGGTAAAATATTTTCGTTCTAGGCCTAATATGATGTCCAGTAGGAAGAACATCAGATTCAACGGCATATTTATTTTGGAAAGGTACAGGTGGGAAAAGCCGCAAGGACTCGCATAGGGCTGCGTGGAGATAAACTAACTTATCGAGCTCCATATCCAACTTAATATTGTTATCAACCACCAAATTCTCTTTGATCTCTTCTAAAATCTTATCTTCCACTAACGGATGTGTTGCAACAAGCCATAGAAACCAGGTGAGGCCAGCACTTATGGTATCCCTTCCTGCCACCATGAGATTAAATGCTGTGTCCCTTAAAAACTTGTTTGATTTTGTGATATCGCCCATTTCTTCTCCAACTGTCTTTATATAAGCTGTCAGTAAGTTGAAGATTGCTTTATCTGACCCTTGGGCTCTGTCTTGGGCCAGTTCTTCAATCCTGGATGAGATGCATTCGTACAAAAATTGGTCAACGGCTTTTCGAGCATCCGTTAGCTTCTTCTCGTCTCCAATTTGAAGCCATCTTTGCAACTTCCAAATCCTTGCTGGCATGATTTGGCGGCGAAACATGCTCTCCGCTATCTGATTAAAGGCCTTTTCATACGCAACGTTCGGGAATTCAATTGAGAGGCATTTGGCATCAAAACCTAAAACCATCAAGCAAATGTTATCGAAAGTGAACCGCTGAAAAACATCTTGTAAATCTACCTCGATTCCTAGACTTGAGACTCGATCAAAAACTGGAATGAGGCCCTTTTCCACCTTTTCCTTCACAGATCTCATTAAGAACAACTCAAACATGTTGTTCTTTATCAACGAATGAATTAGCTTCCTCTGGCGATTCCATGATTCAGAATCAGCATTGAAAATCCCGTCTCCCATTGGCTCAAAACTCTCGTGGAACTCGGGCCCTTTCTCGTAGTTGAAAAAGTTTCTGCTCATGATGTGGTGGATGTTCATGGGATTAATGGTGATCTCGAAGTCCATATTAGTGAACCAAGGGCCTTTAAACGAGAAAGTGCCCTCATATTCAAGGAGAAGTTGTGTTGCGAACTCATGGATATTCGATGCATTTCGAACAAGCGCCGGAAGCATCCCCACAATTGGCCAATTTACGACTAGAGATTTGCTGTACCAGCTCCGAAGCCAAAGAACAAAGAAGCACAAAAATGCTACAGATATCGGTACGTACTCGAGCATGGCCACTGGAGCTCGATGGAGTAGTGTGTTTTTCTGAGGATCGTGCCTATTCTTCTAGGTTCAGATATGCTCCCATCTCCGTCTGACTACTCTTCAGCAAGTAGCTCTTTAGTAGCGATGGCTGCGTAATGGCTTGAGGGGTCCACGCTGCTGCCGCCAAAAATCTTAGTTGGGAAGCCTAGTTGCACGAGTTTATCAAGTAGTGACTTCACATTTGCGGTCCCAGTCCCCATGCCTTGCCGGGACAAGTGTGCGGTCCCGTCGACGACTTTTGTGCATAGGTGATGGGTCGGTGCTAACGATGATCTGAAAATATAGTTGCGGGAGTTTGTCAGTACGGACTACCCTATTGGCTATGGTGTGATGGATCGGTGTTAATGACACGATAAGATGAGGTAGTTAAAAGGACTTTGTCAGTAGAGACCACTCTCTGGAGTGACAATTACATTTAGTCAAATTATAAGCTACAGTAATCTATGCATCCATCTTCAGAGGAGAGTATGAGTCCATTTACTTCTTGCTAGAGAGTTGAAAAGGAAAGATAAATTATAAGAATCTTGAGCGACAGTTCTATCAATTGTGGGTTTAAGTTCTATTTCCTTCTTTAAGTGTATGCAAAAAAAAAAAAAATTATAAAAAATTATTTTCTAACAAAATGTTGAAAAATTAATATAAGGGACTGTATGAATATTTTTCATAATTTTATAATTTTATAATTTATTATGTTGAACACTAAAAAAAATTACGTTTTCTAATGTAATCTCTTTTTATTTTACATGATTGGTGATCAAAGCAAACTAAAGGCTTGAGAGAAAACTAAAAAGGGCATTATATTTTGGCTTTTATTCTTTACAATTACACATTTTTTCAACATTAAATAATAGTTCTTCTATATAGAAAGGTAGGTATAATTCTCTAATACTTAAATAATGATGACTATATATTTGCTTCCAAATATATTTTTAAACACTTCCATTAGTTGGTATTTATAGATTACAAAAATATCAAGCTTACATTATTTTCTCTACTTCCATTGAAGAAATATTGGTATTTTATATGGACGAGCAAAAAACAAGAAAAAGATAAGAAGACCCACTAGAAACGATCTAAAACAACGGCTCATTAAAAGTAACTTAGGCATATGGGCCCATTCTCAACTATGAACACGTTACTCTATCTTAAAATACTGGGCATGAAAGTTCATTTTGAGCCTAGAGGCTCGATAGGAATTTTTGAGTTTTTCAAATACACTGAGTCCGTACTAGGCATGCAGTTAGTGGGCCTCTTTTGGGGTTTGTAGGCATTTTTTTTAGTGTTTTGGGTCTGTTGATTCTAAGTTTTTGGTCTGGGCCTCTTCTGCTGTCTCAGGCTTTTTCTTTTATACCCTTCGGCCTTTTCTTTTAACACCTCTTTTTTTTTTAATTTAAAAATAATAATTTATATTAATAATACAAGTTAACTTGATTGTCAGACTTACTAAAATGATACATAGGTCAAATCATAACACTTTCTGTTTCCTTCGTAACATAAACTCAACAAGTGAATAAAATATATCATTAAAATAAAAACATAATAAAGTAGCATATACGCATAGTCATTAACGATAAAAAAAAATTACACGCGTGGTCGAATATCCCCTTTCTGTTTCCTTGGGTATTTTATGTTTTGTCAATATTGCTTTTCTGCTATCAGTTTCCCTTCTACTTCTTTGAGCTTCTTTTTCTCACTTGGGCTACCCCGCCCAGTACATCAGGCCTTTTTTTCAAATCACTACTTTTCGATTAGGCCCATTTATTTGGACTTAACTAAGCTTCAGCAGCAACTTTTGGACAGGACTGAAATAAAAATTTCTATATTTGTTCCAATTCTTCTAGACAAGGTTGGATCCGCAGGTCACACCAAAGGTCTAGGCAACGCCATATCTTGGGTGACTCTTAATTCCATGTTGGGCCATGCTTGCTTCCTCGGCGGGCCACAGCCCTTCGGCGAATCGAATCTGACCTCTTTTGGTCATATAACTCTGGGCGAGACTTAATTCTTCGCCATGCTCGCTTTCATGCGGGCTACATCTCTTCTGGATGGAGCCCATCACTTCTTGGCAGAGCCAACCACTTCTTGACAAATCTCTGTGTTATCATGCCGTTTACGTTGCAATGGTGATGTCGTCTTGTGTTAGGATCCAAGTCCTAATCAATCAATGCAATTAAGAACACATGAATCCTTGAAAAATCAGCATAAAGTCCTTTATATTATTAAACTCAATCACAATCCAAATACGACCAAATCCACAATATGACCGAGAGTGAATAAAGAACTACGAAAAGTTTAGAGACTATTAGTGACATGTTTTGAAGGTTTACCATGATAGTTTCTAAACTTAAGTTACTAGGTAAGACTTACACAAATGAAGAGTTAGTTAGAAAGATGTTAGTCTCTTTACCCGAGAGTTGGGATCCAAAGAAAATGGTCATAGAAGAAGCACATTACCTGGAAGTTCTATCTTTAAATGATTTCTTAGGTTTATTAAAAACTTATGAGAAGAGAGAAAGAAAAAGAGTCTAGAAGACTATTAGCTTTAAAAGCCAAAGGTTACCGAAAATGAGAGTGAGGGTTTAGATTTGGATAATGATGAGTTTGTCATGCTAGTTAGGAAAATGAGAAGGTTGTATAGGAAAGATAAGAGAAAAGTAGGAGAACATAGTTTAAAAAAGAAAGACAGAAAGGAAATGATAATTTAGGAATATATGTCCTATGAATGTGAGAAACTAGATCACATGGGGAGAAATTGCCCCAGCTTGAGGAAGAATGACACAAGTTAGCACAAAAATGCAATGATGGTAGCATGGGATGAAGAACATTCACCATCTAAAGAAGAAGAGCAACATGAAGTAGCTAACATTTGCTTCACAGCCTACACCATGGTAGATGAGAGGTTCAATGATCCGTTCATGAAAAAGAAAAAAATAAACAAAGCTACTAAATAAATTATGCCTCCCGTTCACAACAAGGATACAAGAAGAAGAAGATGATGAGGTTAGTTCTTCTACTGATGAAAATACCATTTGGGATGATATACATGATGTTAACAAGAGATTGTTTGAATATGCAAAAGAAATTAATAACAAATGCAAATTATTGAGAAAGGAATTTGATTTTGATTATATCTGCAAAATGTAGCATAAATCATAATTAGAAGGCTTGAAGATAAGATTAGAGAGCTTGAAAGAGAATGTTACGTGCATCATTTAGGAAGCGCATAACAGGCCTTTCATGGGGTTGATTCACACTCATTTGGGGCAGCTTGTGAGAGGTTAACGGAGGATTTTGCATCATTAAAGGGACACAAAGACCTTTTGTATCATCAAAGGGATACAACACCTTAGTTTTCATAAGCGAAAACAAGACCTATGATTCCAGGTTTTACAAAAGTTGCTTCCTACCTTCCCATGGTTAGCTCTTATAAGAGCTTCCTTGTCCTTCTACAGCAGCACAGCATCAGCAAGAATGGTTTTTCCCCTTAACCCGTTACAGATGCAACATGCTTTTCCCTATACCCTGTTACAGCCGTCTCAAGCCTAGGATCTAAGGCTAGTAAGGAAGCCAACAATATGAAAATCCGTCTTAATTCTTTTACATAACAGAGAAGTTGAAAATGGAAATAAAACACGTACATTTTCTTACCTAGATGAAAAGGATGATGCTATGCAAGAACAAAATAATTCTTTGAATGAAAATCATTCCACATGGAATCCGGAAAAGATAAACTTGAATGCCAACTAAAGAACTCAATTTTAGTGGTAGAAAAGTATAAAAGAAATGAAGAAAAAAAAATAAATTAGTTGTTTATGAAAATTTGAGCATGAAACATGAAATCAAATAGCTAAAAGAAAGAATTTTTTTTCTTGAAAACAAATCTAAAACTAATGATAGCATGTTTACTTATTCTAATTTGGATGAAAAGCATGAACATTTAAAAATGAAATTGATTTTTTGACTAAAAAGCTGTCAAATATTGAATGCATGAGAAAAGAACTTGAAAAAAAACCAGAAAGTTCAACATGTTTCTTAAACAAGTTTGCAAATGGGAGTGCTATTTTTGAAAAGATTTTACAACCACAAAGAGGCATTGCCTTGATTGATTTGATGATTATTGAATTTATTTCTGCATAATCACCATCTTTTGTTTAAGCCTTATGTTGATTGATTGCTAGAAACAAAACCCTAATTTAGAAATTGAGATTTTTGGACTAAAGTATATCCTCTTATTCTATTATGTTGTTTTTGTAGTTATAATGAAAACTTGTCAAGAGGCCAAGCAAAAGTCAGAAATATTTTTGTTTTATTAAATCAAAAGTGTGTAGAGTCGTGTGGCTGGTTTATCTTGTACAATTGTTTAATTGTGTATGTGCGTAAATCCTTGTGTGGCTTGAGAAATTGTGTAGTTGTCCAAGACTATGTGTTTCTTGTTGTTGTAGGTGGCTTGTTGTTAAATTGGAATCGTATTGTTGTAATCTTTATTTCATGAATAAAGATTTGGTGTACTGAATTGGAGACTATGACTCAAATTTAAGTAAAGAGTTTTCCTTGTTAGTTGGTAAAAAGGAGTATACATTGGGCTAACCACCTAAACAATTTTTGTGTGTTGCCATTTGTTCTATTTTAATTTTTTAAGCCTCAAAAGGAAAAGAAAAATATTAACCCAATTCAATTCCCCTTTCTTGGATTAAATCCATATCCAACATAAAGATCATCTTAAAGAGATATTGATTTTGTCATTTTCTATTGCAATCATTTTCCATGAAACCAACGGACTAGCCCAAGGCTCCAATAACATTGGCTTTTGATAAGCAGTTTGTGCATGATAACCATATAGAGTTAGAAGTTAGTAAGTTTTGCATGTGAGTCGTTTGTGCAATTTTGCTAAAATCCTTACTGTTCAGATGCCGAGTTCCTTTCAGTTTTACTTACAAAAACTTGGTTCCAAGTAACTTTAACGCTATGTATCTTTAACTCTAAACTTAACCACATGAAACTTTTATTACTTGATCCATTTGCATTAATATTTACTAAGAATGATGAGCTTATAAATCATATCCTTCACGTAAAAAAATCATTTCTCTAAATATATCTTTAAATATAGAAATTATATCAACATATATGATTTTCAACACTTTTGGAGATGCAAACGGATAGACCGAGAGTGAGAGAACTGCCTAACACAAACACACACTACAAACTCAATGATCACGATAGTAAGAGCTGCTTTTTAAGAAAAAATGACGCCGTTTGAGTTAAGTGTTGCATGCACTAGGTTCTTAAAATAATGTCTTAAGCACAAAAACATATAATGCAATCTTAAATATATGTGCAATAATATATATATGAATCAGACAACAAACAACAATTCTAATCAAAGATTCCTTTAGCACTTGAAATGTTTTGAGAGTTGCCACAATGCTAGAATCAAAATTTAAATATTTCTTTTCAAAATGCTTCTACCGGTGAACTATAAATATGAAAGAAAACCTACAGGTCAAAAACTTAGCACCAATGTTATAAATACAAGTCAAGCTTATCAATTTGGCATCAAGAATATGTTTATAAGTGCTAGGTAGAAAACCCCCAATTTCCGAAAGCTAGGGTTTCCGAAACAAAGCCCTCAAATGGTCTTAGCTATATGAATTCAAATAACCATATAAGACCCAAATAGATGCACCAAAATAGCCTCAAATTTCACCCTAAGATGCAACGTTATCATTCAACCATATAATAAGGAATAAAAATACTCACAAATTTTAACTCGTGGCATTAGTATAATATTTAAAACCAAAGATTATATTAGAAAAATGTCATTATTATTTTTCTTTTTGGCAATCTTTCATAACATGAAAACATAATTTTAAACATTTTCTTTATGTCATCATCAAAATAAACAAGGAAGATCATATTCGTAATAGACACTTCAATTTCTAATTAGTCTGAAGACACAAACAAAACCCCAGAAATTTCCCGGCAAGTTCTAAGACAACTAGAAACACATTATTATAGTTTTAGCCCGAGAAAAAACAAGAAGGGAAATCAAGCCACAAAAAGTTGGATTTGTAGACTTAATTGCTTATGCTCATAGTGCAATCAAAGAGATTGATAGAAAAGAGGAATTAGATTCATTTTCAAGAAGTTGTAGAAAGTCTAGAATATACTCAATGGATAGCAACCATGAATGAAGAAATTGAATCCTTTTCTAAGAAAAAGAACTTCGGAGTTGCTAGAGCGTCCTAAGGATAAAAAAAAAAAAATAGTAAGCTACAAGTGGATCTACAGAAAAAAATTGGAACTAAGGTAGTGAAGGAACAAGATTCAAAGTAAGGTTGGTTACAAAAGATTTTACTAAAGAACATAGAATAAATTTTAATCAAAGATTTTCTCCTACAGTGAAGCATAAATCCATACAAGTTTTAGACTTGGAATTGCTACAAGTGGATCTAAAGATAACGTTCTTGCATGAAGAATTAGAAGAATGCATTTACATGGATCAACCCAAAAGATTCAATGTAGAAAGGAAAGAACACTTAGTTTGCAAGTTAAATAAATCTTTGTATGGCTTGAAACAATCTACAAGACAATGATATAAAAGGTTTAATGCTTTTATAATTGATCGTAGTTTCTATCACAATAGCTTTGATAGTCGTGTTTATCATAAAGTACTTAGAGATGGCTAATTTATTTACATTTTGTTGTATGTAGATGATATGTTTATAGCAGCAAAGAGTTTGATCAAGAATGACTAGTGAAAATCTCTATTAGGCCAGGAATTTGAAATGGAGAACTTGGGTGCAGCAAGGAAAATCTAAGAATGGAAATTCTGCATTATAAGGATAAGGGTAGATTACCTTTGACACCTAAAAGTTATTTAGAAAAGATGCTAGACCGATTTGGAATGAACTTAGCAAAGCTAATAAAAACACCTTTTGCAGCTGCTAGGGTTTCTAGTTTCAGTTCTGATTTATGAAATTAAAGCACATCAACAATGAAATTAGAACAACAATCGATAGTATAGAATGGAATCAACAATTCAGCACACAAATTCACACGATCTGAATCACAAATAGCTCGATAGGATTTTTTTGGGTAAAGCCTGAACTTCCCTTTCTTTTTTCTCTTTATACTCAGATGATTTACTCGTTGGAGAACTCTAATCAGTAGGTGTTGAGCACTAATCTCTTGTGTCAGTAACTGTTGTGAAAGATCCATCAGCTTAGGGTGAGAGAGGGTAGGAAACCTTTTTCTTTCTTTTCGAGATAAGAGTTCCATTTCTAAGCAAGTGGGTTCCTTTTCTGGGAAGCCATTGCATATTATGTTTCTAGAACTGTCCTTACCAACGTGGCAGTAGCAGCATCACTTGTTTTGAATGAGTTTGCCACATTTCTTGTTTACTTGGCAGCTCCTCATCGATTGAATTTTTGCTAAGCTTCACGAGCTGGGTCTGTTTTCACAGATTGGGAAACCAGTTCTTGGGCCTCTTACACGAGCTTTCCCTTGAAGGATATAGGCCAGGCCGTTCTCAAGTGCACAAGCTGAATCCTTTTGCTTCTCTCTTCAAGTCCACTCATCAGCTTTTCTTTTCTTTTTTGCACACAATGTGACGTGTTAGGAGCTTAGTAATCTAGACAACAAAAATGTTCCATCAAAGTAAAATGTCCAAATATATTCAAAGCAATCTTTCCATGATTAAATAAATCAATATTCCCCTAAAACAATTCATTTAATAGCATGAGGAATATTATATGTTGGAAACACATAACATGGAAGTAAACCAAGTTATCACTCATCATCAAAAATATTAGCTTACATATCTTAACATTTACAATAGTTGGAGTTACAATAAGTTGAAAAGCGATACTACAACCAACAATTGCTTTCTCCAACTAAAGCTAAGGATATGGCAATTATTGAAGAATCAAGGAGGCTATATGGTTGAATGGATTGATAGTTGATTTTGTCTTGAATCAAGATTTTGTTGAAGCTTTTTGTGATAGCTAAAGTATCATTTATTGACCAAAGTCCAAAGATATCATGAAATATTGTTTTATCCAAAAAAAATAATTGTTGAAGGGAAGATTTAGTTAAAGAATATTTCCACCCTTGATAATCCAACTGATATATTAACCAAACCAATTCTTATAATCAAGTTCAGTCAATGTCTAAACTTAATTGGTATTTGACAACTAAGGAATTCAAAAAGGCAAAACAATGGAGAAGCAATGCATATTTCAAGATGCAAGAGCTTATTCACCAAGGTAGAGAATTGTTGAGTAAATGAGTCATAATCTCTTTGCCTTTGTCTGCCCAAATCTACGTGACCGCATGAATCCTGTTGAAAGAAGGAACTGAACATGGTTGGACAGCTGTAGTAAAAACTAGGTCATGCAGTCAAGCGTTTTGGTTGAACTACTCTTATATTATTTCTGGAGACTTGCTGCTGAAGTTGTTCAATGAGATAAAATCCCTCATGGAGAAGAAACTATTAGTGCTTTCTTGAAGGAGACTTTGAAAGCGGTGGAGAAAAAGATATAAGGAGAAAGTTGTTCAGTAAGAAGAGTAGAGCGTGTGAAAAAGTTGTAGCAAAGAAAAGTGAGCTAAAATTGAATTAAAGGAGCTGAAAGCTCTAGAGTGGACCATAATATAGAGAAAAGGGTGTATTGGGGAGCATAGCTTGTAATTCTCTTGTTTTCTTACCGACTGCATAATAAAGAAGAGCTCCCTCCTCTGTTTTACCCGGGTAGATGTAGGTAGACCATCTACTGAACCACGTGAATTTGGTCTTATCTTGTGCTCACTTTATACTTGCTTTCATTAATCATATTATCTTCTGTCCCCAAGTGAACTTAACCACCAAGAAACTCATCTCAAGTAAACCAGATTAAATATAGTTTGCCTTAACAGATTTCTTGTTCAAAGTTCTTTTTCTTCTTCTTTTTTTCCCCCGAATGATCATGGTTGCAATTTGCTACTTTTTGAGGGATCCCAGGTTGTTTGTTTCAGACTATGAGCTTTGTTGAGTACATGGGTTTGGCATTCTTGAATATGGAATTGAGACAAGAAACGTCGCCGTGTTATTTATTTCCCCCAGGCATGGAAATCCTTACTTCTCATGTACCGAGGATAGGCATATTATTTGCACCGATAGTATGCTTTAGGACAATCAATGAGCAGCTAGTTGGAAGCCATATGTGTCATAAAGGATATCAGAAATTCTCAGCGCGCAGACTGGCAATTGTCCGAAGATCTTTCTCTCAAATTGGCTGGAACATTCTCTAACGTACCAGCGTTCTGTAGGGTCCTTGAATCAAAATCGCTACCCACTAGGGTCAATACCACCGGAAGCATTCAGAAAATCGGAGCTGTTAAGAACTCAGAAGTAAACGTAGCTCGTTACACCTACCACTTAATCTAGTTTCTTGTGGAAATATACCTTACGGGAATGAATGAGAGCCCTCTTGAATCCTATCGAACACATTAGTATCATAACTGTTGTCTGTCACCACGGTTTTCTGAAGTCGAACCTCATCTGCGCTACCATTTCCTCGTCGTCTACGAAATCGCTGGAACTCACCCAAAGCAAACCCATTGGCCAGATAGCTCTGAGTCTCTCTTTTGTCTTGCGAAAATGCACCAACCTGAGCGCTGTGAAGCAAGCCCATGCAAAGGTCTTTGCTTGTGGCCTCCAACATGACCCACATTTATCGACCAAAATCGCCATCTTGTATGTTTCATTTGATAAAATTGACACCGCAAATACTGCATTCGAGTCTCAACCCAATCCATGTAGCTACATGTGGAATTATATGATAAGGGGATATGCCACTAAGGGCCAGTTTGTCCGGTCTTTGGGACTGTACTCTAAGATGATGCAAAAGGGTCTAATACCGGACAAGTATGCGTTCCCTTTTGCGCTTAAATCTTGTGGAGGGTTGTCAAATTTGGACCTGGGAAAGTTGGTTCACCAGCATTCGATTTGTTGTGGATGCAGCAACGACCTTTTTGTCAGTGCTGTTTTGGTTGACATGTATGCCAAGTGTAGCGACGTTAAAACTGCCCAATTAGTGTTTGATAAAATGGCCTTGAGAGATTTGGTTTCTTGGACTTCCATGATTTCGGGATATGCCCATAATGGTTATAACAGCGAAACCCTTGAGTTTTTCGATTTGATGCAGAGTTCAGGTGTAAGAGCCAATCGGGTAAGTCTTTTGAGTGTTCTTCTAGCTTGTGGTACTCTTGGAGCTTTGAGGAAAGGAGAATGGTTTCATAGTTATATAATCCAAACTGGGTTTGAGTCTGATATCCAGATTGTGACAGCTTTAATGGAAATGTATGCAAAGTGTGGGAATTTGGACTTGGCTCGTAGGTTGTTCGATGAAGCAGCAGGGAAAGATGTTGTTTGTTGGAGTGCGATGATTGGTTGCTATGGAATTCATGGGGATGGAAGGAAGGCGATTGAGCTTTTTGATAAAATGGTAAAAGCGGGAGTGAGGCCAAACCATGTGACGTTCACCAGTGTCCTTTCAGCTTGCAGTCACTCAGGGTTGCTAGAAGAAGGCAAGAGGCACTTTGAGTCGATGAAAGAGGTGCATGGGATTGCACCAAAAATCAATCATTTTTCATGTATGGTAGATATTCTTGGCCGTGCAGGAAGACTGTATGAAGCAAAAAACCTAATAGAGAATATGCCAATAAAACCGGATGCAATTATATGGGGATCGTTACTTGGTGCATGCCGAATACATGGAAATCTTGATTTGGCTGAAAGAGTTGCTGATCTTCTATTTCAGTTAGACCACTTACAGTCTGGATATCATGTTCTACTCTCTAACATCTATGCAGCTAAATCTAGATGGAACAAAGTTGAGATGGTACGGAACATAATGGTTAGAAGAGGAGCCAATAAGATACAGGGTTTTAGTTGGATCGAGTTTGATAATACGGTTCATAAATTCAGTGCAGGAGACCGGTCTCATCCTCAATCAGATAGGATTTATTCTGAGCTCTTGCAGCTGACTGCAAAGATGAAACGCTTAGGTTATGCTCCCTTGACAGATTTCGTTCTTTATGATATCGAAGAGGAAGGAAAAGAAGAGATACTTTTCCTACCATAGTGAGAGACTGGCTATCGTATTTGGCCTCATTAACACCAGCCCAGGGACGACAATTCGTGTCACAAAGAATCTAAGGATGTGTGGAGATTGTCATAATGCCATTAAGTTTATCAGCAAGATTGTAAATAGGCTCATCATCATCAGGGACATGCATCGGTTTCACCATTTTGATGATGGAGCTTGTTCTTGCGGGGATTACTGGTAATCACATACACTTTCTGTTGAAAAGAATTATTCATTTTGCGATTCCAATTCCTAGTGCATTTTGGCAATGGCTCTAGTTCCAAGTATAGGGTGTATTTTACGTTTCATTTGCGAAGTTCGAGCATGCAACCTAAAAGCTATAAAAATAGGAAGAAGTAAGATAGTATTTGTTGTTCATAAATTCCGGCAGTAATCGACAACTGAACGGCAAAAACAGATCCTAGTCCTTGTTGTTGGAAGTTCCGGACAAGATGGCCATGCGGTATAGTAGTTCTCCGCTCACTCTCTTTTACCCGTTTGCACATTTCCATTATTAAATGTCCTCACGCCCTTTTGAAGGGAGTTCTGCACTGAAATCCAAAGACGGAGGTGCATGAGATCTGCTGATCCCCCAAAATAAATGTCATTGTCACTTCCACTCTTGAACCATCAAGTCATGATCAATCAGAAAAAGAATAAGCGAGATAGAGATAGTGACTTGTAACCAAATTTGATCAACAACCCAAATTTTCTTGGCGCCTGAACATCTATCCAACAAGGCATAAACAATGACCATACTTTGGTACGCAGAGATACTAGTACCATTTGTCTGCGTTCTGTTTCTTCTCCACTGGAGACGGAACAAGCACCCTGCCATCATAAACTGGCCCGTCGTGGGAATGCTTCCAGCGCTTCTTCGAAGTGCACCGCATGTCCACGATTCGGTAACTCGGGTTCTAAAGCAGCAAGGGGGTACTTTCGAGTTCAAGGGACCTTGGTTCACTAATATGAATTTCCTTGTCACTTGTGATCCCACAAACATCAATCACACTTTGAGCAGAAACTTTTCCAACTACGAAAAAGGGCCCAAGTTCCGGGAGATTTTTGACCCTCTTGGAGATGGGATTTTGAATTCTGATTCTGACTGGTGGAGATATCAGAGGAAGCTGATTCAGTCAATGTTCTCAGACAAAAAGTTTAAGTTGTTGTTGGAGAAAGTCTCGCGGGTGAAGGTGGAAAGCAGCCTCGTTCCGGTTCTTGATCACATCTCAAGTATGGGACTTGAGGTGGACCTTCAAGATGTTTTTCACCGGTACACCTTCGACATTGTTTGTTTGCTGGTTTTAGGTTTCGATTCAGAGTGCCTCTCCATTGGATTTCCTGAGGTTGCATATGCAAAAGCGTTTGATCAAATGGAAGAAAGCATCTTTTACCGACACATTGTGCCAGAAAGTTACTGGAAGTTGCAGCGATGGCTTCAAATGGGAGAGGAGAAGAAGCTTAGCAATGCTAGGAAGGTTTTTGACAGATTCATATACCGATGCATCTCATCCAAACGTGAAAAACTGATCCGAAGCAGAACTGAGAAAATGGAGGAGGACAATTTCGACCTATTGACAGCTTGTATGGAGCAAGAAGACAGTGGAGACATAGATGGTTTTACAAAATCCGACAACTTTGTGAGGGACATGGCACTTGCTCTCGTTGCGGCAGGCAGGGACACTGTAACCGCAGGCTTATCATGGTTTCTTTGGCTTGTTGCAACACACCCACTGGTGGAAGCTAAGATTCTAGAGGAGATCAGAGAGCATCTGCTAGTTAACAACGAGATCAGGTGGGATATAGATGGGTTAAGTAAGCTTGTTTATCTCCATGGAGCAGTATCCGAGTCCTTGCGTCTTTTCCCACCTATACCATTCGAACACAAACACGCAATTCAAGCAGATATTCTTCCTACCGGCCACCATGTTCGTCCAGGCATGAGGATATTATACCCCCTGTACTCAACAGGAAGAATGGAAAGCACATGGGGCGAAGATTGCTTAGATTTCAAGCCTGAGGGATGGATTTCGGAGCAAGGAACAATCATGCATGCACCATCTTACAAGTTCATAACATTTA
Organism: Casuarina equisetifolia; assembly: GCA_028551475.1. NCBI lineage: Eukaryota > Viridiplantae > Streptophyta > Magnoliopsida > Fagales > Casuarinaceae > Casuarina > Casuarina equisetifolia. Next base: position 17,991,462 of record CM052355.1, read on the forward strand.
ATTCAGGTCCCAGGACTTGTCCAGGAAAGGACATGAGTTTACTGCAAATAAAACTAGTTGCAACCTCCATCATTTCCAATTATCGTGTTCAAGTAGTTGAAGGTCATCCTGTTATACCGAACACGTCGATCGTACTTCTTATGAAACATGGCTTAAATGTTAGAATCACCAAGAGAGATTCTTGTGCTACATGACTGACTCAAACAAAGATGAGAGCCAGCTAATGTGTCATCATTGCCCTGGACCGTACGGGAAAAGAATTGTTGAGTAAAATAAATGCATGCACATTATTTCTGACATTGAAATTGTATCCGTGGTTTGTTAACTGTATCATAGGAGGTTTATCTTCTCTTTTGCAATCAACAAATCTATTCAGCAGCCTTAAATCATACTTTATCTATTACACTCTTAGTGTTCAATAGGAAAGAAGGAACACAAGCAGGCGGCCATTGCTTATGCTTCCGGTCCTAGGACTTGTCATGAGTTTCCATCAAATGAAAATGATTGCAACGAAGATTGTTTCAACCTGTTGTGTTAAGGTAGTTGAACGTCACTTCGTGTTACCAAAAATGTCATTGCATCTGAAACATAATCTTATGTCAGAATCATCAAAAGTGATCGTTGATGCTGATGATTTTTTAAGACAATGATGGGAGGGAGCCACTGATTGTAATATTCAAAAATCTTCACCTCCTACGAATACATGCATTAAAACTACGGAAAGAGACCAGAAAAGAAATGGTATTAGGTTTTCAGAAATTCCAGCAACCGACCAAACAGTATTGTCAAATCGAAGTCCTAGCCATGCATTTGGTAGTTCTTCACTCGCCCTTTGTTTAGTCGTTTGCATAAGTCCCCGGTTAAATGTCCTCACACCCTCTCTTGTGAATTAAATGGAGGAGGGAGTGACTCCACAGCCACGTTTCTTGTCACTGTCAACATTAATCCATCATGCCAGCCATACAATGCGCCCACAAAAGCCTGCCGCCTTCGGGAACATAAAGCACAAAGCTTCTGTGCTCCCCTTTCCTTCGGCGCCGGGAGTGAAACAAACGCTCATCCGTTGTACACCGGCAAGTTGTAGTAAAACTGTCAGGCCTCTTCAAAGTTAACGGGGAGATTTTCGAGTTTGGGGGCTCTAAGGCACAAACACAAAACGTGTGGTCCGACTATTGGGTTGTTTCAGCCCATATTTGGGACTTATTATTGGGCGGTAATGTGGTCCTAAAGTTTAAAAGGAAAAATATAAGTTTTTTTTCTAATTGGGTGGCTGTTAAAACGAAAAGAGAGAGAGAGAGAGAGAGAGAGAGAAAGAAAAATAGTATAATTTCACAGGAATTAGAAGCCTAAGCAGCAATTAATCAAACATTTGATTAAGGTCAATCTATGATATGATTGAGCTGATTTTTTGTCGATAAGTTCAGAATTGAGTGTTCTTCATTGTGAACAGTTGGATCGTCATTTGAAATTCTTTAAATCAACATATCTTGATTAAAAATCTGGGTAATATTTCTCTAACTTTTCTTAGTTAAATTGATGTTTACAATTTGTTCTTCACTATTAATTGGTGATTCTGTTGTTACTATTGTTAAGGACTTGATTGGGTTATAAACCTAATGATTTATATAGTAGAGATTTGGATGGACTCCGTGATCAGTCTGTGGTTTTTATCTTTCACATTAGAGGAGTTTTTCATGTAAAAATTCTCTGGTGTTAATTGTGATATTTGCATATTTTATTTGTGATTCAAATACATTATTGGTGTTTTAGTATTTCTTCACAAGTTCAATTAAAGTGGGAAACTTTATACATTGTGTTTCCCATCATAATGGTATTAGAGCTAGGTTCTGATCTTGGGACATGTGGGTTATGGCTCTAATACCACTCTAATGAAAAAAAAATGATGTATAAAGTTTCCCATTTTGATTGAACCTATGAGGAAATACTAAAACACCAATAATGTATTTGAATAATAAGTAAAAGATGTAAATATCACAATCAACACAAGAGAATTTTTACGTGAAAAACTCCTCTAATATGAAGAATAAAAACCATCTGACTGATCTTAGAGTCCATCCAAATCTCCACTATATAAATCATTAGGTTTACAACCCAATCAAATCCTTAACAATAACAACAGGACAAAGATTTACTGATTCAATAACAATAGAATTACTAATTGATAGTGAAAAACAAGTTGTAAACATCAACTTAATCAAGAAAAGTTAGAGAAATACCATCCAAATTTTTTACCAAGATTTGCTAATTTAAAGAGCTTCAAATGACGATCCAATCATTCACAATGAAGAACACCCAATTCCAAAACTATTGACAAAAAATCAGATCAATCAAACTACGGATCAACTTTAATCAAATGTTTGATTAACTATTGCGTAAGGCTTCTAATTCTTGCGCAATTATGCTCCTTTTCTTTTCTCTCTTTCAGATCAATCAAACATGACAAAGATTTACTGATTCAATAACAATAGAATTACTAATTGATAGTGAAAAACAAGTTGTAAATATCAACTTAATCAAGAAAAGTTAGAGAAATACCATCCAAATTTTTTACCAAGATTTGCTAATTTAAAGAGCTTCAAATGACGATCCAATCATTCACAATGAAGAACACCCAATTCCAAAACTATTGACAAAAAATCAGATCAATCAAACTACGGATCAACTTTAATCAAGTGTTTGATTAACTACTGCGTAGGGCTTCTAATTCTTGCGCAATTATGCTCCTTTTCTTTTCTCTCTTTCTTTTTATTTTGATGGCCACACCATTAGAGAAAACCTATATTTTTTCTTTTAAACTTTAGGGTCACATTACCTTAATAAGACCCAATAATAAGTCCCAAATATGAGTTGGACCAACCCAACACCCACTAATATCCATCATATGTAAGTCCTTTGACTTTTTGATAAAGATGATTGTTTGATTTAATGATTGTTTTATCAAAAGTCTACGACATACTTCAATTGAAACATGAATTAAATCAGTCATTAAAGCAAAAATTTGTTAAAAATTATTGTTTGTGAAGAGGACGTGATTTTTCTTTAAATGAAAATGATTGTGTTAACAATATAGATTATCTCATATTACTAAGTTGGTTTATTTAAATTAAAAGCAATTCTTTATTCTTGAACTAGTTTTTGCATAAGACTTAAAATCTTTCATCTTAAAATATTTTAATATTTCTTAACAATTTGCAATCACAATCATTTTGAAGATCATTTTTTTTTTTATCAAAAAGCTCTATCATGTCTCATCAAATGGGTTCTTTGAACTATTTGTGGAAAAGAAGTGAGTCAATCTTACAAGTTGATATAACATATAGACATGTTATTTAAGTGAAAGTAGTTGTAACTACCATTGTCCGGAACTATCATGTGCAAGTAGTTGAAGAAATTTGATGAAGTTAATTATTTGTAATAAGAATGTGGTCCATTTTACAATATCATATCTTATACGTAGTAAATGCATTTTCCATAAATAGAAGTAGGTGCAACTACCATCCTCTTGAACTATCATCTTCGACTACATGAAGATGTTTGATGAAGATAGTTATTTGTGATAAAGATGTGGGCCATTTTACAGGTTCATGGTGTACGAAAATGCAGGAATTTCCCTCAACAAAAGGTAGTTGCAACTCTCATCATTTTTAAACTATTGTATTCAGGTTGTTGAAAATCATTTATTTTCACCACAAACCTCTAATGCAATTCATATTAAACATCGTTTGAATATTGAAGTCAACAAAGGACTTTTCCCAATCCATCACCTTCAAAAAATTAATTTTGCATTGTTTTGGAGAATGTGCAATAGCATCTTGGTGAGGTCATAATGATTTTCTACTGAGTAAGAGTAAACAAAATATATACACAAAAAAAAAATTGAATTGTAATATTAAACGCATCTATTGAGGTATAACAAGTATGTTGTAAATTTTTTTTTATTTTATCATCAAAATCTTTTCTTTTGTATGAAAGAGTTTCCATTAAGCTTATATATTGTTTTACTTTGTTTTGCCTTGTTGAGTTAGTGATTTTTTCTTTACCTACCTAAAGATAAGGAGATATTGTTGTGTGATACTTTTATAGTGTTTCCTATGATTGTCCACCCTTTGTTATTGTTCAAATAGATTGACTACTAATTAGTCAATAGGTCTAAGCCTTTTAATGTAATGGTTAGAGATCATGATAATTTGGTATTAAAGTTAGTCACCATCTTTAGTTTGAACCTTGGCTTGAACAAATCTTAGAGTGTGTCTTACTAGGCATGTACAACATAGGAGCAGCTTCAAAGGTAAAGGAGGACAAGAAAGGGCTGCCAATAGTGGGGCCACCTAGAGGGTGGACTGCCGTAGGTGAGTGGCTGAAATGTCCATCGTAGAGCATAGTAGAGTTATCATAGTCCAAATAGATTGATTCTTGATTAGTCAATAAATCTAAGTCTTTTAACGTGATGAATTTGTGTAAATGAATAAGAAATATCATTCAAGTGAGAAGACGAGACTAAAATATAAGTAGAGTAACCTTGTTAACATCTTAAGCAAATGTTTTTGCCTTGTGAGCCTATGTGGCCATTAAACAATCACACATCAAAGAGATAAATGGGGAGAATCATAGTACAGACAAAAAGAGAAGGGTTACCTTCGTTCTAAAATGCCAAGAGAAGTAAAGAAGAGGACAACAAAAATGGGAAGGTTTGAATGTTATCCTCGTTAACATACCAATTCATCCTATATTTTTAGTTGTCACTTTTCTTTCACCTCTTTGGAGCATCAACATCTAGAAACTACAAAAATGGCAGAAAGTACAGCTCATGATACAGCGAGAGAGAGAGAGAGAGTAATAACCACTGACCAAGGGAGAGAGAGAGAGAGCGAGAGAGTAATAACCACTGACCAATTCTCTCAGCTATGATTTCTGGTAACCATCGACATCAATGTATCACCCTGTAACTGAGCCATGTAGACAGGCTCACAAAGGCCATCTACCTTCAGGACATAAGTCACTAAACCCCAAAAGCCATGCGCCCACATCCACTTGGTCTGATTCATCCTGACAGCATGAAGTTTTGTGTCCACCTTCTACTTTAATCCCTACGATGTTTACTGAGTTCTCTTCGGAACAGAACGAGGAGGGGGGAATACCGTGTAGAAGCGGGTAAAGGAAACCCAGTCTGGGCCATCAACCCATTAACTTTCGCGCTCTAAAAGCCACTCTGAGCTGCCAACTCATACTCACCGCACGACCCATTGTTGTCCCCCTTCTGCTTTAATGCCTACTCCGTTCAATGAGTTCTCTTCAGAACGGAGCGGGGAGGGGAATATCCTCTAGAGGCGGATTAAGGAAACCCGGTCTCGGCCATCAACCCATTAACTTCCACGCTCTGAATCCACTTTAAGCCACAATCCGTTATCACATAAAGAGAGTCAAGCCGAATAGAAAATCTAATCTTCATGATAAGATAACTATTTAAATTGTATTTATTATATGCAATTCGGGACCAAATATCATTGATTAATAGACAATTTTTTACTTTACTCAGTGTGAGAAATATTAAGTATTTGAATTGAGTTGAAACTGACTTCATTGTATTTCTGGTTAATTAGAATAATCTTCTTGGAATGTACTAAGCTAAAGGAGTATACTAAAGAATATCTTGGAGAGAAAGGAAGATGAACAGTTGAGCTGATTCAATATTAAACTTCACTGATCGGTTCTCATGAGTTATTTCATGATTTAAATCTTTTTTTTTTATGTTATACTTTCTTCCTCTTACTTTCGTGCACTAAGTATATTTTGAATTATAATTTAAATGGTAATAAAATGGATGTGCTTTGTACATTGATCGTCTTTTAAAGATGTTAAGTTAAATTCTGATTTTAAAGATTTGAAAGATTAATTTAAAAGTAAATATCATATTATAAATAAGATTATAGTTTAACTCAAAAGTTAATTGAAAAGATATTTTTTACATTTTAACAATCCAAGCTTTCTTTTATTTTTTTACTTAACGCTGAGTTAAACTTTTAAGTTACGTGTTGCTTGACTGTACAGAATTAAATTGCGGCGAATGAGTACAAATGGAGCGCAACTTTGGTTGGTGGAATAGGCATAAGTTACGTGTTGCTTGACTTGTACAGAATTAAATTGCGGCGAATGAGTACAAATGGAGCGCAACCGTGGTTGGTGGAATAGGCATATTGCAACCGAGGTCAGTAACACTCTAGGTATTTCTAACACTGCAACTAATTTCTTTTGCTGCATCATTGTGGACCCCTCAAAGCCATCACGCAATCATCAGTCTTAAAAGAGCTGTAGCTGAAGAGCAGGCCTACAAAGATAAGAGCAGGTCATGAACCCCGATGTATAGACTCAATCCTCATCAAAACACAAACCTCCATACAGCTCTAATGGCCATCCTTGAGTGCACAGAAATACTTGCAGCATTTCTGTGCTTCGTTGTTCTATGGCGTTGGTGGTGGAACAGAAACTCTGTCACTATATGTTGGCCAATTGTTGGGAATCTTCCCGGGCTTCTTCGAAATGCATCGAATGTCCACGAGTACGTAGCACGAGTTCTATATAGCCGTGGGGGTACTTACTTGTTTAAAGGCCCTTGGTTCGCTAATATGAACTTTGAGCTCACTAGTGACCCCATGAACGTCCACCACGTTATGAGCAGAAACTTTTCCAACTACGAGAAAGGGCCCAATTTCCGCGACATTTTTGAACCTCTGGGAGATGGGATTTTCACCGCTGATTCTGAATCTTGGAAGTACCAGAGGAAGCTGATTCATTCATTGATAAAGAACAACAAGTTTGAGTTGTTCTTAAAGAAAGTTGTGCTGGAAAAGGTGGAAAAGAGCCTCATTCCTGTTCTCGATCACGTCTCAAGTCTACGAATGGAGGTGGATTTACAAGATGTTTTTCAGCGTTTCACTTTTGATAACATTTGCTTGGTGGTTTTAGGTTTTGATACCAAATGCCTCTCAGTTGAATTCCCGGATGTTGCATATGAAAAGGCCTTTAATCAGATAGAGGAGAGCATGTTTCACCGCCACATCGTGCCATCAAGTATTTGGAAGTTGCAGAGATGGCTTCAAATCGGAGAAGAGAAGAAGCTGACAAAAGCTCGGAAAGTTGTTGATCAATTTGTGTACAAATGCATCTCATCTAGGCGTCAAGTAGTGAGCCGAACCAAAGCCCAGAAATTGGAGGAAGCAAACTTGGACTTACTAACAGCTTATATAAGGAAGCATGGAGGAGACCTGAACGATTTCACAAAATCAAACAAGTTCTTAAGGGACGCGGCGATTAATCTCATGCTGGCAGGAAGGGATACCGTAAGTGCAGGGCTCACGTGGTTTCTATGGCTTGTTGCAACACATCCATTAGTTGAAGATAAGATTCGAGAAGAGATCAAAGAGCATTTGGTGGTTAAAAACAAGATCGTGTGGGATACGACTGACCTAAACAAGTTAGTTTATCTCCACGGAGCCCTGTGTGAGTCCTTACGGCTTTTCCCACCAGTTCCTTTCCAACACAAGTACGCAGTTGGATCCGACGTTCTTCCCACTGGGCATTATATCAGCCCAAGTACGAAGCTCTTGTACTCTCTGTACGCAATGGGAAGGATGGAAAGCATATGGGGCAGTGATTGCTTAGAATTCAAGCCAGAGAGATGGATTTCCGAGCGAGGAAAGATTGTGCATGTGCCATCTTACAATTTTACCGCGTTTAACGCTGGCCCCAGGACTTGTTTAGGTAAGGACATCAGTTTTATTCAAATGAAAATAGTTGCAACCTCCATCCTTTGGTACTATCATGTTCAAGTGGTTGAAGGTCATCAGATTTCGCCAAGCCTCTCTATTATACTTCATATGAAACATGGTCTGAAGGTTAGGGTCACCAAAAGAAATATTTCATGAGGAGACTTCCCTCGGAGAGATGATGTCGAATGTGCCCGTGTAGAATTGAGCACTCATGGTTGTGAGTTGTAGTCGTTAATTTGTGTCTTTTGGTGTTGATCTTGTTAGTTGCCAACAGCTGTTGTCTTTTGGTACTACTCTTGGAATTAGTCAATTTGTTAGTGTTTCTTCGTTTTAGCTTTCTGGCTATTTTCAGTTTGTGTTTTTCAGATCAGGTTTATATGTGATGCAAACGAGTTCATTGTCGATCGATCCTCTTATTAGTTTGTGTTTAGTGGAATCGATTCAACGACCTATTGGTGAAAGACCCTAAGGTCCTGATTAAACACCTCCCTATCCCCTTTACCTAACCAATGAAAAAAATATATGAATGATAGAAAGTTTGAATGTATGAGGCTTATGGATACGTACGTATTTGTAAAATCTCAAAAAAAATTCATCATCCCTAAAAGAAAACATTAATATCTAATTTGATCTCTCTGTTACCAAAAAAAACATGTATGGAAGACAAAAGTTGCATATCAAATATGTAATTCTTTGTGTTGAAGCCTAAATAAAGGAAGAATTCAAAAAGCTTTGAGCTAGTTTTTAAATTGGGTCTTTAGGTCTTCTAAGAATACTATCATTCATACAAAACATTTCGAATTAAATTTACAAGTTAGCTAACTTGTAGTCCAATTCTTGGGTCTCTGAACAAAAATAATCGTTTAGATTAATAAATGTGGGCAACCTTTTTGCTGGATATGAATATCTTTTAGTCTGATTTTAGTATCAAGTTATATTTAAGGGTTTTATGGAATTTCTCTCTGGGATTTTAGAAAAGATCAATTGAGGCTGAGATCGGAGAGTTGCTACTGTTTTGCCACATGAGGTGGCTGTTACGTGTAAGGGTGAGAGAATCAAGTTATAGGACACTGTAAGCTCGTTCTTCCCCCCACGTATGGTGGCTTACAATTGCTCTACCTCTTTACCGTCTCAAGTCTCTCCCACGCCCACGCAATTAACGCAGCATGGCCCTAACGTGTAAACGTAGTTGACTAAACCTAAGACCCTTTACGTGGTCAGCCAAACCTCTCCTTGCCCTAGCTTATACGACACCCTAGTCCACAGAAGGGTTCTAGTTAAATACAACAGTACTCTAGGACGTAACAGTGCTGTGTTGCTCTTGTTCACCGACAAAAAAGAAACAGTATATCAAAACCACATGAATTATACGACACTTTAATTCATTACAATGGAAGATATAATGACACGATACCAAAATCACTTTTGTGATATAAACTAGGAAAAAAACAAGTACGAGGAACAGAAACCTTGGAGTATTGGAAGACGTGAAGCGAAAATGGGGAATTGGAACCTCGTAAGAAACTCGCTAGATTCGTCAACGTAGGACTAGGAGCCTTCTTGAAGGACTAAACGAATCTTTAGGATGGCTAGTTCTGGTACTGACTCCACACTAATTCCTTGGTGAGTGGTAGAAGTTACACGAGTAACACGGAAATAAAGACTAAAATTTGATCAAGTGTCAGATTTTTATTATTTTTTTAAGATAAATTATATTAATAAATATTAAAATATAAAAGTACATGAACATATCTAATATTACAGAAATTTCTATTATCTTTTATAAAATCCCGAAAAGGATGTTTGTAAATCTGTATGTATGCAATACATTTGAACGCGCTGTCATCGTCATTTTTTTGAGCTTCACCTCCTCTGAGTATTTGTATTTAAAACTATGCAAGTAGGTCAAACTAGCAAATATTGCCGACCGAACTGTCTGAACGAATTGAAGTCCTTGGTTTTAATAGTTCCTAGCAGACCTCGTCCCTTAGGTTGTTCACCACTCATTCTCCGTTTACCTGTTTGCATGTCCGTAAGTGTTGAAAACTATATCTTTTAGAGTAATGATTTCTAGATTATAAAGATGTAAGTTGTAAGTTGTAAGTTGTAATTTGATATGTGATTGTTAACTAGACGTTAGCTAATCATACATTATCCAAGTAGATCGAGTTCTAAATCTACTTCTTGTCTAAGAAAACAAAAATATAACCAATGTATACTTCTTTTATCTTGTTAGTGATAGGAAAGGATAATAATAATAATAATAATAATTTTTTTGCAGTTTCAACGCCTGAAATTCTTGACGAGGTTAAGGGGGGGCAGTCCAAGGTAATATAAGGCAAAGCAGAAAAGGGCTCAAGGTAATAGAAGCAAAAACTGGAAGTGGCGAGAAAGGGAAGCCTGAGAGTGAAAAAAGAAAGTTAAGAGCACAAGAAGCGACCCCAGGTAATAAATGTGAGGTCCAGTGTAGGCCCAAACCAACGGCTTACTTATATCATGCCCGGAGTAGAAGCCTAACATTCCAAAAACTTCCAAAATTGGCTATCGAGCATTCAAGCTCAAAATAGGCTTTCTTATTTGCATTTTCAACATGGGTCTTCGTGGACAATCTTTCAACCTCGACCTTTGCGTCTAAATGAACTGTCATGAATTGGTGGAGGTCACGAGTCTCATACAAAAAAGGATGAAGAATGTAGTTAAGTTTAAATATAAAAAAAAGTTCTCTTTTAACCCTTGAATTTGATTTTAAGTTAAACTTTAGACTTTTTTTAGTATAATATTAAAGTTCAAATTATGTTTTATTTCAAACTTATTATCCTCGTGACATTGTTGTTATCAAGGCAATATTTTGGTGTGTAAGACAATGTTAAAGACAACAATATTCATATTGAAAAGAAGAAAATTATGATTAAGTTTAAGAAAAGAAAATTTTCTCTAATCTGTTAAAATTCTTGAGTTACATTTTAAACTTTTTAACATAAATAGTAATCGGAATCTCTATACACCAGTTCCCTTCAATCGCACCACATGGACTTTGTTCTTGATTGCCTTTTATGGGCTTTTGTCCTACCCTGCCTCTAGTGAAAAATTGATTGTGGTGGTATTCATTAATCATTGTCGCCTTCGAGTACAAGCATAAATAGAATAGAATGCAATGGTATTAGAAATTCCAGCAGACATTGGTGACCGACAGAACAATATGAGCAAAAATCGAACTACCCAATATGTCATCCAATTCTTGGAAGAAAAGGAAAAGTGTTGTTGATGTTGTAGATATGTTGTAGTTTGAGGAAATTAGTTTATGGAGATATTGTATATTATTTATTTCTTTTACAAAGTATGCAGATATTATATTATAAATAGGCCCATTACTTTTATGTCTAAGTACAAACATACAAAACCTTTATTTTAATTTTTTTGTTTTCTACTTTCTAACTCTATACTTTCTGTCAGTTGAGATAAGATTATGCCAGAGAAGTGGTACATAAAACCGTAGTCATAATATTCACTAATCCTCATCCTCAAAAACTCTCCTTTCAGTGGATATATTTAAACCTATTAAAAAATATGAACAATAAGATCGTATTAGGAAGTTATAAATTCCAACAGCCTTATGGAGCGAACAATATGAACAGATCGGAGTCCTTGGTTTTGGTAGTTCCGACCAAATCAAGTGATGCATTTGATAGTTCTTTATTACCTCTCAGTCTACCTGTTTTGCACAAGTTCCTGATTCTACGTCCTCACACTGTCTTTTCTCTTTTGAATGGAATCTGGCGCCGAAAGAGAAGAAAGAAGGTGCAGAGAGCCAGTGAAAATGTTCAACTCGAAATAAGGATATAAAAAGATAAAACATGCGACAATTTTCCTTCTCACACTTGCATGTTTTTTTTTTCTTTTATAAACCACCACCGTAATATCATATATAGTTTCAAGTTGAAATAAAAATCTTCCTTCATTTTCATTTTCACACTTAGATATCAAGCATATTGTTCTTGAACATGTTGTTTTCATGTCATGTAACTTGAATAGATCAAATAAAGTTGCTCATAAAACGCATCGAGGAAACACAACCCAAATGTGTAGAAGGCGCATCACAAAATGCATCGCACAATGCGGCCCAAATGGGCATAAAACAACGTCCCAAACTGTTGAGTTTATATTTGGGCCATTTATACGGCCTAACATCTTTTTCATTTAGGTGCCGGGTTTGGGCCTGTCCAACCTAGCCCAAGGGCACAATGCGTCTGTGTGTCGCGTCTTCAGCCTATTTCTTTATCATAATAGGTTAATTTTTTCTTTAATCGAGTTTAAGAGAAAAGTGACGATTTCTGAATTTTGTGATCTAATCTCGGTTCCTTAAAGGTTTTTCAATTCTTAGATGGTACTAAGAGCCTTCTTAAGGTTTCCGATTTTCATTCGATAAGCCCTTTTTTCTCTTTCTTCTGACTTATTTTTTTCTCTATTGCGTTTAGAGTTATAGTCCGTTTTTTTTCTTGATTCTTTGTTTGAAGCTTTGTTCTCTATTTTGATAGAGTTTCCTAGCTTTCTTTTTACTCGTTTGGCCATTTTCCGATTGATTTTTGGTCCTAGTCGTCTTTTGCAGCAGCCATCGATCGGAATTGCCACCATTGTTCAAAACAACACGTTTTGCTTTAGGATTAGGGTTCACCTCCCTAAACGCTCTATTTTGATTTAGGGTTCAAATTTCCTTTTTCCAAACACTGCATTTTTTCTTATGGTTCGGGTTCCTCCCGCCCTTAAACACTTTGTTTTATTAAAGAGTTGTACGCCTAGTTTTTGCCGTAGGGTTAGGGTTTCTACGTCCCTTTCCTAAATGCCCTATTTTACTAACGGTTTAGCGCACCGTTTTGCCTTAGGGTTAGGGTTCCTTTGTCCTTTTCCTAAACGCACTGTTTCACTAATGGTTAAGTACACCGTTTTGATCTAGGGTTAGGGTTTCTCCATCCCTTTTCCAAACATTGCGTTTTGTCTTAGGGTTCGGGATCCTCCCACCCTTAAATGTTTCATTTCTTTAAAGGGTTAGAAGCATTGTTTCACTTGGTTTCTTAGAATGCAACGTTTTGGTTGGTACCCGAGTGCACTGTTTCCTTATACGAAGCGCACTGTTTCATTAAACGGTTTAAATGCCCCATTTTGCTCCAGTTCGGACTCATATTTGGGTCACAGCATCCGGCCCTGTTATTTTGGATCCCTACCCGGTTAGGTGACTTGAGTTGCATTTTATTGGCTGCTGTCGCTGTCGCTTTCCGCTGCCGTTGCCGCCTATTTGTTGCCATTTTGGCCAGTTTTCACCATTGTTTTCCATTGCGTCCTCTCGACCACCGCTTTCTGCCACCGTCATCGGTCGCCTGCCACCGTTTGTGGCCATTTTCGCTAAGGTTTCCCTTTGGCCATTGCTTTTTGCTGCACCACCATCGCTGTCTCTGATTTGGTCGATTTTCACTGCCATTTTTTGTTGTCTCCTCTCAGCCGTTGCTTTCCACCACAACCAAATGTTTTTGGCCATTTTTTGCTACTGTTTGCACCATTGCACATTTCTACAACCATGAGCTCCCGATCTGAGCCTTCCAAGCATGGCAACTTAGCCGAAATGCCAAATCCACTTCACCTTGCTACTAGCAATGTTTCTATCGTTGTTTTGGTTCCCCAACTTCTCACGAGATCCTCGGATTACTTCCCTTGGAGGCACAAGATGCTCATTGCCCTTGGATCTAGGGATAAACTTGCCTTTTTGAATGGCAAGTTGCACAAGCCTACTGATAATGACCCTCGAGCCAATCTTTGGGATAAATGTAACTTGATCGTGCTTTCTTGGCTGATGCACTCATCCTCTCTTGAGATCGGCAATTCAATTTCTATGTGTCGTACTACTAGTATTGCTTGGAAGATGTTGGAGACTCGTTATTCTAAAATTACAGGGACTCGTCGTTATGATTTGGAACAACAAATTGAAGAAGTCAAGCAACAACCAAATGAACCTGTTGCCACATATTTTTCTCGGCTTAGTGATCTTTGGGCTGAACTGGATAAGTGTCTACTGACTATCAAATGTAAGTGCACAAAATGCACTTGCAATTTCCCAGCATTACTGACAGTCGAGAGAGAATTTGAACGGGTTGGTCACTTTCTTTTGGGACTTCAGCTCGTCTATACTACTGTGTGCAGTAATGTCACTTCATGTACCACTATGCCATCCCTGGATGAGGTTTTTTTGTTAATCACTAATGAAGAACATCAACGTACTTTGCAAGTTAATAATGCCAAACCTGACTTATTTGCCTTCACTGTACAACTCCCATATCACTTGGAGGGGGGTTTGGGACTAGTCGGCGTGATAATTGTTCTTCTACCACTGGTACTTCACGATCTTTCTTTGGTATTGTATCTGGCCAAGGGGGGTCCAAGTCATTTTTTTGTGATCACTATCAACGTTCAGATCACACCAAAGACAGATGTTATCAGTTGGTTAGATATCCAAATCATCCTAAAAATCAGAAGAAAAAAGCGACAACAGTAGTTCAGTACATGCAGTGAGTGCTGATTCAGAATAGCAATCCTCACCTTTTGTGAGGAGTACTAACCCAGTGCAACAAGTTACTCCTTCTGGCTAGACTCTCACACTTGCATAGTATCAGCAAGTGGTTCAACTCCTTAGCCACTTTAAGCCTACTGAGCCCATGGTAAACTTCGCAGGTATTGTTTTTTCCTTACAGACTTTATCTTTATCTAATTGACTAATTGACTCAGGGGTAAGTGATCACATTACGTGTGACCTCACATGCATGGATAACATTAGGTCCTACACATTCAACCCCATTTAAGTTAAACTACTTGATAATAGTAGTGTGGCCATCACTTATATTAGGACTATTCATATTTCTCTTTCTGTTATACTCTATGACGTTTTATACGTGTCTACCTTTAAATGCAAGCTTTTGTCTATTACCAAGTTTACCTTTGATAGTTCTTGTCAGGTCACCTTTTATCCCCATTTTTGTTTCTTCCAAGACCGTATGACTAGAATAGTACTGGGATTAGGCAGGGCTGAACGTCGTTTGTATCATCTAGTGTCTCCAATGGCTGCCACAACAAATATTTTTCTACATTTGTTAAATCTTTTAAAGTTAATGTTCTTAAGAGGGCTAATGTTTGTAGCAATACTATGTTTAAGAATAATATTTTGAGTAATAAACAAATGTTATGGCATTGCCGATTTGGTCATTCTTCTTGTTATTCTTCTCTTAACGTTTTTTGTCCAATTTATCGTTGAGAGAAACAAACTCATCTCCCTTTTGCTTTTCACACTTCCAACACAAAGTCTATCTTTGAGTTACTCCATATTGACATATGGGGTCCACATAGGCACCCTAATCATGATGGTTCGTGTTATTTCCTTATCATTGTTGATGATTTCTCACGTGGTACTCGGGTATATCTCATGAGATCTAAGAGTCAAGCTTTGCATTTTTCGCATTCTTTCTTCCTTATGATAGAAACCCAATTTCACACTCGCATTTGTAGGTTGCGCTTTGACAATGGGTCAAGAGTTTTTTAGCCATGAGTGTGTCTCTTTCCTCCAGCTTCGTGGAGTTCATCATGAGAGCTCATGTGTCCATACACCCCAACAAAATGAGATAGTCGAACGTAAACATCGACACATCCTCAATGTTGCACGTGCCTTACATTTTTAGGCTAACCTTCCTGATCATTTTTAGGGAGAGTGTGTCATGACTGCTACTCACATCATCAATCATCTTCCTTCCCTTATCATCGATGGGAAAACTCCTTTTTACATTCTCTTTGGTAAAGCACCATGTGTCTCACACCTTAGGGTTTTTGGGTGCTTATGTTATGTTACAGTCATTTCGCATAGGGACAAATTTGCACCTTGTGCTTGCCCTTGCATTTTCATAGGTTACCCCTTTTCACAGAAGGGCTATCGTGTTTTTGACCTTAACACACACACCTTTTTTGTTGCCTGTGATGTTGTGCTTCATGAGCCATTTTTTCCCTTTGCTCAATCTTAGTCACCCTCATCTCTCCCTTCACCTCATTTCGACTTTTCTTTTGTCGCTCTGAATCCTAATCCTTATATTGTTTAGTGCGAGACCAATTCTCCTCCTTCTCCACCACCTGTTGTTGCATCTTTAGATTCACCCACTGTGAATTCTCCTCTTGTGACACCATCGATTGCCCACTGCGGTGTCGCCCACTGTGGTGTCACCCACTACGGTATTGCCCACTGCGATGTCACCCACTATGGTATCACCCATTGCGGCGTCACCCATTGCATCGTCACTCACTGCTGCATCACCCCCTATGGCGTCACCCTCTGTGGTGTCACCCCCTAAGGCGTCACCCACTGTGGCGTCACCTCCTGTAGACTCATCTTTCCCAGTGTTGCATGTCATTCCTATTTCACTTGTTCGACATTCTCAACATGCATCCATATCACCCATTTAGACCCAAGATTATCATTGTAACTCTATAGTCTTTCTTCCTAGTGGATCTCGTTCCATGAGTCCTCGTGACATTCCATATTCCATTTCACAATTTGTGACTTTTGGTAATTTATCTCCCTCATATCGAGCATTTATTGCTTCTATATCCACCATTAGAGAGCCACTTTACTATCATGAGGCTGTTAGGGATCCTAAGTGGGTGGATGCTATGTTTAGTAAACTTCATGCATTATAGGCAAATCATACGTGAAAGTTGGTCGGCTTGCCCCCCGGTCATAAGTCGATTGGATGTAAGTGGGTTTACAAGGTAAAGTATCATGCGAACGGTTCCATTGAGAGCTATAAAGCTCGAGTTGTAGCCAAAGGCTTCACTCAGCGCTATGGCATTGATTATGAGGAGACTTTCTCTCCTATGGCCAAGATGGTGACTGTCAAATGCATCATGGCCATGGCCTCCATGTTTTGTTGGCCGCTTCACCAGATGAATATTCATAATACCTTCCTTCATGGTAACTTACATGAGGAGTTATACATGTTTTTACCCACCTAGATTCAGCATTCCTCCATAAGTTTGCCAAAAGTTTATCGTCTTCTTAAGTCCATTTATGGACTCAAGCATGTATCTTGATAGTAGTATGCCAAATTTACTTTTGCTCTTCTTGACGTTGATTTTAAGCAATCTTGGCATGATTACGCATTGTTTACACTTCGGCGAGGTTCTACAGTTGTTGTTGTTCTGCTCTATGTTGACGATATGCTTATCACTAGTAATAATGAGGAGGCCATCACTCAGGTCAAGTCTCATCTTTGCTCTTGATTTCATATAAAAGATTTAGGACAAGCTAAATTCTTTCTTAGGAATGAAATTGCTTGTTTAGCACGTGATATTTGCCTTAGTCAACGCAAATACACATTGGAGTTAGTTTTTGAAGCTGGCCTCTATAGTGCATGCCTATGTAAGATTCCCACGGATCAAAATCTGAAGCTTACCTCTTTAGACTATGATGATAGTGCCCTAGTTCCGATTGATGATCCTCCCTTAGCTGACCCTACTTTGTATCAACGACTTCTTGGGCGGTTGATCTATCTCACACATAATCGACTTGATATTAATTATCTAGTTCATATACTCAACCAGTTCATGCATTCTCCCAAAGTCTCTCACATGGATATGGCTTAGGGTTGTTCATGTCCTCCACCAAAAACTTTCAGTTGACTAGTTTTGGTGACTTTGATTGGGCAGTTTGTCCCATGCCTTGCCATTCTCTCATAGGTTTTTGTGTCAAGCTAGGAAGTTCTTTGATTCTTGGAAAAGCAAGAAACAAGCCACAGTTTCTCGATCTTCATTTGAGGCTGAATATTGTGCTATGGCAACTATTGTTTGTGAGATTGTTTGGTTATTTGGGCTTCTTGGTGACTTATAGGTGATTATTCCTTGGCCTATCTCTTTATATTGTGGCAATGAAGCTGCTATTCACATTACCACCAATCCTATCTTTCATGAACACACCAAACACATTGAGATTGATTGTCATTTCATTTGCGAGAAGTAGTAGAGGGGTTTGATTCAGACATGTAGCATTCGCACTTATGAGCAACCTGCAGATCTATTAACCAAAGCTTTATATAGTCGATAGCATAATTATCTTTTTCGCAAGCTTGATGTATTTGATTTGTACAAATCACCAGCTTGAGGGGGGATGTTGAGTTTATATTTGGGTCGTTTATACGGCTCAATGTTTTTTTTTTTCATTTAGGTGTCGGGTTTGGGCCTATCCAACCCTACCCAAGGGTGCGACGCGTCTATGCATCGCATCTTCAACCTATTTCTTTATCATAATAGGTTAATTTTTTCTTTAATCAAGTTTAAGAGAAAAGATTTCTGAATTCTGTGGTCTAATCTCGGTTCCTTAAAGGTTTTCCAATTCTTAGACAAACAAGCATAGAAGATAGCAGAGAATTGAGTAGAAACTCAATACAAAATCAGGGTGTTCTATGGTTTGATTTAGCTTTAAAAAAAAAAATCCTTGGAAAGCTTCACAAGATTAGCAATACTCATTAAAAATATAACATGAAAAGTATGTCATACGGATTCTGAATTTCTACATATGTAAGCTTTATGAAGGATCCGTAATATCTTTCAATCTTTCAACCTTTTCATAACGGAGAACTTTGGACCCATCAAAACATTGATGTAGAGTAAAGATTTGGTAAGCATTTTATCAAAAACCTCTAGATCCATCAAGCCATCACTCATCGTAGAAAGAGGCAGACAGTTGCGCCAACAGAGAAATTTATCTCTATAATAAAATATGCGGAGAAATAAAGTAGATTGCATGAAAAAATAACTTGGAGAAGAAGAAAGATGAAAAATTGAGCTGATTCAATCTAAAGGCCCAATGCTCACTTTTTTTAGCTTTGTCATTTTAAGTTAACTTATACGCTCTTATTATTGGAGTTATACAGAAATAACTTTTCATGAATCATCAAATGGAGTGGGAAACAATGTTTGGTACTTAAGTAAACTCATAAGGCACTCATCTTAAGCACTTGGATTTGGATGCATGTCATCTTCTAGCCCTATTTTGAACCATTTAGATTCTTATAATTAATGGTAGGATGTTTTCGCACTTTGCTGAACTTGCGCTTGATCAAAATCCAAGCTAGATAAACCAATCTCTGCTTATAATCTTTTATCACAGTGCCAATCATTACATACTAAGACCAGCAGTTCTTAAGATTGTCTTTTTTCCTAATCGGTAATTGTCCAAATAATGGAAGTATACAAACATATAAAAAGAAAAAAGTACCTTGACAAGGAAACTAATCTATAAGAATTGAAAGGAGCCAAGAATTTATTACATAAATTACAAAATTGGATCTGGCATAAGGCTTATTCTTTCAGAGCTCTTCTGAAACCAATAAATATCCATACATGTGCAGTTCAAAGATATAAATATCCCTCCATTTCTTGTGACAGGAATTCTCCATCAAGAACACAAGCTTCCCCCTGATCTTCATCTCTATACTTCTCAGAAAACCATAAATCCACTCAGTGGCTAGGTGGAATCTATCATCAAAAACAAAAATATGGACTTCATTCCTTACTACCACTAGACTCTGGCCAAATGCTTTCTTCAACACATTTTCCTTTATTTGAGTACTGAGTTCTAAAACACACTCCCATTTCTCATCCACAACATAGATATGTGATAACACTATATAATAATTGGCATGATTAGGATCTAATTCAAGAAGAGTTTTTGCAACAATCTCTCCAATCTCAAGATTGTGGTGGATTCGACGAGCACCAAGAAGGGCTCCCCAAACATGGGTCCTGCATCGTAATTCTGCTAAATTCTCCATGAATCTTGAGGAATGGATTAATCAAATAGCGTGATGGAGAAAAAAAAATGAAAGGAAAGAAATCGTAGGAGAGCCCAAATGTTGACAGGGAGGCCATGACCGCGGTTTTAAGTTCTCTCTCTCTCTCTCTCTCTGTCGCTTTCCAACTTCTGGAGTGGGGAACTTTGACGCCTTCTGCTTCAGCTCAGATTGGTGCCTAATTTTTCTGCAACCAAGTTGTACAAATAGTTTATTATGACAGATATAATATTATTTGATAAGTTCAAATGTCCATGCGTAATATTATTGGTCCGACAAGAAAGAAAAGTCACAATTATGAAATTAAACTCGTCCACCATGTCAAAATGAAATCATTCAGTTAAGTACCAAAGTGGTATTTATGTACTTAATGGGCATAAATCTCGTCTTCGTACTTAGTTCTATGGACAATTTTATAATACTAACTTCAAAATCAAAATATTAGCCCCTGGATTTTCATGTGTTTGGAAATTAGCAAAATTACCACCATATATGATTAGAACAGCTAAACTCTTGGTCTTATAATTTCCAGATGTCTTATTTGGAGAATGTCTCTTGCAGGATGTGGTCGAAATAATGAAAGAATCCTTGTGCGATAAGTATGTTGATGAGCATGGATTTGTAGATTTTGGCCGGAGTGGGGGAATGAGTCAACAGAAAGAGGCAAAACGGTTTTTAAGTGCTCTGAACAAGCAATCAGAATTGGATCAGAAAGACTGCTTTTCAATTTCTGTATGGTTTCTAGCTTTTCCTGTCTTTTCTAGCAATGATTTGTGCGCTTTTAGTCATGCATATATATGGTGATATTACAGGAAATTTACAGTCTAGCAGATAGGATTGACCTGAGGGTTCCTGATATTGACACGTTTGTAGATAATTTAAACAGTGTCGGCTATCTGCTCAAGAAAGGGCCAAAGACATACCAGGTATGGTCGCAAACTCTGAAGAGTCAGAACCATTGTTGCAGGTCCACCATTTAAGAGTCACATTCGGGCTAGGAAGGATACTTGTTTTCGGCAAACATCAAAGTTGTAGAAGTAAAATTATCCGCCGCTGAGTTTTATTCTCGTTTGAATTTTTTCTTCTTTTTTCGTTCTTTGAAACTGAATAACCTATTTGAGTGTGGTCCGGAACATCTGGCGACTGTACAAAATAGCTAGGTAATTTCTCTGAATTCTTTTCATCTACAATTCGAATAATGTTACGAGATGAACACGCAAAATGGGACAATGGGCAATAGCAATCAATATATCTTCAGAATGTATCTATCCATGTTTACTGAAATGCTTCTTCCCACTAATCAAATGTATATCTTACAGGTGCTGTCCTCTTCTTATTCACGGAGTCAGTTGTCAAGGTCGAGGGGCTAAATCAGATGCATGTTCAGTGAGAAAACAATCAACTCTGCGACCCAAGCAAGCAGGTAACTCATACTACATTATATGTTTCCCCTTATGCTGTTTCCTAGAGACGAGCTATAACAAACACCACTATACGTGCAGCCAGCCCATAACAGAGAAAAGTTAAGGGTGAAAGGAAGTGACATTTTTGTGTGGATCTGTATTGGAAGGTAAGCTTTTTAAGCTACTTAACACGAGGTTGATACAATTTTGTATTTTTTCTAGCTGCAACTGATTAAGACGGGAAGTTGGAATTGAAGAAACTGAACAGAAATTCAGCACATTTTATATCTTCCAGGTCCAAAATGCAACTTGTTATATTTGAGTTAGTCACAATACCATTATCTTCTAAAGGGTCAGCATAGAAGTACCAGGAGAACAAATGAGCAGTGGGAACAACAGATTATACAATAGCAGAATATCGAAAAATTTTGGGAAGAACTATATAATTACTAATAAAGTACATATACTTTACCTTTAATGAGATAATGTCTATAGATGGATGGACAAATAGATTGAAGTATTTTCCTGAAGGCACCTGAACCATGTTCAACCCTGAACTTCACAAAGAATTCCAAATCCTTTGGAGAAAATGAAAACAAATCAAAAAATTTGGTAGCTCTAGCATTGAAATTTGGGTCCTGCAAATTCTCAGGAGCAGACTGTGATTTGGAATTTTTCACCGAAACTGCTTCTGATGCTTTGCAGATATATTGTCAAACTCATCTACGCAACAAAATCCACTGTCCGCATGTACCGTAGCACCTTTTCGAAAATGCGCTAATTAATTAAAATGGACAAGTATTAAATCTCCGCGCACTAGCACGTCATGAACTTCTGGAGAACTACTTGGACCCTTTCTTTTCGATGTTCTTTCCATTTTGATGCTAGAGAGAAGTTTGAGCGAGGTAGATATCGTCAAAAAAATGCGAAAGTCATTGGGTCCCATATGTTCTGGAATTCGAAAGATATTAGAAAGTCCCTTCATTTTCTTGCAATTTGTTCGGATATGAGTTGTGATGTGGCTGCCACATAGGCCACCCCACTTGCACCGCCTGCAGCCGTAATAGCTCAGTAGCTTAGCAGCAGCAGCTGTGAAGTCCTCTCAGCCGAACCACCAGAGAATGCGTGGATGGGACGGAGACGTGCATCTCAGCTCACCGACGGACGCTTGTTGAGTTTAATGCATTTTTCTAAAAAGAACGTTCCAGCAAGATCGAATTCCAGAGAATTCTAGAAGGTGCATTATGGAGACCAGCCAAAAGAGTTATTCAGTGAGAAAAGAAAACTCTACAGAGTTCCGGCAGGTCTGGATTATTCCGACCAAAGATAAGAACAAAGCTTATAAGTAAAGTAAAAAATAGTGGCTTGTAAAGTCAACAATAATAGCTTGTAAAGTCAACAATAGTGGGCTGTATAAGTCGGTGGTTTGGTTATAAATACCACCGTGTGTGCTGTAAAAAGGTGTACCGAAACTCTAAAGCCTTCCAAGTCTTTCAATAAAGAACTTCCTTCCAACTATTTTGGAGACACAAGGGCTTCACATTAAACCTTCTTTCAAGTTTTCTCTTTCCCAAACTGTTCGGAGAAAGAAATGCTAGGTAACTATCACACCGCACCCCCCTGCTCAGCCCTCTCCCTGATCCCTCCGCCCCCCTATCGTTCCCCTGTCCCCCATTGCCTCCCCACCCTACCGCCTCGTCCCTTGGCCCCCCAATCGCTGGCCCAGTTCCCAGACTCCCTGTCGTTCCCAGATCCCAACGCTCCCCCACATCGCATCCCCATCGTGTGGTCGCCGGCGGAAGGCAGTAGGAGGTAGAGCAGGTCAGCGGGAGACAAGATCTTGATGGCTGATCGCTAGATCTCCTAGGCTCATAGGTAAATGTTAAAAAAAAAAGTGTAAAAAAAAAGCATTTCTGCATATTAAATTATAATTAGGATAGACTCTGTTGAAGTGAGTGTTATTTCTGTGTGTTTTATTTTTCTATTTTTCTATTTTATTTTATTTTTATTTTTATTTTTATTTTTTATATTAGATTTGTAATTTAAAAGTAGAAGTTAGTGTAGTGAGTGTTAGGTGTGAATTTTGTTGTTTGTGGTTTGTTTTAATTTATTGATTGCTTAGTTAAGATATTTGTTTTGGAGTGATAAGAGAAGGATATACCTACCAAAAGCTATGTTTCTATTAAGTTAAGTTAAAGGGATTTAAGTAGGTTGTCGGTAAAAGAAGGCAGAATCTATCAGGTCTATATACTGAGTAGATTATGAACTTTTGGTACATCTTACCAAAATCTTGCCTATCAAATTAGTTAATTACTAAGTTGATAACTATTGATGGTCAAGGATTTCCAAAGGATAGACCTAGAAAGTGTTGAGTTTGAGAAAAGAGAGAAAAGGAAAATAAGGAAACTTGAAGAGTGTTGGAAATCTTTAAAAGAAAATAATGATACAAAAGTTAAAATAATGAAATCTAGACAAATAACCCTTGCAAATAGGAACATGGCTAAAGGAAGTATGACCAAGGATAATGTATTATCTCAACAAGACAAGGAGAGAATTGAACAAGAAATCCAAGAAAGTTTATTCCAAGGGCCTACAAGAAATAAAGAGAAAAATGAGAAGCTAGAAGAGACAAACAACATTATCTTTAAGGCGAGTGTTGAACATAAAGGAAAACATGAATCTTGGAGTAAGGTTGTAGTAGGAGGATTAACACAAAATGCTCATATGAAATACCAGCCACCGGTATTAAATGATGGGAAAATTAGAGTTGCCCCTCCTAAGAAAGTTATTGAAGAAGGAAGTAAATTTTATAAAAATTGTGTTGTGGGTTTCTTTTTGGGTTCAAAATTACCATTTTCTGTAGTAAAAGGAATTGTAGAAAAGCAATGGGGAAAACAAAGCTTAATGGATATTTCTGCAACAGACAGTGGCTTCTTCTTCTTTAGATTTTTTGATAAACAAAAGATGGAGGAAGTATTAGAAGCTGGAGTTTGTGATGTGGTAGGAAAACCAATGTTTCTGCAAAAATGGCATAACACTATTAGACTGCAAAAAGAAAAAAATCACTTTAATACCAATTTGGATAAAGTTGCACAATGTTCCACATACTCTATGAGATGAGATTGGTATGAGCTATGTAGCTAGTGCTGTTGGAAAGCCATTATACATGGATAAAGCTACCAAACATAGACAGAGGATATCATATGCAAAAGTATGTGTTGAAATAGATACAAAGTGTTCTCTACCAACAAAACTCCACGCCTACCTCATTGCAATGATGCAATGATGCAAGAAGTGGTCTGAAAGTGGTGTTTGGTTAAGTCCAGTCTTATAACACCGATCCTGTGGTCCTTCAATGATGATTTATATTAATCACCCAACGTTTACTTTTTCCTGTCAGATCGTATGATTGGTTGGTTGGATGACATATGTACGTCAGAAAATGGATAGAGAATGGTCATCGTTGGATTGTGGGGACCGGGTTCCAGTTGTTGGTTTTCGGATGGCTTCTGAAACGTCAATTTCTTGAGCATTAGTCTATGGGGCTTAGGTCTGTGCAGGTTAACTTACTATGTGATTCTTTATCACCGTTCACAACGTAAGCAAGACACATTATGTGTAGGGGACCTAAACCATCATATTTTTCTAACTTTTTCTAATAATTTTGCTATCTCTTTCTCTTAAACGTTGCCTTTACTTGGTGTTGTCTGCAGCTTGCTTGCTAAAGTTGACAAGGGTTTCGTCTAGTGCTTTCACTTTCTATCATCTTGAATAGGGATTAGTTTGAAATCAAAACGATGACTAGATTAGGCACCCATTTGTTCGTAAGACTTGATTAATATCATATGTAGCAGTCTCTTGGTCGATTGCGTGAACCATTGTTAGAGAAGACGTGTGTTATTGGTTTTTGCTTGTAGCCTGAGCAACGAACATAAGTTCCTATATGATGTACGTCTATGTATACTATAATAGATAGGGTAAAGAAATATAAACTTAGAAATGTCCATCTCTATTTATTTCTCTAAGTTACATGTATTGACTTTATCATGATCGTCTATATTGGTTCCCTTAGATGGACAAGGCCACATTGCTTGCTGAAGTAATCAGTCACGTAAGAGAATTGAAGAAGAATGTAGTTGAAGCAAGCGAAGGTTTTCTCATTCCAATGGATTGTGATGAAGTCAGAGTTGAAATCTGCAACGATGGATCGGGAGATGGGACAGTGTTTTACAGGGCATCTTTTATTTAGGCATTGGTTACCTGAAATATGCAAGAAATGTGATTGCTTTGGACATAAGGAATGTGTTATAAAGAAAAAAGAGATATGGGTTCCATTACAAAAGCCATTAAGTCAGATGGAGAAATATGATGAAGGATGTGAGGATAAAGAAAATTTGGATAAAGGTAATGAAGATCAAGTTCATGAGGACCAAGGACATGAGGATATAAGAGATAAGATTGTAAATTCAATAACACATGAAGTTGAATCCACCACAAGTCCAAAAGCCAAATTAGAACAAAGCAATAAAGCAAGTGTGAATGGAAGGGGAAATAAAAGGAGCCCTAAAAGGAATACATGTGAGAAGGACAATACCAGTAATAGATTTAGTGTGCTGATAAGTAATCATCAAGAACTAAATGAAGCAAGATGCAATGATATTGTAGGTCTTGAAGGTGTTGAAGGAGAAAACACTATACCCCCAGACAAATGATCATATTCTTATGGAATGTCAGGGGCTTGAATAAAAGCCCTAAACAAAAGGAGGTACAAGAAGTTATCAAGAATGCTAAAGCTGACATTGTCATTCTATTAGAACACAAAATAAAAAAAAGATAAAGCACAATGGGTGATAGATTCTCTTTTTCCCCATTGGGGGTTTGTCCACAATTACAGAGATAATGAAAATGGAAGGATTTGGATTATATGGAAAAAGCCACAACTCAACATCATAGTGCTTAGTAGTTCTAAACAGGTAGTGAATTGTAAAGTGGAAGAGGGACATGAAGTATGGTACTTATTTGCCATCTATACAGCAAATGTAGCAAATGTAGCAAATGAATGAAAGGATCTTTGGAGTAACCTCACACAATGTTATAACAGTTATGGAAAGAATACTCAATGGCTACTAGTAGGTGATTTTAATACAGTGAGGAATCTAAATGAGAGGGTCAGTGTAGCTAGTAGATGGATAGAAGGAATAGAAGATTTCAACAAGTTCATAAGTGATAAAAAAACTTATAGAACCAAACTTTGTAAGACCGCTCCTATCATGGACGAACAAAGGTAAAGGAATAGGGTTCAAAGGCAATAAATTGGATAGATGTTTGGTAAACCCTAAATGGTTGCAAAGTAATATGGATTTCTCCATTGAATTTAGTACTCTTGGATTGTTAGATCATAGTCCTTGCACTATCAAAGTGGGCAATAATAGACCAAGTCAGAAAAGGACTTTTAGATTTTTCAACTTCTGGCCAGACAACCCCCAATTTATGACAATAATGAAGAATATTTGGCAACAAAGGGCTGATGGCACTATAATGTACAAAATAATGATAAAGTTGAAGAAAATGAAAAAAGAGTTGAGAAAGCTAAATAGAGAGGAATTTGGAAAACTACCAAGGAAAATAGAGGTAGCAAAGAAGCAACTACAAATAGCACAAGCAAAGCTCTTTGATGACCCTTCAAATACCCAATTGCGCAATGAAGAAAATGAGTGGTTAGAAAAGTTACTTATACATAGCAAGCATAAAGAAATACTTCTGAGCAAAAATCAAGAAATAATTGACTGAAAGAGGGAGATTGTAATAGTAAAGTCTTTTTCAGAAGCATGATGAAAATGAGAGCAAAAAACCACATTGTCAAGCTGGAATTAGATGATGGGCAACTTACTAAAGATCCTGTAATGATAAAGAACAAAATTCTAAGTTACTATCAAAACTTGCTAGGGAGGCAAACCAACTTCAACCATCAAAAACAAGATTAAGAGAGTTATTTCCTATGGAAATTCCAGAAGAGATAAAGAGAAGCCTTATAACAGACGTTCAAAGAGAAGATATACAAAAGGTCCTTAATACTTTTGGTGATTACAAAGCTCCAGGTCCTGATGGACATAATAGCTTCTTCTTCAAGAAAGCGTGGGGTATTATAGGGAGTGACATAGAAGATGCAGTAATAGCTTTCTTTCAAAGGAAACAGCTACTGCGAAGCATAAATTCAACAGTAATCTCTTTTATCCCTAAGAAAATTAATGCCACCAATATGAAAGATTTTAGACCAATATCTTGTTGCAATGTGTTGTACAAGATCATATCAAAAATTGTGGCAGGAAGATTAAGTTTAGCTTTGCCTCATTTCATACATCCTTGTCAGACAACTTTTGTGCCAGGAAGGAACATTAAGGAAAATATTTTATTGTGTCAAGAGTTAATGCACAATTATCACAAAGATATTCATGGGAAAAGGGTGGCAATAAAGGTTGATATTATGAAAGCATATGATTCAATAGACTGGAATGCAATCCTAAATACTCTGAAAGTTTTGAAGTTTCCAGACAAATTTAGATTGTTGATTGAAAGCTGCATCACTATTGTGGGATATTCTGTGAACATCAATGGCTCTCATATAGGTTTTTTTAAGGGGACAAAGGGACTTAGACAAGGAGACCCTCTCTCTCCTTTTCTTTTTGTTATTGTGATGGAGATTCTTAACAAAATTATACAAAATAAAGTATCTTCTGGAAGGTTTAAGTTTCACTAGAAATGCGCCAAAGAAAAGATCACTCATTTATGCTTTGCTGATGATCTCTTTTTGTTTGCTCATGGAGATATTGAGTCCATACTGTGTTTACTAGATGCTATGCAAGAGTTTGAAGATGCATCCAAAGAAGTGTCAAATTTTCTTTTCAAGCTTGTCTGAACAGGAAAAGGCTCTAATACTTGATCATATTCCTATCCAAGAAGGCCAACTTCCCATAAAATACTTAGGAGTGCCATTGATTACTAAAAGACTCTCCAGCCTAGATTGTACTATCCTGACAGAAAAGATATTGAGAAAAATTAAAGGTTGGGAGTCTAAGCATATTAGTTATGGAGGGAGACTGTAGCTAGCAAAAAGTGTTCTGTTCTCATTGCAAGCATGTTGGATGTAAATTTTTCTACTGCCAAAACAGACACTTTATGAAATTAAAAAAAGGATTAGAACTTTCCTTTGGACAAGTAAATCTAATGGACGATGTGTAGCGAAAGTGGCATGGAAAGAAGTTTGCTGGCCTAAAATTTCTAGAGGACTAGGTTTGATAGACATTCACACTTGGAATAAGGTGGCAATTAGAAAACTCCTATGGTCTCTTGTGCACCCCAATTCAAACTCCTTATGGGTTAAATAGATGATAACAGAAAATTTGAAAGAAAGGAATGTATTAGAAGTTGAGATGAAAGGATCACTAGCTTGGAGTTTTAGGAATATTTTACAAGTAAGAAATGAACTCACACAACTAGTGACGGACTCAGAATACAATATTGCCAAAAGTTATGTAGTACTAAGAGAGAACAGAGAAGATTCCAAATGGGCAACACTTGTTTGGAAAGAAGGAGCACCGAAGCATAATTTTATATGTTGGATCATTTTAAGAGACAAACTATCCACAACAAATCGGGTGGCTAAATGGAATAGTGTAGTGGATCTACAATGCAACCTCTGCCAACAAGAAGAAGAATCACATGAACATTTATTTTTTAAGTGCAGGTTCACAAACTACATTTGGAAGGCTTTGTTAGGTATGAATGGATTAACTCGAAGAATTGAACACTGGAGAGCTGAAATATGTTGGATGATCAAGACTATTAAGAGGAAGAGCTTTGTAGCTACTTTGCTTAGTATATCTTTCAAGGCTGTATTGTATCACATTTGAGCGAAAGGAATAGAAGAAGATTCAGCAATACAAGTCTAGAAAACTCAATCATTATTGCTAAAATCAAGAAGGATGTGAGAGGCAAGATTTCATCTACTAGAGGAGTCAAGCTTACAAATTGTAATAAATTTTTACAAGAGCTTTGGAATTTGCTAAGTGCAATATTTGAGCTTAAATGATGATATTTTGTAATCGAACAATCTTGTAAATTTTTTTACGGGTGATATATAATTTAACCTTTCACAAAAAAAAAAACTAAAACATAAACAAATAATGAGGAAGAATAGTAATAAGAAATAAAGAAGGCATCTTGAATCCAAGAACAAGAAGTCTATCACCCTTTTTGTCTTCTTTTCAAGAAAACCTTGAATTCTTGGCCTCTTTCTTGAGTTGTGCTCAATTTCCTCCTCCCCCTTTCTTTTGCCTCTTCTCTTCTCTTAAATAGGGTTTAGGTTTAGACCTACTTTTATCCTAGTAGAATTGGGTTTTAGAGATCTAAAACAATTGGGTTTTGAACTCTTAATTTAATTAGGTTTTGAACTTCTAATTTAATTAGGCTTTGAACTCTTAATATGATTAGGTTTTCTAATTTAATTAGGCTTTAAACTCTTAAAATTTAATAACAATCATTCAAAGCCTAAGCCCATCTTGACTCTTTTGATCTTGATATTATGATTTTGCCACACAATAAACATCAGGCTTTCCATGTTCATCCCTTTTCTCCTTGTCTCCTTGTGCTATATAAACAAGATAAATTTAGGTAAATAAAGAGAAGTTCAAATATTTTCTCACAATTATTAAAGTTATTTATTGCCTAAAATAGGTAAAATAACTCTATAAAAATAGAGTTATCACAAACCTATCACAAACTTTTTCGCTGCAAACAACTTTTCACCTAAACCAACAATTGGTATCAACGCTAGGTTTGATAATATTGGGTGTTCTAATGGTTAAATCAAGCCAATCTGTTTCACTTCCTTTTCTAGTTTCCAAGGAGAAAACTATGACTATTGGAGTTTGAAGATGAAAGCATTTTTCTCCTTCCAAGATTTGTGGGATATTGTTGAAAAAGGCGTAGACATCCCATAAGACGTCTCTACTCTCTTAGAGGAGTAGCAGAAGAAACTAAAGGAGTCAAGACTGAAGAAGGCTCGAGCTCTCTTTATCATTCAACAAGCTATTGCTGAACATATCTTTCCAAGGCTCGTGGAGGCGAAGATTGCTAAAAAAGCTTGGGAGACTTTGTAAATAGAATATCAAGGAACATAAAAGGTATGTTCCGTTAGATTACAAACTTTGAGAAGGGAGCTTAAAAATATAAAAATGAAGGATTCTAAGACAATTTCAAATTATTATGCTAGAATAAAAGAACTTGTTAATCAAATGAGAGCCTGTGGAGAAGAAGTATCTGACAAAAGAGTTATAGAAAAGATAATGATAACTCTTACTGAAAAAATGATCCTATTGTTGATGCTATAGAAGAATCTAAGGATCTAAGTAAATTATCAATAACTGAATTGGTAGGCTTTCTATAATCCCATAAATATAGGCTGAATAGGCAAAGTGAAAGTTCCGTCGAAAATGCCTTTTAGTCTAAACTAAACATAAGGTCTCAAAATTCAAAAGAAAATTTTTTTAAAAATAAAAATAAGTCCACAGAAAGACAAAAGGAGAAAAGAAATCCTCCTTGTAATATATGCAAAAAGACAAATCATTTGGAAAAAGACTGTTGGTTTAAAGGAAAGCCACAATGTAAAATATGTAATAGATTTGGCCATTTGAAAAGACATGTAGATATAAAGATAATCATCAAGCCAATTATATTGAAGAAAAAGAAGAAGAATATAAAGAAGAAAATCATGGTGTTCTCTTTTATACAAGTCAAACAACAAAAAAAGAAAGTGATACTTGGTTTCTTGATAGTGGTTGTAGTAATCATATGACTGGGAATAAAAATAGATTTACAAAGTTAGATCCATCATTTAAATCCAAAGTTAAGCTTGGAAATGGAGAATTTGTTAATGTTGAAGGAAAAGGAACTATTTTTGTTGAAACAAAAAAAGGTGTGAGGTTTACTCCTGAAGTCTTATTAGTTCCCAATCTACATCAAAATTTGTTAAGTGTTGGACAAATGGTTGAAAAAGGATATGTTCAGCATTTTGAAAGAAATTTCTATATTATATATGATAAAAATGATAAATCTTCAGTCTTAGCAAAAGTAAAAATGCAGAATAATAGAAATTTTCCTATTCAATGGAAATATGTTCTCAATACTGTCATGAAAGTTGAAACTGATGATTCATGGTTATGGCATAAAAGATTTGGTCATTTTAATTTTCATGGCTTAAAATTACTTCATCAAAAGAAAATGATGTTAAATCTTCCAAGCATAAAAGTAGATAATGAAGTATGTGAAAGTTGTATGCTTAGAAAACAACAAAGACTGTCATTTCCTTCTGGAAAGGCATGGAGAGTTAAAAATTTGCTAGAATTAGTGCATACAGATGTTTGTGGGCCTATGAGAACACCATCTCTTCAATAAAACAAGTATTTCATCTTGTTTATTGATGATTATACAAGGATGACATGGGTGTATTTTATGAAAGAAAAATTAGAAGTCTTTGGAATATTTAAAAAATTCAAAAATCTAGTTGAAAAACAAAGTGGTCGTTATATTAAAAAACTAAGAAGTGATAGAGGTATAGAATATACCTGAAAAGAATTTAACAAGTTTTGTGAAGATGAAGGAATTGAAAGATAGTTAATAGTTAGATATACTCCACAGCAAAATGGAGTATCAAAAAAGAAAAATAGAACTGTTATGGAAATGGCAAGATCAATGTTGAAAGGAAAAGATTTGCCAACAACTTTTTGGGTTGAAGCTATATACACTGCAGTTTATCTACTAAATAGATGTCCAACTAAAGCAATAAAGAATAAAACTCCAATTGAAGCTTGGACAGGAAGAAAACCATCAACAAAACATCTTAGAATCTTTGGTTGTATATGTTATGTGCATATACCTAAAGAAAAAAGAAGAAAGCTTGATTATAAAACTGAAAAAGGTATATTCTTAGGCTATAGTGATCAATCAAAAGGATATCGAATTTATAGCCTAAGAACAAAGAAATTAATAATCAGTAGAGATGTTGAATTTCATGAAAATGCAAAATCAAATTGGGACGAAGAAAAAGTTGAAATGAAAAATGTTCTAGTACCTGCTTACATTCCAACAATTCAAGAACCCACGGAGGAAGTAACTAAACAAAGAGAAGAACCCCAAATGCTAGAAACTCCAGAAGCATTAGGTTTGTCTTCTCCAACTCCACAAGAATCTTCTTCAAAATCTTCTTTAAGAAGAGTAAGAGCTTTAAGAGAAATATATGAAACTTGCAATTTTGTTTCTTTAGAACCAGAAAGTTTTGAAGAAGCAGCAAAACATGATGTATGGAAAAAGGCTATGGAGGAGGAGATTAAAATGATTGAAAAGAATAAAACTTAGGAACTTGTAGACAAACCTGAAAACAAGGAAATTATTGGCATTAAATGGGTTTATAGAACAAAGTTAAATCCTGATGGAACAATACAAAAGTATAAAGCAAGACTTGTTGCAAAAGGATATTCACAAATTCCTGGAATAGATTATGTATAAACTTTTTCTCCAGTTGCAAGATTAGAAACCATTAAAGCTCTTATTGCATTGGCTACTCATAGAAAATGGAAAATTTATCAGCTTGATGTAAAATCTGCATTTCTTAATGGTTTCTACGAAAAAGAAATATTTATAGATCAACCTCAAGGATTTGAGATAGAAGGATCTAAAGATAAAGTTTATAAACTAAGAAAAGCTTTATATGGACTCAAACAAGCTCCAAGGGCATGGTATAGTAGAATTGATGAATATTTTATCGATTAAGGTTTTAGGAGTAGTCTAAGTGAGCCTACTCTTTATATTAAAACTTAAGGTAAGTCTAAAAGACTTATTATCTCTTTCTATGTTGATGATATCATTTACATTAGGAATAGTGAAAGAATGATACAAGATTTCAAAAATGACATGATAAAAAACTTTGAGATGAATGATATGGGTTTGATGAATTACTTTCTTGGTATTGAAGCAAATCAAGAAAAAGAAGGAATATTTATTTCTCAAAGAAAGTATGTTGAAAATTTGTTGAAAAAATTTAAGATGAAAAATTGTAAGTCAGTTAGTACACCATTTACGCCTAATGAAAAATTCAAGAAAGATGATGGTTCAAATAAGGCAAATGGATCAATTTACAAAAGTCTAATTGGCAGCTTACTTTATCTGACTACTATTAGACCTGATATTATGTATGCCACAAGTTTACTTTCAAGATTTATGCAAAATCCAAGTGAAGTTCATTTTACAGTTGCCAAAAAAATTCTTAGATATATACAAGGTACAAGGAATTATGGCATTTGGTACAAGACAATTGTAGAACCTAAATTAATTAGATATACAGATAGTGATATGGGTGGCTCAGTTGATGATATGAAGAGCACATTAGGTTATGCTTTCACATTGGGTTCTGGATTTTTCTCTTGGTTGTCTAAAAAGCAGGATTCTGTAGCATTATCTATTGTAGAAGCAGAGTACATTTCAACTACAGAATGTGCAACACAAGCTATTTGGCTTCAGAGAATTCTTGCTGATGTGGGCGAAAATCAAGAAAAGCCAACAAAAGTCCTCTGCGACAACAAATCTGCTATCGTCATGTCAAAGAATCCAGTGTTTCATAGCAGAACCAAGCATATTGCAGTGAAGTATCATTTTCTTCAAGAAGCATCTACTCAAAAAGAGATCAAGAGTACGTACTGCAAAGCTCAAGATCAAATAGCAGACATATTCACAAAAGCATTGCTGAAAAATAAGTTTGAAACATTTAGAAGCATGCTCGGGGTAACAGAAAAATGCATTAAGGAAGAGTGTTGAGTTTAATGCATTTTTCTAAAAAGAACATTCTAGCAAGATCAAGATCTAGAGAATTCCAGAAGGTGCATTATGGAGACCAGACAAAAGAGTTAGTCGGTAAGAAAAGAAAACTCTACAGAGTTCCGGCAGGTCTGGATTATTCCGACAAAAGATAAGAACAAAGCTTGTAAGTAAAGTAAAAAATAATGGCTTGTAAAGTCAACAATAGTGGCTTGTAAAGTCAACAATAGTGGGCTGTATAAGTTGGTGGTTTGGTTATAAATACCACCATATGTGCCGTAAAAAGGTGAACCAAAACTCTAAAGCCTTCCAAGTCTTTCAATAAAGAGCTTCCTTCCTTCCAACTATTTTGGAGACACAAGGGCTCCACGTTAAACCTTCTTTCAAGTTTTCTCTTTCCCAAACCTATCACAAACTTTTCCCTATCACGAACTTTTCCGCTACAAACAACTTTTCACCTAAACCAATAACGCTTCTCTCCTTCGTTTTTCATTATATATAAGAATGTGTAGAAACACAATTCCTTGTCCCGGGATCAATCACCCGATTGTAATACCTTGTACTTAAGGTTTACTTATCAATGAAAGAGACAACTTTTACCAAGTATAAGTGCATTTTGACACAATTTGTTAAATAATGTATAGATTAAATTTAAAAAAGCATATGTTGATTTCGGATGTTGTATTGTTCATAGAGTCTGTGAGAATGTGTCCCGCCTCGCCCATAACTAGCCAAAAACCAAGAAACCTTCCTCAATGTGAATAGGAAATCATGACCTGAAGCTATGGCCAGAAGGTGAAGATGTGCCCATCTGTCTAAATCTATTACTTTCAGATGAAACATGCAGAATGCGCAGAAGCTTCAATATCTTACACCCTAGAGTGATAGTATTGAGCCAATAGAATGTTCGGATATGAGTAGCTAAATGGAAGTGGGCAAAACTCCATGGCCATCGGGGTTGATAGTGGTATGCAAATGGCCATCTCTGCCCTTTTGAGAATGTCCAGCACATATTGCTGTTGTGTAAGGACTAGTCCATACTCATCATGTTGCATTTGATGTCGAGAAACTAATGAAGCCGATCCAGACCTTTGAGAGGAAAGACCAGTCCGAGATATAGTCTTGGTGATATGTAAAGAGACACAATTAATAGGGTGAGCATGTGAAACCTTGATGCAGCAGGAAGGTGGAGAGGCGTGAGAAAAGTAGAAGAAGAGAGGAGAGAGCCGCACAAGAGGAGAGAGAAAAAGGAAAAAAAGAGAAAAAAAGGAGGTGGACAACTTAGAAGTTTGATTTTGCTATAATCCGTAGAAGTTTTACAAAAAAATTTCAAAGAAAAACATGGTGTGATGACCGCTTTCTTAATTTTCAACTAAAAATGATTTGTTTAATTTCTACTATTATTTTAATTTATTATTAAATTTTATTTTAATTTTTTTTATTAAAATTATAATATAACTTAATTATGATGATGTGAATTTTATGATTTTTTTATGCTTTGTAAGAGTTTTTATTTATGTTACTTATATGTTATTATGTTTAATATTTTTAGGTAATTGATTAGCACTTAAATAATTTGATATATATAATTAAGATTGAAAGGTAATAATATGCATATATTTCTTAAAATACATAACCATAAATTAAACTAAATAAACATATATCAAATTATTTGTATGACTTTGAGTGATAAAGTGGTAAAAAAAATTTACTGTAAACTAAGAATGTTGATCAATTCTAATGTGCTTTTGTTTATTTCAATTCACATAGAACATTAAAATTGATGATTTCTAATGCAAAATTTTAAAGTTAAAAGTAACTAAGTTTGAATGAATAAAATCAATATGAGAAATATGTTAAAGTCTTTATCCCTAACTTTCTTTTGATTTGTTAGATAAACTTTAGGATTAATTTATTATTAATATTTAATTACTTTTGTACTCAACAATATCTATGGAATAATATTTTTTCATTATTATATTATTTGCATGATATGTTCACTTGGATTTAAAAATCTACAAACATATTTATTAACCTTTGGAATAGAGGCTCGATTTGTACAATTCTATCATCAAATTCCTTGTTTTATTTTCTTGTTCAATGAGGCACTTTCAGGGTTCTTCGCAAACAAAGAAATTCTCTTCGACTTCTTTGTCTTGTTGCTAATTGCAATGTTGATTTACGAGAATAAGAGAAAGTAACGTTATGACATTTTCCTTACCAACTGTAAACAGTGCTGTGTCCATTCTTTTCATTTATTGTTATCAACATATTTATTATTTAACTTAAAAAATTGAGGCCATTTTTTTAAATTTTAAATTTTAATTTTTTTAAATTATAAAATGACTACCACATCCGCATGTCTTCACCATGTTGGGCCTAATTTCAAACCACCTTAATGCTACTTGCGTGAGCGGTAGATAAATTCAAATTAATAAGAATTTATGAAAATGATAAAAAGAGATAGAAAGAGGCTTAAACTCTAATACGTTTATTTAACTTAAAAAGTGAGTTTGAGAGAGGGGGACCGATTGGCCGCGCGGAATAGGTACCACATCGTTTCCAACGAGTTTCTTCCTAAGGGTGTGCTTCTATTTGTACGAGATTCCAGGGCAGGATTGGCTAATTCACCAGGGAAAACCATTTGATGGCGGAAATCGTATTGTCTCCGATGCTACAGGCACTATTTGATAGACTTACTTCTTACAGTTTTAGACTTCTGAAGGGTTACGTTGGCTTTGAGCAGAAGATCGCGAGGCTACGGCAGTCGCTGCGGATGACTCAAGCTTTTCTTGAAGATGCAGAAGGGAAGCAAAAGATGAGCAAGGCTGTGGAGATTTGGCTATTGAAGGTCAAAGACATGGCTTATGATGCTGACGATTTATTGGATAAGCTCGAAGCAAATTTTTTTCCATATCCAATGAAGCAACGACGACGTTCGGATGAGAGCCCCTCGTATAATGCTCTTTCTGGACCTCTTGCTGATGCTGCTCGTGAGCTCAAAGATATGCTAGTGGTATTAGATCAAATTATTGAAGAGGGTCTCCGCTTAAATTTAAAGCAGAAGGTTTTTGATGGGCATGCTGAAACTTTAATTGGACGTAGGGAAAGTTTCTCTTTGGTGACTGAATCAGGTGTGTATGGAAGAAGGGAGGACAAAGAGAAGATTATTGCACTTCTGCATACTACCAGCAATAGGGAGAACTCAGGATATATTCCAATCGTTTCGATTGTTGGGATAGGAGGCATAGGCAAGACAACACTTGCTCAGTTGGTCTATGGTGATGCTGAGATAATTCAGTTCTTTGATATGAAAATGTGGGTTTATGTGTCAAAGGATTTTGATATTAAAAAGGTGATTGTTGCCATTATAGAGTCAGCAACCGTTAGAAAATGTGAATTCACGGATCTTGATACACTTTCGAACCAGCTGCACAAATCCTTATGCGGGAAAAGGTATCTGCTAGTTTTGGATGATTTATGGAATGAGGATCAATATGAGTGGAGAATATTTCAAACTTTACTAGGAGGCAGTGTGAAAGGAAGCAAGATAATAGTCACCACAAGGAGTGACAAGGTGGTATCAATAGTAGGGGGTTCTTCATATCATCTCAGGGGCTTGGCTGAGGAAGATTGTTGGTCTCTATTCAAAAAGCGAGCTTTTGCTTATGGAGAAGAGGAACAACATCCTAACTTGCTGCTAATTGGAGAGCAAATCGTTAAAAAATGTGCTGGGATGCCTCTAGCAGCTCTTACACTCGGAGGTTCTTTGCGCTTCAGAAGAGAGGAAAGTGACTGGTTGTTTGTGAAAGAGAATGAACCAGGGTTGAGTTATAGTCAATTTACGCAAGTAATACCGTCTCCAACCACTTCTTCACCTTTCGCAAGATCCGATCAATGCACACAAGCGCCACCAGAGGAAATCAAGGAACCTCAATTTGAGTTTTAAATTTAAGTTTTCAATTTAAGTTTTGAATTTGAGTTTTGAATTTGAGTTTTGAATCGTTTCCAATTTTGAATTCGTTAGCAATTTTATATACATCGAAGAAATCAAATGTGCAATCTCGCCGATCCTAATTTTTAAATTGGCCTCCTTTTCCCGGAGAATTCCTTCGTCTTCCTTGTGACCTCCTCGGCAACCAACCTGCCTAACCTAAACACTTTTTAGCCTTCGATTCCTTCTCCAAGCATTGGGGAATGGTTTAACAGCACAAAATTTCATCGCTTGGAAAACTCAGACTACCCCATTACTCATTTCCTCCCAACTTGTATACATAGTTGATAACACTCAACTCATACTGCCCTCCCCTTCACCAAATCCCGATGGGTTCTCTCACCTAAATCCGCCTTATACCACCTAACTCATCCACGACTTGACGAAATTAGGTTGGATATTGGTCACCTCCACCAATCCCATTGTCACCGCACTCTACCACCATCTAGGCCTACCTCTCCTCCTCGACCAAGACCATCGTTACCCAATTGGCCGACTATCATTCTGCTATCACTATCTAGAGGCACGTATTGTCTTCCTACATGGTTCAGTCAAATGCTTGAGCAGCATCCCTGCGGATGCAACTCCAAAACCTGGGAAAGGTAAATGGCGCAGTCACTAATTGTTTGCACAAAGCAAAGTTAATCAGCGATAATTATCGACCATCGTAAAATCACCTCTAATATCAGTATCACATTCATCTTTTTAGAGGACTAGGCAACAAGTTTAGAGATCTAGCCAGCTCAATTTATGTTTACACGAAAGCTCTCCACTCACTTCTACTCACCCTTGAAGATCGGGCGAACCTCTATACAATTGCAGCCCCTCCAACAGCTTTTCCGACTTATTTCAGTACCTTCACTGCTAGCCAACAGCCCCTACCATTTTAAGCTCCACCCCATCTTGCTACCAGTTTCTAAGGACTAAAAGCTCATATGACCAAGTTTTTTATGCCATAATCAAGAATTTTCTTCATTTACTCACTTTCTTGATCTGATCTCAAGATCTTAATATGACATCCACTTTCCTTTTTAACCCTAACTTTATACATATTGAACACTCCAAGCACTTTTGCCCTTTCTTTGACAAAATATAACTAGATCATCTAAGATCTATCATCTACAAAGAGCACAAATATCTTCTATCATCTTTGGTTTCTACCCTCATTGGACCATGCACATTAATATGCACAAGATCCAACAAATCATTTTTTCTTCTTTAAGTAGAGGCAAGAAATGGTTTGCCATAGCAGGCATTCCCTTTACCAATTTCTTATCAGATAATTCTTCTAAGGACTAAAAGCTCATATGACCAAGTCTTTTATGCCATAACTAAGAATTTTCTTCATTTACCATCAAAGTTGTCATTTGGCTATACCTCATTTTTATTGCATAATTTCTAGAGCCCTCCACAATTTCCCTTTTCATAACATAGTCCTCATAAATCACACGTTGTCCACCTCTAAACATCAAAGCATATCCATTTTGATCCAATTGGCCCACACTTAGGAGATTTAAGGTAAAATCAAGTAGCAGCAATATATCATGCATCACCCCTTTCTAGTCATTCTTAACACACATCTAGCCTTACTTGACTTGTGAAAAAGGTACCTGAGGTGGTAAAATTGTCTCATCACATGCCATATGATTACAACAAGCATTGTCCACAAACTACACCCTTAAATCAAACCCTATAGATGAACAACATACATGAGAACAAGTTATTTTCAGTTTCTTTTTCATTTGAGTTATTAACTTGATGATATTCTTTCTCTTTCAGCCTATAGTCCCTCTCTAAATGACCAAACTTGGAGTATTGTCTACATTGTGGCTTTCCTTTTTGCCAACAATTTTTCTCTAAATGATTTGTCTTACATATTCTATAGGTAGGGTACTTAACCTTTCCTTTATCACCTTTTGATTTCTCATATATCACCAAAGTAGCTTCCATAGGAACACTAGCTTTGAATGCATTTTCTACCGAGGCCTTATCCTTTGTAAGATATATTCTATTCTCAAAAGCTTCAAGAGAACCCATCAACTCAAAAACTAGCATACTTTTAAAATCCTTTGTCTCTTCTAATCTAGTCACAATTGCATCAAATTTCTTACTCAAGCTAATGAGGACTTTCTCTACTAATCGTCTATTACTCATCTCCTTAACAAGAGCCCTAATTTGACTCACAATAGCATTGTCTCTACCATAATACTCAATTATAGTTTCACTCTCTTTCATTTTCAGATTCTCTAACTCCTTTAAGACTTAAACTTACATTTCTAACTTTAGGAATACCCAAAAACTCATTCTTTAAAAGAGTCCGTACTTCCATGAGAAGTAGTAACATTTGCTATTCTGTCAAGTGCATTACAAAGCTCATTACAAAGCTTCAAAATGTAAAATGCAACTTGGAGTTCCTACTACATATACTAGTCAACTAGCTAGCGCAACCAGCAGGTAACACATAAAGCTAGAAACTAAACTTGTCCTACAACCACTGCATCTCCATACTTCTGTGGGTTTTCTGAA
The DNA here is from genome assembly GCA_028551475.1 of Casuarina equisetifolia. Classification (NCBI taxonomy): domain Eukaryota; kingdom Viridiplantae; phylum Streptophyta; class Magnoliopsida; order Fagales; family Casuarinaceae; genus Casuarina; species Casuarina equisetifolia. The sequence continues at coordinate 18,031,909 of CM052355.1, forward strand.
AAGATTACCGACGCATGCTTTTACAAAAACAACTCTCAAACTGCTCCTTAGCTTGGCTTCTGTCAGACTAAACTGCTTCCATCTTGACGTGTCCACATTATAGATTATACAAAATAAGGCAGAAGTTCCTTTACCTTTATGTTTTAGTTCATCCATCTTCGGCAGAAAAATTGGGTTCAGCAGGCTTCTGCAATGAGCATAGGATATCAAATTCTGTTGTATCTCGTTTGCTTCCTCCCCTCCTTGTACTTGCTGCCAGTTTTGCTGCATATACGATAAAGTCCGATGAGCTGTTCATGCGCTTATTTTCAGTGCGGATTCTGGCGGACAGACCATTAGACTCTCCCTCATTTTGAGCTCAACGGCTTCTCTCCGTCTCTTATATCGAAACCAAGCTGCTTGTATAAAGCAAGCAGCCCATGTCCTCCACTGGTGTGAGTAAAACTGAAATGTGTGCCGGAGTTGCTTGCTGACAAGCCTTCGGAATTGTGCTGTTACAAATTTCAAGTCCTCGGCAATGAGTGCAAAAGCTTCAACTTCGGTGAGAGCTTCCACTGTGCGTGTAGACGAGGGGAGCACAATAGGTCGAGGATCCATGGCCCATGTCAGCAACTCCTCCCCATAGAAGTCACCCGGGCCAATGCAAGAAGAATTGTAAAACCCAGTGCGGCCACCGTCAGTGGTGTAAGAATCTAGGTGACGTCAGACAATGAAAAGCATCTCATTTATAGGGTCACCCTCATAGACTAGGCAAGTTCCAGAAGTGCATAAGGAAGGTTTCAACCTTTCACAAATGGCATCAAGCATCCTATCATCCATCAGATCAAATAGTGGAACCTGTTTTACATTTTTAACACGAACTTCAAAGTCAGAAGAAGATCCAAGTTAAATTGTTCAAAGTGCAGAGGAAGAGAAAAGCGAGCTCTCTGATAACAAATGATGTAGTATGGCATTTGGGTGTTATATGAAGAACCAAAAATAGCCACGTCCAAGGAGTTGATGTGAATCAACTCATTGTAATTCGAGAGAAAAGTGAATATTTATTTCCCACTTTAGTAAGTTACATGAAGAGTGATTGGATTAATCAAAATTCTCTAAACTTGTTGAGAATTGCACAAATGGGTTCGTTATTGGAAAAGAGAGAAGAAACAAGAGCTTACTTTTTGAACTAGATCAAGACAAAGGCGGCGTTTGATAATTCGTCGGAGATCCATCGGAAGACCTTTAAGAATATCTTCCTCATCAACTCCTCGTGTTGCAACCCACTTGTATTGATCATACCTTCGCACACTCTGCCTCAAATCATGCGGTAGCTGCCTGTGATGCATCCATTTTTCTGTATCTGTCCCCTAAATCCTCCACTCCTCTAGTCGAACTGTAGTGGATTGGAGGTACATCCGTAGATGAAAAAAGAATTTGTTACAGGAGCTCTTTAATAATGTTGAAACTGAAAGTTCTTGGATAGCTACAGAGGTGGGTATGACTGATGGTATGAAGTATTGGTTCAGTTAGCTTAAGCAGAGTAGCTCAACAAAAGCTTTAACATAAAACTGAAGGAAGACACTGAACACCAATGACCAAATACTCTTCAAACATGTACGAAATCTAGCGAAAGCAACAAGGGATAATGTTGTTGTTGAATAATTAAACAGAAATCAAAGAAACCCGAAAGAAGTTAAACGTATCATCTTCTAGGAACTTGCATGGACTTTCCAGAGAGCCAGTAGTTTTTCCAGGGGTGAAACTTTTATGTCGCCCAATACAGCAATGGAAAGACTATTCTAGAGAAGATTTCTTATATGAGGTCTGAGGTCCTTTCATGCAGCTAGACTTACATGCACGTTCCCAATAAGCGGAGCAAAAAGCACCGACTCAAGAATCGCAATGACAAGAGCAAAATTTATTTCTCCAACATAAGTGCTTGTGGAGAGATTTTGCCCCAAAGAGCTGCAATATTTGATGCAGATGCGGTTAGTCTATGAAGCTCCGAAGTGTGATTTCCATCACTGAAAGTAAAAAGTAAGCCAAGGATTTTCCAAACAGACAAAACCAGTGTATACTGCAATTTGTAACACATAAGATAAACCTAGCTTGTTTCCTAGAGCATCTGAGATGAATCTATTACTCAACAAATTCCAATTCAGTCTAAGAATTTCAACTTACGAGGCTGTTGAGATTTTCTCCTCTTGACAGGCATTCAACCTCTGTGTGTGTGTGTGTGTGTGTGTGTAAGGTGTAGTCGAGACAAAGAGACAGTTATACCTTAGATTTCTCAGACCCCACCAAAGGCAATAATAATACTTGTTTAAGAAATTTAAGGCTGCAATTCTAAAAGACACTGCGTCACCATATATCCCAAACTGAAAGAAATCAATTTCTGCACTACATAGACCCGAGATATTACTTGTTTTCAACCATGCGACTCTTCTTGGCTCATTCACTCGACGGCAGGAAAAGAACAAATTTTGGCAATTTGGTTGTTGAAGAATACAAACTTGCTTCCAAAATTCCTCCAGTCGATGAACAGAAAAGCGGTACCACCATGAACCTACAACCTTTTCCAAGAAAGAGAAAGAACAAGTGGACTAAATTACATGGCTTGAACTAAAAGATCATCAAGAAAACCCACTGAATGCGTCACAAATTTCCTTGTTAAAAGTGAGCTTCGAGAGCAACTTACATGACTTGCCAACATATACAGCATCAGATTATATGATGCGCCAGCCCATGCTGTTTCCACCAAAATTCCATTGAACTTGACTATTTGGCGTGAGAGGGGAACGATAAGATATAGCCTCAAGAGGTACTGGAAAATGATAAGAAAGAGAAGAACAGCACTCGAAAGGTATACGTTGATCTTTATCCTAGGGATCGCGACCCAAATCAACACCTACCATATCACGAAAGTATAAGTTCGCAATAAAGACTACAGAATCTACTGAGTATATTCTAAAATCTTCATTTGAACTTCCTTCTCCCCCGTGCACAATTCCCCCTTCAAAGGAATAGGTTTTTGTATACGGTCAAAATATGGGGGCAATTTGTTTGGAGAAGAAGCATATTTAGATAAGTTTAGTTGGCGTCTTATCCTCACTTAAACTTCCTTCCCCCAAGTCAGAAATTTGCCTTCAAACAGATAGGCCCTTTATACGCCTTCTGACTGTAGAAGGACATCAATGACATAAAAAACAAAGGCTGAGAATGATGTCAGAAAGGGTTTGAAACAAGACTGCGAGCTATGTTTTCTTCTTTTTCTATTTCTTGTCAATGAAGTGGTGAGCACAAGCATGGTGCAGATAAGAAACCAGGAGAAGTTAGAGCTGTTAAATTAAGTAGAAAAGATTGAATGAACTCAAACTAAACAAGCAGGTCGAGCCAAATTGAAATATACAAGGTAAAAGAACCTGAATACCTGTGGAAGGGGTATGGCGGCAATAAGATCAAGCCAGAAGTTTTTACGAAGGTATCTTGAACCGATCTTTGAACGGTCAATTACAAGCTCTCCTCTCCCAAATACACGAGAGGAAGGAGCAACATAAGCAGTTCGAAACCGAACAAAAATATGAATAATGTAAAATGCATCAACCATTGACCGAATGACTGTGAGGGTTACCTCAAGGGGTTCACTGGTATCAAGGCACGCCTCATCTTCCTTAATAACTGGCAAGTAAAAAAATAGAGGGTCCACGAAAAGAGAAATGAAACAGGCCAGTAAGAAGATTTTGTTCCATCTGCTTACAACAGGTCCTCGAGGATCCAATGCGATCTTCTCCACCAAATCATAATCCTCGAAGAAGACTCTGGAAAGTTCTCTTCCGTGAAAGTAATTGCCTCTTGCATATTTCTCAGTCCTCTTCGTGCTCAGATCAGATATCTGTTTACCATTGATCTTACTGGTGTGCCTTACGAAAAGACTATTTCTGGGTGCTTTGCGGTAAGCAGTTTGGGGACCATCTTGAAATCTGAAAGTCGAAAGAACGAGAATTTCAGTGCAAAGTTGATAAAGAATGAACTGTAGTGGATTCTCAGCATTTTGATTATGGATTCCATCACATGCTATAACAGGATGAGAAAGGAATTTCGCACCGAACCACATCACATAAAGCAATACATGTTACGAAGAACAAGAAACTGCACCAAGACATACTAAGGAAGTTGAAGGACAAACCTTTTATATCCTAATATACCAGAAGCCATTGCACTTGAGAAATAGAAGGGATGTGACTTCAGTGAGTGGAATTCATCTGCCACGAAAACATACCGCAGCACCACATTTATCAAGTAATAGAATAACCACAAAGCTATAGATTAGAATTCAATCACACGAGTCAAGTGTCCTTTTGCGTACAGTCTTGTTAAAAATCATTTGAAAGTAAAAGTAGGTGTTGACACCTACATGATAGTCTACGTGACTGAAGTCACGCCAGACACTTGAGTACCCTATGTAGTCATAGGGGTACCCTCACTTGTACATGTTATTGCTTTGCTTTTATATATATTGTACACAATACAGATATACGTAACAATATAGAAAAATATAGTTCATGAGCCTCACTTACTCTATGTCTTCTCCATTTATTGTGCATTATTCCGGCTGATGTTTTCCGACTAGATTTAACCATTCCAACTTGGTATCGAGAGCTAGAAATGGCGCAGGCTGACTGATCCTTCCGACCTTTCTCTTCTTTCTATTTCCCTCCCCTTCTGCTTCCTTCTCAGCCCGCTTACTCCCTTGGGCTTTCTCCTTTCCCCTTTTGTTTTCTCTAGCTCGGCCTAATGTCAACTTTGTCCTCCACCACCAGCCCAGACCTATATCCCCCCACCAGCCATTCTCCCATTGTCCTCCTTTCTCCGTTGCTGCCAGAATGTCTCAACGGCAACAATTATCTGATATGGCGAACCATGATCAAACCCTTCCTCAACGTGGCATAGCTCCTGCCAATCGTGGATGGGTCCAAACCCGAACCCCCGACCCACCTCTTTACCCCCCACAACCCCCCTGACCCTGACTGCATCCTCCTTTGTTCTTCGTGGCCTGACTTGAACCCCGAACCCTACTCACGTGCAGTGGCATGTCCATAACTACACTGCCATAAGCTGGCTATTGACCACTTTGACACTGCTTGCCTTTGCTTAGTTAACCACTTTCTGCACCTCAACGGTGACTTGGCAATATCTCGCCACCACCTTCGCGGCTCAATCAACCATATGCGCTGCCTATCTCCTCATGGAACTCCAATCCATGCATTGTGGCGGTCGAACGGTGGTTAAATTCCTTCAACAAGCCACCCACATCGCCGATCAACTGGCTCTCATTGGTGAACCCTTACATAACAACGATTACCATACCCATGTGTTTTATAAATTAAGGCTCAAATTCTAGTCACTCGTGGTTGCAATTTCAATCACCTCCTCCATTGCACTGATGTCAGGGGAGGATTTCCATAGGCTTTTGCTCTCTCATGAGTCCATGGTGGATGTTTTAGTTCGGGATGCGGCAATGGTTCCTCCTCCGGCTGCATTCGTAACTCACATTGGATCCTTTAATGCTTATTCTCCTTGGCTCGTTTCCCTGCTGACGTGGCCTACACACGTTTCCCCCACGACTTCCTCACCTCCATTGCTGCATAACCCCCCTTATCCACTGGCCAGTCAACCTTCAGCTCCATCACAGACAATGGTTGGTGACTGTAAATGGTAGCGCCCACCCTATCGCCAGATCTATTGCAAAAGGGGTCATTATACTACTACTTGCTAGGAGCGGTACAACCTCCAACCTACCCTAGCCCCACCCATTCCCCAAGCCCATTATCTTCACTCTCCCTTGGCCCAAGCCCAAAGCCCTTACCTTCCCTCCCCTCCAACCTAACCCTCTCCCCACCTAGCCTTGACCTCTTATACACCCAGCCCGCCCCAATCATACATGACCTCTCTTGGCCCTTCTCATGGCCTCTCTCTTAGCCTACCTCTAGGCCCACTTCTCAACCCACCTCACGGACCCTTTCTTAGCCCCCTTTTTGGCTCCATTCCTCAAGCCCATTATACACAACTTCCCCCTCCCTTAAACCCATTACCCTTCACACCAACTCCATCTACCCTTGACATTTCCTCTTGATTTGCAAACTTTGGCACCACTCACTATGTTACAACCAACACAACAGCCTTGACTACTGCCATTCCCTACATTGGCACTTAGTAGCTCACTATGGGCAATGGGGTCTCACTCCCATCACTCACATCAGTACTTTCTAATCTTTTCACTTTCTTTTTTTCGCTTAACTAATATTCTTGTTGTCCCTGGCATTACCAAAAATTTATTATTAGTCTCTCATTTTGCTCATGATAATCATTGTATGTTCCTATTTTATGACACTTATTTCCTTGCTCATTCCCTTCATATTGGTTAGATTCTACTTCACGGCACCCTTGATCGTGGTCTCTACCACCTCTCATCTCCAGCTCCTCTTTCTGCTCCTTCAGCACTTTCTACTTCCACCATCAACTCTTTTCTCTTATGGCATCATCATCTTGGTCATGCCTCCTTCGATGTTGTTGCTCATCTTTTGTCCTCCATGCATACTCCCTTTACTCGCTCTTCTCTCCCCTTATGTACTGCATGTGCTCTCAGTAAAAGCCATTGCCATCCCCACCCCCCATCCAGTCTCAAGCTTCCCAGCCTCTTGAACTAATCCATTTTGATGTATAGGGCCCTATCCTTGTAACTTCTTATAATGGCTATAAATATTATGTCTATTTTGTTGATAACTACTCTCGTTTTACTTGGCTTAATCCCTTTACTACCCGTTCTCAATTTCTCCCTATTTTTACTGCCTTTCATTCCTTTGTCACTACTCAACTCCAATGCCCTCTTCACACTATTCAGTGTGATGGTGCTCCTGAGTTTCTCTCCACCTCTCTTCGTACTTTCCTTACCCTTCATAGTATTCACCAACATCTCTCTTGCCCCTATTCCCTGTTCCATAATGGAAATGCTAAACAAAAACATCATTATATCATTGAGACTAGTCTTGCCCTTCTTCCTCACTCCTTTGTTCCTTTTTTTCTTTTGGGAATTTGCCTTTGAGACTGATGTCTTCCTCATTAACTATCTCCCTACCCCTATGCTCGATCACTCCTCCCCTTGGTAGACTCTCTTTCATTCTTCTCCTGATGTCTCCCATCTCCATGCCTTCGGTTGTGCTATCTTCCCTCATCTTCATGCTTATGCTCCACATAAGCTTGCTCTTTGTGTCTTCCTTGGCTACCATGGCTATCGTTGCTACTATCTTGAGACTTTTCATTTCTTATTACAGTTGATGCTCTCTTTGATAAGTCTCACTTCCCATTTACTCACACTCCTCTCCTTCCTTCCACCTCCTTCCCTACACTCTCTATCCATTTACCTATACCTCCCTTTAATCCTCCCCCTACTCCCCCCATTGTGGCTCCTTCCTCTTCCCCTCCTTATGTGTCTCTCTCGCCTTCTCATTTTCCTCCCTTTCCTCCCTCCCCTCCCTCCTCTCTTTCCCCTACTCTGTCCACCCCCTGTCACCCTATGGTTACTCACCTAAAAGATGGCATTATCACCTGTTGCCTTCTCACTCACCAACATTCCTTCGCCCTTATTTTCACCTCTCACCCTATTCCTAAACCCACTTCTTCTGCACAAGCCTCCCGTGACCCTTATTGGTATTCCTCCATGACCACTAAGTACATCGCCCTTCTCCAAATTCATACTTGGCACCTTGTTCCCTTACCCTCCTATGCACGTCCTATTAGTTGTAAGTGGATTTACAAAGTTAAACTTCACTTTAATGGCTTATTAGAATGGTATAAAGCCTATCTAGTGACTAAGGGCTTTCATCAGCAACTTGGGATCAATTACACGGAGACCTTTAGTCTGGTGGCTAAACTAGTCACTATTCGCATTGTTATTGCCATGGCTTATTCCCATGGTTACAACCTTCGTTAGCTTGATGTCTCCAATGCCTTCCTCCATGGCATTCTTCTTGAGGAGGTCTACATGATTCAACCTCTTGGTTTTTTGGATACTATGTGGCCTCACCATGTTTGATGTCTCTATCAGTCGTTGTTTAGCCTTAAACAGGCTCCATGTGCTTGGTACCAGCAACTCATCACCTTTCTTACTTCCCTTCGCTTCTATGTGTCTGCAACAGATACCTCTTTTTTTTTGCTTCATACTGTTCATTACAGTGTTGTGCTCCTTATTTATGTTAATGATATCCTCCTAACGGGCTCTCCTAAGGCCCCTACTTCTACTCTTTTTACAACACTACAGAGGAAATTTACTATTAAGGATCTGGGTCCTCTTTATTACTTTCTTGGTGTCGAGGCTTTTCACACTCCTCAGAGGCTTCTCCTTCATTAAGCCAAGTTTACTCATGAGATTCTCACTCGTGCTCACATGATGGATGCTCATGGTGTTCCTACCCCTTGCATTACTACCAAGCCCCTTTCTTAATGGGCTGGTGATCCCTTTCCATATCCTTTTCTTTATAAGAGTATTGTGGGCACTCTTCAGTATCTCACTCTCACTTGCCTCGAAATTTCCTGTGCGGTCAATACCGCTTGTCAGTTTCTCTATGCTCCTACCACCCTCCATTGGCAAGCTATAAAGCACATTCTTCGCTATCTTGCCAACATTCCCCAATATGACTTTGCTTGATCCACAACTCCTCCACTACACTTCATGCCTTCTCTGATGCTAGTTAAGTTGGTGATTGTTGTAAGGTTTTATGGCTATCCAAAAAGGGGGGTTGAATTGTATATTTCAATTTTAACTTGTGTCTACTAATTTTTTAGTTATTCATGCAAAGTTTTTAGTTAACACAGTAATATCAGAGCATATAGTCAAGAATTAAAAACAAGATAATTAGGCTCAAAGAATTAAATAATGGTTCAGCACTTTTCACCTACTTCCACCATCTTCTCCTTCAACTTAAACCAAGTTGTAGTCTACTTTACTTCAAGTTAGGAGAACCCCTCTCCTACACTTCACAACTCCTTGACAAGGAGTTATTTCAATTCTAGGTTACAAGGTTTAGGTTTCTAAAACCTTAGTACATCAAGCTAATCCTCAAATATGTAATATAAGTGAGAAATTAAGCTTATCAGAGAGCCAATTAAATGTATAAAGAGTTAATGCAAGCTCTAATTATGAAATCCCCAATTTTCACAAAGCTAGGGTTTTGAATTTACAAAGATCTTTATGTGTAAATAATATTTGAGATAATCTAGCACATACAAAGATCAATCTATTAGTTGATATTTACAAGATAATGAATTTAAGGAATATCACCGAAGATTCTTTCTTTCTCCAAGGATTAAAGAATACGGCATTGAGAGCAAATGATTTAAAGCTTTAATCTCTTTTAATTAAGTCAACAAAATATAGTTCAGCAAGCTCTAAATATTCACCCGAAGTTCCTTTTATAGCAGATTATCAAACCTTGAACACTTTAGGGTTTTGGTTCAAACTTGTTTGATATTTTACCGTTGAGACTTAATAGAAGCGACATAATACAGTTGTAAAGATGATGATTTTTGTAGCAGAGAGCCATTCTGACAATCCATCGCTTCATTCTTCTTCCCGTTGGAGAGTCAGCAGTCGAGAGAGAGAAAAAGCAGGAGGACGGCTTCAATTAGGTGTGCGGCTAGGGCTTCAATTTGTTCAATGTAAGAGCTTAACCTCTTATCAAAGTGAAATGCAGCCATTTCACTTAAGTGATATGCGCTCGGGCTAAGTTTAGCGAGCTTTAGCTTCACGGGCTGTCTAGTTAGTGATATGCACTTGGGCTGAGTTCTGCGGGCTTCAGCTTCACGAGCCGTCTAGATTTTTTATTTCATCGATCCAGCATCAATCCAATATATATATGGTCGGTCTAGTAATGATATATTTTCTCTTATATTTAACTTGAACAAATAACGTACCTTTATCCTTCAAACGTACCTATAAGCACACAGTTTCCAAGTATCACATTCTCTTATTATAAGCACTAATATGAATTACATGAGTAACATGGAGAAATAGAAGGCAATAATATAAGCAATAGAGATATGACCTTATACCAAATGTGAGTGTAGTGCTCCCCTTCAAGATAGGAATCAAATAGAAAATATACAGGCAAGGTATAGCAAAAAAAAATGTTGTTCACACAGTTTAAGCAATGTCATCAATTAAACACATACCAAGCTCTCTTCAAAGAGTGGAGAATTTATCATTATCTAATGGTTTGGTAAAAATATCAACAAGTTGCTAGTCAGTCCGAACAAACTCAATGGAAATATCAGATTTTTCGACATGGTCTCAAATAAAGTGATGTCTTATTTTTATATACTTGGTTTTAGAGTGCTGGATTGGATTTTTAGTCAAGTTTATAACATTAGTATTATCGCATTTCAATGGAATCTTAGTGGAAAAGATACCATAGTCTTCTAATTGCTATTTCATCCATAGAATCTAAACACAACAACTAGCCGCAGCTATGTATTCTGCCTCAATGGAAGAAAGATCAACGTTATTTTATTTCTTGGAGTGCCAAGAAACCAACATATGTCTTAGAAATTGACATGTACCACTTGTACTTTTTCTATCTACTTTACAACCAGCATAGTCAAAATCACTAAATGCATGTAAATCAAACATAGTGTCTCTAGAATACCAAATTCATGTAACTGTATCCTTAAAGTACTGAAAGATTCTTTTGACAGCTTTTAGATGTTGTTCCTTAGGATTAGATTGAAATCAAGCACACAAACAAACACTAAACATGATGTTTGGTTGAAAGGTAGTTAGATATAGTAAGGAACCAATCATGCCTCTATACATCTTAGAATCAACACTAACTAAAACATCATTATGTGACAAAGATATGTATGTGGTCATGGAAATGTTTATTGGTTTAGAATCATGCATATTGTATTTCTTAAGCAACTCATTTGTATATTTAATTTGACTTATGAAAATTCCTTTAGATGTTTGTTTAATTTGTAGGCCAAGAAAATAGTTTAGTTCACCCATCATACTCATTTCAAATTTATGTTTCATAGAATCTGCAAATTGTTCACACATAACAAAATTTGTAGAACCAAACACAATATCATCAACATAGATTTGAACAATCAAAATGTCTTTTCCTTGTGTCTTAACAAACAAAGTATTATCTACTTTGCCTTTTCTAAAGTTTGTACTGACTAAAAAGGTACTCAACTTGTCATACCAAGCCCATGGAGCTTGTTTCAAACTATATAAAGCTTTGGAAAGCTTGAATACATGATTCGGACATGTGGAATCTTCAAATCCTGGTGGTTGTTTGACATAAACTTCTTCTTTTACAACACCATTTAAGAAGGCACTCTTTACATCCATTTGAAATAGTGTAAAGTTTATGTAGCAAGCAAAAGCAAGCAACATTTGGATGGCTTCTAATCTATCTATGGGGGTAAATGTTTCATCATAGTCAATTCCTTCTTCTTGGCTATATCCTTGTGCAACTAATCTAGCTTTGTTTTTGGTGATTGTCCCGTTCTCATCTAATTTATTTCAAAACACCCATTTTGTCCCTATTACCAAATGGTTTTGTGGTCTTGGAACCAACTTCCAAACTTTGCTTCTTTCAAATTGATTTACTTCATCTTGCATAGCAAGAAACTAACCTTCATCTTCAAGAGCCTCATCTACTTTCTTTGGCTTTACTTGAGATAAGAAGGCTTGATGTTCACATGTGCTGTGATATGTAGACCTTGTATTGACTTTATTTATAGGATTTCCTAAGATATGTTGTTGATCTACTTCATTTCTTACACTAGGAAAAGAAAATTCTCTTAAGTCTAACTCCCCCTCAACAGATAAATTCTTTTCATTCAATTCTTGTTCAATAGAGTTCAAATCAAAGTCATCTTTAAATTGTACATGAATATATTCTTCAATAACTAGAGTTCTCTTATTGAAAACTTTATATGCTTTGCTGGTTTGAGAGTAACTGAGAAATATGGCCTCATCACTCTTAGAGTCGAGCTTTCCAAGTGACTTTTTTCCATGGTCCAATACAAAGCATTTACTACTAAACACATGAAAGTAAGATATATTCAATTTTCTTCCAAACAATAACTTAAAAGGAGTCTTCTTTAAGATTGGTCTTAAGAATGCTCTATTTGAAATATAACAAGCTGTGCTTATAGCCTCTCTCCAAAAATGTTTAGGAAGATTATATTCATACATCATGGTTCTAGCCATCTCTTGAAGTGTCCTATTTTTCCTTTCTAGAACACCATTTTGTTGTGGTGTTCTAGGAGCTGAGAAATTATGAAAAATGTCATTCTTGGAACAAAATTTCTCAAAAAGATGATTTTCAAATTCACCACCATGATCTGTCCGAATCTTAACTATGGTGAGGTCCTTTTCATTTTGAACCATTTTAGAGAAATCAACAAATCTCTCAAATGCTTCATCTTTCCTAGCAAGTAGATACACCTAAGTATATCTTGTATAGTCATCTACTATGACTAAGGCATAGTATTTCCCATTCATGGTAGCTATTCTTAAAGGACCAAACAAATCCATGTGTATTAGTTCTAACAGTCTTAAGGTAGACACTATTAGCTTTGGCTTAAAGCTACTTTGAGTGTGTTTCCCTTTCACACAAGCGTTACACAACTTTTTCTTATCAAAGTTAAGCTCGGGTAACCTTCTAACTAAGCCATTCTTATATAGTTTCTCTAACAGTCCTAAACTAGCATGACTAAGTTTCCTATGCCATAACCAAGCATCAACACTTCTATTAACAATTAAGCATGTTTGTTCATTTGTTAATTTGCTAAGATCAAGTACATAAATATTGTCTTTTCTTTTCCTAATAATTCTTACATTATTTTCCATATTTTCAACAAGACAAAGTTCTTTTCCAAATATGATTTTTAAATTATTATCACACAATTGACTTATACTTAATAAATTAAATTTCAATTCATCAACATACAACACATCATATATGAGAAGAGATTTCAGGTTACCTATGGTGCCTATACCCTTAATTTTTCCTTTGAAGTTATCTCCAAAAGATACAGTGCCTCTGGATTTCAACTTAAGTGTTGAGAAAGGCTCCATTATCCTAGTCATATGACAGGAATAGTCACTTTCCAGAATCCACAACTCTTTGTGCTTATTTTTTTCTATGTTCATGCTCATATCCTGTAGAAACAAAAATTTGTGTTGGACATCTTGGTCCCTTTTTTTTTTTGGGTCCATGAGTGTTAGTTTCTACTACATTATTTATCTTCTTAGGTATGCACACCTTTTTGATCTTATATGCTATTCTAAGTCTAATTAGACATGTATCAAACGAATGACCAATATAGTTACAATGAAAGCATTTATGGTGCAACGGAAATGCATAGTCCTCATTATCAAAAAAATTTGTAGATGTTTTTGTGTTCTTCAAGGAGTTATATCCTATACCAACATTATTGTATACACCTCTTTGTGATTTCAACATATTATTTAACAAGCTGTTGCCTTTTATGAACCTGTGTAACAAGATAGTGGTGTCATCCAATTTCTTTTGAATTTCATGTTTCTCTTTTTCTAGCTTTAGTATTTCCATGTTAAGTGTAGTTATGTCCCAATTCTCACAAACAATTTTTGAGATATCATCATGCTTGTTTTCTAGATCAGAACAAATATCAATCATAGAGCATGTATTGGATTTCACATAAATATTCTCAAGTACATTAACACTTTCATCCATACAAGTCACAAAAGATGATATGAAAGGTTTATCAATTTCAAATTTAGCTTTTTCAGATTTATATTTAGCTTTCATCCTTTTGTATTTTTCTTTCATTATTGTTGCATATTCAACCAAATCAAAGAAAGTAGTCTCAACATCACCACTAAGATTTGTTTTAAGTTCAGAATCACTTACCTTGAGTTCTTATTCTATTATTGCATTTGCAGTTAAGCAGAGGTGAGCAACTTCTTCTTGTTCTCCCTTATCTGATGAAGAGCTTTCATCATCCCAGGTAGCAATCATTGCCTTCTTCTTACCTTTATTGTTCTTCTTCTTGAGTAAAGGACAATCAACCTTGATATGTCTAGGTTTACTACACTTATAGCATAAGTTATCCTTAGAATCGTGTTTTTCATTTTTTCTAGGTTGTCCTTTAATTCTTTCTAGGTCCTTTTTGAGATATTTTCTAAATATTCTAGCTATAAAGGCAATCTCATCATTCTAGGACTCTACTTCTTCATTCTTTTCTATTTCTACTTTTAAAGCAAGTGACCTTCTATTTTCTTTCTCTTTTACCCTTCTAATTAATTGCATTTCATGAGTCTTTAGTGATCCTAATAAATCATCAAGGGTTAGACTATCGAGATCGTAAGCCTCTTCTATGGCCATTTTCTTTGGATCCTAGCTCTCGGGTAAGGATACTAAGATCTTCTTAACCATCTCCTCATTTGTATAAGTCTTACCTAACAGCTTAAGTTCAAAGACTATTTCAGTAAATCTACCAAACATGTCATTAATAGTTTTAGATTCAAGCATAGTAAACAATTCATAATCATGAGTAAACAAGGTCACCTTGGATGACTTAACCTTTTTTGTATCTTCAAATATAATTTCTAACTTGTCCCATATTTCCTTGCCGGTGAGGCAAGATGATACTTTGTTGAATTCATGAGCCTTCAACCCACTATAAATCATGTTCATAGCTTTAGCATTTATTCTCATGATTTTAGCTTCATTTTTACTCCATTCATCAGTTTCGGGTAAAATGGTACCCTTTCTGATTATTTGCCAAGCTTCAAGGTCTTGATCAACAATGAAGACTTGTATAAGTTGCTTCCAATGTCTTTAATTTATCTCATCAAACAGAGGTGGTTTATTAAACCCCGTAACAGCTACTCCTTTCTCTATACCATCTAAGTGGATCTATTCTAGGATGTTAAGCCTTTAAAACAGAGAACTTGGCTCTAGATGCCAATTGTAAGGTTTTATGGCTATCCAAGAAGGGGGGGTTGAATTGGATTTTTTGATTTTAACTTGTGTTTACTAATTTTTTAGTTATTCATGCAAGGTTGTTAGTTAACACAGTAATATCAAAGCATATAATCAGGAATTAAAAACAAGATAATTAGGCTCAAAGAATTACACGGTGGTTCAGCACTTTTCACCGACTTCCACCCTTTTTTCCTTCAACTTAAAAAGTTGAAGTCTACTTTACTTCAAGCTAGGAGAACCCCTCTCCTACACTTCACAACTCCTTAACAAGGAGTTATTTCAATTCTTAGTTACAAGGTTTAGGTTTCTAAAACCTTAGTACTTCAAGCTAATCCTCAAATATGTAATATGAGTGAGGATATAAGCTTATCAGAGAGCTAATTAAACTTATAAAGAGTTAATGCAAGCTCTAATCATGAAACCCTCAATTTTCACAAAGTTAGGGTTTCAGATTTACAAAGATCTTTATGTGCAAATAATATTTAAGATAATCTAGCACATACAAAGATCAACTATCAGTTGATATTCATAGAATAATGAATTTAAGGAATATCACCGAAGATTCTTTCTTTCTCCAAGGATTGAAGAATATGGCACTGAGAGCAAATGATTCAAAGCTTCAATCTCTTTTAATCAAATCAGGAAAATATCGTTTAGCAAGCTCCAAATATTCACCTGAAGCTCCTTTTATAATAGATTATCAAACCTTGAACACTTTAGGGTTTCGGTTCAAACCTTTTTGATATTCTACCGTTAAGACTTGATAAAAGTGACATAATACATCTGTAGAGATGATGATTTTTATAGCAAATAGCCGTTCTAACAATCCATCACTTCATTCTTCTTCTCGTTGGAAAGTTGGCAGTTGAGAAAGAGAATGAGGAAGAGGATGACTTCGATCAGATATACGGCTAGGGCTTTAATATGTTCGACGTAAGAGCTTAACCTGTTATCAAAGTGAAATGGACGCATTTCACTTAAGTGATATGCGCTCGGGCTAAGTTCAGCAGGCTTCAGCTTCATGGGCTGTCCAGATAGTGATATGCGCTCAGGCTAAGTTTTACGAGCTTCAGCTTCATGGGCTGTCCAGTTTTTTTATTTAATCGATCCAGCATCAATCCAATATATATATGGTCAGTCCAGTAATGATATATTTTCATCTCATATTTAACTTGAACAAATAGTATACCTTTATCCTTTAAACGTACCTATAAGCGCACAATTTCCAAGTATCACATTCTCTTATTATAAGCACTAATATGAATTATTTTACTAATTAAATCACACATAACATAATTCATTTTAACTTCATATGTAATGTTTGATAATGGAATGTAGGAAAATGGCTACTTCATAATATCATTAATTGGTATTATAATTTGCACACCTTTTACTTCATTTAGTATTTAATATATGTACACAAACTCATATATTCATAAATAAAAATTTTCTCAACAAAACATATAAACATATGATTTTCAACAATTGTGATGATCGTCATTTTGTTGGTGGCTTATGTATCTTCCTTGGCCATAATCTTATCTCTTGGAGCTTCTGTAAGCAGGGCATTGTTGTCCGTTCTAGTATTGAGGTTGAGTATAAGTGTTTTGTTAACATTACTATTGAGCTTATCTTGTTAGAGTATTTGCCCTAGGATCTCCGTGCACTTCCACCACATCCTCTAATCCTCGGGTGTGACAATCTCTTCGCTTTGTATCTTGCTGCTAATCTTGTGTTTCATGCTTGCACCAAACACATTGAGATTGATTATCACTTCATTCGAGAGCACTTTCTCCGGGATCAACTCCACATTCAATTATTGCCTATGTTGATCAACCAGTGGATATCTTCAGTAAAGGTCTCTCTACAGCACGCTTTCACTCTCTGAGGTCCAAGCTTATTGTCCTTCCTGACCAGTCTACTTGTAGGGGGATGTTGACACCTACATGACAATTTACGTGACTGAGGCCATGTCAGACACTTAAGTACCTTATGTAGTCATAAGGGTACCCTTACTTGTACATGTTATTGCTTTGCTTTTATATATTGTACACAATACAGATATATGTAATAATATAGAAAAATACAATTAATGAGCCTCCATTTATTGTGCGTTGTACCAGCTAATGTTTTCCGGCCAGATTTAACCATTCCAACTACATGGCTAAACAAAACCATATTCTTTTTTCTTTTCTTTTCTTTTTTTAAGTGTAATTGTGAAAATAATGCAGAGTTCCATCATGTTAGCTAACAAGTTTCCAAACAATAAAATGTCTTGGTTTTTGTCATGGAATAAAAAAAAAAGGCCTATTGTCTAATTTCACAAAGCAATGGCGAAGTAGCCCTAAACTTGAATACCACATAAAAACTTGCCCGATGTAAAGCTGTAACTATCAACTATTTGAATAGTTGTTGTCACTTGAAATACCAATAATCATGAAGATGGAAACGGAGGAGGAGGAGGAGGAAAAGGAGAAAGGGTTAGCAAATTACAAAGAACAAAGATAATAATGATGAAGCAGGCCTAACGTCCACAGAACAATTCCATAGGATAGACATAAGAACTTACAATCTTCTTTGCTGAAATGTTTCTATGTCTATTTGTGCTTTCTAAGGTCAAAGTTTAACCAATAAAATTCATTGTTCGATGGGGAAATTAGTGAATGTGAAGCTTAGGAACTTATAACTATGAATGAAGAAAAAAAAAATATAGGGGAAGGTATATGGGATTATGAGGCTTTTCAAACAATTTTTTCTAGTTTATTCCTATTCTATTCGCATTGGTTTTTGTCTATAACGAATTTTTATGGTCCAAAAATTTTCCATCTTTTGGCATATGCTCCTAACTACAAAACACTTCTGCAAGAAAACGATATAAGAGAATGTTGCGGAAGCGACCCCATGACATGAACATATAAACACACAGATCAAACTATAAACATATAAGAGACACAAGATTTAGGCGGTTCAAACCAATACAATGTCCTACATCCCCCATCACCAGCACAACTACCGGCCCTTTCTTCTCTTATTAGATTTTTTCATGAGAATACAAAGGTGCTGATAACTCTATTTTTATAGAGTTATTTTACCTATTTTAGGCAATAAATAACTTTAATAATTGTGAGAAAACATTTGAACTCCTCTTTATTTACTTAAATTTATCTTGTTTATGTAGCACAAGAAGGCAAGGAAAAAAGAGATGAACATGGAGAGCCCGATGCTTATTGTGTGGCAAAATCATAATATCAGGATCAAGAGAGTCAAGATGGGCTTGGGCTTTGAATGATTGTTATTAGATTTTATTGTTATTGGGTTTTCTAAATAATTAGAAAACCTAATCATATTAGGAGTTCAAAGCCTAATTAAATTAGGAGTTCAAAACCCAATTGTTTTAGATCTCTAAGATCCAATTCTACTAGGATAAGAGTAGGTCTAAACCTAAACCCTATTTAAGAGAAGAGAAGAGGCAAAAGAAAGGGGGGGAGGAAATTGAGCACAGCTCAAGAAAGAGGCCAAGAATTCAAGATTTTCTTGAAGAGAAGACAAAAAGGGTGACAGACTTCTTGTTCTTGGATTCAAGATGCCTTCTTTATTACCTATTATTATTCTTCCTCACTATTTCTTTATGCTTTAGTTTATTTTTGTTAGAGCTACGATGTAACCTAATTATAATGGTATGAATCTTATGATTATTATGTTTTGCAAGATATTTTATTTATGTGAGTTATATATTATTATGCTTAATGCTTTTAAGTGATTGGCCACCACTTGAATGATTTGATGTGCATGTTTGAGACTGAGAGGTAATAATATGCAATTACTTCTTATAATATATAACCATGAATTAAATGTGGATAGACATATACCATGTTGTTTGTGTGGCTTTTGGTGATAAGATAATCGAAAGATTTATTGTAAATTGGGAATGTTCATAGATCCTAATGCATTTGGTTTGTTTCAATTCACATATAGAAATATAGTGAATTAATGAACTAAGTAGGTTTGCTATACCTAGACATAGGATAGTAAATAAATTAGGAAGTTCTGCCATCACATAGATATTATCCCTCTTGTAAGCATACATAATCTACATTAGTACCTCATAGTTATGGTGAAATCGGACACTCTAACATATTTTGTGTATTTAGTTTTATTAAATTTAGTTAATTAGTTTATTCTCTATCAATTTGGATTTGTTAGATAAATTCTAGGAGTTGTTCACCGTTAGTAATTAGTTGGCATAGTAATCACCAATCTCTGTGGGACGATACTTTTTTTATCATTATATTACTTGTTCGACATGTTCACTTGCATTTAAAATTCACCGAACATGTGCTAATTACAATATTTACACACATAGCTCTCACACAGCTATTCTCAATACTCACAGCAACTCACTTGATTCTCTCTTGGCCTGTGGCTATTACACAAAGTAGCACTCTCTAGTTGCCACCCTTATGAGGCATAACCCTCTCTCTTTTGGCCCTTAGGGTTTTCTTGTGGTTTTTTTTTTTATACTAGCACCAAAGGGAGTCCTAGCTAGATATTGCTAGGAGTCTTAATCGAATACCACTAGGAATCCTAATCAATACAAAAGAGAATAACTCCTAGAATATTCCTATAACATACATGGAATATATGTAAGCTTACTAATTTTCACTCCAATCCTAACAATTTCCCCCTTTGGAGTAAAATTAGTGCAACAACCTTGCATAATAGGTTGATCTGTTGCATACATGATCTTTGAGCCTTTTAATAAATGAGCTTCTTCTCAATATCAATCCACCAACCCGATTAGCACATTAGTTGATCTAAAGACATCTTTTCTCTAGCTTTCTAAGCTCTTCCTCCATCACTGGTGAAGGGATACCCAACTAAATAACACATTAGTTGTACTGGGAAATATGTATCTCCCCTAGCTCCTCAAATTGCATATGAAGACATCTCTTCTCTAGCTTCTTGAGCTCTTCCTCCATCACCAATGAAAGGATACCCAGCTGAGTAACAAATCAGTTGCATGGAAATATGTATTTCCCCTAGCTCCTTAAACTCTTTCTTTATCTTCAATTTGATAAAAAAAAAAAAAGGGTAACCAACTAAAGGAGTATCATCTCTGAATGGTCAAAGAAGTCAGGCTCAAATTAAGGCCTTTTATGAATTTTCAGAATCTTATGAACTCCATATCTAACTATAAAGAAGTCCTACCATAGACATTCATGTCTACTAATCACATTTGCTCTGTATGCAATATCTGACCTTAACAGGTCTCTCCTCAAGTTGTCTACTACTAGTATAACCTCAACAGTCTTTAATCATGTCCATCTTCCGATAACATGCGTGATAGGCATTCAACCTCCAATGAATGGACTCTTTCCCTCTCAGTCTCCCTCTTCAACTCAATCTAGTTGAAGGAATCCCATGGCACTTCGCCTTGAATATCTTCTCCCAAGGTATATGCTGTGTCATTCTTAGGTCCTCTTAACATATTCTGTCATAAGTTCCCTCTGCAACTTCTCAAAAGATCCTTACAAGGTTCAACAACTAATCCTATTGTTAACATACTTGAGAAGTGAATAACATATCAAGAGAAAGGAGTCTCCCTAAAGTAAA
Source organism: Casuarina equisetifolia (assembly GCA_028551475.1). Taxonomy (NCBI): domain Eukaryota; kingdom Viridiplantae; phylum Streptophyta; class Magnoliopsida; order Fagales; family Casuarinaceae; genus Casuarina; species Casuarina equisetifolia. Next base: position 18,052,542 of record CM052355.1, read on the forward strand.
CATCAACATTATTGCTCGGGCATCTAACAAATCCATGCACACTCATGAATTTGTATAACTTCAGGTATCATCGCTTGAGAAATAATAGAAATTTGTATGAATAACCTCTATTAGTACATCATATTCTTCTTTAACTTCAAATCCCACGGGCTGATATACTACAACATAGACTGCCATAAAAAATTTGATGTCACCCATATTAAAGTTCTCATGATCAATAAGAAGAATGTATCGCATCACTCTGTAATTGTCCACATCATATGGTGCATCATCTGATAGCCGGCTATAACTAATCATAGCAGATACTAGCATTGTCATAAGTTCCCCTTCAAACATGGGCTCACACTAGGGAATATCTCATTACTCTTTTATGGATGTTTCAACCATAAAGTGATCGAAGATGAAAATGAATCTCACTGCTTATAAAATCATTAGGGTAGGAACTAGAGAGATAATATCAACTAACTAAGCGATCCCAGGTACATCAACTCTATAGCAACCTTTGCTCATCTATTAGTTCCCCCTTAACTATGGCTTATCAAATGCTCCCTGAATGAACATTACATCTCTAAATGTCCATGTTATAAGCAATCATTTAACTGAGCAATCCCAGGCAACCTCTGTTCATCTGCTAGTTCCCCCTTAACTGTGGGTTTTTCAAACTCTCCTTAAATGAACACTACATCTTAAAAAATCAATCATACTTTAAAGAACAACTTTACTCTTGAGCTCAATAATGATTCCTAAACTATCTCGCTATCTTGTAATCTCAACAATGCGAAACCATCACTTTAGACTTTTCTTCTTCTACCTTTTGCTCCTGGTGTTATGTAACTCTATCTCTTATATATGCTATTGTCAACTACCAACATACTAGAAGCATCAAATGAAGAGAACTATTCTCCTCAAATCCTCCTTTAGGAATGTAACAACCTCATGAGATATCAACTTCTCCTTGAAACCCTATGCCTTAATCAACCATATAACCAAGAGATCCCAAATACCCGCAGAATAGACAAAATTGTCTCCCCCTCTGCCATTGTCAGATAACTGTAGAATAGACAAACCCATCTCCCCCTCTGCCATTGTCCAAAAGATAATAATGAAGGTAATAGATGAAGAATACCTCTTTCATCCCCATTCAAGAGCATAATCATTAACCTTTTGAAATATTCACCTTCCATTGGACCCTAAACATTTAGCCAAATGCATGACTAATAGATCCCAAATCCTAAGTAGAGTACACAATAAAACCAGAGCAAATTCGATACAAAGAAGTCCAACAAAAATCTAGCAACAACATCCATAGTTCCATTAGTGGTAACATAATAAGCATTGAATAAACCAAGACAAAGGTACCAATAACCATAATTCTCTTATTTCATCTTTATCATCCTTGATTATGTCAACCTATTCAATGCAAACCTAATTTAAGATTCACCACAAGTTAGAAAACTAAGTCCAAACACCAATATTCATCAAATTTGGACCTCCCTGGAACTCAAAATCAAACTAAATATATCATCAAACACTGTTTAAAATTCTGCACCAAGGTTGGCTAAAAATACCTAGGAAAAAATCTTGCAAACGTGTGTAACTTATGCTCCATTAGTTTTGTCTACAGGTGGGCCTCACGCACCACATGTACGTGCAAGTCACCTGCCTCACACAGGCGCCCACACGTGCATCTCACAAGCCTGTGCATAATCGCGCCTAACCCAACTCTCATGTGAGTTGACCCGCTTCTCGACCTAGCATTACCACTGCCATTTCTCTTTGCTTTTACAGCTGATTTATGCCCCAAATCACCTCATAATCAACCACTTAATCATCTGCCCACCTTAGTTTCTCTGATTGGCTACCCGTTGCTAGATTTCTGTCACCATTTGCGACATCCACAATTTGACTCAGCTTTTTTGACCACATGCCGCTGTATTTTGATGATTGGCCTCTGTGTTAGAATCAAAATCCTCAAAAAATCATTTTGACTCCCTTATCACACCATCAAACACCGTCAATCAATATAGATTCACCAAAGCAGTCTTGACCGTATAGTCACCATCCGATGGGTTAGAAAATTTGAGTCACACCAAACCCGTTTATGCAACTTGGGCCATTCTTAGTGGGCCTGGTACTAATCCAACCCAACTTCTAGCCCACTTTCTAAAGCCTGTCTCCAGTGGGCTTGATTTGTGCACATTGGACTTGAGCCCGTCTCGTCTCCATGGGCTCGACTCAACGTAACTATTCAGCTTGTTCCACCTAGGCTTACTCGGCCCATAATCTGGATCTTTTGATCCATTGGTTTGACTCGACCCATACTTGAATCCTCTGCTCCGCACATGTACAGCACGTGCCAAACTTGTTTTCTCCTAGATTACCTACACGCCCGATCTAGTTCGCTCCAATTTTGGATCTGAACGTCTCCACTCAGGTCTTAAACCGGGTTCTATGACTTGGTTTGAACTTTGTTGGCACTGGCACTACTAACACCAATTCTGTCGCTCTAGCCACCATTTAACAACTTTCCAACAATTGTTTTTCAAGAAAATCTCCAAAATTGTAGATCAAGATGCCTTGATTTCCAATATGGCCTCTTTTTCTCCAAAAATAGTCAAACGAATGAGTAATTTCAAATTCCCTTTTTTGACCATGTGGGTTCAACACAACCCGCAACTTCCCGATCAAGTTCTGATGAAATTTGAATTTTTTTGGCCACCAAGAAATCAAAAATCACAGAGAAGAAGTCTAGAGAAGAAAATGCATACCTCAATTGTCAATTTTTGACTTCTCTCACCATGGGTTGCACACCAAGTGTTCGACGAAAGGTTTCTTAGAACAAAACCTTTGTTGATAGCTTCTCTCTTGTGCATAGTGTACTTAGTTCACATCCAATAACCATTCTTTCGCTTACTACCTCACAAAGATAAGTTTTGAAACTCGAAAGAAAAGAACCCATGCAAAAAATCACTTTTTTTTTTCTTTACATACAAACTAAATCTTTGAATAAGAAAAACACCAAGAGGAGTTGTCAATCTCTTATTTAATACCAATCTAGTTCTATGTGTTCCATGAAATGCTTTCAAGCCATGCAACATAGCTTTGTTACCACTTTTTTACGGAAGTGTCCCCATTACATAAACATATAGACACATAGATCAAACCATAAACATACAAAAGACACAAGATTTAAGAGGTTCGGACCAATATAATGTCTTACGTCCCCTGTCACTAGTGCAACTACCGGCCCTTTCTCCTCTTATTAGATTTCTTCATGAGAATACAAAGGTGCTAATAACAAGATTCACACACATAGCTCTCACACAACTATTCTCAATACTCACAACAACTCACTTGATTCTCTTTTGGCCTATGGCTACTACTCAAAGTAGCACTCTTTGGTTGCCACCCTCATGAGGCATAGGTTATCGCCCTCATGAGGCATAACACTTTCTTTTTTGGCCTTTGGGGTTTTCATGTGGTCTTCCCTTTTTATACTAGCACCAAAGGGAGTCCTAACTGGATATTGCTAGGAGTCTTAACTGGATACCACTAGGAATCTTAATCAATATAGAAGAGAATAACTCCTAGAATATTCCTATAACATACATGAAATATATCTAGTCCTATTAATTTTCACTTCAATCCTAACAAAGAATCACATTTATGTTAGACTCCAGCGCAGAGTATAAGAAAATGAAACGCGTTTCATAAAAAGGGAAAGGTCCATGTAGAGTTTGATAATTTGAGGTTCTTGACCTGTTGAATTGAAGACCTCGTTGTCACTATTTACGGACAGACGAGGGATTAGCTTTTGAAAGACATAATATGGATCATCGCTCATTAACTATCCATTTTAAAGTCCTCACCATTTGGATAAGCATTTCTTAAAGAGAAATGAAGCGAAGGATTATAAATCATACATGAGTCAATTGTATGCGACAGACACATTAATTGATGAAAAACAAAAAGTAAAAATAAACAAATGATTTTGTTTCTTTGTTCCCCAACAACATTACTATACAAATGAGTGAATGGGCATGTTAATATACAAGGAAAATGAATGAAAACAAATTCCATGTATCTATGCACAAAATAAACAAATGAAACGTGTGGGCCCAAATAAATAAAACCCAACATCAAACACGTTAACACTCGCTCAAACTAGATGTGCATATAGATCGAAAACTCCAAATTTAGACAAACTAGATATGCATACAGATCAACAACTCCAAATTTAGAGAATAAGTGTTGATATGGTCAGCTACATAAGGCCTTTGCCAAAATGTTTGCATGCTACTCTATGGTGTGAACATACTAGGTGCAAACCAATTCCTCCTGAACCTTGTCCCTAATGAAATCACAATTAATGTTTGTTTGTTGATAGAAGAATGGATTAACTATTATGTATCTAGCCACTTAATTATCACAATACAGGTGGATGAGATGCAGAATGATATTACAAACCTGGTTGTTCAGTAATTGTCATAACTTTTTTTTCTACTAAGAAAACAAGGAAACAAAATCATAAAACAAATTGTTTGATTAATTTTCTTTTATATTTTTCACTGAAAGGTATAGCCTTTTAATAGGCTTTACAAATTTTGAAAAGTAAACATAACAAAGTGAATATAATTAAAAAAGAAATACGAAAAGGGAAATGATGATAAAGGAAAGATAACCTATGAGTGCACCAAGTCAAGGGTTCAACATGCCTTTCCCCTTTCTCATATGCATGCATTTATAAAAAACATTTTTAAAAAAAATAAAGGAAAGATGACAATGGCCCTAAATGCTTAAACCTTGATATTTCTGATTACCAAAATATTCTCATGCTTCTTGCTTATGGAATTTGCTCCATATCATCCAAGTAGGGAGTATCTTTCTTAAATTGGCTAAATGATGTTAACTTGCAAATCACTCATTAGGTTATTAAGAATCTTCTCCAAACTCGATGCCCATAAATTCTTTCATGTAATAATGTGTGAAAATATTGTGAAGAACAAATGAATATTAGGAAAAAGATTGCTTTACAAATGAACAAGGAAAATCTTTTACAAACAAATGGGAGAAGTTGATCCCATGATAAAGAGTATATAACCACTAATTGTTTTCTTTTATTACAATGAGGAAGAGAAAAAAGGCATGTATCCTTACTACCAACCATGCCCAGTTGCATGTGCGATTTGTATAACAAAGAATGACCTATGTTGTGGCTATGTAGGTTGTGAAACATGGGTAAGCTAGTGGAACCCATGGCTCCTCCAACATGGAAGCCACATGGATTTTGAATTCCACATATCGTATTTGAACATCCCTCCTCAAGTCAATAGTTGACCTAAATTAATAATACTTGTAGAGAAAATGTTTATGTTTATTTTCCCCATAGGTCTTGGTGAAAATGTCTGCTAGTTGATCCTTTATGCCAACATGATCAGTCTTAATGAGTCCACATTCAATCTTCTCATAGATAAAGTGGCAGTCTACATCTATATGTTTAGTGGACTAATGAACCATAAGGTTAGTAGTGAGCTTTATGGCTACCTTGTTGTAACAATGTAGAGTTACAAGATGAGGAATGTCAACCCTTATATCTCCACAAAAGCCTAATAAGTAAATGATCTCATAATATGTAACTACCATTGCTTAGTACTCAGTTTCTGTGGAGGAGAGAGATATGACTACCTAATTTTCTACCTACTTTACACACAACATAGTCTAAATCACAATAAGCTTGCACCTAATAACCTCTAAAAGAAGGAATAAACAAGTCTATCCCAAGATAGCTCTTCAAGTATTGGACCAATCTAATGACTACTTCCGAATGAGACTTCTTAGGTAAATACATGAATTAAGCTAGATTATGCATTATATATGAGATGTTTGGCCTCATAAAATTATGCTAATTTATCTTTCCTATGAATTGATAATACTTCAAATGATCTTTCAACAAGGGATCATCATCTCATGGCATTAGAGCTCCCCAATCATGCTTGAAGGTCGTCAATGATAGGTTAATGTCAATAAGGCAGTTAATTGGCTTAGTTTCCTTAAATTTTATTTCACCTATCAACTCTTGGATGTACTAACACTAACTCAAGTAAATGCCCTTATCATCTCTTAGAACCTTAATCCCAAAAAAGAACTTAAAATCTACCAAGTCCCTAGTGTGAAAAATTGAATGTAAATATGACTTCAATTCTTAGATCTTATCAACATCACTACTAGTAATGAGGATATCATCTAGATAAATCATAATAATGACTATTAGATCACCTCTCCATTTCACAAGTAATGAAGTATCATGCATGGAATCTTGATATCCAACTGCTAGCAAGGCCTTTATAAACTTAACATAGCATTGTCTAGAAGTTTGCTTCAGCCCATGGATGGACTTCTTCAATTTGCATACTTTTCCACCTCTTTTGTCTAGGTTCCTAGGTGGTAGTCACATGTAGACCTCATCACTCAAGTTTACTTATAGGAATAAGTTATTGATGTCCATCTAGTGAATGTTCCATTAGTGTTGAGCTACTAGTGAAATGGCATATATGATTGTAATGTGTTTAACAACTAAGAAAAAAATCTCATGATAATATACACCCTTCTTCTAACTAAAGCCTTTTGCCATTAATTTGGCCTTATAATGCTTCACTAATGTATTAACTTTGTACTTAATTTTGTAAATCTAGTTGCATCCTATAAGTTTCCCCTCTAGTGGTAGTTCCATGATTCCATGATCTTTCAAGTGTTGTTTGCCTTTAATGTTGTGATCTCCTATTCCATAGCATCTTGCTACCTAGGAATGTCAATAACCTTATGGTGATAGATTGGCTTAATAGCAGCAAAAAAAATGTAATAAAGTGCTAGTTATTAGGTGGGATATTTTTATAAGAGATATAGGTTGAAATGGGATATGTCATTGGACCAAAGTGATGGTTGAGTAACCTTAGTGGATTGTCTCAAAGCTATTTGAGGTGGTGGCTCAACTAAGCCCTATGATGGGGTTGTGATTTTGTCAAAAGACATCATAAAGGTCAAGTGATAGCAATGGAGGTATGGTAGTGCATTCTAATTCTAATGGAATAATTACCTCAAGATAATGGTCAATAGAATTATCATTAGTGGATGATAATTGCAAGGGGTTAGAAGAAAGGTCAAGATAGTGACAGGCTTAGTCAAAGGTACTTGTATAAAAGAATGTGATTTGGGCTTTACTTGTGAAAAAGGAAAAACATCCTCATAAAAGTGCACAACTTAACTCATAAAAATTTAAAAAAAAATTCCTTTTAGCATTATAAAGTCTATAACCCTTTTAACCTTAAGCATATTCCATGAGTATACTAAGAGTCACTCATGGGGAAAACTTATCCATAAACCCCACAATGGTAGCACAATAACAAATACCTAAAAAGCTTGAGATGAGCAATCTTGGGTGGTTTTCCAAACAATTTTTCAAAATGTGTAATTTCATACAAAATTGAGGATGACATTTTATTGATAAAATAGGTAACTGTGAGAATGCACTCCCCTCAAAACTTGTCAAGCATTGAACTTTGAAATTTCAATGCTCATATAACATCTAATATGTAACAGTGTTTGTGTTCAACTATATTGTTTTGTTGTGGTGGTGCACACATGAACTCTCACATGTGATCTGACATAAATGACCAGTTGTTTTGCATTGTCTTCAACATAAACGACATATCATTTTTTGTAGTGTGGCCAAGGCTTATTCTTATCCCCATAAGTGTGCTTATTGTAACAAGTCCAATGCCTTTTGTGAGACTTATTGCATCAAAAGCCATTTTTTCCATAATAAAAGCATGTCCTTTAATCATCTTCCCCATTGCATTCCAATAGGAATGCCTTGTAGAACAAGGAGTATGTCTTTATGAGGTCTAGGAAAGGATGCATCAATAAGATCTACTCTCTTAAGGTTGAGTAGTAATCATTAACATTGCAAAGTAGCTAATAGAATTTCATCATCTCCTAATGGCTTTACCATAACTAGAATGTCACCATTTTTGGCAAATGTTAGCTCCATCAAGGAGTCAAACTCATCCTAGATTTTTCCCAAACAAACAAAATAGGCTGAAATTGGCTCTCTCCTTTGGCAAATCAAGTAGAGTTCATTAATTAGGTCATAAACCCTAGAAAAGTCAACCCGATGGTACCATGCATAAAACTTAGATCATATTTTAGTAGCATCCTATGTGTATATCAAGCCATCATTAAAGTAGTCGACCATGGAATTAAGAATCCATCCATAACAAACCATATTGCAATTATCCTACAAAGTTCAAGTCGATGAACCAAGTTTAGGTTTCACATAGGATCCATCAACAAAGATGAACTTGTTCTTAATGGGGAGGGCAATCTTCATTATTTCGCTCTAGAATACATAATTCAAGGTTCCTAAGAGTTTAATCAACACCAAAATAGTGGAATTCATATCTCTAATCAAAAAAAAAGGATGGGTTAGTAAGATGTAGGGCTTGCATTTGGTTTTTAGGTTTTGGCACCCTTTGATGCAGTAAAGTTTGCAACAGAATGGGATTTAGTTTGTAAAGGAATGTGACCCTTACTCTCACTTCCGTGTGCAGGATGTATAAGGTATCTTTGTCAAATTGGCTACCAAATTCTGCCATTACAATGAGTGCAAATGTTAGGAAGAAAATGGCATTGTTGAAGGACCAAACTTTACAATGACATCATTATAGAGCTAGACAATGACGTTGTCTTAGCACATGAGGAAAAATGGTGTCATTTTGATAATTGCTAATGGTTCAAAAGCATAAATGGTGTCATTAAATTTAAGGCCCAAAAAATCTTCAATTGAGTGAGTGGTAAAGTGGCATTGTTTTTCTCGAAAAAAGCTAGAAAAGTAATAGTCATCTACTTTGTTGATAGTGGTAGAATGCTTTCATGACCAGTTTTTTATTTGGAAACAAGGAAGAAAGGAACACTTTGGTTGTGGGTTTAGAGCAAAAGTAAGTTTGGATAAAAAAAATGAAATAAAAACCAAGCTCAAGCTCATTAATTCCAAATGGAAATCTAAGAACCTAGCTCTTTGATTTCATGTGAAATATCATGAAGAATGAACAAACATTAGGAAAAAGCTTACTTTACTAATGAACAAGGAAAACCTCTTACAAACAAATTTATCCCATGATAAAGAGTATATAGACAATAATGTTCCCATTTATATTACAATGAGGAAGAAGAAAAAGCATGCATCCTATCTCCAGTTGTGCCTTGTTACATGTGCAATTTGTGTGGAAAAGAATAAGGTATGTTCCAATTGTGCAAGCTATGTAGTAAGGGGTGAGCTGGTGGAACTCGTGACTTTTCCAATGTGGCAGCCACATGGATTGTGGCTACCACATATCATATCTAAACAAATGAGATCACCTTCCACTTGGTGTTTGTAGATCATTTTAGGAATACATGAGATCAATACAACATCTTGAAGGCAATATAGATCTACATTGAATTTTTCTATCATATGTCCTACTAAAAAAATTACTAATTAAAAGGAAATCTTAATTCAAAATCTAATCATATAACTAATAGGGACATCTAGATTCCAAATAAACTCATAATCCAATTAATTTGACATGCAATGGATGTCATGGCTCTATATTTTGACTTAATTAATGAAAAAGAATAGATAGGGTGTTTCTTAGTCTTCCAAGATATAAGAGAACTACATAACTTAATACAATAGCATATGATGGACTACCTCAACATAAGGGTATTAGATGTTTTGACATAGGACATCACCCATGGTTGGAATCATAAAGTGTGGTCAACCCAATCTAAAAGATAAAGAATACAAAAGAGTAAGTCTTGATGAACCTTTAACATATCTAACCACTCATAAAACCACCATCATGTGTGAGTGCTTTGAGGATGCATGTATAACTAATCGATGTTTGATCTCATCATGGCAAGGTATATCAACCTCTCCATTAGTCTCTAGAATGGAGAATGATCACCAAGTGATGGAACACACTTCTTGTGAGGATCTCTTGGGTCATACTCCAAGGTAGTTAATTTTATGTTCTCCTCCATTGGAATGATTATGGGCTTAGAGTCCAATAATCTTAGAAACAACCTTCAATGCATATTTATGCTAAGATAAAAGTAATCTCTAAAATGGACATTCTCCACTCTAAGGAAGAGTTTGGATTGACCTAAATCCTTTATATAAAAAATAAAGTGTAAATAATACTTCAAATCAGAAATGGCCATGCCACAAGTGCCAATGATAACAATATCATCAACATGAATAATTAAAAGCATTCCCTTATAATTTCTAGAACAAAGAAAACAAGTAGTAACAATTTCCTTTATAAATTTCACATTTCATTGTTGCGAAGCTTATTTTAGAACTACAAAATGACTTACACAATTGATAAAGTAATCCATTCCACTAATTGTGAAGTCCTAATGGAAGATTTATATGGACCTCCTATAATAAATTCCTGAATGAAAATGTGTTCTAAACATTTATCTAATAAAGTAGGGAATTATGGATAGCCATAATAACAAATAAACCTTTTTCATAAAAATATATTTTGATGTGATAAATGTTAAATGAGTTGTGTACAAATATTTTTTTGCTTATGTACTATAAAGACATATAAAACAATATTGTAATCCATTTTCCTACATTTGTATAATTATATTATACCACCAAGTTTCTGGAGAAAACAAAATTTTGAATGAAGAATTATCCCCATTGTTATTTATTTATTGATTCAATGTAAGAAAAATAATATAGGAATATTTTTGCAATAAAATGTAGTCCATGAAAGTCTAGGAGTAACTTGAGTCAAAAAGCCCAATATAGTTCAAAATTATGCAATCCAGCTAGTTACCATGTAGTTTAATATGTGACCCATTTCTACATGGCTCAATTCAATTCAAATGTGATGTAGCCCATGTAGTATGCGAACTAGTCCAATGATCCATGGAGCAGCATAACCCACTTATTTATTGTATTATAAATAGACTTAATGTCGCTAGGTCTAAGTACATAAATACAATTTATCTTCCCAATTCTTTACTTTCCCCTTAATTTCTATCATGATATTAAGAGTCTAGGTTTTTTTTTTTTTACTTGGCTTTTGCTTCCATAATTTCATTTTGGTTGTTCAATTGGAATTTTTTTTTCTTAATACATTCTTCTAAGGATTTGTACTACCTATAAAACATGTTAGAAAGCTCTAGTGGAATCCCAAGAAGAATTTACAACAACCGATTGGTATCTATTGAAGATACAAATATGTTTTAAGTAACAATATTGTCCTAAACAACAACCTTTATGTACCGTATAATGTATTATCAAGGAAATATCCTTTATTATTTTCCATATTAAACATGAGAACCTACGAGCAGAGTTAGGTGGAAACAATATAAGAAAAAAAAAACCTTTCTTGGATGATCTATCCAATAAAGGAGTGACTACAACATTAGTATTGTCAATCAAAGACCCAATGAGCATAGAGCCTTGTTATATTAAAAAGAAGAAATGCATTAGATAAGTGTTTATTATTCTAGAAACTAATAGAGAACATCAACATAAAAACTATTCAGACTATTACAAAATTGGATGGATATTAGACTATAAATACAATAACCAAAATAACACAAATCAATAAACTTAGGTTTTTCTAGGATGGTTTGAACAATAGAACTTTCTATTAGCTTTTTATTGTAGAAGATAGTGCACTATTCACACCTTCACGCTACCTCATTAGTTTCTTACAACTTACTATTTCTTCCCCCACTCCAAAACACACAACATTGGTTAAGTGAAGCTAAAACCCAATTCCACATTTACCCCTTATCTTAAAGTCAGTTCATGATAGTCCCCACCCATTCAATTATCCTTGTCCTCAAGGATTGGCTCTAATGGTATTTCATCTTCACCTAAAATAATTATTTAGTCTTGCACCAATGACCCTTAACCCATCTCTCATTGCATTAATAACACAAGCCTTTGTCCTTCCATTCTTGCATTTGAGCATCACTAATGTGCTGCATAGGCCATTTGTTTTTTGAAGTGGAAGTTGTTGTGTTTGAGCTCTACATAGTCACTTTACATAGGGTTAGCTTAGTAGGAAAGGTTGACCTCATAAGCATTAAAGCATTTAAGGAATTAACTATCATCACTTGGTCCTTACTTTCTTGGAATCTGCTAGATTGGAAATCTAGGTACATAAGGTGGCAAGCCTCCTCCAAATCAAGTGGGCTTAACATAAACACTTAAGTCTGTAAGTCAAGTTTCAATCCTTGCATACAATATCCTATAAAGAAACTTTCTATCAACCCAAGATTATAAAAAGTTATAACTGACTTTAATTCTTTAAATTTCTTGAAATACTCTAATGTAGTTCTCAACAACTTTATTTGATAAAAATTTGCAATAGCACTTTCATTTTTATCAATAGAAATATGTCTACATACATCAACTTGAAATTGCTCTAACTAAGTTGCCACACTCCTTCCAATAGTATTTATACCATACAATTCTTAAATCTCTCTCTCTCTCTCTCTCTCTCTCTCTTCTCTCTCTTCCATTCTCTATCATAAAATATTATAAATTGACCCTTCGGCTACCATATGGTGGCCATTACCAGCCATTTTCCACCATTGAAAAGGTGTCCACACCACTGTCGGGCCAATGGTTAGTGTTTATAGTTCTCATTTGGTGAAATTATTCACCATTGCAGTTGGTATGCATAGATCTTACTCTGGTTTGCACACATGTCACTAATCGGGACTTGGTTGTCTTGGTTGGTACACATCCTCTACATTAAAACCAACTCAACCAACCTCTTTTGTGGGGGTTTCAAAGAAAAATCTTAAGTTTATTTTCGACCCACAACTTCTTGACATCCCCTATTCAATGGGGTGCTTTCCACTAAACTTAAAAATTGCCCATCTTAATCCACCCTAGTTCCCCTATAAAACTAGTCTTCCCCATCCTTCATCTCTGCCCTCACCAATAACAAGCCCTCATCTCCACCATTGTTGAAGTAAGCAAAATAGTAAAAAGGAATCTATCACATCAATCAATAACAAGAGAGTTTTCCCACAAAAGCATATGTTACTCATCCATTGTTTCGAGATATTCCATTTACTAGTGCAAGGCAGCTAAGAGCAAATGCAGGCTAATTATGCATGATCCATGAGACCAAATAGTGCAACATATGCAAGTTTTATAATATAGGTTGGTGACAACTCAAATTGCTAGAAGCTTTAAGAGAAAATATCAACCCTTCCATTTATAAATGTTGTGTAAATTTACTAAAATAGGTGTGCAAAAAATTATGGAGAAACCTTTTAGGATAGTGTGCTTCTTAGCTATGTTTGGCTTTATGTAGTATTGTAGCAGGGCCAATGGCCTTGCGAATATAGTTTTTCAAACTATTTTCTTGTTGCCTTTGTTACTTTAGTGAAATATGTTTTTGATTTTTTATGTTACTTTAGTTTATCAATCTTCATGTTTGTATTGTTGCAGTTGTTGCCTTCTACGATGCCTAATATTTTCATTTTATAAATTTTCTTTAACCATTATTGATGCAGATCGCGATGGGAAACAAAGTAAGCTTTTGATTATGGAGAGATTGGAATGGAATAATAACAAGGTAATTCGAAAATATAAAGGCTGGAAAGATAAAGACTGGAAAATAAATGGTTGAAAGGTAAAAGGTAGTAATTTAAGTGCAAGAATTAAGATAACTAGAATATAAAAGGCTGGAAAGTAAAGGCACAAAATTTAAAGTGCAAAGCTTAAGGGAAAATGAAATTCAATAACTTTTCAATCTCCACGGTTCTCAAGGTTCTGTTACAACTGAAGGAACAATGTCCTTAAATAGACAACTAAGACTAACCATAGAAAGATCTAAAATTCATGAAAGCTAATCCTGATAGAACTCAAATAAGCTAATCCTGGTAGAACTTAGATGAGCTAACCCTGGTAGAACTCAGATAAGCTAATCCTGGTGGAACTCAAATCCTAAAATTAAGAAAAATCAAACTAACCAAATTAAGATAGGATCCCAACAAATAAGGGATAGGATCCCAATAAATTAGGGATTTTAAAACAGTTCGAATCTTGATAGGTATGGAAACTCAAGATAAGTCAGAATTCTTCTGTTTGGGCTTGGACCTACTGAAGTACATTGTGGCCCCAATGTCTTGTCATAGGAACTAACAAAACTTAGGCTTTCTCGTTACCTTGGCCTTTGGATGTGTCCACGTCAGTCTCCTTAAGTTGGAGAGGATTTGTCCTCAAATTTGAATGATTGTTGTTATCCACATATGGAGACAAATCTTCTACATTGAAAATGGCTGAGACTCCCCCAAAGTCACTTGGTAAGTCCACTTTGTACACATTATCTCCAACCCGCACAACTACTTCAAATGGTTTGTCAGCTCATGGTGCAATCTTGCTCTTTCTTTTTGTCGAAAACCTTTCCTTTCGTAAGTGTACCCATACGAGGTCCCCAGGTTAAAAAATTGATGGTTTTCGATGCTTGTTAGCCTTTTTCTTGTAAACCTCATTTTCTCTTTCAATCTAGACTCGAATTTTTTTATGGAACTTTTTCATCAATTTGGCCCGTTCATTTGCATTGAAGTTGATCTAGGCATCAATGGGTAAAGATGATTACTCAATAGGAGTAATCAGATTAAGGCCATAAACTACCTCAAAAGGTGAATGACTAGATGTAGCACTTGGAGCTCAATTGTAGGCAAATTCTGCATGTGCAAGCTTGATGTCCTAATCCTTGAGGTTCTTATATACTAAGGTTCTAAAAAATGTCCTTAGTGTTCGGTTGGTAACCTCTATCTATCCGTCTATTTAGAGGTGGTGAGAGGTACTGAATAGTAGCTTCATACCAAGCTTAGCCCACAAAGTTCTTCAGAAATAACTCAAAAACTTAGTATCTCTATCAGAAACGATTGTTCTTGGCACACCATGCAGCTTCACAATTTCCTTGAAAAACAAATATGCAATATGAGTTGCATCATCTGTCTTGTGGCAGGGAGTGAAATGACTCATCTTCGAAAACTGATCAACGACCACCATAATTGAATCCTTTCCCCTTTTAGTCTGAAGGAGAGCTACAATAAAATCCATGCTGAGTTCTTCCCACGGTTGATGCGGAACTAGTAGTGGAGTGTAGGGACCAGGCTTGAAATGCATCTTGGCTCTTTGACATGTGGCACAACGGGAAATGAAGGCATGAACATCCCTTTGCATTTTGGGCCAATAAAAATGTTCCTTAAGGATCTCCAATGTTTTGTTCATTCCAAAATGACCAGCTAAACCCCCCTCATGAGTCTCTTTGATTAACAATTCCCTAAAGGAACTCTTGGGAACGCATAACTGGTTGCCCTTGAACAAATAGCCCTCTTGTGTCATATACTCTCCATGAGCTCCTTCGGCACATTCTGTTAGGATAGGAAATAACTCCTCATCTTCTGCATAATGTTCTTTCATAATTTCAAATCCGAGTACCATTGCTTCCAAGATGGTTAGCAAAGAATACCTTCTTGATAAAGCATCAGCCATAACATTAGTAGTTCCTGCTTTGTAATGGTAAACAAAAGTAAAGGATTGAAGGAATTCTACCCATTTAGCATGTCTTAGGTTGAGCTTGTGTTGACTATTCAGATACTTGAGTGCTTAGTGATCTGAGTGAAGAACAAACTGCTTTGGTCAGAGATAGTGGCTCCAATGATTAAGAGCTCATACTATCGCATAGAATTCCTTGTCATAGGTTAAGTAATTCTTCCTGGCATATGCTAACTTCTCACTAAAATAGGCCAAGGGTTTCTTGGATTGAATCAGAACAGCCCAATTCCCACACCACTAGCATCACATTCAACTTCAAACAATTTATCAAAATCAGGTAAGGCAAGAACTTAAGTTGAACAAAGCTTCTCTTTGATTACCTCAAAGGCCTTACTCTCAGATTCATTCCATTCAAATTGCCCCTTTTTCATACACTCAGTGATTGGAGCCATGATCGTGCTAAAATGAGGAACAAATCTTTGATAGAACAAAGCCAAACCATGAAAACTTGATAACTCTATTTTATGTAGAGTTATTGTTATTATTTTAAGTTATATTTAATATAGTTTTTATTAAATTATAGTTGTATTTAATTGTATTTATGTATATTTTGTAATTTTATGCAGCAAACTCAAAATAGGTGAAAAACAAGAGAAATAAAGCAAAATATAGAGAGAAAAGAGTAGAAAAAAAAAACAAGCAAAGTGTATGCACACGTGAGGAGAAAGGAAGAGACAA
Organism: Casuarina equisetifolia; assembly: GCA_028551475.1. Lineage (NCBI taxonomy): Eukaryota > Viridiplantae > Streptophyta > Magnoliopsida > Fagales > Casuarinaceae > Casuarina > Casuarina equisetifolia. The sequence goes on from CM052355.1 coordinate 18,068,875, forward strand.
AAAGAACCAAACCGGGTGAATTATGAAAGAAAAAGACAAGGAAAAGAGAAGAAAACACGTGGGACCGTGAAAAGTAAAAAAGAGAATTAATCTCAGTTGGTGTTTTTGGAATCTGCCAAGACTTGAATGCCTCCACTTTCGATTAATCAACTACAAGGCCATGTTGAGAAACTACATACCCCAAAAACACTATACTTGAACTCAGGAACTCACACTTCTCCATTTTTGCATATAGTTTTTGTTCCCTCAACAAGCCAAAGATTTTCTTTAGATGTTCTACATGATCATCAATACTTTTGCTATAGACCAGAATATCGTCAAAGTAAACAACTACGAATTTACCAAGATATGGTTTAAGTACCTCATTCATTAGCCTCATAAAAGTGCTGGGAGCATTTGATAATCTAAAAGGCATCATTAACCATTCATATAAGCCTCCCTTAGTCTTGAATGTAGTTTTCCATTCATCTCCTTCCCACATACAAATTTGATGGTATCCACTCCTCAAATCAATCTTGAAAAAGACTATAGCTCCATAAATTTCATCAAGCATATCATCAAGTCTAGGTATAAGATACCTATACTTGATTGTGATGTTGTTAATGGCTTGACTATCAACACACATCCACAAACTGCCATCTTTCTTAGGAACCAAGAGTGCTGGGACTAAACAAGGACTTATGCTTTCTCTAAAATATCCTCTTTTCATCAGCTCATCTACTTGCCTTTGTAATTCCTTTGTTTCTTCAGGATTACAATGGTAGGTGGGTTTGTTGGGTAGAGAAGCCCCTAGGACAAGGTCAATCTAATATTCAATGCCTCTGATAGGTGGAAGGCCAGGTGGTAGGTCAGTAGGGAAGACATCTTCATATTCAAATAAAAGTGGTAGAACCTTTGGGTGAGGGATACTCTCTGTAGTTACCAAATTTTTTTCTAACATGAGTATGGTATATATAGGTTTATGTTTGAGGATGGCCTTTTCAAGTTTGGCTTTGGTGATGAACAGTTTTCCTAGGTCTTTTCTTTCTGGGCTAAGGTCTTATGGATCTGGGATGGACTTAAAGGGTGAGGGTGATTTGCTTACCATTCATCTTCATTGCATAAGTGTTATTTCCCCCATCATGCTTTGCGAACCTATCATATTACCATGGCCTCCCAAGTAACAAGTGACAAGTTTCCATAGGAATAATATCATAGAGGACTTCATCAACATAATTTTTTCTAATGGAAAAAGAAACTAGAACTTGCCTCTTTACTTGAAGATCGTTTCCATGATTTAGCCATTGCAACTTGTAAGGCTGTGGATGAGGGGAGGTTAACAGCTTCAACTTTTCGACTAGTGTTGTGGATGCGACATTAGTACAACTCCCATTGTCAATGATCATAGAGCATACCTTGCCCCCAATGGTACACCTTGTTTGGAAAATGTTTTCTCTTTGCCCATCTTGAGAACCAAGCTTTGAAAAGAGAGTACGGCAAATGACCAAAAGCTCACCAGAATCTGGGTCAACTATGTAATCTCCCTCTTCGGTTTCTTCCAATGATTCTTCCTCCTAGTATACTTCTCCAATTTCTTCCCATTCTTTTATCGTCATTACCCTTCAATTAAGGCAATTAGCTTGAAGGTGACCAATTCCTTGACACTTATAGCATCTAGCTTGGGATCGTTCATTTTTTAAAGTAGTGGCCCGAGAACTCTCACCATGTTTGGCTTCCACGTTTTTAGCCTTGTCCAGTTCTTTGGGAGCTTGACTAGAAAAGCCATATTTAGTGTTGTTTGAGGCAGTCTTCTGGGTATAATCTCTCTTGTTGAAATACTTATTTCTAAGACAACTCTTTGTTTCTCAACCTTGACAGCCAATTTGTACACATCATCAAGAAAGCAATAAGGTTGTAAATCAACCATCCGAGCAATATCTAGATTTAAGCCTCCAAGAAATCGAGCAATGGATTGCTCTACAAGTTCAGGAGTATCACACCGGATCATTAGTTCCTCAAATTCTCTAATGTATTCGCCAACACTTCTTTTCTCTTGCTTAAAGTGTGCAACTTGTGATAAAGCTCCTGTTTGTATTCTTTGGGAAGAAATTGCTTAGTTAAGAGCCTTTTAAGCTTCTCCCACGTTTTGACTCTACTTCGCCCATCTCTTTCCCTGAGTTTCCTTGTATTATCTTACCATAGGGAAGCATAATCTTTGAGTTTGAGAATGGCGACCTGGCACTTCTTCTCCTCATTATACTTCTTAAATTCAAAGATTCTTTCCATAGTGCAAACCCAATCAAGAAAATCATCTCAGTTTAGACTACCATCAAATTGAGGGAAGTGTATACGTAGGTTGCGATCATCTTCCTCTGGTCTCCTTCTTGTTCTTCCTATATCTTCATCACTGGAGTCAACATCAAATTCAGTATCATTGGGAAGAGGTGTAAGAATTCTCCGAGCTGGGGGTACATAGGGTGGTTGATATGTTAGCGGTACATTGGGTGATTGTGATTGTGAATCCTGAGGTCAATATGGTTTAAATCGTTGGAAACTAGGTGGTGTTGGTCCTTTTGGTATAAATGGTTGGGGTGGTGGTTCAGTGAGTGATGTTTGCGAAATGGACATTTGTAGCTGTGGTACGGATATTTGGGGTGGTGGTGGAACAGAGTAGGGTGCTTGGGTTGGTTGTGGTGGTAAACACTGCTGAAGTAAAAGTTTAAGCTCTTGGAATTCAACCTTATCTTTTCGAGTTCACCGTTTTGCACCATTTGTATAGCTAGCCATGGTGGAGTGGGTGAGGATGAACGTGAAGAACGATCTCCTTCTTGAGACATGGTGATGCTAACAACAGATTGAGAGTGATAAGATAAAAGCTCTGTTAGAATAGCTCACTTGCCAAAACCTAAGCTTTGATACCACTTGATACGATTCGTGATGGGTTAAAGAGTGAGCTTAGGATTAAAACAGGGAATGAGAATTCCATGTTGGAAAATAGAGGCTTGGAATAACGATGGAAGATATTCAAGGCTAGGATAAAAGGGATTTAGAGCAAAAATTGAAGCAATAAGAACAAGGTATGAATAGTAATGAATAGTAACTGTAGTAATGAGAACTTAAAATATAAGAGAAAAATGCAAATTCCAGGAGATGGAGAATAGAAAAATGATAGACTGGAATATTAAGACTAGAATATAAAAGATTCAAAGCGAAATCTCGAAATTAAGAACACGTTATGAACAGTGAAATAGTAACTCGGAATAATAAGGAATATTATGGATTGGAAATTGAAAGGCAGAAACTTAAAGATTGTAATATAAGGAATGGAAATATAGATGGCAAGGAATTTAAAGTTGCATAAGGTAAAAATTGAAGAGGAAAGAACAAGGAAATCAAAGTAAGAATGTAAAGGCTGGAATTTAAGAATAAGAATGTAAAAACTAGAATTTAAAAACAAGAATGTAAAAGACTAGAATTTGATAACAAGAATGTAAAGGCTAAAATTTAATAACAAGAATGTAAAAGCTGGAATTCAATAACAAGAATGTAAGGACTGGAATTTAAGTGCAAGAATATAAAGATTGAAATTGAAGAACAAGACTGGAATTTAGAAACAAAGATGAAGCAAGCTTACATTTAATGTTGAATTGGGGCCACAATGTCCTTCATTGGGTCCATCTTTTGTCAAAGTAGTATCCAATGCTAGTCAAAGCAATGAGTTTGTTTGGAATCCCATTCTGGTCAATGTTGAATGGGCTTTGACCATATAGATTGGATCCAATGAAGGATATTGTGGGCCCCAATTCTTTGGGCTTAGGATCATTAAAACTTGGGCTTTCCTATTAGGGCCTTTAGGCTTGTTCACATCATTCTCCCTGGGTTGGAGAGGATTTGTCCTCAAATCCGAAGGATCGCTGACATCTATATATGGAGATAAATCTCCCACATTGAAAGTGACTGAGACTCCCCCAAAATCACTGGGCAAATCCACTTTGTATACATTATCACTGATCTGCGCAATTACTTTGAATGGTCCATCAGCTCGTGGCGCTATCTTGCTCCTTCTTTTTATCAGGAACCTTTCCTTTCTTAAGTGTACCCACACGAGGTCCCCTGGTTGAAAAGTTGATGGTTTTCTATGCTTGTTGGCCTTCTTTTTGTAAACTTCATTTGCTCTTTCAATCTGGCTTCAAATTTCTCCATGGAACTTTTTCATCAATTTGGCCCGTTCATTTGCATCGAAGTTGATCTAGGCATCAATGGGTAAAGATGATAACTCAATAGGTGTAAGCAGATTAAGCCCATAAACTACCTCAAATGGCAAATGACCAATTGTAGCACTTGGAGCTCAATTGTAGGCAAATTCCACATGTGCAAGCTTGATGTCCCAATCCATGAGATTCTTGCTCACTAAGGTCCCAAAAGTATCCCCAATGTTCGGTTGGTAACCTCTGTTTGCCCATCTATCTGTGGGTGGTAAGAGGTGCTAAACAATAGCTTGGTATCGAGCTTGGCTGATAAGTTCTCCAAAAGTGGCTTAGAAACTTGGTATTTCTATCATAAACAATCGTTCTTGGCACACCATGTAATTTCACAATCTCCCTGAAAAATAAATCTGCAATATGAATCACATCGTCTATCTTGTGGCAAGGAGTGAAATGGCCCATCTTGGAGAATCGATCAATGATGACTATGATGGAGTCCTTTCCCCTTTGAGTCCGAGGTAGAGCCATAATAAAATCCATGCTGAGATCTTCCCATGGCTGGTTTGGAAATGATAATGGAGTGTAGGGACCAGGCTTGAAATGCATTTTAGCTCGTTGACATGTAGCACACTGGGATATGAAGGCATAAATGTCCCCTTGTATTCAATGAAATCTAAATGCAAGTGAACATATCGAACAAGTAATATAATGATGAGAAAGATATCGTCCCACAGAGATTGGTGATTACTAAATCAATTAATTACTAACAGTGAACAACTCCTAGAATTTATCTAGCAAATCAAATTAATAGATGATAGATTAACTAACTAAATCTAAGAAAATTAAATACAAGAAATATGTTAGAGCATATGATTTCACCATAATTACTAGGTATTAATATTGATTATTTATGCTTGCAAGAGGGATAATATCTATGTGATGGCGGAATCTCCTAATTTATTTACTATCCTATGTCTAGGTATAGCAAACCTACTTAATTCATTAATTCACTATATATCTATATGTGAATTGAAACAAACTAAATGCATTAGGATCTATGAACATTCCCAGTTTACACCGAAAGCCACACAAACAATATGGTATATGTCTATCCATATTTAATTTATGGTTACACATTACAAGAAGCAATTACATATCATCTCCTGTCGGTCTCAAACATGCAAATCAGATCATTCAAGTGGTAGCTAATCACTTAAAAGCATTAAATGCAGTAATATATAACTTCACATAAACAAAATATCTTGCAAAACATAATAATCATAAGATTCATACCATCATAATTAGGTTACATCGTAGCTCTAACAAAAATAAACTAAAACATAAAGAAATAATGAGGAAGAATAGTAATGAGAAATAAAGAATGCATCTTGAATCCAAGAACAAGAAGTCTGTCACCCTTTTTGTCTTCTCTTCAAAAAAACCTTGAATTCTTGGCCTCTTTCTTAAGTTGTGCTCAATTTCCTCCTCCTCTTTCTTTTGCCTCTTCTCTTCTCTTAAATAGGGTTTAGGTTTAGACCTACTCTTATCCTAGTAGAATTGGGCCTTAGAGATCTAAAACAATTGAGTTTTGAACTCTTAATTTAATTAGGTTTTGAACTCCTAATTTAATTAGGCTTTGAACTCCTAATATGATTAGGTTTTCTAATTATTTAGAAAACCCAATAACAAAAAAATCTAATAACAATCATTCAAAGCCCAAGCCCATCTTGACACTCTTGATCCTGATATTACGATTTTGCCACACAATAAGCATTAGGCTCTCCATGTTCATTTCTTTTCTCCTTGCCTTCTTGTGCTGCATAAACAAGATAAATTTAGGTAAATAAAGAGGAGTTCAAATGTTTTCTCACAATTATTAAAGTTATTTATTGCCTAAAATAAGTAAAATAACTCTATAAAAATAGAGTTATCACCTTGCATTTTGGGCCAATAGAAATGCTCTTTAAGGATCTCCAAGGTCTTGTGCACACCAAAATGCCCAACTAGACCTCCCTCATGAGTTTCTTTGATCAACAATTCTTTGAAAGAACTCTTGGGGATGCATAACCGGTTACCATTGAACAAATAGCCTTCTTGCACCATATATTCTCCATGAGCTCCTTTGGCACATTCTGCTAGGATAGGAAGTAGCTCCTCATCTTCTGAATAATAATCTTTCATAATTTCAAATTCGAGTATTGTTGCATCCAAGATGGTTAGCAAAGAATACCTTCTTGATAAAGCATTTGCTACAACATTAGTAGTTTCTAGTTTGTACTGGAAAACAAAAGTAAAGGATTGAAGGAACTCTACCCATTTAGCATGCCTTGCGTTAAGCTTGTGCTAGCCATTCAAATACTTAAGTGCCTAGTGATCTAAGTGAAGAACAAATTGCTTCGGTCGAAGGTAGTGGCTCCAATGATTAAGAGCTCGTACTATTGCATAGAACTCCTTATCATAGGTTGAATAATTCTTTTTTGCATCTACTAACTTCTCACTAAAATAGGCCAATGGTTTCTTAGACTAAACCAAGACAGCCCCAATTCCCACACCACTAGCATCACACTCAACTTCAAACAATTTATCAAAATCTAGTAAAGCAAGAACATAAGCTATATAAAGCTTTTGTTTGAATACTTCAAATGCTTTGCTTGCAGATTCATTCTATTCAAATTGTCCTTTCTTCATACACTCAGTGATTGGAGCCATGATAGTGCTAAAATGAGGAACAAATCTCTTGTATAATGAAGCCAAGCCATGAAAGCTCCTAATCTCAGTTGGTGTTTTTGGAATGGGCCAAGACTTTATTGCCTCCACTTTTGACTAATCAACTACAATGCCATGTTGAGAAACTACATATCCAAGGAACACGACACTTAGACTCATGAATTCACATTTCTCTATCTTTGCATATAGTTTTTGTTCCCTTGACAAGTCAAAAATCTTTTTCAGGTGTTCCACGTGATCATCAATACTTTGGCTATAGACCAGAATATCGTCAAAGTAAACAACTACGAATTTACCAAGGTATGGTTAAAGTACCTCATTCATCAGTCTCATAAAGGTACTAGGAGCATTTGACAATCCAAAAGGCATTACTAACCATTCATATAAGCCTCCCTTGGTTTTGAAGGTAGTTTTCCATTCATCACCCTCCCGCATACAAATTTGGTGGTAATCGCTTTTCAGATCAATCTTGGAAAAGACTACAGCTCCATGAATTTCATCAAGCATATCATCAAGTCTAGGGATAGGATACCTATACTTGATTGTGATGTTGTTGATGGCTCGACTGTCAACACACATCCGAAAACTACCATCTTTCTTGGGGACCAAGAGTGCTGGAACAGAACAGGGACTCATGCTTTCTCTAACATACCTTCTTCTCATCAGCTCATCTACTTGCCTCTGCAACTCCTTGGTTTCTTCAGGATTACAACGGTAGGTAGGCTTGTTGGGTAGAGAAGCCCTTGGAACAACATCAATATGATGCTCAATGCCTCTGATGGGTGGAAGACTGAGTGGTAGGTCAGTTGGGAAGACATATTTATACTCGGATAAGAGTGGTAGAACCTTTAGGTAGGGAATACTCTCTTCAGTTACTAACTTTTTTTCTACCATAAATAGGGCATATATAGGTTTATGTTTAAAGATGGCCTTTTCGAGTTTGGTTTGAGTGATGAATAGGTTTTCCTGGGTGTTTTCTCTCTAGGTTGAGGTTTTATGGATCTAGGATGGGCTTAAGGGTGTATGGGTGATCTGCTTACCATTCTTCTTCATGGTATAAGTGTTGCTTCTCCCATCATGCTTTGCAAACCTATCAAATTGCCATGGTCTTCCAAGTAGCAAGTGACATGCTTCCATAGGAATAATATCACAAAAGGCTTCATCAATATAATTCTGCCCAATAGAAAAATAAACTAAAACTTGCCTCTTTACTTGAAGATCGTGGCCCTGACTTAGCTGTTGCAACTTGTAAGGTTATGGGTGAGGAGAGGTTGATAGCTTTAACTTTTCGACCAGTGTTGTAGATGCCACATTAGTGCAACTTCCACTATCAATAATCATATAACAAACTTTGTCCCCAATGGTACACCTTGTTTGAAAGATGTTTTCTCTTTGTTCATCTTGGGAACCAAGCTTTGAAAAAAGAGTACGACAAATGACCAAAAGCTCACCAAAATCTGGTTCAGCTATGCAATCTTCTTCTTATATTTCTTCTAATGGCTCCTCCACCTGGTACACTTCTCCAATTTCCTCTCATTCTTTCATCGTCATTACCCTTCGATTAGGGCAATTAACTTGAAGGTGGCCAACTCCTTGGCACTTATAACATCTAACTTAGGGCCGTTCACTTTTGGGAGTAGTGGACGAGAACTCCCACCATGTTTGGCCTCCATGTTTTTGGGCTTGTCTAGTTCCTTGGGAGCCTGACTCGAAGAGCCATATCTGGTGTTGCTTGAGGCAGCCTTCTAAACATAATCTCCTTTGCTAAAATACTTGGTCTTGGAGGCAGCTTTTTGCTTCTCAACCTTAACAGCCAGCTTGTACACATCATCAAGAGAGCAATAAGGTTGCAAATTAACCATCTGGGCAATATATGGATTTAAGCCTCCAAGAAATCGGGCAATGGACTGCTCTATTGGTTCAGGAACATCACATCGAATCATTAGCTTCTCAAATTCTCTGATGTATTCTCCAACACTTCTTTTTTCTTGCTTGAAAGTGTGCAGCTTGTGATAGAGCTCTTGTTTGTATTCTCTGGGAAGAAATCGCCTAGTCAATAGCTTTTAAGCTTCTCCCAGGTTTTGACTTTACTTCGCTCATCTCTTTCCCTGAGCTTTCTTGTATTGTCCCACCATAGAAAAGCATAATCCTTGAGTTTAAGAATAGCTACCTTGCATTTTTTCTCCTCACTATAGTCTTTGAATTCAAAGATTCTCTTCATAGTGCAAACCCAATCAAGAAAATCATTTAGGTTCAGACTACCATCAAATTCAAGAAAGTCTATACGAAGGCTTCGATCATCTTCCTCTGGCCTCCCTCTTCTTCTTCTCCCAATATTTTCATGATTGGAATCAACATCAAATTCAACATCAACATGAGGCTGTGGTGGTTCATATGTTGGGGGTACATAGGTTGGTTGTGAACTCTGAGGTGGTTGATATGTTGGAGGTACATAGGTTGGTTATGAACTTTGAAGTGACTGATACGGTCTATATTGTTGGTAATGAGGGGCATGTGGTGTTGGTCTTCTTAGTAAAAAGGGTTGGGTTGATGGTTGGGTGAGTAATGGTTGAGGAATGGACATTTGTATATGTGGTATAGATACTTAGGGTGGTGTTAACGTTGTTTGGAAAGGTGGGTGCGCTATTTGTGGTGGTGGTGGTGGATTAGAATGGGGTGTCTGAGTTGTTTGAAGAAGTAAATACTGCTGAATTAAGAGTTTAAGCTCTTGGACATCAGCCCTCACCTTTTCAATTTCACACTTCTACACCATATAAGCAGCTAGCCATGGTGGAGTGAGCGAGGATGAACGAGAAGAACCATCTCCTTCTTGAGACATGGTGATGCTATCAAACAACAAATTTATAAGATGAACAAATCTGTTAGAACAGCTCACTCACCAAAACCTTGGCTCTAATTACCACTTGATGCGGATGGTGATGGTCAACAAAGTGAGCTTTTGATTATGGAGAGATTGGAATGGAATAATAACAAGGCAATTCAAAAATATAAAGGCTGGAAAGATAAAGACTGGAAATAAATGGTTGAAAGGTAAAAAGTAGTAATTTAAGTGCAAAAATTAAGATAACTGGAATATAAAAGGCTAGAAAGTAAAGGCACAAAATTTAAAAGGCAAAGCTTAAGGGAAAACAAAATTCAATAACTTTTCAATCTCTATGGTTCCTAAGGTTCTGATTACAACTAAAGGAACAATGTCCTTAAATAGACAACTAAGACTAACCATAGAAAGATCTAGAATTCATGAAAGCTAATCCTAGTAGAACTCAGATAAGCTAATCTTGGTAGAACTTAGATAAGTTAATCCTGGTATAACTCAAATAAGCTAATCCTGGTAGAACTCAAATCCTTAAATTAAGAAAAAATCAAACTAACTAAATTAAGATAGAATCCCAACAAATCAGGGATAGGATCCCAACAAATTAGGGATTTTAAAACAGTACCAATCTTGATAGGTATGGAAACCCAAGATAAGTCAAAATTCTTCTGTTTGGGCTTGGACCCATTGAAGTACATTATGGCCCCAATGTCTTGTCATAGAAACCAACAAAACTTGGGCTTTCTCATTACCTTGGCCTTTAGACGTGTCCACATCAATTATCCACCATTCCACTAATCAAACTTACTTCGGTTCCTCCCTCCACTTGTGAAGGGGAATTGGAAGTTATGTATTCCAAAACTAAATTTCTCCAAGTGGTGGACTATCACAAATTCACACTTATTGCAAGATTCAATACAAGTAGGCCTTCACACTATTCATTTAAGTAGCATTATAACTCTTGTTAAGGCCTTTCTCAACAAGCTACAATGGGTTTGATGGATCCTTATCATTTTAACAACCATCTTTTTTCTGAAGAAGATTTTACAACCACTTAGTCAAAGGAAGTGTGGGTTTTTGACAACCACTAGTACCTATTCCTCCAATGGTCACATGATTTTCATACAAGAAGGCATCCCCATATTGTAGCTATGTGGATAACATTTCTAAGTATTCCCTTTCCTTGCTTATTTGCAAAGTCTAGGAAGCATGCTAGGTAAATTCCTGAAGGCTGATGCTCGCACCCTTAATATGACAAACACTATAGGTGTGAGAATTTTTATGGCCATGGATATGGCTAGGACCAAACCAAGTAGAGTTCATCTCAATTTCAACACTATTGGGAACCAATGGCAAAAGATAGAGTACAATACCAAGATTGGCTATCGTACACACTACCACCTATAGGGACATAAGGCCTTAATGTGTTGTAAAAAGTTACGGCAAGCCAAGAAAATGAAAGCTAAACAAGCTATTGTTGGGAAAACTAAAGAGCAAGCAATACCAAATGTTAATAAACCGAAGCGAATTAAGGGCAACCAAGATAAGGAAGTCCAAGAATTTCTACCAGAGCATAATGATACTAGCAAGGAAAAAACTTACTTTTATTAGTCCTCCTAGAAAGGAACCCATTCCACCTAAACCCCTTTCAATGTTGGTGGAGGTTCCGCTAACTATCAACATGCAATCACACGTGCAGAATTCCTTTGCGGATTTGAGTCATATTGATAAGGACGAGGATGAAGTAATCTATGATTAAGGTTCCCCTTTAAGTAAAACATAAAAGGCTTATGCTAAGATTGGTGATACCTAATCATCATCGTAAGAGGAAAACTCCCTAGATCCAACCTTGTCTGTTGTTGTGGCGGAAAAGGAACCTAGTTTTGTGCTTGCTGATCTTTTCCCTAGTAAGATGGTGGATCCAACCCTCTCCACTATTGTAGTGGAAGAGGAACCTAGTCATGTGCTTATTGATATTTTCCTTAGTAAGAAAGTGATTAAACGCCTAAGAAAGGGCCTTCATGTTCCGAAAGGGAAGGAGTAGATAAAATGGATAGAGGCTTTGACTAAAACTTTCTTCAGCTCCTTGAATGATAAGAAGTCTTAACTTTGGAATATAATTTCATTTCCATGAATGTACATGCATTTTGTAAACAGAGGTGTTGTAGCATTTTGTAAAGTTTGGGTGAAACCAACTTCACTTTATGTTTTGTATTTTTTTTCTTTCCTCCTTAATGGAGGCTTTGTTCTTTTATGTTAAGCAAGTTAGGTTTATGCCTTGCCTGTCTTTTGAATAATAATAATAATAATAATAATTTAAAAAAATAGTATTTATACCATCAAGCTATCTTACTTTCCATGTAAATCAAAGCATACTTCACCTTATAATGATCATCAATATCCTCATATTGAAAGAAGGTATCATATTTATCTAACCATTCTCTAGGATCATTATCATCGAATCTAGGAAAATCCATTTTAAAAACCCAAGAATGAGAACTATGTACTTTTAACCCACCACTAGACCAATTATCACAATTCTAATGGCCCTCGTTCAGTCTCCTTTGAAAAGTGGAGCCAAAATTATCCTTCACCGGTGGATGTTATGGTGGCTTTGGCAATAGTTATGGTGGCATTGGCAATGGCTAACTATTACATCCCATGGAAAAAATGCCACAGCCCCTAAAAATTCAGCCCCACTCACATCTTGCCATCCATTATAAGGGAACAAAAGCTATCATAAGCCAAATATAGGTCCTAGATCTCGTTTTTAGCAAATACCAACTTTGCCACTCCTGAAAAAGTGCCAATGACCCCACTAGATGGGTTGCCATCCACCTCCCTTCTGTCGTTGGGGTCTACATTAGTATGGAAACGCAATGATTTTGTTGAATGCCATAGGCAAGAACGCCCAAAGGAACCCATTAATGAAGCATCAGTGCAGCCCCAAATGGCACTAAGTTTGCCCAAAATTAGGTCACTCATGTCCCTTTTTGGTGCAAAACCACCATTTAATTGTCCCCCATGTCCATCAACCACTAGTAACCCCAAATCAGCAATTGATGAACAACCCAAAGGAAGAAGATGCAAGGACTTCTCCCCCTTTGTAATATCTTTAATCATCACCAAGCCATCTGGACCATCTACCATAACTCAAACCTTCTTGTCCAATGGTGGCTTACACTCAATTTAAGCATACTAAAATCAATTCTTGATAATAGGATAAGTTATTATACCTTGCAAGGGCTTTTGGAGAAGTTGCAGAGGGAGTTATGATAGAGTGATATGGTATATCCTTGGGATAAGATACTCAAGATGAAGTATTGTGAGATTTCTTCAACTAAATTGAGTTGAAGAGGGAGACCAAGAAAAAGTCCATTCAATAAAGGTTGGATGTCTATCATGCATGTTCTTGGTTGACATTTCAAGCTATTGGAAGATGGACATGATTAAAAAATTTTGAGGTTGTACCAACTATAGACATCTTAAGGATAGACTTGTATGAGGTCAAATATTGCACATAGAGTGCATGTGATTAATAGACATAAATGTTTATCGTGAGACTTCTTTATAAGGAGATATGGACTTAAACTTGGTGAATTTTCACAATTGGCTAGATGATTAGCTAGATGAGCTATAGTTGGTGGTAAAGGTATCACTTACGAAAGCTAGGAGATAGTTGTGATTACAAACACCATAGAAGTCATGAGATTATGAAAGATAGTTATGATTACAAAAACCATAGAATTCATAAGATTACGAGAGATAGTTATGATTACAAAAACCACAAAATTCATGAGATTATGAGAGATAGTTGTGATTACAAAAACCATAGAATTCATGAGATTACGAGAGATATTTGTGATAACAAAAGCCATAGAATTCAAAAGATTACAAAGATTCATAGAAGGCTTGATTTCTTTAGATCATTCAAAGATGATACACCTTCAACTAGGTATTTTTTTATCATATCAGAGATATAAAGGAAGAGCTTGAGGAGTTAGGGGAAATACATATTTTCCAATGTAGCTAATGTGTTATTCAATTAGGTATCGCTTTATTGGTGATGGAGAAAGAGTTTAGGAAACTAGATAAGAGACATCTTCAGATGTAGTTGATGTGTTATTCAACTGGCTATCCCTTCATAGAGGAAGAGCTCAAGAAGCTAGAGAAAAGACTTTTTAAGATGTAGTTAATGTGCTAATCAAGATAGTGGATTAACATTGAGAAAATGCTCAACTATGATAATGCTCAAAGATCATTTATACAACAAATTAACTTATTGTGTAAGGTTGTTACACTAATTTTACTTTAAAAGGGGAAATTGTTAAAACTGGAGTAAAAATTGATAAGCCTAGATATATTCCATATATATTATAAGAATATTTGAAAGTTATTCTCCTTTGTATTGATAAGGATTTCTAATGGTATTCAGTTAAAACTCTTAGCAATACTTGACTAGGACTCCTTTTGGCATTAGTATAAAAATAGAAGACAATTGGAAAACCCTAAAGGCCAAAAAGGGATTAGAAAATAAGGTTATGCCTCATGAAGACGGCAACCAAAGAGTGTTGCTTTGAGTAGCAGCTACTGACCAAGAGAGAATCAAGTGTGTTGTTGTGAATGCTAAGAACAACTATATGAGAGTTGTATATGAATCTTACAATCAACACATTTGTATTCTCAAGACAATCCAATAAGAAGATAAAGAGTAGGTAATTATGCCAATGACAAGGGACATAAAACATTGTGTTGGTTGAAACCTCTTAACTTATGTCTTTTGCATGTTTATAGTTTGATCTATATGTCTATGTATTCATGTGATAGGTCATTTTCGTAACAAAAGATTTGTTACTTTGATCCAAAATGTATAAATAAAATAATGATTGTTGTCGTACTTTAAGTTGCATTACAAAATAAATGTAAAACATAAAAACCCTCTTAAATAGAATTTACAATGATCTAATTTCCAAAAATCTCATGTTCTAGAAAGCACTAGGTTCAAGCTAGGAGACAAGTACTCCTTTCCTCTGTCATTGTCAGGGCATTAACCATTGCATCATAGGCCGTTATTTCTTCTCTTAACTTAAGTCGAGCTTAGGCCTCTAATGCATTTTATGATGGGTAATGGAGTGAGCTTTAGATTATAGAGCAATTAGCAAGGAATAACAACTGGAATTGCAAAAATCTAAAGTGTTAAAAAGATAAAGACTAGAAAATAATGACTAAAATGTAAAGACAATGTAGGAATGAAATGAATAAAGGCTAGAAAATAAGAACACGAAATTTAGAAGGCAAAGTGGAAAAAAATGAAATTCTTTCTGACCTCAAAATTTTCTTCCCCAAAAGTTCTACCTACAACTAAAATAACAATTTCTTTAAAGAGACAATTAAACCTAATGCTAAAAGGATCTTGAATACTTAAAACCTAAGTCTAGTAGGATCCAAGATCCCTAAAATCAAGGAAAATAAAACTAACCAAATTAAGATCTCAAATAAATGGGATAGGATCCCAACAAATTAAAGACCTTAAAAACAATAGGAATCTTGACAAATATGGAAACTCTAGATAAGTTAAACTTCTTTTATTTGGGCTTGGACCTAACAAATTACATTGTAGCCCTAATTTTTTGTCAAAGGAATCAACAAAATTTGGCTTTCTCGTTATCTTGGCCTTTGGGCCTATCCACATTAGCCTCTATCAGCCTTACCAAACTTTCCAGTTTCCATGCCATTATTGTTATACCATTAATGTTGTATCATGACCACTAAATTGTAAGTAAAACTTTTACAGGATTTTAGCTGCTGACTTGACATTCTGATTATAAGAATTAAAATTAGAAAGTTGAAAAGAAGACAATAAGGAGAAAAAACTAGGGAGTTAACCAATATTTTTAGCATAAACATATATCTAAATTATAGGTCCAAGGTAGAAATCTTGACAATCACGTAGGAAAGACCATAGTCTATGCATAGGCAATATATTTATGAAGAAATTAAGCAAGTAATGGAACAAAATCACCATCCTTCATTTGGTCAAGTCTCAACCTAGATAATAAAGAACCACCATTTACATTCATATCTATGCCTCCAACACTCTGTGATTTCATACCTTGCAAAGCAAGGACATATACAATGACAAAGAAAATACTATGTTAGTGAAATTCATTCACTAATAAGATACCCATTTGCAAGTCTACAGAGGGAGGAAAAAAAATAAAATTGTGTACACACTTCCTCTAAGTAGTTTTGTAGTTGCCGATGAATGATCCTAAACATTCATAATGAAGATGTAAAATAGAGATCTAAGTTAGTCACATTAGTAACTGATATGAGAAGTTTTCATACATGTGGCACACTTGGAATAGTTGACAAAGATCCATAATTGCTACCAATTTAGTTAGGATAAAAACTTAGTTAAGCTTAGTTGAATGCAATAGGTCACCTAGAAGTATCTGTGGTCTTAAAAAACCAAAGTTTTGGCAATGAACATTAATGTGTTGAACAACTTTACTAGTTAAATTTGACACTTTCATCCAATAAAGGCAATAACAAAATCTTTGATATGTCATGATTAATAATTAGTTTCATAGCAATAATGAAACATGCTTATTTTTTCCAATACAAAGTACCAATTCTAAAGTAGTTAATCATCTAAGTTCTCATATATAATACAAAAGCTTTTACTTATGATTGATCAATTTCCAAAGTCGCATTATAGCGGCATGATAGGCTTCATGCTTATGATAAAAATCTAAGATTATGTTCCTGGTCGGATTCCATGTTGGTTTAAGCAAGAAGAACAGCGGCCTGTGATCTGGTGAGAGGACCCTTAGGCATAAAATCCTCTAAGGATTTTGGACAGGGGTGTCTTTATTTACCAATTGTGAAAAGAGAATAGTGAACGAAGGAAGAAGAAAGCTTAAATGGGAACCTAAAACCACTAGCATAAACAACAGTGAATACCAAACAGTCTAGAACCCCCAATACACATTTACTTTAAGACTACATAAACCCAACATTCTAATTCCCTTAACTTGACACAAAACACCAAAGACTCGACCCATTAGCATTAGTACAACCCATACAACCACACAGCCCATAACAAGTTAGGCCTACAGCAAAATTGTGGTAACAATCCATCCCCCTTAAGAATAGCCTTCTCCTCAAGGCTAGTAGTATGCTAAGCAAGTTGGAACTTAGGAAAACAACTCTTGAATTGATCTTCTCCTTCCCAAGTGGGTTCGGATGGTAGCTTGTTCTTCCAATGTACCGACACCTCGAGCACTCCTCCTTTAATACGTCATTCTAACACTGCTTGGGGGACATCATCGACCTCCTCCAATTCTTCACTAACATCATGAAATTCCTCCAAATCTACCACCTCCTGCTGAACACAACATTTAAGCTTTGAAACATGAAAGACTAGGTGTACCTTGGAAGAGATTTGAAGATCAAGTCTGTAAGCCACCAGTCCAATCTACTCCACCACTCGAAATGGTCCTTAGTAACAAGAAAGGAGCTTGTTGTGTCGCCGATTACTCAAGGATACTTGTTGGTGTGGGGGAAGCTTAACATAAACCAGATCACCTTCCTAGAACTACACGTCCCTACGATCCTTATCATAGAACCTTTTCATCTTCTCTTAAGCCGCCTAAAGGTTCCTTTTAATATGAAATAGTAGCTTGTCCCTTTCTTCTAACATTTTTTCTACCTCACTAGCTTTAGTGGATCCCCTTACATAAGAGAAGAGTGTAGAAGGGCTTTGACCATATTCAATCTCATAAGGGGTGTGATGAGTGGACTCATGCCAACTTGTATTGTAACAATATTGGGCCTAAGATAGCCATTTGCTCCACTGCTTCAGAGAGTAAACTACAAAACATCTCAAATAAATCTCCAAAGTTTGGTTAAGAACTTCCGTTTGCCCATCCATCTGTGGGTGATATGCTGATGAAAAATTAAAATTGGTGCCCTGTAACAGAAATAATTCCCTCCAAAAGAGACTATGAAGAAGGGTTCTCTATCACACATAATAGATCTGGGCATACCATACAGTTTAAAAATATTATCAAAGAATACCTAGGCTATTATAAGAGTCGTATAAGGATGAGCGAGGGGAATGAAATGGCCAAATTTTGAGTCTATCAACCACAACTAAAATCACTGATTTACCTTTAGATAATGGTAGGCCCTGGATAAAGCCCATGGCTAGATCCTCCCATACCTGCTCTAGCATCGGCAAGGGTTGTAACATACCTCCTGAACTATGGTTCTCACTCTTGTTTCTTTGACAAGTGTCACACCTATGGATAAACTAATCCATCAAATTATCAAAGAATACCTAGGCTATTATAAGAGTCATATAAGGATGAGCGAAGGGAATGAAATGGCCAAATTTTGAGTCTATCAACCACAACTAAAATCACTGATTTACCTTTAGATAATGGTAGGCCCTCAATAAAGCCCATGGCTAGATCCTCCCATACCTGCTCTAGCATCAGCAAGGGTTGTAACATACCTCCTGAACTATGGTTCTCACTCTTGTTTCTTTAACAAGTGTCACACCCATGGATAAACTAATCCATCAAATTCCTCTACCCTTCCAATAAAAAATCCCATGGATTCTCTGCAAAGTTTTCTCTATTCCCTTGTGTGTGCCAAAATGAATCTCCCGAATAATGGCAGGAATGAAAGTGGAACCATTAGGAATATATATTCATCCCTTATAAAAAACCATACCATCCTTGTAACTCTAAGCTGCAATTGCCTTGCCCTTCTCAAGTTTCTCAATGGTTTCCTAGGCTATCAGGCTTAACTTAATTTCCTCATGGATTGTGTCCAACCATAAGGAAACTGGAGTAAAAATAGCATAACTAGTCCCCTCAATTTCCACAAAATCCTCCACAATGTTTTCTTGTCCCTACCTAGATAATCCATCTGCAACCACATTATCTCTACCCCCTTTATATTCAACAACAAAATCATATCTAACAACTTAGCCAACCACTTTTGTTATGTTATGGTGACTAATCATTGATCCTGAATGAACTTCAAACTACTCTGATAAGTTCTAATGATGAATTGACTCCCCATAAGATAATGCCTCCACCACTGCACTGCCATAACAATTGCTAACATTTCTCATTCAGAAGTGGAAAGCTATAAATGTTTCCTATGTAAAGCCTTATTAAAGAAAGCAATTAGGTTCTTCCCTTAGGATAAAACCGCCCCCACTCTATTACCTAATGCATCACATTCCAACATGAAGGGCAACTTAAAGTTTGGAAAAGCAAGTACAAGAGTTGAAGTCATAGCTAACTTAAGTTTATCAAATGCATGTTGGGCCTCACTAGTCCATTTGAATGCATACTTCTCCAAGAGATTAGTAAGCAACTCAGCTATTTGACCATACCAGCTATAAAGCGCCAGTAATAACTTGTAGTACCTAAGAAACCCTTTAATGCTCTCACCGTCTTGGGCACTGGCCATTATAGGATGGCCTCCACCCTGTCAAGATCCACAACCACTCCATCACTAACAATATGGCCTAAAAACTTAAGTCTAGTACATCAAATTCACATTTCTTCAATTTAACATACAACTAATGCCTTAGTAACACCTTCAAGACTGCTCGCACATACTTTAAATGATCCTCCCAACAAGAATTGTATACTAATATATCATCAAAGAAAACTAATATTGCATAAGAAATCATGAATACCACATTCATTAAAGATTGGAAAGTTGAAAGAGCATTACTAAGTCCAAAAGGCATTACCAAGAACTCATATTGCCCATGGTGTGTCCAAAAGGCAGTTTTCTCCACAACCTCTTCCCACATTCTCACTTGATAATAGCTAGAGCGTAGGTCCAATTTGGAGAAGAACTTTGCCGCATATAACTCATCCAGTAACTGATCAATAGTAAGAATGAGAAACTTATCCTTCACGGTTTCTTATTTAACTCCCTATAATCCACACATAATTGCTAAGATCCATTTGACTTCCTAGCTAGCAAAACCGAGGACGAGAAGGGACTAGTGCTAGGTCGAATGAACCCATCCTCACGTAACCCTTTTACAATTCGCTCAAACTCTTCCTTTTGTACATAAGGATATCTATAAGGCCTCATTGACACAAGTTATCCCTCATACTTAAGTACTATCCGATGATCATGGCTACGCCGAGGGGGAAGACCCTTAGGTTCTTGAAACAAATCTTAATATTCATCTAATAACTGAAGCATATCGGAGGAAATCGAATAAGATGGCACCTGCTTGGAATTCTCCTCTCTATTAACCTGAAAAAGCAACAATTGTTCACTTTTGGGAAGATTCTTGGTAAACTCGGCCCTAGACACAATCTGATCATAAGCTCTCTTCTTTCCAAGTAAAACTACTCGCTTGCCATCCATGTCAAACTCCATGTGAGGGGTAGCAAGATTCAGCACCACATCACCCAATGTCTCCGACCATTGCATGCCCAAAATGATATTCGCAACTATAGGGGGTAACACAAACAAATCCATGATGACCTTAACTCCTTGAATTTGAATCTGAGCTCCTACATATTAATTGTCACCCATAATTTCACCTCCATTGGCCATTACTACTCAAAAAAATGGGACAAATTCCACAGGCAAGCTCATCCAATCCACCATTCGCTGATGAATGAAATTATGGGAACTACCATTATTAATAAATAAAGTCACTTTACATCGAATGGCCGTTAGCCATCCCTTAACTTGCAATGCTCTCAGTTTCCTCGTATCAACTCCATAAAGTGTCATCTTAGTAATTTCCATTTTAGCATCATGCACACCTATATCATCAAAATCATCCTCCTCTCCCAGATTGTCAGGCATACCCTCATCCATACCCCACTCATCTGGCCAAAGCTTCTAAATGAAACAATCTCTTTTTGCATTGGTGACCGGGAGTGTATTTATCATTACAATGGAAGCACAAGCCCTTATTTCTCTACTCCTCAATTTTAGATGTTGTAAACCGTCAAATAGGTAACCCTATTCTAGATGGGAAAGGGTCTAGACCCCCTTATCGAATAAGATTTTGAATTCCCAAACGCAATTAAGTATTACACTGCTTAAAGAGGGTTGCATAATGGAAGGCCTCATTAATGGTCTAAGGATCCTTAGCATCAACATATGCTCTAACACCCATCTTAAGACCATTAATAAACTTATCTATTGCTTGAGAGAGATTTAACAGACCAACTTGCATCAACAAGTTCATAAATTCATCATAATACTTTTCCAAGGTACCAGTTTGCGTCAATTTAGATAACTTACCCATAACACGTCATGAGCGGTTCAAACCATAATGTTGTAACAACCCTTGCTTCAGCTTCTCCCAAGACAACTCTTGTCCAACCCGCTCCATTTCCAATTTCCAACCTTACATCCAATGGAAAGTTAACCCCCCATGTGCCATAAAGCTACCTTCACCTTTTCAAAGTCAAATAATTCATGATAATCATAAAATTCCAAAGCTAGAAAAATCCAAGCTGCTAGATTCTTCTATGATGAATTTTGGGAAGTTAAAGCTAGGATACAACCTAAGAAAGAGTTGTTACGGCCGTTGGAGGCATAGCCCCCCTCTCGGTCACTACCCTTTTTGTCAAAAGAGCCTCTGGGGCCTTTATGAGACCTGACTCATGCACCTAGGTGGACATCCTCACGCGAGTTGTATGACCCATGCGAGGAGACATCACAACCATCCCGGTTGTTAGAAGACCGGCGAGAACGGTTCGGCTGAGCCTCCCCATGGCCAGAATTGGCTACCTGAACATCGGCGTGGGGGACATCGGACTTAGGTGGGGGTTCTGTGCAGGACCCAAGTGAAGGTTTTGCGTCGAAATGGCTAGTTGCCCCCTCATAATGGAGTTGTGAGTCTCCCCCTACACCAAAAATATCGGAACCATCTGGACGATAGCCCCCCATGCCAAATCCGCCACTAAGTGGCTGGGTCAAACCACCCGCACCCATTTTGGACCCATCCATCCTGAAAGTTGGTCCCATTGCGTGAACTTTTATCGGCTAGCAAGGAGCGCATCATGTTGCGAAGCTCTGAAATTGCAATCTCCATAACCATCACCCTCACCTCCATCCTAGATCGCTCTGCTCCGATACCAGATGTTCTTGGTCGGATTCCATGCTAGTTTGAGCAAGAACAACAGCCTATGATCTGGTGAGAGGACCCTTAGGCACAAAATCCTCTAGGGATTTTGGACGGGGGCATCTTTGCTTACCAATTGTGAAGAAAGAATGGTGAACAAAGGAAGAAGAGGGCTCAAACAGGAACCCAAAACTGCTAGCATAAACAACAATGAATACCATATAGTCCAGAACCCCCAATACACGTCTACTTCAAGACTACACAAACCTGACATTCTAATTCCCTTAACCTGACACAACACCAAAGACCCGACCCACTAGCATTAATACAACCCGTAGAACCGCGCAGTCCATAACAAGTTGGGCCTAGCAAAATTCTGGTAACAGATTATCATGCCCACCTACCTCAAATCATAATGAGTACTCACACATATGCTTGCGATCAAGAACAAGTGGCCCGAAAAAGACAACCTACTAACATGATGTGCTCTGAGACGCTTATCCAGACGTTCACAAGGTTTATCAAGCAATATGAAGACCAAATCAAATCTTGAGAGGAGAGCGGGGCTCATTTCAAATTCTCATTAACAGTTTTTGCACGGCTGTGATTTGAATATACGATATTAAGAGTCATCCACATGTTACAGAAAAGTAAACAGAATTTATTGGAATTCATGCAATTATAGAAATTATAGCTCTGGTACTTAACAACCCAAACGTAAAGTCTCACAACTTGACATAAGTACGTTCTCATTGTCCAGGAAGAAGGAAACATTAGGGATATTTAACACCAGCATAAGAATCGTTGAGTAATGAATAAGTAATCAATAAGTTGAATCTAAAATAGTTACTTACAATGACCACAACAGGGTTTGTTGCTGGTAAGACAGCAGTTCGTGCCGATAAACTTGCTGTAAGTCCGGCCTAGCAATAGAGACAAAATTGCTGTTCCATGGCTTCCAGTAGGGCCTTCGTTAATCCCCATAATAGGCAAAATTTAATCAGGGTACTAGAGACGGTAATTCATTAAGAAAACAATTACCAGCTGGATAAACCTGATGCTCTACGGACATCTTGTCAAACTCATCTATACAGCACAATCCAGCGTCCGCAAGTACCACAGCGCCTATTGGAAAATGCACCCGTTAATTAAATGGATAAGCATTAACAGTTCTCCACGTACTTGTAGCAACATACAGTTTTGGAGAACTATTTGGACCTTTTCTTCGTAATGTCTCTCAATTTGGTAGCTAGAGAGCAGTATGAGCGAGGTAGATATATTCTTGTCAAAAACATGCAGCAGTCACGGGGTCCCATATGCTCCGGAATTCGAAAGATATTAGCAATTCCCTTCATCTTCTTGCAAATTTATCATTTCTACGTAGCATGATCCGTACTTGACAAAAATTTGACCAATTATGTCCTCTTTCTTACCCATCATGTCAGGTATTTCTGATACTTGGATAGTTTCATGAGATTATGTTCGAGCTTGAAGAATTAAGCTAATTAGAAGTTCCCATTCCTTTTACAATTATAAGGCCACAATTAACAGATGCAGTAGACAACAAAATAAACAGAGATTTCCCTTTTCAAACTATTGGCTAGATTAGACCACTCTAGGGTGTAAGCTATCGGAGCTTTCATGCAATAATACTGCATGTTTCAACTGAAAGTAATAGATTTAGACAGATGGGCATATCTGCTCCTTCGGGCCATAGCTTTGGGCCCACTACGCAGGTCATGATTTCCTATTCACATAGGGGAAGGTTTCTCGGTTTTTGGCCAGTTATGGCAAGGCACGAAACATTCGCAGAGACTCTGAAGAAAACAACATCCAAAAGCAACATGTATTTTTGAAATTTGAACAATAGATTGTATATCCAATTGCTAGAATCAAATGATGTAACTTTGTCGTTTTCATGAAACAATATTTCCAAGAATCTAGCATGTGGGAATCACCTTTTCCAGATTATTGGGCCACTTAAAGATAAAATTTGAAAGATACAGAAATGATTTCGAACTCTTTTGAAATACTTCCAGAATTCATTCAATCAACAAAATAACAATCATTAATAAAGAGTTCATATTTCGATGTTGCACAGCTAACAGATAGGATTGCCATGATATCATATTCTGAAGGGAACATAACTAACATGAAATAGCTACCAGCCTCAAAAGCGTAGTCACTGGTCATGTGACCCTTAACAACAGCTGCAATGACGACAGCTTTAGTACTGGCATTGCCACACACATAAACGCCACGTGGAGATATTTCAGCTGCCACTTGCAGCAGTTGGGTCTTGCCTAGACCAGGATCACCTAGCAAATCGACAATTGAAGTGGTAAAAGTTCAACTTCTCCTCCCAATAACGTTAACTTCTAGTTGATCAAAAAACATTTTGCAACAAAATTATTTTTCTTATCCCTTTGAAAGTAAAATAATTGACAAGGTCAAAATCCTTTGAAAAAGATTCTAAACATACCAACGACTATGACATAGATGTCTCCTCTGACAAGAACCTTGTTACGATCCTTTGAATGCTTTCTTACACCACCAAATAATGCCAGTGTTATTCCAACTGCTCAGAAAACGGGAATGAGCATAAAACCATGACTCTTGTCAACAATATCAGATGCCTGTTCAGTGAGAAACCAATCAACTCTGCGACCTAAGAAAGCAAGTAACTCGTACTACATTATATGTTTCCCCTTATGCTGTTTCCTAGAGACGAGCTATAACAAACACCACTACAGGTGCAGCCAGCCCATACCAGAGAAAAGTTAAGGGTGAAAGGAAGTGACACTTTTGTGTGGATCCGTATTGGAAGGTAAGCATTTTTAAGCTACTTACCAAGAGGTTGATACAATTTTGTAATTTTTCTAGCTGCAACTGATTAAGATGGGAAGTTGGAATCGGAGAAATTGAACAAAAATTCAGCACATTTTATATCTTCCAGGTCAAAAATGCAACTTGTTACATTTGAGTTAGTCAATACCATCATCTTCTAAAGGGTCAGCATAGAAGTGCCAGGAGAACAAACGAGCAGTGGGAACAACAAATTATACAATAGCATAATATCAAAATTTTTTGGAAACAACTATATAATTACCAATAAAGTACATAAACTTTACCTTTAATGAGCTAATGTCCATAGATGGATGGACAAATAGATTGAAGCATTTTCCTGAAGGCATCTGAACCATGTTCCACCCTGAACTTCACAATGAATTCCAAATCCTTTAGAGAAAATGAAAAGAAATCAAAACATTTGGTAGCTCTAGCATTGAAATTTGGATCCTGCAAATTCTCAGGAGCAGACTGTGATTTGAAATCATTGTTTCAGGGTACTTGTGCAGGCGTATAACAAGATTTGCACCATCCTCCAGTTTCTTTTTCTCTCATTTGGTCAACATAACCTTCTTACAATCTACGTAATGATCATCCTGGCCCAAAAAGTGAGACAAAACTTCCACAAATTCTCATACCACAGTTACTTTGTACCTCGTGAATTGCAGCACTCGTGCATAAGAGAGCTATTTTAGGTTTATCCTCCAGCATTGAGTAAAATTTGTCAAGATTTTATATTTTTTGAAATCGTTGAAAGTGCATCGACAAAACGAAGAAATCACCATCATCCTTTACCTGTTGGAATAGATCAAACGCAACTTGTTCATTGAATAATGAAATTACACAAAATGATAAACGATACCAAATCCGATCAGTGGGTAGCAAAGGCTGCAGGGATGCTTCTGGCTTAATCGCAATCGCACCATCATCCTGCACACCATCTAAAACCTTTTTGAAATTACAAGCCACTAATTTGCCCTAATTTCTACAACCATTTTGAACGACTTTTTCACGACTATGCAATAGAAAATCCATCTCTTAATCGAAGCTTTTAATGTATTAACGGAGTTCGATAAACGTTGATTACTAGATAATTAGAAAATTAGAGCTGAAAATTTTTGGAGGAAAATTCCTAAAGCAACTCCCAGGAGCAAGAGAAACACATGAAAAATTCATAAAATCAGAGCTGAAATTCGAATGCCTTAACATCCTCAACTCCCAAACTGGATGTCCTCAAGAACAAGAACATCAACAAAGAAAGGCAATTAGGCAAATTGGACGAACATATAAGAGAGGAAGACATGAGAAGCGAGATTTTGGCCTGGGGGAGTCGAAAAGAATCAAAATAGGGCTGAAGTGATCTTAATCCAGCTTTTTTCGATAGTTGGGAACGCCTGTAGGGGGGAGTAGAAGGCCAACACGTCCCAGTAGCGGCTTGGGTCTACAGAGCTGTAAGCCATGCCCATGATTCTGATCATATCCCGGTTCCGCCTCCGCCTCCGACTCTGGCTCTGGGCTCTCTCTGTCCCGAGGACCCAAAGTTCGGCCCTCGTTTGGGCGGGAGATGGAACATTGTTGGTACGTCGTCGTTCTGCTTGCAGTGTTGAATTAGATACAGCGTTTGGGATGAAACAGAGACTCTTTTTTAAAAAAAAAAAAAAAGAGAGAGACTCATTTAAGTGAGGTAAAAAGCACCAAAAAATGAACGAGATAGACCCATCAAGGTTGAGGGATTTTGACTCCAAGAAATGGTCAAATCTACCCAAGAGATAAAGCAAAGAATTATCTCTAATAAAATACTCAAGATCCATTTTCTTATTATTTATTTCAAGATACATTTTCTTTTTTTTTCCTTTTCGTTTAAATTTTCAATTTGATTAATTTCCATATGTAATTTTGCAATAAATAAATCTTCATTTTTTTCCTAATAAAGGTCAAAATTATGCTAAAATATGATTAAACATTTCAATTAACCTTTTAAATTTAGTTTTTACTATCTTTAGCATGAACGATATGATTATGTTTTTATATAATCTTCTACCTTTGAGAAAATATCAAGCCCTTAGATATAAATTCATTTAGAAGTTACCAAATTAGAAAGAGCAATCTAAAAAGTAAAATGACGTAAAGCATACAAGTGCTCAAAATTTTATTTTCTATTGAAATTATAAAACCAAGACTTTTTAATAATAAGACAAAACAGCTTTTGAAAATAACATTAATATGTGCAATGGTAAGGTGATACGTATACAAAACTGAAAAAATAAAAATGAAACTTGACAGATTCAACTATTTTAAAATAATTATATACTTGTTAAATAGACAATGGATTTGCTTCAAAATCCTAGATTATCATTAAAACCCGTTATCCTTTCACAACAATAATCAAATCTCATGAATTGACTTAAATTTTGTTTCAGTTAACTATTTTGAAAAAAAAAATAACATATAATTGCAAGTTTTAAGAGTGTGAATATTTTGAAAGAAAATAATGATTTAAGATAAAAAAAAATTTTAACATATATAAGTCTCTAACATCAAGAGAATCTGATTTTTTAAGTTTTATTGATTTTGACAAGAAGCTAGAGTGATGCAGAGCTAAAGAGTGTTTAGCTTTGCTTGATAATAAAGTTGTATAATAAAGTCCTACTGTCTTGCAAAAGAAATTATTGCAAAATAGTGAAAGAAATATTTCCCTATACAAGTTAGTCTATGTTTCCAAAACATACATGGAAGGAATCACCTAAATATTAGGACAAATCAATTAATAGCAATTATGACAATCATATCACCAACAATATCCCTAAGTTAGTGGTTTATATATATATCAAGAACATCAAGCTTACTCAACAAATATACATGTTGCCTTTAATATAAAGGATTGGTGAAAATATTTATAGGATTGTTTTGTGGTTCTTGTTCCTCTTTTCTTGATTATACCTTTTCAAATCTTATCTTTGGTAAAATAACAATAGGCTTCAATGTACTTTGTACTTTCTTGGACTATCAAATTTGCTACGAATTTAAGAACTGCATTGCTATCAAAATAGGGTCAATAAAGTCCTTAATGTGAAAGGTAAAATGCAATAATACCATTAACATATTTATTAACAAATAGATGCTTAAAGTACCTCAAATATAGGTAAATAGGGCATAATCATGCATGGATTACCTAAAGCATGTTATGGTGGGTGCCATGGTGAATTTTGCATACCATGGTTGAGATGGCTATTAGAGTTCATAAAGTGATTTATAGAGATAACTCCTTTTGTCTATGTAAACTTGGAGAAAGTTCATGTAAATTTATTCATTTAAATTCCTACAATGAAAAATATTATGGACATATGATGAAGGCATCAATCTCAAGAAACAACAACAATAAATATAAAAGAGCAATTTGTAACCTCCTTGGCTATTGGAGAAAAGGTTTTTTTATAGTCAAAACCTTGTAAACCCTTCAGCTACCAACGAACCTTTGAAAGCTTGTGTTTGATCTTATATATCCATTTGAAATCAATGGACTTTTAATGAAAAGGTTGGGGGAGAATCATAAGTATAATTTTCTATAAAAGCTTAAAACCTAACCTATATAGCTTGTTGCCAATGGTAATCTTCAGTAGCCTCATGATAGGAAGTGGTCTTTTGATCCTTAAAGATATGACTTATGCAACACATATATTCTAGTTCTTAGAATCCCCATACCGCCTAAAATTCTAGGAATTCCTTAATAGTTCGAATAAATTCGTAGACCGGGTTGACTGATCCGTTTTAAATTTAAAACAGTTTTATATGGCCCTTTCCTATTCCTTCTATGTCATAAGTTTAAAACCAAAAAATATTTGTTACTTTCTTGATGTTTCCTCACGTTTTCAATAAAACCTTCTCTTAACAATATTTTAACAAGGTTTTCACTCATGTTCGTAGACGGTATTCAAACTGTTCCCTTTCTATTCATGTCCGCATTACGTATAAAAGTTATTATATCAGCAATAGTGTCTTTACCCATGATAAACTAAAATTATTGTTGTCCCTAAAGTTTGATATAATCAACATACTTTTTTTCTTTTTATATATAGATTTTCATTTTTTTAATGAATTGTTAAAGATATACCCATGATAAACTAAAATTATTGTTGTCCCTGAAGTTTGATATAATCAACATACTTTTTTTCTTTTTATATATAGATTTTCATTTTTTTAATGAATTGTTAAAGATATATGCGTGAGACAAATCTACTAATTAATTTTATCTTTTTTTTGAATATTTTATTAATCTTTTCTTTTTTATCACTTTTTTATTTTTTTAGTAAGCGTTGCAAAACTAACACAAGAAGTAATGGGAGGTAATGCTTATGGAGCAATAGGAGGCTTAAGATGTAATGGGAACAAATGGTTAGGAGAATCCTCATCATAAAAGAAAGGATAATCAACTAGTGGAAGGCTTAATGGTGTAAATGGATGGAGTTGATCACAAAAAGGGAATGTGTCTTCATGAAAAACAATGTCATTGTTGACAAAGAATCATCCAATGACTAGGTCATATACGAAATAACCCTTTTGCAACATTAAGTAACCCATAAATGTTAGGTCCCTAAGGTGACCTAAAAATAAAAGAAGGGGAGGTTTAATTAGGTTTCTAATTTAGTTTCTTATTTTATGTTGGTGTACTAATAAAACTACTCCTAATCTATACCTACATTATGATGAAAATAGTTCACCTTATACCAAAGTGTAACACATGTGCTATCCAATTAATATAATACAACAATTCTCTTTATAGGTATGATACACAAATAGATGAGTCAAGGTCTTTCTCATAGTAGAGCTCTTCTTTTCAATCTTTTAAATCGTAACTCTAACATTTCTTTTTCAATGGTCAACCTGTTTTGTCATCTAGGCCTATATGATGGTGTCATCCTTTGAAATCTTAGGATGGTCAAATACAACACTAGGTTTGCATAATGATCACCTCTCCTCTTTTCCCTTCCATCTTTCTTATCATATTTTTTGCCCCATGTAGCACATCATTGTTTTTTACTCTTTCATTGAACTAAGAACGAGTTGAGCTCTTTTTCTTCAGGCACCTGCCTTTTCCTCTTGCTTGCAAGTAAGTGTAGGTTAGCCTTTCATTTCTTGTGGGCCTTTCTCCCTTTATTCAGTTTAGCTCAATTTCAAGCCTTACTAAATTTGGACAATAAAAATAAAGGTCCATCAAAGTACAAGACCCATTTAAATAAAGGTCAAGGCTACAAAGAATATTTTACCCAATGTAATTTCCATGAGTAATTAAAATAGTTTTCCATAAAACTTATCATAAACCACCATAAGGAATATTGCATAAAATGAGTACAAGATCATGAAACTAATAACTTTACTAATAAGCAGAATATTAACATAGTACTATGTACAAACTAAAAAAACAAACATCACATTCATTGAATCATTATCAAAATATTAATTCACATAATCCAACACAAAGAACACATTGTAAAGTGTAGAAACTCATTTTGTCTTGAGGGCCTATAGTAGTAACATAGCAAAGGCAACCAATACACAAAGGTGGCAAATATATTGGTGCTTCTTAAATGATAGCTTAAAAAGGTCATGACCTTCTAAAATTCAGCTTAACATCTAATTGATCAAGTAGACTACATTGACCACACAATCACTTCAAAAGAACTTTTGAATATAGGCATAATACTTGAGGATGCAAGTGGCCTTAAGAAGATAATGATGCTTACACTTTACAACTTTATTTTGGTATGGGATATAGAGCCAAGAGCTCTCATGTAAAATGTCATTAGTAAGGAAAAAATAGGAAGATTTGTGATTAAAGAAATTATAAGCATTGTTAGGCCTTACACATTAAATAATGGCATGAAATTGATTTTCAACCAACACAAGGAATTGTCTAAGTTGTGAAAAGACTAAAGATTTAGATGGCATAAGGAAAACACAAGTGCTACATGAGTAACATTTGCCAATGGTAAGGAAATAGTAGGACCTATCATAGTGGGGTCTATAATAGGGTACCTAGATGTCAATCTAGATGACAAAAAAGAAAATGTTGTAGCCCTAGACATGTTGGAAGGAAAAAAAAAAGGATGAATTTATTTAGCAAGAATGCATATAGGACATTTGGGGTTATAAAAAGATGCATTGTGGCCCAATCAATGATGGCAAAAAATAAAAATATTATTCTTAGTTTAGGCATTATAAAAGGTATTTATATTAAAAGGATTAGAATAAATTGAAATTACTGGGAAAAAGAAACCTAAAAATAAAGCTCGTCATGTACATTATCCAACCCAATAAGACTACCAACCAAACAAGCCTAAAAGAAATAGAGATCAAAATTCAAAATAACATAAAAAAGATTACCTCTAGAAGTTTTTTTCTTGTAATTTTGGTCATTTGACTAAGGAAATGATGTGGTAGAACCAGGGCCTCATTTGGCTAAACATAGGAGCTAACATGGTGTGATAAAAGCCATTGGGTCCAAGCGTAAGCAAGATGCCTTTTATGGTCATCAAATGTTCATAGAATTCTAATAATGTAAATGTAGGATAAGGATGCATGAAAGAAATAAGCAAAAACTGTTCAAACCTTAAGAAAACGTGCTGTAGCAAAATTCAAATATTTTCTTACAAACACTTCATTATTTGCTACCAAAAGTAAGTTAAATAACTCTATAAAAATAAAGCTATCATTAGATGTAGGTCTTTCATCAGAATTGTTGAAATGAGAAAATAAATACCACATTATTTTCATCTCCCACAATAGCACAAAATCTTAATCTCCTTGCACAAATTGCAAAGCCATGCATGATCATTTACATTGTCATCTCCCATTGAGCTAGAGTAGCCGAAGCCATGGAGAAACCTATCTTGTTGACACTTATATATTCCAAGGAAGTAAGACTTTGGTTTCATCTTGTACAACTAGATGGTAAAGGCAGAGCAATGGTGGAGGGTCCATTACTAGCATATGAGTTCTAAATAGTAAGAAACCCTTATTGAGGATTAAAAGGAATTAAGTGCATTGCTTCTAATTCTTAATAGCATGGGATTGTCAA
The DNA here is from genome assembly GCA_028551475.1 of Casuarina equisetifolia. Lineage (NCBI taxonomy): Eukaryota > Viridiplantae > Streptophyta > Magnoliopsida > Fagales > Casuarinaceae > Casuarina > Casuarina equisetifolia. Next base: position 18,100,680 of record CM052355.1, read on the forward strand.
AGAGTGTCTTTTGGCCCCTTGAGATGCTCATCCACCATATCCACCTCATTCTACAAAGCAAATAGGTTGTTATAGCAAATGGCAATTATGTGGTTGCATTGTCTAACCTTACTTAACACTTGGTTAAGGGAGAATAGGCAAGCTCAATCAAGTTTGCTAAATAGTTCAACTACATTTCTCCATATATTTATTACATATTTTATGGGAGGGAGATTGGTAGTGACTTCAAATTGGATGCAAATTTCAATCCATGTGTGAACAAGTTGGCCACACGTTTGCCATTGCTATGTCAACCTCTCATTAATTAGGACGGGAATAGAGTTTTCCAAGAAACCATCTTTATCCTTGGTTGCAAGACCTTGCTAGAAGTCGCAAGCCCATATGACATAGTTCTTAGTGTCAGAGAGAGGCTAGGAGATGAGTAATAATTTGGGACCATTGGAAGTGGTGGTTAAGAATGAATTGCTAGGTTCTAGCCAGTTGTGGGGTTGCTACCTGTGAAAAAAATCTTAAGGTAAAAACCAAGTAAGGATTTGGACCTAAACATAACTAAGATAGGTTGGGTGCCTAACCTATATAACACTAGCTTGGGTTAGTACATAGGCTTGGCCCAATAAACAAGTTTGGTTTTGTCCCAACATGGGTAGAACTCTAAGATATTGAGCCTAAAAAGGTTGAGCCCGTGGAGCCCAATGGAAGAAGGATTTGACTAGATTAGGCCAAGGAGAAGGGTGTTAAATTGGTTTTTTGAATTATTAGCCTTTCAAAATATTTTACAATTTTCACACAATTCTAAGCTAGATCATATATAGGAAGCAAACAATCAATAAAAATGAGACACAATTTTTACCATGGTGGTTAGACCCTCACACTTATGTTCACCTTCTTTTGTTTCAATCTAACCAATCAAAGTCCAATTTACTCAATAATTAAGAGAAAATGTTCTCCCACACTTTACAATACTTCCACCTAGAATTACAACACAATGTATACCTCAACACACACTAATTACAAAGCAAAGATTTTTCAACCTTGTACAAATTTAAGGAACTCCCTTAAGATATGAAATATATGAGAAATTGCTAGGACTAAGGCTTTCTAATGATTTAAAATATACAAATGAGCCTTAATCATAAAACCCTCAAATCACAGTAAATTAGGGATTTGAATTTTGCAATCAATATATGTGCACAATAATGATATGACTTAAATCAACGCATGTATAAATAATATCTCAAACAATCTTCCAGAATAATAGAATACAAAGAACTTCACCAAGATTTCCATGAAAGCTCAAGCTTTCACACATTTTTGCTTTTCTTTTCTATTTAGATTTCTTTTCCAATCTCAACCACAGTAAGCACTTTTCTTTTCTCACTTTATATATGTGAAGAATGCACGATTTTTACTTGAAAACTAATTGTTTTGACTTCTTCAAGTTTTCTTCTCGTTGAGAGCCTATTTGCAATGATTTTTAAGTGCAAAGAGTAGAGCACAATCGAGACAAGGTTCTGTTGTGTTTTAATTCATACTAAAACTTAAAACATCACCCTTTCATTAAGTTTTCCACATCAAGTACACTTGATTTGATGCCACTAATTTCTTGAAATGTGTAGAATACTAAGCTTTAAAATGAATATATACATGTATATATGTGTGTGTATTTTTATTCATGTAATTACAGTATATTTATAGAAAAAAATTAAGAAGTTATAAGAAGAGGATATGTATTTAATTTTTTTAAAGATAATTTTCAAGTATGATTTAGATATAACACACACTTTGTATTAACCTTAATAATTCTCTTTATAATGATTTTTAGGCCGTGATATTTATTCTGGAGTAACGTTTCCCCTTTCATGCAGGGGAAGTGTCATCTTGAATTTGGACCTTAATTCGAATTGAGAAATCATTTTTTTTATAAACAAATAAAAGGATTAAATATATTTATTTTATATTTGTTTATTACGATCTCTTCAAACGGTCTTTTTCTAACTCGCCTTTCAAACAGCTCCTTGTAAACCTTTCTATAATTGCTGGCGCGCAACTTCAACAGCAAGAAATAGAATCTTCTTCAAACACCTCTAATGGCGGAGATCATCTTGTCTCCACTGATACACATGCTATTAAATAGACTGGCGTCCCCTGTTATAGAAAAGGTTCAGCAAGTCTTTCATCTTGATAGCAAGACGGAGAGGCTGCAGCAGTCAGTGAGATTGATTCAGTCTTTTCTTGAAGATGCAGAAGAGGGGCAAGAGAAAGGTAACGCTGTGGAGACTTGGTTGTTGAAGGTCAGAGACTTGGCATACGATGGCGACGATTTATTTGATAAGCTCACATTGATCCTCATGCAGCATGTCACCATTTCCGCTTTTAAGCTTCCCAAGAATCTTTTTTATGCTCTTAAAGAGCTCGGAGAAATGCAAGAGGAGTTAGATCAAATTACTGAGGAGGCTTTTCGCTTAAATTTGAAACAGAAGGGTCTTGGTGGGCACTACAGGACAATTGGGAGTAGGGAGACTTCCTCTTTGGTAAATGAATCTGAGGTATATGCAAGAAAAGGAGATAAAGAAAACATCATAGAGTTTCTGCATACTACCAGCAGTGGGGAAAGTATTCCAATCATTTCAATAGTCGGGATAGGAGGCCTGGGCAAGACAACTCTTGCCCAGTTGGTGTATGGTGATCCAGATATAAGGCAGGGCTTTGATATTTTGATGTGGGTGCACATTTCAAAAAATTTTGACATTAAAAAGATTGTCACGGCTATTATAGAATCTGTGGTCCAAAGGAAATGTGAGTTTACGAACCTTGACATACTTTCGAATCAACTCAGGGAGTCTATACGGGGGAAGAAGTATCTTTTGGTTTTGGATGACGTTTGGAATGAAGATATAGACGAGTGGGAAAGATTTCATACTCTAATGCAACATGGTGGGAAAGGAAGTAAGATAATAGTTACAACCCGCAGTGATAAGGTTGCTTCAATATTAGGAACCTCATATCACCTCAAGGGCTTGGCTGAGGAAGATTCTTTGGCTTTGTTTAAGCAGCGAGCTTTTAGTCATGGAGAAGAAGAAGAGCATCCTAATTTGTTGGCAATTGCAGAAAAAATTGCTAAGAAATGCGGAGGGGTGCCACTAGCTGCTCTCACTCTGGGAGGTTCATTGCGCTTCAAAAGAGAGGAGAGAGACTGGTTGTTTGTGGAAGAGAATGAACTTTGCGATGTGGACGACAGCAAATGTGGAATTTTGCCTACCCTAAGATTGAGTTTCAATCATCTGTCTGCACATCTCAAACGCTGTTTTGGTTATTGTTCACTATTCCCAAAAGGTTATAACTTCAAGAAGCAGAAGCTAATCCATCTTTGGATGGCAGAAGGCTTGATTCCAGCTGAAGGGGGACATAGACCATTAGAGGACATTGCAAGTGATTTTTTTAACGACCTATTATGGATGTCTTTCTTTCAGGAAGTGGAGGAAAGTGAAGACGAGGGCATAAAATTTTACCAAATGCACGATTTAATCCAAGATCTAGCCCAATCTGTTGCCGGTGGTGAATTCTTAAAGCTAGAGGATGGCCCTCCACCAAGTGATCTTACAAGAAGAACTCGTCACTGTTCAGTAGTCTCCAGTTTTCAATCATCTACAATCCCACATGTCCTGCTGGAAGCTAAGCGTCTGAGAACCTTGCTTTTCCTTTATCCTGGAAGAATTTCAGAAGATCTTTTTTCTCTACTGGCAGCTAATTTTAAATACCTGAGGGTGCTAAATGTTAGTGGTTGTGGAATCAAGAGATTGGAGAACTCAATAGGGGACTTGACCTATTTAAGATACCTCGACCTGTCCAAAACTTCAATAAGAGAATTACCCGATACAATCTGTAACTTCTACCTTTTGCAGACACTGGACCTCTCAGGTTGTTGTCAACTTCTGAAGCTTCCCCATTTTATGAGGAATTCGACTACCCTACAACACCTGAACATATCTGGTTGTGAAGGATTGACCTGTATGCCCCCCAGGATTGGAAAATTGGTTCACCTCCAAACATTGCCGATATACATTGTGGGGAACAGAGTTTTAGAGAGCATTGCAGAACTCCGCTTTTTAAATCTGAGGGGTGAGCTTAGCATCAAACGCTTGCAGAATGTGAGGACTGAAGAGGAGGTTATACAGAGTAATTTGAAAGACAAGTGCCTTGATATTATAAAATTATTTTGGGAGGATAATGTTGGGAACGTGGGATTGGCAGATAGGGGCACTTCTTTTAGATGGCAGGAACACATTTTAATGCACCTTCTACCCCGTCGAAATTTGAAAAAGCTCTTCATAAAGGGATATCCAGGCATCACATTTCTGAATTCCCTACCTCCGACTCTGACCGAGGTTGTGCTGGTCAATTGCAGAAGGTGTAAAGCTTTGTCCAACCTTGGGAAGCTTCCTCTCCTTAAGAAGCTTTACCTGGAGGCAATGGAGGGCATTGAGTGCATTGGGCAAGAATTCTATGGCAGAGAGGTCCAGGTTTCGTTCCCTATTCTCAAAGAACTAACTCTCATAGATTTTCCTAGGTTGGCAGAATGGTCTGGCAGAAATGCCAAACAAGCATTCCCTTGCCTAGAAAAATTGATGGTAAAGAAATGTCCAAACTTAAGTTCAGCACCAGCCCTTCCATCCCTCCAACATTTGGAGTTGAGATGTTGCCATCCATCCCTCTTGAAATCTATGAAAGATCTGTCCTCACTCAAGACTCTGGTAATTGATACTTTCCCTGAGCTTTCACGCTTGCCAGGTGACTTGTTCAAAAACAATACTCTTCTCACCTCCCTCAAGATTAGCTCCTGCCCCAATCTTTTATCACTCCCTTGGCAAATAGAGAACCTCACTGCTCTAAAATCACTGGCCGTACGTTGGTGTCAGAGGCTGGAGGATTGGCCACAAGAAATGCAAAACCTAAAATCCTTGGAGTCCTTGGAAATGACAGAATGCAATGCCATTACTTCTTTGCCAGAGGCTATTCAAGGTTTGAGCTCCCTGAAAAATTTGTCCATTGAGAATTGTGATAAGCTTTCTTTACCAACAGGCCTACAATACCCCGGTGCATTGGAGCACTTAACCATTATGTACTGCCCCAAACTAACTTCTCTGCCGCATGGTTTGCACAACCTCTCAGCCCTCCAGAGTTTGAACATTTTAAGTTGTACCAGTCTTGTTTCTCTTCCAATGGAACTACCACATGTTAAGACGCTGAAAACTGTGGAGATTCGTAGGTGCAAAAGCCTGCAACACTCGCCTGAATGGGATGACAGTTCTTCATCACTTAGATCGTTGGTAATTTCTGATTGCGAGAGGTTGACTTCAATTCCTGAAGGATTGTTACGTCTCAGTGCACTCCAGCATTTGTCCTTTAAGTAGTGTCCTAATCTGGAGAAATGGTGGAAGAAATTGAAATGCGGGGACTGGCAGTAGGAAGCTCACAGCTTGCATATCTACATTGGATGATTCGAACTGGGGAAACAACTCCGTTTAGGTAAAATGAGAAGCTTCTTTCTTTGTGTATCATCCACCAACACCAACTCTTTAAGGTCTTGAACTTCCATTATTTCAGAAGTTTCTTGTGTGCCACATGTTGCATAGTTCTCAGTGATTCTTGTCCATAATTGCTTCGCAAAAGTTCCAGGAAGACCATTTGTTTCAGTGGTTTAATGATACTTTAGTTTGCTTTTAGTCTCCTTCACTTTTAAATATGGATGCATTCATGTGAAGTTGCATAAATTCTCATCCTTGTGAACTTTTCCTTTCAGTAGTTTCCTAACCTGGAGAAGTGGTGGAAGACATTGAAGTGAAGAGATTGGCAGTAGGAAGCTCACAGCTTGGATGCATTTGTCTGTTGTTCATAATTGCTTCGCAAAATTTCCAGGAAGACCATTTATTTTCAGTGGTTTATGATATACTATAGTTCGTTTGTCCAGTTTTAGTCTCCTTCACTTTTAAATATGGATGCATTTGTCTGTTGGTCATAAATTCCCATCCTTTTGCTGTTTGTCCACTAAATGAAAGACATCTAATTTGCTTTCACTACCTACAGTAACTTACCGCGTTTGACCAACCTTACTAAACAAATAGGGTACAAAAGAGAAAGATAATTCAAAATTGGCTATGTTTATGAGTTTTCCGGCTTATAAATTTCTTTTTGAGTGCATGGAGACCTATTTGGCTTGATTCGGTATCGGTGTAATGTGGTTTGCTAACCGCCAATAACTAGCACCGTGAAAAAACAATACTCACGCTGGCCTTTTTGATTTAATAAAAATAGCCCAAAAGGAGTGTAAGATGAGGTTAGTATATCAGTGCTGCAAAATAAATGCGGTAGAAACTCTGAAAGAAAGGAAACAGGGTACAGGCAGCCCATTGAATCTTTACAGATTGGTGATAATGGTGCTGGTCATGAGGCTCAAATATGCTGTAATGTTCCCCACATCAGCATAAATTCATGTGCATCCCTGGACCACACAACCCCACAACCCCACAACCTCCAACCCAAAACCAAAATCGAAAGCAAGAACTACAAAATTGATGTGAATATTGATAGTTTTTTACATAATACCTTTTTTAGGCAGGCGGTTCAGAAAAACTGTCTCTGTTCCCCACAGTTGCAGGTTCTTCGAGAGGTATTGCAATCCAAATTCTAGCCTCCTATCTTTCATTACTTGTATGAGAATTTGTATGGTTCTGTGTACATAAAATGGATACAAGGTTGGATGAAGTTTTGGTTGGCCTTCTTCATGATTTTAACATATCATTGTAGATCTCGTGTCTCTCATCTTTTCTAGTTCTTAAGTACACACGAAGAGCAACCAACAGAGTTCCATGGAGATTGGCCTAGCACACGCCAAATTATGCCCCATTCTATCGGTAGTTGCTTCACCCTCTCTCTAGTCCTTTGGGATGCTTTGGGATGCTTTGGCATTAAGGACTGCATTAGACCTTTTACCATAGATCAGGAGGCCCTTGAATGGTTTATAGATCTAACGTTGCCCTGATTTAGCTCCTTCACCTTGACGATTGACTCTCTGAATAAGAAGAGGACAGCACCTGTAAGATATGCATTTGGTTAGTGTGAAGTGGCATTTCATTCAACATGGATAGATACATTCTGAAGATATACTGATTGCTATCGCCCATTGTCCCTTTATGCATGCTGATTTAGCTACACTATTGCAACTGTTGATTAAAAAATTAGGAGATAGTACCTAGCTAGTTTGTGCAGTGGCCAGATGTTCCAGAGCACACTCAAGGAGGTTATTCAGTTTCAAAGAATGGGAAAAAAAAAAAGGAAAAAGAGGAAATCATTCAGACGAAGTAAAACTCAGCTGCGGATAATTTCGCTGCTACAACTTTGACGTTTGCCAAAAACGTTTACCCTTCCTAACCCATGGTTTGTGACCATACCTGGTATGTCTTTCGCTCTTAAGCAAATAGCAGTTATCCACAAACGTGTCAATATCGGGAACCCTCAGGCCAAATCCTATCTGTTAGACTAAAAATTTCCTGAATACCACAATATATGTGCATGACTAAAAGCGCACATATCATCGCTAGAAAAGACAGGAAAGTCTAGAGCCCATACAAATTCAAAAGCAGTCCGTCTGATCCAATCTGATTGCTTATTCAGAGCATCTAAAAACCGTTTTGCTTCTTTCTGTTGACTCATTCCCACCACTCCGGCAACATCCTGCAGGATACGTTCTTCAAATAAGACATCTGGAAATTACAAAACCAAGAGTTTAGTTGTTTTGTATGATGGTCAATTGTCGATTCTACTGTTCAAAGGATTCGTTACTTTGATCCAAAATTTCTAAATAAAATAATGGTTGCTGTCATACTTTAAGCTACATCACAACATGAATGCAGAACGAAAAAAACCTTCTTGACAACTTTAAAATGGAATTTACAATGATCTAATTTCGTAAAATCTTATGTTCTAAAAAGCACAAGGACGAAAATGGATTTTATGATCTTGGCTGTTTCAAGTGCTCAATGATAATTCCTGAACTCATAAAAAGCTTATATTAGCAGCACTTCACGCTGGCCTTCCCTCCAATCATTGTCAAGCATCTGTAGACTATTCAGACTGTGAGGCTAGAAACATCTGATAGAAATAAAAGGACAATGATATTAACACCTGGATATGTCAGACTAGTAGCCACTGCATCTTGAGCTCCTATTTCTTCTCTCAAGCAGGGCTGTGGGCTTCGATTGGTATTCATGTGACATCCTATTATCTTTGTTCCTTCAACAACTAAGCCTACGTGGCTACACGCTGCTATAATTGATAGAAATGTCATATTATTTGGTCTAAATGTTGCATTCTTCACCATCAGATCAAATGTTTTTAATGTTTCCATCCCTTGTCCTTCAATTCCATAACCAACAATCATAACATTCCAAACAATGACATCTTTGTTCATCACCCTATCAAATACTTCTATAGCTTATCTATGCTACCACATTTTAAGTAAAACTCTATGAGTGAAGCACCAGCAAATATATTATTATTGAAGCCACTTATTGTTATATAACCGTGAAGACAAATAGCTTGTTGAAGAATCCCAAATTCTAAACAAGCTGCAAGAATTGCTACCATAACAACACCATCAGCCCAAGTCTCGCTTGATAACATGTTACGGAAAAGTTCCATTGACTTGAATGTCATTCCATTCTGAGCACACCACTTAACAAAGCAACCTATGAAACAACATCTTTCTAGGGCATTCTTTTAATTGAAACCAAAAATTCACCAAAATTTTTGAATTTCACAAATTCAGTTCAAGAACATAAAACCCTAGCTTTGGAAAAGGGATAATTGATTTCGATACCGAACCTATACAAACGATTCCAATTTATAGGAATCATTAAAATACATCAAAAAGGAAAGTCAAACCTTAATACAATTGAATCTAATTTACACATATACGATATGGATTTTGAATGGAATGAATCTAGAAGGAATTAGGGGTTTTTCCCAAATTCAGACTTGACGTGGTAGGTGATTGAATTCTATTGATAGGTATGGGATTATGATGAAGATCACACAAATTTGTACTCGAAAAGGAAGTTCTTTGGTAATTGGATTTTAGTCGAATACATTTGGAATAGGTCGAAGTCTTTGAGGAGAAAGATGATGCACTTGCATCTCATGGTGCAAGGCTAACATGGCTAAGGTTAGCCACATGTTGGATTGCAGTAGCTAAAGTGGAGTTTAATGTGGCCATGTTGACATGGCATGTTGATATGGAGTTTAATACCCCCTCCCTACAAGCTGATGGGTCACATTGAATTGTCAGCTTATGTTGAAGAGTAACAAAGCAAGAGGATGGTAGTCCTTTAGTGAAGATGTTAGCTGGTTGATCTGTAGATGAAATAAATTAAATGTGAAGCTATCGATCTTTTATGCGCTCGCGAATGAAATGAAAGTCGATCTCCACATGTTTAGTGCGAGCATGAAAAACAAGATTAATGGAGAGATATAGTGCAAATAAATTGTCACACCATAGAGTCAAGTACATTGTTGGTGTTTAACCAAAATCACGAAGAGGGGCTTCAATCCAGATGAGTTTTGCAGCCGTGTCAGCAAGACTCTTAAACTCAGTTTCAGTGCTAGAATGTGCAACCGTTTTCTATTTGTGAGAACACCATGAAATAAGGTTATTCCCAAGATAAATACATAAACTACCAATTGATTTTCAATCATCATAGTCACTAGCCCAGTCGGTGTCAAAGTAGGCATGAAGTTGGGTGGAGAAGGATTTTGTAATATGAATGTCATAATGTAAAGTATCCATTAGAAATCATAGAATACGTTTCACGAAAGTCCAATGAGTTGTTATAGGAGCATGCATGTTTTGACATGCAGTATTGACAACATAAGTGATGTTGGGACAAGTAAGAGTAAGATATTGAAGTGCTCCAACAATACTCCTATAGTGAGTGGGGTTAGAAAATTGTTCCCCATCATGAATGGATGGGGAATGACTAATTGGATAAGGAGTGGAGACACTACGAGTGTTACCCATGCTTGCTCGATAGAGAATATCTTGAGCAAATTTAGCTTGGTGGAGTTGAAGATCAATTGGTAAGGCTTCAATTCCAAGAAAATAGTGATGATCTTCGAAATCTTTGATATCAAATTCTCGTTGGAGTTGCTCCAAAATATGATGAAGTAGACCATCAGGATTGTTAGTAAATAAAATGTCATCCACGTAAACAAGGATAGAAACACCATAGGTGACAGTTTGAAGAAAAAATAAGGAAGAATCAACCTTGGAGGGTGAAAACTTGATTTTTAATAAACATTGGGAGAGGTGTTGATTCCAAGCACGTAGGGCTTATTTTAAGCTATAGAAAGATTACTTAAGGCGACATACATAGTTGGGATGTTGAGGGTTTTAGAACCTTGAGGTTAATGTATGAATACTTGTTCATCAATATTCCCATGTAAGAAGGCATTCCTAACATTAAGTTGCCTAATTTTCTAACCATTGTTATATGTAATCGAAAGAAGATTCTAAATAGTAACTAGTTTAGCAACTGGATTAAATGTTTTAGTATATCCTATGTCAGGATGTTAATGAAAGCCTTTGGTAACTAAGAAAGCTTTATAGCATTCAAGCATGCCATTGGAGTGGAGCTTAATTTTATAGACCATTTGCATCCAATAGGAATAATCTTATAAAAAGGGGGGACAAGTTCCAAGTTTGATTTTTAATCAAGGCAATATATTCTTCTGCATGGCTTTATGCCAATCAGGGGAGGAAGAAGCTTCTGTGAAGCATGAAGGTTCCTTATAAGGAAAGGATTTGGCAATTAAGGTGTAGGTATGCCCCTTGGTTAAGGCATAGGTATGCCCCCTAGTTAAGGTCCTCCTATTAATAGTACCACCTTTTAACTGAGTAGTCATAGGATGAATAGGAGGATAATGAGGTGATGAGGGCACGTGGGGTGCAATTGGAGCATGAGGTTGCTCAAAGGAATGTGAGGAGGCCATAGAAATGGATTAAGGAGGTTCTAGACATGGAACTTGCGGCCTTGATATGTTCAGTAATGAAATTTGTAAATAAACGTAAGATGCCTTTAATGGTATTACGATGGAGGGATGAGTCATGAATGGAAATAGTGACTCATCAAAATTTGCATCCGCAATAATAAAATATTTATTTGTTTGGAGGCAGAAGCATCTATAGCCTTTGTTGCTTGGGGGATATCCCATAAAAACACACAGTCATAATCAGGATTGTAATTTATGTTTATTATAAGGCTGTAAGTAAGGATAAATAAGACAACCAAAGACTCTTAAATGAGAAATAGATAGGGATTGATGAAAAATTAGATCCCATGGAGATTTGTTTTGAATTACAGGGCTTGGAAGCCTATTAATGATGTGGACCACAATCTCAAAAGCATAGTCCTAATAACGAAAGGAAACATGGGCCTGATTAAGTAAGGAAAGGCCAGTTTTGACTATATGTTTATGTTTATGTTTGGTGGATCCATTTTAAAATAGGGCGTAAAGACTAGAACAGCATTGGGTACTACCCATGTATGATAATAAATCGTTAAAATCTCAAGAGGTAAACACAAAGGCCCCATCACATTGTATTGATTTACTTTTCACATTGCATTGATTTTCAACAAGTAAGTGAAATTTTTCAAAAATAGATAAAAATAAAGTTTACGATTGGAATGTGTAGATCCAAGTGAATTTTGAATAATCATTTATAAAGAAAATATAATATTTATTACATGATGTGGATAATAATAGGACAAGTCCTTAGATGTCAAAATGAATTAATTCAAGTGGATCCTAAGATGTATTGTTTATTGGGGGATGTGAATGTTTCGCACTTTTGATAATTTGACAAGCATTACAAAGTTGACAAAAGGAGCTTTCAAGCTTTATTTTATTATTTGGAGCACTTGTGATACAATAGGGAAAGATGTCCTAAACGTTGATGTCATTTCGCAAACATATTTAAATTAACATTAAGTACGGAAGGCACATACACCATTTTACTGGGTTAAAGGCGGTAGAGTCCATTTCTAAGTGGGCCTTGAAGTAAAGTTTGGCTCGCAGATAGATGTTAAACAACACAAAAGTTAAGGTAAAAATAAAAGCATAATTATTATCCCTAGTAAATTATGAAACCAAAGTATATTTTTTTGAAATTTTAAGACAACTAAAACATTGAAAATATTTAAATTTAAAGAGTTAGGAAAATTACATGCGTGGTGATGGGGAGGCCTACCTCATCACCTATAGTGACCTAATTTTCACCTTGGTAGAGTAGCAGCTGATCCAAGCCCATAGGCTTGAGTGTCATGTGATTGTTAGCCCCAAAATTTAGGTACCAATCTACTTCAGAGTGGGCCGTAGAAGCTAGAGCAGAGGAAGACCCATAGGATCCGCTCTGCACAGATTAGGCCAAATTGAGGGCCTGGTGGGTCGAGCCAGTGTTCTAGTTAGGTTAGTTGTAGCAAGCCCAACTGGTAGTGGCCTAGTGATTGGTGCGACGGTAAATTTGGCATTAGGGAGCAAGACAACGATTGCCGCCATCATGGGTGAAACAAACTCCAACAAGTGGCAAAAATGAGGGATTATCTCTAACATAGGCAATCCTCTTCTGCATCTAGGTACGGGTGTGGGTTTGAACCACGACCTGAGGACGAACCGACAGATTTTAAGCCATCGAAAAGGCCACCAGCGAAGCACAGGACTGATCTATTAGTTCTAGTTAGGGTCCTAAGTGAGGAGACCCCAAAGGTCTTCTCTAGTGAGGCCGGAGTTCAAGTATGGACTAAGATTGCGGTGGTGAACAGTGCGTAAGGGGGCTATAAGACCACGAAATAGGTGGTTGAGGTATTTGTTGTTAGAAATAACCTCACCCACAAGCACCAAGTTCATCAACCAAGGAATTGATTTCCTTAAGAAACTTGAATATTGACCAATGTCCTTTGGTAATTACCTAAAGCCTCAGGCGAAAGTTAAATGCCCTAGCACTACTTTAAGTAGCAAATTCTACCATAAGAGCCCTCCAAACATCGAAAGATGTTTCCTATTTTGTCAGTTGATTAATGATTGTATTGGAGCAGGTGTTGAGGAGCAATCCAAGCGTAGTTTGGTCACGCTTCAGCCATTCAACATAATCTGGTTTGGTGATTGGAATTATGGACCCTTCAACATTAGTAATGGTAACACATTCAGCAAGTTTAAAGAGATAGTCATCCACAATTTGGAGCAATTCGGTGGCTCTAAGATAATGCAGAATGCAAGCTTTCCATACCAAATAATTTGGACCTTCGAGACAAATGGAAGTGGTCATAATTGAGATGTTTCCGGTCTAAATAGGGATAACGAATGGGGTGGGAACAAAATCATACTATGTTTAGGCCATCAGAGTAGGGAAAACATAATGGGATCGAGAGAGGCAGTGGCCAAATGCTTTGGATACCAAATTGAAACCAAAAATTCATCAGAATGTTTGAATTTCACAAATTTAGTTCAAGAACACAAAACCCTGGCTTTGAAAAAGGGATAATTGATTTCGATACTGAAACTATACAAATGATTCCAATTTGTAGGAATCCTTAAAATACATCAAAAAGGTAAGTGAAACCCTAATACAATTGAATCTAATTTACACATATACGATATGGATTTTGAATGGAACGAATCTTAACGGAATTTGGGGTTTTTCCCAAATTTAGACTTGATGTGGTAAGTGATTGAATTCTATTGACAGGTATGAGATTATGATGAAGATCGCACAAATCTGTGCTGGAAAAGGAAGTTCTTCGATGACTAGATTCCAGTTGAATACATTTGGAATAGATCAAAGTCCTCAAGGAGAGAGACAGCACACCGAGGTCTCATGGTGTAGGGCTAACGTGGCTAGGGTTAGCCACATGTCTGCTTGCAGTAGCTGAGGTGGAGTCTAATGTGGCCATGTTAACATGGCATGCTAACGTGGAGTTTAATGCTTTTGAAGAGACCTACTGCTTCATCAGGCAAAAAGCACTTCATATGCATATTAATTAGAGCTATAGCAATTGAGACATCTAACTCCAAGTCTTTCCTAGTAGCAAGTGCGTGGACCTTCTAACCCTCTTCCAAATTACAAGTAAACGCACATGCATGTGATGCACTAATCATAGTAAACGAATTTGGTTCAAGTCCCCTACTTATCATGTCGTTGAAAAGATCCAATGCCTTCCCAGCAAGCCCATTATAAGCATAACAAGAGATCATTAAGCTCCATGATATAACTCATCCTAAACAAACTAGCTCCAAATTCTACAAAACCTATCATTTCATACAAATTCAACAATGAGTGAGCAAAGACAAGTCATTGTTAGAGCCTCTTCTAATTGCAAAACAATGTACACAACTTTCAAACTTAAAATTTAACAATTGAGAACAAGTAGGAATGACACTGACAAGCGTGTACAGAGTCGAGATATACATGCTCTGTCATCACCATTCGAGAGAAAAATGCAAGTGCTTGTTCATTCCCATGAACTATTGAAGTCCACATAACTACGTCCAGTCGAGAAAAGAGAAAAGTCCTTGAAAGCTCTTAAAGCTTCATTCATCTGTCCACATTTCGAATAAAATTCAACCAATGTAGAACCCACAAAAATATTCCCTCCAATCCTGTCATTCTTCTTCACAAACCCATGAATCATTCATTCTTCCATGTTCAAGAGCCTTTAAACCCGCACATGCCCTTAGAACAATGGGCATTGTAAAATTGTCAGGTATGTCCTCGTCGACAATTCCATTATGCGTCATGTGATTGAAGAGACACAAAGTCTCCTTCCATGTTTTCTCTCCTAAATAGCTCCCAACTATAGCGTTCCAGAGATAGATGGTTCACTGAGGCGTTTCGTCGAACAAGTGCGTGCGTTCTCCAGAGACGTATATTTGGCATAAGAGGTGCAAAGCTTGGTGGCAAAGAAGCTGTCATACGCAAATCCAGCCTTAAGGGAGCTCATACAATCGTCATAAAACAAACGAAGCTTTCCAACCGGTTTCAGTAAGAAATAAAGATCCGCTTCCCTCCGGTGTGTATCCTCCAGTTCTCCAACTGACTAACACTCCTTTCCTGCCACGTCTGCCGCGAGGTCCCTTTCCTTGCTAGGGACATGTATTTCGATGGATATTTAGTTGAGAAAGAAGATAATAAGTGGGAATTGGACAAAGCTTCAAAGGGACCCCACAGATTCTTCCTTCTTTTTTATCCCTCTTAATCTTTTTGGATTAGTGGACCGTAAAGGTTGTTCCACTTCGACCAATCAAAAGAATCCTTTTCCTTTTATTTTGTGATCCTCTAAAATAAATTAATTTTTAGTCTTTTTTTTTTTATTTTTCATTGATTTTATTTCAAAATTCATTTTCTTAAATTAGCTTTTTGGAGTTTAAATTATGGACGCTAGCTTTGAAATTTTGCACCTTCTATTTAAAAAGTATATTTTCTTGAAAATCCAAGCTCACTCCTCTTCAAAAAACTTTATTAAAAAAAAGTGTTCAGAAGAACTTATAAGATATTTTATAATAGGGTATTCAAAACTCATAAGATATTTCACAGATGTCCATTTCGTCAATTGTCATATCCTTGATATTTGTGCGGCTAAAATGTCATTCCATTTCAATCAAGATAAGGAAATGGTTTAACACGACATGTTTGATGTTCAATCTTCCACTAAGATCGTTTGGTATTGTCATTGATTTAAGCTTCGCCCTCCTCACGTTCTTGTAAAGGCAAATGGTTCTAGTGGTTCAACATTCTCGAGTCATTTTCGAGTTCCATATAAGGTTAGAAACCGAAAGTAGAATGAATACCGAGGATCACGTTATGCTCTTTTTTCTTGGTGCCAACGCTGGTCTGCGTTGGCATGAAGCGACTGACTGTAAGGCCCCATCTGCTCCACCTACCTATACCTGCAGTACCTGGAAATACTTGGGACCAAACGCTAGACGATTCTGTCCAATAAAAGTTAGAATATGGTATCAAAGTTACGTTAATTGATTATTCTTAGATTGACTTGTCAGTGTGTTGGAGATGTTGAAAAAACTGCAGTTCTACGTGGTAAAGAATTGTTCCTTTAATTTATAATTTAGTTTTTTTTAACACAATCTTTTGCCTTATAAGGGAAACAGTGATATTCTTTGCAACAAGTTTTGATACCAGAAAATTCAACACTCTAAGAGACTTTTGTGACATTTTGGCCTTCCAATGTTCTTAAATCGTCCGGCCAAGACCCAAGCATCTTCTTCTCCAAATAAGCTTCTTAAAACCTCTACTCCATCTCTGATTTAAAAAAAAAAAAAAAAAAAGCGCTTAGCTTTATTGTTATTTGGCAGTTCTGTAGGAATTTTGGCACTTACACTGTAAACCACTCAAGTGTTTCTTTGACAAGGGGAAAAGAAGAAGGGAGAAGGCCATACACGAAAGGTTGCTATTGGTGGGGAAGAAAAGAACGGTAGGGAGGCGTCTTTTTTTGTCCATGTCGAGATTGATTATGGCAGAGATTCCCACAGAGAATATTGGAAATAGAATGACATCCAATCAAGAGTTCTATAAATAAGGACCGTCGATTCGAAGTGTTCATGGGAAAATTGCATTTTGTTTGCACAATCTTGATGTCGACTCCCGGGTTTTCATCCTCCAGTCATTTACAGATATTACCAAGCTCCAACTTGATGAAAATTTCAACATTTTCATGACAAAAGTCGTTGAATAAGAAAAATCAAGCCAAAAGAGTATTATAATAATATCTTTTTTATTATAATAATGCATGTATGTATGTATGTATGTATGTATTTTATTAAAATAAATAAATAAAAACTTTTATCAAACTGAACGATGAAAGGGGACAATTTCTTCTAAGCGAAACACCCAGGGAATCAAAGGCCTAAAGTTTGTCACATCACATTGATCATTCATTCTCTGGTTCCACCGAGCGGGACCCATCATAAGGGGGCCCGAATTCAGAAACTTTACGTGGAAAAAATGGGGAAAGATGTTGTGCTCCATGTGAATACGGTGGACCCAAACGCAGGCGAGTTTACTTAGCCAAAAGAGCCAACCAGCAGAGCATCCGATGACAAAGTGAAGGAATAGAATATAGTCGGGTTTTATTTTACTCTGGAGTTTGGATATCCTTCTTTTCGAACATGTCTCTGTCACACTCCGAGATATCTATCGAATCTATCATGTATATATTGTGGATGTTCTTCTTCAAACTTGCAGCCTGTCGCATTTCCGAGCCATTATTGTAACTTCAATACTAGCAGTAAACGTAAGCTTTACAAGTATCTTTCTCCTATGGATGTACTTTGGTCCTGTTCTTTGGCCATTTATGTTTCGGAAACTCTGTTTTTTACCCTTAATTTGTTCTGAATCTTTTTTTTCTTTTCCTGACACGAGTATTCGAGATCAAGTTTGATGTAATTTTCCTTGCTCTTACAGACAGCTTGTTATTCGTAAACATAGTTTCATGTATGTACTCGCTAGTAGATCAAGAAGAAATTCAAAAAACTAGGGAGAACTGAGAGAGTAGAGAGACCTTGTAAAGCTCTGCTTTTGTATTCTTAAGCGTACCGTATACAATGACAATCATCCCTTTTTATAGGGTGCTTTACAAGTGTAATTGTATCTATATGCTTAAGTTATAGTTACAACAGATTTACAACTAACCGAGAGTTACGCCAACTAATTAACTGAAGCTACAGTTAGTTAAGGTTGTTAGTACAGAGCTGGAGAGTTAATTAGTTGAGCTGGAAGACTTCGTGCTGTTTCTTGTTCTTCTTCAGTCCCCTTCAAACTTGGAGTAGGAATTAGTCCAAGTTTGTTTCTCAGAAACAGAAATGTAGGCTTCGATAGTGGCTTAGTGAGGATGTCTGCAATCTGCTGTTTTGTTGAAATATATCTAGTTGTAATGAGTTTTAGTGCTACCTTTTCCCGTACAAAGTGGAAATCTATTTCCACATGTTTCGTTCGACCATGGAAGGTTGGCTTGGTAGTTAACTTGAGAGCTGCAAGGTTGTCACAGTAGATAGGAGTTGAATGTAGTTGACTTATCCCCAGATCACGCAGTAAGGCACAAAGCCAAGTTGATTCTGCTGCTGCAGAAGCCAAAGATCGATATTCAGCTTCAGCAGAGGATCTGGCTACTGTGGATTGACGCTTTGAACTCCATGATATGAGATTACTGCCTAAGTAAAAACAGTATCCAGATGTGGATCGTCGAGTAGCCTTGCAACCAGCCCAATCTGAGTCACTGTATCCACATAAGTTCAGAGAACTATGAGAATGAATTTGCAATCCAAGTGAAAGAGTGCCCCGCAAGTACCGTAACAATCTTTTGAGATTATGAAAATCCAAGTTACTTGGGGAATGCATCGATTGGCAAAGCTTGTTTACTGGAAAGGCCAATTCGGGTCTTGTAATAGTTAGATACTGCAAGGCACCAAGTGTACTCCGAAATAGGGAAGGAGCTGCACAGGTCTGAGTTGGGTTGTGGAGAGTAGGGGCTTTGGTAGCCAGTGGTGTGGCTATTGGTTTGCAATACAACATTGAGGTTCTTCGAAGGATATCAAGAATAAACTGCCTCTGGGACATAATATATCCTCCCGGTATAGAGATGATTTCTATACCAAGAAAGAAATGAACAGAACCAAGAGCTTTAAGTGGAAACTGAACTTGTAAGTGCTCAATCAGTGTAGAAATAGACTGAGATGAGTTACCCATGACAAGTAAGTCATCAACATATAAGAGCAGCCAAATGGTAGTATTTCCAAGATTGTAGATAAAGAGGGAGGAATCAAAAGTTGAACAAAAGAAACCATATTCCAAGAGGCATGAGCTAAATCTATCATACCAGGCACGTGGGGCTTGTTTCAGGCCATACAAAGCCCTATGTAACTTGCAAACAGCAGTAGGGGCAGACTTATTAGTGAAGCCCGGAGGCTGCTCCATGTAGACTGGAGTGTCCAAGAAACCATGCAAAAAGGCATTTGATACATCAAACTGTGAGATGGACCACCCGCGGACAGTAGCTAAAGACATCACCAATCTAATGGTAGTAGGCCGCACTACGGGGGAGAAAGTATCTAGGAAATCAACACCTTCAATCTGGTGAAAGCCTTTGGCAACAAGCCTGGCTTTTAGGCGTGACAGGGAACCATCCGCAGCTAGTTTGGGTTTAAAAACCCATTTGCAGCCAACTACATGCATTGTGTGATGTCTCGGTACCAAGGTCCAAGTCTTAGTTTTTCGAAGGGCTTCCATTTCTTCCTGCATTGCAGTAGTCCAGCCAGGGTGTTGTAGGGCAGTTTCAATTGAGGTAGGTATAGAAGGAATAACGAGTGAGGTAGTAAGGGCATATTTTGGGTTTGGTTTGAAGATGCCATGCTGAGCTCTAGTTTTAATAGGTGAGGGTGGTAATGGAGGTGGATGAGAAGGTAAAGTGGGATCTGATAAAGCAAGATCTGAGGTATTGGAAGTGCATGGACTGGAGTCAGAATCTAAGACTGTGAGAGGTGAAGGGTTTGATGTATTAGGGAGGCAAGATGGCTGACTAGTGATAGAGGTGTTAGTGATTGGTAGGGATGAGATGGGACATGGATTGGAGTGTGCTGTTTGAGGACTAGTTGGAGTATCTGTGTGATTTAGGTCTGGACAGGAAGGAGGCCGTGGTATGCTAAAGGAGTTTATAGGTTCAGCGGAAGTCTGAGTTTCAGGAGTAGTATGCGGATTAGGTGCAGTGAAGAGAGGAGTTACAGATTGACTAGGTTGATTGACATTGAAGGATGCAAGGGTAGGAGACTGCAAAGTGGTTGTAGCAGTTGTAGTGGAACAGATTGGTGCAACGGAAGGTGTAGGATAGGATGGTGATTGTCTTGGACTGGTGTGCTGCCAGGTGGGTACAGTAGGTGTTGTAGGAGATGCTGGGCAATTTAGTGATTGGGCCTGATGAGGAGTAGCATCAGAGATAGGTAGTGCAGAGGATCGCAGTCTGTTTGAGCTACAAGATGGATCAGAAAATTCAGCATATGTACTAGGAGTAACTTCTGGTGGAGTGAATTTGGAAGTTCTAACTGCAAAAGGGAAAGTAGATTCGTCAAAAAGTACATGTCTGGAGATATATACACGACCTGATGGGTAATGCAGACATCGATACCCTTTGTGGAGGTCACTGTAACCAAGAAAAATGCATTGTAATGACCTTTCAGCAAGCTTGTTGCTGGAATAATCTCTGAGGTATGGAAAGCATGAACACCCAAATACTCTAAAGTGAGAGTAATTAGGTTCTGATTGATAAAGGAGAGAGAAAGGTGATTGATTCCCAAGTTGGGGAGAGGGTAAGCGGTTTATCAAGTAAACTGCTGTAGAAAAAACTTCAAACCAGAATGACTTTGGTAACTTGGCCTCATACAGCATTGCTAAGCCCAATTCAACAACGTGACGATGCTTTCTCTCAGCTACACCGTTCTGAGCTGGGGTGTAGGGACAAGATAGCCTATGTTGGATTCCATTTTCTGACAGATAAGATTGTAAGGCACTGCTTAAGTATTCCCCACCACCATCGGACTGTAGAACTTTAATACATGAGTCAAATTGCTTTTCAACAAAGAGCCGAAATTTCACAAAAACATGGAACACCTCAGATTTGTGCTTCAAAGGAAAGATCCATGAAAAACGTGTACAATCATCCACAAACAAGAGGTAGAACCGAAACCCTTGATGTGAAGCAGTGGGAGAAGGCCCCCACAGATCACTATGGACTTTTTCCAAAGGCTTTACAGACCGAGATTCTGAAGAAGGAAAAACAAGTCTACAACTTTTGCTAAGCTGGCATGGGTTGCAGAAAAAAGATTTATTTAACTCCCCTTTGGACTTTACTGCAATTTTATTTGCTTGTTGAAGTGTTTTGAGAACAGCATCACTAGGATGACCAAGCCTGCGATGCCATGTTGCAAGATCTACAGAAGATTGCCGATGAGAGAAGAGGATCTGAAACTTATTTTGTGGAATCATGTATAATCCCTTATGCCTGATTCCTCTCGCCAGTGTCTTGTGTGTCTGCAAGTGCTTGATATAGAATAAGTCCTTAGTGAAAATGAAATAGCATGGAAAATCTGCTGTCAAACGAGAAACAGAAAGAAGATTCTTCTGGACCCGTGGAGCAACCATTACATTATTCAGAGATACCTTGGTATGAGGTAACAGAGCAAAACCGATATGTGTGACATCCAGATAATCTCCATTACCGACTTGGATTTTCTCAAAACCATGATAAGGAGAAGAAGAAATCAACTTACCAGCTGAAGATGCCACATGTACATTAGCCCCTGAATCAGGTATCCAGTCATCAGAATCAAGTGCTTGATCATTCAGATGCATGGCAGCAAGTGCTTGAGGGATATCAGACGATTGATAGGCATGGTCAAAACGTCTGAAACAGTCCATGGCAGAATGGCCTTTCTTATTGCAAATTTGACAAGTAAGTGGTGTGCCTGGCTGTTGCTTGGGGGAGTTGTTAGAACGTTTGGTAGTTCTGTTGCTATTCTGCGTAGAGGGAGGAAAACCTCTCCCTTGTGAAGTAAAAGAGTTTGATGAATTACCTCTGCCTCTACCAGAATGCCTACCACCACGGTTGGAACGTTGAGTGAAGAAGGCAGCTGAAGGATTTGGGGCTGGATGGTAGCGGATATGGCGGGCATCATAAGCTTGCAATTGTGCTACAACATCTTCATGAGGTGGTACTGGTGGTCTGAACATTGCAGCAAGAAAGGACTCGTACTCCTTCCCTAAGCCTTGAAGCAAGCGAAAAGTTCGATCAGAATCACTGAGTGGTTTCCCCATAACACTCAGTTGATTACAGAGAGTTTGAAAATCCTCCAGATATTCAGACAAAGGTTGTCCATCCTTGTGAAGATTCTGGAGTTTGGTCTGGAGCTCATATTCACGAGCTGCAGTTTGCCGAACGAAGTAGGCAGCTAGTTTAGTCCAAACTGGTGCAGCATGATCAATATCGAAAACTAGTCCAATAGTTTCTTCAGAGAGACAGCTAACAATCCACGATCGCACGAGATTGTCACTTTGCTCCCAATGAGCAAAGGCTGGATTGACTTCTTCCTTATCATTGACACGATGTGTGCGAGAAGGCTGAGTGATTTCACCAGTGATGAAACCAGTCAATCGATAAGTGCGGAAGAGACATTGCATTTGAGTGACCCAAGGAATGTAGTTCGTCTTGTTAAGCTTTAATGAGACGAAATTTGCTACATTGACTCCGGTGGGGAAAGGATATTCCGGTTTGTCCTCCATGGATGACGCTTGGAGCAGCAGAGCAGAAGGCCCTGCTCCGATACCAGAAAAAATTCAAAAAACTAGGGAGAACTGAGAGAGTAGAGAGACCTTGTAAAGCTCTGCTTTTGTATTCTTAAGCGTACCGTATACAATGACAATCATCCCTTTTTATAGGGTGCTTTACAAGTGTAATTGTATCTATATGCTTAAGTTATAGTTACAACAGATTTACAACTAACCGAGAGTTACGCCAACTAATTAACTGAAGCTACAGTTAGTTAAGGTTGTTAGTACAGAGCTGGAGAGTTAATTAGTTGAGCTGGAAGACTTCGTGCTGTTTCTTGTTCTTCTTCAGATCATATGTTTTGCTCTGTTGTTATGGTTGTTGTTGGTAAGAAACTGGGTGTTGTTTGCAGCTGGAGTGGCGAAAAGTGAAAGCAAACTCGTTTCCGAGCAGCATAAAGGCGAGTTTGGCGCCGAGGCTGATGCCACCGAATATAGTTAACGATGCCCGGAGATTGCCCCGGATAATTTTGAATGAACCAACTGGGTCATCGGCAGAGGTTGGTTTATTTGTCTCTATTTGCTCTAGTTTTGACTGATTTACTGCCGAACTGCAAGATGACGAATGAGACAGTACAAAGGATGCAGATTATGAGTGGTATCTCTGTTGCTCTTGTCTTATGCTTTTCAAGTTCATTGATTAAGAGAAATATTGTTGATTTTTCACCGACAGAAGTTATTATCTTTTGTAGCGTAGTCAATACTCGTTATAGTATCGATTAGAAATAGTTAGTGATTTAAACGTAAAAAAGTAAGAACCTATTCCAGAGTGATTTAAGTAGAGAAAACGAAGAAATACTGGGGTTGCAAAATTTTGAAAGTGGCTTCTTTAGAGACATGATTAGCTGTTTTGAAAGTCACCAATCTAAGACCTTTCAGAAATTGTCCCTACGATTATAAACGGAGATTTATAATCTCTATATGGAGTCCGTTCTCACCATGGGAAGCTGCAGAAAAAGTTTCAGTTGCACCAGTATCTTGCATAGTTAGGTGATGATGCGATCTAAAAGCCCTTCAATTGTCAAGGAACAATAGAGTCAAGATATGATTTTCGCATTTTTAGATGATATATCAAGCCCTCTGTTTTACAGATGTTTGTTAAATCAATATGAAAGGGTGATCAGCGTTAGTTATCAATTGACGAATAATGGTTTCAGGTGCTTCTTTATGGAGGGCAGGTTGTGTCTTGGAAGAATGAACGAAAAGAAGAACTGCTTTTTATGAGCAAGAAGGTAAAGAAAGTTTTTTGTTGTAGTATTAGCACTGTTAGATTCAAGAACTATGATTGTCTTTGATGCTCAAAAAACCTTCTTTGTAGTCTAGAAATATGACTTTGATTTTGAAGAACAATCCTCCAGAATCATCTTCGATGAGAAAGACAATGTTTTTTTCTGTATGACCTTCCGGCCCTTGTAGTAGATACGGGAGTTTGCCTGGAAGATCATGCAATTATGCTTTAGTAGATGTAAGTGCTCAAACAAGGAAAATTGTACCTTTCTCACGCTTACATAGGGGCGTCTCCTATTCTGCAGGCCATATGGAAACCACCTAAAGCCATCAGGGGAGGGATAGCTGTCTGCTTTCCACAGGTTGGTTATTTGGAAACTGACAGAATTTTATATCTCCTTATGATTGGAAAAGTATGCATTCTTAGCTGCGATTGCCTGTTGTAGTTTGGAAATCTTGGTTCACTGGAGCAACATGGATTTGCTAGGAATAGATTCTGGTCATTGGATAGTGACCCTTCACCTTTGCCTCCAGCTAATAATAAGTCATCGGTGGATCTGATACTCAAATCCACAGAAGAGGATCTAAAAACCTGGCCACGTAGGTATGCTCTTGAATTTCATGAATTTTCATTAGTAGTTGAATTACAAAAAAATTTCATTAGATGTGATTGATATATCTAAACATTTCAATATATTCTTGGTGGTCTTGCAGCTTTGAGTTGCGGCTCCGTATATCTCTCGGTGCAGGAAAGCTAACTATCATCCCCCGCGTGAGAAATGTAGATAACAGAGCCTTCCGTTTTACATTTGCCCTGCTCAACCATTTATCTGTGTCAGACATCAGGTGAGCCGTTAAACGTAGAAGCTATGAGTTTTGAATGCAGCAAGGTTTTTACATACAGAATCAGGGTTGGTGGGTACCCTAACCTGTAGGAACTTCTACAAATGTTCTCATGGCGTGCCACTAATTGGATGTTTCCTTTCTAGTAGCTGAGTTTGCCAGTTCTTCCGTTGTTATCCTTACAGAGGAATTGCGTGTTGCTATTTAATTTGCAGTGAAGTTCGGGTTGAGGGCTTGGAGACACTAGATTACTTTGACAATGGGATGAATAGAGAAAGGTTCACAGAGCAGGCAGATGCTGTCACCTTTGATGGCGAGGTGTGTATCATGTTTTATTCTCTTTTTGCTATTTTTCTGATGTGAATTACTAAATGGGACCTAATGCTTAAGGTAATGAACTAAAATTCGATTGATTCTGCTAAACTTTCATGTGAGATCTGGTAAAAACCTTTGCAATTGATCTCTGAGAATAACTTTTGTTCTTGCAGATAGACAGAGTTTACTTACGCACCCCAACAAAGATTGCTATCATAGACCACGAGAAGAAAAGAACCTTTGTACTGAACAAGGACGGCATGTCAGATGCAGGTTTCTATAGTTAATGCTATAAATTTTGCATCAGTTTTCCGTTCATCAATATCACAAAAATCTTTCCTTGTGAACCTGGGAATTCTGTGCTGTGCAGTTGTTTGGAATCCATGGTACAGAAAGGCCAAGGCTCTCCCAGATTTGGGGGATGAGGATTACCAAACCATGTTATGTGTGGACTCTGCAGCTATTGAAACCCCAATAGTCTTGAAACCCTTTGAAGAGTGGACAGGCTATCAAGAACTCTCGACTGTGTCATCAAGCTATTGCAGCGGACAGCTGGACCCTCGGAGGGTTCTTCAGGGCTATCGTTGACCTCATTCATGCAGTCGATGAAGGTTTCTGTATCAGTTGTGTTGTACTTTGCAATAAGAATGCCGTTGCTTGCCCCTGTTTTACCTTTTGGTGGTAATTAGTATTCCCAGACGGGGACTAAACTGAACTCAAATGAAACATGATCATACCATGCTAGGGTCAGCTTCAAGTTCGAGCAGCAGGAACATTTTGCATGTTAACATGTTTTGTAATAGGAAGAAATGCCTCTTCAGCCTGAAAGACTAACCAAATCCGTTCCATGATGTTGTAGTTTACTTTATTTACCAGTTTATTGATTTTGCTTTGACAGTAGCCAAGCAAGCTCATGTAGAAACACATTTTTGGGACCAAAACTTTCCGATAGCTTAAAGTTCAACTCGTTAAGATCGATCCTGTGGTAGAAATCAGAACATATTCTCATTATCATGCTTCTTATTGAGCCCACCAGGAGGTGCAATTAGACACATCGTTCTCTTTAAATGGGAAAAGCAGATACATTTCCATTTCTTCTCTGGCATCTTTGTCAACCGCATCATCTCCCAGAAACATGTATATACGCCCTGCGTAAAGGTTCACTCTCAATCTTGTTCACTGCTTCACCCATCACTACCCACTACCAGATTGGGACAGCAGTTTTTTCGTTTCCTTCTTGGAAAACCAACTTCCTTTCTTTAAACTAGCTTATGAAAGAGGGATACATTAGATTTTAACGTGGCCGCTCACCCTAGGGGTAGAAAAATGCTTTTCATAAGGATTCAACTCACTTGAAATTTGAACTCCAATATTATGTTTAGAACTTTACTTTTTTCTCTTAAAATTAGCGGAAAGAGAGATAAATTTCTTTATGTATAGAAAATACAGAAGATTAATATATTCACAATATGAAAATATTAAGTAAAAAGCTTACGTGAATAACTTTCCTATCTTTACTCTTCTGAACTTTTTCTTATTTTATTTTTTATTTTTTATTTTTTATTTTTTATTTTCACCCACTTTGTCTTCTGGGCTTCTCTTTCCAACAACCTTTCACGATCAACCTATTCCAATTGGGGGGGAGAGGCAAGTTGTACAAGGAGGCCTCAACCTCCTCTTTTGGGACTTCTTTGTCAAGCAGGACTCCTGGAATCCATTGACACGCGTCTG
Organism: Casuarina equisetifolia; assembly: GCA_028551475.1. Taxonomy (NCBI): domain Eukaryota; kingdom Viridiplantae; phylum Streptophyta; class Magnoliopsida; order Fagales; family Casuarinaceae; genus Casuarina; species Casuarina equisetifolia. The sequence continues at coordinate 18,127,228 of CM052355.1, forward strand.
CTGATCACATCAGTTGGCCAATCATGATGAAATTAATGTTTATTGGTCATGCATGCTAGCACAAGCTGCAACACCATCCTGGTCTTTTCTTTCGGCGGATAATATCTATCTTCCGAAATGGAATCTTATAGAGTTCCGATGGGTCTTATCAGTCCTAGAGAGAACGACATTTTGTGCAGCGGAACCAAATTCTATCGCCATAGAAGTGGGCGGTATCGAGGGTTCTTGAAAAAGTGGAATATGGGATTTCCGATGTCTTTTTTCAACTTTTCAGAACAGGCAGGATGAGCAGACAGACATGGGAATAGACCATGACCCATGCCCATGAACAAAAGTAGTGTGCTTTTAATTTCAATAGTTTTCCCTTTTCGCTCGGCATCCACTTCAGAAGCTCCCAGGGTGAAGCAGAGGAGCTTCACTACTGCATGATGGGAATCACTTGATAAAAGGAAAACAAGAGAAACCCTTCCCAAACAGGCCATTATTTAATTCAAGAGAGAAGGCCTGATCTGACATAAATGTTCATCTTTGTCCAAAAAGTATCACGAGAAAATAATAGGTCTCCATCTTGAAAATAAAAGTCAAGGTCAAGTTAGTCACGGAGATTACTATACGAGTAGGAGTTGCCCTAGACAATCTCATGCTCGAGAGAAACTTGACCTGCTACTTTTGCTTGTCTTTGGTGCATATAATCAACCAAAGTGGGCTTTCCGAGGAGGCCATCCTAGTTTGCTTTGCATGTCTAGGCACAACAGAAGGCTCTCTTTTCATTTTTTTCTCAAAGGCTAAACCCTATATTCAATTCTTGAAATATGTCACAAATTTTTTACCTTTGATCTCTAGTTGTTAATTGGTTTAATTTTCTATTTGAAATTATTGATTTTTTTTTTAAGTCCTTTTCTCCTTATGATATGTTATTACATCATAATTTTAAGAATAATTATTTAAAATTAAATTTTAGCATATTTTTTCACACTGTTTTATGCTTTTACCAATAAAAAATCCGAAGAAAACTCCTTGTGAAACAGGGATTAAAGATAGCCATGGGCATATTTGCTTCCATGCTGCTAAGTTAAGAGACAGGCCCAAATAAGAGAAAGTCTTCTGTGATACAAGAGCCCTAGGCCCAAAACTTCCCGGAACACTCTTGAGCTCGCTCACCGACCTTCAAAACTAAGCGATTTTGGGTCCGTTGTTCATGAAATCAATGGAGGATAAACGGAGCAGAAAGCGAAAGAGAGCGAAACGCCTCAAATTTCAGAACCAGAAGATTGATTCTGCGGCGGTTGAAGAAATCGATGAACACAGAGAAGAAAAAGAGTCTGCTGCTTGTGCTTCTGCCAAGCGCGGGAAATCTCAGGGCCTCTCCAAATCCTCCTCCTTTCTTGATAAGGTACGTACTACGATCCTTACTGCTTGAGAGTAGAGTTGGTTTTAACTCTGGGCATGTATTTCTGGAAAACCCCAGTGATTAAAAAAAAGAGAGAGAGAGAGAATTTTCTTTTAATTACTATCCATATTGACTATTCTTATTAGTATTAATCATCGTTTCTATTTGGAATCATTGGAAGATGAAAGCGAGGCTCTCGGGAGGGCATTTCAGGATGATTAACGAGAAGCTCTATACTTGCACGTAAAAACATGCGCTTTCTACTATTCTTTCTGCTTGAGAATACCAATGACTATACTTCTTACGAGCGCTTTTGAATTTTTTTTCCTTATCAGTGGAGAAGAAGCGCTTGAGTATTTCAAGGAGGATCCAGAATTATTTAAAGTGGTAAGTACTGTTCTTTTTATTTGGTTTTTAATTTTATTCTCATGAAGTAACATTTGCAAAGAACATGTGGAACACCAGTGTTGAATTGCAAATTTTTATCGAAGATAGTGAGCTGAGCTCAGATTACCAGTTGTGGTAACTGCTGTATCGAAGAATCAGTTACATTGTGTCCGCGTATTCGTACACTGATGATTTATATTTTAATTGGAAATCGTTTATTTCAACATCCATTAAGTTTCCTGCGTGTTTGCCCGAGTGCTGTATGATATAACTATTCTTTCGGCAACGCACTATGCGGCAAATTGGGTATTAGTTGCTGATTAGCATTCCTCATACTTCAAAGCAAATTTTTATTTTATGTGGATGCATTTTGTGGAGTACGGTGGTAGCTGAAATCGTCTCATGTGAATCTAACATAATAAGCATCCAGAAACAGAAACCAGGGATGGAAGGATTCTATCGTAATGAATATTAGGTGTCTAAAGATAATCTATTAGCTATAATATTGAGATAGTGGGATTCCTGGATTGTTGATGTTTATGGCTGTTGCACCACCAAGAATACATGTAAGGCCAAGGCTAGTTGTTGCCTAAATCAAAGTGGCATATTGCGCCAATGCTTTGTGTGGAAATCCCTTAACAGATGCCTGTAAATTAGCTGGGTATTGTTGAATTTTGTTCTGAATGTTCGTGTTATAATTTTATCTTTTGGATCTCACTATACATCCAGCTGCTTTATTTCTCTGCCTGTTCCAGGCATACTTCAGCAAATTAGACGTCTCTGAACATGTTTATTTGGCTGACTTATTGTTAACATTAAGAACCTTTGGTAGTTTATAGTTTACTTTCTTGGCCAGTATCATACAGGATATCAAGAGCAAATGACACATTGGCCTGAACAGCCAGTTAATATAATTATCAAATGGCTAAAGGATCATAGCCCTTCATTGGTTGTAGCTGATTTTGGCTGCGGTGAGAGGTTACTTTTTTCTTTATAATTATTGCAGTGAAAACATTTACATCATAATCAAAGTTTTTAATACTAGCCAATATGTTCTTTTGACCATAATTTTCTTATCCTGTATCAGGGGATGCACGCCTTGCAAAAAATGTGAAGAATAAAGTATTTTCCTTCGATCTCGTTGCAAATGATCCTTCTGTAATTGCTTGTGACATGTCCAAGGTATGTACTTTATTTTCAATTATGTCAGTGGTATCATAAAGATTTTGTTTTTGCGTCGTCTTTCATAATTGAGCATCACTATACTGGGCACCGATCTTCCCAGTTTTGGCACTTCTTGTGTCTGGGACATTTTTATGCCATACGGCAGCTAGCAATTACCAAACCTGAGACGCTAATTTTATTTGTTTAGAAAACTAGATGGTGCTTTTATCATCTCGTAAAATGTGCATCTTGATATGTCAGCAGCTAATGGTACATCATAAAGTTCAGCCTATGCAAATTTCTTATCAAGGGTTGGTGTAATTGTGGGAGGTACTATTAGAGTTGGGACTTGGAAAACTGTTCATTCAAAACTGAACCATACAGCTATTACTCCCTAAATTATAGTTCAGCCATGATGAATTGGGCTAGTTTGTACTTGTGAAACAATTAAACAACAGAAAGTTGCGACGGAGTTGGAGAATCGTAAGGTAGCCCAAACCTTTATGTGTTGGTTCTATATATGGTGCCTGTTATAGTTAGAGGGATATTCTTCCTCTGTCGTAATTACAGTCATCGCTTTTTTATATCCCTAAAGTTTGACGCAAGAACTCTCTATAATTGAAAGGTTTTGTCTCATAATGTTCATGAACAAGTTGCCGCAGGCCCTTACTTTCCATTAACTTTTTCGCGTATTGGCAGACACCCCTTGACTCTTCAGTTGTTGACGTTGCTGTTTTTTGCCTCTCGCTTATGGGCACTAACTTTTCAAGTTACCTCGAGGAAGCACATAGAGTCCTTAAGCCATGGTTTGTCTCCTTTTTCTCTGAAGCTTTCACATAACGTGATTGGCTTTTCGGTCATTCCCACTTATGCCGGTTCCTTGCAGCGGCTGGCTTTTGATAGCAGAAGTAAAGAGCCGGTTTGATCCTAATACTGGAGGAGCAGACCCTAAATCGTTTTCAGAAGCCATTTGTGAGCTGGGATTTTCCTCGGTATCAAAGGTAAAATTCGTGTCCCCCTTATACATTTTCCTGGTAAGTTATCCTTGGTGATAAAATGAATGGTTGTGCTTAACTAAATGCTTATATTTGCAGGACTTCTCAAATAAGATGTTCGTTCTATTATACTTCAAGAAAAAGGTTATCTCCTTGTTGCTCTTGTCCCTTCCAATTGCCATAGGAAAGATATCTCCCTAGAAGCTGTATCTGGTGTTTATACTCATTACCGATTTATGCATCATTCTTGATGTAGGATAAGCAAACTTCCAAGAGGAAGGAAATTGCTTGGCCGGAGCTGAAACCTTGTTTGTACAAGCGCCGCTGACATCCTGATTTACCAACACCCAGGACTGAGTAAGAAAAATTTAAGGTGTTGATTTTCAATTCACCATATTTTTTCTTCTCTCGATCAAATCTTATTCAGTTCCATTTGCTCGCCCCCTCGCCCCTTCTGTCTTCGTAAATTTTACGAAACTTTTGGAGCAAACAACGAGATGATGTTTAACATAATTACGCCATTGTACAGCTTCCAAGTCCCAATAGAACCAATTAATGCGAATTGCAGAGGCTTGAACCAAGGCGTGGTATCCTTTTGTTTGCCCCCAATTCCACAACACGATAAACCAGCTAACATTAGAATTACCAAAATGTGTTTGGTGGATGTTAAAAAGAAAAAAAAATATTCGATTAATTCGTAAATTCTGTGGCAATTTAACGGGATGAGGTTAAACCCGAAGAGGATTAATTAACCGTGGGGCTTCTTATAGTCAGCAAACATGGTAAACACTGGTACGTAAGAGACATGCATGCTTGTTTTGAGGCTAAATGTAAGACAAGAAAGTGATCCATTTCCACTGACTGGAATTGGCGAGGAGCTAAGACTTGACATATCAAGAGCAAAGTTGTTTCCCCATCTCTTTATTAAGCGGTGAGAAGCAGGGTGTCCGAGCACCACAATGGCATTATAGGATCTCAAACATTGATAGGCCTAGTAGCAGCACTCCTCCAACATGCAGCAGCAACAAAGTGCAGCTAAACTGTAAAATTGGACCAAAGCAACAAAAGGAAAATAAGGCGTTGAAAGAAATCTGTCTTCCATGTAGAAAAGGTGAGGGAACTATCATCAGGAAAAACGAGGCAATTCAGTAGGCTAACCACACTAAAACAAACATATCTATCATCAACAGGATTTGGCTCAATTCAACAAAGTGCTCGTTGACTCCAATTATTTAGCTGTGACACTTAAAATCATTTGGATATCCTGACATCCATTGGTTGGAAATGATCCGTGGCTGCTGACAATAAAACTAGTAGTTAAGATGTTGAAGTGTACATAAGTATACATCATTTTTAGGAACAAAGTCCTCTTTTATTTTTAGTAATTCCTTTAATCAATTTAAGACTATATGTGCACACGGCAAACCCAAGAATTTATCAAACTAGTCAACCACCAAATTGTAGCTACCAAGGTTTCCTTCCGAATCTACTTGGCCTTTGTGCACAACGATATAGAGCCCTAAGTAGATATATACCCCACTTTCTTGCCAAAAAAGCAGCCACGACTGATGGACGAGGGCTTATGGTGGAACTAATGCTGGTTATTCATATGGCTAATGAATAGGATTCTAAAGTCCTCTTCTTAATCTGCTTCTCAACCAATTCTCAACCACCAATCAACAAGCAAATAGCACATTCACCAGAATAATAAACAGAAAACCAAGATACCCTGCGGAGCAGCGACAACATTAAAAGTAAAAGTTACAGAGGCATATCAATGATTCACATTACCACCCGCGTAGGACGTAATGAGCAAGAGAAGTAACCAGCAAACGGCAGCAATAGTTCACATAGACATGCCACGGACTAAAACTTAAAAAAGAAATCATTATATTTATTACAAAAGCAAGGTGGGGGAAAAAGAAGACAAGAAAATAGAGCGGTAATTTGTACATACCAGCCTCTTAGAAAGGAAAAGCCGCTCCGGTCATCTTCGAACCGCTGATATGGGCGGGAAGAGGGTGGAGGTTGAGGGTACCCATCGTCGAAGTAACCTTGATATCCTACTGGTTGTGGCGGTGGTGGAAAGCCTGGCTGTTGAGGATATGGAGGAGGAGGCCCTGAAAATGCAGTACAATGTCAATAAGTTCACCGAACCAACATAAAGTAGAAGATTTCATCGCTGACATGAATCAGAACAAGAACAAGTCCAACTCAGCGAACACAAAAACTAAAAAGGAGAATGCTGGTAAAATTGAGGCAAGGCAGAAGGAGACCAGTTCTTGAGGACTTGCCTGGAGGGGAACGAGCCTCGTGGGAAACATGGTAGTGGTAATTCATTCCTTGCCTAATTAACTGTCAGAGCACAGATGAGAAGTGTTATAGAAGAGAGAAGAGTGTTAAGTACTCCTGTTCTATGTACAGTGCCCATTAATTAACAGTTGAATTCCGGATCCCGTCGGAAGCTACCCCATTTGCCATTTTCGGGTGGTAGTCAATCAACGGCAATTCAACCTAATCCAGCTTTTAAGTTAAAAACGGGGATCCCAAAGGCTCACAGGGCGGAATACAACCGCCTTTCAAAGTAAACATCATGAAAACCCCATTTGGTGGATCAAACACCTCTTTCCCATCATTATGATCCCTGGGATTTCCATTTGTTGCCGAGTCTTAACAACTCAGGGCCATGGTAGCCTGAAGGCAATGGCTGCAATAAGGCAAAAAGATTGATGTACACCACCCTTCAAAATTAATATTATCCTAAACCGAAGGAAAACATGTTTATCACATCTGACTCTACCTTGAAACTGAACGAAAATTGATGGTAACAATACTGTCAGCCAACCGAGATTGCGTAGCAGCAACAGGCAATAAAATAGAAGGGGGTAATGAAGCTAGTGTCATCCGGATATGAATTTGATAACAATTCTAGAACTGACAATTGCTAAATGGCTCACTCTTATACTCTCCAAGTGGCTTTAGCAGTACCTCTCCACGTATAATCACACCTCTTTATTCCTTACGCGTATTAGCCATGCTGTGCTATCTGCCATAAAGATGAGATTTCGCTCGTCGGAGGCCTCCTCGTACGCGTTGCAATACCAAACTGACGTGTAACATGAATAGAAATTGGAGTTTACCAAGTTCGTCGAACGTTTTGGAAGCCAAGAGTCGGCGTAGGACGGACGTCTCATTTCTGCGAACTGTCATTTACCTATTAAACTAGTTTTTAAGTTTTTGACATAATATTGAATATCAAGTTAAATTTATTTTAATATTAATGGAAAAATAAGTATTGATTTAATTTTTGAATTAATTTTTAGGTTAAGTTTTTAGTATAATGTATTTCGTTCTCTCACATTAAAAAAGGAGGCAAAATGATTGATTATGTAAGGAAATTGACTATTTTTCTCAATTAAGGCTTACCTTTTAAAATAGAATCCAAGTGTGACTAATATCCTTTAATGTGGGGAAGACAAAGACAGACCTCTAGTATAGTATTGGCAATGAAACTTCATGTCAAAGATAATATATATTTAAGAAGAAAAAAAATATAATGAATTTCATTTTCTTACGTCAAAAAAAAAATAAATTAGATGATTTGAAAAATTTAGCTTCATATCATTAGGCTTTTTGACTATATTAATACTTTAAAAAGTTAATTGAAAAACAATTTGATAAGCTGAGAAAATATTATCTAGATTTAAGTTTCATCAGCGATGGAATTTAATTTCGAAGGGGATGCATTGATTAGTAGCGGGGAAGACTGTAAAAGCCTAGATACCGTGCTTTCTTGGATATTCGAAGCTTCGGGAGTTTCTTCGGGTACCAGCTGGACGAGCAACACGCTCCGTCTAGAAAGTTCATGCCTACCAAATCCACCAGATGCTTCATAGCGAAGTAAATAACGCCGCGTATGGAATGGTGGTCCGATTCTTCGTCTATAAAATTGCTTTTAACTCACAATCTAAAACAAAAATCGATTAGAAGGAGGTCAACCTGTAGAGCTTTCATCTACCTTCCATTCAACCGACCATGGCAGGCACAAATGGAGAAGGAAAACCCCATCAATCACTTTCGACATCATCTCCCCAAGCCAAAGAATCGGAGTCTCATACCACCTCTTCTTCATCTGCTGTCGCGGATGAACCACAGCCTAGTCAACCAAATTCATCAGCAGCAGCAGCAGCAGCATCATTGCCATATCCACCATCGGATGAGGAAGCCAAGAAATGGGGCACCCACATCATGGGAGCACCAGCAGTCCCTACCAAACACCCTGACAACCAGAAGGCTGCCTCGTGGAGTGCTGCTGATCACCAACAAATCTACCATCAACCCTATGTCGTCTACTCCCCTGTGGAGAAGCCAAGCAACAACCCTTTTGAGTCTGTGATTGACATGTTCAATACCTGGAGCAGGAAGACCGAGACTGTAGCCCGCAACATCTGGCACAACCGTAAGTAAATTCCTAAATTCAATTCAACCAAAAGGTCTTAGAATATAACGGGTATCCTTTGCTAAGTAGGCGTTATTCCTTTGCTGCGGCTTATAAGATGTATGATTGTAAATTGACCCGTGAAACATGAAATTAAAGTACGTGTTCATGATCACATGAATTGCAGTTAAAACAGGGCCATCTATGTCAGAAGCTGCATGGGGGAAAGTGAATTTGACAGCCAAAGCACTAACAGAGGGTGGATTCGACTCACTATTTAAGCAGACTTTCCCAACTTATCCAAATGAGAAGCTAAAGAAGACTTTTGCTTGTTACCTTTCGACAACTACTGGCCCTGTTGCCGGTACCCTTTATCTGTCAACTGCTCGTGTGGCTTTCTGCAGTGATCGTCCCTTGTCTTTCACCGCTCCATCGGGACAGGAGGCTTGGAGCTACTACAAGGTAATATCTCGTAAACACTCTCTGTTGAAAACAAAATTAATCAGAGATTGAAGAGTAACCTTCAGTGTAAAGAAAATGGAAAGATAAAAAGGAAATTTGAATCATTATTATCGGCAATTAAAACTTAGTCAATTTATGATGAAACGAAATGATCTCGAACTGCTGATAGAAAGAATGAGATCAATATATGTCTACTGTACACTAAACTATCTAACTTCACATTTTCCTAATGCGTTCAATGACGTTGGTTTCTTGAGCAGGTTATGATACCTTTGGGAAATATTGGCACAGTAAACCCAGTGATCATGAGAGAAAATCCACCAGAGAAGTATATACAGCTTGTCACCACCGATGGTCATGACTTCTGGTTCATGGGTTTTATTAATTTCGAGAAAGCCTCACATCACCTATTAGACAGTGTATCAGACTTCAGAGCACACAACAGTTGATAGATAACCGGAGGTTTAGATAACGATCGGGTCCTTCACCCTGTTCAAAATCTTTGATGTTCTGTGTGTTGATGATTTTTGTGTGCATACGTGGGGGGCAACAGTGTATTTTGAGTTTCATGATCTGTCTTTTTCATGCTCTTTTTTGTAATTCTCTTCGGTGGAATTGTTTATCCCAGACCTTTTAATGGTTTCCTGCCTGTTGTAAACTAGTATTTGGTTGTTAAAGATTTGAACATATTTTGCATTGGAGCATTCAAGTCTAGTTCCAGACTAGGAAAATGGTAAGTAAGAGGAAAGTCAAAAAAACTACGGACCTAATTTTGAAATTTTCTTTCATCACATATTAGAAGTAAATGCGTGGTGAAGTGAAACTTTCAAGGCAGGTGACAAATTGGTTCACAAAGTTAACAGGACTACTTGGGTGTTTTCCATTTATAAACCAAAGTTGCAAAAGAACTAGTAAACATTTGAAGCCAGAAAATATTAGAGGGAAGTAGGGATCTCAAATATTGATGCTGCCGACTGTTATGGAAGTGCTACCGAAACCGTTGACGTTAAAAGTGTTTGATTTTCTCAATTTCACAAGCAGTAAACATTAAAGCAAGATCCTAGAGGGCAGAGGAAAGAAATGAAACGTAAAAGAGCTGGTCGAGTGATTCATAATGTATCATTTCACTATTGGTAAAAAGTTAATCAACTGCAGGAAATGGAAAGAAAATGTCCCAACTACGAATTCGCTGTTGCTTCTACCTCTGCAAACCTGCAACTGTTTCTCCGGCAGTAGAACATACCAGAAAAACCTTCACCTCACGGTACTTCAAAGTCTCTAATCTAGTCAAGAAGGCTAATATTACGCTAGCTCATGTACATTGAACTCATTATGCTTGCTAAAGAGTGAAAAGCTAAAAAAAAGTGTGCTGTTTCGGCCTTGGACTTTTCTAAACCAACCGTGATTTAGCCCACTTCACCCCTTATGAAAAGCTAAGTTGGCCAAGGTTGAGTAATGGGAACCTTGAGAGGAGGATAAGAGACTAGAAAGATACATAGCTTGTGGGAAAAGGACTTGTACAAGAGTTCCCAGCTGTTATTTATAATGGTCCTGCTTAGAAATGGACAGCTTAGATCAATTTGATCCGACAATTAGGAGATGATTAGCAAGGATTTCTGTACTAATATTTATGTATGTGAATACTAGAGCATTCTGGAGACTTAGCACCTCCTTTTGGAGCCTTGATGAGTTTTCTCCCCAAGCTGACTCCTCTTTTTTTCCTTAGCAAATCTTATTCTCCATTCTTGGTATCGCTCTTGGTGGTCTTTGAACTATCAAAGATCTTCATGCATTTCCCATGAGGCCTCACTCTTCGGGGTTCTTCCCATTGAACTAAGTATTGGAGCGTTGGAAGAACCTTTTTCCCCCTCGCGACTTATGCCAAGATTTTTTAATGCTTGGATTAAAGGACTTCACATTGAAAACTCAGCTTCTCACTGTAGACACAACAGCTTCTGTTGCCGGAAAATCTCTGGAGGAAGGAAAGCCATCGCTGCGTGGATTGTTAGCTTGTATAGGAGAGTTTAAACAAATAGATCAACCTGTAGGAGCTATTTTTGGATATAACGACGTGCTAGATATTTTGAATGTAAAAGCTTAGGGAGCTTCCTAGTAAACTCATGCACAATCATATCTTTTGAAACTTACTCAGCAAGTCTTTTATTCTATATATTCTTACTTGGCAAGTCTTTTAAGTTTAAAAGAAACCTTCCCCCACGTTGCCAATTACTTCGAAGGGCTTTCGTACCCCTACCCTTAATAAGAGACAAGCTCCTCAGAGCGCTTATCACCTCCAGATGAGTGGCGTCTTTGATTTTGCCTATTATTAATCCTTTCCAAAGCTTTCTCAAGATAAGATGTGGCTGCTTCTACTTCGCCAATGATAAGGCCATATGATATGCCCCAAGCAAGCGAGGTCAAAGGTTGTTGTCCCGTTGCTAGGACAAAAGGGTTACATTCATAAGCTTGGCCCAAGCTATAGTGGCAATCATGAAGGACTACAAATAGCCTTCTAACAAAGCATTCATTCGTTGGCTCTACTTTTCGGTTTGTGAGTTAAGAAAGCCTGTGGAAAAGCATAACTTGGAACGTAGGAGATAGAACCACCCCCTACCTAGTGCCTAATAAAGCAAGGATCCCAATCACTTATAATAGACTAGACATGTGAGTTATGGGGCCATACTCATGTGAGGTATAGAACCATCATCAATGGGCAAAGTCAATGGGATTTGAGATGAGGAATATAACACTTGTTCTATACTGAGTAACAAGCTTTCATGAAAATGTACCCCTTGACTAACAACAAAAAATTATCATTACTCAATGTCATATATTTTCTTTGTAAGTTAAAAGGATAATCAGTAAACATGTTAGATGCCACATTAGAGCCAATTTTGTCTTTGTGCCCCTCAGACCTAATTTAAAAAAAGCAACAAAACATTCGAAGATGAAAAATATCACGAGCTTTATGCCCAATACATGCGGCATTGTTTATGTGCTTGATTTAATTCTTTGTTGAATTCGTACATCTGATTTTAGGAACCCTATCCAAAACCCTCCCCCGCGCCTCCCCTCCAATAAAGAGAAAGACAAACCATGTGAGAATCTTATGGACCTTAATCACATTCTTGCCAGCCTACCTCCATCTCTAAAGCGCTCTCTAGCCAATCGACAAGGCCAATAACAAGCGGTATAAGATCAAGCTGCAAACAAGAAAGTCAAAAGAATGGCGTTTTCTTCCTCTAGTCTTTTTCTTGTACTTTTGATTGAACCCCCTAGTTCTCGAATGTCATCAAGAATGGGTAAAATTTTGACCTTCTTACCAACAATTTTCTCGAAACATCATGGAAGTTAGGCTTAGCGTCAAACACCGAGTGCGAACTCCACCGGCTCTACCATCACACGAAAGTTCCAATCGCCAAAAGTTCAACAAACCCTACCAGAAATTAAAGACCCCCTTTGTTTTTTCCCTCATCTTTTTGCTTTAGCTACCGGAAAAAAGGAACTCAGACGTCACCGTACCTTGGAGAAGAAAGTGGCACCACCTCCTTGGTGAGCCGTTGGCCGACTCCAATCCAATACTCTTAATCATACACATTGGAGATTGTCTGGGGCAATGCCGCATTGCCATTTTCAAGTGTGAATGCTTACTTTAAGGGACAACAACGTTTGCCAACAGCTTGTTATTTGATTATTGGATAGGTTATTGCTTCAAGAGATTCTCGTAAGCACGTGATTAAGGGTAAATTAGGCTAGCAAGAAAGGACTTTTCTTCTCTAACATGTAATCCCTTTATCAAATCTTCTCCTATCAGACATCACCATCTTTCATAGTCCAATTAAATGCTATTTTATGTCCACTTCATGGACGCTCAAAAGATTCCAATTCTGAAAATTGTATAAGCTATGAACAACCCAGAAAGCAACTCAATTTTTTCAACTGATCAACGAAACCTCTATGCTTGAAAAGCCTAAAATGGTATTTCCCTGACCATATTTGCAATAGAAGGAAATGGCAGCCCTCGCCATTGATGAGTAAGCGGTGTTCCCATGGCGGGATCCATGTCCATGTGCAACCATTTAGCTACTGTTAAGCCTTAATAGTCAATATTAGTAGTCACTATCTCATCAAATCAACAATACCTTTATATATCCAACAATGTATTGTAATATCTTAGTGCCAAAGGTCATTGATGAAAAATCCTACTTCCCGGATTCAAACTATCTTATTTCCTTTTACTTTAAAAAACTTTATAATTAACCTCTCCTTGTAATCCACGTGTAAATGACATTTTCTTTCACTCTCTCACTCTGTCTCTACGCGTATTTTTCTATTCCAACGAAATCAAAGTCCACTGTTCTCTGACACTGACGCTATTCCTTCCGCGGCTTTATCCGGAGATCAGTGCAAATTCAATACGCGGAGAAGAATAAACAAATCACAAAGCTAGCCGCCGCCGCTGCCAAAATTTCAATCTGGGTCCCTGTGTTTCGTCCTGAACTGCAACCTTTCGTTGAAACTTCCTTTGTGCTCTTTGCCATTCTGCTTATTTTTCCTCGCCTTGCTTTCTGGTTACTTGGTTTTTGACAAAGCTGCTCCTCCGTGAGTATCTGACTTCGTTTTATCGGAATCATCCGTATTTTTTTTAATCTCTGGGAGTGGTGCTTTGGAACCATGTGGAGCATTATTCCTTGTCTTTCAAACTAAGGCACAAATTGAAATCTTTTTGGATCTGCAAGCGTGATCTTGGGGATGGGTCGGTGTTGGGAGACCGGCAGTTAGCACGGAACCGTGCGTGTCCTTTTGTAGTTCCATCTTTGGTTTTGTAGTCCCTGTTATACTTCAGAGTACTTGATATGCGTCATGTCCAAGACGATGTTCTTTGGCTATTGTTGATTGTGTTAGTTCATCTCCAGTTTTAAAGAAAGGAGAAAGAAATGGGATCTGGTAATGGAATTTACTCAGTTGGAGAACTCAGCTTGGATGCGAAATGGCTGGTGGATCCTAAGCAACTACTTGTTGGGCCGAAGATTGGAGAGGGTGCTCATGCCAAAGTGTACAAGGGACAGTAAGTCAATGATTTCCATGTCTCTTCCGTCCGAATTCTTCTATCTCAATCATTTTCTTAGGAATTAGGATTTACGCTTTGGCTGGGATTAAAAACCTGTTGACTTTATTGGTGCATTTATGCCTGCTAAAATTCTGCTTGTCCTTTTAGAATTGCAATTTTTGTCTCCTAATGCATATCTATGAATCTTTAATATAAGGCTTTGCAGGTTTGGATCATTTAACTAGTGGTGTTTTATTATGGTGCAGTTATCTTAATCTTTTAGGTTCTTGGAATTTGTGTTTGTCAGGTATAAAAACCAAACTGTTGCTATTAAAGTCGTCCATAGAGGAGAGGCCCCAGAAGATATTGCCAAGAGAGAAGCCCGGTTTGCCAGAGAGTGTGCATTGTTATCCAGAGTTCAACACAAGAATTTAGTGAAGGTTGTTTGATAAGCCTATGGGGATTATCTTATAATTGCTAAGCATGTGGTACTATTTAACTGGATTTGACATTGGCAGTTTGGATTTCATTGATATACCTCATATAGATACCACTAAAGTGGACGAGCATGCAATCTCTAAGAGGACTGTGTCTCTGTGTCTTACCAGTTTATTGGCGCTTGCAAGGAACCTGTCATGGTGATCGTGACTGAGCTTCTATTGGGTGGGACGTTGCGTAAGTACTTGTTGAATATGCGGCCGAGGTGCTTGGATATGCACGAGGCTGTAGGGTTTGCCCTTGATATTGCTCGTGCAATGGAATGCTTGCATTCCCATGGGATCATTCACAGGGATCTAAAACCTGGTATGATCATTTCTTCTAGTAATTGGATTGTCAAGCATGCAAGATTTAAGTATCATTTTGAAACAATTGGGCAGTTAATGATAAATTTGCAGTTTCTACTGTCTGTACTTATGGTCATGTCTCACTTATAAAAAATAAAAAATAAATAGGGGACTACAACTTTAGCATGAATCATGTGAAGTCCGTACTAGTTTATTTTTACTTCAATTCTATCAGAATGTTTCACACTCAGTACTGCATAGCGTGGTGAACATTTTACTGAGATACACCATCTGCATCTCCATTTTCATTTTGGTCAATAATTGGGATTGAAGTTTTTCCTTTCAAATTACTGGCTGTGTCAGGAAGACTCTTATTGTTGACACATTTTTGAAGTAGGAGTATTGCCCTCTGATTTTTAACTTACTCTAACCATTTAATCAACTTGGGTTGCTTAACCTCCACTACCTGCTTCTTCTCCCTTCGATTGTGCTGATGATATGCTCTGATATTCTAAAATCATAGTACTTGGTAGCATAGTGATACCTTTACACAAAACTTGCATCGAAAGCTCACACAATTGAGCCATTGAGTCAGTGCAATCTGGTCTATAAAATAATTTAATCTATGTGGCAAAGGTTGTAATCCGTGAGGAATCATAACTGCAAGGCATAAAGGGGGAGGTCATAAGCATCTATGCCAACGAATCAATGTTCAATAGAATGAAAAAGAAATATATGGTAGAATCTTAGCTCTTGCTTTCTGAATTCAGATAACCATAAGTTTCACTAAAAAGCTAAACAGTTGAAGCAATGTTAATCTTGAGATTCCTTTTGTGGCATCAGCTATTATGCGAACAACATGGGAGTACATGGTGAAACATGGGTCTGTCCATGAACAGATCTAATAGCATATTATAATGTGTCTCCAATTGGTATTGAAAAATAGCCAAAAAGTTCTTTGATTTTTAGATCTGGTGGAATATGTATGTGCCTGGTACAATGGGATTTAGGAACATTTAAGGCTTTACTGTGGGTTTGCCCCAATTCATGCCTTCTTGCCTATCCTTGGAACTCATTTCTTAACTTCTTTGGCGTTCTAGTTCTTAAGAGAAGGTCTAATGTCTCTGGGTTGTTTTAGGATCGCGCTACTTCTGTCAAAGGCGATTTACAGTCACTTTGTTTTTCATTATTTTTTTTTAATTAATGTGTAAATTGAAACTAATGACTGAATAATATTGAGCTATTCCTAGTATAATGATTTCATTCACACTCACTATATACAAGGTGAACTTGAGATGCTTTGGACACAATATCTTACATGAGATTTAGCTAGAATTTCATTGAAATATTTTGGAGTGTTATTTCTACAGAGACATTTACTTAAGTCAGGTAGTAGCTGCTTCCTGGGGAATTAAGGTTTTAGCAAAATTCTGACAGCATTTTTTCCTTTCTATTTCACAGAGAACTTGCTATTGACTGCAGACCATAAAACAGTTAAACTTGCAGATTTTGGTCTAGCTAGAGAAGAGTCATTAGTAGAGATGATGACTGCAGAAACAGGGACATATCGTTGGATGGCTCCAGAGGTACTCAATAACTCGGAGGTTTTAGTTTCATTTTGTTCAGCAAGTGGGTGGTTGTATTCTAATGATTCACCATCCTCTTGGGTGACAGCTTTATAGCACAGTCACACTAAAGCATGGGGAGAAGAAGCATTACAATCACAAGGTGGATACCTATAGCTTTGCTATTGTGTTGTGGGAGCTTATCCACAATAAGTTGCCCTTTGAAGGCATGTCAAATCTACAGGCAGCATATGCCGCCGCTTTTAAGGTAGCTATATACCGTTATCTTGTTTCATATATCTAACACCCAATGAATTCTCTGATTGTGTATTATGTTAAGTTAGAATGACTTTAGGTAGAAACGTTAGTGATATCTAGGTTTTTGTAAAGATTTCATTTCTATGACTATAAGAAGGTGAAGGTAAAGGTGTAAAAAATTTACTTTCTTTGAAAGCAATGGTTTTAGCATAATGCATTACGTATGGAGCGGAAGGAACTTCTTGAATAGTCCAGGCAAACTAGCAGGCAGGTCATTCCCCAGCTGTTTCCTGGGGATTGGTGGAGAGAAATCTTAACCCTCACATTAGAACAGTGACGGTGAGAATTACTTAGCAGAAGGGACAGAAATTTTCCTTATTGAGGCCTGACCTTCTCGGTGAAGAATGTATGAAGATATAAAAAGATCCCTAGATGTGACTGCAAGCCTAAAATGCTGAGACTAGAACCTTCCTGGAAACCAGGAATCCTGTAAGTAAAAATTACTGCAAAGCTTTAATGTTGATTAAATTAGCATAACTTATGCTTAAAAGAAGTCTCAAATCACCTTTTATTTAGATTTTTGAGTAACTTGCTATCAGTTGGCCATTTAGTAAGTGATTTATTCGCTGTATGCTACAATGTATTTATCTCATGTTGCCTCATTACTAGATCAAGTCTCATGAGTTTGTGTTTATTGTTTCAGAATGTGAGGCCCAGTGCTGAAAACCTCCCTGAGGATATAGCTTTGATTGTGACTTCCTGCTGGAAAGAGGACCCGAATGATCGACCAAACTTCAGCCAAATTATACAGATGCTTTTGCATTATCTCTCTATCAATTCACCGCCAGAGCCCATTATCCCTCTTCAGATGCGTGCTTCCGAGAATGCAGTGCTTCCTCCAGAATCTCCTGGTACAAGTTCCTTAATGGCTGTGAGACATGATTCAGGGGAGTCCCCTAATGTTGGCATGGAAGACAAACCTATGAGTTTTTTCAGTTGCTTTAGACAGTGTTACTAATCCCAGATTATTGTTTAAGAAAAAAAAAGATCAATAAGCTAAAGTCTGGAACATCACAAAAATACTTAATCTTAGTCCAAAGGAAATGTTAATCTGCTCAAAGTTAGATTAGTTGACATAGGAGGCCACATTGGAGCTGATGTTAGAGTCAAAATTTTCTTACCTGTTTCGCATTGACTGCAGTCTGCTCCGAATCTTGGAGTTGGGATTGCTGTGATGCAGTCCCATTGTAAAATAAGGTTCATCCAAAGTCCTTACTCTCACTTGTATGCAAACAATCTTCCAGAATATGTAATGACTCTTTGACATGTAAGTCTTATTAGTGAACTACATGTGTCTTCATTAATGAGACCATGCATTGTAAGTAATAGGTGTTCTTGTCAAATCTTGATTGGTATGTGATGATCCGAGATGCGGGGCCTGAAATAAGCAATGACCACTAATCTCCACAGTTGTCAAAAACCAATCCGGGGGGAGTGAATTGCCTGACCAGTAATGGCATAATTTCCCGTCTGCTTCCTACTTCTATATGCCTGGTTCGTGTTCCTGAATCCAGGATTATTCTCGAACTTTTGACTCTATGATAGTCCAAAAGCTGGATTGGGACCAAGCGACCCTAGTCTTGGGTACTGTCTTTTTCCAAAAGATTCGCCGTTGCCGGGGATCGAACCCGGGTCACCCGCGTGACAGGCGGGAATACTTACCACTATACTACAACGACTTGTTGGTGAGGAAAGATCTTTTTAACATATATTATCTATAATAAAATAAAATTTAAATACGTCTCCTAAAGTATTTAAGGAAAAGAAAAAAAGAAAATACCCAAAAGCAACTTAACATTTGCAAAGACCATAGATTTAATAGCAAGTTTCTGGATTGGAGTTTGCATCTTAATCTTTTAAAGAATTTAGAAAAATGGGTTAATGGTTCGATGTTAATCTATTAAAATGTTTATGACATATAAAAATATAAATTTCAAATGCAATTGTGTATAATGGTTCGCACTTAATTGTAGTTCCATACAACAAGACACACATGATTGTGTTTGTTCAAAAAATTCCAAATTTGTATCCAACAATAATTTTTTTCATTTTTTTTTTTTTTGGGTTAGCTTCAAATATAAATGAAAGTATTATAATGACAAACGTATATAACGGGAAGGGTCCATGAGTCAAATCAGCATCAATTGCATCGTACAAGCAAACACAGTTAAACGAAGAAAAAAGGACTTTAAACGCGTTATTTGATGCAACGGATAGGGACAAAAAAGGTAAACAACAAAAGTGTTCAAAACGTTTCTTCGTGTAGCTTGGGGAGCACGGAAGTTCGGCCGCACTCAAATTCACCATAATGCCACCACTCGCTTCCCGAGGCCCAACACTCGACATTCTTGGACAAGATCCCCCACTGTCATGCGCTAACGACAGCTTCGGACCCAGGTTCGGTCAACGTTGGGCCCCGCCAAACTACCATCCCATTGTTCAGTCTAGCTTTTTACCGAGACTCCGAACCCGAACCTCAAGGTTCGGCTCCCCAAGCTCTCATAACTGTTCTAAAGCTGATTTTCCCGCTCACCCATTCACACATTCACACACACTCTCTCTCTCTCTCTCTCTCTCTCTCTCCTGCGTAACTTAGTGAAGTGGAGAAAAGGGCAAGCTTATAAACTGAGAGCTCTGTCTCCCTTAATCAATCTGTCTCTTTCCTCTGTCTTGCTCCGAATGCTATATTTTTAAACTCCACCACCGTCAGTAGCATGGCAAGGTAAATGTAAAATGAATGGGTGAATAGGTTCTTCGCAGATATGGCTTTCTTGAGGATTCTTCTTCTTCTTCTTCTTGAGGATTCTTCTTTTCTTATGTTATCTTTCATTTTCAAATGCGTATCGGGCGTAAATTAAACTATTTTGTCCTTTCTCCTTCTGGACGGAGTTATTAAACCTGGGTCAGGGGAAGATTCTTCTGCTAGATTTTACCATTTGGGAAAATGCTTGATGTGAATGGTATGGCGTATTAAAGTTTGTGTCTTGCGGTTGGAGGCAAGGATAAAGTCTGTCTTTTGTGAGATATTTTGATGAATATACATACGTTTGGATGTTTTGGAGAGTCCCATATCAATTCTTCCCACTATGGAGTGCAGCTATATGGGGATTAGTGGACAGTCCTGGATGATAGTTAGCTTTTCTTGCACTGAATTTTTGCGTAGGGAGATAATTACCGTACTTAATTATAGAGCGGCTATCCTGTAAAGGACAGGGTTTTGTTAAAACTCAATGAAGATTTGGCAAATAACATTCATTCTGAAATGAGCAAGAAATTAGTGAGGGTTGCAGCTACACAGTCTGGAGAATAACCAGTAGTAGTGGAAGTTATGAACTGCTATCCTTGGATTATTTCCGTCCAAACCTTCTCAAGGAAAAGGAAAGCAGGCTTTAAAATATCTAATTTTTCTGTTGGAGCTAATTGAAAATGCAAATATGTTGAAGCTTCATTCTGGATATCCAGCTGCAGAAAAATTAGCCTTAACGAGAGCATATCTCTTAGGACATAATATCTTTGAAAGATAAGGAAAATGGGTACTTCTTAAAGTTTACATATGTGCTTGTTTGAGTTGTTAGTTGTAAACTGTAGTTCCCCTTCTGTAATGTGCATTCCTTTTTTGGGTAGGTCAAGCCCATCCTACTACAATAGCCTACATTCTTTCTCCTTTAGAAACGGCATAAATTGGTTGATCTGCATCTTAGGCTATCTGGTCTTAGTTTCAGTTAAATTGGTGGGCTTATTCAGATAAATAATTCTGTCAAGACCCTATTACTATTTAAGTTTGTTAGTGTTTCTCCTTGGAGAACCTTTGGAATCTCTTCAATCATTTCTCAGAACCTAGAAATGCACAGTTACGTGATGTTTTTCACCATACGACATATATACTGCAATTTTGGTATTTTTGGTATTTTTGGTATTTTGATATGCTTGATCAGTGTTAAAGTGATTTTCCCTCACTAGGTTAGCCATGTTTATCTTAACTGGGTCACTAATACAAATTTACTCTACCAAGCATTCCTTATAACATTTAACCATGTGTATTGTCTTAGTGTTTATGCATTCCTCCATAAGGATTGATCCTGCTTCTTCCTCCATGCAAACTAGTGCTTTTCTATTCTGTTGCGTGTTCTTTGTGACCCTATTAGAATATTGGACTTATACCGTATTGTTAAAATCTTCTTCTTATGCTTATGCTTATGCTTATGCTATAGGATTTCTCATCATAGAATTCTAAGCTTGAAGCATATCATTCCTGCAGGAGTTGGCTAATCGACAGCAGAGGGTTGGCAAGGAAAGTGAGAAATGCCACATGTTCCCCCGCATATCAAATCAAAGATTGTGGGGCAAATCGTGAATGTCCAAATTGCCATTATCGTATTGACAACAGTGATGTAAGATAGAAATCATTTCTCTGGCTTTCATCTTGTGTCATTGCTATAAACTTTAAACAAAATAGGCACAGAAAGTTGGCTTTTGTTTGGACTTGTAAAGACATACCTGATATTTTTGAGTTTTAAAAACATACCCGATATAATACCTGGTATTATGCACCACATGGATTTGCTTTCTCTTTTCTTTCTTTTCCTTTTTCTTCTATGTAGGAGTCTCTCACCATCTTTATGCAAGAATATTGGATAAGTACTTTTGTATTATTGTTTTTGCTCGGATTTGGTTTAGATATTAACTTTCGTCGCTAACATTACTGCTTCTCGCCCAGGTTTCTTCTGATTGGCCAGGCCTACCTCTTGGTGTGAAGTTTGATCCTTCTGATGCAGAGCTCTTAGAACATTTAGCAGCAAAATGTGGTGTTGGAGACTCAAAGCCACACCTATTTATAGATGAATTCATCCCAACACTTGAAGTGGAGCAAGGAATTTGCTACACCCATCCAGAAAATCTTCCTGGTGAGGGAGCTTCCTCCTTTTTTTAACTTCAATTCTATAACCAAATTAGACTAATGTCTTAGAAATTTAGTATTTTTATTGAGAATCAAGGATACTGTCAATTCTTGAGTGATGGCAAATGGTCAAGATTAAGAGGCTGACTGAATCAATTATGGTTAGATTCCTAATCCTTTTCTTTTTTCTTTCAGGTGCCAAGAAAGATGGAAGCAGTGTCCATTTCTTTCACAGAACAACTAATGCATATGCTTCTGGTCAAAGAAAACGCCGCAAGATCCAGAGTCAACATAGTTTGATCAATGAGCATGTCCGCTGGCACAAGACTGGCAAGACCAAATCTGTTGTGGAAAATGGAGTGCCGAAGGGCTGCAAGAAGATCATGGTACTGTATAAAAGTTCGAAGAAGGGATCCAAGCCAGATAAGTCCAATTGGGTGATGCACCAATATCATCTCGGGGCTGAAGAAGAGGAGAAGGAAGACCAGTTCGTGGTTTCAAAAATTTTCTATCAACAGCAGAAGCAGAATGACAATATTGATAGTGGCCTGGTGGTTGAGGACTCAGATATTCTGATACAACGAGCAGGTCCAAGGACTCCAAAGGCAAATCCTCCCAATCCGCCTCGTCCAGGGAAATCCGGCGTGAGTGATGATGTTGCTGACAATAATATAATCCCATCCCCTGTCCAGGTAGATAGCAATATCTGTAGTTTTTCTCGTCCAATGTGATAACTATATCTTACTTACGAACTATTGGAGGACTGTCAGTGATGAATAACGTAAAGAAAGGAAAGGAAAATGTTGCTGAAAGAAGGGGCCAAAAAAGAGTAATAGGTTATAACCAGTACAACAATAAAATTTGGCACAGTTTCAGTACAACAAGAAGAAAAGAAAAACATAAAATGACCAAAACCAGTAGACTTGTCTCATTTTCCACTGGAGTAAATGTTTTCTTTGGCTAGAGATGATGGTAATTTGATAGCAGCATTTTTCATTTGCGTCCTATGATGCCTTTTAAACCTTCACTGAGTTGATCTTTGTGGATCAGGAAGCAGAATTTATCTCTGAAGTATCCCGTGCCTCTTCACCGGTATGGTTGGCTGGAGAATCTCAGGCTGTTGAAAACTCTGGTTTAAATGACATAGATGATTCATTGCTATGCAAGGAGATTTTCGATTCTTCTGCCCCTCAAAATCACTGGAGCCTAAATGAAATCTCTTATACAAACTTTGTCAGTGGCACAAACGAGCTGGGAAATAATAATGCATCTTCTGGAATCCCTGACCTCGCAAACATAGAAATGGATACACCACCAGATTTCCAACTCGCCGTAAGCTGAACTTCCTACCCATGTTTCTTTGGTTATTAGCTTTCTAAGGAATTGCTGAGATCCACAGTTCTCATTTATATTTGCAGGATTTGCAGTTTGGTTCTCAAGACAGTATTCTTGGTTGGTTCGATTGGCTATGAGATGACAAAACAGGGCAAAGTGGGAGTTGTGACGAATTTGGTTCTGTCCTACAATCCGGAAGTCTCCATCCTCATCACTTTCCCGCATTTTGTTCAGTGGCAATGACTTCGTTTCTTTAAGGGCTTTGGAGTTTGTTCGTCTCTTCTAGAGGGCTTCTTTTGCACACTGCTTGACTTCAGGGCAGGCACTGCCATGGAGTCGGCAGAATCTTTCAGCTGTCTAGTACAAGAGATCTGTACCTTGCGCTGTCAAAGCTGAAATGCCAAGGATTCGTTTTGTGTTCTGGGTCTATCTCGGCGTCTTTCCTTAGTGTCAATGCACCATGCAGGGGCCTGGATGCAGCAGTTCCTGTGTCTGAATCCTGTTGCTTCTCCTGGGGGAGAAATGTAAGGAGGCCTATCTTGGCATGTGAAAGCATGTAAGCAGCAGCCAAAGATGGCATTAACGTCTACGTAAGATGTACTTCAATGTTGCTTGTATGAAACATTAGCAATTGCTCATGTATCAGAATGGAAGTTTAACCCTACATAATTATGGCTTTGTTGTCTATTTTGCACTTTTCTTGAACTTCCTTTTTTTCCTTTTTCTTGTGAAAAACTTTGCTTTTTTAAGACACCAAGTCCCACTTAATTAGTAACATGTTTTCGCGTTCAAACAATTACTTCAAAGTGGATAGAAATGTGGTAGATACCATTTTTCATTTTCACAACTATCTCCGTGACATAAAATATTGTAAAAATGAAGATCATATAAAACTACTAATAATTTTATGACTAAATACAATAAAATTGATTAATAAGTACCTAATTCAATTGAGAGCATATATTATCTAGATCTTTTGGTTTCCGCATTGACTATATGTCCAAAAAATAGGCCAATCCTTCAGGGTTTGTTAACACAAAAGAAACTGAATTATTTGGGTACCAAACAATTTGGAAATTACTTTGAGAACTTTAAGCACTAGTAAAAGGACACTCTTTTAACAAAAGAAATTGAATTATTTGGGTACCAAACAATTTGGAAATTACTTTGAGAACTGTAAGCACCGGTAAAAGGACACTCTTTTAACAAAAGAAATTGAATTATTTGGGTACCAAATAATTTGAAAATTACTTTGAGAACTTTAAGCACTGTAAAAGGACACTCTTTTAGGGCGGGACGCCCGCCTTAGAAACTTGCGAAGCAGCACCCGATTGGCAAATAATTCGAAAGAAACAGAGATTGCTGAAAAACCCTTTCCCCCTAACCCCCAACCTAAAACCCTGAAACCCCCACTTGGGGTGGAACGAAACAGCAAGCCAGCGAGCACATACACAGGAGCTGATGAGATAGATTGCTGTGATTCCCACCAATGTTTGCTGCGGGGACCCTTAGGAGGCATTCCTTGAAGACCCTCTCCTCTCTTCTCCAATCGAATCCCTCCAAGTATCTTCTCTCTCTCTCTCTTTCTGAGTTTAACTCCTTTGGTTGACTCAAAATTGAAGAGAAGTCAATGAGAAATGAAAATACATGAGTTAGTTTTTCTTTCGGTCTTCGAGTTTTGGGTTTGTATCTCAACTGTGCCAAATGGGTTTTTCTAGGCTATGCTCGTGAAAGATTTTGGTTTTTGGTTCCAGTTAATGAACCCTTTATGATTCATTTTCAGTGTGTTGGTTATAGATTGAGCTCGGAGAGGGTTTTCCTATTTGCTTCAAATCTGATTTGAAGTGGTTAAAACGCTGTTCTTTTGTTCTCTCTGGTTCCTGTTTGTTAAAGAAAGAGAACAAAATAAAATAGCGCAGATTTAGTCTCTTAATTTCGTTCTAGCAGTCATACTAGGCCTAACATTTTAATTTTAACTCATTGATCATATTTTTCTTTAAAATTAGGCAGCGATGCTAGCTTGCTTTACCAGGCCTCTGATGTTAAGAATCTTGAAACCAATTGCTCATCCTTTGTTGACTACATTCTCTGTGGAAGTAACAAACGTCTATTTGCCTGTTATTTCTATTTATCTTCACCTAATAAGCAAAAAGCAGATGCTTATGGCTCTTCATCATGCATGATATGAATACTTCTGCTTTTGGATAAGATTCAATCTAATTCAAACTTTGGCTAAAATTCAGGAATCTTGTGTCTTTGAAGGATGTTTTGCCAAATCGCAACACGGGCAGTGTGATTCAGCATTGTATTCCAAGCGAAGATGGTTTATTGTGTTCTTCACATGCACCATTGGATCTGTTCAAGGTGTGGGCACGTTCTATGTCAACATCAAAAGGGAGGAGCATGCGAAGCAAGGTGGAGAGGCGGATGCAAAGAGAGTCTGGTAAGACACTCAGGGAGAAGAGGAGAGCCCAAAAGTTAAAGAAGAAGCTGATGACTGAGGAGGAGAGACTGATTTACAACCTTAAAAGAGTATGTTATCTAGCTTTAATGCTTTCTACTCAATTTTGGTTGTAACATTTGGCTTTTAGCTTTGTTTTAATTTTTCTGATGTTGTGTTATGTTGACCTTTTATTAATCAAGGTCTTGTTTAATTGGATATTGTGAATTATACTGTTGGAATGAATAGTTAATATCTCGGAACAATATACAAAGAATGGATACAAATGCTTGGGAAGCTTCTCTTGGGTGACGTGAGATTAAGTGGCATTGTGTCCTCAAAATCATGTAACCGGTATGCTTGCAAACTTACATTGAGGCTCTAAAACTCCCTCAAGGATGAGATTCTCTCATAATTAGCTGTGACTGCAGGGATAGTGTCATAGATCTACAGCTGTCTTTGCCTTTATGGTATATTTGGTCAGAGTGAGTGGAGAGAAAAGAAGAGTGGGTGGAGCGCTTTCCTTCACTTGTTCGATATCTTTAAAGGGGAGGCATTGAATGGTTTTGAATATCCACCCTACTTTCATATTTCAATTTTCACAGGGGAAGGGAATTTGGAGGAGGATATCAAATTTGATGATATTTTTATATAGTTACTTTGTGTTATCAAAATAATGATATTCTACCAAATTCCAGGCAGAAACTCTTATCACATGTCTCTCTCTGTTGTCAATTTACATACGACCTTATTCCCTCTCTTCCCCCCCCCCCTCTTCTCTCAAACATGGTGTTAAAATTTTAGTTACTGTTGAGCTTGTCTATAATTACTCATGAAACTGTGACAATGCCTGGCAAATCCAGAGTGGTATTTGTTTTCATGTTTTCTGAGTCTGTAACTTCTGATTGGCGTTTTCCAATCATCAGATTGACAATTATCTTTTGTCTAACTAATGCAGTCGAAGAAAAAAGTGGCATTGCTCCTACAAAAGCTTAAGAAATATGAGCTACCAGAACTGCCACCTCCGCGACATGACCCAGAGTTATTTACCCCAGAACAGCTTCAGGCATATAAGAAAGTTGGTTTCAAAAATAAAAATTATGTTCCTGTGGGTGTTCGTGGAGTTTTTGGTGGGGTTGTTCAAAATATGCATCTCCATTGGAAGTTTCATGAAACTGTGCAAGTTTGCTGTGACAACTTCCCCAAAGAGAAAATCAAAGAGATGGCAACAATGCTTGCAAGACTGAGTGGTGGTATTGTGATAAACATTCATAATGTGAAAACAATCATCATGTTTCGTGGCAGAAACTATAGACAGCCCAAAAATTTGATACCTATCAACACCCTTACAAAGAGAAAGGTGAGTGTGCATATTCATGAAATTAGATGATCTTCTTTTGTTCCATATCTTCTTGTGGTTTTGTTTTTTCTTATTTATTTTTGTGCAGGAGTTAGCTGAATAAAGAAGAATGTCCTTAGATTTTAAAGGGAATGCCACTTAGAACCTTGGATGTTTGTTACCTGCTTCTCTTCTGTTTGCAGTACGGGTTAGAATTCCAGGCATCTGAACTATGAGATGATGGGACATTGTATGAAAAATTAAACAACAACACCTTGGAATTATTTCCTTGTTTTCTTCCCATTGCCCCTTGGTTGGATGAGCCTGGTTTAACCCTCACCAAACCCCACCCCTTCCCCCCTCCAAAAAATAAAAATAAAAATAAAAATAAAAATACCAGAAAAAGAAGAGGAAAGAAATAAAGAAACAACAGGAGTCTTTTCACTTTTTGAAATGCTAAAAATCCTTGCTTTGAATTTTAGTTGACCTTCAGCCAAAACAATCCGATTACCATGCATGAAAACTGTTCAGTCATTGAATGGAAATGCCATCTTTTGCGTGACTACCTTTTGTAACACAAGTCCTTTAGTTATATATTCCGTTGGCTGCACTAGTCTGTTAAAGCAGAAATACGCTTTCCAATGAGGGAAGAAAAGCCAAAAATGTAAAACATTTTTATTCTGCTAGCTTATACAATGAGTCATCTTCTTGTACAGGCATTATTCAAGGCAAGATTTGAACAAGCTCTTGAGTCTCAGAAACTAAACATAAAGAAGATTGAACAGCAGCTTCGGCGAAAGGGAGTGAATCCTGAGGATCCAGTTGCCATGGCCAGCATTCAGAAAGTAGCTTCTACTTTCTTTAATGCAATTGACAGGAAGGAAGGAAGTCCCTATGTGTTCCGGCAAGACAAACGGCAAGAAACAGAACCTCCAAAAACTTGGGAAGAGTCAGAAGAACCTCTTGACGACAGTGACCAGGAGGAGTTAGACAGATTTATAGCTGAGATAGAGGATGCAGCAGATAAAGAATGGGTTGCTGAAGAGGCAGCTGAAAAAGAAGAGGTTGCCCAGATAAGGTATTGGAACAGAGAAGAATTTGGTGGGAGGTTCAGAAGATCTGAAACACATAGAGATGATGAGGGCAGAGTGGCAAGGGGGTGGAAGGATACACCTGGCAAGGAGAGGGCTAATTATAGTGATGATGAAGACGGTGGTGATGAATGGGAATCTAATGATATTAGGGGTGCTAGTGATATTGAGAGTGATGCTGATGATTCTGATGAAGTTCATGACAAGTTCAGGGCATCTAGAACAAACGGGGGGAAGGACAAGAAGTTTCACAGGGCAAAAACTAATGGCAGCTTTACGAGAGATCCTGAAGCTAATTTTAGGAGAAAAAAAACTGAAGAAGCTTCTGATTCTGAAAACATGTCAAGTGATCTTGAAAACGCAATGTGGCAATCAGATTCTGAGGAAGAACAAGACCTGGAAGCATCAAGAGCAGCAAGTTATAATTATCGGAGCAGCAGTAATAGGGCAGGGGATTTGTATCCCTATAAGAGAGATGACAGGAAGCGAGGGTATAAGCATCAGGGTGATGATGAAGAATCTGGTGAAATTCACGTTAGACATAAGGGATCTAAAGTTGCACAGCAGAAGTATAGTAGGACTCACAGAGTAAATAATGACAAATTCTCTCAAAGAAAAGCTGAAGCTAGCTTTAGAGGGAAGATGATCGAGAAAGAATCCGGATCAGACAATATGCTTAGCGATTTAGATAATGCAATGTGGGAGTCAGATGCTGAGAGTGACTCAAGAGCATCGTTGGATGGCAGATACAGCACTGGTGATGACGAGAATTACCACCAGAAGGAAGATAAGAATTATGGCGTTAATAATAAAAGGGATAGAACAGGTAAGGAGACGGATGAGTCTTGGGATAGTGATTAGATCTGTCATTACTGAGAACTGTCCCTTGGAAAGTGTATTGCACAGGGACTGAGTTTCTCTTCTGATGATTCTAATGGTTATGAAATTGATTAAACATGTAATGATCTAATTCTTTTGGTGGGGGTGTTTTGTACTCCATTTTTCTTACAGAAAACCAATGCTTGAAGTGCAGCATTTTTTCAAAGTTGCTTACTGGAAATGATAGACGTTTTCTCGTGGCATTTATCAGACTAAAATACGTGGATCATGAACTTTTATTATTCTTAAGGTATTTTCTCATGTATAATTTTTTAAATTTCAACAAGTGTTTCAACTAAATAGTCGCAAATGCTACTACTATCGCAGTTTAAAAGTAGTAAATACTAGTGTAACAAAATTCAGATCATTTGCAGAATAAATTGTAATAGAGTTACAAATAACTGGAGGGAAATCCATAGCCAAGAATTACTGTTTGTTTAAAAATAACTAATGTTGTTCGCATTGTGTGACTACTAAATAGAAAGTAAAAATACAGTGATCTCTGACAAAGAATTTTTTTTTTTTTTTTTTGGGTATTAAAGTCACCATGGCCCATGGTAAGAGTAGTGTTTGCTTTCTGTAAAAGAAGAAGCACAAAAACTTCCACTCCACTAAATTTTTATATACTTTTAACAATAATAATAATTTAAATAAATAAATAAAAAAGAATACACCATTTATTTGAAAATTAAGGAATACTGAATTGGATTTTTGGCTGAGTTTTGTTTTTAATTTTAATTTCTTTCTGACTTGTTGTCCTAGGCCATCTGCTTGGGCTTTCTTTTTTAAGTCACGTAGATCGGGCTGGGTCATAACACTGAGCAGGGCTTTTGTTGATTGCACAACTAGACTAGACAGCCATATTAATAATTGTCCTAATGATAGCCATTAATTTAGTGGTAATAACCTGACAGTGCTGATAACGTAGTACTAAAGTAGTGTTGTTGCTTGCTTTGGAATTGGGATTTAATTGGGTTTAGATTGAGATTAAGTTTAATAATACGAAGCAGATTTAAAATTTCTTCAAGAATTGATGTGATTGTGATTGTGATTGTGATTGCAATGATCGGTCATGACTTAAATTCTAACGTAATCCGCCCGTTGGGTCATCATTGCGTTGTCATCGTCATTAAGAAGGGTCCACGCGTTAGGTGACTGAAGAACTGAGATCGTCCGGCGAAAATATGGCTAGGCTCGTAGCGTCCTTGACTTGCCCACACGACCCGGTCAATCGTCGATTACCCGCTCAATCCTCACGCTCAAACCGGAGTATTGAAGGGTCCTCCTGCAAACACCGCGTCAACCCTTTCGAACACGGGGAACAACTATCCGTACGATCGCTCTGGTTTCCAATTTCCACTAAACCTACGTACAGATGCCACTGTTTTCTGTGGTCAACCTCGTGGGTTTGTGGGCGCTTTTCTTTGTTTTGTTGTGGTCCTCCGATAACGCCTGCATGTTGAAGTCCGTCGCTACTGCTGCTGTCACCAGCTAGCACTAAGTTTGTCATAGCATTGACTTGCTGAAGCGATGAGTGTTATTCAATCGTGCAAAAATGGTTGGTCGATTCAGGGGATGTGACCGGGCTAAGTCTATGCTCTGTTTCATATACTCGATATTTTGCATGGATTAGCGCTGATAACTGATAACACTTCTTCTGGGAAAGACGAAGATTTTTTCCTTTTAATTATCTTCCACCATTTGTTCTACTCCATTTTGGTGCCAAACATATCGATAGGAGCCGGCGGATTCCTAGGAAGTTATGCGTCAGACTCAGCTGCCATGTGCTCAACTAAAGAATTGCAGGTTTGGCATTTGTCCAACGATGATCGTGTCACACACCTCGAGTTTACTTTTTATATATTAACTTAACAAAGCTATTGTTGGGAGATATGCTCCATCTGAGGAAGGATTTTCTGCCAATCAATTGCTATTGTTTCTCTGTTTTCGCCTAGTTCTTCTTCAAGTCAGCAGAAGTGGGTGGGGCAAAGGTTATTATCAAATGTATTAGACCTCATCCAAGAAAGCACGCCAATTAGAACTCAGTCCAAAGTGACTCATTTTCCAAGCAATGTACTGTTTCTTGTTGGACTCGTTGTCTCTAATACAACCTTGAAGTGGGTGAAGTTGGGGCTCCCCAACCTTCCCATTTCAGAAATTAAAAAGGACTTGGTTTTGGTAAAAATGCAGTTCAGGGCCTACCATGTCCGTCAAGCCAAGCTTATTTGGATAGCCTTTACCAACAGGACATTCAAGTTGGTTCTTTAGTAATTAATTTGTCTGGTCAACAATTAAGTGCTCTTTGCTCCGCACATAAGGCACAGTATGTGGTGTATAGAATAATGTTGTAATTGTATCTTAATGTTTTTGCTTCATGTTGTATTTGAAAGTAGAAGGGACCACGTACAGCCAGCTAAGGGAACATCTGCATGTTACATTTGAATGTAGACCGAGTCTGCAAGGATTATTGCTGAAGCTTAGAAGACTTTTAATGCACTGAAATTTATTTTTCAATGACCCCGAGGGATTTCTCAGAGACTTCCTCACAAACTGATTGTGCTTTTCCAAGGGGCAAAGGAGAGTACTAGACAAGAAATGCCCAGCTTATCAATCTAGCAACGAGATGACA
Source organism: Casuarina equisetifolia (assembly GCA_028551475.1). NCBI lineage: Eukaryota > Viridiplantae > Streptophyta > Magnoliopsida > Fagales > Casuarinaceae > Casuarina > Casuarina equisetifolia. The sequence continues at coordinate 18,158,392 of CM052355.1, forward strand.
TTAGAACATAAATAATTCGATGGGTTGTCTATATCATCTTGCTTTATTTTTTATTTTTTTCTTTCTCCTCTTAGGATGCTACAGCCGGCCAACCAAAGGTTGACATGCTAAAACCAGTAGCAATCTTTCAACTTTGGTCCAGTTATTGTTGATGCCTAAACTTTCTACTCGTCGCTGCATAGAGTCGTGCTTGAATAGTCTGGCCTTGGGAGGAGACAGAATATCGAGACTTGAGTCGCCGTATGAAAGGGGCCAAGAAAGTTCTTAGAAGCTACGTGAATTTACATAAGCAGGCAGGCCGCAACAGGAAAGCAAACAAACAGAACCAAGAAGTAATTTCCAAGAAAGAGCATGTGGGGATTAGCAATTTTTGGATTTTTCTACGCACGTCAGTCGGATTGGTGAACCCACCTATTATTAGTCTGCGTTGAAAATTAAACATTTTGAGTGCGGAATCTAGCCTGCCATTGGCTATGCATTAGTCTCTGTCGAACGCTGGCCTCATGAGTTGGCCTTCCATATAGAAATTGCTCAACCCACTTTCTGAGTCAATAGAAAAAGTCATCCGATGGTCTCCTCAAATATCTCGAAAGGTAATCAACCTTCGCAACCAAAGAAAGCAAAAAGAGGACTCGACAAAGTCAGCCAAGACATTAATTTCTATGAAGAGCAATCAAACCAGAAATCTCCACCGGTGTCTTTGGGACAAACTATGAAATCACATCCCACAGTAAATTTAAGTGCAAGTATGGGTAAAAAGGCTGGTGCCCGTCCACGGGCAAGGACTCCCTTTGAGCGGCCTTACAATGCCCCGTCTCAAAAGGCAAAGCATGGAGTACATGGGTAAAGAACGCCTATGTTTTCTGTGCAACACAAAGCACAAAAGAGAAAGATATGAATCCAAACTGCAAACTATAAATTTATGATCTGCAATGGTATGGGAAAATAATATGTCAGCATGATGGCAAGTGATGATCCAGAAGCAATCGGATGGTACAACTCAAGGAGTAAATGAGAAGAATATGTGAATAAATTAGACTAAGAAAGCCAAATTCCCAGCATGGAAAAGCGTGGGAAATGTCATTCTACTACTAATGCAATAAGGGAATTCTGCCGTACAGGCAAGCAATGGTACATAAAACCTTGCCAAGGCTACAGAGATATTCCCCCACACACGAGCTTCCTACTTGGAAAATTGGGATGCCTCCATATCGGAAGAAACCGCAACTTTACCATAAAAGAGGATATACAGAGCTTCCGGGCCAAGTCCCAAGAGCCGGACAAGGTCTTCCCTTCACCTCTCTGAAGCTGAGATATATTGTTAGATACAAGGTATTCCTCTACCATCAATAGTCCAAGTGACCCCTGCTCAGTCCAATGCTGCATCTCCCAATCACTATAAAAAATAAACCACCCCCTATGTTTCCACAGTCAGCCACTTTCTCTTTGGCAGTTACCGGGCAACAGATACTTGTAGTCCTCAGAATTATTCAACAAATAGGATGGAAGATGGACTGCAGAATAAGAGCGCGGAATAGGTCCCATCTTCCCAATAATCTCCTTAAAGGTGTACTCCTCAGGGAGCATGTCAAATAGATTATTCCCTTTGCATATTATATCCTGAATCCTTTTATGATTCAGGAAATGAGGAAACCTGACCCGATCGTAATGGCTATAAGCCTTCATCTTAAATACAAAGTCACTGATATTGCGGAAGCAAAAGCTGCAGTGCCACCCAGCCTCTGATAAGATGTCATCGGTTTGTCGATAATGAGCATATCTAGTCTTTCCAGGCTTGTACCTGTGGACTGAAGCTCTCCAGCTTTTGTTGTCCATATAAAACTCAAAAGAATACAGGTAGTTCCTAAGCCGAAGGTGAAGGATAGGTGGGATGTCATCACACCATCTCAAGAGATTAATAGTGTGAGCACTTGGAATCTCATCAACATCAGACATTATCAATAGATCATCATCTTCAATGCCTGCAATTTTCAGAAGATGGTCCAGCGCCAATCTCTGATATGCCTCTTCAACAAATGGATTTTCACCTTTCTTAAATCTTCCTCCAATCGTTCCATATGTCAGCCGAGGTTCAGCAAACTTGAACCGGTCACGGTTGCTTGCAAAAAGCAGTGGTTTAGGCAAGCCAGTGAATGTTGAGTTTGATTCGAGAAGTACAAACTGTGTAACATATGGATACAATTCATTCCATCGAATTGTAAGGATGTCAAGCTCATTACTGAATAGAACTGCATCATAGACTCGTCTAGGTGATTCACGAATTCTCCAACCATGAAGTTTGCAAAGATTCTCCATCCCTATGTTCTCATGATAATAGTGAGGGATGGTGTGGAATGGTTTTTGAGGTTTTTCCCAGATTGGTCTCAGAAAATAAGTAATCTTTTGCCCATGCAAATATGCAAGAAAGATGAATAGTGGGACCACAACAAAAAAAACTATAAAGCTCCTCAAATCCAACCCTCGCAAAATGCATCGGAGTCTCGACGTGCCGAAGGCTGCACGAGTTCCCTGCTGTGGTTAAGAACAGAATTTTCTAAGATTCACGAATTACTTAAGCACTAAGAAAAAAATTTAACTTGTTTATAACATAATACAAAATCATCAATATAGAAACAAATATTTTGGCTCTATCATCTTCGTTGAATCTTCGAAAGAAAAATCTAAATTTTCATGGTTAAAACAACCCACACAAAACTCCAGAATGCTAGGAGGAAATTAACAGCAGAATCACCAAAATAAAAACAGAGACATCATGCAACCTTAAAGGACCAAAGCTTCAGAAACAGATTCCACATCTCAACTGTTAATTTTCATATCCCTTTGGACAATCATTACAAAAAAAGAATTCTCACGAAAATATAAAACGTGAAAATGAAGAAGTTTTATTTTTATTTTTTTAAAAAAAAAAAAACCTTGAGTTTTAACCTCTCGACGATTCAAATGCAAAATTTTGAAACGAAATCCATCAATATAAACACCAATCCATTGATCAGAAATTTTAGACTTAAAAGGGGCGTGATTGAATGTATCCGTGATATCGGAGCACACAATATACTTGAAAAAGACCCCATTTTCCTTAATCAAACATGAATCCAACCAAGAGATACCAAAACTGAAAACTTCGAAGCAACCTTAAAGAATTAACTATATTATGGAAAGGGGGGTATAACAGTGAAGAGGAGAGACAATTTGGATAGAAAGATCCTTTAGCACAAAATCGAAAATACAAAACAAATATCCCTTTTTCCCTTTACATATAAAAAGCAAAATCGAAACCAGACATACCAGGAGCCAAAAACAAAAAAACAAGCCTAAAACTTTAGAAAAAGCATTTCTTTTCCTCAAAAAGTATCCAATTGCAAAAGGGAAGGCAAAAGAACAAGGGAAACGGAACACATAAAAGTACGTACCTCGCCGCAAACGTCTTCACAGATATCATCAGTCTTCTTAGAACAGTAGTACCCATCTGACATGATTACACACTGTTTGCAGAATATTGAAAAGAACCCTAATGAAGGCGCCGAACCAGTCCTCTATCCCCTCTGCGTCTCTCTGTCTATCTCCCTCTCTGTGTTTGACCAAAACGACCAAAACGCAGATCGTCGAGACCCAGATCAACCCTTCCACAAACCAAAGGCCGGAATTTCGAAGCGAAATTCTGCCTTGCAATCCACTCAAAACCCGACGATCTTCGGGCTTCTCCCTCTCTCTCTCTCTCTCTCCCCCCTCGGCACTCCGAGAACTTGCAACGTCAATTATAGCCGTTTGGTGGTTTTTCACTTCTTCACCGGATAGCTCTATTCCAAATATTGAAGGGCACAGAAAGAGAGAGAATAACTACACATATATATATCGAGAAAAAACCTTCTGAATAATACCAAAAGAAAAATCAAAAGATTTTTCTCTTTTGTGCTTCGTGTGATTTTCCTCCAAAATCAAAAGAAAAGTCCAAATCGTAGGAAGCTTTTTGTCGTGCACGCACCCCACGCTCTAATAATACCACTAAGATTCCGTCTCATCCGTTGGATGTTATGGAATTTTAATCCAACGACCATCTGACGAGAGGGAGCACGTGTAGTAGAACTGTAGGGACGTAGTTAATTCCGACGGTTGGAAGCACATTACATGGAGCCGCGCTTCTGTTTGAGTTTCGTCTATTTTAATGATGTTATTACGGATGTAGCCCTCTTTGCCCTTTGCGCGGTCGTAAAGGGGTGTAATCTTTCAAATAAGCGTACGTGGTCGCGGGGGAACTATTCCCCACGCGCCGTTTGACCCGGTCAACACGTCGTTGTGTAAACCGTAAACCGTAGTTCAATGCATCGTATGAGAGACCTTTTCTGTTTGGTTTCGTTGAAAATTCTCGAGGATTGTGATCCTCAAAAGACAATCTTGACTTGGATGGAATTTTTGTGAATAAAAATGAAGGTCCTTCTTGTTGGGATGGGTTGAAGTAGGTAGGAAGATCTTCTTGGTTAAATGGCCAAAAAATATTTAGATTTAACTTCTTTTAATGAATCCAAAAGTATCCATTAACTAAGATAGTAATAACATGAGTTTTGTTAGATATTACGGGTGTAAAATATAGATATATATCCTTTTATTAAATTGCATAGTTAGTGTGCGAGTTATTATGTTGAAATGCTAGTACACAAAAATTGGAATGCATGGTATCTTGGCTTTGTGTTTTAGTTTAGTAGTTACCTCGCTTGGATTGTTTTACTTGTACAAATAAATAACAAAATAGTCATTCTTCCCCTTTGCCCAAAAATCTTGGCCAGTAATATTTATATATAGATGTTAAAAGATCCTTCTGAAAATTAAGAAACCCTTTTGGAGAACGTTTCTTGGTTTGGATCACAATTAGTTTGATTTTTACCAAACATTCTTGTCTTTTACTAGACATAAGACTAAAAGTATCCATTAATTAAGTCAAAGACACGTATCCTGCAAGGTAAGAGGCTTACGGATGTTAAAAACAGGCGTACGTCATATGTTGTTAAAGTGAGTATTAGAGTTTTTTGGTAATTTCGCAAAGGTGGCCTGTCAAAAAAGATAATAAATTGTGAAGCATGGTATTGTGGTTCTTGCACTTAACTTTAGTAGTTACCTCGATCCAATTATTTTACTAATATAATTCAAACAAATTATTTTTCCTAGATCTGCGGGGAAAATAAGAAGCTAGAGTTTATTATTTATTCTTGTCTAATTAAAAACAAAAAAATCATGTTTTTTTTTTCTTTTCCTTGAATTTAAATACGATCAGCCATAAGTGAATCTGACATGCATGTAAAGTTCACATTGCTCTCTGAGAAGAAGCAATTGAGAGATCCATGATGCAATCATGTTTGGCAACCTAATGTCTCTTATTGATCCCAAATGGTCCATGATTAGTTGAGCAATGTCTGTGGTAGCTGTGTTTTGGAGCAACAATGTCTGTATGCAAGCCAGCCGCTTCCGGGGCTTTCAAGAATAATCCTTTCTATGACCACACACTAAGGGCAAAGCTTCCGGGTTAACTAGAACTACTTTGGTTCTTCACAGCTTTCCTTCCATAAACGCATAAATTGGAGCCTCCGAGGTTGATTATACGAACACTGTTTCCCACGAAAGATGGCAGCAGAGAGCGTACAGAACATTCTTGTCTGATGCAGCGGGGCTTGTACATCACCGTACTTAGAAGTTAGAAACGAAAACTAATCATGAAAATTGCATTCCATGTCACAAAACAACCTTTTTCCAAATTCAGTAACTTCTGTATTATCGTAACATAAGGAAACTAAGTGTCCCGTTGAAGTCGCGGAGAAAACCCAACGCCTCTATATTTGGTTATAAGTAAATCTTTTTCCAAATTAAACGTGCACAAACAGGAGCACAGGTCAGGACGTCACGCGGATATCGCGATCTAATCCATGGGCCGACAAAGACATGACTGGAGGAAGGAGGAATCATCCTAGGATTCGAATGTTAAGGATGCATATCTCACAGTATTATTTTAGTTATCCTCCCATGCCTATGCCATGTTCTTGATACTCATATAATTTCAGGTTTTGCTTTCATGGTAATATACCCGGCCAAAGGACGGCGCACAACTCTTACTCGTCTTTTGTTTTTACAAGCCAACACGGAATTATTTATGAGCAATCAAAAATTGGATATCATTTGGAATTTGCGTGATCTGAGAGAGTTTGATCCATTCCAGAGAAGGTGTCGTTTCTGCAGGACGCCGTGCCCAGTGGGCTTGTCAAAGTCATATCCCAAGTCTGACTGATGGGAGCGACCTCCACGTTGTAGGTTGATATTGTGACGAGTAGAGAAATCCGGCAATAGGTGCATCGCGCGACGGAGAGTACCAAAAGCATGGCTCTCCGCGACATTGGTTGGACCAGAGAGTGGGGTTTGTGCGCAACTTCCTGGAAACTTCTGCTGCCAGCGTGGTTCGTCGCCGGGGTTCCGACGGAACTCCGAAGGCATATTCTCTGGAGGAATAAAGTTGATCCGTATAGTGGCGAAGCCTGCTTGCCTCTTTCTATATCATGGGGTCGCATTGATTCCTTACCCTCTTCCGTCCTCGGAGAAGGTGGAAACATTAGGACTGCCAGTGAAGTCTAATATTGATTTAGTACAATATTGCTAAGCTTTAATAGCATAAAACAATATGAATCTAATCCCCCCCCCCACCTCCTAAATATTTGCAGAAGACATAAAGTCTTGTGGCCCAATGGTCATAACCAACGCTGAAGTATGTTATACGCTAGAACATCCCGGAGATCAACTTTCCGCCACTTCTTTCTCAATCGAGCCAAAACCCAAATGGTACTTCCCAAGACTGCTGAAGTCACCGTACTTTAATGTCTGCCATCTAATACCCTCTTTACCGAGGAGCCAGTAAAATGGGTAGGTTTGTTCATCGAATTTGTGGAAATCGGACCAGTACAGCCAGCTTTGTACACAGCTACTCTTCCTACACAATGATCCTCGCCGCCTACCAAATTGGAAGGTCTTATTTGTCTGTTCTCTACTACACTCTCTGCAGATTTTATCTCCATTGGGACCCCTTGATGTCTAGCACATTCCTATTGTGATGGGTCTCAAACAATATCTGGTTTTTATCTTTTTTTCTTTGGTCAGAAGCAAACTAACTCTCACAACCAGACGTGTCCAATTTTTAAGCTTATCCGGTCGATTAACCTTTTCTCCGGTCGTAAACACGGGTACTCTAAAGTGTCACGAGCAGCGATGCAGGCACTGCATGAATCAATGAAATCGTGATAAATCTTCTTCCTTGTCACTTAAGCTTCCAACACCAAACATGACAACAGTTTACCTTACCTTATCTCGAAAGTAGCAATTTCTGATGAACCAAAAGGCTGGTAGAAAGGGCATCGCCCAGGCCGTTGGACAAATACTGCCCCACTTTTGTGGCTTCTTTTAGGGGTGGGCTATGGCCAGCCTGTCCTCTTATTAAACAATATCTCCCAACTCTGAAGCCCCAAACTTAAAACATCCAATTACCTCCCCGGTTATGTACTTCCTCCATATGCGTGGCTCATGATTTAAATTTAGCTAAATGCATAAAAGATACCTCTGAACCTGTGCTTAGTGAATAAAGAAAAGGGTTGCACGGCATGTTGCCAATTGGGTTTGGTCTGACAAAAAACATTGTGCAGACAGGACGAGTAACCAGTTGCGTTGATTAAGGCTTTCTTCTCTCCAATTCTTTTCAGATAACGGGATAGTGTGCAGCTTCCATTTATTTTTTGTTGAGAAAATAATGTTACATTGTATACATTGTCATTACCCATTGGACCAAGGTTTTGTACATATATGGCTTTGGCCCAATAGGTTAGCCTTCTGGTATTAGGTTACTTTATTAATCCTCCTCTTATGTATCCCAAATGTATGTAGAGAAAACCATATATTTTTGTTCTTAAGAAAAGAGATTTTATTCCAGAATTTATGTTGACTCTCATCTTCTAAGATGGTATCAACGCAGGTTCGATTCTAGCCTTTGTTTTTTTTTTTTTTTGCTTCCGCATAAGAGTTCATTCATCACGTTTTTTCACGCCTCCCTACATGAAAAATTGTGTTTTTTTGAATTTTTTTGAGCTATCTTGCATTGGTGGTTCTTATCTTGGTTTCTTTGGGTTTTCTTCGTGAACACTTGGTGTGCCTTCGCGCAACATCCTGTGTTTCTTTCACAACAAAAGTGTTTTGTTGTCTTGTGGTTCCGATTTGTTCTCAATACTACTTAGTTTCGTTTTTTTCTCTGGTGCTTTATGTTGGCCATTAATTGGCACTTCGGTGGTTGGTCAACGTTTCTAGGTTATTTTGCATCATCTTCCTGCAGTTTATTTCTCTCATTTGGTTTTGTGTGGGAGAGCACACAGATTTTTTTTTGGCAACACAATTTTGTTTTTTTTTTGCTGTGTGGGAAGCAGGAAATTTTCTTGCAATCTTCTAGTATTTCTCTGCTTTGGACTTTTATGTTCGTGTGCTACAATTTTTATTTTCTCTCCATGGCTGGTGGAAAACAAAAGAAGAACACTCGGAACCGTTCTCCTTCACCACCTAATAGTCCTTCTGCCCCTATTGTGGGTTCAATGACTAAGCATGACCCCCTTTATATAAGTGCCAATGAACCTCCTGGTGCTTTGCTTGTTCCTGAAAAATTGCTTGATGCTGAAAATTTTGCTTGTTGGTCTTGGGACATGCGCATTGCATTGCTTAGGAAGAATAAACTTGCAATTGTTGACGAAACTGTACCAGCACCGCCTTTTGATTCTCCCCTACGGCCTCATTGGGAGCAGTGTAATGCCCTCGTTCTCTCTTAGCTTCTCACATCCTTATTGCCAAACTTATATCGTCGATTCACCTATGCTACAATAGCTCGTGATGTTTGGCAGAAACTTACATCTAAGTTTGATAAGATAGGGAGTAAGGAGATTATCTCTGTTAAAAGGGACATCAGTTTATGTGTTCAATTAGATGAAAGTATCGATGAGTATGTCAATCGTCGTGAAAAATTGTTGGATCAATTACATAGCTATGTTTCTATTCGTCATCCTGACTTGGTGAAACTTGACTCTTTTCGTGAGTATGAAGAAGAAGACCAAGTGGTTGAGTTTCTTCTTGGCCTCAATGCCTCATATTCAGCTATTCGTTCTCAGATTTCTAACTTGTGGCCACTTTTATCTCTTGAGGACACAATTACCATGGTTCGGGAGGAGGAAGCCACTAGGAAACTTGCTAGTGATTTTCAAAAGGCTGAAGCCCTTGCTTTTGCTGTCAAGTCAGGGCTAACCATAAACCCAATGCAAACAAGAAACACCTTATCACATGCCTTGGAAGACACCACACCCATTGATATCATTGGCCAGTTAACTGCTACAGTAGTTATAGCTCCTAAAAATGCACAAAAAAAGCATGTTTGTAGCTTTTGCAAGAAACCTGGGCATAAGAAAGATGATTGTTTTCAACTTGTAAAGTGTTTGCATTATGGACGACATGTGCATAAATCAGAAAAGTGCTACAAGGTTGTTGGGTACCCGTTGAAAAGCAAAGGGAAGGAGGAGAATCCATCTATGATTGCCCATGTTGCTGGTTCTAATGAGACATCTTCACCTGTGCCTTCTGGCTTCACTAAGGAGCAACTTGAGCAGATTGTGACCCTTATCAACAACAATGTCACTGCCAATGCTAGTGCCAACATGGCAGGTATATCATCTACACCTTCCTCAGTTTGGATTTTAGATACAGGTGCTAGTGGTCACATTACTGGTGACTTTAATTGTCTAATGTCTCCTCGAACATGTGCTCATGAATGTAGGACAATACGCTTGCCTAACAATACCCACATTCTCATTACCCATATTGGTTCCGTGACTTTACCCAATGGCATCTTCTTAAAAACTGTTTTATATTCTCATGTGTTCACATCAAATCTCATTTTCACCTTTAAATTTACCATCGAAACCAATAATATGATTTACCTCCACTCTTATTTTTGTGTGATACAGGACATCTTGACTGGGAAAGTGACAGGACGGGGTAGAGTGAAGGATGGGCTATATTTCTTAGAGTCTAGTCGTGAAGAAACTCACCATGATAATTCCATAGATAATGTCATACCTTTTGCTAATACTGTAGTACCTTTTCATTCAAATAATTCATGTAATAAACCTTTTATTTCCATGGATTGTAATATTTTGCATCAAAGATTGAGACATCTATCATTTTTTGTTATGCGATTTATTTTTAATTTTTCTAAAGATGTTATTTTAGATAGCATTAAGAGTTGCCCTGTTTGTCCATTAGCAAAGCAAACCCGCTAATCTTTCCTAACTAGCATTACCTCCACTCAAAAATTTTTTGAACTAATCCATATTGACATTTGGGGTCCTTACAAGGCTCCTATATATTCAGGAGCTTGTTATTTTCTTACCATTATAGATGACTTTTCAAGAGGCACTTGGACATTCCTTATGAAAGCCAAAACCGAAACCCTCACTCACATTAAAAGTTTTTTTTCAATGGTACAAACCCAATTTAAGACCTCAGTCAAGCGTGTGAGAAGTGACAATGTCTTAGACTTCTTTAACTCAGAATGCACATCTTTCTTAATATCCCAAGGCATTATTCATGAGAGTTCATGTGCCTATACACCACAACAAAATGAAGTGGTGGAAAGGAAACATCGTCATATTTTAAATGTTGCACGTGCATTACATTTTTAAGCATAACTTTCTCTTCGTTTTTGGGGTGAGTGCATACTTACTGCTAGTTATTTGATTAATAGGACACCTACTCCTATCCTTAAAGGGAAAACTCCCTTTGAGATCCTCCATGGGCATACACCTTTTCTTACTCACTTGTGCGTCTTTGGATGCTTGTGTTATGCCACTGATCTTACACAACATGATAAGTTTGGACACCGGGCAATCATGTGTGTCCACATGGGATACTCCTTCACTCAAAAGGAATATCGCCTATATGACATTAAGGGGGGACGTTTCTTAATTAGTAGGGATGTCATTTTTCATGAGAATATTTTTCCATTTGCACAATTATCAAGACCTTGTCCTGATCCCCAAGGACCAACCACTATGTCTACCACACCTACAGGTGATATAGCTTCCCCAAGTCCACTACCAGTAGTTCCCGTCACAATCACAGAACATGAGTCTCCTGTCATTACACCCCTACCTAATTTGGTCAACCATTCCCTAAATCCCCCTGTTGCCATTACAGAATCCTTATCCTCTCTTCCTATTCATGCATCCTCATCCTCATGCCCAACTCGAACTCCTAAACCTCTCATTTAGGCTACTGATTATGTTTGTCTTACCATACCCACTACCCCTCATTCTCTATCCCATGTCATATCATATCATCGCCTCTCTCCTACACACCATCATTTCATTGCATCTATCTCCGCTATTAGTGAGCCTTCCACATATCAGGAGGTTGTACATGATCCTAAATGGCGTGATGCCATGGCTGAGGAGATTAAGGCTTTAGAGTCTAACCATACATGGGATCTAGTTACTTTGCCTGCAGGGAAAAGACCCATTGGTTGCAAATGGGTCTACAAAATCAAACATAAAGTTGATGGGAGTATAGAAAGATATAAAGCACGATTAGTGGCAAAAGGGTATAGCCAAAAAGAAGGAATTGATTACTTGGAGACCTTTGCCCCAATGGGCAAAATAATCACTATGCATATCTTGGTAACCCTTGCTTACATTCATCATTGGGAACTACATCAAATGGATGTCCATAATGCTTTTCTCCAAGGAGACTTAGATGAAGAAGTTTACATGAGGATTCCTGAGGGTATTCATAACAGAGGGGGCAAGAAAGTTTGTTGTTTGAAGAAATCTTTATATGGCTTAAAACAAGCATCAAGGCAATGGTTTCACAAGTTCTCTGAATCCCTCATTGACATTGGCTTTCATCAATCTTATCATGATACCTCTTTATTTATTAAACAGATTGGTAAGGGCATTCTCATTGTATTCATTTATGTTGATGACGTTATCATTACAAGGAGAGATGAGCCATCTATCCTTGAGTTCAAGAAGTACCTGCACTTTAAGTTTCAAATTAAAGACCTTGGTTCAGTAAAGTATTTTCTTGAAATTGAGTTTGCTAGATCTAAATCCAATATTGTTTTAAATCAAAGAAAGTATGCATTGAAGCTCATTTCAGAGTGTGGACTTTCTGGGTGTAAGCCTGCAGAGACTTCCATGGAACAAAACCTCGATCATACTTCTGAGGATTATGATGTAGGCCTCGTAGCCCTTGACAAGATGAAAGAGAAGGATGATTCATTACTTATAGATGTTACAGGATTTAAGCGATTGATTAGGAGATTAGTATATCTCACTATGACCAGGCCTGACATTAGCTATGCCGTCCAAATTTTAAGTCAATTCATGCATGCTCCTAAACGGTCTCACCAAGAAGTTGCTTTTCGTGTTGTTAGGTACATTAAGAACTCCCCTGGTATAGGTCTACTAATGAAGAAAAGTAACAAACTTGACTTACATGCCTTTTGTGATTCCGATTATGCAAGGTGCAAAATGAGTAGAAGGTTTGTCACAGGTTTTTGTGTTAAACTCGGAGAATCCTTAATCTCTTGGAAATGCAAGAAACAAGGTATTGTCTCTCGATCCTCAACTGAAGCAGAATACCGAGCCATGGCCTCTACTTCGTGTGAAATTATTTGGCTACTAGGACTATTAGATGACTTGCAAGTTAAGTCTTTAAGACCAGTTGCCCTTTTTTGTGACAATGAATCAGCCATGAAGATTGCCACTAATCTTATTGTGAATGAAAAAAGTAAACATATTGAAGTCGATTGTCACTTCATATGAGAAAAAATCGCAGGAGGTATCATTAGAACAGTTCATGTTTCTACTAAGCAACAACCTGCAGACCTCTTGACAAAGGCTTTGAGCATTCAACAACATTATTTTCTCCTTAGCAAGCTGGGAATGTTTGACTTGTATAAAACACCAGCTTGAGGGGGGATGTTGAGAAAATAATGTTACATTGTATACATTGTCATTACCCATTGGGCCAAGGTTTTGTACATATATGGCCTTGGCCCAATAGGTTAGCCTTTTGGTATTAGGTTACTTTATTAATCTTCCTCTTATATATCCCAAATGTATGTAAAGAAAACCATATATTTTTGTTCTTAAAAAAAGAGGTTTTATTCCAGAATTTATGTTGACTCTTACTCTCTAAGATTTTTATCTTTTAATCCGTATATGCAGCATACTTTTGTTGTACTCTGTTGGGGGGACCAAAGAAAGAGAAAGATGTTGGCCTTATTGGGGAAGATATTCTGAAAACTTCTACGTAGATGATCTTACCTATCTTTTTACTTTTTTCTTTTCCTGGATACAGTTGAACTACAGAAAATCCAAATGGTAGCACTTGTAGGTTCAACATAGAGATCATACCATTCAGAAATCACACCTCATTCAGCTCATTGCTGCAGATTTATTTTTTTTCTTATAATTTGTTTTTTTATAATTTATCCATATTCACATACTCAAGTGTCCGAATCAAGACATTTCTTCACTTTGTATGTATTCTCAATTTGTTCAATTACGGGTCATCTTCTTCTTCTTCTTCTTCTTCTTCAACAATCAGTTTTAGCGACATCTTAACGCGTACGCTAATGTTGAATTTAATTCCACACGTGTACCCATCAAATTGATCATTTCAGGCCTTCCTTTGGAGACTTGACCATTATTTTGTTTTGAAGGTCAAGCCTAGTACAGAGATGCAGCCCATTTTTTGTCGAAAGCTATTCAAATTCAGACTCAATACAACTGTGTTACAGGTCGTGCCAGAGTTTTTGCATACCACAATCTCGGCTCTGCAATGTCCGACAACGAAGGATATCTGGAGATGTCTGCTGTTGAATCATGAGGAGCCCAATGGCCATAAACACAGGCATTTTAGGCCGACTGACCAATTGGGTTTGCTCTCCCAAGTCAAAGCCCATAAAGAAAGGCCCTGCGTCCAACACGTCCAACACCAGCATCAACTCTCCGTAAAATGTTTTACGCTACTTTAATTTTGGGCAACGTCTGGGGTCAACACTCGAATACGCTAATCCAAAACGACGTGTCAAGATCTAGTGAAAGCAAACCGTCGTGAGATCGACACGCTTCGTTTTGATCAGTTTAATCGCTCGTCGTCTCTCCCTCGCAAGCAAGCAAGCCTGTTCTGCTAATTTCCCTGTATTTTCAACGACCTTTCAGTTCGGGGTTTCGTTTTCTTAATTATTGCTTTCTGTGAGTCTGCTTTTGTGTGTTTGGTAGTCCTTCTTTGTTTGCGCGATTTTAATATGAACAAGATTGATTGAATTCTTTCGGCCTTGTTTCAGGGATCACGATTTTCTTACAATTTCGGGACCCGGATGGATTTGGTGTCTGGATACAAGGTCGCCTAAATCTCTCCCTACTATTTAATTTTGATTTTTTTTTTGTCATATCACGTTTATTATCGAATGTCGGATCCTCTATATGTAATGCATGTTCTTCCGCATTTAAATTGTAAGGCAATCAATAAGTAACTCGAGTTATTTCGATGTTTGAGCTCATCGTTTTCGTATTTTTTCTTTGGCTATTCCATGATGGTGCTATCACTTTATTGTCTATGGGTTTACTGTTTATCATGCGTGATTGATTTTCTCCGAGTACCGCGGGCAGCACATATTTTTTGGCTCTTTATGTGGATGTTGTTTGGTCTGTGAGGCATTCCATATATGATGCACTAGATTTTCTGGGCAGTGGCAGTTGTGCTTCGCATTATGTGTTTTTATGTAACCAAGCGACGAATTATTATGCAGGGGGTTGTTGGACTTGTTTTTGGCAATGAGAATTCTGCCTCCAATGAAGACAGGTATTTTCTCTTCTATTTTTGTGGTATTTATGGGTTTAAGCAAGGAGTCTGTGATTCGTATTCCTTTTGGATTTTTCTCCTGCTGATCAAAGGTTCTGAAAGAACTTATTGAGAGTTGCGTATGTGCAGTCTATGACTCATAAAATGATTTGCCTTCTTATATTATACCCCTCTGACCAAATATCTATACCCTTGCATTGCTGTTGGTGCTTTGTCAGTGTTAGGAGAGGTAAAGTCCATATAATTCTCTGAAGGCTGATAGATGATTAATAATGTATTATCCATTGGAAGGATGGTTAATGTGAAAATGTGTTTGATCTGATGAGCATCTTCCAAGAAGTATGCATTTGTTTGGTTGATGCAGCTGGTATCCTGTTATGGACTATATTCTTTACTCAAAAACGAATGGCCTCTCTTTCCTGAAAAGTCGGTGGCCTTTCCTCAGTTGTATTCTTAAGTCCTAAATTTTCTGCAATTTTCTTTGCTTTGTTACTTGTTGTCATTCATTTGTTTGATTAGAGATTTGGACCATGTATTTCTTTGTAAGTAGGCAATATTTTATACCAAAGAAGTATTTGCCATGTGTATTTAATCCACTGAATGCTTTGTACTGATAGCTATGTTGAGCGCTTGCTGAACCGTATAAGCAATGGTCAACTGGCAGAAGACAGGAGAAGTGCTATGGTTGAGCTTCAGTCAGTTGTAGTGGAAAGTCAAGGTGCCCAGCTAGCATTTGGTGCAATGGGTAAGTGTTTCTTTCTTTCCTGTAGAAGTGGGTATGTCTTTTACTGTGGTAGCTTTCTATGACATGTTCTGTTTACTCTTGCAGGGTTCCCTGTAATTATGGGGGTCTTAAAAGAAGAACGTGATGATGTTGAAATGGTGTCCATTCTATCTTTCCTTCTTATTTCACTTCGCTTCCTTTGTTTTTTCTGTTCTTGGTTCAATTCCTTAGCTAAAACTAAAATTTATGTGGAAAAAGTGTGAGGATGGTCCTCTGACTTCCATGCACAGCCTCCTCATATTTCTCATTAGGCCTTGAATATAAATGTTTAGGCTCGTTTAAGTTTAGCACTTACATGCTTTTCAGTGTCAGCTGTCTTCTGTGCTGAAATACCTTATGCTTTAATGATTAAACTCAATGGTTCCTAAAGCCCACTGGCTCAGTCCATTTTCTTTTTGCAAATTTATCTTGTGATTTCCTCTATTTGTGTAAGCCTTTTTCTTCATATCTGGATTCTGGTATTTTTCATTTTACCAAGGTAGCACTTTGACCCTGGTTTGAGCAACCATAAGGATTTTGTCTCAATACTTGTTGTGCGGAAAACATTCATGATCATAATTTCAGGATTTAGTTTTGAGAGCATTCAGATTATTGAGATGTTTCTGCAACTGTCATGCTAGAAAGTCAGATATTCTATTCTGATGAGACTCTTTTGTGGTCATTGATAGAAACTGATTGCATGGGACATAATGCTTTCTTCTCCTGTTCTTTTTTATTTGTTTGTATAAGTAAGCACATTGCAGTAAAAAGAATCATGAGGGATGTAATCCTAGTATGTACGGCGTATACAGGAGTAACTTACAAAAATAAAAACTAATATCTAAAATTCAAAAGGTCAGAGAAATCCCACCAAACTTGAGACGCTTCTGTATGTTTGTTGCAGATGAAAAATAATGCACTCTTGCTACTTTGTTTAATTGTCTAGCCTGCAAGATTGGTTGATATAACTGTCCCTTCTTCCATGAACCAAATGAATATTTTGGTATTAAGGAATTGCTTTCACTATCATGTCCTGAGACTAAGTAATAAAATGAGGTAATCCATTCCTTTTGTACAGGTTCGAGGTGCTCTAGAAACTCTTGTGGGTGCACTGACTCCCATTGAACATGCAAAAGGGCCAAAGAATGGAGTTAAACCAGCTTTATTGAACACTGATTTGCTTTCCAGAGAAGCAGACAGCATTTCTCTTCTTCTAAGTCTGTTGGTGAGAGCTCTTCACGGTTAGATTTTGGGTCATCATGAAGACGTCACTAATTGCATTCTTTGGTTTATGATTGTTTCTTTTTCTTTTCTTTTCTGCTTGGTTTATGCAAAGAGTTGCACAATCTTTTTCAATTTTTTTTTCTTTTGTGTTTTTCAGTCAGAGGAGGATTTCTATGTAAGATATTATACTCTTCAACTCTTGACAGCACTCCTGACTAATTCTCCAAATAGGTATTAATGTTTTAGCTACTATCTTGCTTCTGTGCTTTAGCTTTTGGATTCTTTTAAGTTGGGCTGGAGAGAATTTTTTCTGAGTTCTTCTTCAGGTTACAGGAAGCCATACTGACCATTCCTCGTGGTATTACTCGGCTAATGGATATGCTAATGGATCGTGAGGTAGAGAACATATTCATGGAGTCTTGCTCCTGCTAAACCTTTATCAAATTTAGTGTTTTATTTTATCATAGGAATATGTCTCTGCTGTAGAATATTTTTTAGGTGTGACCTTATTTGGTAGGAAAAATTGGATATCATATATATAATGTCCTGGCTATTTTTTATTTGTGTCTGTTACTCCTTCACTTTAGAACTTAACTTGGTGGAAACTTAAAGGGAAAGACTAATCTATCTTAAATGGTTTGAAAATCCCTGTATTTTCATTTGAAATGGTTGCGGTTGTTTTAGGTTATCCGAAATGAGGCCTTACTGTTGCTTACTTATCTGACCCGTGAAGCTGAGGTAAGATTCGCTGCCCAGTTCATCATTTAAACCTGCCCTTTGAAAACTAGTATGATTTCTTTACTAAGTGATACAGTTTTGTGATTTTAGGAGATTCAAAAGATTGTGGTATTTGAAGGTGCATTTGAGAAGATCTTCAGCATCATCAACGAGGAAGGAGGTTCAGAAGGTGGTGTTGTTGTACAGGTGATTTATTGGTACTCAATTTGGAATTGTTGTTTAATCATCTTATTCTCACTTTTTTGCTGATAAAGCACTTGCATATGCAAGCAACTTTCGTTTATCGAACTTGCCATCTGAGTGAGAGAGTTCTTTAAAAGATAAACTAGCGGACAAAATGGATCAACCTCAGATTTTGTTTTGAACATTTTACTTCAGCAGGGACTTTTTTTAGTTATGATGCTACTTGTAGCGTAAGATAAGGTGAATTTCTGTCTTGTCACTGCCTTTTAAGATTGCCATGAATGTACTTTATTTTGTCCTTTCATATTCTTTCTTCTTATGGTAGGTTGGTTATCTACCATGTGCTAGTTAATCACTTAGTTAAGAGAAAACATATATAATGCATATGATCAGTTATCATGATGTTGATTCCTCTCTGATTCTCATTGCTCAAACACATATGGAAATGTCGATAGTTAGAAGAAATGGATTCATTCCTTCTTCCTTTACAAAGTCCATTTCTAGAGTTTTTCCCGTGTCAGAACTTGGGGCAAAATTTTGATGCGCCTGCATCAAATTTATGGTCATTAATCAGGGTTTCCATGGGTATATAGTTATTTCTTTATTCCACTATTTTTCTTTACAAGCATTTCAGAGTTCCCTGAATATCTTGGTTAAGAAACTATTATCATGTAACTGTGCAGGACTGTCTTGAATTATTGAACAATCTTCTCCGCAGTAACACATCTAATCAGGTATGCAGCTTTTGTAGTTATATCATTTATGCGTAAGTTTCTTTCCTGCTACTAATTATTTAGATATGTTTCAGATACTACTGAGGGAGACAATGGGATTTGACCCCTTGGTATCAATTTTGAAACTACGGCGAAGTACCTACAGTTTCACCCAACAAAAGGTTAGATACTCAAATGTGTATAAATCTATACAGTAGACCTTTGGATATGATGTCACAGAAGACTTACCGGTATTTATTGTCCTTGAAACAAATGCCATGCCAGTAGACAATTATTCTCCTCAGCGTGTTAGAGACGATTAATTTATTAATGGTGGGAGGTCCAGAGGCTGATCCTGGAAAAGATGCAAATAAGCTGACGAATAAAACAACTCTGGTTCAGGTTTCTTACCAACTTCTTCTGTGCTGTGCTTAGTACCTTAGAAACATTTTTACAGCTGTATCTTATTCTGTATTTTGTGCATTGTTTGTAGAAAAAAGTATTGGATCATCTTCTGATGTTGGGTGTTGAAAGCCAGTGGGCACCAGTAGCAGTCCGTTGTGCGGTGAGATTACTATTCTGGGTGTTCTTCTATCCCACCCCCCCTCAGTCTCTCTTGCACTCATATACAGACTTGAGAAACATACACATTGCGTATAGAGAGAATTGGAAGACGAGATGTTCCATATTGCATTAGGCTTCTACTTGAAATTTCTGCTTCCTCATCCTAAGTTTTGCCTTGTATTCCTCCTGATATGAGAATTGTTTCTACTATATGGAAGGATATTGCAGATGATGTCTATATGCTGGCCTTCTCATTCAGCAATCGCAGTAGTTTAGTGTCAATTACTTTTTTGTTATTAGGTGGATAGATAACAATCTCTATGTTTCTGTTATGTTTTCTCATCCTGCCCTTTTACATAGGATAGTAACTTTCACAGGCTATATTGGATTATGAGGAAGTTTGAAGTTAAATGTTCATGTTTTATTCACTTTTGTCAGGCGTTGAGATGCATTGGTAATCTAATTGCTGGACATCCAAAACATCTTGACATCCTTGCAAGCAAAGTTCTTGGAACAGAGCCACAAGTTGAACCTGCTATGAACTCATTATTGCGAATCCTTTTGCGGACATCTAGTATGCAAGAGTTTGTTGCAGCTGATTATATTTTCAAGAACTTTTGTGAGGTTGTACACGTTATAAGATTCATTGTGCTTTATTGTTTCTTGACCTTGTGTGCATAGAATTCATTTTGATTTTCTATTGTTTGTTTGTTCCATTCATTCGAAACAGAAAAATGCCAACGGCCAAGCAATGTTAGCATCCACGTTAACTCCTCAACCAAATTCAATGACTCATGCTCCCCTTGAGGATGATGTGAACATGTCATTTGGAAGGTCCGTTTAATCCCTGTGCATTTGGACTGCATTTTCTGTTGATTTCTCTATTTTGAGTTTGGTCAGTGCATTAAACTATGTTACATGAACGAAACGCAAATCATCACATGATTTCAATTTTTAGTTTGAAAAAACTACTTTTGATGAATAAACCTTAGAAGTGTTCTTTCTCATGCAGCATGCTGTTGCGTGGTCTTACATTGAGTGAAAATAATGGTGATCTCGAGGTAATCTGATGCTTTATGTTGCATAAGTTCGAAATACAACATTTAATAGCTGAATTGTTGGATTTTCTCATCTTATCTTTATGTACAAATATAATGACCTTATTATAAGCACTGTATTTGGGGTGCTTGCGATGCGGGATCTGTCTAGTTAATATTTTGATACTGCAGACTTGTTGCAGAGCTGCTAGTGTTCTTTCTCATGTATTTAAGGACAATATCCAGTGCAAGGAAAGGGTAAGCAATCGCATTTCCTTCTTGTGTCTCTCTTCCCTTGCACCTATTGCTTAGTATGCTTAACAGATTTATCTTTTGTGAAAGTCCTCATGTACGTTTGTGCATCTCCATTTGTGATTTACTATTTCTTTCACTTTACAGTAGAAAAAAGAATTACTGTCATGATTTCAGAAGTGATCAGGAGTACGACTGCACTGGATTTGGACATATTGCTTTTTTGTTATTAGTTACAAGTTCTTCAAAGGATAGTGGGGAATTTTTTCTTTTGGCTGAGCAAATATGACAATAGGTTCCCTCATCACCATTTGTACTAGCTGCTGCAAAATTTACTGAAATTTCTGTGTAAAATTTTTACTTCTTTCAACTAGTCCTTCTGGTTGTCTAGATGTATGGTCCTAGTCAGAGTTCATTATCCTCCATACTTCATACAATACAGAGGGAAGTTTGTGTAATTAATATGAACTTTTTACAATCATATACAATAGCTACTGTTGAAATTTCTTTTCCACACGCCATTGGCCACTTTGCTTGCAACTTATAAAGCATCGACCATAGGTGGAAAATATGTTTCTGCAAGAGAAAGTTTTGAGTTAGGTAAACTGGTACCTCCGGAGGGTGAAGATGACTTTTGCACTTACGCTATTGAAGAGGACAAGTGTCAATAAACAAAAAAGAAAAAACGAGGGGAAAAAAAGGAACTTTGTTTTCTTTGCTGAAAATTCTTTGGATGCAAAAAATGATTCTCGGTTATGATATCTAATCTCATTAGGAAATTTCCAGGTTCTACAAATTGAACTTGAGGAACCAGTGCCATCCCTTGGAGCACCGGAGCCACTAATGCACCGAATGGTAAAATATATGGCTCTTGCCTCTTCTATGAAAAATAAAGAAGGAAAACGAAGGACATCGGGAGATCTGTATGTTCAACCAATCATCTTGAAATTGCTGGTCACATGGCTAGCTGATTGCCCTAATGCAGTGCATTGCTTCCTTGATTCACGTCCCCACCTTACATATCTGCTTGAGTTGGTGTCAAATTCCTCTGTAACAGTATGTGTAAGGGGTTTGGCAGCAGTTCTCTTGGGAGAATGTGTGATTTTCAATAAGTCCGATGATAATGGAAAGAATGCTTTTGCAGTAGTTGATGCAATAAGCCAGAAACTTGGGCTTACATTATTTTTCTTAAAGTTCGATGAGATTCAGAAAAGCTTCCTTTTTGCCTCTGCAAAGTCAGCTCAGCGTCCTAAACCATTGACAAGATCTACTGCTGCTAGTATGGCAGAGATTGAAGATGCTGAGAAGAATGATTCTTCTGATCAAAATGATGTGGATCATCCCATTCTCTCAGCAGTTTTCGATGCTGAATTTGTGAACACTGTTAAGAGGTTGGAGGCAGATATCAGAGAAAGCATTGTTGAGGTCTACAGTCACCCAAAGAGCAAGGTGGCAGTAGTGCCAGCAGAATTGGAGCAGAGAAGTGGGGAAAATGATGGTGAGTATATCAAGAGGCTGAAAACATTCGTGGAGAAGCAGTGCTCTGAGATACAGGTATTTTTCTATCTACAACTTATGCTTTTCTTTTCTTTTTCTTTTTTCTTTTTAAATAATTTTTTTTCTGAAAGACATCAAAAGAATAATGGGGCGAATACCAGTAAGATATGATATATCAGTTAAGTTGGTTACTCTATTTTTTTTTTTTTTTGGTTCACGTGGATGACTAGACATGATGTTATGTTCCTAGGTGGATTTCTGTAATCCCCTCTTGACTATTACAAATGGTGTCCTCAAATCTTTACCATGCTGTTTCGCTGCTGTCAACATTTTTTGTATTCTAAGTACACAGCGAGTTAAAGCATGTTCTTGGAAATTTTTTACAGTGAGTCCGACAATATTTATTGCCTCTTACATTATATTTATCTCTAATGGCAGTGTCACTCACCTTGAATGATGCATAAGAGTTGGTGAATAAAAGACAATTGGAATGATTGTAACAGAATTACTCTGGACATTTCGTTCACGGATTGTTTAGCATTTGTGGGACTAGATTGGACTTTGCCTTTATTTTTAATTTTTTTGCCTTCCTCTTCCTCCTGTCCTCTAGGACCTTCTTAGTCGGAACGCACTGTTGGCTGAGGAGCTTGCAAAAACGGGTGGAGGTGGTTCTTCCCAGCATGAGCAGAGAGTGGGCGGGGGCTTGGATCGGGTCCAGGTTGAGACGCTGCGAAGAGATCTTCAAGAAACATCTCAACGGTTGGAGATGCTGAAAGCAGAGAAAGCAAAGATTGAATCAGAGGCATCCATGTATCAAAACTTGGCTGGGAAGATGGAATCGGATCTAAAGAGCCTATCTGATGCTTACAACAGTCTTGAACAGGCCAACATCCATCTGGAAAAGGAAGTGAGAGCTTTGCAGGGTGGAGAGCCGTCCACATTTTCAGATGTGGAAGCAATAAAGGCAGAAGCAAGGGAAGAAGCCCAGAAGGAGAGCGAAGCAGAATTGAATGATTTACTTGTGTGCCTTGGGCAAGAACAAAGCAAGGTTGAAAAATTAAGTGCAAGGCTGCTAGAGCTAGGGGAGGACGTTGACAAACTGCTTGAAGATATTGGAGATGATAGCGGGCTGCCTGAAGATGTTGAAGAGGAGGAAGACTGAATTGAATATATATTGGGGAAGTGGGGGCAAATCACACACCCTCCCGAGCCTCATCAAAGCTGTGTCTTAATAGCTCGCTGCTGCCCTGCATTTAGGTTTGCTTTTGTTTTCCCATTCGTTTAATTGTATTTCCTCCTCGGGCCAAAGGCAAAGGTCGTTCTGCACCCTAAAAACAGTGTCTCTGTGTAAATTAACGTGGACTAATGTTAATGGTTTATTGGTGTTCAGTCACTATTTGGGTGTATGCCATGTTTGGTTTTTGTTAATTACCATTCTTCATAAGCATTACACAATACCTAATTGTGGGGTTATATTTTACTTAATGATCTCTGCCACATTGCACATTCTTCATAGAAGCAAAACAGAACTACACCAAAATTGAAGCCGAGTTAACAATTTGGTCCATCAAGCAGTTTGTAAACATTGGATCAATCATCGTAGGCACGGACGATCCTCTTGGGTCCTATGGAAAGTGTCTGATGCATGGCATCTAGCAATGTCTTTTTAATAAATACAGATATAGCGATTTGAAGGAGTCATTGATGAGAAGGGTAACCGAAATTACCATCCTGTCGTTTCAGATTCTAAGAAAACCCAGCAGTTAATAATTAAGGGACAAATTAAAATTCTGGGACGGTGAGTTGCAGAAAGCTCTTTCTTTGTTTTCTATATATGGTTCGGTGAATGGAAAGAAAGGATAAGCTCGACATACGATGACGTGGCGTGGTAACTGGTGTGACGCGGACACACGCATATATGCATTGTGTGAGGAAGTACAAGGGAAAACGAAGAGCGGAAGAGCGATTGGATCGGTATGGATGGGAGTGTAGCTTCCTCGGAGTCCACTACTCGGTGTGCGATCCAGCACAAGGCCTATGCCAGGGTGGGGCTTCTCGGAAACCCCAGCGACGTCTACTTCGGCCGTACGATCTCATTCACGCTCGCCAACTTCTGGGCTTCCGTGCGCTTGCAGCCCTCCGATGAGCTCGTCATCAGCCCCCACCCCACCCACGATCTCGTCCATTTCCACTCTCTAGACCACCTGGTTCTCCTCTCTCTCTCTCTCTCTCTCTCTCTCTCTGGATGTGATTATACGTGCATTTGCATACTGTGTATAAATGTGTCTTGGGGTTGCTTTGGTGAGCTTGATCTGCAATGCTGCCGCTTGGAAGTTGGAAGATATCTGTTCTTGAATTATGGATAATTTAGGTTTTTTAGGGTACAGTGACTTTGGTATTTCATGGGAAAATAAGAAGCTCAAATTATGGATACATTCCGCTTCATGGAAGTTTCTATAAAACCCTGCTTGCCTTTTGGGTTTATATCTGAATGCGTTTTAGATTCGATGAGTAGCTTGCATTTGTTATCTCTTAAAAAAAGAAAAAAATAGTTTGACCGAATTTCAAGGTAGATCTTGGTGTTATTTTTTTTATTTATTATTTTTTCCTTGGATTCGAGCATCTAGTTTTCTTTGTTCATGAGTGTGTTTGGAGTCAGTCGGATTAATATACAGAGATTGGAATACCATGGTATTTGACATTATCTTAGTCCTCCTTCATCATGCGAATGATTCTAGATTTGATGAGGATTAAAATAGTCTTTCCTCTGTTTACAGGTGAATCGGTTGAATAGTGAAGGTTATTATGGAGGTGTACGGTTGCTTATGGCAGTTTGTCGAGTTTTCTATAACTATTGCAAAGATAACAAGATTGATATTCATGGTGGGAATTTCACTCTCTCATATGATACTAACATCCCTCGTCAGGTAGAGGTTTAAACCCGTTCTTCAAGAGATCACTTGCATCTGCTTTTCTTTTTTCTTTTTCTTTTTTTCATTTTGAATATCATTTTGTCAATTGTCATACACAATTCTATGTATTTTATTTTTCTCATACTCAAAGTCTGTTTTCTTGGCGTTAAGGATTATCCTGCATTGAGGTAGAATGTCGTGGAATGACATTTTATGGCCTTAGGAAGATGTTCATGTTCAATAGAATATCTTTGTTGCTGATCTTGATTTCTTTTGCCATGGCATTTGTTAGGCAAATCCAGTATACCCTGCCACCAAGGCTGCCAGGAATATTACACGTAGGAATCTGAATGTTTGGACCTTTATGCACGCCAGATGTTATTTGGTTTAATTAGGATCTGATAAGATACTATAATCATGGCTCAAGAACCATAAGAACGAATTCACATACATATTTTTGCTTGTGGGACAAAATGATTGGCAAGTATAATTCCCTTCCTGCTTGTAACAAAGTGCATGGATGTCTTTTGTTTTACCTGTGTTACGAATTGTCCTTCTGTTGCTGTTAATGTTTCTATTGATTTTGTATTGGACTTTATATGTGATTCTTCTGGTTTTTGCACCATGTGGCTTAAGTTATAATTTTGACATTTCAGACAGGACTTTCAGGTTCTAGTGCTATTGTATGTGCCGCCCTAAGCTGCCTTCTAGACTTCTATGGAGTTAGGCATTCGATTAAAGTAGAAGTCAGGCCTAATCTTGTCCTTGCCGCAGAGAAGGAACTGGGAATTGTTGCCGGTCTCCAGGACCGGGTGGCACAGGTTTATGGGGGCCTTGTTTACATGGTATATGATTCAAGATTTAACTCAGCTCATGCATATATTATGGGTTAATATTGAAATAAAATACATGTTCAATATTTCTCTCTGTAGGATTTTAGCAAGGAATACATGGATGACTTGGGGCATGGCATCTACACGCCCATGGATATTAGTCTTCTTCCACCTCTTCATCTCATCTATGCTGAGAATCCTAGTGATTCAGGGAAGGTAAGATTTGAACCACGGCTTTGTTTTCCTTCCTAACTTATACTTATCTCTATTCTTTTTTTCTTTTCAAATGGCTGATTATTCTCAACTGATATAGTTCTGCATGATTTCTAAAATCTCATTTGCTCTTGAGGTAGCCTTTATGCTAAGAAAAGGCCTGCAATAGTTTTTTAAGTTTCCAAAAAGCATACTCAAAATTGGACACGTCTATTCATTGCCTTGTATCTGGTTAGGGGGGAGTAGTGGAGACCAGTAATACTTTCAACTTGGTTTGATGGTCTTATAACCAGATGCTATCTACTTTTCCGCCCAACAAGTAAAGACGATGTGATCTCTTTTGCAATCACGTGGTTTTCCAGTTTTGCATTACTTTTGATTACTTGCCCACTCTTTGGGATTTTCTTAAAAAAGAAAATATTGAGTGTGAGAGGTCGAGAAAGTATATATTTTGATAGTCCAGGATTTATACTACCATGTTTTTTCAACAACAATTTCTGTGGAAAGCTAGTTCATTAGACATGAAGTTTTAAATTTCGACTATCCTTACAAAATGAAAGAGGTTAGTATATCAAAAGCAAGCTAGCTGATTCATGAAATTGAAGCTTCAAAAGAATATTCTAGCCTACTTCTAGCAACTCAGTCAGGGTCTCTGCAAGAGGACCATCCTCCCTATGACATTTTCTGCAAGTGTAATGGGAGAA
Source organism: Casuarina equisetifolia (assembly GCA_028551475.1). Classification (NCBI taxonomy): domain Eukaryota; kingdom Viridiplantae; phylum Streptophyta; class Magnoliopsida; order Fagales; family Casuarinaceae; genus Casuarina; species Casuarina equisetifolia. The sequence goes on from CM052355.1 coordinate 18,184,971, forward strand.
TTAGTAGTGCTAACGGACTATTGGTTAATGCAGGTCCACAGTACTGTGCGCCAAAGGTGGCTTGATGGCGATGAGTTTATAATATCATCAATTCAAGAGGTAGCAAATTTAGCAGAAGAAGGAAGAACAGCATTGCTAGAAAAGGATTATTCCAAACTTGCAAAGCTCATGAATCGGAATTTTGATCTTCGAAGGTAAGAACTTTCCATGACTTAGACTGTTAAAATCACATTTGAGGAGAAGCCGCGGCTTATTATTAGTCTGACACGAGATCGGCCAACTTGTCCCTATTGATGCTAATTAGTTTCCATCTGCATGGGGAGCATGCACTTAGTGTAATATAATATTCTTTTTGGGGTAAATAATGCTATTCCGATTAGAATAATAGAACTGTTTAAATATGGAACAGGAGCATGTTTGGCGATGCTGCCCTAGGCGCTCTAAACATAAAAATGGTGGAGATTGCGCGCAAGGTGGGAGCTGCATCGAAATTCACTGGAAGCGGAGGGGCGGTAGTCGCATTCTGCCCAGATGGGCCTTCACAAGCAAAGCTTCTGGAGGATGAATGTCAAAAGGCTGGTTTTATTGTTGCACCGGTGCAAGTTGTTCCGTGTTGTCTTAATGATGATGAACTCCAAACCCTGAAAAAATAGGAACCCGGAAGCAAAGGCTAGCTCCGGCCTTTTCTGTCCCAAATCCTGAAGAGAACGTGAATAAAACAAGAAAGAAGGCCTTATTTGTGTGGAACCTGCAACTTTTTTTGTTGATGTTTCATTTTGCATATACCATGATTAAAGAGCATCAACCAGTCTAAATAAAGGGGCACATGTACAAATGAAAGTGCCCAAATTCTCACTACTGCGCCCATGCCCAAACCCGGCGGTGGCGGCGAATTACCAACAATCATTAGCCTTTTTCCTCTCTTTGGGGCTCACTCATTAGGTCTTATTCTGACCTTTTAGTGGATGCAAGTTCGAACATTATTCCAACTCTCCGTATTCATAGACCAAACCCACTTATTTTGAAATAAGAAAGTTTAACTTCCACCTGGAAGTTAGCCTATGGTAGCACACTTCCAGCCAAGGCAACAAGGCCTAGAAACTAAGCATAAGTCGGCTGCTCCCGTGAAAACTCAGAAGATACTACAAAAGGATCCCTTTACCGTTGACCTTATACAAGATTCCATTCAACCTTAAATCCAACATATTATAAAGCAGACAGAAAAAAAAGAGTATATGGAATGCTTGATCAAAATTCCAATAAATATCCTAACCCCATATACATTATATAACGAAAGTTCGATGAGAAACTATACTAGTTAACTAACTTCCCGATACAAATTTTCTCACCTAATCTTTGGTCATTCTCCATTAGATCGTTAATTCAACTTCCCAAATCCCACTAAATTGCATGATCTAAGAAAAAAGAGGGAAAAAAAGAAAAATAAGAACGCCCCCTACCTGTCTGAATCTACAATTACTCTACATGACAACAAGTTACAGTAGAAATGCTTTGTTGAAGCACTGAAGTTACTGCTGCAGGTGAAGATCAATCATACCGGTGGAAGATCCGGCTTCAATTTTTCTATCCAGTGCTAAAGATGTTTACCATATGGAAGAAACTCAATCATCACAAAGTGATGCGATGAGTTCTTGCGGTGAAGCCCAGATTGGAAGATCGATTAGAGATTGCTTCACCTGCTCCTCTTGTGCATTGCACATTGCCTCTGCTATATCGCATAAATTCGAAAGATCGCGAATTATTGATTCCTGGGCTTCCACCTGCATTATCAAGACCCAAGAGTTTAGGATATTTGCCGAACCGAGTCCCGACCAAAGCCCCAGTTTCGTAGTTGCGCAATTTGAAATGCCTAAAGATGTACTCGGTCTCTCGTAGAAGCTAAACATCTCTCTTTGAATACTTTTTACCTTTGTTTTGAAGAGTAGTACGTATCTTGAAATTCAAAGGAACATCATTCTTGAGGGATATTTATGCATCTGAATACAAAACTAATAATTCCTGTGCCCTACATCTAACAAGGTTCAGATTTACGGAAACGTAATAAGCAACTTACTAAGAAAAGGCCCTAATCCATGTCAAAGCACAAAAATTGAAGGAATTATCTCTTTGGCAACAATTTTCCAACAAAGAATAACAAATTATGAGCAAAACTAAGCAGAACCCTACAACGGCTCAGAAACTGAAGAAAAAAATTAGAAAAAGGGGGGGACTCTTCTGAATCGTGTAATCAAATTGTCTCACTTTTCTGAAGACCGACAAAAGAAATTTACTCCCAATTCAGTTAACCTACAAGACCTAGAATTTCATTTTTCTTTCCTTATGCCCACATTTTCCCATGAACCAAACGACGCATGAGCAGACGACCTGACGAAAACAAATAATTCTAAAGAGAAACAGGAACCCAGTTACCTGCAAAAGAAGCTGATCCACCAATGACCCATCAACGAACTCCGGTGAAGGAGAATCACTCGACGACGAGTTTTGCTCTTGTCCCTCTTGTTCTCCTTGTTCTCCTTGTTCATGCTGTCGAATCCTTTGGTCCTCTCTGACGCGGGCCTTCTCCTCCATTGCCCGCAACATGTTCGACAAAAGTTCCCACTGGTCTATCTCCCTCTGGTACTGCGCTTTCAGCTTCAGCAGTGTCCTCCTCTTCCGCTCCCTTCGGCCCCTCTCCTCCGCCTCGGGATCCGCGCTATCTCGAGACACTGGATTTGCCGCTGAGTCAACGCGGCGCTTCTTGCGCTTGTAGACGAAGCCATCGTCGTTATAAAGCTCCCACTCCTCGTCGGCTTCGGAAGACGTCGCCAAATCCATGCCCGGAGCGCGCGAAATATGAACAACACTACTCCATACAACCGAAAAGAAGAATGCCCAAAATCGGAAATTGATAGCTTTTTGAACGAAATCTTGAATTCGAAACAACGCGAGTCGAAAGGGAGCGCGCGCAGGAGCGTGAGTGGATATTTTGGTGGGCTTATTTATCGTCTCCCGCCTGACCTTTTTCAGTTGATAAGGCCTCCTCTTTTTCAGTGGACACACCGGTTTTGGGACACTGCTGCTATACTTTTTGGCTTTTCCAAAAGAAAAAAACAAAAAAAAAATATTTTCTAATTCAATATCTTTTTCGACAGTATTATCATCAAATTTTAAAGTTTAATCTTGGTTTTTAAATTGCCTCCAAGAATCTTTTCACCTCATTATGTTTAAAGAACATTCAATGTACTTTATGTTAAGATAGTAGTCTCATTAGTTAGATTTTTTCAGCATCTATATCATTTTTTTTAAATCTTAAAATTGCCAGCCATTTTAACACTTTGATATATACTAATTATCCTTTAATCTTTGTTCTTTTTATAAAGAAGGCTCGCTTTTACTTACATAATAAATGGGTTTAAACTATGATTTTCTTTTCTTATGTAGTTATAGTTGATTTCAGGTCATGCATTTACAATTGGAGTTTGTTTTATACTCCCTATAGCTCTTAAATATAGTCCAAATAATTAGGAGGATTTAATGGAGAAATTTGGTAAAAAATTGTCTTAGATTTTAATTTCTTAAATTATATTGCTGATTGAATTTAATATCTTTTATGACAAACTGTTACTGATTATATACACTAGATTCATGTATGAATCAAAATACACTTTATTTCTTATGTTTTTGTCCTCCTGTTCTTTCTTTCCTGGAGCTATTCATTAAATTAATAGCTTAGATCTACTAGGCTGCTAACAAAGAGATTCTTTTTTTTTTTTTTTTTTACCTTCTTTTAAAATTTCCCCCCTTTTTTAACCTAATCCTCATGACTGGCATGAAAAGAGAAGAGAAGAAAAGATAATATTGCATTTGCCGTATTAATCAAAGCCCCTGGACATCGAAGTACACAACGCAAAACCATGCTAAAACCCACACCCAAAACAACGACCACCTGATCGTCATCATCAGCAATCTCCAATGGCGAGACCCCTCTGTCTGCTTCGGTCCAGAGTCATGGCCTCCTCCTTAGCGCGAACAGTTTCTCTTTCACTACCCAGACCTCTCAACAAAGCACTCTTATCACTAACTCCCTCCTCGCTCTCTTTCTGCACCACATCCACCCGATACCCTCTTCAGTACGATATGATCGTCAATCGCCCAGCAACTCAGTCCCAACCTCGCGGCCGACCAGCCCGACTTGGAAAATCCGACCAACCCAACTCGGATTCACCCGAAACACCTGCTTCTGAGTTGGGCTTTGAGGACTGGGTGGATAGAAAATTGTTATCGGAGAGTGAAACAAACCGACCCAGTGTGGAAGGCTCGGAAATGAGCAAGACTATGAGGAAGTATTACAGTAAGAGGAGGAAGAGAATGTACGGGTCGGATTCGGATGAGGACGATAAGCGAAACGAGGAGGGGTTTGTGGAGCTGAAGCCAGAGGTGGCAGAGTTCAATACGTTGCACCAGAGAGAGGAGGAGTTGTATTTCTACGATGCCTTCGCGTATCCGTGGGAGAAGGATAAGCATTACAAGATGGTGTACCAATTGGAGAAGAAGTATTTTCCAGAGCATTGCCTGGACAAAGCGTTTCTTGAACCTGGCCAAGTGAATGCGAGTAATAGGAAGGGGAAGGAGAAGGGGAAGGGGAAGAGCGAGGGGAAGAAAAAGGATGGGGATGTCAATGAGGAGGTGGATAGTAAGAAGTTGGTGTTTTTCGAAGTGGGTGGGGAGGAATTGCCGAAGAAGGATGCCAGTAAGGGTGGTACAGAGAAGAAAGTGGAGGAGTTCTTTAAGTGTTTGAAGAAAGCTCCCACTGAGAATGGTGACGTTGGGCACGGGGAGCCGTACCTTGCGACAAGGAGTGCTGCGCTTCCGGCGAGATGGGATGGCCCGTATGGTACGGTGGTGTTGGTGAACAAACCCAAAGGTGAGTCCATACCTTGGTTGTGGCCCCGGAAGTATGTATGGCCGTTAGTTATTGTTTGAACAGTTTGAATTATGTCAATGTGACTGACAAACATAGTGGACTTAAAAAGTATATTTCCAAGTTATGGGTGGTAAATTGTTGGATATAAGAAATGATAAGACCGATGTTAGTTGTAGCAGGGAGTGAAAATGATTGTTGCTATTGAAGATGGAAAATATAAGGAACTTAGTGGGAGAAACTTCAGTAGCCCTAAACCAAAAAAATTTGGAGATATGTAAATTCAACTTGTTACGAACGATTAAACGAATTGGCTTCAGTTGAAGGTGCCGTGACTTATAGGCCCATGAATTTTAGAAACTAAGGCCTTCTATTGAACCTTACGGCAATGGATTATGGCCCATCCCTTCTTTATTCAGTTGAAATTTACAGGACAGTTTATCTAAATTCGCAAACCTCTTAATGAGTCTTTGTTAGCATTTCTTTGAAGTTACAGGTAAACTTTTGAACATTTAGACATCATTCTTCGTTATTCTGAGTATAACAATATAATATTCCAATCAGGATGGACTTCCTTCACCGTTTGTGGAAAGCTGCGTCGCCAAGTCAAAGTGAAAAAGGTGCCTTTTTGTCAGTGCCTCTATTTGTAGATGTGCTTTTTCTAAATGCTCCTCCGATATTTTTTCTTTATTTCTTTATTTTTGGAGTTGCAGGTAGGACATGCTGGAACTCTTGATCCGATGGCAACTGGTTTGTTAATTGTATGTATTGGTAAAGCCACTAAGTTGGTAGAAAGGTGAAGTTTTGTATCTTTTCCAATTTCGAACTGTTATATTGCCTTCTTACCATGACTAATTTTTGGACAAGGTTCATACTTGGGATGCTGAGTACATTTTTCTGCTTTTGTATTTACACTAATAAAGTTCCTCTGAAGGCTTTGAATGCTTGCACTGCAGATATCAAGTTATGATTAAGGGTTATAGTGGCATAATCCGCCTAGGGGAGGCCACTTCAACTTGGGATGCTGATTCTCCGGTTTGTTATCTCTTCTGGATAACTACTGTTCCTTGTCTTCAGCTTACATGCACCATGATATCAAGACAGAATTAGTGCGATGTATAACTGACAAAACAGCAGTAGATTCCATAGTAACAGTGTAATATCATGTAACTGAAATGTATACACGCCAGGGCAAAGAAACCATACCAGTCTGCTAGGTGAATAAAGTCTATCAACATTAGTGAAGATAGGAACACAGACAATAGTTAAGAGAAATAATTTTGCCCTGGTTTTTGTCAGTGTACAATTGATTTGCAGGGAGGACACTCCTGTGAGTTGTGGCCTACAGTATAGGCAACAAGGTACAAGCGTACATGTTCACGTCAAAAAATTAATGTCATGGACACCCTTCTAAGCAATGATATCATGCAGCACATGCGGAACCAATTTTATTTTTCCCATGTGCTCAAATGCATCTTAACCGTGGTTAGACTGCTTGAGATGGTCTCGCGGATGACCTTAGCGTGTTTATAAAATATGAAACTGTTATTGCCTACCTTTTATTGATATTTAATCAGTCCTTACATAAGGTCCAAATTTTGACTCATGGATCACATTCTTGTGTAGGTCATTCAGCGGGAGCCTTGGGAGCACATCAAAGATGAAGACATAAAGAAAAGTGCTTCATCATTTTGTGGAGAAATTTGGCAAGTTCCCCCAATGTTCTCTGCCATCAAAGTAAGGGTTCCTGCCAAAACCAGTTATGAATATATGTGCTAGCAGACCCTTGTTTTTTTATTCTTATCTAGCCTTTGCTCAGAGGATACTGGATATCTATAGACCTCGTAACACTAAGCTGAAACTTAAAAAAAGAGTATTGCTATCATATTGTTCAAAAGGGACAGTATTTCTTTAAGGTATATGTGAGGCTGAAGACAGCATCCTCTATGTTCATCCGTTAAATAGACGTTTACTCCACTTCATTTCTGCATCTCATGAAACTGGAAATGGACCGAACACACTGAAGATTCTGTTATTTTCTTTGTTTCATCAAACGTTGGTGCAGCACTTTCCATGGGTTTCTGCCTTTTGATTACAGCTGTCAATTTGGCAGAGTTTCCTGGCTGACAATTCACAACTGAAATGTCCCCTGCTCTCAACCCATGGCTGTTAAAGGCCCATGGAAAGTTTAGGATTGCACAAAAGTGATGTTTCCTTTATGAATGTGAAAGTTTCTTGTGCTTAGCTGAAAACGGAAAGCCTCCTGGGCTCAATCCTCGACCAAGGGATATGAATTTCAGCGAACAATTAGCTCCTTTTTGAGTGACAAAATATGTATATACTGTCTACATGTTATAGCAATATCCATGTTGTTGTTAGATAAAAATAAGTGGAATTTTGTGCAGCCAAGCTTCTCCTGAGCTGAATCTCAGGCTTAAAGTGCTCATTGAGCCCAGCTCAAAAGTTTTCCTTTGGATGGACAATCAGGCTCCAGGATAGTTTACCTTGGTTGACTCTTCTATTCCGTGGAGATTAGAGATGAACAACTTGGACAGAAATTCCATGTAAATGCAACAACAAATTTCCTGAAATAGTATCGTGGCAACTTCATTTTAGCTTTAACTTGTTGGTCTATCTAGGCTTGCAAACTTGAGTCGATGTTTCTTGCCTATAACACAAGTATAACCACAAGAGTATTAGTTCGTATGTTTATTGTAAAATTGTGCGACATGGGAAATTCGTACTTTATGCAAACAACCAAATTCGTAGATCCATAGTATGGTGCTTACTCATTTTAAATTCCTTGATAGGTTGGTGGAGAAAGGATGTATGAAAAAGCAAGAAGAGGAGAAAGCATTGAGCTTTCTCCTAGAAGGATTTCAATCTTCCAGTTTGACATTGAGCGTAGCTTAGATGACAGGTACCATTGTTTTTGTTCTGATATAGACAAACTCTGTCCTATGTAGCCATTATGGTTAGCATTTTAAAAACATGTTTCTAGTTCCATGGACTCAAGGTACACAATACACCTGGACTATATTTGTTTTTTCTTTTAATCCAAATCTGGTTCATTATTATTGTGTTTCTGCATTGGAAGATGCTCTACCAAAAGTGAGTTTTGCTGCCTTATGTGTGCGAAGTTTCTTTTTCTATGTAAATTATGCTTGTGCCGCAGTTATATGTGATTTTATTGATTTGAAGGGATCAAACCCACTGAGGTAGGATGCTGTTTAGCTATGTAGAATATTGAAGGCTTGATTTTTAATACATAAATGAGCAAACAATATACAGGATGGGTAACCATGGCCCATAAGTTACACCTGTATAAGCACCTTTTGAAAGTCTAAGACCAATACATCCAGAAATTCATTTATACTTTACAGTTTACTTTCGTTTTGGTTTTTATGTATTTGCAATTATCAGATAAACTATACCTTCTTTTGAACCATGCTTTGATGGAAAGTTGATGGCTGAAGACCAAGACCATCCAAACATACATTTGAAGGATGTGTCTTCTTAGCCATTCCAGAAAGGGATGTGGTTCATGATTTAATCGTACTTTCGCATGGCTTTATTTTTGTGCTGGGTCTTTACAGACAAAATCTGATTTTCCGAGTGACATGCTCAAAAGGGACATACATACGTTCGCTCTGTGCAGATTTGGGCAAGGCTCTTGGCAGGTAATCACTGTGATTTTAAGATGCAAATTTTGCTATTTCCGGAGAGAATAAGTGAGAGGGATAGAAATGCTAAACCTGAAGTGAAAATAGTGGGAACGTAAACTCCTAGATGAAGGTTGGTGTAGGTATAATTATTACTTTTGGGTTTTGGTTTTCTCTAACATGCTTCTACTCACTGCAGTTGTGCTCATTTAACTGCCCTCCGTAGGGATTCAATTGGTAAGTTCGCTCAACATGACTCTTAAGTTCTAAAATACTAGTAAGATCATGACGATCCTTCTATTACTTTAACATCACATTGAAGACTTCAACAGTTCCAATCTTCTCTGTCAAATGATATTAAACTTGGTACTTACTAAAGCAAGTATTTGGCAGCCATTTCATTCCTTGTGATGTATAAATAGAATTTGGGAGTACTTCTCCAGATTGTTGTCCTTCAGATGATGCCATATCAAACATAAAATATCAAAAGCTATTTCTAACAGAGCTTATGGAATGCCATGTTTCATCTCTTTTCTTGCCATTCTTAGCAAGGAACTACATAGAGGGTATTTGAACAAACAAAATGAACTCTGTAATAGTAAAATTTGTTTCGTTAAAGGTAGAAACAAATTACTAATTTTGAAGAGCTTGTTTAATTGATAATTATCAAAGTTTTTGTGTGGCAAAGTCCATTGCCAATTGATGATACTCCCTTTCCTTGCAGGGGAATATTCAGCAGATGAAGCATGGAACTTCAACGAACTAGAAGAGGCAATTACGAAAAGTTATTTCTAATTTCCAGCCTAACCTGTTCGTCCCTCCCAATAATGAACGGGTCAGACAATCGGGTAGAACATTCTTTAAATCCATAGAAACTTGAAATTTTTTTCTTTATTTCTCATTCTTGCTTCTTTTAAAAAAGATTTAAAAACTTGCTTAAATGGCTTCTGTTTGTGTGGAAATTGTCAATGTGGATGAACAAGACTTACTTTCCTTGTTACAATTGATACACTTCTCTGTAATTGATGATATAATTTGTAGATCTTCCCCGTATTTAGGTTTACAAATCCAATGTCTTTGAATGATTCACAGATGGAAATACAAATTGATTCATGTCAAATCATTAATTTCATTATTAGTTTTAGTGATATTTTATTACTTTTCATATCTTCTTTTTTTTTTTTTTTTTTCCATTTTTTATAAAGAAACTGCTCTTTCATTGTCGCATAGAAAGCATCTGAAGTGGATGGTTTAAATCATCCTTGCTCTTCGTGGTCGTTCTTTACCAGGTTTAATGGTCGACAACAAAATCTCTATATGTATGAATTGATAAGGATCCATCAGCAATTGTTCGAATCATACTTATATTTGGTATTAAACAGTCATCAATACAGGTAAACAAAATCACAAACTCATTACTCAAAATTTTCATAGTTTCAAGAACAAATATGAAATGGGAATCTAAAACCCAAAAATCAAAAATGAAAAGAAAAACAAAGAAAGAACATGATTGTATTAAGTCTCTTGGAATGTAATTGAAATGATAAGGAGGGCTCATATGGTAGATCTTACAAAAAAGTATCTTGGATTCGAATTCCCTCAGCTACATTTTTAAGCTTCGGATGCGAGAGGTCACAATGCTCCGGTTATGTCTTTTGGACAACGTACCTAACATCATCACAGCAACTATTGGGTGATTGGGTGATTGGGTGATTGCTCCTCCTGATTTCTTAGATAGGGAAAGCAAGGACTCAAAACAGAAAACAATAGTCTTTGTATTTCCTTCCTAAGCAAGAAGTGATCTGACTCCTTGCCTTCCCTATTTTAGAAAACAGAAAGGACAAAGTCTCTACATTTTCCTTCCTAAGCAAGGAGTGGTTTATATAAGTGTACGCATAGGTGTGCTTTGAGAATGGTAAACTCTGATCCGGTGTCTTTTGTATCAAGTGCCCGATAGAGTAGGCGATGCCCAACTACATAAAAGACGATTTGAATTTGAACAAGAGAAAATATAATTGACGTATGGTTGAAGTTATTTAAGAGAAAATTCTTACCATATTAATAAATGTTTAACTATTCCTTGTATAAATGTCAGCCAGAACAATACTAAGAACGGTGCCATACAACCGTTTAGAAATTCACAGATTACATAGTCCATCATTGTTTATACCATACAACCTCCACATGACTCTCTAACTATTGGACCTACCACGTTGATATTGCTGTCTAAGTAAAACTTGAAATGGTCTATATAAATAGAAGAAGAGATCCTTTTTTACGGCTTTTTTACTTTTTCAGTCTTGGTTAAATATAAAGAAAACAATCTCTTCAAAGTTTTTTTTTTTTTTTTCAGTTTGGAATTCTAACTTTTTCTTAGGTTTGTTTCTCAACAAACCATGCTATGATACTTGTTATTTTGTGTAGATGAAGTCCAACTGAAACATTCAAAATCTAAAAAAGTTGAAAAGTAATTACAGTATGAGCTTAAAGATATTGTACCGTCTCATTTTACTGATAATTACATTTTTTTTTTAATTTCATTTATGCCCAATTCTATTTATAATAACGAATAAACTAAAGCCATTCATAATGCTCCTGCAGGCAATAAATATATAGCAACATCTATTGTAGTTGCCTAGAGCCAATTTTATTGGACTGATACCGTGAAATTTAAAAAGTTGTGCCTCCTAGTATTTGTCAAAGTATATTATTTACCAAATAGGTTTGATAGCCCGTGATTGAGACATAAAAATGTAATGAATGTTGACTGGTCATTCCTAATAAACATGTACCAAATTATTCTTTTATGTAATGCGTTTTTTGGACCAATTTTTATGAAATAAAATTTTGAGGTTTTGGAGTGCTTCTTTTCTTAAAAGAAACTTGTCTTATGCATTGAAATTTCGTTGAATTTAATTGGTACTCTTCCATCACATGTCTCAGGAGGTGTTTAAGTGTAAGCAAGACTGTCACTTGTCTCTAATCATACACAACCTTACAGTTTTGTTCTGTGCTTTGTCGCGATTTTGCAAAATCACACATCTTGCGAGCGAGGTGGTTGAGGCGGTTGAGGCGGTTGAGGCGGTTGAGCCAATCACACATATTGCGAGTTTGAGGCGGGACCTACGCTAGCTGTTGTCCTACTCCACGTCCAATCCCAAACCACCACACCTTGTGATGCCATTTTTGAAATCTTGGCCGATCAAACTGAAGTAAAATTTCTGGGGCATTAATTACCGTCCAAGTGTAAATATCAAGGTCTATTCCACATTTTTGCAATAGGCTCCGACTACTCTCTAGTGATATGGAGGACTGACTTCCAATGGTCATGGACATCGTTCAAGCACACATCCAACATCAATGGCAATAATCAAGCTCTGTAAATTATTGGCATGCGACTCTGGCAATAGTTAGTTTTTCAATCCTATCCAATTTCCCGAGGCCTAAGATCCCTTGTCCATGAGTTTGTGTTCAAACCTACGCAATTTCCTTGCACCTGACTTCTTGTTATCCTATGTTCCGAACATGTTCACATCTCAAATGTTGCTAGTTTTCATTTTTTTTTTTTTCACAAACTAATTAAGTAAAATGGAAATATTCGAGATCACTCACAGTCCAAATTAGTTAACCAGCGGAAGGGAGGGAAACACTACAAACGAAGTATCAAAGAAGAGAAAAATGAATAGGAGTATGAGGAGGGTAAGTAATTTCTTAGCCTTTAAGTACTAGAAGTTGGTAAATATACAGAGCTACTGACGGCATCATGTTTCCTCCCTAACGAGCTGTTGAATTGGGAGGGTCCATTCCCATTGCCTCATAATAGTTTTTTTCCGCATTAGCCATTCGGTCCTGGAACATCTTCCATTCTCTTCTACACCTTAGCCTCACCTGACACAAAGGAAATCAGAGTTTCAGTGGCTTTCCTGTGTTAAAAGTGAACTACCGAAGAGAGAGAGAGAGAGAGAGAGAATATTAGTAAAGAATGATGGATAAGAATTCATCAAATGTCGCATACCCCTTCCCAAGGTGCCTTCCCGGCCTCTGCCTCTCCCTGTTGAAAGAAGAAAGAGATGATAACATCTTTCACAGAAGAAGAATAATAGTTGAGTAGCAGTTAGGAAAGCTGAGTTTACCTGGTTCCCAAGTGTAGGAGCACCTTGATGAACAATCCATTGAGAATCTACAACTCCTATTTTTTCATGTGCAGGCTGTTTCCAAGCAATGATACAAGTGACATGAACCCAATTATATAGTAAACAACAGCAAGCAAAATGCTTGAGGCAGAAAAGGAGCAGATGCCACCAACCTCCACACATTTCCTAAGAGCAAAATCTAGACCCCATCCATGAACCAGATCATTCTGCAGCAGTAGGACAAAAATTTTAAACTAGCTTGAGAAGGATTAGTTTGGAAGTGGCATAGCTACGATGGATTTACCCATACCTGAATCATATACCAAAAACAACGCCATGCATCACGTGAAAATACTGGTGCCATGATTTCAACAAATCTGTGCATTTAAGAATTTGAAGTAAGAAAGTTTTATTTTGCTAAGCGCTCCTAAAAGGGTTAACAGAAAAGCAAAACTAGAAAAGTAAAACCAGAAAAGTAAAACCAGATCTTTATGCCAATTGATCAGGGTTGAGTATATCCACATACGCTGCACATGGTGGCAAATGTGGATCAACACACCAACCGGGTTTCTCCTCTGTATCCCTGTGGGAGGGGAAACAAATAAAAATGATATATTTGACTCGAAATGCATTTCATAATCTGTGCACAAAAGCAGATTAAAAAAGTAATGCCGCTCTTACTTGTGAACTTCACTGTCACCTCTCCTCTTTGTCATTTGCCAAGTTAATCCTTTATTTGGTTCTAAACCAGGCTGTGAGATCTCCAAACCATGCTTCCTCACCAGTTTTATATATCTGCAATAAGAGAAATCAGAAACTTTGAGAAACCTAATTCACCTGAACAGTTTTTTATGTAAATCAGGACATGAAGTTTCATTGCCTACTTCTCTGCATCAAAGTGTTCCACACCAAGATCCTCATCCCACATAAAGATGTAGTCATACGGGGCAACAATGTCAGGATGCAGAAAGCGTTTGGCGTACCACCTTGGAGCAATTTCCAGGGAGTTTGCGTGAGCACATAATTAAAAACAGAATATATACATGTAAGCTGCTACAAATCTTTAAATTTACACTAAGGAGCTAACTGCTAACCATTTAGTTTGCTTCCGAGCACTGACGTGGATAGCTCGCTTTGACCATTCAAATTCCTCCCATTCACTTGTCCGACCATCATAGTGAAACAAGACAATCGTGAAGTTTTCCGAGAACTGTAAATATAAATTGGGGGAGAGATGGTGAGAGAGGACCCCAAAAATAAATTGATGGCAAAATGAGACTAACCTTCTTAAGTGCAGCATCAATGTTATATCTCTGATCATAACCAACAGTGAACGTAACAAGATACCTTGGCTTGAAGGTTAAGTCCTGCAAGTGCCAACTCCATCAACAAAATATTCAGACTAGAAAAGCAAAAAGATGAAATAAATCAATCATTGGGGAAAATGGAGAAGCCTTCATCATCGTGGGGGTAAAAGGAACACAATTAGAAATCATTTCCTTCTTAAGGAGTTCAGATGCAATAATGAATTTTCTCCTTGTTCAGCTGAAAACCTATTCCAAGTGCTCCATTTATTGTGTATTCTGATTCTTTGCTTCTGATTGTCAAAGATGATTTGCGTTTATCAATTCCTTTAAGACTAAATATGACTTCAACAAATTACCTAAAAGCAGGTTCAGATTCTTACTATTCCTTCTCACGTGTAAATATTCAACCTGATCTAAGCTTTGTATTCTTCATTACTTGTGGCTTGTCGCGTATATAAAGACATTTCTATTAAATATCAATTCTCCCAAATTTTAAAGTCATTTCTATGTTCTCCTTGCATGTAACTAGAGAATCCTTTTTAATAAATGAGACCTAGTACAAAGGATCTTGAACTAATATGAGAAGGTCAACTGCAGAGCTAGATCCAAACTAAAGATTACTGCTCACTGGGTCAAACCATCAGACTTAATAGAAAATAAAACCAATAAAGAAAGTTTGATTTAATGATTTATGTCAGATTCTAACACTACCAAACTGCTGCTCTTAACAACTTTTTACTAGTGTACTTGGTATTTTCCAATGACTATAGTAATGACTGCCCGTGAACCAAAGCCAACAACTTTCTGAAAGTGAATTTACAAGAAAAATGTGCGTTTGACATTAGGTTATGGGAGAAGGTACACACCTCACTAGGCTGACCCCATAATCGACGGAGAAAGAAATCTGACTCAGATTCTACGATACCAGGGGGTAGTCTTTCAGCCCCTCGAGGATTTGTTGGGACCCAAATCTGCATTAGAATAAGAGAGTTAGTAGGAGGTGCTAGATCATAACATTAGAAGGGGCACAAAGAGGTGAAGCCTGAAAAGATTGCAACATTATTTCCTAAGAACAGTAAGTAACACAAGTAGCTTGCATTAGGGTCAGAACCAGAAATTAATCAGATTGCTACAATGCCCTAAATAATACAGATTGCCAGAGTCTAAATCAATAACTCCTCTGTTTCCATACAAACCCCCACACTCACCCCCATCCCCAGGGACAACTCCAAAGAATAACTGACTCCAACAACCAATATTAACCAGGGTAAGCTTACTGAATACTGGTTTAAGTTGAGATTGTCAGGTCCAGTTCCCCAGAACTATAAAGAACTTATATCATACTTAGTCAACTAAAAGGATTCTGTGTTAGGAAATGTAGACTTCATTGATTTTTTTCCTACACAACTATCAAGACTGTAAAGGGGCAATAGTTCAAATTCAATACTATCTGTTACTCAACATCTGAAAATTTGACAGTTCTTACTGCAAGTTGAAAGGGATCATTGCCTCTTTCACCATAAGTTCTTCACTTGACAATCATTGGGATTAGGGATAACTTCAGAATTATATCACATGGTTTCCTCAAACATTAAATTTCAATTCAACAATGAACGCCTAAAGTCTTTTCGGCTAAAACTTTCTGTCACTATTACCACAAGATGGGCGGGGTTTTCACCCCCAAAGTACATCCAAAGCAACCAAGCAATATCTAAGATTGAGTCAAAGGACACATAAGGAACCAAATTCAGGAAAAAATAGTTGGGAAGGCGGCTCAAGCCTGCATTTTATAGCACAATTAAAGTGAAACAGAGATGACCTACCTTTGTATCATTATATTTGTAAGATCGAGTGGATCTGACTTCATTACCCTTTAGAGATGACCAAGCATTCAAAAATGCTTTGGTTGAGAGGCCTGCATACTTGTCCTCAATATATGTGATATCAATGGAGGGAAAAAGGCTGGTCGGAAGATTCATCTAACAAATGTAAACAAAATCAAATAAGTTCTGGTGCTCTTAGTTGGCATCAATGTGCCGAATGAAGAAGAAACAAAACCACATAAATAAAGACTTAGCACCTTGGTTAATGAGGGGGTTGGATATGATACTCCCAAGAAGAATCCGACTACAACTCCAACAAAAGTTGTTAAAACAAGCCTCATCGTTTCCTTGGGTTTCCTTATAATTCCACTGTCACTCAAGAAAGCCATGTTAACCCTACCAATGTCATTTTCATTATGACAAAAATGTTACGAACTAACAGTTTATCTAATTAAGGAGGGTAGAGAGAAAGGAACAACTTTTCTCAACAAAACAAGACTCTAGTTAGTAGTTCCGTACCTGCGTATAGAAGGTCCCATGCCTGGCAAAATCTTCAAGCTCCCCAGTGACAAAAGTACAAATTGAAATTCAGCAACCAATGGCTACTCCAAGCACTCATCAAGTAACTGATTTTGAGAGCTTCAAAAGTAAAACGGGACCCCTAATAGTGCATCAGAATAATAAGAAGATATAAACGTGCTTGCATCAATCATGGTAAA
Source organism: Casuarina equisetifolia (assembly GCA_028551475.1). Lineage (NCBI taxonomy): Eukaryota > Viridiplantae > Streptophyta > Magnoliopsida > Fagales > Casuarinaceae > Casuarina > Casuarina equisetifolia. The sequence continues at coordinate 18,201,536 of CM052355.1, forward strand.
TGACATACAACAACGAATGACACCAACACTAAGCTCCACCACTAGGTGCTAACAAGCGGTGGAAAATGGACACGGTGTCCATGCTGCCATCGCAGCCGACCAGTGACACCACCACACCGTACCAACCAACCTCTGTCGGTTCCCGACCGGTCGGCGGCATGTTCATTGTTGAATGAAACCCACAAGCAACCCACGGTGGTTGCTGTAGTTGAACGGGAGGATCGAATCATTCAAATCCTGAGCAGTGCCAAGCAAAAGCAGCCCAACAATCTAACCAACCAACCAACATGGACTTTGCGCAACATTATCCAAACGTGCTTTCATACTTCCAATTCAAATTTCCAGGGAGGTAAATCCACCTAACTGAAATAACCGTTCCTCCGTGGAACAGCCTGAACAGCCCATAAAGAATTAAGAAAACGCCTAGTGGTTTTACCATTATTCATCCAAGTAAAAGGAAAAGAGAAATTTGATGGACTTTTATCAGACCTGATCTAAATTAGATCATCAGAGAAGAGAATTATACAACGAAAAGAAGAAATCAACGTACGCAGGACCAAAGAAGGATAGTCTTTTGGAGCCCTCAGAAGTTACAGCAGCCAAACGCTTCCTCGACCGGAGCAAGGGCTTTCAGAAACAACCTCTGTTAAGTCGGAACCAGATTCCGGAGAGCTCAAACCTGTCCGATTTGAATGTCTAGAAGGGACATATTAATAACAATTTCATTTCCTTTTTCTTATTGGGTTGTTTTTAGGTGTGTCAACCTCTCTGAGGCTGTCATCTAAACGTCGTCGTACACATGGCCGTCCGTCTAGGTCTCACGCGGGACCCGCAAGTCGCCGTCCAAAGTTCCAGGTTGGCACGGGACGACGGAGTATGCTCTTTTTGCTTTTGTCTCTCTCTCTCTCTCTCTCTCTCTCTCTCTCTCTCTCTCTCTTTTTCCTTCTTTTTCCTGTGTCTACCTTTTAAAAAGTACGTTGATTATGTTAGTTTGGCTAAACTAAGGAAAGTTATAACACAAAAATTGATCATTTGACTTATTCTGTTCTAAATAATGTTTTAAATACGATTCAAGTATTGTAAGACATTCTTCAGTGTCATAATGTGCCCTCTCTTGGCCAAAGTTGTGATCTTTTGTTATGGAAGTAATTGTAAGAATATGGACAAAGTTTTCATCTTAGACAACATAATGTTAATTAATGTGAAAATATTGAAACTCATAATATCAAATCTAAAAAGAATTCAGTACTTACAACAAATGTTATGCATAAGATGAGGCTAAATTAATTGATTATGAACATTTTTTCTTTTACAAAAAATAATATCTTGATAAATTTTATTAATACCAACAAAGTTAAGTATAATAACCATATTTCGAATGAGTATAAAAAATATAATATAATCTTAATTCTTAAAAAAAAAACTAATCACTTATATTTTAAGTGACCACATATAAGTAAAATGAAAACATAAAATATATTATGAATATTTATATCTCTCAAATGAATGCTTAACATGTATTTATTTATTAGATAATGTTGCACCACTATAATTAAATCTAAGATGAGTCATGACAAATTGTTAGAAATCTATTCATAGCCACCTCAAAGCTGATGTGCAACAGATGATCACGAATATGGAGTTACAAAGGTTGACTCTTGTATATGCCAAATATGGAGCTATAGGTGCTGAAAAGCGTGTTACTGTCCAAAAAGAGTAATATAATGCGCAAATGTAAGGAAAGCAACGTGGGGATTAAATTAAGAAATTTATTGAGACGCGTTGCTGTTGACTGTGCAAGGAAGAAAAAGTTGGTAAAAATGCTAAGGGAAGCAAAGAGAGGAAAGCGTGGCAACTTGGAATGTGTGGTGCAAGAAGGTACACGCAGCAAGGGAGAAAGCAATATGCAAAATTAGAGGGCATTAAATGAAAAATGCGAGTCACAAAAGCAAAAATTGAGCATTACCCAAAGAATAGAGAAGTATGCTAAAAAAAGAGAAGCAAAAGGAAAACCAATTATATTTCATTCTTTATTTTTACGGTTCTATGTGGCAGCTTAGTATGAAACAAAAAATTCAAACTCTAGTCAGGTCCTCCAACGGATATATGTCAAAGACTTTGTCCAACGGCTAGTGAGGCATTAAGAGCTATAAATTGTAGTAACAGATTACAAACACCATCAGGACCTTGTCACCAATATGTGTTGTTCATGTAATAATTTTTACCGCAGCTTTCAATTCAATTGCATAAAAGATTACAAAACCTAACGCATATAAGAACAAGCAACATAAAGAAATATCTGTATAGTTTGTTTACAGATACTTGAACCTACCTCCATGGGCAGAACAAATGAGGTGTTTTCTTACTGCTGCTAAAAAGCAATCTTTATAGTTTGTTTCACAGAAGCCTTTACTCTCTTCTCTTTCCAAGACCCATTACATCCTTTCTCTCTTCTCAATAGTGCACTTCATCTTGTTGTTTTGATATTTCAACCTTGCTTTTCTCTCTATTATACTCACGTTTGCTAAAGTTTTCTTTTCTACTACTTTCTGGAAAATTCCCTTCTCATGCTTACATATGAGACGGTGGCCAACTTAGCCTTACGCCATTGCTAGAAACCAGCTTCTAATTGGAGCTTCAAAAGTTCTTGGCACTAAGCACCTCTTGAGTAGCTGAAAGAAAACAGTCAAGTCAGCTTTAGCCATCCAACAAGGAGAATATTCTGTAGTCCAAACAGAGCAATTCACAACCCGCTTCTTCTTCACGCACAGTAACAACCGCAAAACATGCACAAAAACAATAGTAGAGGTCCATGAAGGTTACACAGTCATTCTTCCTACATAAATCAAATGGAGAAAAATAAGAAGAAAACAAAAGAACCTGTGAGACTGTTGTGTGAAAGATGAAAGTTTTACACTAAAAGTGTGATCCCTTATAATAAAAATTAAATGAAAAAAATATTTTTCTAACTTTTGAACTAACTTTTGAATTGAAACTTTAGCTTTCTAACTTGATATTGAAGTATGTTCCATTCTGTACGACTTTAAGCCCAATGTTGCTCGGTGTGTGGGGGCATATGTAAAAGTGTGGTCCCTTGTAATAAAGATAAAATGAAAGAGGTGTTTGTCTAATTCTTAAGCTAACTTTTAATTTGGGTCTATAGCTTTCTAACTTGATATTATAGTACAAGTTGAATGTACTCCACCTCATATGACCTTAAGTCGAATGCTACTAGGCATGTATGGGCATGTGTGAAAAACAAAAATCTCACATCAAAAGTGTGATCCCTATTATGAAGTTTAAATGAATGAAGTATCTTTTCAACTTTTAAGTTAGTTTTTGAGTTGGATCTTTAAATTTTAACTACCATAAGAGATGAAAAATGCTTCAAAATCATATTATTCTAAAACCTACTCATGATATTCTATTGTGGTTTTCAATAGAGTGAAATCTCTTTATATGCTTAAGCAAAAACCATTTATGAAGGAGAGCAATTAAAAGTTCAAGTAGTTAGTTCCAACCACATTATTATACTAAAAGAAATTATTAATTTTATGAATATAAATCAAGGTTATGTTGTAATGCAATCTCTTAGTTGTGAGCATTTGGTGTTAAAAAATTAAGAACTTATGTATCACTAATTAGGAATTAGTGGGGAATAACTCTAAATGGATGTAGGCTTGGTAGAGTTGCCAAACAAACTTAAATATTATGTTTGTTTATTATGCTTCAATTCCACATTGTACTTATACCTTTCATGATTGAATTATTTTTTATTAGCATAATTATTGAATTACTTAGTAGGCTATTTCATGTTACACTTGCACCTAGCATATAGGTCTAGCATAGGTTACTTGTTGGTATTTTGATTTATTTCTTAAAGTTATTCAATTTTCATTAGCATTTCTAATGAAGTTTATTAAAACACTAAAAATTAATGCATTAGAAAAAGTTTAAACCCAATTCATTCCCTCTTATAACCTTACACATGTTTAAGTAACAATATTTTTGGAATATTTTATTTGATGTATATTATCATCAAGCACTTGAAGTTTTTCGTTTTAGGATTTCGCAATAAAATAGATTATGCATTACATCTAATTTATTTTCCACCTATAAAAACATCAATTAATTCTTGAAAAATGACTCATATGGTGTGATAAGATTTCTTAAACTTGTTATTTGTTTTGAATTAATTTTAAATTCTTGAACATTTTCTTGTGAAAATAAATTCTTATATCTCGAATTTTTTATATGCCCTCTATGGCATAGGCATTAAATGCTATTAACAAATGGGCTTGGTTATTGCAGCAAAATGACTGATAAAAAATTTCATTTATTCCTTTCAAATCAGTTTGTATTTCATTTTAAATAAAATTTCAATTTGATTTAAGTAAATTTCTCACTTCATTCTTGATACGTCCTCCTATGTCCAAAGTGGTTTGAAATTTTTGTAGGATGCCTCTTCTTAAACCTAAATTCTACTATCATATTAAGAAAATTGTTTTATTTCTTGTAAAATAAGTTTTTAAAATAAGGTGTAAACAATGTAAGATATTCTTTATACCATTCTTAATATCTCATAGTAAGCTTAGGTTACAACCTCATTTACTTGCTGATATATCCATTTTCATACAGGAATGTGTCACTTTTTGAATTTAGATTCCAATACAATGTTCGAGAGCTCATTATTCCTATAAATCAATTTGTAAGAAATAAACTTATATTTAATTTCAAAACGATGTTCAATTAAGATTTTAAAGAGACTTAGTACAATCAAGTGTTCAAAAACATTCTATTTACCAACCCACTATTAAGGTGGAAATTTCTTAGGTACTCATTATGCATTATTCAAGATTAAAAAAAGGGTTAATAAACATGTACATGCATTACAATGAAGAGCTTTAATAGTCACTTAATTAGTTAGTTTATTGGTAAGCTAATAAGATGTAATTGAGTTGAGTATGTGCATTGTAATATTAAAAAAAATATTTTTTTAAAAAAGAGAGCTTTTGTGAATTTTTTTATAATGAATAAATTAAAAGAGAAGAACATCATTTTAGAAACTAATCTTATGGGTTTTCTTTTCATTTACTAAACATATAGAGCTCCAAAATCCAATGTAAAGAAAATAGAAGTGATATTAAAGTTATAATGCACTTGATATGGTAATATTGTTAAATTGACTTGCATCATACAATATTTGAGAACTTTCAATAACAAAGCATGGTATATACACTATGCGCAAATGATTGTGAAGTTTGATAAGGTTGCCAAATCTTAAAAAGAGTAAATTATAAATTAAAAACCTTTGTCATTACTTTTTTAAGAACGCAAAAATTTAAGAAAGAATTTTTTTTTTGGATGTATAAATTGAAAGTGGAAGATAAATTATTGAGATTACAATGGTACCTTGTTAAAAAATATATAATAATGGAAATATTTTATTTAATTACCAATCATTTAAAAGGTATGTCAAGATTACACTTTTACTTTTCTCAAAAAAAAGTTAAATGGATTTTTAAACTTCGCCTGACCTAACTTACAAATTCTTGTCATGAAAAGCTGGATTTTTTCAATTTATCATAACAAATGTGTACTTTGACTAAATTTGAAATACTTTTTTTTTTTTTTCCCTTTCCTTTGTCTTTAGGGTCGAGTATTTCTGTTCCCCGCTAAGGAACCATTTAGAAGAACACACGTGGCAGTAACAGGATCCGAAACATCCCACTTGTCGTCGCGCCACGTTGCAGCCTAAACACGGGATTCCGTTGACGAAAACTCTTTATCCATTAATTGTGAGGTACAAAACTAGAACGGCGTCGCTTTTCGGTTTTGCCCTTTTTATGTTGTTTTGGGTAAATTAAAATTGGGCTTCTGTTTATAGTAAAAAGTTGTCATTTCCAATCATTCCACATTATGGTGACTAGACGCAGCTAATTTTCTCAGTTTTGCCTAATAATTATTAAATTACAGCAATAACAATAACATAAAGATATTTTTCTCAGGTTGAAAACCCCTCTTTCCCACTTAATAGCTTTGACGTCGGACATGGTCGAACTGAAATTGTAGAGCAAAATCAAGCTCGGAATCCAACTTGTGGACAAGAAACATGGCATCGGCGGAAATTGCCGGAATCTTGGAGCACTCGAAGGAACTCGATCGGTTAAGGAAAGAACAGGAGGAGGTACTCCTCGAGATCAACAAGATTCACAAGAAGCTCCAAGCTAGTGAGTCCCTCTTTAACTTACTGAACCCGCAGAAGAAAATCCAGATAAATGGGGTCCGCTTGATGGTTCATTGGTATCTTTGGGTACCGTGGATTGTTAAATGCTAGTGTTTTTCCGTCGAGTTTTCTTTATATACTTATTTCAGTTATGGATTTCTTGTTCAAAGTTCTAATTTCTTTTGTTTTTCGGATGATCATGGTTGAATTTTGCTACTGTTTGAGGAAACCTAGGTTTCTTGTTTCAGATTATGAGCTTTGTTGAGTGCAAGGTTTTGGCATTCTTGAATGTGGATGTGTTTTGAAAGGGATGGTTGATGATTTTACAAACTTGAGCTGGGAAGTGCGAGTTCCAGTACGGTGTTCATTTTCCGCAGAAGTCCAGAAACCAGAGGAATTATTTGATCATAGGTTTGAATTTGTAGGGTATTAGAATAGGTCAGTAGATTCTGTTCAGTGAGGAGCTCACCAAATTAGTTGCAGCTTAGTCACGTTTTCGTAGTTTAAATTAGAACAATTTGTCCTCAGTCTGTCAAGTTGCCTAATTTGGTTGGTATGAATTGATAGTAGACCAGTTATGAGGGTTCTAAGAAGCCCCTCTTTGTTGGATCCAGAAGTTATACATAAACGTGGAATTGTCACTATAGCGGTCGGCATGTTATTTATTCTCTCCCTGGCATGGAAATCCTTACTTCTCACGTACTGAGGATAGTCATATTATTTGCACTGATAATATGCTTTAGGACGATCAATGAGCGGCCAGTTGAAAGCCATCTGAGTCATAAAAGATATCATCATTACTTTTTACTTTTTACTACTAGTTTTTTTGAAAAATTTCCTGCGAGGTAGCAAATCATACCATGGAACGTCAAAATAAATATGCATATACCTTAACTGGACCTTAAGGTAAATTGTAAGATATAGTAAATGCATGCAGTAATGCTACTTTGTTGTAGTCAGCCTCCATATTGAGCTGTTCTAGAATTAAGGAAAGTTGTGTTAGTGTTAATGTGGATAACAATCTGATTTCATAAGGATCCTTTTCTGGAGCAATGTAGTGTTCCCTTTTGCTGTTTTCTTGTCCATGAAACCATAATGTTATCAGCATTGAATTCTTTTGAGTTGAATGCTTGGGAGTTGCTCAGTATGCATCGTGAGAGGGAGGGGAGAGAGGGACGGTGAGGCTAAACTATGAGGTGGAGTCAGTTTCAAAATACAATAACAGAGTAATTTAACAGGAAAAATAGAAGAAAGATTGTTGGTCTTAGAAGAGCTTTTGAAAGGATGAGCCTTATGCCAGATCCAATTTGTGTAACTTATTTCAGAAATTCTTGTCTCCCACCAATTCTTACAGATTAGTTTCCTTGTCAGGGTATTTGTTTCTTTCTATATGTTTGTATACTTCCATTATTTAGAGAATTTCCAATTATGAAAAGAAGACAATCTTGTGAACTGCCAGTCTTTGTATGTAAATGATTGTCACTGTGATAAAATATTATAAGCAGTGGTTGGTCTATCTAGTTTGGACTTTGATCAAGTGCAAGTTTAGCAAAGTGTGAAAACATCCTATGATCAATTGGAAGAATCTAAATGGTTCAAAATAGAGCTAAAAGATGACATGCATCCAAATCCAAGTGCTTAAGATGAGTGCCTTGTGAGTTTGCTTAAGTTGAATTGGTTAATTTAGGAAATTGAAACTTGGTCTATATTGGATAAAAAGGAGTAAAAGAAACAAAGACATGAGATAGATAGGCTAGTAATGTAGGAAATATGCATGCATGATATTTGGTGACCAAACATGTGTGTAACTCTCTCATACTTTAGACATAAAATGCACAACCAGCAGGCAAGTTAGGACTCATAGTTCAGAAATTTAATTTTTTTCTTCCTACTGTCCCAAACTCTAGTATAACTGTCAATATTGTAGGATACATCAAGTGAGGAAAAAGTGACAAATGTTGTTTCTCAGTCACTAAGCCAGATAGGGGTGTGTGAAGATATGTTCGATTAGAAACATCAAATTTGCTCTAGTACTTTGAGAAATGGCGAGACGAACTGGTTTTGGTAGTTCATCTGTGTTGGTATTCTCAAAAGATTTTGGTAAGTTTTTGTAAAATGTGAAGATCTTATAAAATTTTCATTTTCATTATTTGATAAATATAATGAATAGCAAACTAAACAGTGATTAGAAGCAACCAAACTCAAAAATTGACTCATAGCTTGCTTCTCTAAAAGTGCTCCCCCCTTTAAAGCTTATTAACGACTGTCTCCAGCCATCTTAAACTTGCTTCATTTGATACTTTTAATGTGAATACCTCTATTTGTTTGCATTGGGGAAGGAGGGGAAAGGAGCGAAGGGAAGTTCACCTTCCTTTTAGGTGTTTAGCTGTTGAGGAAAAGATGGATTGGAGGAAATATGTTGAGGGCCCAGTAGTTAATTAACAAGTGAAATACAGTTTTGCTTGCCTCTTTCTCCATTGTCCCCCACATTAGGAGAATAAACAAATGGAGGGCCTTAAGGGTTGGAGGGATCAAACAATTTCCTTCCTTCTTCTGCTGCTTCACCCAATCAAACTTATTATAGCTGCTTTCGTCCTTCCTTTCTCTTAGCCACTTTCATTTCCATCTTCCACTTCAAGATCATCCTTGGCTAAGTACTTACGCCATCTAAATAATTGGTTGCTGGGAAAATAATTCAATTGTTACTTTACATGAATAGAATCTCTTCACCATTTTTTTTTCCCAAAAGGTTTTGGTTATATTTCTAGGGTTAGTATACATAACACCAGTGCCAGGACTGTAACTTTCACCCATTGCAGTCATCCTTTTTTGACTTTTGCACATTTATTTTCACTCATTACAGTCATCCTCTTTTAACTGTTGCACATTTATTTTGCTTGCGGCTTGCTAGTGGCCCTTGACACTGCTGCTATCTACAATGCGCTAATCTCCTCCTTTCTCTCCTCCTTCCTAGAACTTTTCTTTTCCTTGGAGGAAAAAGGCTTAGTCAAGAGTGATGTTCTTTGCTTGGGCAATAAGTCTACAGAAGATTTGTATTGTAAGAAATATAAGAATGAAACACATTATAATGATAGATTGGTACTGTATGTGCAAGCAAAGTAGGAACTTTTGCCCTACTTTTGAGTAGTTAGAGAATTGTGGGTTTCAATTTTTCAGACTTTTAGGGATAAAGCTGTTCATGTGATGATGAATGGTGAATCTGTTGCCTTATTGGAGAGGTCACAAAGGAAGATATTGTGTCATGGAAACTTGGAATTTGAAGATTTGAAAATTGTAGAAGATGAAGGCAATTTTAAAATAGTTTATGCTTAAATCTCTTTATACTTGGGTGGTTGGCCGCAATTGTAGTCAGTGTTTCAATTTTTTACAATTTCTAGAGTTGTGCTTTATTTTCTTGTATAACACCTGCCTGCTTGGTTTGACCTCTACACTTGTTCTCAAAAATACACTGATACACCCATAGTCCCTTCTATCATTTTGAACACCGTGGAAACTGTTATAACCATCTCAAGCTCAACCATTTATATATGTTCTACTTTGCCAGCCAGCTACATGCATGCAACTTAATCATGTGTCTCTCCATTACTACTTATGACTGTATATTTCCACACATTTTACTCTAGTTTATTTCTTATGTAGCTGGTACTTGTATCTTTCTTATGTGGTTACAGATCCTGAGATGGTTGAGAAGCCTGGGGATAATTCATTATCAAGGTTGAAAGCTTTATATATCCAAGCGAAAGAACTTTCAGAGACTGAAATGAGGTATGCTCATTCTAGCTTTTGCAATCTGATAAGTTCCACCTTTTGTTTTCTTTTTCCTCTTTTTTTTTTTAAATTTATTTTGATAACATAGTTAGCCACATGTTTTGCACCTTTATAATTCTCAGTATTGTACTTGGCTGCAGTGTTTCCAGCTCGTTGCTAACTCAACTTGAGGCTTTACTACCTTCTGGACCTCCAGGGCAACAGCGAAGAAGGATAGGTTTGTGCTAGAATTTCTGAGCTCTGAGATTTGTCCTTATAAAAACGACAGTGAATTCTGTCAGCTTTTGTAAAGCTTTCATTTTCTTTTTAAGTTTTCAATGATAAATAACCATCTTGAAAATGTTGTAAGCTTTTCTTTCATTGTTTTTGTTGTGTTCTGGCTTTTCTTTAATATATTGTTCTACTTGCCATAAGAAGCCAAGCATCTGTGACCTTGTGATTAGGTTTTTGCCGATGAGTGTCCGTAGAGTTTTCTTAAAGTTCTTTTGTTTTCGTTTCTTTTCAGTACATATTCTCCTAGCCATGTAGAGGTATACATCTGGAATTGACATAAAGGAATTGAACAGTGGGAAAGCACTTATGCTATATATGAGTTGAATAAACCCTTTACAAAGCAGATTAAATTTCAATTCATTCTTGGAAAAAGTTGTCAGTTCTCATGCTGAACTTTGAACTAAAGATGTGGTTGTGTTTTATATTCATTCCTTCTCTAAAGACAATATAATGTATTGGGATATGAGTTAAATAAACCCTTTACAAATCAGATTAAATTTCTGTTCATTCTTGGAAAAAGTTGTCCTTTCTCATGCTGAACTTTGAACTAAAGATGTTGTTGTGTTTTATATTCATTCCTTCTCTTAAGACAATGTAATGTATTGGGGGGCATATCATGAGGAGCTAATAACTCAGGCTTAAAGTAAACTAGAAGCATAGAACTTCATTTTCAGCACATTCTTGAATCCTGCTATTAATAATAGAATGTAGTAACAGTATTTTATGCTAATGGTGGTTTATTAATTGTAATAGGTAGCTACGAAATATGCTGTGTTATCAAGTTTGGTAGATGAATGCATGTCATGCTAAGATCTGATGTGGATCCATGGTGGATGACGAGTGAGCTAGGGTTAAAACAAACAAATAACAAGATAATTGTATAACTTTTCGAAAGTTAAAGTTGCAAAGAGGATAAATTGCTAGACAATTAAAAGCAAAAAGGTAAAGACATGAATTAAAGACTTGAAATTTGAAGAACATAGAAGGATAAATTGTGTGGAAATTGAAGACAAGAAGGTAAAGGCATAAACTAAAGGCTTGAATTTAAAGGTGCATAAAATATAAATCTCAGGAAAATTAAAGGCTTAAAGAAAAGACATGAAACTTAAAGAACTAGGAAAGACTTAAAAACTAAAACATAGAAAACTCTTTTTCCTTCAAAACCAGACTTTGCTTACAATTGAAAAGACTCTCCCCTTATATAGGGAACTAATATAGGAATCTGAGACAACTAAGTAATTCCAAACAACCAAGGAATCCCAAAATACTAAGGAATCCCAAATAATTAAAAATTACAAACAATTAAGAAGTCCTAGATCATTCAAAAGTCCCAGAGAATTCCAAAGATGTTCTTCAATCTTGGGCTTCTTGGACCATATTGTGAACTCAACTCTTTGGTGTAGGAATGAGTAATACTTGGCCTTGAATGCATCCACATCAAGATGAGTGATGGATTTCCTAGCAATAAGTGAAAAATAACATGTGTGAAGTGGCATTTAAATTTCATCAACTCAAACTGCTTGCCAATGGATATAATATGTAAAACCAATCAATGTGTGTACTAATGGTTGATTACAAGAAGATGCTTTTCTTGCTGTTGTGAAAACTCTACAGTTCGTTCATTTAGCTGATGTTACATAAATCCAGAAGGTAACGAACAGAAAAGGAAAAGAATGAAGACTGATTCAGACGTTTCAAGGATGACCCCTAATTTCCGAAGCCAACTTGAGGCTTGGGCAAGCTTAAAGGGTGAACAGGTATGTGGTATTGTGCTAATCATTAATTCAACTACATGGCTGGTTTTGGCGAATAAGTTCTTTCTCTTGGATGATGCTTCCTGCATATTGTTTAATTAACATGTACTGTTATATCAGGTAGCAGCTAGAGTCACAACAGATGTGGATGAGAAGGATGAGTGGTTCGTTGTAAAAGTTCTGCATTTTGATAAGGAGACTAGAGAGTAAGATTGGTTGCTGTAGATACAGCATTACTTTTCATGATTTTAACTTTGTTGAAGAATTAGACTGAGTTTTCGAAGTTTTTCATGATAACTGATACCTGTTTGGAGCCACTCATCAAATGATGATTTTGTTGTTTGAGCTTGAGGCTAGCTCAAAAAAAGAAAAAGAAAGATGCCACGCTCTTATGATCTTTTTGCCATTTATTTATTAAGTTTGTTTTGGCATCATTTCAATTGCCCAGTGACAGATGCCTAGCTCATGGTGAGGTTAAAATTTCTTTATGAACTTTGTCCCATATGAGTTAGCCTTACGTCCAATATCGCTTTTCTGGTGATGAAGTAGAATACGATAAGTGAATGTAAGTCTCCAAGTCTTGAGATATAGATGCTCCATATTTATATCCTGAGAACTACCTATGCTTCCCGCACTAACTCATTAAGGACAGAAGCTGGTAGGTGTAGGCTTGATAGAACAAATGTAAAGAACCGAATAAGCTTTTTGTGAGCCAAAACGTCAAGCTGCTTATGAGCAGCTTGTTTTGCTTTCGACCTATTATTGCATTGAACTTGTGTTGTCAGTAATTTGGGTTGGAAAAAAGAGAGGGGAAGAATATTACTCTTCTACATCTTTTATTTACCTTCAGAAACTTTGCATCCTTTTCTCACTGGAAGCAACTCAACCTGCAGATTTGAAGTACTTGATGAGGATCCAGGTGATGACGATGAGGGTGGTATTCAAAGGTTATTTCCTTTATTGACACCATTATCCGCCCCTTGTTTAACTTTCTCGTAGACACGATATTTTTCTGTTTCTGTGATTTTGTATGGTTACGTGGTTTATCTATGTGCGCCACTTGATTCTATGGCGCACTTCTTCCACCTTAATGGTTTTAGATTATAGAGTCATCTTGGGTCCATTTGCTTCGTGTAGTTCCTACTGGCCTAAACAAATTATGAGTTATAATTACTGGCAGTAGATTACATCAATTTGTAGTTTTGTTGGAATGAATAATGTTGTCATCTTACCGTTTGTAAGGCTTGTATGATTTTCAACTCTAATTCGTAAACAAAAAAAGTATTTCTATTTTTTTTCTCAATTGTTCTGTTTCCTTCACTCTTTCTTTGGTACTTTTTTTTTTTTGTTGGTTTGTTGAACTATGCTTTTGGGAGTTAAAATTTCCTTTCTGTAAGCAGGCAATTTTGCAAGAAAAGCTGCTATGTGTGATTGCTGGATAAAACTTTCCTTTGAAAATATTTTATAGGCCTAGTTAAGTCTTTCAGGCTTAAGACGAGACTTACGTGGTTTTTGATTGGGGAACTATTAGTGCTGTCTTTCTCCTTCGGGAGAAGGAAAGCTGGTTTTTATTTTTTGGCTGAGCAGTGACAAGTGCTGGTGGTCCATCTGTTGCCTGCAAAAAACTTATTATCTGGTTTGCATTTTATTCCCCTTTCCTCCATGATTGAAATCACTCTAAGTAGAAGTGACAATTTTTTTTTTCATTGGCCCTTTTAGAAAGTACAAGCTGCCCGTGACAAATATTATTCCTTTCCCCAAGAGGAGTGATTCTTCTAACGCTCCAGATTTCCCTCCTGGAAGCCAAGTCTTGGCTGTCTATCCACACACAACTGCACTTTATAAGGCGACTGTTGTCAATGGCAATCGCAAGGTAGCTTTTCCATACACTTTGGTTTAGTTGAGCGGAAGTGTTGGTATTTCCCTTTGAATTCGTATCTTCTGTGGATTCTTATCCTTGAAATAAGCAAGTTTGGCATGGATCTAACTGCTTGTATTTTGCATGTTTGGATGCTCCCAAATATTGGAAATATTTTCAGAGGAGGACAGATGAGTAAGTACCTTCCTCTCTTTGGAAAAAAATGTGCATTTTCTATTGGCACTTGGGGAACAAGTAGGGAAAAAAAATACAAAAATGATCCCTTCGTCTTCTGTTTTTAGCTTCCTTTTTAGGTTAGATTGTGTGTCTGAGATGCTAAAACAACAGTCCCATGTAATTTGATTTATCATTACTCACCAAAGTGGTAATCAGATGACAAAGTTAACCGACTGTTTAACCTTGTGAAGAAAACAAGTAGGATTAGTTCTCTGCAAAGTCCTTTATCTTTGAGATCCGGGAAATGAAGTAGAATGATGAGGCTGATGAGAAAATCGAACTATTTTTGACACGGCACTAAATTGTCATAATCCTATTGTTGTTTTTGGTTGGCAGCTATGTACTAGAATTTGATGACGACGAGGAAGAAGGAGCCTTGCCTCAAAGGACAGTACCCTTCCACAGAGTGGTTCCTCTGCCTGAAGGACATCGTCAATAAATTCCATGCTGTTTATAGCCGTGTATAAAATCTAGAGCTCTTTTCCCTGACCCTAAACGTGGTCTTATGTTTTTCTTTTAGTCAGCTGCAGATGATTTTGTAATATCTTCACTCACGCTTTAATTTGTATAGCATTTTTATTTCTTGTTCCAACCCCCGCGCCGCACCCCACCCCCCTTTTTCTAGTCTCAAACTGAAAGAGAAACAAAAACAGGTAAAAGCTAAAACAAAAAAAAAAAAAAAGGAACTCAAGGTATCTATTGCAAGCGTTAGAATCACCACATACTCTTTGCTTGACTTCGTTGCTACTCAATCTCTTGTTGGAGAAAAATTACTCAAGAATCATGCATTAATTATAAATTTAAATTTGTGTTTTTGTTGAAACACTAAAACGAGATTACATACCTGATTTGGCTTTCATGTGATGTGATTTTTGGCTTAGATCTTTACTTTTATAACTTTTAGAATCACATTGGTCAATTCGATGCTGAATCTACAAGAAACCAATGACAAAATCATGTTTGATAGAGAAGACTAGTTACAAAGGTTCTATTGTGTCTCTTCTCTTTTCATTAAAAACATGAAGGTGGTAGTATGTGTTTATATATTAAAAAAGTAAGGCAACATGTCATGGTAAAATGATCAAAAGGCCCTTCAAGGGCAAAAACATAAATCTTTATTTTAGTGCATCTCAAAGACCTATTAGCACCTAATTTGAATATATATATATATATATATATATATATATACATATTCAAGTGTACATATATAGAGGGATGTAGCCTTAATATGTGTTTAATCAAATACTCTCAACTCATCACAATTTTATAAGATACATTTTAGCCAACACTAACTAGTATCATATTAGCAATCAAATGTAACATCTATCTAATTTTAATAAACTAATGTGATTTACATCAATACACCTTAATAAGAGAAATGATTTCTGTCCATTAATATAAGCTCACAAAATGAGTTAATAATCTCCCACTTGAATTGTATCAATGTTTTTTAAAACAATTATAATACTAATAATAGTCATATGAAAATAATTCCAAAATAATTTTATATTGGTCTAGCAACAATCCCTTAGTCTAGTCCATAAAGTTTCAAACTTAAATAATGACAGTAATTATGCCAATTTAAAGATACAATATCAACCATAGTCACAAGGGTTTTTCACTTTACTTACATAGATTTAATATGGTAAATAACCTTTTGTATCATAGATTTTGTTCCATTACAATATAGAGAAAACACAACAAAAGGTCTCATTATACAAAAGCATCCATGTATGCTTCCAAATACATATTAACATGTCCATTAAATACATAAGGACTAAGTTCTTTATTAAGTGGTTTAACTAACATAATGTTTGTGCCAATAAGCTCTACTATGATATCACCATTCTTTATTTGCCCTTCTATAACCAAATACTATATCTTAATATGCTTGGTCCTTTTAATACTTTTATTATTGATAATAAACAATACTATTACACTATTATCATAGTACAATTGAATTAGCTTATCAATGAAATCAAGTAAGATCAATTGTCTCGTGAGATTCCTTGACCAAATAGCCTATATGGTTACCTTATAACAAGTTATAAACTTTACATGCATGGTAGAAAATGTTACTAACATTTGCTTAGGGCTTTTTCATGATATTATCCCATTAGCTATTATGAAGATGTAACCTAATGTGGATTCAAGGTTTGACTGAAATTTGCTAAGAAGTTTCATAACAAAGGCAATATCAAGTCTAGTATACTTATGCATATATAAAGCTACCTATTGCAAAAGCATATGGTACATTATTTATAGATTTTTTCTTAGCTTTGTTTTTAAGGCATTGTATTAAGCTAAACTTTTCATTCTTAACAATTGGGATAATGAAAAATTTGCAATCATGTATATTAAATTTGGCTAAAACACAATCTATATATGTGATTTGAGAAAGACTTAGAAGCTAGCATGAACAATCCCTAAAGGTCTTAATGCCCAAGACAAAAGATGTTATACCAAGATTTCTCTATCAAACTCAAAATATAATAGCCTCTTAGTTTCTTATAGTAAAGGCACATCTTTGCTTGCAAGAAGATGTCATCCACATTAAAGATCAATAAAATTGACATACTTCCATTGACCTTGGTATATATGTAATAATCTATAAATTTTTAACAAATCCACAAAAGGTAAGAAAATTATCCAACTTTAAATACCATTGACTAGAAGCTTACTTGAGACAATAAACATACTTTTTAAGCATACATACAAGTTTATCTAAATTACCTTTTGTAAAACTTTCTAGCTGTAACATATAAACCTCTTCATTTAGATTACCATTTAAAAATATAGTCTTGACATCCATATGGTGTAACTCTATGTCAAAGCAAGCTACCAAAACCATTATTATCTAGAAGAATCCTTGAAAGAAATTGGTAAAAATGTCTCATTATAGTCTATAATATCTCTTTAAGTAAATCCCTTGGCCATTAGTCTGGCCTTAAACCTTTTTACCTTTTCTTTGGAATCTCTCTTAGTCTTGAACACCCACTAGTAACCAATAGGCTTGCTTATTTCAAGTAATTCAACTAAATCCCAAATATCATTATGCTTTATAGACAACATCTTATGGCTAATTTGTTTTTCATTTTGCCAAATTTTTGGCAAAGCTTGGTTCCTCATGCTTGTTGGCACACAATTGACCCCTAACGGGTGCATGGTGGTTCAACAAGGCCGTTGGATTAGAAAAGCCAATTTGCATGTATTTGGTTTCAACTCAACCTAAATAAAAAAGCCATCGACAATGGTTGTTATTTTTATCGACGGATGTGTGGGAGGCCAAGGAACATGAAACCAATGCCAATCAAAGAATTGGTGTAGGTGTAATTGGGGTTTGAAACTCCAATAGCGAGATGGGTCCAAAACCTTAATCTTTTTTTTTTTTTTTTACCAACTTGATTTCCATCTTGTGTTTGTTTCAATTTTATGACCCAAATTGATGTTAAATTGCTTCGATACCAATTGCTAGAGAAAAATCACCTTAATCAACATTTTACCCAAGAATCATGCATCAATCATGAGTATAAAATTGGCCTTTTGTTAAAACATTAAAACAAGTTACTTAGTCATTTAGCCTAATGGTAAGCTAATAGAAACTAAAGGTTTAGGGTTTAACACTTTGAGTTAGGTGTTTGTGTTATAATATTAAAAAAGAAAAAAAAATAAAACACCAAAACGAGAGTACATACCTAATTTGGCTTTCATATTATATGATTTTTGGCTTTGATCTTCACCTTTATGACTTTAGGTGATACCTTATCACACTGGTTGATAAGATGCCAAATCTATAAGAAATCAATGATAAAATGGTGCTTGGTAAAGAAAGCTGGTTACAAAGGTTTTCATTTTGTGTGTGTGTGTGTGTGTGTGTTTTTTTTTTTTCTTGTTTCATCAAAAGCATAAAGGTGATAGTGTATGTTTATATACAAGCAATAGTTTATGATAGAATGACAAAAAGCCCTTTAAGTACAAAAACATAAATCCTTATCTTAGGGCATCTTGAAGACCTATTGGCACCTAATTTTAATATATGTAGATTTAAGTGTACATATGTAGAGCTAGACGACTTAACTCAATACACACTTAGTCAAATAGTTCCAACTCATTATAATTATATAAGGTATATTTTTACTCACATTAGCTAGTACCATATTGCAATACACTCTTATAAGAAAAATGGTTTATGCCTATTAGTATTAGTTCACAAAATAAGTTAACATCTCTAACATCTTTTAATCTTACAAAATACTAACCATCATTAGAAGTTAGACAATGGATTTATTAATGAATCAATAACAAACAAGAGGTGCTCACTTGATTTTTGATCATTTTACATTTTTTTATTTTTTATCAGCAACTGAGACGCCTTTCATGATTTAGGAACTAGTCAATGAGCTTAAGATTCTAGTTTCTAGTTTCTAGCTAAAGGAAATTTAACTTCTCTTAATTGATTTTATTCTTTTGTTACAATTGTAGGACTAACTCCTTATGAGTTAGTCTTATGCCTTCTTTTGTAACGGGGCCTGACATGCTTGGGTAATTGGAATTGGGGGATCTTACGGGGAAACATTATGTATGTGATAAGCAAACCATTGATTAGCTGCCTTAGAGTAGTATACTCCATGTCAACTAAGCAAAGAAATAACACAAGTTTGTGGCACATGTTAAGATAATTGCCTCTCAATCCGCAAAACATATGACAGAAAGATGAAAATGCAGATTTTCTTCTCCTCCAGTGAGGCTATTATTCACAATAGTTAAAATTTAAGATATGACAAAACTATATGAAAAACTTACCAGAACAACGAAACAAAAGAAGAGAGAATGAGAGCAGCAAGGAACTAAATATGCCTTTTGTTGATGAAATTTCTTCATTGAATGAATCTCTACACCTTTTCCCTATTTATATGCATTTGCTAATGGATTAAAAAATCAAACTCAAAAATTAAATAAAACTGATTTACAAAAATTAAACTCAAAAATAAAATTCAAAATTTGGTTCACACAAATCAAATTTTAAAATTTGAAAAATTAAATGAAACCGATAGAGGTTGTGACTGGATAAGGCACATATGTTAGTGTGGTTCCTATGATTCATCTTCTAACAAAAACATATGTTTTAAGTACACAACCAAAGAGGCCAAATTCATGTGCATGAATTGCATTTCTTATGTTTTTCCACTAGAGTATACTTTGTTCTTCAAAAACTTTACCTTGTACTTATAATCTTCACTATTATTTTGGTTCAGCAGCATGCTTTGCCTAAGACTCCATGCCAAAACTCCTCCTTTGCAGTCAAAAGATGTTTCATTGCTTTAGAGATCCACTAAGAACGTCTGGTCATGACATTGTTTATAAAAAGTTGAAATTTACCCATATGAGGAATGAGAGTCCAAATTTTTAATTTTTGACGTTAAGGTTTTGTCGCATGACAAATAAGTTCCACCCTTGAATTTGTTTATTACCGGCCATAGAAGACCTATCACCCATTAATTTTTTCTCTACTAAACCAATATGTATTGCACGTATGGAAATCCTTACTAACTGATCAAACAAAAATAAACATTCAAGAACTAATAAAAGAATAAAAGAATCTAAAAGATTATATCTATCCTCGGCCACGAGCGAGATGTTATTTGCAGACTTTTCCTAGATTATGAAAATGCCATATACCTTCACCTCTTTTTGCAGCCCATTTTAGTTATTTTCTTGGGAGCTTTGATTGTCTCCAAAAATTTTCAAAGTTATGTATTATTTTATCCAAGTTGCTTTTCATTATGGTCTGAGTATGTTTTAAGCAAATGTTGTTTTGAGACAAAAAATTGAAAAAATGATATGCAATAATGTAGAATCTGCCTCAACAAACTTGGATAGTTAGATGATAAGTAAACTTAATGAGGGATTAAACAAGATCTTCTTCAAGGAGCTGCTGTGCAAGGGGTTATACAAACCATGTGGGAAGAACTGTATTTCTCTCATGAGTGCATTTGGGGCTGAGGGTGTCATTGTAAGCTCCTATTATTGTTATTATTTAGCACTTCTAAATAAAGTCTTGAATTGGAATTCTTAGCTGCAAGACAATTACCTGATTTGGTATTTAAGTGTATAGTCCATGTGAAAATTGTGAATCATCCTTCTAGTTCTAAATTACTAGAGAAATTGATAACATGTAATTTCAGCTTTTAACAAAAACATCTTGTTTTGTACACAACCAAAGAGACCAAATTCATGCGCGTGAACTGCTTTTCTAATGTTTTTCCACCAGAGTCGACTTTGTTCTTCCAAAACTTTACATCGTACTTTCTAGTCTTAGCCCATAATTTTGGTTCAGCAGCTAAGAACCCATGCCAAAGCTCTTCTTTGCAGTCAAAAGATGTTTCATAGCTTTAGAGATCCACTAAGAACGTCTGGTCATGACATGGTATATAAAAAGATGAAATTTACCCATATGACGAATGAGAGTCCAAATTTTTAATTTTCGACGTTAAGGTTTTCTCCTTTGATAAATAAGTTCTACCCTTGAAGTTGTTTATTACTGGTAGTAGAAGACCCATCACCAATCATTTTTTCTCTACTAAACCAATGGAAATGTATTGCATGTATGGAACTTCTTACTAACTGATCAAATAAATATAAATATTCAAGAAATAATAAAAGAATAAAAGAAAGTAAAAGATTATATCTGTCCTCGACCAGAAGCGAGATGTTATTTGCAGACTTTTCCTAGATTATGAAAATGCCATATACCTTCACCATTTTTTAGTAAAAAATTTCGAAGTTTATTGCTTTTTTGCTCCCATTAAACAAATGACACGATGTTCTATGTAGGCCTTATGAGATCTAGAAGATTTACGTTTTTAATTTTTCTAATTACAAGTTATGCTATTTGTAATTGTTCTTATCAAATAATTTTAAATCATTTTTATTAAACCCTCTAATAAAAATGAACTTTAAAATATTTGTAATCTTCATAATTTTTTTTATAGTTAATTAAATGATAATAATATTTAGGATATTGTTGAACATTGAACTTGTGACGAAAATTTGACAAAAATGAAAATAAAACAATTGACCTTCACAACCGAAAATCTATTGTTTTAATGCATCCAATTATTATTATATATGGAAAGTGGTAAATAGTGAGATATGCTATAGAAACTGTTTAGTGAGAAAAAAAAAAGATATTAAAGAGGTTTATGAAGGAAAAATGGTTCAGAGCCCTAATTATAAATGTATAGCATTAAACTACAGGATGAAACTGTGGTGTACACGACAACGACAGGCCACTTCGCCTTCGGTGAGCTGCCGTTTTGTCTGTTTAACACGGACAAGGGTAGTCTCCTTCTCTCTCTCTCTTTCTCTTCTCCCTCACATAGACACGCTAGGGTTTTCAGTCTCTGTAGCAATGTCGAGTACTAAGGAGAAGGAAGGGACCTGTCTGCTCGGCTCACCAACCTTCACGGAGCTCGAGAATGGCCGGTTCAGGTGCGTGGAGACCGGACACGAATTGCTCTCCAAAGACAAGGAGTCCTACTCTCACTCAAAACGGTGCCGCTTGGGCCTTATCGAATTCGCTTTGTCCCATCATAAACCCCCTCTCAACATGTTCAAGCAAGACCCTCTCTCCCGGTACCCAATTTCATCCTTTCTTTCTCTCGTTGCCATTAAGGGTCTTTTCCCTTTCCTTCTTGTTTGTAAGGTCATGTAGTTAATATGCTTCGTGTTTGGCTATGGTTGCTTTGGTTTGGTTTGGGTTTGTTTTCTGGCACCCAGGTGGTGAATTAACTTTATTGTATCATAAAGTTCGTGTTTCCTTAGTACACCAAGGTTGAGAGGAAAATTTTGCTTATGCATGGGTTCTGATTGATGCTTGACTGGGTTTGTCATAAGATCACCGATAGGGTGCTAGAGGGTCTGCAACACCTTGGACCCGTAAGCTGGGAAGTGTGGGACTCAAGACAATTATTTGTTGTCTCCAGGAAGCAAACAGTGGTTTTATTGGATGTGCTGATGCTTTATCCTTTTGATCCTCTTTCAGTTCGAATTTGATATGCAAGCTGACAGGAGATAAGATTAATAAGTCTGAGGAACATATATGGAAGCACATCAATGGCAGACGATTCCTCAACAAACTAGGTTTGTGTTTTGAGCCAATTCTTTTTTTTTTTTCGTATAGCTGATTAACAGTTATCTTGATAACCTGTATGAATGTTATGGTTTTTCCCAATTGCTTCTGTAATTCTGAGTTTTACAAGAATCATGTCTTGCTACGCGCTGGTGCCTTAGATGTTTGTGGTTGTTCTGTCTCTAACAAAGATATGGATTTTCTCCGGACAGAGCAAAAAGAAGCAGAAAAGACGACCTCCAATGGAATGGTAGAAGAGCAGGATGAGCAGAAGGTGCAAAAAACCTCAAAGCCAGTGACAGATGGTTTGGAAAAGAAGAAGAAGAAGGACAAGGATTGGGAAAAAGGAGTTGCTGAGATTATTTCTGAGGTTAGAAACTTGTCTGATGAGGGTAGTGATATAGAAGAAGCTGATTTCTGGATGCCTCCAGTGGGACATCGATGGGATTTTGATGATGGAGGAGAACGATGGGGTTCTGGTTCAGAGTCGGGGCAGGAGAGTGACGAGGTTGATGGAATCGGTATGTATGTTTATCCTCTGTGTCCAGCTCAAAGTCATTACTTTGTAATATATGGATTATTAACTCAACTGTGTTAAAGATAATTCTTCATGAAAATGAATTTGAATGAGTAAATAAGTTGAAGAGGCGTATATAAGATCATGGAAGAATTCTTTATTTAAGAACACTCACCTAGTCATCAGATTCTAGAAGTAGGTCTTATAGCTCGGCTGCCCAAGCTAAAACCATTTACACCTTTAAAATCTTCTTGCTTTATGGTAGAACTCAATTAAATGATCTCTTCCAAGTTCCATGTGAGATTACATAAAGTGAAAGTCGCTTTCTAGATAGCTTCAGCCACGTTAATTATGGTTTAACCTTGCTCATTGCATCCACATCTCCTACTCCTCTTCCTTTTGATTCTGCTAGCCTCAATGTGAAAAATCAATTTATTCATCATTTATATTGGTCTAATATTTCTGAAATTAAACTGTCTCAACAATTAATTGGTGGGGCAGAGAGACATTTTACCAGCTTTTCAATGTTTGACCAGGATGTCCAAATGTAGACCGTTAGATTTAGTTGTTAAGTTGGCCTGTCTTTACCTTTGTATGCCGAACTTTGGAGTGGATTTGTTCGACTTGAGCCCCTCTTTGGCTCCCTCCTTCTCTGTGTTATTGAATTATGGTTTATAATTAATTTCAGACGGTCAAGCTGAAGAGAATGGCAAGGAGACAGAAGAGCTCTCCACAAGGCATGCCTCTTGAGCATCTCATCTCAATCATTTTATTTTTAAGTTGACACAGTGTCTTTCGGTGCTGAAGATCTAATCCTTTTCTTTTCTTTTGCCATGCAGGACAAAGAGAATGTCTATAGAAATCGGACCCAGCAGTTTTGCTTCAAGGAAGAAGAAGAGTAAGAAGAATCAATCTAATTAATCTAAGTTTTGGCAACAGGAAGTTCTCCCCCTTGTAGTCAATTAAGTTTATTCATTGCGTTCTTTGAGTACTAATATCTAAGATGGAAGTATTTTCTAATCTAGATTTTTGTTGGGAAGCGTTCTATCCCCCCACCCACCAAGAAGGAAATCCCTTTCTTCTTCCTTTCTATTTTAGGGACAGTGCACAGTTTGTACTCCAAATTATAAAGACAGGGCAGGGCTGCATTGGAATCACAACACATAAAGTGGCAATTTACGTGTTAAGTTTCACATCTTTAACATCTACTGCTACTTACCTCTGCCTATTTGGCTCCAACAGCCGTGGAATTCTAACGTAAGTACCTTTGCTTTCCCAATAAGGGATTAGACTGGGAAGCTCAACCATCTTTGCTAATTCCATTACTTTGAAGAGCATTATAATTGGTTGCACCCGGTTAATCTGTATATCAAATTAATTTCTTGCTAGTTCTCGAGAAAAAAAAAAATTACGTTTGACCAACAAAACGAACACCTTGCCCAAAATCAGTTAATATTGTCTTGGTCATCATATACTTAGCTACATTATGCTTTCTTGTTGGATCAGTGCATCATATACTTTGCTACATTATGTTTCTTGTCGGATCAGTGCCGAGCAGTTACCACACAGGATACAGAAAGAATAAATCGAGGTCTCTATAACAATTCAATAGAAAATAGCACTATTTTTAATAACTAAAACCACATTCCCAATAAATGAAAAAAATAATCTACTTATATGCATGTATTCTTCTTCTTGTCACGGATAGTAATGGTTGCCGCAAGTCCTGGCTGTATCTTGTAAAACTTGCATGTTCCCAAGAATCGCATCCTTGTGTGTAATAGTCCCTTTTTTTTTTTCCCTTTTTTTTTTTTTTTTAACTCGATAGGGGCAAATCCTCATCCAAAACATAGAATGAAGGATGCGTCTACCGTACTTCCTTTTCCGAAGTAGCTTGGAAACTACTCCAAGAACTGCAGCTCGCATGTCTTGTAAAAAAGAAAAGAATTTCTTAGCACCCTTACCAAGGAACAAAGACCGCAGTAAAAACTTCCAAAAAACACAGTTGTCTTCTAACATGGTTCACTATTCCGAAGCCTGACCTTAGGAAGCAGCGAAATTAAAGATGAAACGATTTTAGAAGATAACACAGGGAAATGCAAATTAACACACTTCATCTTCCATGCAATGATCATAACCTGCTTGCTCATAAATGGAAACTTGTACTCAAGTGAATCATCGGAAGATCCCAAAATATCCAAATTCTTAGCCCATCCCAATCATTGATGTAGACAACAAACTCAAATGTATAGAAACAGGAACTTCACGGGAAGAACAAAAGATATGAACACAAGATTGGACATTACGACCTAACGACTGTCATGTCCGGTAAGAAAGCAAATATGAAGAACACATACCTGCCGACAGAAGCAGATCACGTTGTCATAATCCTCTCATCCCATAACTTCTTTCTTGCAATCAGAACTCTTTCTTCGGTTGAGATCAGAGCATCAATCCACGGTTCTACTTCTGATAGCCAGCCATCCCACCTTAACGCAGTCACAAACTTCCTGATATAGTTTATCACAGAGGGTTTGTCTCTAATGATGACAAAACCATCTGGCCGTAGTATGCGATCCATTTCAATTAGTAGATCCTCTACACCACACCCACGTTCCGCAATTTCAGAGAAAACTGTCCAGGCATGCAGAAGATCATATGTACGTGGGTAAGTAGAAAATGCTTCACACCTGTCAAATTGAATGCATGAAACTGAGTGAAATCTGAAATATAGGAAATGTTCCAGCAACCAAGAAAAAGTTATGATATTCATATACGTATTTATGATGACAGGTCGATTAGGTACAAACACAGTTGCAAGTATGAAGGAGACTATATATATACCAGTCATGAACGGTTCCAATTAACCCCCGGTCATATATAATCTTCAATCTAGCAGAAGCAGAGACAGGAGCGACATTCATCACCCAGACATCTTTATCAGCAAGGGCAGCAGCAAACCCACCGAGATTTGAGTTCATATCCATGACATTTCTGATTGAATCTTTCTGTATAACAGATTTCATTTGTTTCCAGTATTCAATCACTCTGAAATGCCAAATCCTCTGCAAAACATAATTTTTTTTTTTATTTTTATAAGGTAGAATTTCGCTCACAAAGATAGTAAAAGAACACTGCCAAAAAAGGAGGCACATAACAGTAGCATGCACATTCTTTTTAACTTCAAG
The DNA here is from genome assembly GCA_028551475.1 of Casuarina equisetifolia. Taxonomy (NCBI): domain Eukaryota; kingdom Viridiplantae; phylum Streptophyta; class Magnoliopsida; order Fagales; family Casuarinaceae; genus Casuarina; species Casuarina equisetifolia. The sequence continues at coordinate 18,227,509 of CM052355.1, forward strand.
AAACATACAGTGTCCTTTTGGAATTCCCCTGGGCTAACACCAATTTCTTCAAGGCGGGGGGGTGCTGTTGTAAGCCTCTGTGGCCAAGGAACTAGTCCACTTCCCTTTTCTTTGTGCATCTCTGTTTTATTAAAGAAAACAAAGAAGCAGAAATTTTAAGAAGAAAAAATCAATGAAAACCCAAAATCAATGCCACAAGAAAAATTAAGCAGAATGTGTGGGTGAAACAGTGTATTAACCAGCTTGCCCGGGAAAAATTACAACAATTGGCACATTCAGCAAAAGTAATTAATTTAATATGACCATCCGGCGCTAAATGATATGTTGTTAGTAACAATAGGTGCATCTTGCTTGGCTTTGAGTGGAAGGATCTTAACCATTGCGAATACTATTGGAGCCAACCCACGTAAAATTAAAACCACGATCTTTAAGAGAGCATTGCTGTGTATCACAATAATCACTCCCATGCACTAGCAGGGAGATTTCTGGATCACCAACCTCCAATAGGAGCATAAATTTTTTTTTTTTTTGGTTGTAAAAGCAAGGTAGAGAGAACATATTGTATCACTGCCACTTTGTGCAATCAATCAAGAACCAGCGGAAAAAAAAATTAAAACATGGCTGTTAACTCATTTAATCTAAACCCTTTCTGGGTAAAGACTGCCACATTGATTGCATTCCCCTTCTTGACTTCAACAATGGAAACACATTGCAATTACTGTGCTCCTCACTAACTCCAATACATACACCAAACAGAAAAGGAGAGAAAAGATTATCCCAACTCCAAAAATGACCCAAAGTGCCTACTGAGTAATATCAGCTACAACCTTAATATCTATTCTCAGGGGGAATTCTGGTGTAGTAATCTTTTCTTAGGTATGAGAGAGGTAAGCACAATACAAGTTACGTCTCGGAGATCTTCATAATTGTCGTCAATGTAACCCCATTTCCTAGAGTGGGGATGGAAGCCATTTCAATCCTGATTTCTAAATCACAAAGTTGGGACTACATTCACTACATCAACGAGAGGGATAATTATTGAACATCAAAATGTGATGCTTTTCTACAGAAATGCTAGAATGAGAGTACAAAAGACACCAATTACACCGAACACTGGAAAATTAGTGTATTGGAAGATTTTTGTTGATATTCATTCCAACATTGTGTATAGTAAGATAGTGCTTACTTGTAGTGTATGGGAAGAGGCACGCCTTCATTGACACATTCCAAGTGGCATCTGGTACATCCTCAGAACTGCACAAAGGGGGCAACGTTTCAGGTTCTCTCTTCAAATAGCAGCTATTAGTCAATGGCTTAGCCCATATAACGGTCTGGTCATGCTTTGCAACAACTCTCCAGCACATCCTTCTTAAGAGATTGGACATAGCATTCCAGATCCTTCGATTTTCTGGATCCTGTGCATATGCTTCAGGAGAAGAATAGACAAAATACCCTCCTGGTCTTAGTAATCTGTCAAGTTCTAATAAGAGAATGCCATCTCTTTGAAGCCAATCAATTCGACATCGTGAACAATGAGCCAGTTCAAATGATCTGCTTGGGTAAGGAAGTCTTTTTGTGGCCAAGACACCAAGGGTTGCTGGAATCCCTCTCTCCAAGGCAAATTGTATTTGATTCTCATGCACATCATTAGGGGCAAGAGACATGGCTATAATGTTCAGGGAAAGAAGATAGGCTCCAAAACTTGCAACACCACAACCCACATCAAGAACATTTCGGATATTGCCATCATTGTTAAGTTTATCACCAGGAAACTTAAGCATCTGTACCAATGAATGGATACAATTTATGTGGTAGAAAAGTTAGAAAAACTAATGATGCTACATACTGCTCTGTTAACATCTGAAACAAATCACTGAAAGAATTAAGTAGGATTTTCAGTCAAGTTCAATCACAGGTCCCAACTTAAGCAATCTAGACAATACCTTAGCAAGGGCCATAATGTACTTGTCAGCTCCGTGATGGAAGTGGGTACCTCCACCGGGGAAATTTATCTTCTCGCCATTAACAAACATCCAATTCTGATCTGATTTCTCTTGTGCAAGATGTGTATGGGGTATATTTGCCTTCCACACTTCATCCCTGCTCGCTGGCCACCTTATACTGATCTGAAATTCTAATACCAATTTCGTTGGAATCAAAAAATGTAAACATATACAACAAAAGTTATGCATATGTAATACCAGTCACCAACCTTATAACCAATTGGGGGCGGAACAAGGCAATTATAACGGCGCTCTGGTGGTGGGCAATGTCGTTCATAGTGCTCCATTAATGCCAAATTGGGCTTCAATCTCAGTTGGTAGATAAGGTTCCTATCTAAACAAGGTATCAACTCCGAGAATTTCAAATCACAGATCTGCAGCGAAACCACGAAACAAACAACCGGTAATATCAATAACCACGTTACATCACTATCATTTTTAGCATTTAAAAAATTAAAATCAATTAGTAAGAAATCTCATGTAAAACAGTTTTTAGCATTTAAGTACGTCTTTGTCGAGTTCAAAACAAAATCACAACCCGAAGTTTGGAAGAAAGTATTCATATAATTTGCTACTTCTACTCATTTCGAAACGCCACTGCAAAAGATTCGCTAGGAGTTGAATTACTACAATTCGCTACAAAGATGTATGCCTTATATCAACCGAAACAATGAAGATAGCCTTGGTAAAATCTGTAATTCTAAACATTGAAGAAACAACGAATGGAAAGACTAAAATTAAGTTAAAAGAAATGCGTTACTCACAGGTATGCTCTTGGGAACCTCGGGATTGTGCTCTTGGTCGTCAAGCAAATCCTCGGGATCATGGTTCGGGAGGAACCCGCCGAATACCGGGTCGGATCCGTCTTCTTCATCGGATCTACGCGAACCCGGAGCGAAGTAGGACCCATAGTACAAGCAGATCAATCCGAGCAGCACAATGAGACCGAACAGGACGTACTTAACCAGTGCGGTGGTGGAAGCTGAGTCCGTCCTGTACCTCATTTTCCCAAAGGAGCGCTGCCAGATCCAACCCTAAAAGCAAGAAAATCCCTAAAGCTTCACTGGCATGTCCATGTATAGATAGACTGAGAGTTTCCTCGGATTTTCGCGGGAGAGAGAGAGAGAGAGAGAAAGAGGGGCAGATTCGCTGCGTACGTGTGCAGAGACAGCATCCGGGCAGGCCGTTGTGGCAACATCAAGAACCCGGTCTCGATGCTGACCCCTTTGACCTTTTTCCACGAATTTGTTTTTAGGATTGCTTTTCTGATTTCTTGTCCGGTCTTTGCCATTTTTTATTTTTTAGTACTCATGAACCCTATCCTTAATATTTTGTTTTAAAAATAATGATTAAGATAATAGAATTCAAAATTTATAAACTTAAAAAAGACCAATAGCTAGATTATAGACTCTAGTCAAGAAAAGCATTGTGTGCATGTGAATCAAGCGGACGGCAATGGAGTCCCAAGCCGAGCCCATAATATATAAGCTAGTCCAGGTGCATTTACTTGGACAACGAGATGTGGCTTTGGAGCATGGACAGACAAAAAGACGTTAGCACATAACCCTGTCTGATTCGGCCCAGTTAAAGCCCTCTGACATAAAGCTTACTCGTCCTTGGATACTCCCACTGACCTGTAAGCCCACCTAAGAAAGGGAAGTGCAGGGCACCTTTGTAGATAGCTTTTTGTCGGCATTGTCAGTCCATTATCATAGAAGGCGTTTGACTATTAATAGTGCCCTGAGATCCGCTTAATTTAAGGTCGACTTCGGCACTTTTAGCACGCATCAACATCGCTAGGCGTATATCCACGGCTTTAATCAAATTATGAGTCCCATACCCACAATATTGTACAGATAGGAAAATTAGCCAAGATTCTCCGACAATTGGTCACGCGAAAAACCAAACAAAAGAAGACAAAGGGCCTCGTTGCCACCAGGAAGATAAAGGTGCTCGCTTTAGCATCTTGAACATGGGACAAGGATTCTCTTAATTTGGCTTGGTCACGGGATCCTACGGGGAAACTCACCGTGGCCTTGATTTGGTTGCTTGTACGCTGCGCCTCCGGAAAGAATATCTTGAAAGTTTTATTTTCAAGCATGAAACAGAAAAACTAATAATAGCATATTCTTTCTTTTAAACTAAAGTCAATCCAATATTTTCACGCAACCTCAAAATATTCGCTCCCTCCAAACAACGGTTTCTTTCACCCCAAGCAAGAGCCACATAATCAACGTGACTCATGAACTTGTAGGATTCATTTGTTTAAGATTGATGAAATAATTAGGTTATTAGGTAAGAATATAATAATAAGGGGTATTTATATAATTGTAAAAATTAAAAATTTTCTCCATAAAATAATAAATAAATTTAGTGGACAAGTTGTTGTAATAACAGAGCCCCTTTGAAGCTATCTACTTGTTGGAAGAAGTCTAATAGAATTTCAATGACAAGAAAATTCTTAACTGTCATGAGATGTAAGAGATGTAAATTTTTTTGTTAATCTGAAATTTTTAACTTGTTAAGTCTAGATGTGTGTATTTTTATAATTATGTGTTCAAATTCATATGTGAGTGATGCGATTAAAAGTGGTCTTGTTGATATTTAATCTTTTTTTACTTTTTTTTTTGCTACTTTTTTGTTATTCCTTCTATTATTATATCTAAAATAGAAAGATTTCCTAAAAACTTATACTTGATAAAAATACGGATAAGCATTTGAATCATCATCTTCAATCATTCAATAATGGTAAAATATAAATATAAAGAGAAAAATAAATGAAAAGGTTTAACTTTCCAATTTAAGTTTAGCTTAATAAATATAGGTTTTTCAACGAACTGCCCAAAGAAGACATGAGTGATACTCCGACAAATGGGTAAGTAATCTTTAATTTCGGGAGAATCAAACACTTAATTTCATTTCAACTAAAGCGAAGATCTGAAAAGGTGGTAGGCTGTTGTTCCCGACACGCCACGATCCAACCCACTCTCACGGGCTACCGGTGCACATCCACTCAAGAAGATGTCAGGTTTAGAGTAAATTAATAAGAATAATTATATAATTATAATGTTTATATTATAAGTAATTTATAAAGTTTTTTAATTTTATTCTATTTAAGTTTCTTAATCTTATTTTATTTAAATTTTATTGATATATTGTATAAAAAAGAAACATTATAAAAAAACTTAAGTATGAGGTTATGAGGTTGAGAGAGATTGAAATAAAACAGAGATTTTTTTGTAAATACGGTAACCCTCTTTATTATAGTAAAAAATTATTCCTTACACCAAGATGTAAGAATTATCTTAAACTTCATTATTTTTGTGTATACTTTACTTAAATTTCATAAGTTTAGATTTATGGGTTTGTTTTTAAACAGAAGAGAACACCACCGAAATGCTGAAGAGGTAATCATTGCAGTAGCGCGAAACTTCCATGTGCTATCGTTTCCTGAGCCAAAAAGCCACGCAATTCAAAAGAGATCCAGCTTTTCCTGGCGTTCTTGGATAAAATAGATTGAAAAAGGAGCGTATCAGATCCGCCGTTGGACCTCTGAAACGTGCAAGTTATCGCGGCGGCGCTCTCTACAAGACAATGCTTCAGGGGCTCTCTGCCTCTTCACATTCAGCTACCGTTCGGTTCTTCGCAGGTAATTCTACAAACTGCTCCGAGAATGCTCGTTGATTTGTAGCAAAAACAGTGGGTCTGGGGCTTTAGGGTTTCTTCTAGATTATACAGCAGCATTAGACGTTGAGGTTCGATACGTGATAAGAGCTCTAATAAATGCGGCTTAGGTCAACACGCTAAACCGCCGCTGAATTTGCTGTCTCCTTTGTGGTTTGAATGGAAAGTCTTTTTCTAATCTGTGTTGATCTCTTTGGGATTCAGAGTCTCTAGAGATTGTTCTTGATTAATAGTTGTGCAATTTTACGCGTAGTGTTGGTATTGCTTACTAAATGTACTTCAAGCGGAAAATAACTCCATTTTCTGGTAAGAGTATGACCTAATAAGTGGTATACAAAGGGATGCGCCGTGTGTTGATTGTTTTCCACGGCGTTTGGCAGCTAGCAGTTGTCTGTCAACTTGGGGTCTTGCTGACAAAACTTAGGAAGAGGTTTATCTTTGGAGTCGGCGAAAAGGCGGTTACGTGAAAAAGTCGCATTTTCAGGCTAGGAACTCGCATTTTTTTTGTTTATCTGCGAAGGAAACTACGAGTTTTCCTTGAAATTTCACGTGGCAAATGTTCATCCGTTACTTGCTGGGTCCATATATCTCCATCGACGGGGTCAACTTTACGTGGTTGCTTTTTAGGTTCGCATTTAGGCTGCTTGAATTATTTCATGTTTTGCATTGTGAAACAAAGACGTGGTTATCGTTGAGCACTTGGGAGCCTTCTTGCGTTTGATTTTCAGGTTTTGGTTTCAATTGCATTGTTAAGAATTTTTGGAAAACTTTCTTGTAGAGAATTGAGTTAATGGGTGGTAGGAGTTCAAGGGAGGGAAGTTTAAGGCAAACTTCATCTGTCCGTTCAAGTTCTTCTTCTTGGAGTGGGTATCAACAACCTTATGGCCAAGATACTTTCTGTTACGCTCCTCAACAACCTTACGGCCAAGATACTTTCGGTTACGCTCCCCAACAACCGTATTATCCTTCTTCTCAAGGGTATGCTTCACAAGATTATGGTGGGGAGCGAGCCTCTGGTGACAGAAAGAAGCTGGAGAGGAGGTATTCCAGAATCGGCGATGATTACAATTCCTTGGAGCAGGTATGATCACCGTAGATATTTTTGACGCTGTGTTTTTGAAGTTCTGTTATTCTTTTATACTTCCGCGTATCAATTCTTTGTTCCCGTTAAAATTGATTTGATGGGTGTTCGTAACTATTACAAATATTTAGTGGCAAAGAACTAAACTCTCCTATTCAAGTCGCTTTTAAGTTGTTTTTAACATTTGAAGTCATTTTTACGTCATCAAATACTGTTTGTAGCGGAAGCTTCTATTTGATGGCTTACCAGATAAATGAAAAAGAAAAACAACGCTTCGTTTTTAAAGGAAGAATTATCATACGTTGCTGGATATTTTACTTGGTATAGAGGTTATTTATATATAGTTGGTCTTAATGATTTTAGGATTTAACAAACTTTGATGCTGATTCTTTATGTTTGAGACAACAGAATGACGGTATTCATATTTATCTTTGTAGCATTCACCTGTGAGCAATACCTTTCTGAGTGATACTAATTCTACAAACTGACTGTTTTATTATGGGAATTAAATTTTTCTTCCTTCCAGGTGACCGAAGCTCTTGCACGTGCTGGCCTTGAATCTTCCAACCTTATTGTTGGTATCGATTTTACAAAGAGCAATGAGTGGACAGGTTAAGTCTTATTTCTAATCCACACACACACAAACACATAGAGGTTGCATCTAATTGTGTTAACAAGCTGAACTTTGTTTCCTTAATAGGTGCAAAGTCATTTAACAGACGAAGTTTGCATCACATTGGAGATACTCTAAATCCCTATGAGCAAGCAATATCCATTATTGGGAAGACCTTGGTTGCATTTGATGAGGATAACTTGATACCCTGTTTTGGCTTTGGAGATGGTAATTGATTATTGTTTAGTTAGTTCATCTGAATTATTAATATTCTTACTATGTGCGTTTGTTATAATCATTAGTTATCATTGGATATGGGAGTGATAAGCACTAATTTCGTGCCTTGGCAGCATCAACACATGATAAAGATGTCTTCACATTCTATCCAGATGAGAGATTTTGTAATGGATTTGAGGAAGTCTTGAGTCGCTACAGGGAAATAGTCCCAAACTTGCGGCTTGCAGGTTTGTATTCTACTTTGCCGTTGCCTGTTCTTCTTTGAGATACTTATAATATTTGTATAGTTCGTTTTTGTCGTTTATGTGATTGCTACTTTGTTGCAGGACCTACTTCGTTTGCACCTATAATTGAGATGGCCACAACTATTGTGGAGCAGAGTGGTGGCCAGTACCATGTTCTACTAATAATTGCTGATGGACAGGTATTTTACCTGCAGCATAGGATGATTCTAGTTGAGTTAGCTTGGGGGTAGAGATGTTACATTTCTACATCAAAATTTCAACCTCTAAATTTACATTGAACAGAAAATGTATGAACTTAATGTCTGAGACTGACAAAATAAAGATACAGTGCTATTCTTTATGTTTGAAGGGAATGCTTAAACATTAAATAACTACATGTGGAAGAGCCTTGTTTTGTCAAGCTGTATCAACATACTTGTGATGCAAAAGGGATTTACAAACTCTTGACTCAAGGATCACCTTACTTAAAAGTGATGGTTGTGTCAGGTAACTAGGAGTATAGATACTGAGCATGGCAGGCTGAGTCCGCAGGAGCAGAAAACTGTTGATGCCATTGTTGAAGCAAGGTGAATATTGGGTAAATTAGTTTAACTCCATTTTTTGTTTCATCTACTGCTTTTTAATCTTATATGTTTATATTATTGCAGTAAGTTTCCTCTGTCAATTATATTAGTTGGTGTTGGAGATGGACCTTGGGACATGATGAAGGAATTCGATGACAACATCCCTGCTAGGGATTTTGATAATTTTCAAGTAAGTTTTGGCAGGCATTTGAAAGTTTCAAATTCCTTGGTGCTTATATATGTTGAAATGCTTGATTGGTTAGATAATATCATTTCTTTTCCTTGTTTAGTTTGTAAATTTTACAGAAATTATGTCGAAGAAAGTGCCTGCATCCCGAAAAGAGACGGAATTTGCTCTTGCGGCCTTAATGGAAATTCCTTCTCAGTACAAGGCAACTATAGAGCTTAATATGCTGGGGTAAATGGATGATTCTCTTTCTATATGATAAGTTTTTGAGGCTTGTGAATTTCTTCTTTTTCTGACATTCTTCTTTGTTCTTCCTAATGGAATAGCAGTCGGAAAGTCAATTCTCCTCAAAGGGTCCCCCTCCCCCCACCTCTTTATGGTGCAGCATCTTCCAGTAACTTGAAAACTTCTCGTACTTCCAGCTTTGAACCAAGTGTTCCTCCTTATTATGAAGACCGCAGGCCTGTCAGCACAGCTCCACCTTCTACTAGTTCTGCTTATGATAACCAGGTATTTAGCTTTTCTGTAGTAGAATCTCTGTTTTTATTCGTAATAAGTCTTCCTATATCAAACTTATGTTGCTTGATACTCGCAAAGTGATTATGAAGGTGGAAATAATGACATATGATGAGTGAGATATGAATAGAGAACTCCTCTTGCCTTGTTCTTAGAAGGTTAATTATATCTAGGAAATAGTAAACATGAAACTTTGGTGTCAAAAAGATAACTTCCTTTAGTACTTTTCTTTGGAGAGAATAAGAATTCATCTCAACCGGAACTAGCTTATCATGCTTTGTTCGAAGGATTTAGTTAATCTCCAATGTGCCAGGAGTACCTGGTTTACTGTTTAGGATATCAGTACGCACAATTTTGAGGGGGTGGCGTGAGCCTGTGACTTGTTGCCTCGGTCGTAGGCTTTTTAGTGTTGTCCCATGAGCCCTGTAGAATTACGATGGCTGTTATGCGATTTTTATTGATGGTCAAGAGTTAACATTTCTGTTTTACATGATTGGACAGCTTTGCCCCATTTGCCTCAGTAACTCCAAGGACATGGCCTTTGGTTGCGGGCATCAGGTAGGACTTCTTTGACTTATTGTATTTTGTTTTGAGGAGATAATAGAAAAATGCGTTAACTTCTAACAAACTTCATTTGTTTTATGGGCTTTATGTGGCAGACGTGTTGCGAATGTGGAGAAGACCTTGAGACCTGCCCAATATGTCGGAGACCAATTCAGACCAGAATAAGGCTTTACTAGCAGCATTGCATCTCGTTTAGAATTGCCCTTTTAAGTTGACAAAATTCTTTGTATTTCAGCTTCGAGGTCAATGTTGTCCTTTGTAATTATTCTAATTGGATTTTACCATGTTTAAAAGAAATAGCTTGATTGTACCAAGAGTTACTAGTGGTTGGGATGATTCAAATGGGGACGGTGGGTGGAACTGCGCTTTCGGTTGATAGGATGCGAGGTTTTGCTGGTGAGACCGATGTTTTGTTTGGATGTAAGGTTCTTCAGCTTTCCATCAGATTAGTAAAATTTTTAATACCTTTATTCTTTTTCACCTCTCAATCCCATAAATCTACCGAAATATGTTTGGACGCAGACTGTGGAATGGTGTGCGAATTTCTATCCTATTTCTGTACTCTACTGCAAATTACTAATGCCTAATTGCTTTCAGATTCTGGCCCACGGTAAAAAGGTTCATACATTTCCTTAAGTCAGCAAATAGAACATTTTATAAGTGTCACACTTCCACGAGTGTCTCGGTGGATCATTATAGTAATACAAAGGGTCCCGTTCTCTCGTAAAGTGCAGGAAAACTGGGAAGTTATTAGGTCCAACTCCCCACTTGCCATTGTCCATTGACGGGAGTACAGGCCTTTCGTTCTCTCGCTGTCAGGTTTACCTATATGGCCTCCAGGCAGCCTTCCTAAATGTGAATAGCTGGGCTTGTATTTTCTGTTATCTTTAATGTCAAAGTAGCCAGGACGGGGATGCCACTTTCCCAAAACATGCCAGCTGTTGATAGACAATAAGTGAGTGTTTATTCACCGCTGTGGAGCACGGCTGTCTCGCTTGTTTTAGAGCACTGAGTATCCAGATGTACTATGGTTGTTCTATCGTTTGTCATCAAAAGAAAAGTAGATGAAAGGGTAATAATTGATCGGTTGGCTTATCAGCATCCCTACACACATTTATTGCTCCCAACCTCTTCTTGAAACCACCATTTCATTCCTACATCACTATTTTTGAGACGCTACTCCGGAAAGAAAGAAACCCTGGCCATCCGTCTTTTATTTTGACTTGTGAAATAGCCGTGTCCGTCCCTGAGATGGCTCTGGTCACAAAGTTTGCCTACCAGAGGCTTGGACACGAAGGTGGCTTTGATGATTACGATGAAGAAAGTGAGAGGACCATCGTGAGGTCCAGGAGATGTTACAGACCCAAAAGGGTGCCTATAGGAAGGAGATTTAAGCTTAAAGTTCGAGGCTTGAGGAGATTGTTGAGGAAAGTTAGGCTGCTCCGTCCGGTGAGACTGTCATGGGCTGGTGTGTTGAAGAGATTCAAGGACGGCCAAGCTCATTTTGGCGATCTTTTTGCTGGAAATTATCTGTTCATTCAGGTCAACCCTACCTCTCTGGGGTACCTTAAGAAGCAGCATGACCTCAACAATTTGTCCTCGAGGTACTCGCTTCCAAGAGTTGCTTAACGGGTCTTCGTGGGACTAGATATAAGTATTCCTCTTAACGCTCGGGTGCCCTTTTTGGGTTGATTTTCTATTTTATTTTCCATTAACCTTTGCTTAAATAAGGGTTTGGTGTTGTATCTGTTTTGCGTTGTTTTACATCTCAGATTTGTAACCTTAAACGCGGGGAACCTGAAAACAACGCAATAGTAACCGAGATCTTCCTTTCTTTCTTTTTTGTGTTTTGATAATGGATAAAGAATCCGTAAATCCAAGTGCCCCATATGCAAGCGGTTGATATCAATCCAAGCGTGAAATCGAGGGGAGAAAGACTATTAAACTATTGCAATTATCCCCCGTAGTTTATGGCTGTTAATATTTAAGATGCTGTAATTATGATTATTTTTATATATAGTGAGAATTGAAGATATTCGAATTAAGATTAATGTTACAACAATAAAGATTGAATAGGAACACTTATCTTATTTAATAACACATCTCCTATAACTAGAACAAGGTACCATTCAAGTGAATGATTCAACAACAATGGAAACTAGGTAGGCCAAACTCGTATTCGCACGAGTAGTTCATCGGCCCATACTATTAGTCCAACACATAAAAGTTTGATTTGTACTCATTTGGTTAGCTCGTTGGCATATACTACTAATTTAAAACATTCTCCCTCACCTAATTTGCTAATGCCCTCATTGCCTCTAAGTAATGATTGACCAGATCTTTGAATTACCAAAGGTCTTCTTCGAACTCACACATTATTTCACTATAGGTAGGCCTTTCTACTTTATCAATAATTGTCATATTGGATAAATTATTTTCTTATGAAAGATTCAAGTAGTTAAGATTGCTTTTGCCTCTTTCTTAAAAAAAGGACATTATTCTTGGAGGGGCTCTTAATGGCTTGCTTTGTCTAGCATCTTCTATATCCTTATGGAAGGACTTCAACATGCTTTCATGAAATATATGATGAATCTTGAAGTTTGGTAGAAGGTCTAACTGATAAGTTATCTTTCTAACTTTTCCCATTACTTGAAATGGTCTTTCATATTTGCAAACTAATTCCTTGTACAGATGGCGATAAGCTTTATGTTGTTGGGGAACAAACTTAACTATCATATGATCCCCAATATTATATTATGTTGGCCTCTTCTTGTTAGCCCATCTTGCCATATGCTTCATTACTTTATTCAAATATGACCTCACAACATTTGCATTATTTTGAGAAGACTTAACCATATCAAATGTACTAAGGCACTAACCTAAATGTTTCATTTCCAAAACTGAAGAAATCAATGATTGTTGTGCTATCATCAACTCAAATATGCTCTTGTTTATTAATTCACTCCTCTAAAGACTGTAAGAAAACTAATCCACATCCATTTGTTTTACTTAATCCTTTTAGTTTTCACTCATGAAGTGTCCTAAATATAACTCTATAGTGTTATTTACTCTCTCTATTTGTCTATCTATCTACAAGTGTAAGCTTGTGGAGAATTACAACTCTAAGCCCAACAACTCAAATAGCTCCCTCCATAATTAGCTCGTGAATCGTGGATTTCTATCATTAATAATATTCCATGGTAGTCTCTAATACTTAATCACATGTTTAAAGAACAATTGGATTGTGAATTATATTAGGCACTTCATATAGGTTGGTATGAAGGTTGCATATTTTAAAAGCTGGTTTATCATCACTAAAATTGATCCACAATTGTCCACCTTTGGTAATCCTATAATGAAGTCTATGGAGACATTCTCCTATGGACAACTTGTAATAGGCAATGGCTTTAACAAATTCCTAAAAGGTCTTTATTTTGGTTTGTCATGTTAACACATAAGACAAGTTTTAATGAATAACTTTACCTCATTCATTATGCCATGCCAAAAGTACAAGACTTTAAAGAGAGCTTACATTCTTCACTATCTAAGATGGCTAGCCCACTTGCTATTATGACACTCTTTAATGAGTTTGTGGTGAAAATTTTCACACTTAGGCATATACGAGCACATTTTATTTGTATAAAGTAACTCATCTTTTAACCAAAAAGGGCTTAGTTTTGCCATCTCTCACAAATTGCTCTAGCTATTTGGCCAAAGGATAATATGACATTCCTTCTCGTATTAATTGTAGTATGTCTCCCATAACTAAACTCATAATAGCTGACTCGACTTTCCCACTGAGAGTATTGGCTACCACATTCATCCTTTCAGACCTATACTCCATTGTATAATCAAACTTAGCTAGGGAGTCTTATCACCTAACTTTTTATTTTTTTATTTTTTTATTTTTTATGACAACTTCTTTTAGATTTGAAAATAAATTTTGATCACATTATCCATATAAATTAAGAATTGCGAGCCAAGTAAGTAATAATGCCATGTTTTTAAATTGTGAACTATAGTTGTTATCTCTTTCTTTTACATAGTGTACTTATGTTCCAAATTATTTAGATTTCGTTTCTCAAAGGTAATAGGATGTCTTTCTTGCATCAATAACCCTTTAATAGAAAAATTTGAAACATCTTATTGTAACTTAAATAGCTTTGAGAAGTCAGGTAATGCTAAGACTAGTTCTTTCATTATTATGGCCTTTAAATCATTAAGGGCATGACCTTTGCTAAGTATTTAGTAATGAATCATCTATAATAATTTGTTAAGCCAAAGAAAGCTCTCAATTTGATTATCATTGAAAGAGCTTCCCACTCTTGTATAACCCTCAATTTGGCTCCATCTATTCATAAGCTCCTTTACTTGATAACATGCCTAAGAAAATTAACTTCTTCTTAGGTAAATGAACATTTTTTTTTTTTTTAGATCAAGTGTCTTTTCTTGCAGTACCTTAAATAGGATCTTCAAGTGCTTAACATGCTTTTTTAGATAGTTGTTATACACCACAATGTCATTTAAGTACACCACTATAAACTTATTTAGATAATGGTAGAGCAAGTTATTCATTAAGGTGAAAAATATTGCTAGAGCATTAGTTAAGCCAAAAGATACAGTCATCCATTCAAAGGAACCATACCGCATCATGCATGTTGTCTTAGGCTCATTGCCAACAACCATCCAACCTTGATGGTAACCCAACCTCGTTGTAGTTCCAGAGACATGACTTAATGGTAACCCGACCTTGATTGGTCATGTCTTTTGGCTTAGCCATTAAGTTAGATTAGATTTCTTATGTATCTCTTGCAAGTATACACAAGTAACTATGTATAAGATAAAGAAAAGTATTGGCTATATGTAAGAAATCTAACCCAAGGACTAACTTGTAATTGTCCTTTAACACCACTTATGAAGTCCATTTTTTCTTTCCATTTCCTTTTGTGTAGATCCACTTTATGAGCAATCCTAAACATTAGTCATGGGGTGTCGTTCACTATCTTCAACAATCCCACATCTTTCTTCATAAAGAAGCCCAATTTCTTAGATTCTCTAGGAGTGATGAAGTTGCGGGTGGCAATTAAATTCACCATAACTTTTGTCTTATTGTTGTTAATTGTAGAGTCTACATATATCAAAGATCTCACAGCCGGTTTAAGAACTTTACCTTCCATTAAGTTAAACACTTGGAAGGCTACCATATATCCATTTTTTTGCCAGATTCTCTTTTAGTGCTTTCTCTTACTCCATAACATTGAGTGATCCTTTCTTTAGACAATCTCTCATATAGTGTGGGTCTCTACAAATAAAGCAAGAGAGATTATCTTTTCTTTTGTCATCATCACGATTGAAGGACGATTAGTACCTCCATTGTAGTTGAATTGGAGTTGACTTTTTTTTTATTGAATTGTTAATCCAAATAGGTAGTCTAAATGGTGCTTTGATATGTTTACGATCCACCAAGGATTTAACAATTAAGATAGCATGACTTAACTTTGTCACCTCATACTTACTAATCTTGTCTATCACCCACTTTTGGAGACCACTCATAAAGATGAATAATAATGTCTTTTTGGGTATATGCGTGAAGTATATTGTTACATTTGTAAATGTTAGCACATATGCGTATAAGGTAGTTATGTGCCTCAAGCCTCTTAATGTTTCATAAGCCCTCTGATCCATATTCTTGGGGGGGAAATTGTCTCTTCAATTCTACTTTGAATACCTCAATCTTGTCTTCTCCATTTTCCATCTCATGACACCTCTTATTCTATTACACATTAGAATTTTGAATGAGATAATATAAAACAATTTGTTCCTTAGTAAGATCATATCTAATTTTAGCCATGACAAAATAATGCTTCATATGTCATAAGAAATCCTTCAGTTCTGTTACATTTTCATTTCTCATTATATGTCATTGGCATAGGGATATCTCCATAAAGGACAACAATAGCCACTTTTTGTTTCCTTAGGGTATCAATTTGTTCTTGGATTTTCACCACAACTCCTTTTTGATTAACCACTTGTTTTTGTTAAATATATTTTGATGTTGACAATGATTGAAAAACTATTCTCGTAATTTTATATGAATATTTAAGTTTATTTTAACTCTATCTTATGTCAAGAAAAATATAGAACATATGTCACACAAATAATCAAGATGATGATTATTTGAAGACAAAAACTCCCATATACCAAAATATTTATTGGTTTTGGTTTGATTATCATGTACCTGTGGTTATTGTGCTTAAATGACTTGCCTTGAAATAACTTGTTAACTATGTCTATGAATTTGAATGAGACTCTAGGTTCATAAACAAATAATTAAATGCATAGAATCATTTGTGTATTAAAGCAAAATCTAAAACAATATGGAAATAAAATTACATGGTTGTCGTTGCCTCATGTGATCATGTGTTGAAACTAAATGAAACAGTGCACTTTGCTTAACACATAAGTAGTTGGTCGAGATGGGTTAGGGCAAATTCTTGTCAGTGTTCCTAAACTTGCCTTTCTTGTTTTCTCTTTCCTTCTCTGTTTCAAGACATGCAGATGGCATTTGAAGGCAAGAATATGATGAAAATGGAAGAAATCAAGGGTCTTGATTATAAAACGGTATTTTTTTGTTTTACCCAAAAAATGGTTCTATTAGAAATTATATATAGTGATGGCTAAGATTTTTGCATACACACACAACTCTTAAGAAAAACTGTCTATATACTCTCGTGAAAAATAGTTCGTAAAGTAGCATTCCTTGTCTAATCATACAAGCTTTGTGAAAAATCATGTTATATCTTAGAGTATTCCTTGTCTAATCATATAAGCTTGTGGTAATCTCTTTTTGTTTTAAGCGCTTTTTGATATGTTCTACAGTCCTGTAAGAAAATCCGTGTAATATCTTCATAAGGTTTGTTTAAGATAATTTGATAACTGCATTGCAGTTTTATTGTAATTTCTTTAACCTTTTGTCCTTGATTGAGACTGGTGTTATTCTGAGTTATATTTTTCTTGTCTTTTGTTGTTTGCTTAAAGAGAAAAGAATCTTGATTATTGCTTGAGTGTTTTTTAAGCTTATCTTTAACAGTGGTTGACAAATGTCATTCTTGACTGGACTGTTTTAGTTTGCTAAATTGAGGTTGTTTTTGAAAAAGTGATTGTTGTATGAAAAAGTAATTGCTTAAGTATTTTTTTGAAGATACAAATCAAGACATATTGCAAGAAGCATTCACTCTTGAGTCATGACTACTTGATCAAGATAGAAATATTGTTACTTGAACTATGATATTTTGTAACTTATGGTTTAAATTTGTAATTGTGATTTGTAAGGTTTCTTTTTGTTAGAAACATAAAATTATGAGTTTTGGTGTTGAGACTGTGTAGTCTTGGGTTTGTTGTGTTGTATTGAGAAATTGTGTGTGGCTGGCTGTTTGAAAAGTGAATGTAGATCTTTGAGTCTAGTGAACTAAAGATTAGGGTGTACTAAATTGTGGGAGTATAATCCTTACAAAGTAGTACAAAGGCTTTCTTACTATTAGTAAAGGGGGGTGGAAGTAAGTCTAAGAAAAGGTTGAACCACCTAAACAATTTTCTTGTGCATTATTTTTTATTGCCTCTTTTTAAGATGAAAAAAAAATAGCATAACCCAATCCAACCACTTTTTATTGGGTTGTTCCATACCAACAATTTCTAAATGAGAGTTGTGAAGTTCTCCAAAACTACTACTTTCTTCTCTAAGGCCACCATTGTCTTGACTTGCAACCTCTTTCTTTTTGCCTACCTCTTTGGCTATGATTCTCCTATAACTTCTTAAGAATTATAAGCATTTTCTCAATAACTTAGCTTGCCTCAAGAGTTAGGCTTTCATACCACTTGTAACAAACTTAAAAAAAATCCATTCAATGCCCAACTCTAGGCTTAAAGCTAAGTCAACCTTGACCTGGGATCACTATGAAGGGAGGGTTGTAAAAGAAGAGAAAAGGAGAGTTCGAAAGTATAGGAAAAAGTATAAAGTGTGTGAGGACAAAGAGATATGAGAGGATCCTTTTATAGAGATGTTTGCCTTCTCTCAAGAACTTAATATAATATTAGTTATACATTTAGAACATAGCAACAAATGTGTAAATGTTACTTAGATTTTGAAATATGTTCATTGAATCAAAACACTTATATTTTCAAATTGAAGATATTCAAATTAAGACTAATGTTACAATATTGAAGATTGAATCATAAGACTCATCTTATTTAATAACACATCCTTACAATTGAACCAGTCATTTCCTTCTTATAAAGATGGTAGTTACATCCAAGTAAAATCAAATACAAGAAAATATAAAAGGAAACAAATGAATACAACTTAAATGAATAACCCAACAACAATGGAAACTAGGTGAGCCAAACTTGTGCTTGCACAACTAGTCTATTGGCATGTACTACTAGTCCAACATATAAAAATTTGACTCCTACTTGTTTGATTAGCCAATTGACCCCCGTACTATCAATCCGGAACAATACCGGTATTTTTCTAGTGCTTTTCGGTGTGTGCATGGAAGCAGTTACCTACTTTCGCCTGTGCCAAATAATGTATCTTGTCCTTTTCGAAGTTCTTTTTCCTGCTGGTGGGAGATTTAGTCTTGTAATCTTGCATATATGGATTGATAAAATTTCAAAATGTTTTAACAGCATGAAAATCCCGTTTGTCCAGTAAATAAGCTGATCATAGTAATTCCATGTGCTTTGTTTTCTCTTTTTGAGTAAAGTTTTTATATTTGTGAGCACAATTGTTATTAATCAAATTGTTTTTGTGATGGCTGTTATAGGCTTGTTTGTACAACAATTTGATCTCATTTTGTGGGAAATGCGGAAATTTTGACCAGGCAATCCAGGTATGTTGCAGCATTAACTTCTGCTAGAGATAATATTGCCGTTATAAGTATAACTGGACCATTTTGTTAATAAAGTTTGCTACTTGAATAAAAGATTTGGAGGAAATGAAGAAATCTGAAGTAAAGCCAAATGCGCAAACTTGTGTCTCTACTCAATGCATGTGCAGCAACAGGCCAATTAGATCGAGTGTATGCTGCTTCTTCTATGGATTACCTTGTTAACACATCTAGGTGCATCTTAGCACAAAAGTTTTCTTAATTCTAATCTGTGCTTTGATGTGACAGGTATGCAATTGTCCGTGATATGGATGCTGCCGGCATTGGGTTGAACAAGTTCTGCTATGCAGGACTGATAACTGCACACAAGAACAAGATACATGTAGCAGATGATTTTGCTACCAAGGTAGTTATCTAATATGTTTCTGTGTTTTAATTAGTTTATCTTCTTTCATCTTTGGACTTCCTTTGATATTAAACTTTTGGACTTTCTTTGAGTTATCTAATGTCTCTTTTATGCTTATAGTGCGATCTATGTGTTTAACAGGCTATGCCTTAACTCAGTCATCTGGGTTTGGGTGGATCCAAAAGCAGACGAGGCCATTAGGTTTTTTGGCAATTTCTAGTGCGGCACCGGGAGGTTGAAGACGGATTAGGGGCTTGAAGGTAAAAAAAAAAATGTACAAGTTGAGGGCAAATGGGCGACTTAACCAAACGGGCAATTTATAAAAGTGACGGGCCACGGACTATGATGGAAATAAAGTGAAAACTAAGGCTAAACAGGCAATAGAAAAAATAAAAAATAAAAAATCTAAACGATGCATTTAGATGAGTGACACATTTAAATAGGAAGGATATCATAAAAGAGATAAAAATCCACTGAACTGAATTGGTGAGAACAAATCTAGATAGAGAGGTTGGAACTCAGCAAAACTATCAAAATCGCCTTCCCAACTTCAAGCGGAATAGCAGCAATGCATAAAGAAAAAACAAAAGAGAAAGAACAACCTCTCCAAGAAACAAAAAGAGATTAGGATTGAAGTTGGCTCCAATACCATGATACAAATAATTGCGATCAAAATAGTGAATGGTCGATTGAAGTAGGCCGTGAATCATTTTCAATCTATTACCAGTTGGCAAAGAATGAAAGAGTTCTTATACAGTTTTTGTACAAACGAATAATCCTGCAGAATGGGCCTAGAATTTTTAATTGACCCACTTGGACCCTGCATATGGAGATTATCAGCTGCCACTGGGTAAACTCAAGAGGCACAACCAGAACCCAAAGAGTGGAGATCCGGTCCCTGAGCGCGGGGTTCTGTACAGGGATAAACCCCAAACCCACACGTTGATCGGAATGAAGCACCTCTTCCGCTCCCTCACTGGTACACCATCCTCCGTTTCCCCTTCCCAAGCTTCTTATATACCATTTTCCATTTGTTTCTAGATCTTCTTATCGAATTATGTACTTTCAGGGCCCTACTGGTCGGTGACTCGAGTTCTGGGACGCCGTTACTTCGCCTCCTCCCCTGAACAATACGCCAGGCGAAACTATGCTGACAATGTCGCCGAGTATAAGACTGTCATCGAGTCCCTCTCCGCCCAAAAAAGGTTACAATCTTTTGCTGGTGACAAAAGGCTTAGTTTGTTTTCAGTTTTTGACTTATCTCTGTGTATTTGTGACAGAAATTTCTTGCTGAGGGATGTGTACGATGACATGATGCTGGACGGGGTGAGGCCCGCGAGGGACCTGTTCCACGCGTTGATAGGGGCGTCAATGAAAGGCGCGAGCTTGGAGGATGGTTTCTACTTTAAGGATCAAATGACAGTCATGGGTTTTCTTCCCGATGTATGTTTCTCCGTTCTTTGCTATGGATCGTGTGGTTTAGCATGAGTGATACTTAATTGAATTTGGATGGTTGAGGCTGTTCATGGGTTCAGGTAGTGTTTAAAAATGTGTTACCTGCAGATAAGAAATTGGTTTATGCCGGTCCTTATCGAGGAATTGAAGAAACCCATTTGGCTATCCTGTGCGAATGTTGGAATGAGTGCCGAATTGAATGAGACCAAACTAGTTATACCTTTTGGGATCTACCAATTGCTGTTTGAAATCTTGCAAGTAAGATAAAGTTGCTGGTTTTGATGTTTGTTTTGTGCATGAGTTTCTCCTCTACGACCAAAGGAATGTGCGGCTTGGTTGATTTTAACTTTTAAATGGTACTTGGGAATTATGTTGGATCTTCTGGAATTTTGAGGTGAGCATGGTGTTGTGAATTACAAACGAGCTTATATATTCAGTACTAGTATTTTTCCTGTGCTTATTCTCTCTCTGTGTATGTGTGTGCATGGAAGTAGGTCCCTGCTTTCACCTGTGCCAAATTAGTATTTTTGTAACATTGCATATATGGGTTGGTAAAATTTTAATTTGTTTCAACAGCTTGAAAATCCCATTTGTCCGGTAAATAAGCTGATCCATAGTACTTACATGTGCTCTGTTTTCTCTTGTTGAGTCAAGATTTTATATATGTGATCACACTTGTTGTTAATCAAATTGTTTTTGTCATGGCTGTTACAGGTTAGTTTGTACAACATTTTAATCTCATTATGTGGGAAATGTGGACACTCTGACCAGGCAATCCAGGTATGTTGCAGCGTTAACTTCTACTAAATATAATATTTCATTTTATGCCATTAAAGGCATAACTGGACCATTATATTAACAAAATTTGCTACTCGAATAAAAGATTTTGGAGGAAATGAAGATATCTGAAGTAAAGCCAAATGCGCAGACTTTTGGCTGTCTACTCAACACATGTGCAGCAACAGGCCAATTGGATCGAGTGTATGCTGCTTCTTCTATGAATTGTCTTGTTAACATATCTAGGTGCACCTTAGCACAAAAATTTTCATAATTCTAATCTGCGCTTTGATGCGACAGGTATGCAATTGCCCGTGATATGACTGCTGTTGGCGTCGGGTTGAACAAGTTCTCCTATGCAGGACTGATAACTGCACACAAGAACAAGAGACCTAAAGCAGATGATTTTGCTACCAAGGTAGTTACCTAATATGTTTCTCTGCTTTAATTAGTTCATCTTGTTTCATTTTTGGAATTTATTTAATATCAAGCTTTCATAGGTCATTGAGTTTGTTAAGCGGTCCAAGGAGCTTTTGGAAGTTGACACAACGAGTGTCACTGCTGAAAATTTGATGATGGGTATCTCAGAGGAGGAGTTTTACAATTTACCCACTGCAGAGTATGTCCATTGGCGTAGTGGAGATCTTTTGAATAGGCAACTAACTGTTTATCATGCTGCACTTCATGCTTGTGCAGAGCTCAGAAATGTAGAGGTACTAGCTGGTAGCCCTGGTTCTGTCTTGATTTCACATTTTAAGCTAGAGTGAAACCTTCTACCCTTTATCTGTCCGTCTGTTCTTGCATATTTGGACGCTGACAGTATCAGTTCCATCTGACAAGGTAGCTGGCTGTATGTTTAATGATGAACCAATCTGAGGTCATTGGTTCCTAGTGAGAGTTGATTCTTCACTGATGGTTATATAGAATCTTTATTGAGGAAATGACAATTGTAGAATTAGCTGAAACTTCACAATTGACATATTACTTCTTAGGCCTTGTTCAATTTTGCTTTTGCCACCATCAGTGATGCTCTAGTATATTCTGACCCTCTTTCATATGTGTTTTTTGTTCATCTGAAAAAGCATTAAAAGAAATGCATTTATCACATCATCTTTGAATATGTTGTCATCATGGCAGGAAATAAATTAGCTCAATGCTTAACTTTGGGTGGAAAATTTTTCTTCATGACTTGCTGCGGCCTTGTTACAGTCTTCATTTGTATCAATAATTATATATCGTACCAATTACAATTAGTGTAATTGGAACTCCTTGCTTATTGATTATTAATTCTTCTGTATAATTTCTGGCGTTAGTGGTTTGTGACAACATGAAACTGTAATTTTGTCTAATTCATTTTTTCATGATGTTGCTTTAGTGCATTCGAGTTAGATTTTTGTTTTGTGAATGCTATATAAAGTACTTTTCTGTTCATAAAAGTGCACTTAATTAACTATCATGGCAGGTGATGGCAACTCTGTTGGAAATGCTGAAGAATGATGGAATAACTCGTGATGTCTTCATTGTGATGCAAACTATGAGGTAAATGTCTGTTACTAATTTCTAAAGCAATCATTGCCAAGAGCATCTCTTTTGATGAAATTGCCTCTTCACCAGTATGGTATGTATCTTCTCAGTGAATTCCCGATGGTCTTAGAGCATCTCTTTTGATGTATATCTTTGTTACTTACGAGGCCACTAGCATGAGCTGATTCAAGCAGGATGCACTTCCTAATACCCATATAGGCATGTGTGTGAGTGTGTGTGTGTGTGTGTGTGTGTGAGAGAGAGAGAGAGAGAGAGAGAGAGAGAGAGAGAGAGTGCATTTATGTAGATGGATCGAGACGTGCAGGACAGCCAAGTTTTTTGTGTGGGGGAGTTGTAAGTGTCCCTACATGGAGTTGTGGGTGTCCCTGCACGGGTGGTTGAGTGTACACACCAGATGGTGCATCTGCTGTTGATTTTATCATACCTTACTGTTCCTTAATTTTTGGCCATCTCACTGCATATATATCTATAGTTTCTTACACTACCATTTATATGTAGGTGCTATCTCAATTCTGGAGACATTGATCGTGGTCTTCAAACTTTTGAAGACTATATGAATTCAGGAATGCCTATTCCAATAGAACTACGGGTGGTAAGTTTCAAACATATACAATATCTCCTCTATGCGTAGACGTGTTCTTCTCTATATCTGACTGTTTTTGCATTTTTTAAATATTCTTGACAAAGACGAGGATTTACATTTTGCTTGGTTAACCTAATGTCTTGACAATAACTTTGCTGATGATACTGCATTAATTTATTACAGAAATTTATATGAGATCTGTTTTCTTTGGTGGATATAGAACACAATATTTTAGAACACTTTCACCCTTTTGTAAATCTTCTGTGTCCCATCATCGTTGGGTGCCATATGGACTTGCCTCGATGCCACAGTGACCATGCAGTTACCATTTCCTGTTATAAGTAATTTAATAGCCTTGTACTTTAACCTACATAGCAATTTCCTCCTGTCTGTTTATTTACTTGCCTGTGACAGGCTGATATTTTTATTTTATTTAATATTGAATCATACCTAGATCATCATATGGATGTTAAATTACTGTAACTTATGTGGTTGTAGGCACTAGTCGAGGGAGCCATGGTTGGATACACTCCCAAGGGAATGCAAGTTGCTCAAGTCACATTGGTTGGTTAAGTTAATATAGCTTCTTAAGTGAGTCCTGATTAGGATCATTGTCTTGATATTTATTATTCACTGCGTGGTTTCCATGCTGTGCAGGAAGAAATGAATTCCAGGGGATTTTTCTTGAGCCGAAACCTGGGAAGTGATCTCCTGCTTGTAGCTTCTGGAGAAAAGGTTTGCAGATACTTTGTCTTTTTAGTTGATTAGATTTGTTGTGGTTGGTTGCTAGGGAGAAGGTGATATTGTGTTATTAACCTGGATCCACGTACTCTATCATTCTTCCCAGTATTCATACTTTGGGTCATTCTGTATATTTTACTGCTTAACCTGTTAACATTTGCTGCAGACTGGTGGCTACACTGTTGCCAACTATATATGGGATCTGATGCAAGCTCACAAAGTGGTCCCGAAACGGCCTGCCCTTGAAGCATATTACAAGGGCTTAAGAGTGAGTTTCTTTCCTAAAGAAGCATACCAAATTTTGGTTTCTTATCAGTGGTTTTTCCTCGGTGGTTCTGTATTAGATGCCATTTTAGTTCTGGGTTTCAAAGAAATTACTCTGGATTTAATTGCTGTTGTTATTATTGGGAAGGTAATTGAAATCTTTAACTAGAAAGAGCTAAAAACAATTGTATGAGTGGGAGGGGAACATTAATTTATATGTCTTATGCTATGGTTTAGATAGGAAGCATTGGTTCATTCAAGACTACGCTAGAAGAAGGCATAGACATTATTTCCTGCCTTGTTTGAAGCTTTTCATATAAATTGAAGATATGAGTTTATTGGTAATGGATCGTCTTCACGACAACATGATTAGAACTTGAAATGATCCGCGGGAGAAAGTGTATTTGTTTTAAAATTTTCAAATTCTGCGCCTTGGTCTCCCGAGGTTCATCCAAATGCTGCCAAATGCTTGTGTTTGGCCATGCTGAACCTCATCACAGAGGTGAGCACCTCTTAATATTTGTGCTTGTGAATATTCACACATCCATTTTGTTCTGGAATTTCAGGAACGTAGGATACCTGAAGATGATCCTCGACTGTTACTAGTTTCTCAGATTCGCCAGCGAGGAGCAAGCACTTCGTAGTTTCTTAGACATTATTGGGAAAGATGTCTTGGTGATTAATTTGCAAGGAATGTTTTTGTTCTACCCAACATTGTCATGTTTTGAAGGGTGGGATCTGAAGATTTCTGAAGGCCAATTCCGCTTGTGTTGTGAAGATCAGACAAAATTTCTCTGGCATTTGGAACTTACAATGCTCTGAAATTGTTCTTAGCTTCATGCACCATTTAGTTCAGATTTCAGAAGACGAAGCCTGTTTCAATACATGATGTATTATTAATATTTGGCATGTTAATGGGTAGTTATGGGAGTGGAAGAATAAGAGATGTGTATATGCTTCCGGAAGTAAGTGGAAGTGGCTTCTCTAACTTAGTTATTGACGCGCGAGTTGTTGCCACAATAGCCTTTAATTGCCGCTCATATTAAAACTAAATTAAATATTAGAACATATGATGACTATTAATACCCAAAACAAAGGGCTTCTATTGATGCTTTTGATTTTACAAAAAAATTACTTCTTTTTACTAACTCTATGTTGATAAATCTGCAGACGTAGAAATTTATTTCTGATTTTATAACTATATAACTACGAAAATTTCCATGTCAGCAATGAGAATTTGTTTGTAAATACATAGCCTTAAGCATTATTCACCAGTTTTAACATGTAGAATTTGACAGCCGCTTTTTGTGACAGTTCTAGACTTCCTATGTGAATGTGTTGTCCTTCAGTTTTGTCAGGCGAAACTCGTCGCCGTCGTACATTTCAATCCTCCTTCGTTACTTGCCAAACCGGCTTGGGTGAAATTCTCGTGGTCTCCCGCCAACGACAAGTACTCTCTCGGGCTCCCGCCTGCGTTCTCCGACGCTGCTGAAGGGCCCAAGACCACTGTTTCACCGGCCACGAAACCCATCTTATTCAGATAATTCGTTGGTGAAACGCAGGTGCACACATCTCTATCGGTATTTTTTTCTTATGCTCATCTTTACCCGTGTATAAATGAACGCCAGAAACCTAGAATGAAATTAATTAATGATGCCCGAGTAAAGGTTCAGTTATTTATGGTGCTTCTGTTTGTAAATTGTGATATGGTTAATGATGTTGAACTCGTGCTATGAATTGAATGCTAATGCCTGGGTTCGACATAAAACAGAAAACGTCTTTGATTTTCATTGATTGGAGTTTAGATAGTGATCTTCGTCTAGTTTTAGCCGGGACAAATAAAACCTGAGAAAGTTGGTGTAGCGTCTGTTGCCTATTCATTTAGCCCGCCACCCGTTCGACCAAACGCCCCACTGTAAAAATGTTCCTTTTGACCTAGTTTATGTCAAACAGCAGAAGCTACTTTTCTGGTCAGCTGTAAGATACTTTTTTGAAAACTGTAAGTATTCATTTGTTTTTGGTATAGGTACTATATACTGGATTATTCGTTTCCCAAGGCAGTTATCTCTTGATACATAAGTACAGATACAAATATCATATTGTGTGCATATCTATCTGCGTTTTCTGGTTTCTTTTTCATGTTGCTTTCGAAGTTTGACCCTTTAAGCCTAATTGCGAATTTTCTTTCTTAGATAGAATGGGTGGGGAAGAACACAACTTTGATAGTCCAAAATCCAATAAGGAAAGGCCAAAAGAGCATAAAAGGAGAAAGAAAAATCATCTATTTAATGAAAAAGAAGATATTGGGGAAGAGAGGTCCCCAGTGGATGAGAATCCAAAATCCAATGATACAAGCACAAGAAAAGAGAAAAAGAAAAAGCATTTGTTGGTAGAGACTAGAAAAGGTGAAGATACACAAGAAGTTAATAGAGAAGGTCCTGACATGGAGGAAGACCAGCCGGTTCATAAAAAAGAAGTGCTGGCAGAGACAAATCTGGGATCAAATGGAAAAAGTTCAGATAGTAGAAAAAATAGAAGGAAGAAGAAGTTGTTGAAGGAAGCAGCAGAGGCAGATAGACGGGGCATTTGCTACTTGAGTCGGATTCCTCCACACATGGACCATGTGAAGCTGAGGCAGATCCTTTCACAGTTTGGAGAAATACTGCGAATTTATCTCACACCTGAAAGTAAGCTCTCAGTTGCTTTTACAGATGGTTTTTGCTGTTGCCTTTTGATTTATCCTCAGTGCTTTTGTAGAGGTGTTTGAATTTTGCCTTATGTAACAGATCCTGGTACTCAAGTACATCGAAAGCGGGCCGGTAAGTTTCAGCAGCAAGTATTTTCAGAAGGGTATGTATAATTGGTATTCCTTCAGTATCTCTCATTTTGGCTTAGTAAGTATCCTAGGATTGTTGGCAGCTTCCAATTGTTTAACTATTATTGTTTTTTGTAGATGGGTTGAATTTAAAGATAAACGAGTTGCTAAGAGGGTCGCTTCGATGTTAAATGGTGAACAAATTGGTAGGTATTTCAACAGCGATGCTCCTCTGCTCTCTTCTTTCTTTACATGTAAAGATCAGTTTCCCTATGTTTCTGAATTATTTTTCAACTTAAAATTGGAATTAACCCCATCAAAGTTGGTTGTTTTAAATGGATATATATTTTTACATGATTGTGATTACTGAGTCCTTGTTTTAGCCTTCCTAAGTGCCTGATGGGTACAGTTTACAGAATGTATTCGTTCAAGTTCACTTGTGTATATTTTATATATGCCGATATATACTTTCAAGTTAGTAGTAATGTACTTTTCTTGTAAATGGAGATCTCGCTTTACTTGTTTTGTTCTTGTTTAGGTGGGAGGAAGAGGTCATCCTTCTATTATGATCTTTGGAATATCAAGTACTTAAGTAAATTCAAGTGGGATGATCTTACTTCAGAGATTGGTATTAAACTCTATGAATTGAATATTATACCTACCATAGTGCTTAAGCAATGAATCTTCAGTTGAGATGTCTTTATTGCAGCTTACAAGAGTGCCGTTCGGGAGCAGAAACTAGCTCTAGAAATTTCTGCTGCCAAAAAGGAACGGGATTTCTATCTGTCCAAAGTGGATCAATCCCGTGCCTTGAGTTCTATAGAAGAACGATTAGAGAAGGTATATGATGTCTTTATCAAAACTAGTGCAATCGCTTGCGTTGTCTTGGTTTAAGAAATGTTACTTTAGCTTACATGATCTTTGTATGGGCTATTTACAGAAGCGCAAGGTGCAAGAAGAGGCGGGAATGAGTTCTGAGCTCCCTGTTACCCAGCAGATGCCAAAGTTTATTCGGCAATTTCCACAAA
Organism: Casuarina equisetifolia; assembly: GCA_028551475.1. Taxonomy (NCBI): domain Eukaryota; kingdom Viridiplantae; phylum Streptophyta; class Magnoliopsida; order Fagales; family Casuarinaceae; genus Casuarina; species Casuarina equisetifolia. The sequence goes on from CM052355.1 coordinate 18,255,701, forward strand.
AACAACCTGTTGTAGATGCAGCGGTACAGTCCAAACCTGGACTTTCTAAAGATATCCTTGCTGGGGTGAGTGTCAGTTTATTTGTTTGTTCTTCTTTTTTTTTTAATAATAAATAATTTCAATGGTCCTCTCGTCTAAGTGTGCCCTGATTCGCTTTGTAGGTATTTGGTGGCTCTTAGGCCGAAGTTCAAAAGTCAAGTCATGCAATCAAAGCTCTACAGTAAATGAAACTTTGTTCGCGTTTCTTCTGCACTTTTCCGAGTTTCTTATAACATCCTAACGAATGAGTAGGCAATTTTTTTTTTTTATATATATCAATAACTTCTCCATGCGAATTATTTAGAGAGAGGAGAACAATCGTGATTTTGATGATATCGGGATTCCATGATGGAGTTTAAATTTTGTACTTATCTTCGAACTTTTAGGCCGGCCTAGGAGAAGCTGCTTTGCAAACTGTGTTGTTTGGTCCTAGTGAAACTTTACTCTAGGCCGGCCTATTCAATGATATAAGGAATTGGTACCACTAGCGGTCGACAAACTCATAGTACATGCCTCTATTGATGGGGATATTAATTTCGAGATGAAGCTAGAAGCCCAAAGCAAGACAGAAGCGTTTCTAACTGGAGTAGAGCTACTAGTCGGCTTGTCTCCAAGCACAAGGCCAGGAAGGACCTTGTCGAACGTATGGATGTCGTTGTTTCAGTTATCGGGCGGCAGCATGAATGACCTTGAAGCTTCTTCCCAAGGTCATTGGTTGATTCCTCTAGCAACAGATAATGCACAAAGAGACGAGTGTTAAGCCACTTGATAAAGAAACAAGTAGAAACGCTTTTGGCCATCGCTTATGAAGATCTCCAGAGGGATCGTTTTAGCTCCATCAATAAAGAAGAATAGGGATGTAAAGCAAGAATACTCATTTCACAAGAATACGCAAGAAAATATCAGAACAAAGCATTCACTGTGCTGTTGATTTACTAACACAAAGAAATCAAATCTATACATCTTAATCTCCTCCAAAGTGGGATGCCAATTGAAAGAGTGTTTGTAGCAGGAATAAAGAATGAAGAGAATAATTCCACAGAAGGGTACAGAGGCTGTTACTGTTTCCATTAACCGCATCATCCACCTCCCTATGCAACTTCTCCATCTTCCCCCGGATGGACCTTGGGGCGCCCATACCCCACCTTGATGCCAGATGACTGCAGTTATTAACAAAAGGATATCAGTATATGACAATCTTTAAAAAATATGAGGCTCCTGAACTCTCACTTGTCCTTAGGACAATTTAGTTTGTACAATCCACATATTCAGAGGTTGTGAACTCGTAACTTTTTTTATCTTTCAGGTCAAACAATCAAGCTAAGCAGACAGCGCCAACCATCTCATCCTATGTTATTGCAATTCTCAGAGTGCATCTACTAACAAAACACCAGGAGATCAAACTTAAGAAGCCTAGCTGTCTTAGAAGTCAATCTTACTCCGGAAAATCTCAAATTGGTGCCAGAAAACCCTTGGTTAAGACAAAACTGCTTCTTAAGCATTCATCATCTTTTCTAGTATTTCTGTTACGAGATGGAACTTTAATGGTGTTATGTAGAATCAGAGAAAGAATAGGGAAACGGGAATATAACCCAACTCCCATTTGCATAATATTTTCCTCCCAAAAAAAGAACAGAAGAATTACCTCATAGGATACATCGAATACACCTTCTTGAATATCCTGAAGGATTTTTGCAGGAGTCCTTACGAAAGCCTGAAAGAAATTCACCACATTAGATTGAACAAATTGGTAAAAGTTGACAATCTACCTTGTGATTCTATAAAACAAAGTAAAAGACCATGAAATGCGGCCCTTTCTTCAATTTTGTTGAGTTACATCACCTCTTCAACGTTTTGAGCAGTTCTTGCAGATGCCTTCAAGAAAAGAAGTCCATTTCACTCTGCAAATTGTTGCCCTTCCCCTTTGCTAACAGCCCTCCAGTAAGCAAGATCGCTCTTGTTCCCTACGAGCATGATGGTATGTTGGGATTTGCAAGCTGCCGAGCATCCTCTAGCCAGCTTACGAGATGATTAAATGTCTCTCTCCTGATGCACAGAACAGATTCACAGCTTTAGTTTATGGGAATCAAAATCGTCTGGAATGGGGGATGATAGCAGACAAATAAAACTTCATGATTTAACCCTCAGACAATTAGCATGGGTGATTTCATATCCGGGCTAATGAATAATTAGATGTCTACCTGACCATGTACAATTATTGGTGTCCATAGAGGGTATTCCTCACCCTCCTGCAATTCATTACCGTTATTTAAATGCCCCTCATATCAAAAGAAAGAAATTAGAGATCTGAAGCCCCAACATTACAACATGCACAAATAACAACAAAATAATCCCTCCCACTGTGCTGGGGAATGGAAAACCAAAACTGCTGCTGCCAGAGAAGAAAGAGAAAAATCTAGTTTCAATCATGCAAATTTGAACCATTTGCACTTTGCACAAAGAGATTATCAGCTTGGCAGTTGCCATAGAAACTCAAAAGGCATAAAACTGCAACAGAATGATCACCTTACATTTCTCCTAGCCCTCACTCAACTCCTAAACCTCCAAATAAATGCCACATTATTTTATGGCAACCCATTACTACCGCTTTCTTAAAAGAAAAAAAAAATCCCTAAGGCTTTCCATCTTTGATACAAGAAACCAACAGCAAGCATGCATATGACAACGAATTTCCTACTAAGGAAGCATATGTGAGTCTACTGACCAAGAAGCATGATTAAATCTAATTTCTCTTTTTTCAGGCCAATGTTTGTCCTTGCTATCTGACGTAGCTGGTTATCTCATACACCAGAAGTGCTCCAGCTGCTCCTCTGTAGGAAGATCTAGTGATGGATCGGAAAGATTCTTGCTCAGCTTGTAAGAAAAACCATACATTCCTAGGCTTATGCCTACAATCAAAGTGCCAGTAAAGTTATTTTCCATTAGCTTTTGCTGGCACTACTCATAGGGAGAAGCAATGCTGGCATATTTAGTTATCTAGCCCTTGCAATGAAGCTTTGGGAGCTCTCTACCAAGTTTGCGCAAATGTTCCTTCTCCATATGAAGGTTGACACCAGTTGAGAAAATGAAAGAAAGGCTAATGGACTATGCTTTGGTTGTAAAGAAAAATATTCTCTACTGCACAAATTCAAGAAGATTTTCCTCCTCAAAGAAGCCAACAAGGAGAATCAAAAGTCTATTTTGAAAGCTGTTGAAAAAGAGATTGAAGTGGAAGGTTTCCTAAAGATTTATGTTAGTGATATATATAGCACATGTTCTAGGCAGACCATGACTCTTGCAAGATTTGTGGGGAAAGGAAGGAGGAAGGCTCAAGTCCTAATTAATTTTGGCCATTTGTGCAATTTCACATGCAAAAAGCTAGCAAAAATGCAATTTTGCCGTTTGTGTAAAAATGGAGACATCATCTCTTGAGAAGATTTTTCATAGTGAGAGCTGACCAAAGATCCCTTAAATATTTGTGAGAAAAATTTATTATCACACCGATGCAATAGACAAGGATGACAAAGCTTATGGGATTCAATTCTACTGTCGAATGCACCCCCGCAAGGGAAACGAAGTGGTAGGTGCTATTTCTTACAAAGGCGAAGACAAGAAGTTAAGGACCAAACGAAAAGGATTTTGTTGTGCTGAAGGTCAAGAGGAACCCACACTGTTTGATCATGAAATGGAAGATGTTGAGGCCAACGTAGAAGCTCTTGCACTGTTTGATCGTGTGATGACTTGTTTGACTCTTTCAATTCTTGTCCCTTGCTGGGGTGAAATCTGATTAGATTCTTCAAGGAATTGTGCCGAGGATAGAAATAGGAGAAGCCTTGGGACCTTGGGAATTCAAAAAAGTTATTTTGTTTTGGAAGAATTGTAGTTTCTTGCTAACACATTTGACAAATTTCCACCATTATCAAAGAAGTGCACAAACCAGTGCATGAAGGTTCTTTCAAAATTATCAAAGGATTCACTTAGTGTTTTTACTAGATAGGTATGAATGTGGGTGTAATAGGTGTGAAGTGTGCCACAAGAAGAAGTGGGAGAATGCAGCACTCTAAGTCTCTTTCAATCTATTCCTATTCTAACTTGGTTTGGATTAATATCTTTATAGATTTTACAAAAGTCTCCATCTCTTTAAATAGATATTGCCCATCTTGGTTGTGGTGGACTATCTCTCCAAGTTTTGCAATTTCATCTCGATGTCTCATCCTTACACTTCCTCCACAATAGCAAATATTTTCTTTTGAGTGGGTTCTTAAAATTTATGGGATGCCCAAATTGTGATTTGCAATAAGGATCCAACTTTACTAGCCACTTTAGGAAAGAATTATTTTACCTCCAAGGAACCAACTTCAACTATACTTTTTACCTATCATCCATAGTTTGACAGCCAAAAGGAAATGTAAATAGAACTCTTGAGTTATATTTATGCTGCTCTTGTAGTAACAAGTTCAAGAAATGAATCCAATGGCTTCAATGGTCAGAACATTGTGATAATACTAGTCTTCATGGTGCAACCAAAAGGACTTCATACAAAATTGTTTTTGGAAGGACAACACCTATTGTTGGGATTTCATCCCACACCAAGAGTGTTTGACCTTGTTAATGTTTGGGGTTTACTACTTTTTCTCTTTGTGTTTTAGAATGGGCTTCTCAGGCTTTAACATTGTATCAAAGCATTATCCGAAGTTGTTTGGGTTGATAGCCAAAGAGGCCTTCCATGCTAGTTAAATATCACTTCCTAGCATGAAGGGAGAGGCGTGTTGGGATTTCGTTCCATACCTTTGGCCATATGTCTAGCCTTATTAATAGTTAGGGTTTACTACTTCTTGCTTGCAAGTTTTAGGATAGGCCTCCCTACCTTTAATGCCTACAATGTTGACCTAAGTGCCAGGTTTCTCCAAAGTCGACGCATTATTCTCCTCTGTTCCACAACTTTTCCCCTCCTCCTTTTAGTGTCTTCCTCGTTTCCATCATAGGGGCAGAAAGAGACGCAGCGGACCCTCTTACCAAGGGAAGATTTCCCTCTTCAAAGGCCAAGCACTTGTTCTGTCACGCGTTCAACGACCACGACTCCCATCGTTTTACATATCAGATTTGTAGCCTTGAACACGGGAGTTGCTGTAGATATGGACGTTCTTCAAGATGTGGAAGCTTGAAATTCAATATTTGCCACTACTTTGTGCTGAATATAATAAGAGGGAAATGCTTATCAGCATTGTTAGGGGCGGAGAAAAATACCCGCAATTAAATAACCGAAATCAATTGGGATGAAGTAGAGGAGGTTAGAGAGTGATTGTCACTGATGTTCGGAATTATAACTGGTGCATATAATGTGGGGGACAACTTGAGAGAGTGAGTGAGTGAGTGAGTGAACTTTGCAGAATTGGGACACATGCTTTTGATCTTTCCTGCAGAAGTGCACTAATATTATCAAAGACTACTAAATCAAAGTGTGAAAAAGGAGCTTCTCAGTTGTTGGAGGAACTGGCTGACACTTATCCATTGTAGACAATTTTACTTCACTGCAGTTGAAAGTAAGGCCAACAAAATTAGAGATCAAGAAGAAAAATCTTTTATGATTTTACGGGAGAAGATTATTCATTGCTTATTTAAACATTGATTTCTCTTGAACTCCTGAAGAAAGCAAAAGCATTGCTTGAGAAGATGACAAAAAAAAAAAAAAAAAATCTTAATCTGCCAGAAAATTTGACTGTTTTAGCTGAATGGTTTTACACAAAAAGAATACAAAATCTTCTAAAACCAAAACGGGATGACCAAAGTGAATTAGGCCTAACAAAGCCCTCAGCCCGTCCTTCAGTTGGGCCGAATCGCTGGTCTAAACACCCACAACCCATGGGAAGGGTAGATCCGGTTCCTGAGCGCAGGGTTTTGCAGAGGGAGAAGCACCGTACACAGACACGGTGGTCGGAATGAAGCTCCTCTTCCGCTCCCTTACTGGTTCACCATCCTCCGTTTCCCCTTCCCAAAAATACTTATTATACCATTTTCCATTCGTTTCTTGATCTTCTTATCGAATTATGTATTTTTCAGGGCACTACAGGTCAGTGGCTCCAGTTCTGGGACGCCGGTACTTCGCTGCCTCCACTGAAGAATACGCTAAGCGAAATTATGCTGAAAATGCCTCCGAGTATAATACTGTCGTCGGCTCTCTCGCCCAAAAAAGGTAGCAATCTTTTACTGGGAACAAAAGCCTTTAGTTCGTTTAAACTTTATGATCCATCTCTGTGTATGTGTGACAGGAATTTCTTGCTGAGGGATGTGTACGATGACATGATGCTGGATGGGGTGCAGCCCACGAGGGACATTTTCCACTCGTTGATAGTAGGCACAATGAAAGGCGGGCGCTTGGAGGACGGTTTCTATTTCAAGGATCAAATGGAAGTCATGGGTTTGCTTCCCGATGTATGTTTCTCTGTTCTTTACTATGGATCGTGTTGTTTAGTATGAGTGATACTTACTTAAATGTGGATGGTTGAGGCTCTGCATGGGGTTCAGTTGGTGCTTAAAAATATGTCACTAGCAGATAAGAAACCCATTTGGTTTTCCTGCGCGAATGTTGGTTTGACTTCCGAATTGAATGAAATCTAACTGGTTATACATTTTGGGATCTTTCCTATTGCTGTTTGAAATCTCGCAAGTAGGATAAAGTTGCCGGTTTGATGTTTGTTTTGTGCAAGAGTTTCTTCTCCATGACGAAAGGAATACGCGGCTTGGTTGATTACTTTTAAATGGTATTTGGAAATTAGGTTCGATCTGCTGGAAGTTTGAGGCCATTGTTTTTGAGAATGGTGTTGTGAATTACAAACGAGCTTATAGATTCAGTACTATTATTTTTCCCGTGCTTATTCTCTGTGTGTGTGTTTTAGTGGGCATGGAAGTAGGTCGCTGCTTTCCTCTGCGCCAAATAATGAATCTTGTCCCTTTTGAAGTTCTTTTTCCTGTAGGTGGGAGATTTATTCTTGTAATGCTGCATATTTAGGTTGATGAGATTTTAATTTGTTTCAACAGCATGAAAGTCCTATTTGTCCAGTAAATAAGCTGATCCATAGTATTTTCATTTGCTCTGTCTTCTCTTTTTGAGTCAAGATTTCATATATGTGATCAGACTTGTTATTAATCAAATTGTTTTTGTCATGGCTGTTACAGGTTAGTTTGTACAACATTTTGATCTCATTATGTGCGAAAAGCAGTAAATCTGACCAGGCAATCCAGGTATCTTTAGTTAACTTCTACTAAAGATAATATTTCATTTCATGCCATTAGGAGTATAACTGGACCATTTTGTTGACAAAGTTTGCTTCCTGAATAAAAGATTTTGGAGGAAATGAAGAATTCTGAAGTAAAGCCAAATGCGCAAACTTATGTCTGTCTACTCAATGCATGTGCAGCAGCTGGCAGATTAGATCGAGTGTATGCTGCTTCTTCTTTGAGCTGTCTTGTTGGCATATGTAGGTGCATCTAAGCACAAAAATTTTCTTTATTCCAATCTGCACTTTGATGTGACAGGTATGCAATTGTCCGTGATATGACTGCAGCTGGCGTTGGGTTGAACAAGTTCTGCTATGCAGGACTGATAGCTGCACATAAGAACAAGACACCTGTAGCAGATGATTTTGCTACCAAGGTAGTTATTAAATATGTTTCTCTGCTTTAATTAGTTATCTTGTTTCATTTTTGGAATTTATTTAATATTAAGCTTTCCTAGGTCATTGAGTTTGTGGAGCGGTCCAAGGAGTCTTTGGAAGTTGACAGAACGAGTGTCACCGCTGAAAATTTGATGATGGGTGTCTCAGAGGAGGAGTTGTATAATTTACCCACTGGTCAATATGTCCATAGGCGTGGAAATTTTTTGAATAGGCAACTAACTGTTTATCATGTCGCACTTCATGCTTGCGCAGAGCTCGGAAATGTAGAGGTACTAGCTGGTAGCCCTGATTCTGTCTTAATTTCACAGGTTAAGCTAGAGTGACACCTTCTACCTCTTATCTTGTGTCTGTTCTTGAACATTTTTTCTAACAGTTGTAGAATTAGCTAAAACCTTACAGTTAACATATTACTTCATAAGCGTTGTTCGGTTTTGCTTTTTATCACCATCAGTGATGTTCTAATATATTCTGACATTCTCTCCTATATGTTTTTTATTCATCTGTAAAAAAGAAAAAAAAATGCACTTATCTTATCATTTTCAAAGTTGTCATCACGGCAGGAAATTAGTTAGCTCAATGCTTAGTTTTGGATGGAAAATTTCCTCATGACTTGTTGCTGCCTTGTTGCAGTCTTCATTTATATCAATAATTATATACCTTACCAACTAGAAGCCCAGGCAAACACTATAGATACGAAGTTGTAATTGGAATTCCTTGCTTATTGATTATTAATTCTTCTTTATAATTTCTAGCATTAGTGGTTTATGAAGACAAGGAACTGTACTTTCGTCTAATTCATTTTTTCATGATTTGCTTTAATGCATTCAAAATTAGATTTTTGTTTTTTGAATGCTATATAAAGTATTTTTCTGGTAATAAAAGTGCACTTAATTAACTATCATGGCAGGTGATGGAAACTCTGTCGGAAATGCTGAAGAATGATGGAATAACTCCTGATGTCTTCATTGTTATTCAAACTATGAGGTAAATGGCTGTTACTAATTTCTAAAGCAATAATTACTAAAATGAACCATGGACTTCTGTGGATGCGGAAAATACTAAGGCACATGTACAAGTATATGTTTACTCGTACAATAAGAGATAGTTAACAACATTATTTAATGTTCATTTCTTCATGCAAGGGTGCTTTCTATCTTGTGGTTCATACTTGCAGTGTAAGGAGAAAAGATCTTTCTCTCAGTTTATTGGATCTCTTTTTGGGGCAAGCCTTTTTTGCATGCATCTTTTCCATGTTATATTACTAGAAGATTCAGTTGTCCTAGAAATGCAGACATTCCATCTAACAAGGTTAAGAATCTCAATTCATTGATCTTCCCGATAATTGCTCAAATGGGGATCCTTGCCATGGAATATTTGGTGCAGAGAGCACGTTAATCTCAATTCCAAATTTGATGTTAATAAGATGATATTCTCCTCTTGGGTGCAGCGGACAAATTATGTCAAAACCCAATTGCTCATTCTCCTAAACTGGTTGATACATATGACCAGTGTCCCTTGATCATGTTGGGCCGGATCCATTTAAGTCAACTTGCCCAAAATCTATGCTATGGTTTTAGAGGACAACTGAACCATTGATTTTTGTTATTTATGTTGTGGAAAGCTGCATACAGGTAGGCATTTTGCAGAAACAATATGCTCTGGTTACCTTACCTGCAAGTGCTGCAAAAGGTGATAAGATTCCAATACTGCTTCTTATGGTTACATGGTACTTTTTAAGTGACAACTACATGTGATGAGTGTGCGTGAACACACAAAGCATTCATCTATGGTATCATATAACTTGCCTTAGTTTGAGTTGATCTGCATTGATCAACTTTTAAGTTTGCCCCATGGTACGAGGAAAATTGATTTTGGATGTCTATTACAAATAGACTTACATCCAAGCTAATTGCACTGCCGATGGTCAAGTGAAATTGCCCCTTCGCCCAGTATGGTCTGTATCTTCTCAGTGAATACCTCATGGGTTTAATTTGATGTATATGTTTGGTTCTTAAGAGGCCACTTGCACAGGCTGATTCAAGCAGGACGCACTTCCTAATACCTATATAGGGGTGGGTGTGTGTATTTATGAAGAGAGCCCAAGAAATGCAGTACAGCCAAGTTATTATGGGAATGAGGGAACAGAGAGAAGCACCGGGGGGGAAGGGGATTGGGGGGGGGGGGGGGGGGGGGGGGTGTGGGCAGGCGGGGTTGTTGCAGGTGTCCCTACATGGAGTTGTGGGTGTCCCTGCATGGGTGGTTGAGTATACACACCGGATGGTGCTTTTGCCGTTTCTTTTATCATATCTTACTGTTTATTTTTGGCCACCTCACTGCAAATGTATTTATAATTTCTTCCACTACCATTTATATGTAGGTGCTATCTACGTTCTGGAGACATAGATCGTGGTCTTAAAACTTTTGAAGACTATATGAACTCAGGAAGGCCTCCTACAATAGATCTATATATGGTAAGTTTTTGAACAAATACAATATCTCCACTATGCTTAGACGTGTTCTTCTCTATATCTGAATGTTTTTGCATTTTTAAATATTCTTGACAAAGATGAGGATTTACATTTTGCTTGGTTATGACATCCTGATATCTTATTGGCATATAACTGTCTTGATGATGCTGCAGTAATTTATCACAGAAATTTAGATGAGATCAGTTTTCTTTGGTGGAATGTAGAACACAACATTTTAGAACACTTCCACCCTTTCGTAAATTTCCCGTGTCCCATCATTGTTGGACAACGTGTAGACTTGCCTGGATGCCACAGTGACTATGCAATTGGCCATTTTCTAGAATAAATAATTTAGTAGCTTTGTACTTTAACCGACATAGCAATTTCCTCCAGTCTGTTTTTTTATTTGTCCGTGAAAAGCTGATCTTTATATTTTATTTAATGTTGAAACAATTCGGGATCATCATATGGATGTTAAACTACTGTAACTTATGTGATTGTAGGCACTAGTCGAGGGAGCCATGATTGGCTACACTCCCAAGGGAATGCAAATTGCTCAAGACACATTGGTTGGTTAAATTAATATAGCTTCTTAAGTAAGTCCTGATTATGGTCATTGTCTTGATCTTTATTATTCACTGCGTGGTTTCCATGCTATGCAGGTAGCTATGAATTCCAGGGGATTCTACCTTGCCCAAAACGTGGGAAGTGATCTCCTATTTTTTGCTTCTGGAGAAAAGGTTTGCAGATACTTTGTCTTTTTAGTTGATTAGATTTCTTGTGGCTAGTTTCTATGGAGAAGGGATATTGTGTTATTATCCTGGATCCACGTACTCTATCTGTCTTCCCAGTATCCATGTTTTGGTTCATTCTGTATACTTTTCTGCTTAAATTGTTAATATTTGCTGCAGACTGGTGGCTACAGTGTTGCCAACTATATATGGGATTTGATGCAAGCTTGGAAAGTTACCCCATCACTGCGTGCCGTTGAGGCATATTACAAGGGCTTAAAAGTGAGTTTCTTGCATACCAAATTTTGGTTTCTCATCGGAGGTTTTCCCTTGGTGCTTCTATATTAGATGGCATTTTTAATTCCAAGTTTCAAAGAAATTCTACCTACGTGGTAAATTGCAAATTACTCTGGATTTTAATTAAGAAATTGTTGTAGTTAGTTTTGAGAAGGTAGTTGAAATCTTTAAATAGAAAAAGCTACAAACTGTTGTTTGGGTGCGAGTGGAACATTAATTTATAAGTTTTTTGCTAGGGTTTAGATGGGTAATATTGGTTGTTAATTGAAGGCTATGCTAGAAGGAGGCACACACATCATTTCCTGCCTTGTTTGAAGCATTCGTATACATTTAAGACATGAATTTGTTGAGAATGGATTGTTTTCGCGACGTGATAAGAACTTGGAATTGTTTTGAAGTTTTTAAATTTTGTGCCTTGCTCTTCCGAGGTTCATCCATATGCTGCCAAATTCTTTTGTCTGGCCATGTTGAACTCATCACAGAATTGAACATCTCTTAATATTTGAGCTATGTGAATATTCACGCATCCATTTTGTTTTGAAATTTCAGGAACGTCAGATACCTGAAGATGATCCACGACTGTTACTAGTTTCTCAGATTTACGATAATCTTCGCCGGCGAGCAGGACGAGGTTAGCGGATCATAGGAAAGATGTATTTGTTGAATAATAATGTTTTGATGTAAGGCAAAACTAATTTTTTCCAAAATGTATTTTGTAGGCTTTATTAAAATATTATGCCTTTTAAAGTCCTAACTTATGCAGACTAGATATTTCAAAAGAAAAAAAAAAATTCAATCCACAGTTAACAGCCAGAAAGCAATCCAACCTAGACCCAGGCAGAAAGTTCGAACAACGCATTTTAACGTACGAAAAGGCGCAAGCCCAGAAGATTATGCAGCCCTAGATTAGAAAAACACTAAACTACAAGGGCGACCTAGAAGACGTGTGACCCGTAAACCCCTTGATGTGGGCTTCTTGCAAATCGTTCCTAAACAGCGTTGCCCCACACCAAAATCCATTTGGCCTGAGGAAGACGATTCAGGAAGGTTGGGACTATGATGCCGACAACAAAATGGTAGGAAGGGTAGCTTGAATTGGAAGAAAAATAGTAAACTGGAGCCGCGTCCCTTGAAGCATCCAGATTGATGAAGAAGAAAAACTCGACCGGCAGAGTTGGCTTCCATCCAAACCCTAAAAGAAACAGGTTAAACCTAGCGGAAATCAAAGATTGAGGCTTGATATAGTGCCCTGTTTTATGCATCTCCAGGATAGTAATGAGTCTCCAAGCTTAATGTAGAAAATTGTGACTGATCTTCGGCTCATGGGGCATCTCTTATAATTAGCATCACAATAAGCTTGTAAATTAAAATTACCTTTTGATCTCATAAGTACGTGCAAACCAAGAGATCACTTAAAATACCTAACAACACGAAGAGTAGCCTCCTAAAGAGAGTGCTTGGACACATGCATAAACTAACTTAAGATTTGAATCACATAACATATATCTAGTTTTGTAATGGTGAGATAAATCAATTTCCCACAAGGCTTTGGTATCTAGTACTATCGTATTCTTGACTAGTAAGAGGATTATCTTGCTCCATAAGAGTATTGGTGGGCCTTCATCTTGATAGACCATAATGATTTATGAGTCTAATCCATATTTTCTTTAACTTACATCCAAGATATGATCTTGCAAACTTTAATCCCAAGAAAATACTTAACCATCCTAAGATCTTTCATATGAAATCTTGAGTGTAGATAGGCCTTCAAGGCTATAATAGACTCTTCACCTCTTCCCATAATGATCATGTGATCTACATATATGCTTTATCATTTTTCCTCATCTCTTCCTATAATGTAGTCATTATAAGATTGTCGAAAAGCACTATCAATGAGATCCTTTGCAAACTACTAAAACCACTATCAAGAAGCTTATTTTATTGTATAGAAACACTTACATAACAAGCATACTTTGTTGCCTCTCCTATGTTAGATCCCTTTTTACAACCCTTTTGTACACCTTAGCATTCAGATCATCTTAGAGAAAGATATTAAGGACATCCATCTTTCTCGTTAATGCTTTATGACCAAAATTGTCAAAACACGCATGATCACCATCTTACCAACCAACATAAAAGTCTCATGATAATTGATCCCTTCTTGTTGGTATATCCCTTAGCCACCAACCACACTTAATAAATTTTATAATCCTATTTATTATTGGTAATTCAAATGGCTTTGACACCATTTTATTAGGGATTCAAGCAACTTTGATACCACTTATAGGAAATTCAACAAGATTGCATCACCTATATAAAGATGAACATAAAACCATAGGAACACACACATCTAAAATAGTGGATTTAAAAGTTTTATACCAACATAATGTCTTATACCTTTTGCAATTTCTCCTCATTAGATTTTATTGTACTTTTTCTTTCATCTTGTGGATTCTCTTACTAACTAGAATTGATGAGAGAGACTTTCTTGGCCCCCAAGAGGATTTCCTTTACTTGCCCTTTATATTTCTTTATTCTCCTTTCATTTATAAACCAACACTAAGGGAATCCTAGACAAATACTATTAAAAAGACCTATTATAACAATAAGATAGAAATTCTAGTCAAATACTGCTAAGAAAACCTATTATATTAATATTATATTTGATCTTGTACATTCATTTGTAGTCAATGGGTCTTTGACTTGCAAGCAAATAAATTAGATCCCATGTATGGTTAAATTCTAAAGCCTTGATTTCTTTAACAATAACAACACACCACCTAGGATTGTAAACTACCTTTTCATAAATAGATAGCTCTATGGTGGTTGAGATAGAGGCAAAAAAATGGCCATGCTAATAGAGATAATCTATGGTGGAATAATACATAAGATATGAGATGTGAAGTGTGTGCAGCAAGGTTGAAGCAAACATAGTCAATGGTCCAAGTGAGTGGTCAATGAGATTGTTATGATCGACATGGCTGGACAACCATGAGTTAATAAGGCACAATAGTAGTATTGGGATCTATGGGTGCTTTAGGTATGGACAAAGTATTATGACCTTGTTATGGATGTGTAATAGGTCTGGTGGGCAATGACGTTGATCCCTTTACCTTAATGTTAAGTGAGAGTGAGAGTGAGAGTGAGATTGTATGACCATTGACTAAAATGTTACATGTGTTATGTATTATGTCTAAGTGATCATAAAGCCTAGATGCAAATGCTTATAGAAAAGGAAAAAAAATGTCCTCATTGATCACATCATGACCAATTAGAAAATGGTTTCCTTTATGATTATATAGACAATAAACCTTTTATGAGATAGACCATTATATAAAAAATGCATGTAATGACTGTAGAACCAAGCTTATTGCCTTGAGAATTTCTAGGCCTTAATACAAGGTACAAAACTTATAATGGACAAAAGGTCAATATAGAATATACTAAAATCATAGTGTCGAAGAATCTACATTTAGACAAGAAAGAACTAATTAAGCAAGTTGCCACTCAAGTACTTGAGCATTTCATTATTTAAAAGTATGAGTTGAATTCATTATTTCAATGAATTCATTATTTCGATGAGATGGTAGATGTAATAGCTAACATAGAGCAAAACTGGAAGTCTAAATTCTTATCTTAAGGGAGTAAGTTGACATTGATTAAAAGTGTTCTTTCTTCTACATTAATTCACATAATTTTTTATTATTAAGTTTCCTTAGATGATGCTATAAAAGATTATAGAATCATGGCCTAGTTTATATGTTGGGGATGGACACATCACTCACTAGGTTAACTAGGAACCAATCTGCACACCATTAGAAAAAAGGTGGCTTAAGAGTTTGTAATCTAGTGCAAACTATATAGGCCTTGTAGACAATGTTTGCATGGAGATTTGTTCAAGTTAAGTTATTGTGAGCTTATGAGATGGAATATAAGCATCCAATGGAGGCCATTAGGAAAAGTAAGAAAAATACACACGCTAGCACAGAAAATGCTAATGTCTTCTTTTAAATATACTATAAAGCATGGTAGATGAATTATTAGGGAGGATCAATGGTCATTTTGAAAAAATAACAAATTAAGAAAACTCCTTTGGTATACTTTATGCCTTTAATTGGATATAATAATTTAGGAAGCATTACAAAATCCAAACTTGCAAAAAAAAGCTAATAAGATTACAAGTAATCAAGATGATGATCGGCTTGTTTATGAACTCAGTGCTTCAAGTGTTTTCTTGGCTTCCTTAGTATATCATGAAAAAAGACTAAAGAAGATTAAAGTTATGTTGGTTAACTTTTTATGGAACAAGTTTGTCCTTCCCAATATTGGTTTATTTATGTAAAAGTTCTATGAGATTCAATAGAGTGGAATATGTAAAGGAAGGGAATACAGATGGCCTTTAGATGCTATTGTTATGTGAGGGCTCAAAGGTAGATTATGGACCATTTCTTCATGCATAATGAGCTAGTACAATGGATTTGAAGGAGTTTTTGAGACATCCTAAAGGTACAAGTTTGCTTTACTTTTATTTTAGAATTTGTTTTCTTGTGCTATTTAGATGCCTTTCGGCAGAACCAAGGGAAAGCTATTTTTGCCATCTTGGGAAGCATTATTGTGTAGAGTTTATGGCTAACTAGGAACTTGATGGAGCACAACGGTAAATCTATGTCCTTATTCAAAATTAACAAAGACATCACAAACTAGATGTTTCAATTGTTCATGCTTCTCTAAGTGAAAGTACATGCAAGTTTTCGTGATCAAATATTCTTATCTATTTTAAAAGTTTCTATGATGTATCTTCCATTTAGAAAAGTATTTTGGGTCAATTGGCAACCTCCCACTCTTGGTGTATATAAGCTTAACACAAATGGCTTAAGCATCATGAGTAACAAGGTTGGAGAAAGAGTATTACGAGATCATATTTGAAGTATTCTCTTAGCCTTCTTAACAAAGTTTATTCTAGGAAGTAGTGTAGATGTAGAGGCCTACACTTTGTTGGTAAGCGTTAAAATATGTTACAAATAAAATCAAGTACCCCATGCATTAAGTCCAATTCATTTTACTTGGTTCAATATTTACTTAAAAAATGGAGGACTTCTTGGAAAATAGAGTATTTAATTCACCAATGTTTATCTATAATCCCTTTGCTAGTGGTTATGCAACATGTCTATTGTGAGAGAAATGCAGTAGTAAATAATCTTGCCAATAATGGACACATAATTTATAATCTTAGAATTTTTTATCAACTTGGATCATCATCACAAACATACCTAGTTGTCTTCAAGAAAGACTAATTAGGATTAGGTAAGTATAGGTTACTGTATAAAGTGTATATGATGCCCGATGTACTTCATGTAGTGTGACATGAAGGCTTTTTAGCCAATTTTGAAGGATTAGGTTTATACCTTATCCTTTATATTTATTTGTGATATGGTTATTATGTCTAGCTTCATTGTTTTTAATAAAACACCCTAAGGGTTTCTTTAAAAAAAAAAAAAAAACTTATTGCATTGGTTAAGATTAATGGTATAATAAAGACATTCAGAAACTAATAGATGATGTGGGAGTTTTGTTAATTAAAAAAGTGAATGGGAATACTCATTCACCTTAAAAATGAGCAAGAATGTGAGCTTGAAACTTAAGTGCATGTACAACATTAAACATATGACAATGGTTCCTCACAAATATCCCATCTTGTTAAGGAGTCTATTGGCAAGAATGTAACAAACAATCCTATGAGATTCAAAAAAGAAGGTGCATGAGAACCTAAAAATTTTTTGTGCACAATTGAACCTCATGCATTTTACTATGGTTTCACATAGTGTGGAAATCATTACAAAGTTTGTCAAAAAATTAGCCAAAGTATTAGTCTTGAGCTTTAAAAAAAAGTCCATATTCCTTATAAAAAATCATTCATGATGGCAAGGCAATACCTAGCACTAAATCATGTGGGGAATTTATAAAGTGCCCCAAATATCAATATGAATCAACTTAAAAATACTTTGAGTTGACATGGTGCTAGTAGGAATGGTGAGTATGCATGTTTAGTGAATGGGTGTGTAGGACATGCCCTAATGGATTCTAAAGATGAAGCATCATAATAATTAGGTAATAAATACATCATTGAAGTTAAAGGATATTTCAAATGTTGGTGCAAAATATTACAACTTATAAAAACTAAATCTTCGTTACATGAATTGCAAAAAGAAAAAAGATACAACATTTTTTATGACATAGTCATAGGAGCGCTCCTCCTAAGGTAATGCTAAAAAGTATAGATTTTGACTTATCTTATCTTATCCTACCTAGTCTTGTCAATAAAAACATGATTCTATCATGGTTATCTAAAGCATACTTGAATGATGATATAAGGTTAGTTTTGAACAATGGTGAATAAATTACATCATTTAAGTGATGCTTATGGCAGCATTGTCAATATGAGTAATTGGTATGATTTTCTTATTGGGCAAACAATAGTCCTGGGTTCTTATTTGCATGGGTAAAGAAACATAAGGCACTTAAATATACCAGTTATATAGTTGTTAGCTCTTGAGTTTACAAGCTAACATATATTATAAGAGCAACAAGGGGTTATAAATGCCATATCCATAAAAGATTGTGGTCCCTCATCCAACATGTTCATTAGCTTCTTAAATTGTAGTGGTATAAGTCTAGACATCACAAATGAGATAGTGTCCCTTTTTACAACCCAAAAAGCCTCTCAAGCCCTTATTGTGTATGCACGGTATGATCTCAAATCCTTCTCATAATAATGTATCAAATATTGGGACAAATCCAACAATAAATAAATTACATTGCATGATTAAATCCAAGCTTTAGCTAAAACACACTCACAAACACACCAATTACAATTAAAGGGACATGGAATAACTATTTAACTATACTACTTTCACTACAAGACAATTATAAATAGATTAACAACTATGACTAAGAATAATAAAGCTAATAAGAAAATAATTTTGTTTCTAGATTTTTAAATGCCCTTTTTGATGGCTGAATGTTCCTTTTATTTGCTTCCACTTGTTGCCCTAGGTCATTTATTTAGGTTTTTTATTAAGTCATGTGGGCTTAAGCCAAGTCATAACAATGTAAAATGCTTATGTAGAGTGGAACAAGCAAAGTGAAAAGCAAACATAAGACTATCTATTACGATTAGGCCTAGCTCAACATTAATTAAAAGAGGCCCATTCGAAAAACCTAAGGCAACAAGTTAAGGGATTATATAAGGATTCTTAACCATCAAGAAAGGGACATTATTAAGAGAAAAACTTATTCTATCATTAGTAGTTTTGCTTTTACCTCTAGCTTTAATGTAGTCATAGTTTATGTTAAGAGTAGTTATAAGTAGCCTTTTAATGTCATAATGTTTTCCTTATGGCTCAATTATCAATTGTAATTTGGATTGGGATTATTGTGGAACTTTTTATTATTATACGTTTTGGAATTGGATTAAATTAAATAGTACAAGGTATTCATTTATTGGGGGCACTTGTATTCCTTAATTGTGGTTTGTATAAGGCTCAAGTCTTAATAGTGGTGTTGGAAGACACCAATTTGACAATTGAAATTAGAATCAAGATATAAGCACAAGTCATGGAAAAAAAAAGTGAGAATTTGAAGCTTGGTGGAAAAATTACAAGCATGTTTGATTTTATTTTCTTGTAATTTAAAATACTACTCAAAACTTAAAAAGAAATCCTATGTATGTTGAAGGAATTACAAAAAGCCAATGAGTCACGATAGGAGGAGATAGAGGAATCTCCATTAAAAAAGGTGGTGGAGCCATTACTAAATGAGATGAATAAGCATTTGCTAGAAAAGGTGGAGGAATTGTAATTAGAAAAGATGGAGGAACCACCACTTAAAGAGATGGTGAAGTTACTATTAAAAGAGATGAAAGAGTCATTGCTAAAAGAAGTGGATGAGCTATTGCCAAAGAAAACATAGGAGCTACCACTAGAGGAAAGAGATGAACCACCACTAGAAAAAGTAGAGGAGCTACCTTCCTTTCCATCATGATGGAGTTGCAAGTTGAATCACACTGATGAATTCTTCACTCATTAGGGGAAACCACTGAAGTCTCTCCAACCCCAATTTCAAGTATTAAATGGTGATATCTTTGGAAAAAGGAAAAAAAAAAGATGACCTTTAAGGACAAGGGTTGTTTGATGGGACGAGGATTGTTAGGATATGGCCTAGTATTAAGTTGTATATAAGGATTCTCAATCTTCAAAAGAGGGATGTTATCAATAGAAAAGCTTTTTTTTTATCATTAGTAGTTTTCCTTAGTTATAGCTTTAAAGTTCTTATAGTTTTTATTAGGAGTAGTTATCAATAGCCATAGTTTCATAGTTTTTTTTTTCTTGTGGCTTAATCACCAATTGTAGTTTGGTTGGGATTATTGTGGAACTTTTAATTATTATATCTTTTGGAATTAGATTGAATTGAATAGTACAAGGTATTCTTTTACTTGGAGTTCTTGTATTCCTTAATTATGGTTTGCTTAAGGCTTAAAGTCCTAATACTATCCCATTGCAAAATTTCCAAGTAAAGCAAAATGGAAAGGCTAGATCTGGTTATTGAAAAAGTCATCTAATCTCGTGTTTATTCTTCCTAAGGAAAGCAATCTCCATATCTCAACTCTAGACGATAAATTTTTCAATTCTAAAAATCATTTTAGGCACAATTAGAACCCCTGTAGTTTCATTTGTAGCAAGATACAAAAGGTCTCCAAGTTCAATAAAAACACCTTTTGATATGGGTACCATAGCATAAAACCATTAACCACCACAAGGAGGGTAGCCAAAGTAATTGGTTTAAGTAGGTTAACCTTTGTCACTATCACCATTGGCAATCATAATATAAATACAATGCAACTAATAATGGTTTTATAGCAAATATTTTTTAAAGGGGGGAGCTTTAACTAAATGCCCTTTAAATGTTATTTTAAATCAAATAAAAAAACCTCTAAGAGGTTCCTATTAAAATAGATGATTTGTTGTGGGCCTCTAGTGTGTTTTCTTAATAGCTATATTACACTGGCCCATCATTGTCATACAAGCCCATTCTTTTATTCCTTAAGTTTGTACTTAAGAGAACATTTTTAAAAGATTGCAAAACACATGAAATATATAAGCCTATGGCAATTTCCCACATTTCTTAGACTCACTTGCTTTGAATGTTTTCCTGTTCCTTCTTATTCTTCTTTTTCATTTACTTCAAGATGGTATTTGAAAAGGCTTAATTTGGAAGCTTTCTCCATTTTTTTCTTAGGACCAATTGAATGCAACTTATTCAAATTTTCCATCAAAGGTATTTTGATTTCTTGCTTTCAAGGATTTTTTTTATAAAAAAATGTGTTGTTAGTTAAATGCTCATACATATGTTATGTTTTGAAACTTCATTGCCTTCAAAATCTAACTTGATCAATATCTCACCAACCACAAATGTTTTTTGACAACTCTACTAATCAACTTTCCTCTTTTGCATAATACATCCACTGACTATGGCATCTACTTCTTCCAAAAATGAGACACCAAACCTAACAACAAACTAATCCCATAATCCATGTCTTGATCCCCATTACATTTTTACCACAATATGCTTGGGACATCTCTAGTTACTGATTTACTTAACGATGATTTAAACTATGAGTTATAGAATAGGTAGATGAAGAATCAATTGATAGTAAAAAACTAAAAAAGGTAAGTATATGGGTCTTTCCCTCAACTAAAAGTTGACCCAAAAACTAATAAGCTTAGGAACAGTTTTGTTTTACCATTTAAAGTTAGTTTGAAAAGTTTATAGATGGGAATTTAGTGTTGTTTGTAACTTGAAAGAGCAACTTACAAGTGATTTAGCAAGCTTTTGATAACTGTTTTAGGACCCTTACAAGAACTCAACTTTATCACCTTTAGCAATATCAACTTGGAAACAAAATGTCTTCTTCGACGGTCAGGGAATACTATTTGAAGATTAACAATCTCTAGGTTAAAATCAAAAGCATGGAACATACGATCCATTATGATTATGGAAATTGTTCTTGCAAAGTGAATGAGAGACTTGATGAGAAAACCAAAAAGCATGAAACCATGGATTTCATGTTGGGCTTATCCAAAAATTTCAAAAGTTTCAAGACAAATGTCATGTCCAAAGAGCCCTCACCAAATTTTGATTCTACCTTCAATTTGGCAAAGGAAGACAACACTAGCAATGGAAAGATGAAATCAACATTGGGGTTCTCTACAAAGTAGTCCTTGTAGTAGCTTCTCTAGTGTCATTTGCATAGAATGCTAAAAAGGTGAAAATCGATGAGAAGGGGAGGGGATTTGCTCTTACTGTCATAAATATAGGTACTAAAGGGATGAGTGCTATAAATTGGTGGGATTTCCTCTTGGATGAGTTTTGAAGGGCAAGGGAAAGCAAGTCATAGGTCAAGCTTTTTAAATTGCCAAGGAAGTGTGGGTGGTGGAACGGGGGTTGTAGGCATGAAGCATAAAATTCTCTTTGGGTTTAGTGGTTTTTAAAGCTTAAGCAATTTTCAAACTTCATGAGGCCAAACACATGGTTTTTATCTATAGGCCCAAAAAATATTCAACCTACAAGTGCCTCACATTTGTTATCTTGACATAAATGAAGTAGAGCCCATTTCACATAGGTCCATCTATGAAGTTCAACAATCAAGTGGCTATCGACAAGCATACCAAGCTCACAAATAGCAGGCACAATTGGGCCATCAAAATTAGATTGGGAGCATATATTTTGCAAATGTCATAACACATCCCATAAGTGCCACAATCACGCTAAATCAACTCTAAAACATGTTCACTATACAATTCATGAAGCCTCCACCCTAGTCGCCCATTAACCATGAAGGTATAATGCGCTCATCAAATTTTAATCATCCATGGATTATAGATTTAGGCTCATGCGACCATGTCACATATGATTTAAATTTTTTATATTCTTATTATTCATGTGAACCTCAATCATTGCCTATTACGCTACTTGATGACATATGTTTATACCACACATATTGGACATTCACAACCCACAAAATTATTACACCTAAATTGTGTCTTATATAAACCTCAGTTGAAATTTAACTTACTTTCAATTAAAAGAATTATCTTTGATTGCAATTGTGTTGTTATATTTTTTGAAAATTTCTACATTTTTTAGGATTGTACAACTAGATAGGTGATCGAACTAGGTAAGACAATACAATAGCTTTATTTTTTGCAATCCACTCTTTTTGAATTGTCTCATTGTATTACACATATTTTGAATACTATCCGTTCTTTTTTTGTCTTATATGAATATGAACAACTTCTGTAATAATAATGTTATATTTTATGGCATAAGCATTTAGGCCATAGTGCACAAAAATGTTATCTCACTTATGGTAAGCATATAGAATATCCTAAATTCTTTTCATGTTTTATTTGTCCACTAGCAAAATAAACTTAATATTTTTTTCCACAATGTCATACTTTCAGTCATGCTACATTTAACCTTATGCAAATGGACTTATAAGGACCTCATAGGGAACCCAATTATGACAAGTTGCATTATCTTTTAGCTATCGTTGATAATTTTTTATAGGTGACTTAGACCTTCCTCCTACCTTTTTACCATTTAGTCATTCCTTTTCATGGTCTGGACATAATATGGTGCCCTAGTTAAATGCATTATTTTTTAACAATGGTATTGAATTCTTTTCTATTATGTGTTCCAACTTTTTAACATCTTGTAGGATATTTCATGAAAGTTTTTGCATATACATCCCTTAACAAAATGGTCTGGCAGAACATAAACATTGTCACTTATTAAATGTAGGATAGCATTAATGTTCTAGCCCACATCTTTACATGTTTTTTAAAGGAGTGCATTTTGACAACCACTTATATCATTAACCAATTGCCAAACTGTAAACTTAGGAACTAGTCCCCTTATGAAATGTTGCATGGAAAACCACCCTCTTAGATCATCTATAAGTTTTTGGTTATAGGTGCTACACCACTATTTTGCATCTTAGAGACAAATATTCTCCTAGGGTCATTCCTCTTTATAGAAGGGTTATAAGGTTTGTAATCCAAATGGTGAATTTTTTTGTTAATTATGATGTTGTTTTTTATGAATATGATTTTTCATTTTCTCTAAGTCAGTCCATAGTTCTTTTTAGTAATTAACCCCCAAATCAACCATCACTAACCAAACATCACTTAGTCATACAATCCACAATCTACCACATTGGAGTCACCTTCAAACATACTACAACCTTCACTAGAGCCATCTGTAGAAGAACCTCAAATGCTACTTTTGGATACATAATCTCAAACCACAAATCCTCCACAAAACACATTGCTTAACCAACCTCTCCAAGAAACCCTAGAGCTACCTTTAAAACAATCATTTCTAGCTCCTTGGCAATTATCATTACCTACACGCCTTCTTATTTGGATCACTAATTACATATGTTCATCTAACTCTACAAGGTTGAATAGTCATGACCCCAATATCCAACCATGTTTCTCTTAATCATTTTTGTCTGTACTACAAGCATATCATTGCTTCTATATCCACTACTATTAAGCCCAAGACATGCCATTAGGTACTTAAGGATAATCATTGGATTAATGCTATGAATAAAAAATTATTAGCCCTAAAGGCTAATCACATGTGGGATGTTGTGACACTTTTACTTGGTCATAAAGCTATAGGATCTAAGTGAATGTATAAAATGAAGTATCATGCATATGGTATTATTAAGATATACAAAGCATGATTGGTGGCCAAGGGATATATACAACATGAAGGTATATATTATGACAAAACCTTTTCCCTTATGGCTAAATCAGTGACTATGAGATTAGTTATAAGCATTGTAGCCATTAGACATTGGTGCCTTCATCAATTGGATATACAAAATGCTTTCTTACACAAGGATTTGATGGAGGAGATTTATATACAATTTCCATCTGGCTTTTCATGTTAAGGAGAAAGATTAGTGTGTCATCTAAGAAAATCATTTTATATATTCAAACATGCATCAAAATAATGGTATGCCAAATTCATAGAGGTATTCCTTGTAGCTAGTTTTTACCAATCTTTACTTGATTATGCATTGTTCACCAAATAGAATAAAGGTTCCTTCATCATCCTTATATTTTATGTGGATGACATCTTAGTAACTAGAGATAATCTTTCTATGATTTTAGAGCTTAAGAGATATTTGCATTCAATCTTTCACATGAAGGATCATAGGCAATGTAAGTACTTCCTTAAAATATAAATAGCTTGTTCACCAAAGGGTATATACTTTAATTCAAATACACATTGGACTTGATTGCAAAGGCTAAACTTATAGGATCAAAGCCTACCATCACTCTCATGGAACAAAAAGTAAAGTTAACTCCACCAAAGTATGATAAGGAAGATCTTCATAAATGAGATGACCCATTTCTCAAGGATCATGTCTTATATCATAGAATGGTTGGCAAATTGACACATTTGATTTGTGCCAAGCCAAACACTTTAGTTTCACAATTCAATACCTTAGTCAGTTTACTCATTTTCCAAAGCATTTACACATGGATGCAATTATAAAAGTACTAAAGTGTATAAAAAGGACACTTGGACTTAGACTCTTTCTTTCATGTTTATTGACATTGGAGCTTATTGCTTATTGCAATTCAAACTATGCAACCTATCCCATGTTGTGAAAGTACACACCAATTATTACATTAAGCTAGGTGATTCCCTAATGTCATGGTTGCCCAAGAAACAACCAATTGTATCTTGATTGTTAGTCGACTCAAAGTGTAAAGCTATAAGATATACAGTTTGTGAAATTATTTGGCTTCTTGGATTATTTCAAGATTTTGGTGCAATAGCAAAGTGATGGGGCACATCATGGCAAACCTTATTTTTCATCAAAGGACAAAGATTATCAAGATAAATTATCACTTTATGTGAGAGAAAATTCAAAGAGGAATAATAAATACTTGCTATGTCAACACATGAGAGCATCCCATTGATTTATTTACTAAAGCATTGTACCACCCACGACATCATCATCTATTGTCAATGCTTGGAATATTTGATTTATACAAATCTCTAGCTTGAAAAATAGTGTTGAAATATATGATGTGTTGTGGGCCTTTAGTGTGTTTTCTCAATAATTGTTTTCTATTTACTCATCATTGTCATACGGACCCATTCCTTTATTCTTTGATTTTGTACTTAAGAGTACTTTGTAAAGATTACATAACACACAAAGTATATGAGCCTGCAAGCAACTTCCCACATTTCTCAGACTCACTTGCTCTCAATGTTTTCCCGTGTCTTCTTCTTGTTCTTCTTCACTTACTTCAAGAGGTTCCAGCAAATTGAATCCCTAGGTAGCTTCGAAAAATGCCAACAACAAAAAAAACATAAAAAAGATGATAATGGTTTCAATTGTTGGTGATTAATTCTTCAAGAATCGACTAAACTTGAAGAGAAGAAAAGGAAAATCTCACTGCAAACAAAACGTTCTAGGTTGAATGAAAGCAAACGTACAAGGGACATTTTTCTTTTCGAATTGAGCAAAAGTGTGAAAATCTAGCTATGTAAAAACCAGCAAAGAATTATCAGCTTTGATACCATGATAAGATTCAAACTGAAAACTTAATTACTGAGTAGAATGGATTGAATCTCAAACACCATTTACACAGCTTGAGTGAATGAGTATAATTGTTTATTGCTTTACAACAGTGTACAACAAAATAATAAGCTGAATATTACGCAGCGAACAAATGTATGATCCAAATCTGACTATTAATCACTGATCATTGAGGGGACTCCACGTGTGCAGCGTTATTTGTCAACACTACTCAACATTGTCATGTTTGGAAGGGTGGGATCTGAAGATTTTTGAAGGCCAAATCCGCTTGTGTATGGAAGATCAGACTAAGTTTGTCCACTATGTGGCAATTACAATGTTCTGCAATTGTTCTTAGCTTCATGCACCACTTAGTTCAGATTTTAGAAGACGAAACCGGTTTCAAGAGATGATGTCCATGACAAACTCTTTTATATTTAATAAGAAAACAAATACAGGCATTTACACCCACTACCAGAACTACTGCAAAAGAATGGTGTGTACCAAAAACATTGGCAGGTTAGTGGGTACTTATGGGAGAATATGATGAAACAATGAGGTAGTAACTGGATTTGTTTGTCTTTCGTAAGTGATACAGAGGGAAACTAGAAGACTAGGAGTGGAAGAATAAGGCATGTATATGCTTCCAAAAGTAAGTGGAAGCGGCTCCTCTAACTAAATTATGGACGTGCGACTTGCAGCTGCAGTAGCCTTTAATTGCCCATCATATGAAAACAGACGTAAATACTAAAACATATGATGACTGTTAATACCCGCAACAAAGCGGGTATCATGACGGAAGCCGGAAGCCGGAAGCCGGAAGCCAGAAGCCCAAGGCAAGGCGGAGGCGTTACCAACCAACAAGAAAAATACAAGAAGAAAGCATACACTGAGCTGTTGATTTACTAACACAAAGAAACCAATCTATACATCTTAATCTTATCCAGAAGTGGGATGACAGTTGAAAGTGTGGTTGTAGCAGTAATGAAGAATGAAGAAAATAATTCCACAGAAGGGTACAGAAGCTGTTTCTGTTTCCATTAACCGCAACATCCACCTCTCTGTGCAACTGCTCCATCTCTTCCCCCTGATGGACCTTGGGGCCGCCCATACCCCACCTTGATGCCAGATGACTGCAGTTATCAACAAAAGGGCATCAGTACATGAAAATCTTTAAAACATGAGGCTCCTTAACTCTCACTTGTCCTTGAGTCAATTTAGTTCACACAACCCACATATTCAAAGGTTGTGAACTCAGTTTTTTATCTTTCAGGTGACACAATCAAGCTGCGCAGACAGCCCTAACCATCTCATCGTATGTTTTGCAATTCTTAGGGCGCCTTTACTAACAAAACACCACGAGATCAATCTTACTCCAGCAAATCTTAAACTGAAGCCGGGAAACCCTTGGTTAAGATAAAACTGCTTCTTAAGCATTCATCATCTTATAGTATTTCTGTCATGAGATGGAACTTTAACGCTATTATGTACAATCAGAGCAAGAACAGGGGAACAGGATAATGATCCAACTCCCATATATATTTTCCCCCAGATAAAGAACATAAGAATTACCTCATTGGATACATCAAATACACCTTCCTGGATATTCTGAAGGATTTTTGCAGCAGTCCTTATGAAAGCCTGAAAGAAATGTGCCTCATTAGGTTAAACATAGTGGAAAAAGTTGGGAATCTATCTTATGATGTTATAAACCAAAGTAAAACACTACGAAATATGGCCCTTTCTTCAGTTTTGTTGAGTTACATCACCTCTTCAACGTTTTGAGCAGTTCTTGCGGATGCCTCCAAGAAAAGAAGTCCATTTTCCTTTGCAAACTGTTCTCCTTCCTCTTTGCTGACAGCTCTCCGATGAGCAAGATCACTCTTGTTCCCTATAAGCATGATGGTCATGTTGGGATTTGCATGCTGCCGAGCATCCTCTAGCCAGCTTGCAAGATGATTAAATGTCTCTCTCCTGGTGCACCGAACAGATTGATAGTTTTAGTTGATGGCAATCAAAATCGTCTGGAACAGGCAATGACGGCAGACAAATGAAGCTTCATGAGTCAACCCTCAAAAAATTAGCATGAGTGATTTATAATTATTGGTACCCGGGCAAATGAACAATTAGAAGTCCACCTGAGCATGTATAATTATTGGTACCCATACAGGAGTTCCTCACCCACCTGCAACTCATTACCGCTATTTAAATGCCCCTCATATCAAAAGAAAGAAATTAGAAACCTGAAGCCCCAACATTACAACATACAGAAAAACAATAAAATTCCCCAACCACCCACAAACCCCACCAAACCCCCCCCCCCCCCCCCCCCCCCCCCCCCACACACACACACACACACCCGACACCCTCCTCAACACAACAGGAAAAAACCAGAAAAAAAAAAATCTAGTTTGAATCATTTGGACTTTCAACTAAAAGATTATCAGACATAAAACTATAACAGAATGATTACGTAACATATCTCCAAGCCCTCACTCAACTCCAAAACCTCCAAATAAATGCCACATTATTTTATGGCAACTCATTATTTCGTTTTCTTGAATAAAATAAAATAAAAATAAAAAATGGTCCCCAAGGCTTTCAATCCTTGACAGTTTAAACCAACAGCAAGCATGCATATGACAACGAATTTCCAATTAAGGAAGCATATGTGAGTCTACAGACCAAGACGCATGGTTAGATCTAAGTTCTCTTTTTTTCAGGCCATTGTTTGTCCTTGCTATCTCACGGACCTGGTTATGTCATACACCAGAAGTGCTCCAGCTGCTCCTCTGTAGTAAGATCTAGTGATGGATCGGAAAGATTCTTGCCCAGCCTGTAAGAAAAACCATACATTCCTTGGCTTATGCCTACCATCAACATGTCACTAAAGCCCAATACTTTAAAAAATAAATTATGCGTGTGACTATATATATGTGCTAAGCAACCTCATACACAACATCGTGACAATCGCAATCTACCAGAAAGCACAATTTAATATCACTTACCTAGAATGTTTTAAATGTTTGACTATGTTCTTGAAAAAAAAAAATGCTGATTGTCCAAAAGGAGAGGGCAATGTAGCTCTGATCCCTTTCATGTTAGAACACCTTTAAAGCTATTAAATTCGGGCCAAGAAAAAATTATCTACGAATCTAACCCACAGAAAGCATCGAAAATATCCCCGATATTCCATAACCCAGAATCCTTTAAAAATGCTATTTTGAGACCAACCAATAGAATCAATTAGCTCCGAAACATAACGAATGAAAAAAAATTCTTTGCAGAAAAAAAATTGCTAATTATTTAAGGAATGGAAAACTTAGACAAAATAAACTCTTTTCGATCGAATAACCACATGACTTCAACTTCAATAATTAAAATTGAACAAAAACCAGAGAACCCACCTCGCGAATATATTTAAAATTAAAATACCCAGTAAGCTTCCCTTTCCTCTATTATGTACCAACGCTTGTAAGATTTTCCAATCACTCCTATGCGAATTTCTGATAGCACATATATTTTAACAATAAAATAAAAACAGAAAATCTAATGCTCTTTTTTCTTTTCTTTTTTTGGTTGGGCACACAAAAGCTTAAGAGCAAAGGCTTACGGTGTCCCAAATCTGGAGCTTGATGGGACGGCCGTCGATGTTAACCATGCGAGCGCCGAATTCGACGCCAATAGTGAGATCGTGAACGGGCTGGAACCTCTTGTCCGTGAATTGCAAGAGCAGGCACGATTTTCCGACGCCTGCACGGCACCCAACCACAGCCCTTATGAGCTACCCAGGAGAAAAGGAAACGAAAACAAGAAACACTAAAAGAGTTAGGTTTCTTAAGGAGGATACCTGTGTCTCCGATGATGATGTACTTGAAGAGATAATCGTAGGACATGGCTGCCGATTCCTATAAGACGCCGGGGCGATGAAGAGCTTCGCTTGTTGTCTGGGTTGCGAGTCGGAAGAGAGTTCACAGAGGAAGGAGAAGAAGAAGAGGGAGAAGGACGAGGACGAGTTGGGGAGCGAAACTGAACGCAGATTATAAATGCTTATGTATTGTAAATGGCTGTGTTTGTAACGTAATTAATGACGCGCCGAGGAACACACGGCGACGTTTTAGTGACATAGGCCGACACGCAAAGGTTTGCTTGAGGCTTCTGGATAGCGTATACGACGAGGATTACTCGACTTAACATCCCCACTTCCTTGTTTTTGCTTTATCTTTATCATCTTTCTAATCTTTTCCTCTCTCTGAATATAAGAATTCAAATTCACATGCAGGATTTGGTCATAAATGAGAGGGACTTGTCATTATTATCACCCTTTAGTGTATGTTTTAAGGATTCATATTCATTTTCACATGAGAATTTTCAAAAGCAACTCGTGTGGTCACCATGGGGCTTTCTTTTCTTTTTGTTTTTTCTCTTTCGGCTTTGCTTCAAACGCAGGCCTCCTATGGTTTCTGTACCCCGGAAAAGATTTGCTGGGAAGAATGGTATATTCTGCTGCTAAACTTATCCTTCACAGTAGAAAGAAGCATGTTGATCATGTGCTTTTGCAGCGGCACACCATTCCTGTTTATATAGTTCTACGGATAGGTTAGGAATCGTCAAAATACCTTTTTGGAGACTATTGTTAGGTTCAAGAAGCCCCAGTTGGTAATATCATAAATATGATAACTGTGTTGTAAGGTTTCATGGGTACCAAAGTTCCCAAACCTTGCTCAAAAATTAAATCTCGACCAAAAACCAGTAATATCCTCTAACCAAAATTACTCAAATGTGATTAAAGAAGCTTCAAGTATGAAGAATAAGCGACCAGGATCCAACACCAATTTAGTCCAACACATAACAGGCTTTAAAGTTTGATTCTTTTGAGATTTTGAAACTGGAAACTGGAGAGGATCTTATCTTTCCACCTAATTAATACACGAATTATAATGGAAGTCATGAAAAAACAACTCAACCCCGTACAGGACTGTAGAATCATTGTCACTCTTCCATTGCATCTCCTCCTTCGATCACTTCCACCCTCTCCCTCAATGGAGTAATCTTTGTTAAGAGAACTTCTGTAACCACAGGAAGCACAACATGACCAGAAACTAGAGAATAAGTGTCATCACATTTCTTAAAACACAAATAAAAAGAAAAAACTAATTATGCAAACAAAGCTCCCTGGAAAACAGTTTAAGATAATGAATCGGGAAAAGTGTGAATTATATGCCATTGACTAGTTAAATTATGCTATTCTGATCATACAATTTCAGCTGTTTAATAACAAATACCAATGACCAGAAACTATAGAGTATGTGTCATCATATTTCTTAAAACACAAATAAAAAGCAAAAACTAATTTTGCAAATAAAGCTCTGTGGAAAATAGTTTAAGATAATGAATTGGGAAAGGTGTTGACTTATATGCCATTGACTTGTTAAATTATGTTGTTCTAATCATATAATTTCAGTTGTTTAATAACAAATACCAATCAGTCATTCAGTAAAGAAAATTGATTTGTATGCTTGGGATGCAGATGTACAATAAGAAAGTCAGGTGAATATCTCACTGACCTGTCTTCTTAGAAAAAGTGAACCCTCTTGGATGTACGTAGGTACGAGGGTTTGGCAATAGATGGTTTCGCAAATACTCCTTATGACCCTGTGCCAGCAGTCCACGATTAGAAGAAACTTGAATCAGAACTAAATTAACTGCTCCCACCACAAAAAAATAAAACATCCAAAGAAAAAAAAAATGGTGTAAACTTCTATGGAACAACGAACCTTGGTTATCACACAAACATCAACATTACTTCCACTTCCCAAGTCATTGAATATACCAGAGCATATAGCTTCAACAACAAGCTTTATTCCTTCATCCCTCTGCAAGCCAAAAGGTGGGTGATTAAAAAAAAAAAAAAAGACTTTGGAAAAATAAAACCATCTCACATTCAATGAAGAATGTTGAAGCAGAAAACAGGTCTGATAAAAATGCATCTATTTTCTATAAAATATTAGTTGTTCGATAGTCTGTCCAAATTATCTTGACAGTTGTAATGGAGAGGTAATTACACCGCGTTGTAGTAGAAGAAAAAATGTTTAAGATATTCCAAAGGATTCTACATCTTGATAATACTGCATCATACTAACAGTCAACTTATTACAAACTTTAGATCCGTAAACCACTTACACTCAGTCCTTCTTTGTACTTGGACTCAAATATGGCCATAGCAGCAAGTGAACCAGATCCCATTGTTGCATATGGCAGTGTGTCAGTTGACCCATGGGGGTATATCTGCAGAACAAACAGTTGCAGTTACAAGAAGTCGACAAGTTGTGCAAGCCAACAAGTTTACTCCAATTTTAATGCTTGAAACCATACTCACAGTATGTAGATGAGGTCCAGTAACATCAACTCCGCCAAGAACCAGAGCAGCTTGGACATACCCTTGATAGCTGGAGAACATAAAGAGTGGATAGAATCAGGTGATGATTATACAGAGATGAGTTGAAAGGTGCATGAAATAGATGAAAATTTACTTGAAAAGGTGTCTCTTAAGAAGGGTCAGAGCTGTAACAACCCTTGATTCTCGACCAGTATGGTAGCGATGCAGCTGTAACTGTGAGCTTACCATGTCTAAAGTCAGAAAACACCAAAGCATTGCATTAGCCATGGCCATATGAAGATGGTAAAATATTTCTATATTCTTCATGTTTCAAGCAGCAATGACATGACAAAGAACAAGAATGCAACAATGTCAACACATGGAATGACCTAACAAATACCTGTTACTGCCTCTGTATCAGCTGCTGTCCCTGCTCCACAACAGTAAATGTTGGGCGCCATATAATGAATCTTTTCACAATTCTTATCACAAACTATGGGACCTTCAGTGGCTCTCGTATCTGCTCCAAGAATCACACCATCCTGCACAAATTATCAAAGAAGATCAAAATACAAGCATATAAATCCTGGAAGAGTCTTTGCCAGAATACAATAGCTAAAACAAACAAATAAAAGCATCTATGCAATTTACGCAAACTTGGAACATGAACTTGGATGATGTGCCTATTCTAATTCCACAACACAAAGGAAAGAAGATCATGTTTATTCAGCAGATAATACCCATCTGTAATTGAGTTTCCCAAATAAGTCATTATTATAATTTAGTTTGACTTTCAATTGTACCAGTTGCAACTAATTCCCCATGATTGAAGAAAAGAACAAACATATTCACCATCCCAATGGCTATAAGAAATAAATGCCTTCAAATGTACCAAAGTTTATACATCATGTAAACACATTTGAATGCATTCACAACAGTCTGGAAAACATCTTCTCTATAGCAGATACTTTGATTTCTAACTCAAGATTGTTGCCACTCTATATTTAATCTGAAACACAAGTTAGATAATGTAAATTATAAATTATAAATGATAAAACATGCATTAAATCCTTACAGATGCAATAACAGCAGACTTTTCCTGAAAATTCATCAATACATGTCAAAAACTACTGAGCATCACTGAATTACAGAAATTCATATCATTGCAAATCCTTAAAATCAAAATATTTGAGAACTTAAAGTCCATCTACATTACTCAGTTCAATTTGGTTTCGGGAATTTGATTACCAATCAATACCTGTTCATACATTTTTTACTTTGTGAATCTAACGTCAATTGTTAGCTTGAAAGTATTAATATATCTATCCGCAAATAGAAGGACACAACCGACCAGCCATTAACAGCTTCAATATCGATAATTCAGCATTGAAATAAAACAATAGCCGGTTGGTTACACGCAAAGAGTTATACCTGAAAAATTATGCCAACAATTGTAGTTCCCGTCTTCCGGAAAGATGGCTGCTGAACTCCCTTCTTACTAAGCATGTCATTTCTTCTGCAGAGATCAAAGCTAAATCCACCCTTAGGAGGAACATCAATACCTGAGTTAGACATCTTAAAACTTCCACTTAACCTGCACATAGACAGCCAAAAAGACTTGTCATTTCCTGTATACCGTAAAAAATCATTCTCGTGTCGTTCGAGTTGGATTCGGCGAAGCGTTTCACCGGTCGCAGACAACTAAAACCCTAAAATCTACCCGAAAATCTCCAAAGCAGCCAAATGGGTCATATCAGATCCTGATTTTCCGAAACCCCATATGCTCCAACTGACCCAAATAAAAAGTTTTCCATACCTACCAGCTTCCCCGATCAACCCAATCAGTTACAGTTTCGAATGCAAACTAAATAATCACCTAGAAGGATCGAAGTATGGGTCAATTATTCAGAAATTTAATCTAATCGTAAGCCACAAGAAAAGAGCAAAGGTCGCAGAAGAAAAAATCGAAATTTCAGAGCCTACGCTAACGAAGAACAAGAAGGGAGTGGAAGAAGATTGGCTTACCGACGGATGGGGTTTTCACGGAAATCCAATCTTACAGACCAAAATCAATGCCGCAGTGTGTATACTGACAATAACAGAAGGGAAAGGAACTCCAGCTTCGAGCTTTTGCCCTTTACGACTTTAAATGGGTCTTGAGCTATTTCTTGACAAACAAGATAAAATTAGAAGCAAGTGAAGACATCAGGCAAAAAATAACTAAAATAATAATCAATTTCAAAAGGAATTCCTCAAAATCATAGAAAATTAATAAAAATATTTATTGATTAAAACTTTAAGTGTAATGAAGGCTGATACCAAAATTTTAATTAGACAATGAGTTATACCCTTTTTCTTATTTTTAGCTCCTATTAAATAGATTGAACTCATAACTTAGTACAACCTAATGTGATTAGGTTTGGATTATTTCAAATCTTAAACTTTATCTAAAAAGAAAAAACTTAATTACCTAAAATACACAACAATAATATAAAACTTAATAATAAGTAATTGGGGCTCAAGTCAACATTGTTTCATTTTGTTTGACAATTACTATGAGTTTTTATTTTAAATAATTCATATGTTAAAATATATATTTTTGTAAATTATTGAAAGCCATTATTAAGTAAATTTAAAAATATATTAGTGTATAAATTTTAAGAAATGAAAATGGGATATATTTTTATGCATTTTCCTAAAGATTTAAAAATTAACAATGGATGATTTAGAAAATAAAGTTGGCTACCTATTGATTTCCATTTCTGTTGGAAGTGATCGGGTATTTGTATTTTCTAACTTTCACATTATCCCTTAGTAAATATGAGAGAGTATTCTATTTTTTAAATGTTTTGAATTTTATTTCTTAAAAGATAGTTTCTATTTCCAAAAGTGAAAAGAGAAATCAAATATTGGTTTAAGAAAAAACAAGAGTTCTTGTTTTATGTGTCCCTTTTAAAACAATAGACAATTTATATATCTACATGATTTTTTTTTTGTAGAGCCATAATTTACTTTCTATATTCTAAAGATATGTATATATCTCTATAATCTAGAACAGTAAACCATAAACAATTTATACTTGTGTTTAGGGAGATTAGGAGATGGGCTTTGACAAGCTCATAAGTTACAACATAACATTACATTTATTTTCAACATTGACCCTTAAGTTAGTAGGTTGAGAAAACCAAATACCTTGATTGGACAACAATTGCTTAATAAATTTTATCATCTTGAACAAAGTTGAAATGACGATAATGTCATTTGTTGTCTTATTATTACATAATGAAAGAATGAGCTTCTTAATGGAGAAACCCAAAGACCTAAAAAAAAACCTTGCCATTCATATGATCATAGTTAATATAGATCTGTACTTTATTTCAGCTAAAGATCTAGATCATATATAAATGTTTTCCATGATTTGTGTGTTATAAAATATAAAAAATAATAGTACATAAATAATAATATTATAAAATAGAAATTTTTCTATTTTTGTATAGTAATTGTTATACTATTAATTTCGTGTAAAGAAAATTTGAATAAAAAATTATTCCAATCATTATTTGCATATTATTTCAATATAAGATCAACAATATATATATATATAGTCGTGCGAGTTGGTCTAGTTCGTTTCTAAGTGGCCTAGTGGGATGATCTGGTCCAGTCCAAAACATCGAGCCCAACTCTAAACACGCGATCTGCGATTCAATGTTTGACCACGAAGCTTGCGCAACACGAAAAGCCTTGTTATGGTCCAAGAAGCTTAGTGGCCGACTGAAAGCTTGTGCGAAAGCGGCTTTAAAAAGAAAAAAGAACAGATATAGAGAA
Organism: Casuarina equisetifolia; assembly: GCA_028551475.1. Lineage (NCBI taxonomy): Eukaryota > Viridiplantae > Streptophyta > Magnoliopsida > Fagales > Casuarinaceae > Casuarina > Casuarina equisetifolia. The sequence continues at coordinate 18,291,781 of CM052355.1, forward strand.
ACCCAAATACAAGTTGATGCTTGAGATTAGAGATTAGTCGACTGTTGGATTCAAGCCATTCCCAAAAGCTTTGACTTAAGAAAATGGGGCAGAATGGATCAGATCTTATTCTATCCGTAAGTGTGTTTTTTTTTTTTTTTTGTTAAGGGATTTGAACAAAAATGAGATTGAAGTAGCCACGACGGTCTTTCTCCTTTGCAAACTGAAATCCTAGCCGCGAGAGAGAGAGCCGAGCTCTGTGCGGACTGCACACTTGTCGAAATTTCAGAGGTAAGAATGACTATATTTTCTGTGGAAAAGATTCGTTCTACAGTCTCTATTTAAATGGAAGTATATTCATGGTGAAGTATGAAGAAAAATGTTGAAAAAGCTCTAAAGTTTGAATTCTCGAGCAACATCGGTGAAGTTTGATTTGGATCCCAAGTTTTGTTTGATTTGTTCTCATGCTGTATGTATATGTGCTAAATTGTTTGGCATATCATTAAGCACATATCTGTTGTTGTGAAACCAAAATCCTAACTAATCTCGATAATGAATAAGTCAAGTAACTTTTAAATATGTATGATAGATAATAACAAGCTAGGAAGAAATTACTAAAGATAACAAGATTTGAGAATTTGGTCTCTTTTGTAAGAGTAGAATGACGTTGGAAGAGCATTTATCTAAATATGATAAGTGGAATCCGCTTCGTAGGCCCTATCTCGCTTCATTCTATTTTTTAACTGTTGCTGCAATGGTCCAAAGATTTGAATTGATTGACAAGAAGGGAAGGGTTCAAAGAGCATCCCAAAAATTTTAA